>CM072769.1:187168182-188423182 GCA_036936925.1 Cenchrus fungigraminus
TGTTCCTTACTACTGTTTGCTGCTTAATTACGTGTTTGCCTTTTGATTGTTCTATTGCTGCTTAATTCAGTTCTCTCTAAAATGGAGATGCCATATATTTTGTAGTAGCTTCTGTTTCAGTCTTAATAACTTCCCTACTATGCTTCTTCAGGTTGCCTCGTGAAGCCATCCCCTCGTGAGTCGTGATCTCCCCTTCCTCCTGCAGCGAGAGCAGTTGATCGATACTCCAAAGCAACAGGGTCGCGCTCCACGTCGTGTAGCCATCCCTCGTGAGTCGTGATCTTCCCTTCCCTCCGCACCACGCACTTCATCGATCCTTGCAGGTGAACACCACGCACTGCTTCTAAATAGTACTCCCTCCATATCATATTTAGAGGTCGTTTAGAACATAATTGTTGTCATTTTTTTCTTCCCTGTTCTTTGGATCACGTTCTCGGTCGATCTGGTTGTATGGGCAAGTTGTTTGATGGAATGCCCAAAATAGGAGAAACTGGTTGATCTTTGCATGTGTGTGTCCCGCTTTATTTGAAAATGAATCTCTATGTGCTTTTGTCTGATGAATGAAGTCATATATAATTTGGAGGTCCTCCTTTGCCTAATTAATGGTTTAACTGTATGCTTTAGCACAGCTGTTCAATTTTGGTTTCCAATATACTACATTGTTTTGGTCGTTGATTTGTTCCTTACTATTAATTACATGTTTGCCTTTTGATTGTTCTATTGCTGCTTCAGTTGTCTCTAAAATGGAGATGCCATTTTGTAGTAGCTTCTGTTTCAGTCTTAATAACTTCACTACGATGCTTCTTCAGGTTGCCTCGTGAAGCCATCCCCTCGTGAGTCGTGATCTCCCCTTTCTTCTGCAGCGAGAGCAGTTGATCGATACTCCAAAGCAACAGGGTCGCGCTCCACGTCGTCTAGCCATCCCTCGTGAGTCGTGATCTTCCCTTCCCTCTCCATCACACACTTCATCGATCCTTGCAGGTGAACAAACGGCTACTGCAGTGTCAAACCACCATCACCTCTGACCCTTTAATTTCATATGCAGCAAGAGTTTAATCGTGTCGGTTGATCAAAAGTACAATGGGAGCTGCAACATCATCGCTCGCGGAGGTGGTTCTGGTGCGCCACGGGGAGACGGATTGCAACCTCTCCAAAACCATTCAGGGACGACGGATAGATCCGGACCTCAACGACAACGGTTGGTGGCAGGCGGCCATGGTATATATGCTCTCCCTCTCTCAGTCTCTCTATGCATTTTTACTTTGTGATCAAGATCATATAATACAGAAGCTTTTATTACTGTGTGGTTCTGATTTAATTTGTTCCAACTAAACCACCTTGAAGGTTGCCCTTCTTCTGTCCCAAGGAGCCAAGCCAGCAGCCGTCTACTCTTCCGACATGGAGCGTGCTGTCCAAACTGCAGGACCCATCGCAAGAGCATCCGGTTCTCATGTATGTATCAACATTCTCCAACAGTTTGAATTACTATCACCAGTCATTTGTGCTAATTCTTCCAGCTTCTCGAATTGATGTTGTATTATCCGAATAACAAATGCATCGGCTTATGTTCGTTTCAGCTGGTGATTGATTGTAAACTGACGGAAATGCACATGGGATCGTTCGAAGGTCAGAACAAGGATGAAGTCCAAAGGTCAGAAGCTTTCAAGACTTTCATACATGGTGGCAGAGACCAGGAAATACCCGTAAGTAATTTATATTCCCCTCTCAAAGTTATACTCAATCTTGTTGCAAATTTGTGTCCTAAATACTCATCCTTCTTAATCAGTGAAATGCCTTTCAACTAATCATGTCCTTTCCGATAGGGTGGTGGGGAGAGTTTCAATCAACTTTCTGAGCGTTGTGTTTCCTGTTTGAACTCAATAGCCAAGAAGCACCAGGGTAAGCACCCATCCATATGATTTCGATCAAAAACTACATCCAGTGTGCATAGCTTATGATCGCCAATTTCAAGATGCAAAACTGAAATTGTCATGTGTTGCTTTTCACAGGTGAGCAGGTGGTTGTGGTCTCCCATGAGCTGGTCATAAAAGAAATCTGCAGGCACGCTAATCCAATGGGCTCAAATGGCAGGGAATTTCCTAACACCTCAATTAGCATTGTTCATATCTCCACTTCTGATGGACGCTGGATCTTGGAGAAGTTTGGGGACGTCGAACACCTCGCCGGTGATGGCTTCCCATAGAGTACTTCTAGCCTCTAGTGGCGATGGTGCCTCTGCGTAACCATCTGTTTTGAGGCAATATAATATGTTGTTGCTCATTCATGTGTATGTACAGATTGTTGAAGGCAATAAAAATATGTTGTTGCTCATGTGTATGTACAGATTGTTGAAGCATAGCTGGTACTTTGGTTCATTCCTTCGTTGCTACAATGCTCCTCATTTGTCAGTGTAGCAATGATGAATTTTTTTTCAGTGCATCATGTTGTAATTATCTTTGTATACCAATGAAAATTTTTATTATGTTAATTAATCAAATTCAGGCAACCCACAATGGCCATTTTATTGTTTCACTAAACAAATTACGATGTAATCTGTGGACCGCAACTCGCACATGAACTTGCTAATTCAATAAGACCATTCAAGTGTAAGGTTTCATGTTGCACAAAATCTGGCGCTATTTGTTAGTTACACATGACGAGATATTGCATAGGTGACATCAAGTAAGATTGCAACTTTTATGCCAAACTAATGAGCATTGTGCCTTTGTTAAACACAAACATTTCGTAATTTAATAATCATTAATAGGATCGCTTGGTGTAAGGATCTAGGATGTTAATTAGAGGGGGTAGTTGAACCTAATTTTTTTTGCACTTCGAACAAGTTTGTTAGTAAACTTTCGGAGTTTTCAGAAATTTTGCAAACCTGGTTCCGCCATTGGTCGTCACAGGGTCAAGCACACGAGAAGCGCAAGCACTCGTACACGAGCTTGTAGAAGTGACATACCTCCCGCACTGACGAAGTAAAGGAAACAAAGGAGCTTGCTGGAGGCCTCTTCACTAGCGGCCATGGGTGTAGGGAGGTCACCGGAATCAAGCAAGTACCTAGGGATAGCTGGACTACGGGTCTCAGCTTCTTCACTCCACTACTATTTTTCTTGGCCTATCTGAGGAGGGCAGGGCATTGAGGAAGCTCATATACTTTGAAAGGTAGGTAAGAATGGGAACACCACCGAACTGACCGATGTGGGTAACCGGTTAGACCGATCAGAGCTGAGCTGCTATGTTTCATAGTAAGTTTTGCACGCACATGTTCAGTGGGAGTATGCATTTGTGTCATCTACTCCTCCGGCATGAAACGTGTTGTCCACAATGCACAAGCCATCGCAACAACATCTGGTTCTCATGTATGTATGAAGATTCTCCAACACCTTGAATTACTATCAGCAGTTTGTGCTAATTCTTCTCGCTTATCGAATACGTGTCGTATTATCTGAATAACAAATGCATGGGTTTCTGTTCGTTTTAGCTGGTGATTATTCCGGCATTGATGGAAATGCACATGGGATCGTTCCAAGGTCAGAAGAAGGATGATGTCATAAGATCCCTAGCTATCGAGGCTTTCATACATGGTGGCAGAGACCAAGAAATACATGTAAGTAATTTCTATTCCCCAATCAAAGTTAAACTTAATCTTAATGCAAATTATGCGTTGACAAGGTTATCATGGATACTTATCCTTTTGAATAAGTGAAATGTCTTTCAACTAATCATCTCCTTTTTGATAGGGTGGTGGGGAGAGTCTCAATCAACTTTCCAAGCGTTGTGTTTCTTGCTTGAGCACAATAGCCAAGAAACACAAAGGTAAGCATCGATCCACATAATTTCCATCAAAAACTGCATCTGGTGTGCATAGCTTATGACTACCAATTTGAAGCTGCAAAATTGAAGTTGTAGCTTGTTGCTTTTTGCAGGTGAGCGGATGTTTGTTGTCTCTCATGAGATGGTCATATGGGAAATATGCAGGCACGCTGATCCAACGAGCTTGGATGGTAGGAAATTTCCTAACACCTCAATCAGGGTTGTCCATATCTCTGATTTCGATGGCCACTAGATTCTGGAGAAGTTTGGGGATGTCGGACACCTCACCGAGGATGGCTTCCCGTAGAGTACTTCTAGCCTCTAGCGGTGATGGTGTCTCTGCGTAACCGTCTACCTACTGTGAGGCAATAAAATATGTTGTTGCTCATGTTTATGTACATATTGTTGAAGCATAGTCCTTCATTGCTACAATATGCTCTCATTTATCAGTGTAGTAATGATGAAATTTTTTGTTCAGTGAATCATCTTGTAATTATCATTGTATATCAATGTAATTTGTTATGATCGGTGTTAATTAATCAAATTCAGGCAACCCACAGTTGCCATAGTTTTCTTAAATAAATCATGATGTAATCCGCGGACTGCAACTGGCACCTGACCTTGGTAATCCGATAAGACAACGTTCAAGTTTATGTTTTTAAAAATAATACACAAGTAAGAGTGTATTTAGTTCATAAATGAAATAGATCACAATATACATCATTCAACTTGCACAAAATGTCACCGACCGCATGAAGCTGGTGAATGCTTTTACGGCGTCCACAAAGCCTGGAAAAGTTGCTTGGTCATTACTTTTCAACACTAAACGATTGAAAACGAACCCGGGAACTCTGTCACGATCATTTCCGTGTCAACTCATGTAGTTAAGCAAGTGACCTGTTTGCGCTGGCCGGTTCGGCTTAGACTTGATCATGAGCCGCCCGACTCAATAAACCCGATCCAACCCACCCGAAAAAAACCCGACGACCTCATTGGCAATTCTAAACTCTGCTGCTACTGCATCGACAGGAGAGCGGGTTGCGGTGGTCTCCCACAGTGCAGCCATACTGGAGATGTGCCGGCACACCGATCCTCCCAACAGCCCGATCCGCAGGAACATTCCCAATACTTCGCTGAATGTTTTCCATGTCTCGAGTGTCACTGGGCAGTGGATCCTTGAGAGGTGTGGAGACGTCTGCCATCTCAAGGGAAATGGCTTCCTAGAGAACTCATTTGGCGGAGACGGGGCCTCTGCGTAACTCTCGTGCATGCAGTGAGGGTACATGGCGATGATGGAGTTGACACAATCTTCGTCAGAGATTTAGGCATGTGCTCGCTGAAGGGATTTCCGTGCTTTTCTATATTTTCTTCTGCGTGTATACTCTGGTGGTATATATAATTAATGGTCATCAATTCATCATGAACAAGACGACCACCCAGGAACTGTAATTGCCCTTTCTTTTTCGTCCTGGGATAGCCAATTATTAGCAAGCTCAAGCTGGTACAGCAAACTTGGATGGATGATTTGGCGCAGAAACTAGTGTTAATTGGCATGTCACCATCTTCTTCGATCTATGTTCAGTATAAAATGCAGCAGATAAAATCTGTCCATGTTTACTATAGTACTACTATCTCTGTCAAAACTTGCACCTGATGTTGTAATCTTTGGACTGCAACTAACGTACAAGAGCCTCATTCTTGATTATTAATTTGCCTCCCAAATTCCTCTCTATGGTTACTGAAATTTGAAAACAAATCTGAACCATGTATGTGACGACATTACACCACGCACGTACTGCTTGTAAATACCTGCTCATTGGCCGGCAGCTCTGAACTCTGAAGCGCTTTGGTTCTACCCTAGTAATATGCTGGCATGCTGCTACTGCATGCGTCGACGTCGACAGGGGAACGGCCATAATACTGGAGCTGTGCTGGCTGCTCGGCGCACCGATCGATCCACCCAACAGCGGAGTCAACGGGCGGTGGATCCTTGAGACTTCTCTCGCTCTCTGACGCGGCGACGACGGCCCCTCTGCGTACGTGCAGTTTCTTTCATCAGAAGAAAGAAGAAGAGAGGATTACGTGCAAATGACCAATACGTGGAATTACATGCAACTATGAGAATGTAATTCTTTTTCAAAAAATAAACAGTAAATGAAATGCTAAACTAAACATCACCAAAAAAATTGATTATGTAAGGTAAAATAATAGAATATGAACATCAAGTTAAGGGTAAATCGGAATAAACATAAAGTAGTGTCTTTATAGCACTAAATAAGGGAAGAAATACAAAGAAATAAATAAAAATAAACTCAACATATATGGATAGAAGCAAGAAAACTAAAACCGCTGAAGGCGATGACGGCAGCACGTTCGCCGCGTACGCAACGTATGGCCGGCCATCATCCTGCTTCATGTCGGGACTCTCGTTTTCGAATGTCGCTGAAATTTTTCAAAAAAAAAAGAAGGTGACTACGTGAGGGAGGTTTTGCCCGTTTTGCCAGGTTCTGATCCGTGCCGTGCTGGAAATGGAATGGACGGCTGCGATCTAAACTTGACTTATATAAATACACAGTGGGATGCGGGGTCAGACTCGCAGTTCCTTCATTCACGCCCTTAAACCACACCATCCCCTCCCTCTCTCCACTTTAATTTCTTCTGCGGGACAGGAGTTCATTCGTTCGTGCCGGCGGGTACAATGGGAGCTGCAGCATCGCGACATGGCACGGAGGTGCTGCTGGTGCGCCACGGGGAGACGGATTGCAACCTCTCCAACACCATTCAGGGACGACAGATCAATCCGGACCTCAACGACAACGGTCGGTGGCAGGCGGCCATGGTATATATATGCTCTCCCTCTCTCTATGCCTATTTACTTTGTGATCGATATCATATAATATGTACGCTTTTATTACTATGTGGTTCTGATTTAATTTGTTCCAACTAAACCACCCTCAAGGTTGCCCGTCATCTGTCCGAAGGAGCCAAGCCAGCGGCCATCTACTCCTCCGACATGGAGCGTGCTGTCCAAACTGGGCAAGCCATCGCGGCAGCATGTGGTTCTCATGTATGTATATAGGAACGTTTTCCAACACCTTGAATTACTATCACTAGTCATTTGTGCTAATTCTTCTCGCTTCCGACTTCGTCTTGTATTATCCGAATAAATAAATGTATGTGTTTCTGTTCGTTTCAGCTCGTGATTGTTAGGAAACTGACGGAGATGCACATGGGATCGTTCGAAGGTCGGAACAAGGATGAAGTCAAGAGATCAGAAGCTTTCGAGGCTTTCATACGCGGTGGCAGGGACCAACCAATACCCGTGAGTAATTTCCATTCCCCTCTCAACGTTATACTTAAACTAGGCGATCCTGAATATATACTTATCCTTGTGAATCTGTGAAATGACTTTCAACTAATCATCTCCTTTCTGGTAGGGTGGTGGGGAGAGTTTCAATCAACTTTCCGAGCGTTGTGTTTCTTGCTTAAATGCAATAGCCAAGAAGCAAAAGGGTAAGTACTGATCCATATAATTTCTATCGAAAACTACATCCGGTGTGCATAGCTTCTGATGCCTAATTTCAAGCTACAAATTGAAGTTGTCGGGTGTTGCTTTTCACAGGTGAGCGGGTGGTTGTGGTCTCTCATGAGCTGGTAATACGGGAAATCTGTAGGCACGCAGATTCAACAGGCTTGAATGGCAGGAATTTCCCTAACACCTCAATCAGCGTTGTCCATATATCCGATTCTGATGGTCGCTGGATCCTGGAGAAGTTTGGGGACGTCGAACACCTCACTGAGGATGACTTCCCATAGAGCACTTCTAGCTTCTAGCGGCGATTGCACCTCTGCGTAACAGTCTACATGTTGTGAGGCAATAGAACATGTTGTCGCTCATGTTTATGTACAGATTGTTGAAGCATAGCTGATACCTTGGTTCCTTCTTTCATTTCTACAATGCTCTCATTCGTCAGTGCAGTAATGACGAATTTTATGTTCAATGAATCATGTTGAAATCATCTTTATATGTCAATGTAAGTTGTTGTGATGGTAATCAAATTCAAGCAACCCATGATTGCCATTGTTTCTCTAAACAAATTATGATGTAATCCGTGGACCACTACTTGCACCCGAACTTGCTAATTCTACAAGATCATTCAAGTGTAAGGTTTCAGGTTTGTGTTTTTAAGAATAACATATAAGTAAGAGTGGGTTTAGTTTATAGATGAAATATATCACACACTACACCATTTCATCTTGCAGAAAATGTGGTGCTACTTCTTAGTTACACACTAGCAGATATTGCATATGTGACATTAAGCCAGATTACAACTTTTATGCCAAAATAATGAGCATTGTGCCTTTGTTAAGCACAAACATTTTACAATTCAGTAATCATTAACATTATTTGTTGGGTGAAAATATCTAGGATGTCAATTAGAGGGGGATAGTTGAAGCTCAAATTTTTTTTGCACTTCGAACAAGTTTACCAGTAAACTTTCAGAGTTTCCAGAAATTCTGCAAACCTGGTTCCAGCACACGAGAAATGCAAGCACGTGTACACGAGCTTGTAGGAGTGATGTACCTCTCGTGCCGACAAAGTAGAGGAAACAAAGGAGCTTGATGGAGGCCTCGCTTTTGGCGACCATGGTGGTGCGGAGGTCACCAAAATCAGGCAAGTGGCTAGGAATAATGGGATGCAAGTCCCAGCTTCTTCACTCCACTGTACTGTTGTTTTTCTAGCCTGTCTGAGGAGGGCAGGGCATTGAGGGGCTCATATACTCTGGAAGATACATAAGGATGGAAATTTTCAGCCCAATACCGGACCATCTCCCACATCCTCTTCTTCCCCGCTACTTCACCACCCCCGCCACCTCCTCCACCAGCCTTGGTTGGTGTTCGCATCCACTGCAACCCTAACCCGAGACCGCTACAGTGGGCATTGATTGGTACTGAGTTTCGGGCTAATGTAGTCCGAACTATGTAACACTGGTGGAGAAGGGACATTTAGCCCCGGTTGGTAAGAGTAATAGGTCTCTAAAGACCAATCGGGACTAATCTCTAGAGACGAAAAGCCTCTCCTTTTGTACCGGGTGAGCAACCGGTACAAAAGGCAGCCTTTAGTCTCGGGTGGTAACACCACCCGAGAGTAAAGAGTTAAAAAAACAAAAAAAGTCCCCTACGCCCTGTCCCTGCCCCCAATCCCCTACGTCCCCCATCCCTCATCCCTCGTCCCTCATCTTCTTCTATCTTCCATCTCCATCTCCATCAACTCGAGCTCAAATTATGAACAGCTCGAGCTCAAGTACAATCATGAGATCGACACTTCAATCCATTCATCTCACAAGCACAAGCATGAGACCGATTTATTCACAACCCACAACCACAAACGCTCACAAACACAAATGAATTAATCACAACTGAATTCGATTTCACAATTACAAAAATCACAAATCTCATGACATGAGTTTGACTTCCACAGAAAAAAATACTCACACGCGTCTGCCCGCACGCGCGTCTGTGGCCGCCGGAGCTGACCCGCGTGCCGGAGGCCCGCCGGAGCCCGCCACACCGCGCTCACGCGCCGGAGCCCACCGGAACCAGCTCGCGCGTCCGTGCATCTACGGGTGCCAAAGGCTGCCGCGCCGCGCCCGGCGGAGGCAGCCGTGCTGCGCCTGCGCGTGCCGGACCCTGCCGCGCCGCGCTCGCGCGCCGGAGCCCATTGTAGCCGGCCCGCGCGTCTGCACATCTGCGGGCGGCGGAGGCTGCCGTGTTGTGCCTGCGCGCGCCGGACCCCGCCGCGCCTGCCGGAGCTCTCTCTCGCGCTGTGGCCGCCGGCACCCCCTCTGCTCAAGCAGCAAGAGAGAAGAAGATAAGAAAGGAGAGAAGGAAAGAATGACTGGTGGGAGAGGAGGAAGAGGAAAGAGATAAAGAAAGAAGCTGTCGGTGGGGTGGAGGCTTTAGTCTCGGGTGATGTTTCCACCCGAGACTAAAGGGGCTCCTTTTAGTCTCGGGTGGAAACACCACCCAGGATTAAATATTTAGTCCCGGGTGGTGTTTTTACCCGGGACTAAAGGTGAGACTAAAGGCTGGCGCTAATTATTGCGGCCAGGGAGCCTTTGGACGCTAGGCTTTTAGTCCCGAGTGGTTTTACCACCCGAGACTAAAGGGGGGCGGCGCAAACGGTCTTCCCAGGCCACGTCGCCCAAAAGCTTTTGTCTCGGGTACAAATTTTAACCGGGACAAATGTGGTGGAACAAAGGTTGGTTCTCCACCGGTGTAAACTCTTGTGCAAGCCTGGTGGCCTTAAGAATATGTTTTCACTCTTTAAAACTTCAACTATTCCTTTTTTTCCCTCTCTTGTGGTAATATCAGCAATCTGAATGCCTCTGTATCAGATTATCGTGGTCTTGTGGATGGTATTTGGGAAGCATTCATACATAACAGCACTGTTGTACGTATTTAAAGGGGGAATTGTCAAAAGAAAGTAAATCTTGTGTGCTATATCGATCAGGGCTTACATATGTATTAGCTACTAGGTGATTTTATTTTTGTTACAAGTGATTTGTGAGAGTTGGTGTTTTAATTTTTTTTAATTGATGTGCCAATTACTTAATTTTATTATGGAGAAGAAAATACTACTTTTTTTGTGACTTCAATGGATATGCTTTTGAAATGGCCCCTCTTCCAGTTGAATCAGGTGCTTGTCGATAACATTATCAGCGATGCAGACTTCAGTACTGATCGAAGTCCCTTCTCACCATTGTTCCATTATTAATTTTCTCCTTCTTCGTGAGGTTGAGAATTAAATTCTTTTAACAGGGACAAATGGATCCGGAGCTGAATGAGACTGGTAGGCAGCAAAGCTATCATGGTAGTAATACTTTGTGTGGTTATGTCTCGGAATTATGCTTTTATGTGGTTCTGATTTTATTGTTTATATTAAAAACTAGTTCTATGTGACATGGCTCTTGTATATAAACGCAGCCAGCAGCTGGATAAATTAATTATATTATTATTAGCCACGCTCTAATGCAGTAATGCATGCTTGCAGTGATTTTTCTAAACGAAAAATGCAATGGAGTATGCAGGATGGCTTTTCAGATATTCTCTTACTTACTAAAGAACAGCCCAACAAATTCCTCTATGTGGAATGATCTACTCAAAGTTAAAGACTTAGTATATCTCAGTGGTAGAATTATTAAGATTGGAAATGGGGTGGACACAGACTTTTGAAGAGATTCTTGGTGTGGCCCAATTGCATTGAGAGATAATTTCAAGAATTGTTTGATGTTTGCAATAAGCAATCAAATAGTGTAGCAACAATGGCTGCTAGAGGTTTAACATTCAGAAGGTGGCACTAATGACCATGGCAGTCAGGCTTGATCACTGCCATGGTCAATGTCTTGGTAATAAAATTCGAGCAAGGCTTTTAGTAGTGGAAAAAATTGACAAGACGACCAGCCAGGAACTGTAATTAATTGCCCTCTCCTTTTCATCCTTGGAGAGCCAATCATCAGCAAGCTCAAGCTGGTAGAGCAAACTTGTTACGTATTTCTTTGTTATGTACTAGTACGATCGTAAAGTAAGGAGACGACAGAGACGAGATTATGGTCAAATCTGAAAATAAAAAAACACAATAATATAAGGCAAAATAGGCAGGTTCATCCTCAAACTTTTACCCATGGGTCAATTTCGTCCTCTAACTCTTGGATAGTCCAATTTGGTCCTCCAACTTCATATTTTCGGTCCAATCTCATCCTCCAGCTGAGTTGGCTGTCCATGTAGACATGCTATGTCATCCATTCATGTATTAGGAGTTTGCTACACAGGGCAAAAGTCCAAACTGCCCTCATTCATGCTTGAAAGGGGTTGGACCTCTGTTCATGCTTCCTTTAATCAATTTTCGTCTGCCGTCCGGTGGGCCGTGGCACCGTGAGGGTCGCCTGTCTCCTCGGCGCCCTTCAAACGGGTGAAGCTTCACGCTACTGATGTGCTAGTTCCACTTCTTCTCTGGCAGCCGTGGAAGCTGCTCCCACGGTGCTGCCATGGAAGCCACACTTCCGTGCCGTGCACCCCTTGCGCGTGCTCGCTGTAGAGCACGCCCACGCCCACTGTGCCGGCGGCCGTGTTGAGAAAACATCATCCAATGAATCAATCCATCAGATCACTAACCTGTTGCATCTAGAGCTGCTTTACAATTTTTTTAATAAGCTGGATTCATTAATCAATAGAGAGTTCAGAAATGAATCTTCCATCTGTAGGGACCTGATCTCTATCTGTATTGGTAGCCTCTGCCCAAATCTATTCCCTGTAACCTGTACTTTGATTTTTCTCTTTCTTCGATGTCCAGGTCCTTGAACATACACATAGACACGGCCGCTTTGCTTCCCTCGCCTCTGCTTATCTGCTACATGCAGACGATGGAGGAGAAGGAGCAGTAGATGAAGGTTCTCCCACACTGGCAGCTTTCTTGCCTCCAAGTTCACAGCAGCCATGACTCGTGGCCGCAAGATGGAAAATTCCGGCCGCGGTGGTGACCGGGGATGGCGTAGGGAGCGGTAGGGGAGGGAGCTAGGGAGGTCAGAACCCGATGGCGCAACGGATTGGGAGATCGTGGGCATGCAGTGGCCGGCGATATTCTGGATGGCGACACGACTTCTCTAATCTGCTCCCGGCGCTGCAGCGGAGAGGGAACCTGAGTGCTCCATGGATTTTTTACATTGGAAGGCAAGGGCATACATGACATTTGTTATAGTGGGCCATGCAACTAGTTGACGTGGAATGCCTAGTTTGTTGTCCAGCTCGGACAAGGGATGTAATTGAACCAAAAATTGGAGTTGGAGGACTAATTTGGACCATCCAAGAGTTGAGGGATGAAACTGACCGGATGCTACAAGTTTGAGGACGAATTTGGCTATTTTGCCATAATATGAGAAAGCAAGGTAAATAGGCAATGGAACGTACGATCCCCCACAAGGCAGGCCACAAGGTTGAGTGGCATCATAAAATCACATAACACTGATCCCCCCGTCGCCTGGCCTCACGGCAACACTTGTTCAGGTCGGTTCTGATCTTCCAATTTAATATCCGCTCGGGCTCACGCGTTTTCTCGCTTGACCATTCCAATTTGTGTGGACTCGGATGGGGAAGCGGAGTCAGAAACTGGCCGTGACATCCGGGATAGGGAAGGTCGTCGCCAGTAGTAGCGAGTGCACGAACACGCACACGTTGCAAAAAGGAACAGGCAAGACGGCAAGCCGCAGCCCTGCTGCCACCATAGGAAATTGACGCCGTTCCTCGTCGGAGCCGATTGAAGCCGAGCCGTCTGCTCCTTCCGCTGTTGCGCCAAGCTGAAGCCTGGGCGGACAAGCCGGCCGTCGTTGTGCAGAACTGCAGATGGAAAAGCACTCCGTCAAAATCGGATTCCACATCGATGACCTAGCTTTCCATTCTGTGCGCAGTGAATTATGCAGGGGACGCATGGTGTCAAATGTCAACTGAATCAGCAACAAGCAAGTGGCTTGTTAAAAAGAGCAATTCTATCGCTAATGTGGTTTCTGCTACTGAGAAATAAAGCATTTGGTGGTAATCCAAGTTGGTGTTGGGCAGCAGTGTCCATATAGGCTATATGGGCATTGAGTAGATCATGCTCCCATCACTTGCATTTGATTGACAGGCAGGAGAACCCTCCATAGATTATTACAGCTGCTGTGGCACAATGGAAAACTATGGAGTATCCAACTGACGGCGACAGAATTCTCCAAGTAGCAGCCTTCAAGCTGTAGAACTGCCCAAGGAGCGGCGGCTTGATTGCCCAGGACTCGGCTCTCCTCGCGGCAGGACACTCAACGACAGGAGGAAGCAGTGGGCCCATCCGGCAGCTTCCACCTATAAAACCCCCCTCCCGGCGCGAGCGGATTGCATCGAATTCCAGCCGAGACAAGAGCGTAAGAACCGCGTCGTCATTCTGTGCTGAGTTGGCCACCCTCCTCCTCGCTGCGCTCTCGCCTGCGTGTGCGTCTCGGTCGTCCTCCCCGGCCTGAGGCCCTGAGCTGCTTCCAGCGGCTCGGTGCCTTCGCCTCCTCCGGCGGCTCTCCCCGACTCCGCGCCTGCTCCCCGTCGCCAGCGCATCTCCTTCCTCAGCCAGGCTCCCCGGCCATCGCCCCCCTAGACCGTCCCCAGGTACGTACTCCGCCTTTTCATTGGAATTGTTGGATGTCACCAGGATTGGTACCGGAAGCGGTTACTCCCTCCGGTACCAATTCCCATGAAAACTTTTATGCAGGGAGATCGAGGAGGGATTGAGGGAATGGGATAGAGAGTCGGCCTCCGCGAGGAGGCCCCTGCTCCGATGCAGCTAAGCTGCAGGGGAGGGGAGGTCAGGCCGGCCCGCGCATCCGGCCACCGTCGCTACTGCGCCCAGTGGCGAATCTAGGATATTACCTTATTGGGGTCAAGTACTAAGTGACGAGGTCAAATATACTTTGATTCGCTATTTTAAGAGTGATTTGCAAGTGGATGAGAGAATGTTTAGCTATTTTCAGGAAGTTATCGGGGTCCGCTGACCCGATAAGATGCTCTAGATCCGCCCCTGACCGCGCCGAGGAAGGGGACCTGATGTCCTGATCCCCTCGCTGCGTTCGACATGGCCGCATTCGACGACCTCGAGCATTGCATCCGTCGTCCAGGAGCAGCTCGCCGTCCGAGGAGGAGCCGAGGGACCTCGCGTCGCCTGCAGTGGGGGAGGAAGAGGGGAGCGTCGCGCGCGGCGGCGCTCGATCCGCGACTGGGATGGAGGCGTGTGGCCGCGCGGGGGAAGGAGAGTCGCAGGGGAGGGAAGGACGGGATGGGAGAGATGAGGGGGTGGCCGGGCCAACGAGATGTTACTGTTGCTGCCAAGAAACATGGACTCCGCATCCGTGGGTAAGTTAGTGAGTTGTTGGTCTCTTAACCTTAAAACAACTGTCAGTGAAGAATTGAGTTACTAGTGATGCTGCTTGGTCTGTCTGAGCCTTGCTTCCTCGGTTTGTGTTAGGTATGTTTCCTGTGTGATTGGTTGCCCTATTGAAGGTGCAATTGATCCATCGAAGGTGGCATATGTAGTTAGGGAGCTTTATGACATGGGATGCTCGGAGATTTCACTTGGCGATACGACTGGTGTTGGTACACCAGGTACTGAACTGCATCTTGTTCTTGACAATGCTTACCCTTTGCTCTCAGTTCATTTGAATAATATGCCGAAGCTGATCCAAATCAATTAATTTGTCTGTTTCAGGTAGTGTAGCTGCTATGCTTAAAGCTGTAATGTCCATGTCCTTTGTTCCGGTTGACAAGATTGCTGTCCATTTCCATGATACGTACGGCCAGGCCCTTGCCAATATCCTAGTCTCCCTTCAGGTAAGTAAATACACAGAATTTGTTTGATTTTTCACTGAAACTACTTAGCATTCGCAACAAGTTCACCTTACCCCAATATTTTCTTTGTTTCCTCAGATGGGGATCAGCATAGTGGACTCGTCAGTTTCAGGCCTCGGAGGCTGCCCGTATGCAAAGGGCGCCACCGGCAATGTCGCCACGGAGGACGTGGTGTACATGCTCCATGGCCTGGGGATAGAGACCAACGTCGACATCAACAAGCTCATGGAAGCTGGCGATTACATCTCTAAGCATCTTGGAAGGCCGGTGGGCTCCAAGACTGCCGCGGCTCTGCGCAAGCACCTGAATCCCTGAAAGATCATTTCAGGCACTCCCAAAAGAACATGTATCAACTTGTGTCTGTCATCACACGTATTTAGTTAGGCAGAATCGTAGAAGCGTCGCTTGAGTTTGTTTTTGCGATCATACATTGATATACACAAAATTGTATTCTGTACATAATAACCATCATATTCTGTGATGTTATATAAAAAAGATTATATGAAATTGTACATGATATTGCCCCCCGCAAAGTTTTGGTCCCCGTCTTACTTTTTACCTAAATGTCCTCTTTGCTTCCTTTTTTGGGCGAGGTTCTTTTTTGGTGGCTTCCATCTTGGTATATAGCCCATGACGATGATGGCAAGAAAATAGGAGAGGATGACGATCTTCAATCTCTATATCTTCTCCTGGTCTCTGAAAGATGTTCATAGGAACGTCTTTGTTTACATAGTTTACAAATGGCTTCGATAAGGAGAATGGAGAACCAGCAACATGCGCTTTCATATTCAGGTTCTATTGTGTGCCTATGGGGAAATAAGTGTGTAAGAATCTGGTCTTTGGTAGCTTACTGTTCTTTCACATTCAGCTAACACAAATGAAAAATGTGACGGCACAAGTTGCCTACTGGCTACTGCCTGACAATTCATGTTGCGAAGATATATACACATGTAGCATTATCACAGATAATAAGGAGCTAAGTAACAAATAAGCAAATGACTTTGTCCTGCTCCTGCCCTCATGATGTAAAAGGTACGGGGACCTTGCCGTATCCTGTTATCTGTACTACATTGCATATAAGAATGAATTTACAATCAGCACAGAATTCTGGAGGGCCATTTCAACGGCAGTATTTCAGGTATAAATTTACATGTTTAGCAGACCAGGTTTTAATCGGTCGTCATGGTCACTCCAGGGAGAGTTTTAATGATGGCAAGGCATTCCTTCAACAATGCCTTTGCTTGTTCACTTTTTTTATAGACTCGCAGAGCTTAGCGAGTTCACCCTCAAACTTGGCCTCTGTTCTGTCTGTCAATGGAAAGTCTCTGTACAGTTTGATCACCTCAAGAAAGCACTCTGAAGCGGCAGTATGAACCTGTGGAGAGGACACAACTCGTGAGGAATAAGATTATCTCTGGAGGATAACTGCTAATTACAAACTAAACAGGATTTCCAGAAACCACCGGTTTAAGAAATGGCAATAGGTCGAGTTTACCATTTACACAGCAATTAGGGGCTATCCCCAGGCCCTAGCAATTCGAGACAGGTTTGCACCATTCTTTCCTTACGAGGTCTTTTACGGTACACAATACGATCCAACAGTCGTACGGTCGTATTATCGGTTTCTTCGGTTGTTTCCCTATGGGTAAAATGGTAATTTGATAGATATATATTATTTGGAAAAAATTCCCCGCTGCCCCTTATACTATCTAAAACATTTCATATATTTCATTTCCTATATTACAACAATACCATTTTACATTTTCGATAATACCCTTATACTACTCATACGACCTTTGAATACTACCGTACGACAGCTAAAAAAACCAGTGGTATAGAATTAATCTCAACCGTCGGATCCTTACATATAAGATCATCTTCAAGAGTTTGCCAAATTTTACTTGGCAAATTTTGTATTTTGACAAATTCTAAAAAGATATGCCAAGTAAAAAAAGAGCTCATTTCCAATAGTTTGACATAATTCACAGGGCCGGTCCTGAGTATTTAGGGGCCCAGGTGTAACACCCTAAAATTCCATCATTAAAATAATGTAGCAACATGGTGTTTTAGTTTTCGTTTTCTAAGAAAATAATAATTTATCAATTAAATTTGGCTCTAAAATATTTAAATATCACTTTTGAATAATTTTAGAGGCAACAAGTGTTTGTGCATCATATTTTGAAATGCATGGCTTTTGTTTGCTTGTGTGAAGTTTAAAAAAAAAGTTTTAGTTTTGGTTTGAAAACTTGGAAAGTTTTGAAAGTGGTTAAGTTTGAAAAGTTTGAAAAAGGTTTTGAAAAAAAAAGAAAAACCAAACCCCAAAACCCTCTCCCCTTTCAGCCCAACCAAGCTTGTGGCCCAACCTTTCCCCGCCGGCCCATCCCTCCTTCCGGCCCATCTTCCCGCGCCAGCCCGTTTTCCCTCCCTCTCTCCTTTCTTCCGCTGACAGGCCGGGCCCGCCCGTCAGCTTCCCCTTCCACCTCCCGCCGCCTCCTCTGCATCTCAACCGCGCGCTGCCGCCGGCCGTTTTCCCCCGCGCCCTTCGCCCCTCCCCGCCTTCAAGCCTGCCATAAAGGCGCAGTGAAGCCCGGCACCACTCCTCCCATCAATTTCCCCTTCGGTTACTCCTCTCCCTCCTTGATTTCCATAAACCACCGGCGCCCCAGTGGCCATTGATGACCGGCCGCCCGCCTCTTCCCCCACCGGAGCCCTTCTGCTCCCATCCTCCCTCTATAAAAGCCGTGGTCGAACCCCTGTGCACGTCTTTTCCCTCTCCCGAGCCCTCATCCCTCTCCACCTTTGTGTGCGCGCCGCCGCCTGGAAGATCCCGCAGCCGCGCCATCGCCGGCGCTTGGAGCTCTCCCTCAACGCCGGTGGACGCCTTCCCGGAGCTCCCTCTTCCTCCTCGTCGCACGTGTCACCCGCACGAGGACCCAGCGCCCCGGAACTCTCTTCTTCCTCGCCAACCGAGCCGCGCTGGAGAAACGCTGCCGCCCGAGCTCGGATCGCCGGCGTCGATCTTCGCCACTGCTTCCTCTCCGCCAAGGCCCTTCTCGCCGTAGCTTCACATCAAGGTAAAGGAGCCACCTCCCTTTCTTCCTCACGTATCCATGATGCCCTGTGTCGTCGCCGCCGTGCGACATGGGCGCCGTCCGCCTCACCGGCCGTAGTCCCTCCACCGTCGCCTGAGCCACCTCCTCAAGCCCGTGGTTGAGTTCGCCTCATCCCCAGCTCTGCGTAGGTGCTATCGGCGCTCAAAACCGTGCACGGGAGGCCATTTTGGCCATCGCCGGCGAGCTTTCGGCGAAGCGCCGCCGCACGCCGCCGTCTCCATCATCTCTGCCCCGCCGCCCGTCCGCCAGCCTAGCCGCCTGCCGTTCATCTCCGAGCGGACGACTCAGATTCGCTCGGCCCCGAGTCAACAAGTCCACATAACGGTCAACCCCGGGCCGGCTTCTGTCTTTTTACAAAAAAGTCCCTGAGCTTTCTGAAATCACATATATGCCCTCCCACCGGTATAAATCCTTTCTTTTAGGTCCTTCTCTTTTCGTATAGGCCCCTGAGTTTTTGCTTTTTCCGCCAGCCGTTTGTGCACAGATCGATGGTCCAGATTCGTCGCGCCGCTGGTCAAACTTGACCGTAACGGTCAGCGCCGGCCGTTTTTCTAAAGAGACCCTTGCTTTCTTCCTTTTCACAACCATATCCTTCCACCTATAAAGATCCTTGCAAACAAGTCCTTTCTTTTACATTTGGGCCCCTGATCTTCTCTGTTTTAGCACCCGAGGCCCTTAATAGGTTCTTTTGCGCATAAACCCTTCGGTTTATACGCATAATTATGTTTTAGCCCCTGGTTTCTTGCAGTTAAGCCCCTGGAAGCCCTGTTTCTTCACAGAAAAGTCTCTGAACCTTGTTTTAGCCATATCTTTTCCGTCTTTTATCCGTTTTAAGCGTTCTTGGTGTCCACGCGACCGTCTCTTCAAGCCCGTCAGATTTAGAACCTTATTTTGGCCGTATCTTTTGCGTTTTAGCTCCGTTTCCACCGTTTCAAGTTGCGTTAGGTTCATATCAACTCAAACTACGTGATAGGACCAATGTTGAACATGTTCTTTGTTTTATAATTTATTTAAATGTTAAATATGATTAAATCCTTATACACATGCTTTTCTAATTAAAATCTAATTAGAGTTTAACACGTGTTTTCATAAGAAAGTTAATATGATTAATACTAGTTAAATATTTCTTATAATTAAAAGCTAATTAGATGTATACCTCGGTTTTCATAATCAAACTTAAATGGATTAATGATTATGCAATTTGCCTTCGAAATAAAAGCAATATAGGTCTATCTCGAGTTTTCATAATTAAATATTAATTTGGCTAAAAGTAAGATAAACATGTTTTTGAATTATAATTTGATTAGTTGAACTCGAAATATAAAGTTGTACGTTTAGATGCTTCACATGCTTCTTTTAAATTAATTGTTTAATTTGCATAAATCAAACTTGAATATTTATAAATAAAATTGGACTAGGTTTACATCGTCTTTTTAATACAAATATAACTTGCTTAATTATAAATAGGGTATTTCTCCGAAATAACCTATGCACATGATTTTTACTTAATTAAAAGGTACCAAGCACTAGCTAGCTCTTGTATGTGATCATCCAAAGCTCCCGATAGTTCCGAGTGTTTTTGCGTTCGTGTTCCTAGAGCCAAACCTTGTTCTCTCTTTAAGCTTTTCATGCTTGGTGTATTGTTTTATTTATTGTATGTATTCTTGTGTGCTCGTAGACATCGTGCCAGTTTCAAGTGAGCAACCAGTTGAAGTGGATCAAGAGCAAGTTTTTGAAGAAGAACCCCAATGTTTAAGCAAGGAAGGCAAGTGGACTTCTCCCTCTGCATATTCCTCTTTGTCCTAAATAATTGCATGATAACTAAGTTTATATTTAAATGTTGTATTGCATAAATTTGATGGGAAATTACCTTTTTAAGGACATGACTAGAATTTTATCCCTATTACCTTGGACAACCCTTTTAAATAAATGTTTTGGGTAGAAATGCTTAGTTGCTATACCTTGGGTTGGTTCAAATGAATCTTTTGCAATATGATGAATGTTGATCATGATAACTATGGTGAAGATGATGCTTATGGCTAATAACAAGATCATATGAATTAATCAGAACATGGAGAAGCACCCAGGAAAATAGTGCAACCACAGTCCATATGGCTCTGGCTTAGCCAATTAATTAGGTGTGCGATTGTATTGATGACCTTATCCGAAAGGAACACAGGGGGCTCGGGGTTGCAGGGGTATAGCCCGGTCCTTTTGGGGTAGCAGCCTTTGCTAAGGTGCCGACCACTAGGGAGGGTTATGGTCCGCCCTGAGCTGTAACTGTCGTGGGTTGTTGGTGTTTTTGTATGTCTTTGTAAAGGCTTCGTAGCGTCCCTATGCAATCACACCTCGGAAGTGTGGTATGATGGTTGGCCAGCATCGCATGGTTGGGTTCAAAGTTCTTCGGAACTTTTACGCGAGCTGTGGTGAAAGTGTACAACCTCTGCAGAGTTAAAACTGATCGATCAGCCGTGCTCACGGTCAAGAGCGGCCTGGACCCTCACATGATAATCAAACATAAAGATGGAATTAAATCGTGGTTTTCATATGGTTTTGAGATGAGATGCTTTCCTAAATGCTTAAGTGGGTTGGTATACACTTACACCTAGTAAATAGGTGCTTGCTAATAAAATTTGACCAACATTAAAAATGCTAACCGCTGCAAAACTCTTAGCCTATCCTTGATAGCCTTGCATCTTCCCCCACTTGCTGAGCTCCAACCATAAGTGTGCTCACCCTTGCTTACCCGCTGTTCAGAGGAGAACACTGGAGAAGAGTACTTCAGCGACTACGATGAGTTCTGAGGCTTGCGTGCCCCCAGTCATGTGCCTGTGGAAGCTGAAGACGGAGATGCTTCGTCTAGTTATCGTTTGTTCGTTTTAAAGACCTTCGAGTCTAACGTCTGAGTGTAATAAAGAGATAATGTAATGGTTTAACTCTTGTATGTTTTTATTGCTGTTTACTGATATTTCACTCATGACGTCTATCATATGTGTGTAAACTTGATCCTGGTGCACATATGAGATGCATTTGGTTTTCTTCGGAAAATCAGGTGTGACACCAGGGCAAAACTCAATTAGGGGACCCTTGTTTAGACGTTGTCTATGAGATGATTTCTATGCACTGGGAAGACCGAAGGAGAATCTAGTATTGTCCTATGCACTGAGATGATTTTACCACTTGGTTTCAGCACTTAACTCGATTTGTAGCAGTTTGACACGCCTTGAGCTTTAGTATATATACACTGGAATACTGGACGTGTGTATGTGTACATTGGTTGGGGGCTCTGGGCGGCTGCCCCGGATGACAACACTACAGGCAGCCTGTTCGTTTGGCTGGTGGCTGGTGCTGATTTGTTCTGAGAGAAAAGTACTGCTGGCTGGTTGTTGTTGGCTGGTTTGTTCTGAGAGAAAAGTACTGCTGGCTGGTGGCTGATAAGCCAAACGAACCGGGCGGGGTTGATATTTCACTAACCAAATGCAGATTTAACTTACATCATGAACCCTGAAACAGAAACAAAATTATGTTTGCCCTTCCATCTCTTAAAACTTACATAAGAAACCTCGAGATAGAAACAAAATTATTTTTATGTCATTCCACCTCTTCTATTACGGAACGATACGCCACGGATACTAGCACGCATATATACGCGCGCCGAGGGGAGGGATGCCAAGTTGCTATTGATGTCAAGTTGTTTTGCCAAACTGTTGGAGGCTAATTTTTTATATTTTGCCAAAATTAGATGGATGTTAAGCTAAAATAGCAAACTATTGGAGTTGCTCTAAGTCCTTTTCTATTACATACGAGTTCTTTTTCAACCGGTCGTACAGGTCATATTGTGTGCTGTAAAAAATCTCTTTCTTATACGCAAATGAATGGTACGAGTATTTAGTAAACAAAAACTCCTCTTCTCTCTCAGAAAAAAAAGAAGAACAAACAGCACCGAAAAAACCCGGCTACAGTCTGACGACCCAACACCCCGAGAATCCACTCATTCTCAACAGTCACATGATGCTAAACACCAGGAGCTAATCAGGACGGTAAGGTGTGCGGTTAGGAGTATAGAAGTAGCATGTACAACTGCAGCATTAGAAACATCTTCAGTAAACAACTCCACATGTCAAAAAAAGCATGCCAAACCATCAAGGCAGGCACGCCCTCTCTCCTCTATAATCGTTTGCCAAATGGATTGGTACTATACAATTCTCTTGCCGGCCTGGTTGTCCACCCTGCTCACACTCTGCCAGAATGTGCAGCTTGTCTTCCATTTCCTCATCAAACACAACAGAGAAGAGCCCCAGGGACAAGACAAAGCAGAGCAGAGAAGATAATGATGAAATGGGCGTGCATCATCGGAGAATGATGTGTCAGCTGCATTCCTTAGGTAAGTCCCATTCGGAGGGAGTACTGATGCAAGAACCGAAGGGATGAGCGAGAGAGGGGAGAGCGGAGGAGGGGTTCCGGCCGGCGAGTGGAGGCGGCGGCGTCTGACCCTGGCGCCTCAGCCATGAGTGGGACGCGACCGTGGCGTTCAGCCGGCGAAGGTAAGCAGCACTCTTTTTGCAGGTTTCCAGGGGAACGGCGACGCGCCGACGGCGGGGGAAGCTTCGCCGGGGGCGGGGACCTGGAGCGATGGTGGCTGTTCCAGTGTCGCCTCGTTGTCGACGGTGAGGGAAGAGTTCGAGCGGGTGACTAATGGCTCCCGTTTCTGGGTCTTGGCGGAGGACGACGGCTCAGAGGCGGAGTCGTGTCTGGATGGTGAATCGCTCTCTGGAGCTTCCGGTGGCGTCCTCTGCGCGCGACCCATGGCAATGTTGGAGGGTCCGGGACAGAGCACTGCGCGGGGAGTGTCCCCGGTTGCTGTGGAGGCGCCGGTGATGGTCTCGCCGCGGCTTGACTCGGCTTACTGTGCCCGGGCTAGACGGAATGGGCATCCTAAGTTGATGCATGGCCGCTCTATTGCTGGCCGGCCATGGCGGTGGCCACTCCCGCCGGTTCGGATATCTCCAGTTAGGTCCCTAGGGGACCTCTGGGTGACGGACCGCCATTCCGGTACGGGGGGCATGGGCGCGCGGCTTCCTGACCTGTTGGACTATGACGGTGGGCGGCGGGCGCTGGTTGTCCGGCCGGAGGCGAGGAGGTTGAAGGCGAAGGGGCAAGATACGATTTCAAAATCAGAACGAACCGTTGTGGTGCCTGTTCGGCTTACTAGGCCGTCTTCGTGGGCCGTATCGGGCTGCGAACGGACAGGAAGGATGTTCCGTGGACTTCATGGTCTTGGAAGACTTTTTGGCAGGGGAGGCGGACGGTTCGTTTTGCATTCCACCCGCCGCGCTACGCGCACCAGTCAGCCGCAGGGTTCTCGTGCCGCCTCACCGCCGCCGCGTGGGTCTCCGGCGCCGCCGCCTGAGCGTCGGGCTTGGGGCTCGGGCGCACCTCATCAACGCGGGACCCGTGGGTCAGTGCTGCCTGCGGCGCAGCCGGCCATGGCGTCGCGACCCTGGTCTGGCGCGGGGCTCGGGCCGCGCGGCGGCCGTGGCTTCGGTCGGCCGCCGCCGGGCGGATGGGACGGGCAGCGGCGTGTGGGCCCGATGCGTGGCCACGACGACAGGCAAGTGGAGAGGGATGCTATGCAGAGGAGAAGTGGGGAGGACCATGCTGTGCGGCAGTTCGATGGCAGGAAGGGGGTCGGTCCGGTGGATGGGCGGAGTAGCTTTCGTGGGCGCGAAGGTGCGCGCGGCCACGTTGGAAGGGGTGGCAGGAGCTTGCAGGGCAATGGCCGAGTCGATGCCAGGGAAGGGCAGGGCCGCCGTGGAGCGGCCATGGACTTGAGCAGTGCGTGCGGTGGGTGTAGTGCTCAGTGGGCGGAGGAGATGGTCAGGGAGCAGCAGCAGAAGCTTGATGGTGAGGATGTGGTGATGCAGGAGATGGGGGATGGTGAGGCTTAGGTCGGTGATGCGGCGGGTGTAAAGTGTTCTCGCTGTACCAAGCGGGGGCACTATGCGGCGGCTTGCAAGGCAGAAATCTACTGTGTGATTTGTGACAAGCATAACGATCATGTCAACTACAAATGCCCTATTCTGAAGATGCCGAGGCCAGTGGCACACGCTGTGGGATATGCGGTGCATGGTCTGGGTTTTTACCATATTCCGAGGCCACCCTTGCCTAGGGCAAGGAAGGATTCCAGGACAGCTCTTATCTCAGTTGAGGGGGGTAGCATGCCTTTGGAGGAGGTGAAGAGACAGCTTGAGAGGCTGTTTCTGGGGAAGTGGCCATGGGAGTTGAAGGCTCATGAGGAGAACTCATACCTGGCTAAGTTTCCATCTAAGGTGGAGTTGCAGATAGCAGTTGCTTTTGGTGGTGCTGATATCAGGGGAGATGGTGTGCCAGCAGGGGTCAGGTTGAGGTTTGAGGTGTGGCAGGAGAAGGAGGTGGGATATTTGCTCCCGAAGGTCTGGATCAGAGTTTTTGGGCTGCGACGGGAGTTATATGAGTTTCTTGATTTGTGGGCGGTTAGGTCGATGCTGGGCTCCACTCAGACTGTGGACATGGAGACCACCAGGAAGAGCAACTTTGGGCGTGTACAGGTGGCTGTTCTTAATCCGGGATTGATCCCGGAGCAGCTTGATGTGGTTATTGGTGACCACTACTTTGAGGTGGAGTTTGAGGTGGAAAGAGTGGGCATTGATGAGAACGGCGAGGAGGCGGAGTTTGAGTGGCCTAGTGGGGTGGAGGAAGGTGATGAGGAGGATTTTGTTGAGGGAGGGCAGCGGGGAGAGGAGGAGGTGTTTGGGAGGATGACTAAAAAGCAAAGGAGAGATGAGGCTGCTAGAGAGGAGGGGAGGGTGGAGGAGAATAACAAGGGGGCTGAGGATGGTTTCATCTCCTGGAAGGAGCAGGTTCAGAACATGTCTAAGGGGGAGTTTGAGGCCTTCTTAAGAGCTAAGGCAGGGGAAATCTTAAACATGGCAGCGGATGAAGTTATTGGAGAGTTGGCAGACAAGGTGTTGGAGGAGAAGGATGAGGATCAGCAGGGGCAGGAGGAGGTGGTGATTGGGGCTGGTGTGTTGTCCGGGGTTGGCAAGAATGTGGAGATGACTGACAAAGTCAAGGAGGCAGCGGTTGTTCCTGAGGCTAGCAAGGGTCAGATCAGGGCTAGTCCGAGACTTCAGCGGTCTAGGGACGAGCACGTCTTGGCTAAGGCCAAGGAGAGGGCTGCCAGGAAGAACCTAGAGTTCAATGAAGGTAACCCTTCCTCTCCTTCTTTATTTTCTGTCAAAAATGACTTAGCCTTACAATGCTTACAACAATTAGGGCTCAACCTAGGTTCTT
Organism: Cenchrus fungigraminus; assembly: GCA_036936925.1. Classification (NCBI taxonomy): domain Eukaryota; kingdom Viridiplantae; phylum Streptophyta; class Magnoliopsida; order Poales; family Poaceae; genus Cenchrus; species Cenchrus fungigraminus. The sequence continues at coordinate 187,193,865 of CM072769.1, forward strand.
CTGAATTAGAGCGAGACAATAATTTGTGTAGCTTATTGAATCATGGGATGGGTGGGGATGTGAGTGAGTCGGGGGGTTCGGATAAGGAGTGGTTAGGCTGGGATAGTGATGAGGAAAGTTGTGAGGAAATAGATAAGAGAGCTCTAAGAAGCTTATGTGGTGAATTAGTGGAAGAAATCTTTGATGAATCAAGTTTCCCTTTAAATAGTGAACTTGATGGTCTCAAGCGGAAAGGCAAGTCGCACGCTAAGTTGTGTTTGAGTAAGACTTGCAAGATAAGGAGAGTAAAATTCTTAAAAGGAGGTGTCAAATGAAAGGAATCTTTTGGAATAGCAGAGATCTTAGTGACTTGACTAAAACAAGATTTTTAAGGGAGACCTCCATAGAGCAGGACCTAGCGTTCATTGCTTTATTGGAGACAGGGAAACAAGATTTTTCCCAAGGATCACTAAATAATTTTAGTGGAGGGAAGAACTTCGTATGGCACTGGACCGCCCCTCGGGGGAGGTCAGGGGGTATTTTGCTTGGTGTTAACATAGATTTGTTGGATGTGGGGAGTATTGAGGACGGAGACTTTTTTGTGAAGTTCAGAGTAAGAGATAGGAGGAGTGATTTTAAGTGGGTGCTGGTGGCTGTGTACGGGCAGCTCAGCCGGAGTTTATGGAATCTTTTCTGACGGAGCTAGTGCAAGCTTGCAGTGGGGAAAGTCTTCCTTTGTGCATAGGCGGGGATTTTAATATCATTCGAAACAGTAGCGAAAAGAACAACGACAAATTTGCGGAAAGATGGCATTTTTTGTTTAACACGGTCATTGACAGCTTGGATCTACGTGAGATTGAGATGTTGGGACATAAGTTCACCTAGGCTAACTCTCGTAGGGTACCTACATATGAGAGGCTAGACAGGGTTTTAGTTAGCACGGATTGGGAGCAAAAGTATCCACTAGCGACAGTGAAGGTCCTTAATAGGGAGATTTCAGATCACACACCTCTCTTGCTCAGTCTGGGGGAAAAACCAAGGCCAAGAAACAACCACCCTTTAAATTTGAATTGGGTTGGTTGTTGAAGGAGGGTTTTTTTGAGGTGGTCACCGAGGTTTGGAGTAAGGAGAATAGGGGTACTACCCCGATGCAAAGATGGCAGAATAAAATCAAGCTGAGACAATTCCTGAGAGGATGGGCAAAGAATATGAATGGAGCTTATAGAAAAGAAAAACAAGAGCTTTTGAGAAAGGCGGAGGAGTTAGACAAAAAAGCAGAGTCTCAGCTGCTAAGTCAGCGCGAATGGGACTTGAAGCAAAGCATACATGAAAGACTGGATCAATTACTCCAGGAGGAGGAGTTAAAGTGGTTTCAAAGGGCTAAGACCACCAAAATTTTAGAAGGGGATAATAACACGAAGTATTTCCAGATGATTGCTAATGGAAAGAGGCGGAAGACGAGAGTCTTCCGGCTCGAGCAAGAGGAGGGAGTAGTGGAGGGTGAGGAGCAGCTCAGAGATTACATCACGAAGTATTATAAAAATCTCTTTGGGGCATCGCAGGCAAATGGTCTAACACTCAATGAGTCCCTGGTGGAGGATATTCCTCAACTCACCAGCTCAGAGAGTGAGGAGCTAATGGCTGAATTTTCTGAAAAGGAAGTAAGAGAAGCCATTTTCCAAATGAAACATAATAAGGCGCTGGGACCTGATGGTTTTCCAGCAGAGTTCTATCAAGTGTTTTGGAGTCTCATCAAAGATGACTTAATGGCCATGTTTCGAGATTTCCATGCGGGGGACCTACCTCTTTTTTGCCTCAATTTCGGAATAATCACGCTAATTCCAAAGGAGAAGGAGGTCAAAAGGATTCAGCAATATAGACCCATTTGCATGCTCAATGTTAGTTTCAAGATCTTTACAAAAGTGATGGCTAACAGACTCACGTCGATAGCGTGTAGGATCACTAAACCTTCTCAGTCCGCCTTCCTTCCTGGAAGGTATATTTTGGAAGGGGTAGTGGTTCTACACGAAACCATACATGAGTTAAAAAGGAAGAAGCAAAATGGCCTTATCCTCAAACTAGATTTTGAGAAGGCGTATGATAAAGTCAACTGGGACTTCTTGCAGCAGGTTCTTAGAATGAGGGGATTTCTGAGGTTGTGGTCACAAAAGGTAGTGTGTGCGTGCAGATCAATGACGAACTGGGACATTTCTTCCAGACAAGAAAAGGTTTGCGGCAGGGTGACCCATTGTCTCCTATTCTTTTCAATCTGGTTGCGGATATGTTAGCAGTGTTAATTGAGAGGGCAAAGAATCTGGGTTTTCTTGATGGATTGGTGCCTCACTTAGTGGAGGACGGTTTGTCCATCTTGCAGTATGCAGATGATACTATTTTATTTCTTGAGGATGATCTGGAGAAAGCCAAAGGTCTGTAACTAGTGCTCAGCGCTTTTGAAAAGCTTTCCGGTCTGAAAATCAATTTCCATAAAAGTGAACTATTCTGTTTTGGGGAAACGAAGAATAAAACCGAAGAATATGTTCAGCTTTTCGGATGTAAGGAGGGAGAATTCCCATTCAGGTACCTGAGGATCTCTATGAGTCCTAAGAGACTTTCTAACGGGGATTGGAGAGTGGTCGAAGAAAGATTCCAGAAAAAGTTGAGTAGTTGGAAAGAAAAGCTGCTGACATCGGGTGATAGGCTAGTTCTAATCAATTCTGTCCTATCTAGCCTGCCAATGTATATGATGTCCTTCTTCAGGATACCTAAAGGTGTTTTGGAGAAATTGGATTATTATAGATCAAGGTTCTTTTGGCAATGTGATGAGCACAAAAAGAAGTATAGGCTTGCTAAGTGGAGTATTCTTCACAAGCCTAGGAGTGTGGGGGGAATGGGAATTATTGATTTGGATATCCAAAATAAGTGTCTATTGAGTAAATGGATTTTCAAGTTGCTAAATGAGGATGGCGTTTGGTAGCAGATGCTCAAAAAGAAATACCTTAAGGGTAAGACTTTGTCGCAAGTAGAGAGAAGAAAAGGGGACTCACACTTCTGGTCTATGTTAATGGAAGTTAAGAAGTTGGTGCTTGAAAGGGGTAGGTTTCAAGTGCAGGACGGCTCCCAAACTAGGTTCTGGGAGGACCTCTGGTTAGGAAAAGAACCTTTAAGCGTTAAGTATCCAGCTTTGTACAACCTAGTAAGGAAGAAGAATATGTCGGTGGCCCAAGTACTAGGTACGACACCACTTAATGTCTCTTTCAGGAGGGCGTTAGTTGGGGTTAATTGGGACAATTGGCTTTGCTTAGTGAGAAGTGTTCTTGAGGTGAACCTTAGCAACCTCAGGGACTCCTTCCGCTGGACGACTAGTAAGAAATTCTGAGTTAAGGATATGTATAATGACTTAGTTTTGAGATCGGGAACGCCGGTCAATTGTTGGGCCTGAAAAGCAAAGATCCCGTTGAAGATTAAGATCTTCCTTTGGTATCTTAAAAATGGAGTGGTGTTAACCAAGGATAATTTGGTGAAAAGACAATGGAAGGGGTGTACTAAATGTTGTTTCTGTGATGTGTCAGAATCTATCCAACATTTGTTCTTTGATTGTCCCATGGCCAAACTTATGTGGGGGATCGTATGTCTCACCTTTGGGATTAAGAAACCGATAAACGTGGGGCATCTTTTTGGTCCTTGGCTTAGAAGTTTTTCGAAAAAGCAAAGGAACCTTGTACTGATCGGGGTGACGGCTTTTTGCTGGGCCTTATGGATCATAGGAACGATCTGGTGTTTCATAAGTCACATTCTAAATCTATTTTGCTGGTGATGTTTAGGGGAACTCACTGGATCAGGAGTTGGGCCATCCTCTCAAAGGAAGATGGGAGAGTCATTTTGAAGGAAGGCTGCCGGTGGTTGGAGATTGTGGCGTTGGAGATCTTTCATAAGTCGGGATGGAACGCTATGAGGCGTATCGACATTTAGTTTGTGGTGCTTGTGATCTCTTGTTTGCCATGTTGTCCTTTTGAGTTGGGTGTGCCTGTGATGGCTTAACTGTTGCCTCAATGGATTTTTGTGTGGGTGTATGTCTTGTTTGATGCGGCCTAGATGCTGCGGTGATGATGTATGTTGGCTGTAGACAATTCCTCAGAATTGTTGAGGCCGGAACTCGGTTCCGTTATCTAAAAAAAAGCAAAGCAGAGAAGCTCTCGCTCTTCTCTTCTCTTTTCTCCCCCGTCTGTGCTGAGTTTGGAGGGTTCTGCTCACCAGTCTCCCTCAGTATACAAAGCCTCCATCCTCCCTGAGCTCGGAGACCACACTCTCTCACAGTAAAGGAACCATGAGGACCGGGTTCACCTGAGTGAACTATATGCAGTAATATTCTCACTTTCTTTTTTTTAACGAACCGCACAAGGTAGTGTGTGTTTCATTGATATAAGACTATGATCTTGGGAGATCATAGACAGGAAAAGAAAAGAAAAGAAAAGAAAAACAAGACTCGCCCGGTTGGATTGTGACATCAACACGGGTTACCGCTCGACTATACTCACTAGCCGGTCGGATTGGGACATCAACACGGCCAGGTACTACACACAACACCGACAAAGGAGACAAAACATAGCCGCAGCTACCACCCACACACCTGCATGTATCAAAACCGCTGAAGTTTTACCGGTCATGTTTATGTACAGATTGTTGAATCATAGCTGATATCTTGGTTCATTGCTAACATGCTCTCATTTGTCAGTGTAGTAATGAAGAATTTTTTTCATTGAATCATGTTGTAATTATCTTTGTATACCAATGTAAAGTTGTTATGATGCTAATTAATCAAATTCAGGCAACCCACGATTGCCATTGTTTCCCTAAACAAACCATGATTCAAGCCGTGGATTGCAACTCCCACCTGAACTTGCTAATTTTTCCGGCTATTGTTTTTGCTTGTCCACCAAATCACCAAAAGTGAGTGCACTGACCTGTTCCTGAATTCATGGATAAGATGACTTGCAATTACTTCAAAAAAAAAGAAAGATAAAATGGCAATCTGCCGATTGCACGAATGTTAGCAAAATGGCATTTGCAACGGCGTGTCGTACATTTCTTTTTTCAAAATGTCTTGCTAATGATGTTTTAATGATTACAAGTTTGCAACTTACTTCACGACTAAAAACCTCTGAAAAATAAAGGAAAATTTCAAAGAAAAAACATCATGTTGTTGTTGCTAAACATTTCAGTTTCATACTTTCATGAAAACTTTTAGCCGCATCGAAATTCTACGGTTTCCGTACGAGCTTAAGTTTGGGTCAACGCCAACTGAAAACATGAAACTCTCAAAGAATTTTCATCAGCCATAGCACCTGATCAAATAAATTCTGGCAAACCAACAGTGGCCTTGTTGCCCTGTCCCTGCAATTACTCCATGCCACATCGAAGAGTCTGAGGCTAGCAAGCTATCCTCAATCATTTTTTTTACAGTAGTCTTCCAATTTTTAGTCAACTTCAAATTCCAAAATCTAAACTGGAACTGTTGCATTCGCAGGGGAGAGGGTGGTTGTGGTCTCCCATGGCGCCACTATAGAGTAAATCTGCACTTCTGCAGAATCCCAAACAGCCTTGTTTAGTTGGTGAAAAGTGGGTGAAAAAATTTGTCTCCGCTTTGTTCGGCAGCACGTCAATCTAATTCATCCCGTCGGTGGCCCGTTCATCTTCGTTTCACTCACATTCCTTTCCACTGGCATCTCCTCCTGGCAGCGGCACATGCGCACGGAGGATCCTCGCGCCACCCGCGACCAAGTGGGGGGCGACAGGGGCGGAGGGGTCCCTCGCAACCCGCGCGGTCAAGTGCGGGACGGCGCGGTCGGCGGGCTCCGTGGCGACCCCCGAGGTAGCGACGCCGATAGCGCAGGCGCACGGGGCACGACGCATGACTCGTCGCGCCACCTGCGACCAAGTGGGGTACGACAGTGAGAGGCCGGTGGGGGCGTCCCGGGTAGGCATGGCGACTTGCCGCTCGTTGTACTGGAGAACCCACGCGGCGGCCCCGGGGCACTACGCTGACGACGGACCACCACAGACTGCCCGACGTGGAATGGAGAGGATGCAAACGGCCACGACCACGGCCACAACAGGGAGCAGAAGGACGCGGCCTAGGCAGGGATGACAGTGACGTCCGGTAGAGAAAGGAAGAATAGGGGCAGCGGCGGCGGCCACAAAATGGCGGAGGCGACAGCGGCCACGAACGGCGTCGACTGCGAATCAAGAAAACAGCAGCGACGGCTACGAACGGCCTCGGCCACGAATGGCGTCGACTGCGAACGGCCTCGGCGTCGACTGCGAATCAAGAAAACGGCGGACGGCCTTGACCTATCAATTGCTTTCCACATCTTCCCTTTTTCAATTGCTTCAAATGGGGAACTTGCTGGGGAAGTGCAATGCTGTGAGAGACTGAGAGCACCGGATACACGTTCTCTGCTACCATCCGGCCATCCCGACGTTATCGTCTACAATATAATATCAGCTCACCCGTTTCTGGCTTCTTCATCCCGGTTCGTGCTGTTTGCGGCCCGCCGGGTCCTTCTCCTTCCGACTCAAACGTTGACCGCGTACGCAACGGATGGCCGACCCAGCACCCGCACCGGCACCCCCGTCCGTGTCCCGCTGCCGCGTCACCAAGGGTTATCCGTGGGTGACGGCCGTGCCGAGCGGGAGGCGTGCGCCGTGGGTCCAGAGCTCTTGAAATGGAATATATGGACGGCTGCGAGAAATAAATTACTCCCTCCGTCCAGATTTGATATACGTCTAACTGTGTAACACAAAAATCAAAGAGAATTTTAATTCCTCTCTGTGATGCATCAACAAACGAGCCAGCCAACCAAGCAATTCATGCTACGATTGGTCCCAACTAGGAATACACATATCATTCATGAACACTTTTTATTTTGTTATACGCAGATCAAATTAGGACGGAGGGAGTACACGAATGCATGGGGATTCACGAGATCATTTCATTAAGCTTAATTAATCATTCATTAGAGATTGGTTACTATAAAGCGATATTATTTAATCATGACGTAATTATGTTCATTAGATTCATCTCGAGTTTTAAGGTGGGGTTATGAAATGAATTTTGTCATTAATTCACATTTAATACTTCTAATTAGAGTTGCTCATTCGATGTGACGGGTGGATGGAGAAATCTTTGGGAAGTAAACAGGACTTTAGTACAGAGGGCATGGGGGTTCCAATCTTCCATACTCGCGGCAGACCAGGAGTTGTTCGTTCATATTCGTGCCTTTAAACCACCATCCCCTCCCTCTGCCCCACCTTTAATTTCTTCTGCAGGACAGGAGTCCATTCGTGCTGGCGGATCGAAAGTAATACAATTGGGAGCTGCAGCATCATTGCGACATGGCGGGCAGTTCGCAGAAGTGGTGCTGGTCCGCCACATGGAGACGGATTGCAACCTCTCCAACACCACGCCACATGGTGAGTTCCTGTTTAGTTTCCCAAAAGTTCCCAAAATTTTCGCATCGCAGACCGTGCCACCTCTCACAGAACACGTTTTCCAATGTAAAATTTTTACCATTTTCACCAAATTTTCCAACAACTAAACGGTGCCTCAACGGAACCGGTAGGCAGCAAGTCACCACGGTTTATATGTGACAAGTCCCTAGATCAGGGTCCACCATGACCACAAAAACGCAGTACGAACTGACACACAACGTACTTAGCGGTTAGTACAACGAGTACTATGCCTCCGAGTACCCAGCGACTCGTACGACCAGTTTCCGTCATGGGCCGGGACCAAGGTGGTTCATGCACACCGCCATCTTCCCCTCCGAGTACGTGACGGCCCATCCGACAGGACCCAAGCGCCCGGAGGCCCACACGACAAGTCCCTGGCCACGTGGCGGTTCGCATGACAAGTTTCCGTCTCCCCCTCCGACTACTCGTTCGCACGAGTAGTTTCTGTCCTCGACCAGTTCAGACTTCGCGTGGAAGGCAACGGCGGCGTGGGCCCCCTGCTGATATCCTGGGATATCCGCGCACGCTCACCCACGCGCCGCCACGTACTGACCCCTCCGCGCCGGGCCGCCCTGACCAGGTCGATCCGGTGTCAGAGGGCGTATCCGCCCACTGTGCCACGAACGGTACGGTGCGCGTTGTGCCACGAACGGCACAATGTACACCACCCCTAAACCTCGAACGGCGTGGCGTAGACTACCCGTTCGCACGAGTAGTTTCTGACCCCGACTAGTTTAGACTTCGCGTGGAAGGCAACAACGGCGTGGGCCCTCTGTCGATATCTCGGGATATCCGCGCACGCTCACCCCACGCGGGGTCACCTCACGGTCGGTCCTTTGCCGGTAGCCGCTGCCACGCGAGGCCTGGCCGGAGGGGGTGCCGTCGCGTGCGACCTCGGACCCGCCTCCGTGGGTGCCGCTAAGTTGGTTGTTGGGAATCATATCATTGCTTATCTAAAATAATATGATTGCCTAAATCAGATCATGTTATTGTCTAAATCAGGAAGAGGTGAACGAAGAGAAAAAAGAGAACGTTGCAACACAACGGTGGACGGCAGCACGGCCAGCCCTCGGTGTAGGTAGGGGCCACCTCGCGGTCGGTCCTCTCGCCGGTAGCTGTTGCCATGTCCTTGTCTGGTTGCTTGTGGACTCTTACCAAAACTCTAGACTTAGTTCGGAGTATATATATCAGAGGATTACCCCTATTGTATGTCATCGATATACATATAATAAAGAGAAGCTCCACCTATATTATCTCTGATCTACTTTGTACTTGTTCTTGTGCTTGTCATGAGAGACGCGAGAGGGTGAAGATCCAACCGCTAATGACGTGTTTCACAACACGTTATCAACACGAACGCTCTTCGTCGACTATGCCGGAGGAGTCGCCATCAAACTCGACGCCAACGATCTCGTCGTGGTCCTCGCCAGCGACTACTTCGGCGACGTCGACTGTATCAACGTCGTCAGCGAACGGATTTGCACTGACTCGCCTTCAAGTAGGCATGTCTACGACCATGCCTAACGCCCTACGCGGTATGTATCTACTGATAACTGCCCTACGCGGCAGGTGGAGTAGATCAATTGGCATCATACAAGCATGAGGTATGAATTGTTTGGAAATATATGCAGTAGATTGGATTCATTCTTGGCGTCGAGCCAGAAAATTATTTTTTCCCTATCTACTAAATTTGCCACGAAGGCTACTAGTAACAAACTCAACGCTGCCTGTTAGTGACTATGTGATCTGCCGGCTCTGCATATATGTACGTGATCTGAGGCATGCAAGCAGCAAAGCCGACATAGATAGATGTATCAAAAACTGAATATTTGATCCTTTATCAACCGTACGTATTGGCCAAAAACCATATCCTTCACCTGTACGTGAGAGCATGGCTCAGTAAGCCATCATGCATGCATGATGCATGGCAAACCGATCCAGACACCATACCCTGCTCGCATGCACGGAGCTAGCTAACATACCGTGTCCACGGATTACAGTTCGTACCTGCTGTATGAACAAGTATCCCTTTGCGGATCATGCTGATCGCTCACTCGAATCTAAGGGTCTAGGGTCGCCGTACCGGCTCATTGTCACCACAACGCATCTGAGAATCGGCCGAGAGTTTAGACCTGTAGTCAATGCCGCGACAAAGCTTGCAGCGCTGTTGCATATGATTTCGATCCGAAGCCTAATCGCAGCCTGAAGCGAAACATGCCGTCTAAACCCGATCTCATTATTTACACGAACACAGCCAGAAATCCCACCCGCAGTCAAGGTCCAATCCGAATCCCGCCCGTAGCGGAGGACAAGCACCAGTCAAGCTAAGCCCGCAAGCTTGCCCCTATACAGTGGTTTCAATCTCCTTCTCGATCACCGGCGTATACTATCTGCACCACCCAGAAGTGTGCACACGCGCCGGGATAGCACACAGCAGTGCAAGCAGCCCAACACACACGCTCTCGACTGGGGGGAGCTCGCGCGCACGCGCATGTGTGATGATCTCGTTGGGCGGTTCGTATGCTGCACGGTGCATCGGACAAAGCTGTTGGCTCGCAGTCACCGCACACCCAGTTTCAGAGTTTTCTACGACCGGAGCCTTTGGAAGCGAGATAGAGACAGGAGAGATGTGGTTGCCATCAATTCTTTTTAGAAAAAAAAACCTGCAGTTTTACCACTGAAGTTTACGGAATTAATTAAGGTGTTTGTGTGTTTTCTATAGCAGAATATACCTCGGGTTGCGGCTTGTTAAGAATTTACATGTCCTTTACTTTTTGAACTCATGTAAATTAATATTTATGAAATTTATTTACTGTTTTTATGGTACACCTGCTATATTTGTGCATAAATTCAGTAAAATAATGTCTTCAATCATAGAAACATGGTTTTAGGCATATGAACTCTCCAAATTTTGAAACCCCCTTGAGGCTCATATTTCAACTTTTTCTAGCATGTTTAATGGATATGCAAATTCTGAAAATTAAACCATTAATCCGTGAAGTGGCTAGAAAATTATCTTTAATCATAGAAAATGGTTTTAGATTTATGACCTCTCTCAATCCTGAAGAACCTTAGACGTATTACCCCAGAGAGTGTCATATTTTTTTAGCAAATGTGTGAATGGGTAAATATTTTTGCTAGAAATATTTTGGGAAATTGTCCAAATTATCTATTGAATAGAGTAATCAACCTTACTTAATTTTGCACTAGTTTCATGCATTCAAACACATGAAGTGAGCCAGTAGCAATTGCATGAATAATGTAGGATGTGACATGATGTTCATTATTTCTTGAAGAAATATAATATTGGTTTTAAGCCTAACACCATGTAATTTTTAGAAGAAATCATATGTAACTCTGAAAGTTATATTAGCCAACTTCCCAACACGACATTATGAATTACAATAGCAGTAAATTCTTAAGAAGTATGTCAACATTTGAGTTCGTACATAACATGAAGTTATGCAGAAATAATATGTTTTCTTGAAGAATCGTATTGTTTTGCCACGTAGGTATTTCTGTAATTCATGAAGAATACATATAAACTCAATATAGAAAAGTTATATGCACTCAGAAGTTGTATAAACCACAAAAGTGTGATATTGTATATTACATAAGTAATGTTGGGCTCAGGGGGAGATGCATTGAGACAATGAAGTCTCATACTCACCTAAAACCATTTAAACAGAATTCCCTACATAAGTTGCATTATTAAGTTATATTCATGAAGAATTTTGGTTATATCTCACGAAGAGTGAGCACTTACTTTTTTGCTCTAAGACCGGAAGTTTAGTATTAGTTTAAGAATCTTTCCCAGAATAGAATGGCAAAATGAACAAATTGGTGTTATCTTACCTCTGTATTGGTTTTCTCACCTAATCTTGTGCCTATTTGCTTGTAGCAATTTTTACCTATAGTAATTATTTTTTTATCTCATGGAATAAATAAAAGAATTACAAACTGAATATTGTAAAAAAATTTGCTTTAAATTGCCTATTTGATAATCATTTGAATGTATTTTTTTCCACTAAAGTCTCAAGTAAATCATGATGGTTGTGTTATTGTGCACCGCTACCATGCAGGTAGAATAGAAACTGAATTTCTATGAAGCACATTAACCAGTAACATACATGATTTTAAATTGAACTGGAATATTCAGTTTAGCCATGAAATTGTATATTACTTATTCATGTACTGAATACATGAGCCCTCTAATAACTTGAAGTTTATTCTACCCAAACCATACTAGTGTACACTGAATAGTACATTTACATGGATTTCATACCTTATCCTATTGATACTAGTAGTATAAATTAATTCTATGAAATAATTGAAGTAATTCATAAATCATGCTTGAAGCATAGCATCACCTGAAAGTGCAATTATGGTATGAAAAAGGGAATAAATTGGGCCTAGCTTAGAGACATGAAGAATGTAGATAAAATTGAAATTCTAATAGGCATTTTTCCTAATTCTGCAAGATTGTTGGTTTAGAGCCTCATCATGTTAGATTGATGGACAATCAACGTGCTAGTTGGCCTGTAGCCATAGTCACTATACTCACTAAGCATGTAGCTCTGCGTAGCTTTTTAATCCTAATATTACTTTGTCGCTCGGAATGACAAAGTTAATAGTTATTCCATACTAATGTGAGGACATGCATGTCACCACATTAATCAGAAGTCTTTGCATGGACATCACATCAATTTTTTGCTTAAATATTGGTTTGCAACCATTATGTTTCCTATCATTGCACTAGCTTGCATGTTGTGCTCATGAAAAACTTCTCCTGTTGAGAAGTAGCTCCCACTCTGATAAGATGGTCAGTAAACCATCATTGCACTTTATCAGCAAGCAAGCATGCTAACAAACCAATGTATTATATACATATGTGCAAAATGACTAGAAGTCAGTAATTAAATCTTTAGTCAAGAAGGCTAAGATGAGAGGGAGCAAACTGGTCTATAATTGATCTCATATGAAATTTATCCAATTAAAAATTAGTTTGCCCAATTAGAATGGGTTTGCAAAAAATTGAAAAGAAAATGGACATGATTATCGATTGTGTGGAAAATAATTATGGATTTCAAAGTAATTGGGGAAATCTTGAATATAAAAGCAATTAAATTTTCCAAAAGATTTTCCATGTAGATTATATTTTGCATAAATATTAAACTTGAAGTTTAATTATAAAAATTACTTGAAGTATATTGTATGAGTATTTGGAATATTTTGGGCTAAATAAATAAAGAAGCTAGATAAACATAATGGTTCTGTAGACTTGATGGAATCTAGCTCACTGCATAACAAATAACCCCTAAAAAGTCTAAAACAAAGTGCGTGTAATTTTATTTCACCATAATAGCATACAAATGGGCAACAACTTGAAGTTGAAAATATATGGAACTGAATTTCCATTACATTAAGTTCGTAGGGATATCATTGGAAGTATGCTATATATGAAGATATAATACCGACATTAGGGGGAGAGAAAGGCCATATGAATGCTTTGTATTGAATGGAAGAATAATCTTCATAATATTCCTAGAAGCTTGAAGCAGGAATAGAAAACGCACTCAATCAAACTCGCATGAAGTGAAGTATAAATGCCAGAAAATTAAATTGTGAGGAGCCTATGAATGGCATCACCTGATGTGAAAACACACTTGAAATGAAATTCCCTGAAGGACTTTTATCCCAGTGAGAATGTGCACATAATGAATACTCACATATGGGAATCTAGAATGAGGAGATACAACCTGAAGTTATTAACCAGAAGTTAAGTTTACTTGTAGTAAACAAAATGCTATGTGTGGTATATCCCGGGTATTGAATAATATACTCACCATATCAAATGACTTGATCATTAATTTAAAATCTACGGGGACGCTTGTTGGTTTTGGATTTAATGAACTTGTCAAACAAATTATTAAAATCTCTGTTGAATTCTGGAAAGAAGACCATTATGGTTGAATGCCTCACAAACTAAGAAAATGGTCATCTTGAAGATGAATGCCTAGCACTATAAAGCGCGCTCAGTATTTTGTGTTGGGATAGCAGATACTAGTTGACTATATCATAGTCTTATTCTGAAGATATGGGAGAGAAAAGAATGAATGTCGACAACATATTACCTCTATTATTGCAAATATTTCTGTAACAGAAATATGGATCCATAAATAAAGTCCATGGCAGAGTTGCATGAAGCAATAATATTGGGTCAAATTGAAGAATGCAATTGAGGTTGAACCATGTAAAAATATTTGAAACTGGAAGTTCAAATTGGATGAATCATTATGAAATAATGGCATGGTGAAATACAATGGTTCATAAGTCTTTCAAAAGGCTAGTAAACTCCCATTATGTATGAATCAATATTCTGCTACTTATCTGGCATATGGAAATAATACACTGAAATATATATTATGCAGTTAATTGATGGATTTCGAAAATCCATAAGAGATTATACTTGAAGGATTCATCATTCCTCGAAGGAATAAAAGATGAAAATAATAGAAAGTAAATTTCATACTAAGTAATAAATGTCTAAGGTTGACAGTATTCCTGAATGAATATTAATTGTCTCTAGAAGAGCAATTCCTCGAAGGATATGAAGTCATAAAGTGACTTATTATGAATAACATGTTCAAATAAAAGAGTTTATTGAACAGCTCAAATTAACAAGTAAATCACTCTCTCTTGCATGAGAGAATTTCTCAGAGAAGAGAAATACTATTCTCGAAGAATTAGAAAATCCTTGAAGGATATAGTCAATGAAGGACTAATCAGTTAATTTCCAAGTGAACACCAATAATCCTGAAGATATAAATGAAAATTCATACAGACCCAAGTGATTGAATTAAGAATGAGGTGAGAATTCGTATGGTCCTGAATGAGCCATACAAGCACCAGTAAGTGCATACGTAATCAACCAGCATTGATAGTATGTATCCTCACATACCATAGAAGGTATATTGGTGATTGACAATTTGAATTATCCCCTCAAATGCCAACTGAAGACTGATTATCTTAAGTGGAAGTATGGAATAAGCTAACTTTGGAAGATCTACCGAATAGATCATTGGTGTTAACTTAATATCCACTTATATATAGTTGTTATTAATCAAACATTGAAGTTTGAAATGTAATATCTATAAGATATGAAATTTAGTAAATTATTATCCCCAAATTCTTCTGAAAGGATAGAATTTTATTTTGTGTTGCATAGTCAAATAAAGTGGTTACTAATGCTTGAAGCATTCCTCCTAATATAATCTAGAAGAATTTCAAGTTAAATCTTCGAAGGACTAATGCACATTTATGAAGAATGTGACTCCGACATTTTGAACACTAAAGTTCAAAGGATGTTGTTATGAGGGGGAGCATATGTTTAATCATATTTAGATCTGAAATTTCTTAAGTTGTACCTAGAAGGAATCAACTTGATGATTAATTATTAAATTTACCATGAAGGTGTACCACTCGTTTACTTAGATCATGTTGATCTTTGTTGCAAGAATCATGAAGTTCATGCATAAATCTTGAAGATTGATTACTATTTATGAAGAATAGTAACTATATAATATTGTATAACCAAGAAGGTTTTATGTTGTACTCTTTTTCCCTTTGTGAGTTTTTACTTGAAGGTTCCTCACATAAGGTTTTTGACGAGGCAACATGTGCAATACAAAATGCGGTTGATATGTACTCTTTTCTTCAAGAACCGTTTTTTCCCACTAGGTTTTCGGATGGAGTTTTTGATGAGGCATATGCATTCGCGGTAATCGCCCAAGGGGAGTGTTGTAAAACAACCGGATTTCGTATAGATAGAAAGGAGGACTAGAAGTCCTAGTTCTTGTCCGGTTGCTTGTGGGCTCTTACCAAAACTCTAGACTTAGTTCGGAGTATATATATCAGAGGATTACCCCTATTGTATGACATCGATATACATATAATAATAAAGAGAAGCTCCACCTATATTGTCTCTGGTCTACTTTGTACTTGTTCTTATGCTTGTCATGAGAGACGCGAGAGGGTGAAGATCCAACCGCTGATGACATGTTTCACAACACATTCCAGCTCCAAATTAGCAACAGGGTCGCGCTCCACATACGTCTGTCGTGAGTCGTCAGCTACACGATCGATGGCACCTGCATCGTCTGCGTCGCCACAGCGACGACAGCGCGAGCAGCTCGCAGCACATCGACCACGATCCATGGCGCCTGCATCTGCATCGTCATCACCACATGGCGAGCAGTTCACGGAGGTGTTGCTGGTGCGCCACGGGGAGACGGCGTGCAACGTCGCCGACATCATTCAGGGACAGACGATGGATGAGGACCTCAACGACAACGGTCGGCGGCAGGCGGCCATGGTATACTATATATGTATATTTACCTTCTGATATAGGTAGCTTGCTCCAATTTGGTTTGCTTGCTTCATTGCTTGTTGTCGCTCGTCTGATCTGGCCTGGGGAGGTCGGCGTTGGTTACGTTGGTGTTTTTCTTTGCGTTAGCAGTGGCAATCGTTAGCTGGATCCTCGAGAAGTTTGGGGACGTTGAACACCTCGCCGGTGATGGCTTCCCATAGAGTACTTCTAGGCTCTAGTGGTGATGGCGCCTTTTTGTAACTGTCTGTTGTGAGGCAATAAAATATGTTGTTGCTCATGTGTATGCACAGATTGTTGAAGCATAGGCATAGCTGATACCTTGGTTCCTTCGTCCTTCATTGCTACAATGCTCTCATTTGTTAGTGTAGTAATCCTGAATTTTTTTTGTTCACATAATCATGTTGTAATTATCTTTGTATACCAATGTAAGTTGTTATGATGATCAAATTTCAGCAACCCACGATTGCCATTGTTTCCCTGAACAAATCATGATGCAAGCCGTGGATTATTGCAACTCGCACCTGAACTTGCCAATTCGATAAGACCATTTGAGTGTAAGGTTTCATGTTAATGTTTTTAAAAAACAACACATAAGGTAAGAGTGAGTTTATAGATGAAATGGATCACATAATACACCATTTCATCTTGCACAAAATCTGACGCTAAAGGAAGATTACAACTTTTATGCCAAACTAACGAGTATTCTGGCTTTGTTAAACACAAATATTTTGCAACCCAATAATCATTAATATGGATTGCTTGGTGTAAGGATCTAGGATGTCGGTCACCGGGGGTAGTTGAACTTTTGTGTGCTATCTCGATTAGGGCTTACTCCCTCTGTCCCAAAATAAGTGTACTTCGATGAGTCAAACATTTTAAAATTTGACCAAATATATATTAAAAAATATTAATGATTATGATATTAAATAAACATTATTAGATTAATCACGTCATATATTTTCATGACAAACTTGTTTACAGACACAAATGTTAATATTATTTTCTATATATTCAGTCAAATCTAAAACTTGTTGACTTCTCGAAATGCGAGATGAGTACTTATTTTGGGACGGAAGGAGTATGTATTAGCTACTAGGGGGATATTATTTTTGTTACAAGTGATTTGTGAGAGTTGGTATTTTTGTTGATGTGCATATATGCCAATTACTTTATTTTATTTTGGAGAATAAAACACTGCTAATTTTGGAGTAGTGAGTGCACTCTGACCTGTTCCTGAGTGTTTCATGAATAAGAGACTTGCAATTACTTAAAAACAAGGATAAAATGGCACACTGCCGATTGCACGAATGTTAGCAAAATGGCATTTGCAACGGTGTGTCGTACATTTCTTTTTTTCAAAATGTCTCGCGAATGATATTTTGATGATTACAAGTTTGCAAAGTACTTCACGATTCAAAACCTCTGAAAATAAAGGAAAATTTCAAAGAAAAAACATGTTGTTGTACGTCGCTGACCATTTCAGTTTCCAAATTCCACAGTTTCCATACAAGCTTAAGTTTGGGTCAATGACAACTGAAAATATGAAACTCCGAAGAATTTTTATTCGGAGCTGCTAGCGCCCGGACGTCCGTTTCGAGCGTTAGCGTCGGACACCTCCCCGACCACACGATTCGAATCAGAAAATATATCAGTTATTGGATCATGTTGCGAAGCATGTTGATGTTGCGAAGCATGTTGCGAGAAATTCTGTCATGTTGCGAAGCATGTTGCGACCAACATTCAAACTCGGCGCCCCCTCCCTCCTCTCCCGACACAGTGTACATAGTGCGAGCGATGTTGCAAGCTTGTGACGAGCATGTTGCGACCAACATCCAAACATCAGCGTGTTGGGGCCATGTTGCGAGCTATGTTGCTTGCAACATCCAACATCCGACACAATACCCCAACGACCCCATGTTGCGACCCATGTTGCGTGCAACATCCAACATCAGGAGACCAACACCCTCCTCACCCTCTCGACATAACACCCAACATCACATGTCTGCAACATCGAAACTCAACATCCGCAATATTTAAAATTAACATTTGCAACATCCAACATCAGGAGCTCTCCTCCCTCCTCCTTCTCGACACAACACCCAACATCACATGTCTGCAACATGAAAACTCAAACATCCGCAACATCGAAAAATAATATTTACAACATCAAAAATATGTTAAAAAATGTTGATAATCATCCAATAGCGTGTTGATTGGAACATTCAAATATCTCGTTAAAAATACAACATTCAAATAAAGCACTTGCAACATTTGCATTAAACATTTGCAATAACACACATCATGATTCTCTTTGCAACATCATTACAAACATCCATACGAAACATTTACAACATTCACATGAAGCATCCGAAACAATGAAACTTGCAACATGCAACAAACAGATATTACACAGGTGCGCAAGGAGATGCAAACCCACAGGCCCGCCCCCTCGTGCGCCGCCGGTGACCTCCTTCGCCCGGCCGCGGGGAGCGGCGGCCCGCGCCGCCGGTGAGCTCCCGCGCTCGGCCGCGGGCAGCTCCGCCCTAGCCGTCGGCGAGCTCCGTGCGGAGACAGCCGCGCGCACGCCCGCACGCCTGGCCGCTCGCCGCGGAGCTCCCGCTCCCGACCGTAGGGGGCTCCACCCTGGAAGCGCGGAGGCGGAGAGGCGACCGCAGAGGGCTCCGCCCTGGCCGCACGGAGGTGGATAGGCGGCCGCAGGGCGCAGCAGCCCGCGCGCCGGCGAGCTCCACGGGGTGCCACGCGTCCGCGCCCAGTCGAGCTCCGCCGCCCCTGGCCGCGGCGAGCGTGAGCCTGCGCCGGCCCGTGCCGTTGTCGAGCTCGGCCGCCGGATCCCGCGCCTGCGACGGCCGGGTTGAGGCCCCTCGCGCGCGCCCGCGGCGATTGGTGTCGATCTCCGCCGCGCCTGCCCACGGCGGCAGCAGGAGCTCCGCCTTGTCCGCTCCGCACGCAGCGCCTGGCGCAGCTTGCTCTGTCTGCTCCGCGCGCAGCTCCGGCGCCATGGACTCTTCCCTGGCGAGATGCGCGAGGACCGAGGAGAGAGAGCGGAGTCAAGGGGAAAATGAGAGGAGAGAGAAAACGAGTGGATGAAAACCGGTGGAACGAGTGGATGGGAAGCTCGTGACGGCGTCCGATATATTTGCTCCCTCCAGACGTCCTAGCTATAGCATTACTGATGCAACATGTCAAGAACACAGATGCAACATGTTCACAACGATTGCAACATGAACGACAAATAATTGCAACATGAAAGCGACCAATTGCAACATGTAGCCGTCAGATTAAAACACTATAGCCGTCAGATCTAACATTGTAGCCAAAAAAAATCTCGTCGCAACATCAAGTCATCCGTCGCAACATTAAATCATGTAGCGTGCAACATGAGAAGAATTTCGCAACATTCAAAAATAATCCGTCCGACGTATCAGATGTCAGTACCGTAGCATTACTGATTTTTATTAGCCGTAACAGCTGATTAAACAAATTCTGGCGAACCAATGGTGACCTTGCTGCCCTGTGTGCTTGCAATTACTCGATGCCACTTGGAAGAGTCTGAGGCTTGCAAGTTATCCTCAATCTTTTTTTTTACAGTAGTACTACTAGATCTGTCAAAACTTGCACATGATGACTGCCAATTTTGCGTCAACTCCAAACTCTAAACTGGAATGGTTATTTATGCTGTTGTGATAACATACTGGATTCGCAGGGGATAGGGTGGTTGTGGTTTTAGACCACCTGCACCGGGGGACTGGATCCCCGACGCTATCCGTTTCGCGTGCTTTTTTGCAGGAGAATGCGCTGCAGCGGGGGACGGGATCGGCAACGGCAAAATCGTGTCGTCCCCTGTTTCCTCTAGATACAAAGGGATCCGGGAGAACGCGGAAGCCTGACGCGGCGCAGGCCCACACGCCGACAGTTTGTCCGTGCCAGGAGCCGGAAGGGAGAGAGAAGAGGGGCTCGTCTCCAACGCCATCGCCGTCGTTGTGGCCTGTAGGGAGCTCGTTGCCGTCGTTGAGAGGATGGGAGGGCGGACCACGGCTCCCAGCTCTTCCGCCGTGAGGCTGCTCGAGGAGGGCGGGGAGCTCCTCTGGCCGCCGCAGGAGCTCGAGTCGGATACGGCCTGTGGCCGGCCACGGGGGAGGAGGGTGTCGTCATGGATGTGCGTGAGGAGGAGGGACTGCCGGCGCCATCGAGCAACAGGAGCAAGGCCATCAGCTCGACGGCGCCTCTCATTCGCTCCAGCGCCGGCGGCCGCCAAGAGGTAGCCGAGAGAGCTCAGGAGGAGACCGGCCAAGGCAGAGCCCCTGCTCTTCCCCCACCCAGGTAGCTCCGCCGGCGGAGATCTCGAGGCCCGCGTCAGAGCCTGCCGTGGCCGAGGACGAGGACGGCGCCGGCGAGATCCAATCGAAGGAGAGGGCCTACGCCACCGGCCCCGAGGCGCGCTGCACAGATGCGGAGATGGAGGCCGCCGCTCCCCTGCTCCAACCGCTCTCGCCGCCACCACCGCAGGTCACGGAGGCCGCCGCCGCCGATTGGTAGAGGGAGCAGAGGAGCTCGACCGCGCGCCTAGATCCGTTGTCGTCGTCGTGCTCCTGATGACGACGCGCACGCGCCGCGGCATCGCCGTCGTCCTCGTGCCGGGGTGTGCCGCGACGGATCTAGGAGCACCTCCGCCGCCACCAGAAGAGGCGTGCCGGAGGGGAAGAGGCGCCGCCGAGAGCTTGCCTCCGCCCTGCTCCTCCGCGGGGGAGACAAAGCAGAGGGGCTGAGGAAGAAGCATCCCTGATCCAGCTGAGCTCGACGCGGGGAAGGAGGAGAATGGAGAAGGGGAGGAGAGGGCGGCGTCGGTGATGGAGCAGGAGAGCAGGGAGAGGGCGGCGGGTCGGCAGAGTAGCAGAGCTGCAGAGGAGAAGCAAAGGAGAGAGAGAGGTGGGTTGTGGTGGGCGGGGGAGGGGGTGTTAAAAAAGATTGAGAGGCTGACATGTGGGGCCCGGTGTGGGTAGTTGGGATAGAGGAAGAGGTGTGAATGATGACGAGTGCAGAAGAAAGTTATATGAAGGAGGTAATCTCGATGAACCACAGAAATATTCTGTTTTGAAGGAGGATATGAAATTGGATGAGTGTGGATGATCTTATGGTGCTACCATAGAGGAAATCTACTGGTATGCCGATCCATCAGCATCAGTTCGCAGAAGAATCCCCAACACGTCCATCAGTGTGAGTGTGATCCACATTTCTGGTGAGAACCGCCATCCTCCAGAAGCTCGGTGACGTCGGCTATCTCAACGAAGATGGCTTCTTGCAGAGTGCATTTGGTGGCGCTGGTGCCTCTGCGTAATTGTCTGTCTGCCGTGCGGCAAGACAACAGGCTTGCTGCTCTCTGCTCTTATTTCTCTGCTCTTATTTGTACGGCAATACAATCGGCTACCTCGAGTCCTTGATACGGTTGAACATGCCTCCGTTCTTACATTACTACGTACAATGCTCTATCTCACTTGTCAGTGCAATTCTAACAATGAACGAACTCGTATAGTTGTATGGTCACCGAACCACACTGTGCGTAATCTTTGGACTGCAAGTAACAAGAGCCTCATTCTTGATTAATTGCCTACCAAATCTATAATAACTATATATAAGTGAGACCCACTACAAGTCATGGATAGACTTCTCTCAATATGTAAGGGGTCCACATCACCATCCATTAGATCTTCTCTCAACATGCAAGCTGTCCACATCACCATCCACTAGAATCATGAATTTATGTCGTCTACCGATTTTCTGCAGCTATGCATTGTGTTAGTATTTACGAGTACCATGCTACAAATTTCTAAGTAGTTCCCTCTCAATAAAATGAATGTGTTTTCATTTAAATTATTGTTTGCAAAAAATGTTGCGATGCAATCATTTTAGTATTTCTACTTTCAAATTGCATCTTCAAATTTTGTTGAAATTCCCGCAGCAACGTGCGGGGTATCACCTAGTTCCACTATGGTTAAACAAACAATATAGGGACTATTGCGTTTCTACCCTCGCTTTCAACCTCAATTGTGATTTTGCCCTGACTTTTTCTAACTTTGCATTTTACCCCTACTGTTCAAATACGAATGCACCGTTTACCCTTGTTTGTAACTCCGTTACATACATATGGGTTAAAAAAAATGGGAAATAAGAAAAAGCATGCGAAAAGACAAATGTGCCCCTTATCCTCATCTCTTCACTGGTCTCTCCCCAACCATTCACCCGAGATCCTAATTTAAAAAAAAACCATTCACCCGAGCACCCGACTCAGCCGCGGCCGCACTCAGTCGGCGGCGGCGCATGACCTAGCGGCGGCGGCGGCGCAGGACAGCAGGAGGAGGCGCATGCGGACGAGCGGCGAGACTGCGCAGGGCCGGCGCGAGCGGGAGGAAGCGCGTTCGCGACGCCGTCGCCGGGGATGGTGAGCTCGGAGTGGTGCGTGGCGAAGCCGTCGGTGCCGGGCCCCATCGTGCAGCAGGTCATGGACTACGCGTGCGGCTCGGGGGCGGACTGCGACTCCATCCAGTCGGGCCCCTACTTCCGGCCGGACACCATGCTGGCGCACGCCTCTTTTGCCTTCAACAGCTACTGGCAGCGTACCAAGGCCAGCGGCGCCACCTGCGACTTCGGCGGCACCGCCATGCTCATCACCAAGGACCCGAGTAAGACATCTTCTCAGCATTTCAGCAGTGCCAGAAACCAAAAATGCACAAATGTTTCAGAAGATTAGAGGAACTAGAGGCTACGATGCCCTTTTGATGAGGACATCCCAACCATGCGTAACTCAAATGCCATGGTTACACCAGATGCATCGCTGGCTACACCAATCTCACATCTAGTTGCACATCGAGAGTCAAGTGCACAACTGGTTACGCAAGAACAAGCATCGAATACACAAGCCCAAATATATGAAGGACAGGTTACATGCAGCTGTACAGATAAAATCCAACAAGAGGTGCACGTTTTTCTCTCTGAGTTATATTGTAATATTGATAAGAGTCATATACTACCTAAGTGTTGTACTTTACTCATACTCAGGTTTACACAAGAGGCTTCTCCGTTGGGTTACATGAAGGACACAGAAGGTTACGTGGAGGACACCAAGGCTGCTATGCAAGCTGAGAAAGGTTACGCACACAAGACTCAAGGTTACGCAATAGAAGCATCAACTTCACATCTAATTCTGTACCATCTGGGGAAGATACGAGAGCCAAGTCATACATCACTGGAAGCTCCTTGAAGTCAAGATTCCAACCCAACAAACGGCGTATCTTTTCGACTACCGAGCTAGGAGTAATGGCCAAATTACTGAAGGCTGTGCAGAAGCTGAGAAGACGCGCGTGAAACCGAAGAACTGTATGAATGCTTCCACCAGTTGGCCTTCCACCTCCCCAACGTGGCCACTTCAGTTCATACTTATTCCACACTCATCTAGGAGAGTTGTTCTTAGTATAAATACCCCCTATGTACCCCAAAGAACTCAGTTTTTGATAATCATGAATTGGTAGCCTCATATGGTTTGTCGTAGCCGAGCTGCTGAGTGCCTTGCACACCTGTGTTCTTCCTTGTTCTTCTTGGACTTGTGAAGAGATCCCTCTGGGTTCCGCTACTTCGTGCTCTACGGATTCCAGTTTTGCTGCACCGTATTGTGTGGATTAGTTCCGGCTTGTGGTTCTGCGGTCGTTTGGAGATCGAGTCGAAGTCTTCGCGGTTTCGGTGCCTCTCTCCCCGTCACTTGGTCACATCCAACTTTTGTCAGGTATAAAGCTACTTACCGCTGCTTGCAGTAATTATCTTGTTACAAAACCTACTGCCGTAAAGATCGGGCCATCCCCAGGACCTTTCTTGCAACGGTCCCTATCATGTGGTAATCAGAGCTATCGTTGTCACGGTAGGTTTTGATTATTACCCACCCTCCCACCCTTTATCATCTATTACATCATTTTGTTCATGTCCTATAGTCCACTAAAAAGCCACACAAAAAAAGCCCATAGCCTTTTTGTGGTACTGTTACTTTGTGTGTTGCGTTCATTTTGTTGTTAGTCACCACCGTTGTTCGTCCGTCGTGTTTTAATTTTTTTCCCGCACCCCTCATATGTGTTCTTGTGTTCGCTGAAAAAAACAGAAAAAAAGTGTGAAAGGAGATAGAAAAAAAGGAGAACGAAAAAAGGAGAAAGAAAAAAGAAGTTGAAAGGGCTGTGTTGCGGGTTGTGTATCTAAAATTTTGATCTCTGTAATCTCAAGTTGGTGGTGTTTGAGGACAGCAACATATTGATCGGGTTACACACTTTGTTTCAGTACCATAGCCTCCCTTGAATAGCCACCTATAGCTCCACAAAAATCTGAAACCGGACCTCTCGTCTTGTATCCTTTCAACCGCTTAATCACAGGTTTGGTTATGCCACACTAGCACACTCACGGTCCTTGAGAACGGGTAAGAACTTGGGTAAGCAAGAGGTGAGGTTGTGTGATTCCACATATTTTTCCTATTCCACTTTCTTTTGCAATATCCTAACATGACAGGACCTAATTCGTGAGTTCGTGGTCGCCATCGTGGTGCTCAAGAGGCCACTGTTTCACGAGCTGAGCTACAACAAGTACAAAATTCGGTGCTGCAGGCCATGGAAAGGATGTTTGATGAACGTCTTCCAATCTCAAATAGCGGGCTTTGACATCAACATGTTCCTGCTGCTCCACAAGTGAAGGATGGTATGAAAACCCCAATCAATGGTGCTTCCGCACGTTCTCTGCAACAAGGAAGAAGTTTTATTGGGCGTGACCTTGCCCCCCCATGAGCGCTTCAATGTTAAACACATACAAGGTGATCTCTACAGTCCTTTTGATCATTGTGATAGGAGAAATTCAGATTGTATTCCTTGGATTGATTTGAGTATACCAAAATTTGTTGGGAGAGAAGATCCTAGAGCTTATGTTGTTTGGGAAGAAAAATGTGATTATATTTTTGGTATACATCATGTCTTGGATGCACAGAGAGTGCACTTAGCTGCAATGAAATTCTATGGTTATGCTTTGACATGGTGGAAAGATGTGCAAGAAAATCAGCTTGTGTTGGGGAGAGATCATATCAACACATAGGCTGAAATGAAGCAAATTATGTGAAGGAGATTTGCTCCATCATATTCTCCACATAAGCAGCAGCAAAGATCTCCAGAAATTCATGATCCTTCCACCCGGAATGCATATAAGGCAGCAACAAGGTATTCTACACAAGAAAGTACATTTCAGCATGTTCGTTCAAGAAAACATGTTGTTTTGGGGGAAAGCAAGTGTTCTAGACAGCGAGAGAAGGTTCAAGATGCAAAGGTGCAGAAGTACAATGGCAAGAAGGATGATCATAGCGCCCACAAGTCGAGAAATCATTCATCTAAATCTGCACATATGCAAGATATCCCTGTTGATGCTCACTAACTCTTATTTTTATGCATCAACAATACATGAAAAAGGACCAAAAAGATAAATCAACAGTAGTATAGGGTCTTGGACTAATGAATTTCACGAGTTTTGGTGAATTATATATTTTCAGGGACTATTCAGGAAAATGCGAAAACAATGAATTCTAGAAGGCTCCAGAAGGCTCCCGAACTCAACCGAAGTGGGCTCCCAGAAAATACGCATCTAGAAGGGACAAGAGGCCCACACGCGGAGGCGGAGCCCGGCCTGGGCCCAGCCCAGGCCGACCGGCCCAGTGGGGAGAACGATCGGGCCCCCTAGCCCCGATCAGGCCCTGCTTCGGGAAGGTTCCTCCACCGCCTCTTAGGGTTAATCAAAACCACTTGTTTAGGTCGGTTTGATCCTACGGCGACGGATTATCCCTCAGGACTATATAAGCAACCCCAGACCCTCCCAGGGCATGGTATGCATCTCTCAAAAGATCATCATCATCAGGCCAAGACAGGAGAAGAAGAGGATACATCAGAGATAGGATAGCTACTTCATAGTTCAAGATCTAATTTCTAGATCAAGAACCTAGTTCTAGATAGAGAGTCAGATTCGAGTAGAGTTGAGCTTTGCTCCAGTTCAGATCTGTAAGTTATCAAGATTCAGTTCTTATATTGTTTCTCAATGACTTTATGCTATTTCAATATTATGTGTGCAATTGCTAAGTTCTTACTTTATTCTAGTAGTATATTTGATATAGTCATGATCAATGATAAGTCTACGCACTTATTCATAGAGCTCCTAGTATTTTATGCGCATATGCTAGGTAGTAGAAAGTATGTAAGCATGGTGCTTAGATATAATTTACTTGCGGATTCACCTTATACTTCAGGTCGTGTGGTAGATCGTGGGCGTGACAGGCCTATTGAGTCCTTTGTAGTCCACCCCCCGAGTATAAGACTAGTCGAACAATGGTTCTTGGGAAGATCAAGTTTCGTCCTTGATTCTCTTGGGTAATCTTCGGGGTGTTCACACTTATCCATGATTATGCTATATATGATGATATGCTACATTAGAATAGATGAACAAACTCAGTCTTTGTATGCTATATAGAATTGTCTCTCTTAAGTAAATCCAATTCTAATCTAGACTAGGAATAGTTTATGTTATGCTCCACATGTGCCTCTGCCTGTCTATTTATCATTACTTTATTATTTGGCTTACCCCTGTTAAAGTATGTGCCATTCCATCAAAGTCCATAAAGTAATCTACTGTCATCCCTATGTCTATTGTTACATCCATCCATCTTCCCTGTGGATACGATATTTTAAAACCCATCACCCCGGGTGAAATGCTCACCGGTATCCGTGCGCTTGCGGATTATCTATCATAATATTTCTGTAGGCTCTTATACCAATCATGTTTCTTGCGCTATTGCTTAGAATGGTTTCTAGATCCATTCTTTGGAAGTTGCGTTAAGAATTGTCAACAAGCATTTCTGGCGCTGTTGCCAGGGAAGATTGGATGGCTACCTTTAGAAAATCGATGGCTAGATACTTTAATGAGACTTTGTAATTTGGCACCTCTGCTTAAACAGAATTACCCTTATTTGTTTTTGTCTATCTTATTTGCAGGGTATTAACAGGTTTGATTGTGATTCACCACACTTCAATAATTCGAGTCAAATCAACCAAGGAAGCTTTACACCAAGTTCTGAAGCCATGGCTGAGAAGACATTGTTGGAATTCTCTGCTCCAAACATCAATAACATTCGCATTGGACCAACAATCGATCATGAATTCGAGCTTAAGCCTAGCCTCATCAACATGGTGCAAGCTGATTTATTCAGTGGAAAGGTACATGAAGATGCAAGTGCTCATCTCCAGAACTTTTTGGAGAAAGGCGCCACCATCTCCATCAAAGACATTCCCAAGGAAACGATCCTACTCCGCTTATTCCCATTTTCACTAAAGGGAAGGGCGAGACAATGGTTCTACTCCAATGAAATCAACACATGGGAGGAATGTACTACAACCTTCCTGTCAAAGTTTTTCCCCACAGGCAAAACCAATGCTTTACGTGGAAAAATCACCAATTTCCAGCAGCAGAAAGGCGAGTCAATTCCAGAGGCATGGGAACGTTTGCAAGAATATATATCAGATTGCCCTCACCATGGAATAAAAGATTGGATGCTCTTACAAAGCTTTTACCATGGATTAAATCAAAAAGCGTCTGAGCATCTAGATGCAGCTGCTAAAGGATCATTCTTGTCACTCACTACGAGACAAGCCAATACACTTATGCAGAAGATATCTGAAAATCAAGGCTGGACCCAGAAGAACACTCAACAATGTCATCAGAGTGAAGAAGTACAAGAAGATGAAGAGTTGAAAGAACTATCAATGAGTATGGACGTGCTGTTGAACAGGCTTGAGGAACGAGCCAACTTCAAGAAGGATCGACAAGATTTACAAGATTCAATGAATACTTCAAGAAATTCAAGCTTAGTGGTTCATAAGTCAGCACCAACCCAAGAAAAAGATCTACAACCACGACCGACTTACGCAGGTAAGTATACAGGTAATAATTCCAAGCGACCCTCACTACGAGAGTTAATTGAAGAACAGGATAAATTAACCAATAATCTCTCTAAGAAGCTTGTTGCTAATGATAAGATTCTAGAAGACATAAATGTTAAGATAGATAATTTTTCTGAAATCTTAAAAGATCAAGCTATCTTTAATGCTAAACTAGAATCAAAGCTATCAAAATTGTCTGCTGTTGCACCTGTTGCCACTAACCCTGAGCAGGTATTTAATGTCCGAACAAGAGGTGGCAAGCAAACAATAGATCCACCATATCCCAAGGGCACAGCTAGACCACCGGCTAGAACACACACAGCACCTGCAACACCTGCAGTACCTGTGGCACCAGCCGAAGCTCCAGAGAAGGATAATAACGTAGAAGAAATCATGCAAGAAGAACAAGACTCAGCAAGACAAGATTTCCACGACACCAACTTCATACCATATCCAAGAAGAGTGAGAAAACCTCAAGTTGATGATCAATTCGGGAAGTTCGTCGAAGTCATCCAGAAGCTTTATGTCAACATACCTCTATTGGATGCCATGCAAGTTCCGACATATGCCAAGTACATCCGAGACATCCTGAATAAGAAGAAACCTTTGCCAACTACGGAGATCATCAAGTTGACCGAAGAATGTAGTGCGGCAATCCTGAACACATCGCTCATCAAGAAAAAGGATCCAGGATGCCCCACTATAGAGTGCTCCATTGGAAATCAATACTTCAACAATGCACTCTGTGATCTTGGAGCAAGTGTCAGTGTGATGCCCAAGGTTGTCTTCGACAAGCTCAAGCACCCTACCTTGGTTCCAACATCAATGTGTCTCCAATTGGCAGATCAATCAGTTCGCTACCCATCAGGAATCGTCGAGAATGTGCCAGTGAAAATCCGAGAGTTCTTGGTGCTAGTTGATTTCGTGGTATTGGATATGCACCCGGACTCCAGGGTTTCACTGATTCTCGGGCGACCATTCCTGAGCACCGCCAATGCACACATCAATGTAGGCGGAGGAGAGATCACATTTGAGATCAATGGAAGGGAGGAGAAGTTTGCTTTCAAACCCAGACCAGAGCTCAGCATCAACGCGAACAGAATCGATCAAGAAAAGACATCGTCAGAAGGACCGTCATCTCTGAAGACGGAGAATGCATCTGAAGATTAGAAGACTCGGAAGTCCCGAACCCTCGCCAAAGGTAACCGGTAAAAACACAAAAATATATTTCTGAATTTCACATTTGCTATAGTAAAAACTTTTTCACGCCCCGTGGTAAATAATTTTTACGGTGTGTCAAAACCCGTATAATAATTTTTCGTGGTGGCATAAAAATATATTTTTACTACCATATTTTTGCTGTTATATTTGCTATTACCCTTACGCTTGAGACCCACATGTCATAGGAATACACATCAAATCTTTACCTACCTTATCTTATCACTTCTTCCACTAGCACCTCTTTTTCCCACTCACAAGGCATTTATTCTAGCGTTGGAAGACAGCAGGAAATGGATGAAGGAGAGAGCACCCGAGTGGAGGGCAGGTGGGGACGACCGGCCCCACCAGCAGGCTGACCGACCACCCCCCTTGGCCCTATAAAAACAGCCACCTCCTGCCCAGTTTTTCACACACTCAACAGCCCAGAAAACCACGACTTCGAGCCTTTGCAATTCTGCCTCAAGAGAAAGGAAGTTTAGGAAGAGAGTGGAGAAGAAATATAAGGGAAGTCTAGCTCTAAACTTTTCTTGAAAACCTTAGACACCATGTTCGGGAGAATCCTTGGACGCTCTAGCTCCAGAGCCAGCTCCCGACAGTCGATGAGTGTAGACTCTCAGGAGTCTCCCTCACCGGTCTCTAACCCCTCTCCGTCAGCATCGCAATCACAAGGAAAGATCCTAACCGCTGATGTGCATTTGCACATCAGGAGAGGAGAAGAGAAGGAACGGTATGAGAAACTGAAGAAACGTTCTTTTGTCCTTACACCCATGTTTAGCGAAGAATTTATGCAAGAAGCAGGCTTGGACTCTGAGTTCAGCCAAATTCTTGTTTTGTTGGGGTGGACCTCTTTTTATAACACTTCTGAAAGGGGTAGCCGGCTCCTCACTTTAGAGTTCCTTTGCACTTTGAAATCCTCTAACGATGGGGTAACCTTTCGGTTATTCCGTCAAGAGCACACTCTATCTTGGAGAAAGCTGAGTAACGCCTTAGGGTTCGCAGAAGGATGTGCCTTAGATTTAGACTCGTCTCTTGAAGATTTTGATAGGCTACACCTCTGGACGGATGTTACAGGGAAAGAGAACGCACACAAGCCACGCACTAATGATATTCAGCATCCCACTCTCCGTTTCTTTCACAAGTGGATAAGCCTTGTCCTTTTTCAACGCAATGATAATATCAGCGTGAGAGTAGGGGACATGCAGTTGATTTATGCTGCTCTGAAAAGAAAAGCTGTGTCCCCTGTTAAGATGCTAGTAGAGCACTGGCTCTCGTTCCCCAACC
The DNA here is from genome assembly GCA_036936925.1 of Cenchrus fungigraminus. NCBI lineage: Eukaryota > Viridiplantae > Streptophyta > Magnoliopsida > Poales > Poaceae > Cenchrus > Cenchrus fungigraminus. Next base: position 187,224,258 of record CM072769.1, read on the forward strand.
TAGTTGGAGACATAAGTTGCACCTCTCTGATCACCTGGATAGCCGATGACTTGGGCATCCTTGGAGATGCCACTATCATCGACATTGACACTCCTCATGAGATCATCGGCTACGATTACTTCCGCCAAGGAAGATGGGTCAAGAGAATTCAAGAAAAATTGCACTACATCCACCATAAGAACGCAATCCCGTTACCTAACCCGGGATTGGGTATATATTATGTGCAATCTTTTCTGATTAATGAACAGGCACAACCAGTCCAGCAGCAACCTCCACGAACGTCGGCTCGAGCTTCATCGTCAAACTACGCCGGAGCTGACCCACTGCCCCAAGACGCTGCGTATCGATCATATGAGAACTTCGTGCCAACATACCCTCGTCGCGCGTACCAAGGAGGAGATTTACCACCGCAAGGACCGAGCAACCTCGGAAGACAGGAGTTTGGAAGTGGCAGGTTTTATGCATCATCTTCGAATTTTGTACCTGCCCGTAACTCTTTTTCAGGATTCGACCATCAGTATTCTGCGACGTTCCGCCAAGGTGTCCATGACAACATGAGGACGCAAATGAACACTCAGGATATCCACACCAACATGTTACGCCAACATCAACAGTGGATGGACCAGGCGGGACAACGATTAGAAGACATACAAGAAACCGCAGATGCAAACGCTGAACTACTGGCAAGGAGATTTCGCCAGTGGGGGATGTAGAATCAAGCAGCTTGGGGGAGAAGCCCCCAAGGTAAGTATCACTATCTATTTTATATATTTTATATTTTAAGTTTTTGTTTATTTTGATAAGTTTGAAATAATAATAAAATAAAATAAAATTTTCCCTTGTTTAAAATAAATAAAGAACTGGAGAAGTATGCTAAATGGACATGATGAGCAAATGCTCTTCATTTCTGCAAATGCCTAGCTTACCATCGTTTGAAGTTCTCCCAAGACATGGATACAATTGTTTAGATTTTTGAAACATGCTTTGAGTTTGAGAATCTTGTGGGAGCAATTTCTCGATCTAAGTCTAGGTGATTGATTGATTGACATGATTAAGTTGAGCTGCTGTTTATCTTGTTCAAAGTAACACTAAATTCTGGAGATTCACTTTTTATATAACGAGTCTCCTGTATGACACAAGACTTTATGTCCTGTTAAAAAAAAGAGCCTTGTTGAAAATTTGCTCAGAGTGTTCTAGTTTTATATCTCTCTATGCTTTCAAAGAGACTTGGGCATGACAAAAAAAAGAGAAAAAAGAGAAGAAAGAGAGGAAAAAGTGAGATGAGAGAGGGAGAGAAATGAACAAGTGTTCTACTAGGCGAGAAGGGCCTACCTCCCTAAAAAGAATAAATTAGAGATGAATAATGGACACAAGTTTGAGGGCGAGAAGAGCCCACATCTCTAAGGAGAGAGAAAAATGGACAAAAGTCCGGGGCGAGTAGGGCCCACCTCTCCTAATGTCATGTAACCCAAGGTTCTCTTAAGATTATTGCTAGAAAGAGAGATATGTTTCAGGAACAAAAGAAGCAAAGACAGGCTAAAGTTGAAAGTTTTTAAAATTTTATCATATCAAGTTGTCATACAGGAGTACTCTAATGCTTTAACTTGAATATCTTTTGCAAAACTCCAGAATTTTAGTGTAACCAAGAACTTGAGACATGGTACTTGACTTAATTGTTGTATCTTTCAACTGCTCAAGACCCAAGTGCAGATAAAAGCCCCATGTTCTCAAGCAGATATAAGCAGGTTTTAAAAGTCTGACTTTTTCATCCTACCTTGGAAAAGAATTTATTGTGGTAACACTGAGTCTTGCTAAGAGACTAGCAAGAGGTAAGCTTGGGAGAGTTGTTGATGCTCACTAACTCTTATTTTTATGCATCAACAATACATGAAAAAGGACCAAAAAGATAAATCAACAGTAGTATAGGGCCTTGGACTAATGAATTCCACGAGTTTTGGTGAATTATATATTTTCAGGGACTATTCAGGAAAATGCGAAAAGAATGAATTCTAGAAGGCTCCAGAAGGCTCCCGAACTCAACCGAAATGGGCTCCCAGAAAATACGCATCTAGAAGGGACAAGAGGCCCACACGCGAAGGCGGAGCCCGGCCTGGGCCCAGCCCAGGCCGACCGGCCCAGTGGGGAGGCCGATCGGGCCCCCCCTGGCCCCGATCAGGCCCTGCTTCGGGAAGGTTCCTCCACCGCCTCTTAGGGTTAATCAAAACCACTTGTTTAGGTCGGTTTGATCCTACGGCGACGGATTATCCCTCAGGACTATATAAGCAACCCCAGACCCCCCCCAGGGCATGATATGCACCTCTCAGAAGATCATCATCATCAGGCCAAGACAGGAGAAGAAGATGATACATCAGAGATAGGATAGCTACTTCATAGTTCAAGATCTAATTTCTAGATCAAGAACCTAGTTCTAGATAGAGAGTCAGATTCGAGTAGAGTTGAGCTTTGCTCCAGTTCAGATCTGTAAGTTATCAAGATTCAGTTCTTATATTGTTTCTCAATGACTTTATGCTATTTCAATATTATGTGTGCAATTGCTAAGTTCTTACTTTATTCTAGTAGTATATTTGATATAGTCATGATCAATGATAAGTCTACGCACTTATTCGTAGAGCTCCTAGTATTTTATGCGCATATGCTAGGTAGTAGAAAGTATGTAAGCATGGTGCTTAGATATAATTTACTTGCGGATTCGCCTTATACTCCGGGTCGTGTGGTAGATCGTGGGTGTGACAGGCCTATTGAGTCCTTTGTAGTCCACCCCTCGTATAAGACTAGTCGAACAATGGTTCTTGGGAAGATCAAGTTTCGTCCTTGATTCTCTTGGGTAATCTTCGGGGTGTTCACACTTATCCATGATTATGCTATATATGATGATATGCTACATTAGAATAGATGAACAAACTCAGTCTTTGTATGCTATATAGAATTGTCTCTCTTAAGTAAATCCAATTCTAATCTAGACTAGGAATAGTTTATGCTATGCTCCACATGTGCCTCTGCATGTCTATTTATCATTACTTTATTATTTGGCTTACCCCCGTTAAAGTATGTGCCATTCCATCAAAGTCCATAAAGTAATCTACTACCATCCCTATGTCTGTTGTTACATCCATCCATCTTCCCTGTGGATACGATATTTTAAAACCCATCACCCCGGGTGAAATGCTCACCGGTATCCGTGCGCTTGCGGATTGTCTATCATAATATTTCTGTAGGCTCTTATACCAATCACGTTTCTTGCGCTATTGCTTAGAATGGTTTCTAGATCCATTCTTTGGAAGTTGCGTTAAGAATTGTCAACAATCCCACACGTGGAGATTGCGGCTGATGGTTATGAGAACATTGTTGTTCCATTCTTCATGGAAGATGATTTATTTCCAAACCCATGTGAGAAGGAGTGCCACCAGCCAAAATCGAGTGTGAGAGCTCAAAATGAGACGAAGAGAGACTCCACTAAATGTGAGGAAGAGTTCCACCAGCCAAAATTGAGTGTGGAGTTCAAAATGAAAAGAAAAGTGACTCCACCATATGCGAGAAAGAGTTCCACCAACAAAAATGAAGTGTGAGAGTTCAACATAAAAATATGAGAGATTCCACCATTTATGAGAGACATATACAAAAACTGAGTGAAGAAGAGGAGTCTTGTGAGGAATTCTTTATTACTAACATGACAAGCTCTTCTAGTTTCTCTTTTGATGTGCTGCAGGTTACTGAAGAAAATAATTTGGTGAAGTATGATCAGCCACCAATTTTCGATGAAGAAGATCAGGTGATGCCAATGGACAAAGGTGCTGAAATTTCATTGTGTTTGCAACAGAAAGTTCAGATTGAAGGCAATAATAATGCAAATGCTTCCCATTCAACTGATGCAAGTTCAGTTGCATTTGAGGAAGATTTAGTTCTTGGTTCTTTTGCAACACTTGTTGCTCCATTGTCTTTACAGAACTTGGTGAAGTATGACACATATGCATATGTTGCTTCACAAGATGTTGAAGTGATTGTGCATCAAAACCTTTGTGAGAATGAGGGTCACATAGCCAAATTGAGAGAGAGAGTGAAACCAAAAGTGAGTTGTGTGATTCCACCCACTATGACCTTGAGAGTACAAATAATGAAAATATGAAGGATACACCACAGCACAATAGAGAGTTTGAATGCAACTCGTGTGAGAATACTTTTGAAACTAACACTCTCATCTCTACCGCTAGTGTTTCCTTTTCCAATATGCAGATTTGCAATAAAAAAGAGGAAGATATGGCTGTTCGTGATGTCACCATACTTGTTGAGAAAGATGAGAAGGTAGCCAATCAACCGAATCAGTTGTACACAGCCCAACACATGAAACATGATGAGGAAATTGGTAAGATTTCAGTAGTGTCATCCATGATACGTGCACTACCACAAAGTTTAAAAGGTAATGAAAATATTTCAGATTTGAATATGCAAATTATAGTGGTGAGTGATTGTGATAAAAGACATTTCAAATGGAATTGACCATAATCTTTGTGCTGATTTGGTAGTGTCACATGATCATACCTTTGCTGAAAGTTTGCAAGTTGATAACCAACGTTTAGTCATATGTGATGTTTTCTATGCTTTCATATGGTTCATTTATATGATACTTTGCACTCATATACCTAATACTATGCATATAAATAAATTTGGTAATATAGAAATGAATACACATGATATTATTGTTTCAGCAATAGGACAAAATCGAAACCTTTCTGCTGATTTGATTGAACTACATGTTGATATGAATGTTGCTTTTGATCAGAACATTTGTGCTGATAATAACCTTTCTACTTTGACTGATCCATGCCATGCTTTATATGTCAATAAACTTTGCCATGTTCAGATTATTACTAGTATTGAATTCTTTGATAAAAGATCTCCTACCAACTGCTTGCTTTATACTAAGTTTGATATGCCTATTGATGTCAACAACATGCTTGAAAATATTTCTGTGATAACATCTTCAATATCCTTGAATATTGCTCATAGCTGCATGTTTACATTTATTTTGATTGGAGAATATGTTGTTAATAATTTTTATGTTCATGCCATTTGCATAATGAATAAGAAGCTTGCTGATTTGAAGTCAAATATGATGTGTGATAATTCTTGTGATCTGATCAATCATTTGTTTAGTGCTTGTAATTCGGAACCTCCAATCTTTCTCCCTTTTGCATATAGTACACCGAAAGAAATAAATCATGTGCAAAAAAGTACAATTTGTGCACGTGAGGAACCCTCATCCATGAGTAGTCAATTTGAAAGGCACGCCTCTAAACTAGTGAATAAGTTGTGCAACCATACTTTAGGGGTTGTTATGAATGTTTCGTCAGCATGTTTTGAACAATTTGATCTTGGAATGTTGAAATTGGAAATGTTAAATCAGTTGTGTTGTTTAAAAGAAATTTGTGTTCTTCCATCACAAATATTATTTGCAGGTACACAAAAGTCAATGATGCTTTTTCATTGTGGTAGGATGAAAGTTGTTAATACAATGTTTCAAGCTAATAATCTTTCGCAGTACAACCAAAAGTCGAGGTCGACTTTTTTTCCAAGAAAGGGAGGATGATGCGAACATCATGATGATTGTGACACATGATCCAACTCCATGTAGTTTTTCCTTTCTTGTGAATGGTGTTTTGCGCAACAAAGATAATGGCAAAACAAATGACATATTCATATACCATGCATATACTTTTTCCCTTTCGTGCAATCATTTTTCAGGTTATGAAAAGTTTGGAGTAGCTTCTCCTCAAGAGGGGGAGAGTGATGAGCATTACAGATGTACATTTGCAGCCATCATTGTCAAACGAACATCCAAGGTGAAAGCTAAATTTAAATTCCATACTTCTAATTTTTCAATGGCAAAGCTACTACTTGGATTGTACGATTACAGATCAAAACACCTTGGAATATTGGAGGAAATAAATGCCACAACATCAACATTTTTTCATTTGGATCATTTCAACTATGAAGGGGTTGTTGAGTGGCTAGGAAAGAAACAAAAGATTCATATGCAAAGAAAGTATAATGCAGCTAGATTCCTCGAAGATGGCAACCTATTCTTTGGATCAATAGAGTCGAGGACGACTCCTTTTCAAGAGGAGGAGGATGATGTGCACATGGCAAGCATCAGTTACATAATAGAGTCGAGGACGACTCCTTTTCAAGAGGGAGAGGATGATGAGGACATCCCAACCATGCGTAACTCAAATGCCATGGTTACACCAGATGCATCGCTGGCTACACCAAGCTCACATCTAGTTGCACATCGAGAGTCAAGTGCACAACCGGTTACGCAAGAACAAGCATCGAATACACAAGCCCAAATATATGAATGGCAGGTTACACGCAGCTGTACAGATAAAATCCAACAAGAGGTGCACGCTTTCCTCTCTGAGTTACATTGTAATATTGATAAGAGTCATATACGACCTAAGTGTTGTACTTTACTCATACTCAGGTTTACACAAGAGGCTTCTCCGTTGGGTTACATGAATGACACAGAAGGTTACATGGAGAACACCAAGGCTGCTATGCAAGCTGAGAAAGATTACTCACACAAGACTCAAGGTTACGCAACAGAAGCATCAACTTCACGTCCAATTCTGTACCATCTGGGGAAGATACGAGGGCCAAGTCATACATCACTGGAAGCTCCTTGAAGTCAAGATTCCAACCCAACAAACAGCGCATCTTTTCGACTTCCGAGCTAGGAGTAATGGCCAAATTACTGAAGGCTGCGCAGAAGTTGAGAAGACGCGCGTGAAACCGAAGAACTGTATGAATGCTTCCACCAGTTGGCCTTCCACCTCCCCAACGTGGCCACTTCAGTTCATACTTATTCCACACTCATATAGGAGAGTTGTTCTTAGTATAAATACCCCCTATGTACCCCAAAGAACTCAATTTTTGATAATCATGAATTGGTAGCCTCATATGGTTTGTCGCAGCCGAGCTGGTGAGTGCCTTGCACAACCGTGTTCTTCCTTGTTCTTCTTGCACTTGTGAAGAGATCCCTCTGGGTTCCGCTACTTCGTGTTCTACGTATTCCAGCTTTGCTGCGCCGTATTGTGTGGATTAGTTCCGGCTTGTGGTTCTGCGGTCGTTTGGAGATCGAGTCGAAGTCTTCGCGGTTTCGGTGACTCTCTCCCCGTCGCTTGGTCGCATCCAACCTTTGTCAGGTATAAAGCTACTTGCCGCTGCTTGCAGCAATTATCTTGTTACAAAACCTACTGTCGTGAAGATCGGGCCATCCCTAGGACCTTTCTTGCAACAGTCCCTATCACCTTTCCTTTTCAGGCTACGATGGCTGTCGTTACATTTTGATGTGGTCCCGTCACAGGGTCCTTTGGAAGCTGGACCGCTAAGCAGCATTTTCTGAAGATTAGAGGAACTAGAGGTACATGCTGTTCTGATGTTTGTGAGGGCACTTACAGTAGATCTCTGATTTTGTATTGGTCGAAAGACTCTATCCATCCTATTTAGACAGTCTTGTAACCCCCCCCCCCCCCCCCCTCTTTTTCGGTACAAACTTCTTATTGTTTTGTGTTATTCTGAATAAAGCATGTAATTTCATACTGGTAAATAAGTCTCTGATGAAAGCACGGCTAATTTCATGAGTTGTGCAATGAGAAATGTTTTATTGCATCATCCAACAGTCTTAACAGCTTGCAGATTCTTTTTAATCTGAGGCACAGCGCACATGACAAAATTAAAATTTTGTCAAATTCTTGTTCATATTTGGGTTGAGATGCTGCTAAAATATAATGTCAATGCCAAATAAGGGTATATTCACAAAGTTCTAAATAAAAGTAGGGGTATATTCGCAAGGGTAAACTTGTCATCTTTGACACTGTTATGTGCTGTTCACGGAGTAGGGGTAAAATGAGGCTTCATTTCGAAACAGTAAAGGTAAAAATGCAAAGTGTAAGAAAGTCGGAGTAAAATCACAATTAGGGTTGAAAATGAAGGCAAGAACGCAATAGCCCCAACAATATATACCACACTGAAATTTGAAAAATCTGAACCTTGCATGTGGCATTGCGCTGCTGCCTGCTCATATAGGCAGCAGGGGAACGGCTTTGTAGTGGTGTGGTCTTCTCGCTCCCACGGTGCAGCTATACAGACACCGATCCACACCCAACAGCTAGCTCCATGTTCATGCATGTTCATATATAGACGATATCACGATACGATACATGTGCACACGTTGATAAGGGTGAATGTGTGTTATGGAGATTGGAGAATCATTCAGTACTGTGAGGAAAGTGCGTGTCGTGCGTGGGCGGCGACGAGAATAGCTTCGTTAATTTGGTCCGGCGCCGTTTAATTTCTTAAGTCAACTGGACGTTTTCCGTGTCTCCGGCGCGTCACCGGCCGGTGGATCGATCATTCTCGCCTACTTCCTGGAGAAGAAGTCCTTTGGCTGCCAGCGACAGGCCTCCGCGTAACGCGTGCCGAGAGTTCATGGAGATGGATCGTTGCCGTTGCCGGCGATCATATCTGAAGTGATCGTTTCAGTGTTTTCACATTGCTATTTCCTTCTGCGTGTGCTCACTAGCTAGTATATATAATATACTTATCCGCTTAAATAAAAAAATTATATAGATCATACTTATCATGAACAAGACAACTCGTCTTCTGCGAAAGCGCTTGTAGCCTAGTGGTTACAAGAGCCCCGGTAGCACCTCAGGTCCTGGGTTTGACTCCTTGTAGGAGCGAATTTCTCAAGATTTAACGGCGTTTGTGCTTTCAGTGGTAGGCGACGTTCCCGTCGACAGGGAGACGCCTGTGGTGACTTCGTCAATCTTAAGGATTTGCCGGCCCAGTCTTCGAAGATGCTCCTAGAGGTAGAATTTACGTACGTGTATTCATAGAGATGAGTGTGCGTGCGTTGTGAGTGTCTCCGATACACTGTGTAATTCGAAAAAAAAAAGACAACTCGTCTTCTATGCTCGCTTAAGATAATGAATGCATATAGATTAGTCAACTACTAGCAGGTCGCCATGTTCATTCCCATCCATCCTCAAGACGACGTACACGGGTGACGGGACAAAGACTCTCTGTCCTGTTATTATAAAGTCGCACGAGAGTGAGAGAGGCGGGTTTTTTTTTAATAAGAAACATGATATATTAATTAACAACGCAAAGCTGTTAAGTGGGTAAGCATTCTGAATTAGACAGCTCGAGATATGAGCCGCACAATGGCAGTTTACAAAGGCACCTGCAGCTATATCTAGAGGATTCCTAGTATGTGAAGCAAGAACATGAGCCAAGGTGTTTAGAGTTCTAGAGATTTTGTCCAGATTTCCAGGAAGCTCTCTGCAAGAGCAAGAGACTATTCATCTCTCCTTCCCTCTGCAACAGTTTGCTAGCCCCGGCGGAATGGCGGATCGAGCAATGTCACCTGCATCACCGTGTTTCTTGCGGACTATGAGAATTATCAAAATAAACGAGATCAGCGCGGGATTCCAGTCAACTACTACGAGACATATTAAGAGCACAAGAGGCTGCAGGTCGATGGGGGTAACCATCATAGAGCACAAGATCAGAAAGGGGGTTCCAGCAGCCTTCCAGGTATCCGCAAGACCATCCCTGCAGGCTGCAGCAGCTAATCCTCTTCGAGCAATGCCACCTGCATCGCTCCACGGCGAGCAGTTCGCGGAGGTGGTGCTGGTGCGCCGTGGACAGACGGACTGGAACGTCTCCGGCATCGTCCAGGTGGCTTCTTCTTCATCCTGTCACAGCATGGTCTGATTCTCCCTTTGCACGCAACACATGCATGAGTCAAGCCTGATTTTAAGTTTCAACAGGGACGGATGGATCAGGAGCTCAACGACGTTGGTAGACGGCAAGCTGCTATGGTATGCTATATATACTTACTTTGCGAGATCATGCCATGGATATGATTCTATTTTGGCGCTTTAGTTGTATGTGAATCTGATTTTGTTCCAACACTGAAGGTTGGGAAAAAGTCTACTTCACCCCCCAACCTATGGGGGTTGGAACACATCACCCCCAACCTATGAAAATGGATTTTTTACCCCCTGAACTTTCTAAAACGGGACAAATCACCTCTGAAGCAGTTTTGAAAAATCATAGTAAATCACAGAAAAATCATAAAATGAAAAATCAAATTGTGTTGGACTTCAAATTAGTAGTTCTACGCAGTGAACATACAATATGGAATACTTTAGTACATATTTTTTGTTATAATTTTAGATCTATGCTTTTCTCCATAACTGTAAAAAAATGTACTAAATATACCATATTATATGTTCATTGGGTAGATGTACTCATTTAGAATCCAACACAATTGGATTTTCCATTTTATGATTTTTCTGTGATTTACTATGATTTTTCAAAACTGCTTTAGGCGGTGATTTGTCATGTTTTAGAAAGTTCAGGGGGTAAAAAAATCCATTTTCATAGGTTGGGGATGATGTGTTCCAACCATCATAGGTTGGGGGGTGAAGTAGACTTTTTCCCTGAAGGTTGCCCGTCGGCTGTCGGTAGAAACCAACGTCTACTCCTCCGACCTCGCGCGTGCTGCCGAGACTGCGTGATTATAGGACTCCCTCCAAACGTGATTTGCTATTTTGACAACCTTTGTGGATGACAAATGGGTCCATCTGTGTCTATGAAATGTGGGTACAGTGTCAAAATAGTAAACCACGTTTGTTTGAGTTCTATAATCACAAATTTCTCCAAATGATCGCACGAGCTTGCGGCGTACCTGGATCGGAAAAACTTCAATTACTACCAGTTTATGCTAATATTTCTCACTACATGAATCGGTGTTCTGTATAATATATTATCCGAGTGAATAATGGGCTTCTGCTCGTTTCAGCTGGTGATTGATCGGGCACTGACGGAAAGGCACATGGGATTGTTCCAAGGTTGGCCCATCGATGATTGCAAGAAATCTGGACCTTTCAAGGTTTTCATACGTGGTGGTAGAGACACAGAATTACCTGTAAGCATGTGGCTAATTAATTTCCATCCCCTCTCAAAGTTCTACTTAGTCTTACTAGCAAATTATGCGTTGACAAGGCAATTCTGAATCCTTATATCTTTCTGGATCATTATCCTTTTTGATTGATAGGGTGGTGGAGAGAGTCTTAATCAACTTTCCGAGCGTTGTATTCCCCGCTTGAATGCAATAGCTGAGAAGCACAAGGGTAAGCACTGATCCACATAATTTCTTGTGCTTTAAGTCAAAACATGCACATGGTATACATAGCTTATGAGTTATGTCCGTAAAATTTGAAGCTACAAACTGAAGTTGTTGTGTGTTGCATTAATAGGTCATGAGCGTGTGGTTGTGGTATCTCATGAGGCGGTCATAAAGGAAATCTGTTGGCACGCCGATCCGACGAGCTTGGCTCGCAGTAAATTTCCTAACACCTCAATTAGCATCGTCCATATCTCCGGTTCTGATGGCCGCTGGATCTTGGAGAAGCTCGGGGGTGTCGAACACCTCACCCGTGATGGCTTCATACAGATTGTTGAAGCATTGCTGATAAGTTTGTTCCCTACTCCATCTCTACAATGCTCTCATTTGTTAGTGTAATAATAATGAAATTCTATGTTCAATAAATTACGCTGTAATATGTGTGGATTTTATTGTTTTCTCCGGGAGTATGAAGAAGCAGCAGTTCAATGTGGGCTGAACGAGCAACTGAACTGAGTCATTCTTTCACATTTAAGGCTGATGAATCGCTGATCCCGAACATGTTCAACGGCGACACCTAGATTCGGTGGACGGTTGGATGCGGCCCGTTCAACGGCCGCGATGCCGCTGGCCCCGGCCGTTCATCAATTCGGGCCGCGTCCGCCGCCCTCGCGCTCGCTCGCACACCTCGCCGCCGCAGCGTTTGATGTCAACGAGGGTCCTGCCCCGCATCACCCCGCTCCCGCGCCGCCGCCCCAACCCGCCCGTCACCCCGGCCCTCGCGGCCTCGCTCGCGCGCGTCCTCGCCGCCCGCGCCACCGACCCCGCCTGGTCCCGCTCCCTCGCCGCGCTCCTCCCGCCCCCGCTCTCCGACGCGCGCCTCGCCGCCGCCGTCTCCTCCCTCGCCGACCCGGACCTCGCCCTCGCGCTCCTCTCCTGGTCCCAGTCCCAGTCCCACGCCCACCACCGCCACCATGACGCCCCGACCCCGCTCGCACACTCGGCCCTGCTCCGCCTCCTCGCCCGCGCCCGCCGCTTCGACGCCGCGGACGCCACGCTCCGGTCCATGTCCCCCGCCACGCCCACGCGCGCCTGCCTCGGCGAGCTCGCCGCCGCCTATGCGGACGCCGGGATGGAAGGGAAGGCCGCCGAGATGTGCGCGCGCGCCAGGGAGCTGCACGGCGCGCTCCCGGAGCCGAGGCATTGCAACCGCCTGCTCAGGCTACTCGTGGAGCGCCGGCGATGGGAGGACGCCCGGAAGCTGTATGACGAAATGCTTGCGGAGGAGGGAGGCGCGGATAACTACAGCACCTGCGTGATGGTCCGAGGGATGTGCTTGGAAGGCCGGGTGGAGGAGGGGAGGAAGCTGGTCGAGGCGAGGTGGGGAGCTGGGTGCATTCCACACGTCGTGTTCTACAATGTGTTGATTGATGGGTACTGCCGGCGAGGGGACATTGGGAGGGCATTGCTGCTGTTGGGCGATATGGATACAAAGGGATTCTTGCCAACCGTGGTGACATATGGGACTATTATTAATTGGCTCGGGAGGAAAGGTGATTTGGAGAAGATTGGGAGCTTACTTGGCGAGATGAGGGTGAGAGGATTGTTCCCCAATGTGCAGATTTATAACACTGTGGTTGATGCATTGTGCAAATGCCAGTCAGCAACGCAGGCAATGGCTGTTCTGAAGCAAATGTTTGCAAGTGGTTGTGACCCAGATATTGTGACATTTAATACTTTGATATCGGTGTTTTGCCGGGAAGGTGATGTTCAACAGGCTGTGCGGCTTTTGAGGGAGGCCATTAGGAGGGAGTTGGAACCAAATCAATTTAGCTATACTCCCTTGATTCATGCCTTCTGCACCAAAGGAGAAGTGATGGCTGCATCGGATATGCTTGTGGAAATGATGGGAAGAGGTCAAACTCCAGATGTAGTTACATTTGGTGCATTGATTCATGGGCTTGTTCTTGCTGGGCAGGTCAGTGAGGCCTTGATTGTCCGGGAGAAGATGGCAGAGAGACAGGTCATGCCTGATGCTAACATATATAATGTACTGATTAGTGGTCTATGCAAGAAACGTATGCTTCCTGGAGCTAAAAACCTTCTTGCAGAGATGCTCGAGCAAAATATCCAACCTGATAAATTTGTGTACACCACTTTGATTGATGGTTTCATTAGGAGTGAGAAGCTCGGTGATGCAAAGAAAATATTTGAATTCATGGAAGAAAAAGGTGTCTGCCCTGATGTTGTTGTCTACAATGCTATGATAAAGGGATACTGTAAGTTTGGAATGATGAATGAGGCCATTATGTGCATGAGCAGCATGAGAAAGGTTGGGTATATCCCAGATGAGTTTACATATACTACACTTATTGATGGTTATGCTAAACAAGGCAACATAAGTGCTGCTCTTAGGTTCTTATGTGATATGATGAAGCGGAGATTGAACCCTAATGTTGTTACATACTCATCACTAATAAGTGGATACTGCAAGATAGGTGACATGGACAGTGCGGAAGATTTGTTTCAAAAGATGCAGTCTAAAGGTCTATCTCCTAATGTTATACACTATACAATTATAATTGGTAGTCTGTTTAAGAAAGATGAAGTGGTCAAAGCTGCTGCATACTTCGAAAGCATGCTGCTTAATCATTGCTCTCCTAATGAAGTCACATTGCATTATCTAGTTAATGGGCTCACAAACAGTGTGCCTTTTATAATCAACCTAACCTGCAGTAGCACTGTCAAGGTTAATAACAAGAGTGCCCTTTTAGATGTATTCAAGGGAATGGTTTCTGAAGGATTGGACCCAAGGATTTCAGCACTCAATGCTATCATCTTTAGCCTATGTAGACATAATATGCTTGAGAAGGCACTGAACTTGAAAGATGAGATGGCTAAACAAGGATACACACCGGACCCAGTGACCTTACTTTCCCTACTCTATGGCTTTTGTTCTATTGGAAAACCAAGCAACTGGAGGGGCATCCTTCCTAATGAGTTTCAGCAGGATGAATTTAAGATAATCTTTAGATACAAGACATTATTTGACCAGCATGTAGTTAAGTCAGTTGGCCTTGAGGTCTATAGAGTCTTGCAGTTATGTGCTAAGGAGTTTCAGTTCATACAACAAGAAGATCAGAGATTTGTTTGTTCTTGACTCATGGAGTCGTGGTTTGCCTAGCTTCGGTGTGGCTGTTATTTGGAATTTGACTTCAGCAACTTGGTACTGAGCATACATCATGATTGCTGACACAGAATTTCCTTGAGCACTGAATTGACTGGCATTCTGGCAAAGCTATTAGCAAGACAAGATATCCAGTTGAGATCTTCTCCTAAAGGTAATAATCTTGTCTTAGTTTTTCCGTTACGGTTCCTGATCAATTAATAAAATTCTTTTCTCTTATTATTGGTAGATCATTTTCATTGTTTTAAAGAAACTTTCATCTGCTCCACACAGCGACAGGCATTGAGATGTGAAGTCAGAGAATGATGTAAATTAAGCTCGAGAACATTGAAATGCCTTGGTGAATGAATTCAAATCAATTCTATGATGCCCTTGGTATGGACCCATCTGCCTCCTGCTTTTATTTCTCTCTTTAGAAGATACACTGGTAACTCTTGGATTGTTTTGCAGGTAAGAAACCCGGTCTGTTATCCTCATATCACTCAGAACTAGGCTTGCAGGACAGTTGATACTTCCCCCATGTGTAGGACATCAGCCTAAATATAATATGTATATAGTTGACGAACCTGTTAAGTAACTGGCTGTTTATTCGTACGAGAGGTGCTACACAAATCTGTATATAGTTTTTTTTTTTGATACAGCTGTCAATTGGGAAAGAACCTGATAGAATGCAGTTAAACTGATTTATACGGTTCTGAGATTATTTCTTGGTTGCTGACAACTTGAATATTTATTGCTGATCTAAGCATGTGCAACATTTGTTTGTTGCTATGTCTGTTAGGCAGTGGCATTTTGCTGGGATTATTCAGTTGTGGATGTAAAGATGTGTACATTTTTCTCTATCCCAGCAAGAGAAAAATGTGTTCCTTTTGTAACTTCTCTTAAGAAGTAATCAAACATCCATTTTATCGATTGAATCCAGCCTAACATTTGCAACTCACAAGAGATGAAACTCAAAAAAGAAAATTAAGATAAACATAATATAGCCTATTTACAAATGCTATTGTCAACCCGAAGGGGAGATACATGAAAGTATGAAACCGATGATGTTCTTGATCATTCAGCACCTCCAGGAACCACCACCCTTCTCCTCACTTGCACAGGCAAGCCACCTTTCATCCTGAGCGTCACGGAGAGCACGTGCTCCGGCACACAGCCGGCGGAATCCTTCTTGACGTCGACCACAAACTCCTCGAGCACGGTCGCAACGATCGACTTCATCTGCACGTAGGCCATCTCCTTCCCCAGGCACATCCTCGGCCCGGCATGGAACACGGTGTACCGGAACGGGCTCTCCGGCCGGAACGCGCCGTCGTCGCCGAGCCACCGCTCCGGCCTGTACTCGGCGCAGTCCTCGCCCCATACGGCCGCGAGCCGTCCCATGGCGTAGGCGCTGTACGTCACGGACCATCCCGCGCCGACGTGCGTGCCGTCCGGCAGCGTGTCGTCGGCGGCGCACGACTGCGAGTCGATCGGCACCGGCGGGTACAGCCGCATCGACTCCGTGAGCGCGGCGTGGAGGTAGTGCATGCCGCGCAGCGCGTCGAACCCGAACGGCTCGCCGGGGCGCGTGCCGGTCGACTCCCGCGCCGCGCGGACCTCGTCGGCGACGCGCGACACGACGTCCGGCCGCGACGACACGAGCCAGAAGAACCACGTCAGCGCCGACGACGTCGTCTCGCGGCCGGCGATGAGGAAGCTGAGCACGATGTCCCTGAGCGCCTCGTCGCTGTGGTCGGCGCTCGCCACGAACCGCGACAGGACGTCGTCTCTGTCCGGTGTCGCGCTCTGGCGCCGGGCGCGGACGATGTCCATGGCGAACGCGTGGACGTCGGCGATGGCCTTCTTGAGCCGGCGCTCGGTGCCGACGTTGAGCCACTTCTTGATCTTCCATGACACCTCGATGGGCTCCAGGAACCGGCCGACGATGAGGTCCTGCGCCTCGCCGAACGTGTGCATGAACTCGGACCTCGCCTCGGTCATCATCCCGCCGTCGGCGAGGCAGCAGGGATCGTGCCCGAACGCCACCATACATATGGTGTCGAACGCGAACCTCTCGAGCACGTCCTGCAAGTCGATGACAGCGCCGCCGCCGCCGCTGGCATTCCGCCGCAGCAGCGGGAGCAGCCTGCCGGCGACTTCGGCCTGCACGACGTCGACGACGAACTTGCGGAGCGAGCGCTTGGTGAACTCGAGGCTGGCGTTCTTGCGCTGCGACAGCCACTGATCGCCGTCGGAGTTGAAGCCGTCGCGGCCGAGGAAGTCCTCGAGCATGGAGATGGCGCGCGCGCCCTTGGGGTAGTTGGCGAAGTTGGCGCGCAGGACGTGCTCGACGTCGGCGGGGTTTCCGGTGACGAAGCCCGTGCGCATCCCGGGGATCCAGAAGCCCATCCGCTGCTCCGGGCTGGCGACGATGAGCTCGGTGGACCAGTCGAGGAAGCGGTGGCGGTTCCTGAGGAACGCCGGGAGGTGGCCGAGGAGAGGGTGGGGTCTGAGGCCGTGCGTGGTGGGTTTCTTCTTGGTCAGGGTTCTTGTCAGGTGGTAGAAGATGTACAGTGTGGGAAGCAATAGGAGGAGAAGCAGGGAGAGTGCAGCAGAGCTTTGCATTTCTGGGATTGGGTGGGCCATTGCCGTTGACTTTGTATCGTTTGGTGTTGACCTATGGATGAGAGGGAAGAGTGTGGTTTAGGGTCCGTTCTTTTGGGTGAAAAGAAATAGTGAAGTTGCAAATGAATAATATTAGAATAGTGTTTCTTAGAAGATGTGATGAGTAAATAGTGCTTTTCACTGTTCAAATGTAACTACGAGAACAGACCCTTATATATCTGCATCTCGCAGGGACAGGTTGCAAGATCCAACTCAGACTTGTGATCTGAAGATGATGCTAAAATATTCAGAATGGTGTGGCTACCATGCCCATGCGGTTTGCTTGTGCTTGTTGACCAAGATATGACCTTGCATTGGAGGGCAAGGAAGGCCAACTAGGCGTTGTTTTTATGATCCTGGTTGAGGATAATAGATGTTTCGGCAGGAACCTTCGGATGAAGGAGGGAGCAGACAGAGGATTGGATGCTTTCAGGTTGCAGTATGACGGAGCTATTAGGTCGCTTTTGGTTATAATCAGGCGATTAATCAGGTCACTAGATCGAAAGGAAACAGCCGTGCAAAATCAACAGTGAAATCACCCTTAGCAAAAAAAAAAAAAAATCTCAACCTAAAAAAGGAAACAGCCGTGCAAAATGAAGAGTTCCATCCAGTTTTTAGCTAATCTCTTGTCGTGTGTTTGGTTGGAGAGCGAGCGGACCGGAGCCGACTCTCGTTTTAAGGACGGCTCCAACCCTTGTCATGTTTGGTTGGAAATGTTGGGTTGGAGTGGCTCCGACCCTCTTTTTTGTTTGGTTGGAGGAACAAGATAGGAATGGATGTAAGTTTTCACTCTGTTAGTGGATCCCACATGTCATAGAGTTCAGGGTTCAGTGGGTCCCACATGTCATACATACTCTCTTCATCCTCATCCCCACATCCTCATCCCCACGCCTGGATGTCGCCGGCACCTCCCTCCTGCCGCTGCCCTCCTCCCGCCGGCACCTCCTCCCGCGGGCCGCGAGCTCTGCCGGGCGCGGGTGCGAGCGACGCCTGCCGCGAGCGCGAGCTCCGCCGGCCACGTGCTCCACCGGGCGCGGGCGCGAGCGACGCCGGCCGCGGGCGCCAGCGACGGCCTCGGGCGCTGACGGACGAGGACGGAGCCGCGAGCACGAAGACGGAACCCGGTGGGAGCCGCTCCGTCCCTCGAATTTTGAGGGACGGAGCCAACCCGCATCTTGCGGGTATATTCCGCCTGGAGCCGCTCCGCTCCCGCCGCTCCTCATCCAAAAAGCCGCTGGAGCGGGTCGGCTCCGCTCCGCTCCCGCGGCTCTCCAACCAAACACACGGTTGGATTACTTCATAGGTGGGTTTTCTATTTTTACAAAGAGTTAAAATCTTTAAATTTAACTAACAAAATACAAAGGTTGTTGGAGTTGCTGTTGCATAGTATTGCTCGGCTGGAGGGCCCGATTCAGTTTGCACAGTCCCGTGCTTGCAAACAGAGAAAAGAATTTTTTTATATTTTTTTACGATTTTGCGAAAATAAATAGTCGTTTGAAACTTTTGCAAAAGTAGCCGCGAACCGTCGTTTGAAACGGCGGCAGGCCCTTGCTGCCGCTTGAAACGGCGGCAGGACCGGTAACCGCCGTTTGAAACGGCGGCAGGACCGGTAACCGCGTTTGAAACGGCGTTAAGGACTTGCCGCCGCTGCAAAAGGCGGCAACCGTAGCCGCCACTCGGTGCGGCGGTTATAGTTAAGGCAGCGGCGGCAGGTGCCTGCCCGCCGGCGGCTGGAGTTGGCGATCAACCGCCATTCCATGTGGCGGTTAGTAACTACCGTTAGTTTGTGCCTACCGCCGCTGTGCGAGGCGGTAAGGCTAACCGCCTTGCACAACGGCGGTAGGTTTTTTTAAATTGAAATAGAACTAAGAAATTTTAAATGACATCATTTAAATTAAGATAAATCACCGACGAAATTGCAATGGCATGCACGACACAACTCTAACCTAACAATGTGTCGTTTCTAATCCTAAGATGCCTTAGGGAATTTAGATACTGGATTACAACATTCGTAATCTAGTTGTACGAGAACCGGCCGGAGAGCAAGGTGCCGACGCCGGAGGACTTCTGAGACGGCATGTAGTAGCCCGGTGGTGGAGCTGGAGGTGGAGGTGGAGGTGGTGAAGGAAGAGGGGATCAATCTCTCATCTTCGCGTGGCATTCACAAGTGCAAGTCGCACAAGGGCAGCACTGATTGTCGGCCGGAGGAGATGGTGGATCTGTGGAAGCAAGTGCTTCGTCCAGGCGTCGCTTGAGGTTGTAAATGACGATTTTGTGGAGGTAGTTGATGTAATTCTGATAGGGCTCAATGGCTTTGGGATCCACCCATTGCGAGAAGCCACAATTGTCGTTCTTGTCGGAGAACTGAAAAATACCCAAAAAATGTTAAGAAACCAAAGAAAGTTGATTAACAAATATCATTTCCATAGCTTACCTTTGCTCGTGGGCAGTGTCAGAAGCGACGACCGTAGTTGTCTCAGCCCTCGTAGACTTGCATCACGCAACGCTCACCGTGTGAACATGTTGGCCACAACACCGGTTTGTTGGGTGCGTAGCTTCTAACTTCACGCATGGAACGGAAGTCCCTCTTGTGTAGAACTGGAAATTCCCCCTCGAACTCTGGATCTTGCTACTCCCAGAACTCAGGATCACGCCCGTATTCACCTCCACTCCCGGAAGCCATTGTTGTTTGTTGTGGAGAGGCATTGGAGAGAAGGGTGATATATGTAGAAGAAGGGTGAGTGGTGGGTCATTCGATCCGTGGGAAGGGAATCACGGCAGTGACTCAGAGGAAACACACCCTAGCAGTGACTCAGAAGAAACACACGCTACCCTATATGTTGCAGTCACTAATAGGAAGCACACCCCTAACCAGAAAACACAATCTAATACGGTTCAATTAAAGTTCTTTAGCATACAATCCGACTCTACCTGACGACGAAATTAATTCGTGGTTTACAATTGATACAATCCGACTCCACTGCTACTATTCTAGGTCTATTGAGTACAACGAGGGTATTTCCTCTTCCTAATGGCATCCGGCCCAGCTTCCTTGGCCCGTCGAGCTCTCTCTCACTTCCTCTCTCTATCTGCTTCGTGGGCCTAGGTCTCTTCACGCTCTCTCATCTGCTGGCGAATGCGAATTTCCTCCTGCTGATGTTTGCGTTTTTCCTCTTGTTTTTCCACCTTAATCATGCGGAACCACCTCTCTCTTGCATCATGTGCTGTTGCCTCGACGTAACTCTTGTCGTCGTCAGACTGCTCGGTATCCAGCCACTGCATGAAATCACAAAGAGGAGGTGGACTCTTTTTGAAAAAACATGCTAGTACATAATAGAACAAAGTTGACAAATGAATAATCGAGAATTGCAATAAGTCCTTACTTTGGGTCTATCATTATGGTTCAATGGCTTGATCGGGTCATGCGCATAGTTAGCGCACATGAAGAACCGCATCCCGTAAGCGTACCCGAGAACCTTACACTTGACAACCTTGCAATTGTCACCGCAGTAGCATATAGGATTGCGGATCCCCTTTGGCACAGCAACCACCTTCTTCCTCGTAGTGAGCAGCTCCCAGTCTAACTCAGGACCTGAGGAAGCCATTACGAACTTGCAAAACAAGGTATTATTTGGATGTTGACACATGAGGAAATCCAAAATAATGCAACAAAACTATTACAACAAATAAATACGATAACATGCATAAGTTCTTACACAACATAATCTAAGGAAATAGTGGTTCAATTATTACAACAAGTCCGACTACGGCAAATAAGATATTATTACAAACAACTAAGACAACTAAACTCAATGCATTCCTTCATTGCTACGGCTACGACGTCCACGTCCATATCCACGTCCAGTACCCGAAGGTGCACTTCCACTAGCCGAAGGTTGGGCAACATCATCCGCATTTGACGAACTAGGTGCATTGCAAGCGTACATTGTTGCAGTGCATTTCTTGTAGGTGTGTCCTGGATTGTTGCACTTTGAGCAGAGCGTCACTGAACGACCAGCTTCAGCTTCATCCATGTTGTTCCTGATCCTCTTCTTCTTCCGTCGACCAATGCCTTGACACATTTCTGGATTTGGATCAGGTATGTATGTTGCATTTTCTTTGGGATCTTGAATGAAAGAACTGACGAAGAGATGACCCTCCAGAGTGTGGTTCCAAGCATCCAGAATGGTTTGCTTCAAGTAGTACCTAGACACGTACCGACCCCAGTGCCAACCTTTAGTTTTAAAACATGCAGCGAGCACATGACTACAGGGCTTGTGTAGTAGTCATCTTCCAATGCACATTCATAGTCATCGATCTCTGCATTGTACTACATCAGTACTTCTGGGTCTTCTTCTCCCCCATCAACCACACCAATTACTTCATCCTCCTGCTCAGCATCGTCATCCCCCTCTTGTTCTTCCTCCTCTCCACCCTCTTCCTCCTCTCCACCATCTTCGCCTCCACCATGATGGCTACTCTTGCCTTCACCCTCTGCTTCCTGATTCACTTGAACCTTCGGTACAAATTGGACAAGCAAAACCACCGGAGCACCAGTTGTGCATGCTCTCCTGACATAATACCTCCAATTTCCAGTACCTTCTAACTGCATCAGCTCCCAAAACACTAGTTCACTTCTGTTGAACAGAGCCATCACCGACAGTTTCCATTGATCTTCATCTACTCTGAATGCCTTGTAGAGCCAGTTGGTTATGAACCCCAAGGTCTTTCTTCGACTCTTGTAAGATCTCTCACCACTATTTTAAACAGTGGCAGATCAACTCCTTCGGGATCATATCTAATTTTCTCAGATCCATAAAACAATTGAACCCGGACTATCTCTGACATCCCTGATATCATATAGTGTACAAATAACTTGGATTAACTACTAATAGTACTTTCAGGTATTTTGTAAGTAAATTATAGTATTTCTAAAGTATCTGCAGAATTTCTACGCAAAAAGGTATTTCTAAATTAACTACTAATAGTACTTTCAGGTATTTATACGCTAAATCCAGTACTACAAAAGTAATTCTAGTATTTCTATACTAATTTTTGAATTTCTAAACAATTTTCTAAATTTCTACGCTAATTCTAGTATTTCTAAACTATTTTCTGAATTTCTACACTAATTCTAGTATTTCTATACTATTTTCTGAATTTCTATACTATTTTCTGAATTTCTACGCTAATTCTAGTATTTATAAACTATTTTCTGAATTTCTACACTAATTCTAGTAATTCTATAGTATTTTCTGATTTTTATACTATTTTTTGAATTTTTAAACTATTTTCTGAATTTCTACGCTAATTCTAGTATTTCTAAACTATTTTCTGAATTTCTACTCTAATTCTAGTATTTATATACTATTTCCTAAATTTCTAAACTATTTTCTGAAATTCTACGCTAATTCTATTATTTCTATACTATTTTCTAAATTTCTAAACTATTTTCTGAAATTCTACGCTAATTCTAGTATTTTTTTTCCAGAAGTTCTAATAATATTACCAGCGGTACGGAAGAGCTTCGCTGTTGTCACCTCCTTCTCTTTGATCTGGTCGTTAATTCAACCGTGGGGTGGAGATGAATGAGCTGGTCGCTCTCTCAACCGTGTGGTGCTGCGTTTTTATAGGCAGTGGCCCGGTCCAACCGCCACTTCCGCCGGCGGTTGGCCTAGCCGCCTGTTCAAAAGGCGGTAGGTGCTCCCAGCCGTCGGTGGATACGGCGGTTCGCCTAGCCGCCATATCAAATGGCGGTTGGGCAGACAACCGCGTTTGCCTACAGCGGCTGGTAACCGCGCCTCTATGGCCACGTCACCAACATCATTTCAAACGGCGGTTACCGGTCCTGCCGCCGTTTCAAGTGGCGGCAAGGGCCTACCGCCGTTTTCGTTTGAAATGACGGTTCGCGACTACTTTTGAAAAAGTTTCAAACGACTATTTATTTACGCAAAATCGTAAAAAAAATATTAAAAAATTTCCAGAGAAAAAAAGTGGGCCACCGTACTATTGGGCCGACTACACACACGGTGAGTGGTGGGTGGGGTCCGTTAGTTTGCTGCAGCCCATTAGGCTCCTGCTGCCGGATTTTTTTACTTTTATATTATTTTTTTACGAATTTACAAAAATAAACATTGGTTCCAAAGTTTTGCAAAACTATACTACCTCCGTCGTTTCAAATGACGGTAAACGGCAGGTGGAGGGTGTTCCCTGTGTGGTACTGTAGCACTCTCAACCGTTGTTTCAAATGACGGTAGGCACAATACGTTTTCAATAAAATCATAACTTTTTTTTGTTTAAACTCGGATGGAGATAAACTTTATATGAAAATTGTAGCTTTCGACGAGATCACAACTTTGCAGGTCAAACTTTTTTCATTTGAAATCATCTTCAAGCTCAAATAATCGATATACTATCAAGATATGGATACCGAAAACTGAGATCTAGATGGTATATTGATTATTTGAGCCTGAAGATGATTTCAAAATTTGAGAACACATGTATATTTTTATAAATTTGTAAAAATAATAATATATAAATAAATAAATTACTGCTGCCGCTGCCACCGCCGCCGCTGCTTCTGCTCAACAGAGAATAAGAAGAAGAGTCAACAGCGGCCTTGTTCAGCCAAAAAAAAAAAAAAGTTGAGTCAGCTCTGCTCAGTCCATGGCACAACCGCACAAGTTTGACACTCACTGCTTAACAGCCAGCGGTCCTTGTCCCCCGTGCAAATGAGACTGCTTTTCAACGGCCAAAACACACCACTCGAGTCCTCAGCTGACGCTCGCTCACCCTTTTCAGCCAACTTCTCTCAACAAGGTCAACCATTGCATGCAGCTCGCCTCCCCGCCCACACGCATTTACGAGCTCTCGAGGATCGATGCATGGCGAGCTTATTGACACGATGCTGGCCCGTTCGTTGCAAGTGTACTACACTACTACGTAGGTTTCAACACGTTCATGCAGCACTGCAAAAAGGTTTCAACTTAACGTCACTGGCTCACTGCGCGGCGCGCGCTATACATACACATACACCGGCAACAACTCTGCACCAGCCACCAGCTGACGATCGAGCCACGCTTCAGACGCAGAGTGCACGATCAAAACTCTGCGTGTTGTGTGCATTCCAATTAATCACACAAGAACATGGACGTGCAGGTGCAGCGGACCTTCACTGTACCCGCGCCGCCGTCGGAGCCGTCGGCGGAGGTGCCTCCCACCGTCTTCGACCTCGTCGCGCCGCCCTACCACGTCACCGTCCTCTTCGCCTACGCCCCGCCCAACCCCACCAACGCCGCGCTCCTCGATGCGCTCGCCGACACACTCCCGCGCTTCCCGCTCCTCACCGCCCGACGCCTACTCGATCAGAGCCGTCGACCCCGCGCCGACCGCCCGCTCTTCGTCACTGGCAGGGGCGGTGCGGGAGTCCTCGTCGTGGAGGCCGCGGTGCCGTCGTCGCCGCTTTCCGACCACCTCCCGCTCGTTCCCTCGCCGGAGATCGAGCGCCTTCACCCGCCGGTCGACAAGGACACGCCGCACGTGCTGGTCCTCCAGATCAACCGCTTCGCGTGCGGCGGCCTCGTCATCGCTTCGTCCGCGCACCACCAGGCCGCCGACGGGTACTCCATGTCCACCTTCTTCCACGCCTGGGCCGACGCCGTCCGTGCGAAGAACAGCGCGCCGCCGCCGCAAACCACCATCAACCTCCCCGTGCCACCGCCGTACGGGCCTGGCGCCGTCGTCCCGCGCCGCCCGCCGCGGTGCGAGTTCGAGCACCGCGGCGCCGAGTTCCTGCCCGAACACGCCGCGCCCCGGCAGCCTCCCGCCCGCGTCGTCCGCCCTTCCGAGATCGCCAACCTCCTCCTGCACTACACGGGCGAGTTCGTCGCCGAGCTCAAGGCCCGCGCCGGCAACAACAACCGGTACACGACCTTCGAGACCCTCTCAGCGCACCTGTGGCGGAAGATCACCGCGGCACGGGGGCGCGCCGACGACCCGTCGCGCACAGCGCTGAACGTGACGGTGAACGGCCGCGCGCGGCTCGGGGCCGATGCGCTGCCCAGGGGGTTCTTCGGGAACGCCGTGCTCACGGCGAGCTCCGGGACGACGAGCGCGCGGGACCTGGCGCGCGGCACCCTCGCCGACGCCGCGGCGATGGTCAGGGCGGGCGTCCGCGCGCGCGACGGCCGGTACTTCCAGTCGTTCATCGACTTCGGGGCGCTGCACGGCGGCGGTGGCGAGGAGCTGGAGCCCACGGTGGGGGACGAGGACAACGTGCTGCTGCCGGACGTGGCGGCGGACAGCTGGTTGCACCTGAAGTTGCACCGGCTGGACTTTGGGTGCGGCGGCCGGCTGGTCGGGATCCTGCCGGCGCATTCCCCGCTGGACGGGGTGGTGGTGCTGATCCCTAGCTTGAGGAAAGAGGGAGGCGTGGATGTGTTCGTGGCGCTGTTCGACAAGCATGCCGAGGTGCTCAGGGACATCGCCTACACTATGGACTGAAGCATGAACAAGACTACAGCGAATAAAATTATTATTTGCTGCGTGCGTTTTGTTTGTAACATGAATAAATTAACAGAAGTTTTGTTTGAGAAGAACATGGAGAAATAAAATCATATCTTCACATTTCGTTGTGGCCTCCTCGTCGTCATCGTAGAGCACGCACGCGCTCTGAGGTCATGGCGCCACCGCTTTTGTGTTGGATCATGTCGGAGATGGCGGCAACGGCCGACGGCGGGCGTCAAGTTTAGCGGCGGAGCGCCAAGTTTTGGTTAGACGAGCCGGTGGGGTCAGCCGGTGCGCAAATGAGTTCCGACTCGCACGGCACGGGGTTGTTTTATGAACGGGTTGGACTCGAACCTGACTAGTAGCGTCGACTCCGCCTCCTCTCACCTTGCGCCGGAAGAAGGGAACGCCGGCGCGGCGCGGCGGCGACTCCAACACCCACCACCTAGGAAGCAGGGCGGAGAATGGCGGAGCAGCCTGCGCCATCCACCGCGCCCACGGCCGCCGCGCCGGAGCAGACGGAGGCGGAGAGGCTGGATGCCCTGGACCGGATGCTCACGCGGCTGGCCCTCGCCGACGACGCCCGCCTCGCGCCGGTGCTCGCCCGCGTCCTCCCCTACGCCATCACCTCGCTCGCCTCCCCCGCGCCTGCCGTCCGAAAGCTCGTAAGTCCTCTTCCTTCGGCCCTTACCGGATCCTAATTTCAGTATGAGCTATCTCCCTCTCCAGTTGGGATTAGGGGGTTCCTTTATCAGGTCACATATTGCTCAGGCAGTGATGAAATCTCAGTATGAGCGGTATAACTGATGGATTACTACCTATTTTCCCTTCGGCAATCGTTTCAATTTGTTTTTTGAGGCCAAAATTGCGTCTATTTATGGTTTCACAGTGAGCATGTTTACACAATTACAACAGCTGCGGTGGTATTCTACACTGCTCCCTTTAATATCTTGCATTTGAGATTCTAAACGGCTAAACCCATCCAAGTTCAGCACTGTTACTCAGTAGAGCTACTACATATGTCTGCCCTCTACTAAAGGGGCAGGCGGCAGGCCTGTTTTTCTTTTATGTTTTATGCATCCTTTATGGATCAATGTCAATAAGTGGGATGCCTATTCATTTTTCGGTCAGGTTATGGAAATTCTCAGCCACATTAACAAAAGGGTGAAGCACAGGTCTGAGATTCCACTGCCAATGCTGGATTTATGGAATATCTATACTGAATCTACTTCCTCAACAATTGTCCGAAACTTCTGCATAGTATATATTGAGATGGCGTTTGAACGCCTGCCAACCGAGGTATTCTCTCTTTTTTTTTGTTAATCACTAATTTTCTCAAGAACTGCTTCAACATTCTTGCAAAAGTTAACCGTATCAGCTCACCATCTCGTATAACAGGAGAAAGGAAACATTGCACCTGACTTTTTGACCAATATATCAACTGTTCCAGCTCAACATCAAGGGATCATCTTGAGACTTGTGACAAAGGTTTGTCAGTCCCTACTGGAATGATCGCATTTTAATAAGATGCTAAGTACTGCTTGCATCTGCCTTTTCACCTGGGTGTTTGTACATTCTATATCACTTGCACGTTTTTTCCCTTTTCTAAATCTGCTTCTTTTGTTGGCCAGGCTATCGGTGAATGTAACATACATAAGGTGGATGACACTATTGCTTCAAAATATCGAGCAATAACTGAATCCAATGATGGCCTAGTATTTGCTGACTTCTGCTTTCACACATTATTGTATCAAACACCACCTCAAGGGTATGTATTCCTTGCTAAATTAGGTAAAATGTACAGAACAAAATTCTGAAACTTAGACATTTGACTGCTGTCAAATTTTACAGTATTGGATGCCCAGCAGGACTTTCAGTTGCCCAATCAGATCGTGTTACTGGAAAAATACCACTAAAAGGTGACATACTCGCATCAAGAAAGGTAATACAAAAAATTATAATCATGTCTGCACTGCACAAGTGTACATACACATTTTAGTTGCTGAGTGTACTACTTGTACAATGCACGTGGCCTTCTCATGGTTCAACTCCTTGTTCCATCTTCAGCTAGGAATCTTGAATACCATTGAAGCTATGAACTTTGCGCCTGAGATTGTCTACCCTCTTTATTTATCTGCTGCTTCAGATAGGTATTCTATTTGAGAGTTCTGTCTAAAATATATCAGAATTTTTATGTGGGTCGACAATGATGCTAACAACTGTTTCAATACAGTCAAGAATCAGTTTCTAAGAAAGGAGAGGAGTTGTTAAAGCGCAAAGCATCAGCAGTAAATTTAGAAGATCCTAACCTCATCAAGAAACTGTTCACGCTGTTCAATGGTAAGCATTTTCTACTTTTAGGATTCTGATCAATGTGGTCTGCATTTCAAGCTTTTCTCTCTCAATTTTTGTCTGAATACTTTATTGCAAGCCTTGTTCTCTGATAGTGTTCTCTGGTGAGACAGGCACTGTGGGTGCAGAAAATATAGCTGCAGAGCTGAAAGTTTCCCCAGCACATGCTTCGTTGCGCATGCGGCTTATGAGTGTTTTCTGCCGATCCATTGCTGCAGCGAATGCATTTCCACACACACTTCAATGCATCTTTGGCTGCATCTATGGTATTCCACTTTATTTCTTTTGTGTCTAATTGGTCTCATTGATTGTGGTATCTAATTGTTGCAATTTTAAAAAACTCTTTTGTTAGCAGTGTAGTCTTTTCCATACTTAGTATTAAATATCACTTATAACACCCCCCCCCCCGAGTCATAGGGAACAAACTGGATTCTCTTACACAACATGCTATTCTACTTGTCTCAGAAAGCAGTTTCATTGCCATTTATGAGTTACTAATTTGTCTTCATTCTCAATGTGATTAAACACAGATTTATCTGATGTGTTGAACTTGTACTTCTGTGAACCTATTATCAATTAGTCTTTCTCCCCATCGTACATTTAATTTATTGTTAGAACCATCTTTTTTGCTGTTACAACAAGGCAATAAATAAACTAACTAAAGAATTTTGTAATTTTGTATGCTGGTAAATCCACCTTCACGTTTTATTGTATTTCTATGCCTGTAGGAAGTGGAACTACTTCAAGGCTGAAGCAGTTAGGAATGGAGTTCACGGTCTGGGTGTTCAAACATGTATGCTCACTTTGCATTTCGAACACCAAATATCTTAACTTCTAGCATTTTTTTGGAAAACACAGGAGAGCTGCGCTTCATTGCATTAGAGAGAGATCTTAACTTCTTGCATTATTGGTTTATTTTCTTCAACATCTAGTTTTGCCACCTAGTCTCATTATTTTACTGTGTTTTAGACTAATATGAATGATCTAATGTTTAGGCAGTAACCGACCAGCTAAAGTTAATCGGTCCTGTTATCCTTAGTGGAATATTGCGCTCCCTTGACGGTTCTTCCACTACAGAAACAGGTATTTTGACTATATATGATTTGTCTATTCATCTAAATATTGTTTATCTTTGATCCCCTTCTCCTCTTTGATGGTCACGTTTCCGATATTGAATTGCTTGAGAAATACTGAACAGCTTGTTGTTTTTCTTCGTCTCCAGATTCTACTGGTAGAGATACCAAAATATTTGCATACCAGGCTATTGGTTTGCTGGCCTCTCGCATGCCAAATTTATTCAGGCATGATATTTTATTAAACTTTCTTGTCTCTAAGTCATTTGTGCTATACTGAATGGTTTTCTACCTCTGTTACATTGCAGTGATAAAACTGACATGGCTATACGACTCTTTACTGCTTTGAGACTGGAGGATCAATCTCTTCGTTTGACGATTCAGGAGGCAGCTACTTCCCTTGCTACTGCATATAAGGTAACTCTGGAGGGCTTGTTGCTTTCTCCAAAGTGTACTTTTGTGACCTGAAGATGATTTTGAAATGTAATTAATCGATCATTCTATACAGCCAATTATTTTGTGTAATGGTTGGTACAACTTGTACTTAAATGCTAATGTCAATGAAGTACATAGACAGATTGTAATGTTTCATGGTTAAAAACTTTCTACAATTGAGGATTGTGCTGGATAGGTGGCAATGACTTGTTTAAGCTTTGGTTCTTGCCTCCAAAAGGTTTAATATGGACTTGTTTTCCTTTAGACATCCAGGTTAACTAGAGGGAGTTCTTTCTATGTGAAGTTCATATTAAACTTCACCTGAATCATTAATACAATTGCTTGGTTAATACTTACTCATAATTACACAACAATCCAATGGCATTTCATATTCTGTATTGGCAGCCCTTTATGTGATTGCTCGCAAGTAATATGTGAGCTTTGGTACATTATAATGTAATTGGTTCATCTAGCAGGACGGTTTAGCATGGACCTAATATGAAATAATTAACCTAAAACACAGATTTGTCACCGTCAAGATCAGAACCAATACTAAGTTGCTACTGGGTTTTCATTTTACCACATTTTTGCATAGTTATGCATCATGACTCTACCATGATTTCTATGCATCTTATGTTCCCCAGCTCTAATAGGAGAACTATCTGTTAGTCTCATTCTCTTTTCCTTGGCCTTGATTTCAGTGTGCTTCAATGAGAGTACTGAAGGATCTTGAGGTGCTTCTCCTGGAACATTGTGAAGCGGTAAAGTTGTTGTCCTTTTCATCTTAGGTTCTTATATTACTATCATGCTAAGCCTTTATTATTGCGATTATATAGATGTTGCCATTACTGGTGATAGTTAGTGAATACAGATATAGAAGAACAAATCCATGATAGAAAACAAGTTGTAAAGTTATTACATAACATAACAGGTGAGACTGATGTGCAAATAGTGAAGCAATTTTATTCAGGGTTCTAGAAGCTGACAAGTTCATACAAGGTTCATACAAGTGTAGAAGCACCTTCTCTTCACAAAATCAGATTGATTTTCTGAATTTATATTTGGTTTTATATTTATTTATGCAGCTAATACTATAAAAATTGATATACAAAAACATGTCAGAATTCAACAAGTGCTCTCAAACAATATTTGACCAAGTCTTTACTTCAAATAGCCCATGGCAAGTTTGGGATTTCATTTTTGTTAAAAAACTTGGCCGAGGGGCTAGGGGAGAGACATCAAAAAGGCATTGCTTGAAAGGTCGAGAAACGGCACCTGAAAGCTGGCTGTTACTTGTACGGGGACACTTTGGTATAGACCAGGTCTTAACACATGCGAAGGGCCTTCTTTGTATTGGTAACACATGTGAACCACCAATCCACCATACTAGAGGGATGTTGACCACTAGTTTCATATTTATCTGCTTCTCAGGAATCAGGATGCACATGTAGTCTCCTTTGTAAGAAGCCACATATTAATCCTTCAATTATGGCTTGAATTCTCAATTTAGATCTCATCGTTGCTCATTGGATTAGCCAAAAGATCCAAATTATTCTCTTCAGTTTTCTTAAGAAAGTGACAAGTGATGAAGTAAATGTGCTCTTAGCATTTGAAGCCTGACAACCTATCATTGCTGGCTCCTTTGGTCATACTCTGTGTCTGAGGCATTTTCACGGGGTGGCTATTTATTCTTGTGGTTTTTGTGATAGTTGGAACTCCTATGGACTAAACATGGCCTCCACTATCACATTTTTTCATATTACATATGGACTTTCCAAATTGCAATACCTTGTTACCTCTAAGGGCCTCAATCCAAGAGTTGCTATGCTCTTAATTTGAACTTTATGTAATTGTCTGATCTTACATTTTTGTTATGAATTTTCTTAAAGGAGCAAAGTGAGGTTCGGTTTTCTGCTATAAGATGGGCAACGACACTGTATGATACACAGCACTGTCCAAGCCGCTACATTTGCATGACTGGGGCTTCAGATGTTAAACTGGACATAAGGTTGGCTTCTTATTCTTTCTTTCTTTTAATCTTGCGAAAGCAAGTTGAAGAGCTTTTTAGCTTGTATAAGGAAATGCTGTAGATTATTGTAGACTTGTTGCAATATTTGTCAGTCAATGAACCACCTTATGAGATGACTTTAGAATAGTTGGTGATCTTGCTTTGGCATTTGGTACCATGCACGTATGCTGACAGAAAATTCTCAATTCTGATTCTGATACTAAGCACATTTCTTCAGGGCATGCATTTTATAAGTCGTTCATGCTTAACCATCTATTTGTCTTTCTCTTATTTGGTTCTGTTGTCCCAGGGAAATGGCTCTAGCTGGCCTGAATCTTTTAAATGATGGGAGGCAACCATCTGCACGATCTGTTGATTTCAACTATCCTGATGTTACAGAGATGATAAATTATATCTGCCATCAACGACCTCAGTTGTTGGATTCTGATGAGCAGAGAAATGGAAAATTGATATTCCCCACAAAAACATTTCTTTCAATTATCAAGTTTCTGATGAAGTGCTTTGAGGCTAGTGATAGCCCAGATCTTGTGCAAGAAGATTCATCTCATTCTCCGGTAGCAAAAATGTGTGTCATCTTAGAACATGCCATGTCAAATGAAGGGTCTAGTGAACTGCATGCATTGGCCTTGAAGTCATTGGTTGATCTTTACACTCGTGAACCAAAGGTTTCTGTTTGATGTCATCTATTAAAAGAACTTCATCCTTTCCCCAGATTCTTTTTAAATTTATTGTTTCATAACTCGCAGTTGGTGTCATCACGGTATGCAGACCGCATAAGGTGGCTAAGAGCTCTATTGGGTCATGTTGATTCTGATGCTCGTGAAGCTGCCTCACGTCTTCTTGGTATTGCTTCTTCAGCTCTCGCAAGCTCTGCCACACTAACTCTTCTGTCCGAGTTCACTTCAACACTTGATCAAAACCGCCCATCAAGGTATGAAAATGATATTTTCAACACTGGCAACATATCCTTTGCATTGTCTTGTAACTTCTGATTCATGTGACTATTTGATGAATTGTGCCAGATTTGAAAATTACCATGGAGTGTTATGTGCGATCGGGTATCTAACTGCTGGCTGTTTGAAGCAATCTTATGTACGCTCGTATTTCTTTCTTTGCTTTTGCCTTTGTATTAAATTTATCACAGTTTCTTAAGTTGCTCTGCCTTGAAACTCCATCTTTGAATATACTTATCCTTTGCCAGAGTGACATTTCTGTTTTGTTTCTGTTATTTTTTCCTAGGTAAGTTAGGTAGTTTTACCTCTAGTTTACTTTTTTTTAATAAAAATCATGATGTGGGGAACTTCCCAACAGTTTCCCTTGATGCACAGAATAATATAAGTATTTTTTCCATGTTCTCCAACCACGATTTGTTAACTAGGGCATGTATGTTTGGTCGTGCAAGTCAATGGATAGCTTTTCTTAAGTATTAGGGATCCTAACACCTTTTCAAGTCATTATCTCTTCATTGACTAGCTTGTGACAAAAAAGGTGGCCCAGCAGTGTTTCAAGCAGCAGCAGTAGTTGGACAATTGTAGCTGAAATAGCTGCATGATTGCCCCATAAGTACATAGCCCCAAGTTTCAGTGAGCCAAACTAGATTGGACATGTATGAACCACTTGTACAAGTTTGTGGGCATATGTATCCAATTTCTATGTTTTTTGAGTTACTTATGGTCACTGCACATAATTTTATGAACACTTAATTTTCTATATTTCCAGTTTAGGTTTTAACTTGCACTTGATGAGTGAATGTGCAGATACCTGAAGGAATTGTAAAAAAATCAGTTGATATTCTTGTAAAAGTTGTTGAATCTGAAGGTTCGACATTAGCATCCGTTGCAATGGAATCTCTTGGTCATATTGGTCTGCGTTGTGCACTGTCTTCGATCAACCAAAACTCTTCTACAGGTTAAACTTGCTATTAAAATCTCCACTGCATATGAGCTGTGCTTTTCACCATCTATGACGTTATTTATTTGAATTGTTTTTGCTTGCAGGTGGACTGCTAACTATTCTGCTTGAGAAGCTGAGTAAGCTGCTTTCTGAAAATGATACTAAGGCTATACAGAAAATTCTGGTATCATTGGGGCACATATCTTGGAATGAGATGTCCTTTCCCCACCTCAACAATGCATTGAACTTGATTTTTAGTCTTTCACGTTCTAAGGTAGTGGCATAAAACATCGAACTTCTCAGCTAACATAATACTATTCTTTGAGATATATTTAAATTATGCATGTTCAGGTAGAAGATGTGCTTTTTGCTGCTGGAGAGGCTCTATCTTTCATATGGGGAGAAGTTCCTGTTACAGCAGATGAGATACTGGAGACAAACTTTGTTTCCCTTTCCCAGGCCACAAACTACCTTACTAGTGATGCACCTCTAGTCCCGAGTAATATCTATGAAAGAAGTGGTTGTGAAGAGGCACACGCAATGGCTCGAGAAGAAATTATTAAAAAGTTGTTCGAGACATTAATTTATAGCAGTAGAAAAGAAGAACGCTGTGCAGGTACTGTCTGGTTGGTCTCACTGACCATGTACTGCGGTCGACATCCAAAGATCCTAGAACTACTCCCGCAAATTCAGGTTTGCCAGTCAATAATGCACATAAATTATTACAGAGATTCCTCGTATATGCTTTACTTTTATCTAAACTGCAACAGTGCAAAATCTGCAGATCATCATATCATGGCAATTGACCTATATAATATGTTAGTGACAGTAAACCACAGTGACTTGGACACAAGCTAACTTTAGCACAGTATTGTACAGTGACTTTGACATGGAAGCTAACTGCCAGCCCACTTAAAAACTGCTTTATCTTTTCATTCAGTTTGGAAGGTCTTACTACTATTTTACATGTCACTCTATGCCTAAATTTGAAAATTGGCCTGTAGTTTTGTACCAAAAAATCATCGTTTGGTTGAACTGTTTATGCATATACTGGTGAAATGTATCTGTTCTCTTCAGCTAGCAACAGTTACCTTGCTTAGGGGTGATACCACTCTTGTATTTGATTGTTTTCTTCCCACCAGAGTTCTTCCACTTTGTTGACAAATGTAGATGATATTTCTTTCACAGGAAGCCCTTTCGCATCTTCTTGGTGATCCAAATGAGCTTACACAAGATTTGGCATCGCAAGGCATGAGCATTGTTTATGAGCTTGGTGATGCATCTATGAAAGAGCAACTTGTTCATGCTCTTGTGAACACACTGACTGGCACTGCAAGAAAGAAGAAAGCTATTAAGGTCCATAGTTTTCTTGATTTATATTTCTAGGCGGTTATGTTTTATTCCAAAGTATTTATGTTTTATTTCTACTTGCATTAGTTGATGGAGGACTCTGAGGTCTTTCAAGAAGGCACAATCGGTAATAATCCTACTGGAGGAAAACTTAGCACCTACAAGGAGCTGTGCAGCCTTGCCAATGAGATGGGGCAACCGGACCTGATATACAAGTTCATGGATCTAGCTAATTATCAGGCTGCCCTCAATTCTAAGAGGGGTGCTGCTTTTGGATTTTCTAAGATAGCCAAACAAGCTGGCGAGGCACTTAAACCTTATCTGAATACCTTAATTCCTAGGCTTGTTCGTTACCAATATGACCCTGACAAAAACATCCAGGTATCAAAGTGTGCATTCCCCATCACCATATCTGCCATCTTCTGTGTTTCATTTTTTCCCAGATGAGACCGAAATTAAATTGCTTGGTTGAGTGACGTACTCTTGTGAAACTACATATAAATAAGTAATCTCATTTAAGAAACTGGCAAATATATGATGCCCCAAACAGCTCAACTAGTTAAGCTTAACTTTATGTTGATTTCATCAATTTAGTAATAAGCTATCCATGTACAACAAGTTTGAGCTTTATAACTTATATCAACTATATTTCAGCATTGCAATAGTTATGTATACTGCTATGCACTTTTTTGTCCTGTAGTCAGATTTGCGGATAAAACTAGCTCAAGTTTTTTCAGTTGTTGAGGAAACTTATATTGAATTTAATTAAACACTGTGCTATTATCTTCTTGCTCTATTTTCTGGTTGTCATTGATAGCCATGATAATACTTTATCTTATTATGCTACTGACAGTTCCAGTTGCATGTTTTAGGATTCAATGGCACACATCTGGAAGTTAATTGTCTCAGATCCAAAAAAAGCGATAGATGAACATTACGATGTCATAGTAGAGGATTTGTTGGTTCAATCTGGATCAAGGCTGTGGCGCTCTCGTGAAGCATCCTGTCTTGCGCTTGCAGACATCATCCAAGGTCGAAGATATAGTCAGGTAAATGACCATTTATTATGCATGGTGTTACGATTTTTTTTGCTTAGTTCACTATTTCATTTGACACAACCTATATTAAAGTGTTTGTATGAACCTGCTTTTTAAATTTCTTTCTGAACAAATTATAACTCACCTTTTTCTTTATTGTTCTTAAGGTTTCTAAGCATTTGAGAAAAATATGGACAACCGCCTTTCGTGCAATGGATGACATAAAGGAAACTGTGCGGAATGCTGGTGACAGTTTGTGCCGAGCTGTGAGCTCATTGACAATTAGGCTTTGTGATGTATCACTAACTTCTACTTCTGATGCAAATGAGACAATGAACATTGTGCTGCCATACCTGCTTTCTGAAGGCATACTCAGTAAAGTTTCAAGTGTTCAAAAAGCCTCTATTAGTTTGGTGATGAAGCTTGCTAAGGTACACTGATGGTAAAACGTAGGAAGTTAAGCTGCATATCTAACATAAGAATTATATATACATAATGAGTCACAGTGGAAGTAAATTTGATGGTAGTTTTCTGGACATCTGTGTTTTAACTTTAACATATTCAGTGGACAAAATATCATGGTAGTTTCTCTGTATTCATTTCATATGTTAATGTACTATGCTCATGTAGTTACCATCACCAAATTAATCAACTAAAGAGGATACCCTTACCTTATGACTTCCTAATGTCTTTAGGGTGCTGGTCCAGCCCTTCGACCTCATCTGCCAGAACTTGTTAGTTGTATGCTTGAATGTTTGTCAAGTCTGGAGGATCAAAGGTTGAATTATGTCGAGGTATGCTAATTTTGTTTCCCTTCTATAAGGACTGGTCGCCATGAGTCTGCATGTGATCTCACAGATGCAATTCTTTACTCACTCCTGTATTTGGATCAAGATGCATGCAGGGAATGCTGGCATCAAAACAGATAAGTTTGAAAGCTTGCGTATAGCTGTGGCTAAAGATTCTCCAATGTGGGAAACTCTTGATATATGCATAAAAGTTGTTGACAAGAATTCACTTGAAATATTGGTTCCTCGCCTGGCCCAAATGGTTAGATCAGCTGTTGGTTTAAATACAAGGTTAGTATTGCTTTTAGGGTTAATTGGTTCTGTGCCATTATAAATATCGTGTTTTTGAAGAGTGCCATTACTATTCAACTAACTGCGCTAGTGCCATTACCATTTCTCACTTGTTTGAAGGATGCCATTATGTACACGAAACGCCGTATCGGGCCCACTTGCAGGCGTATTGGACTAAAGAACAGGGGAGAAATGTCCTTTTTGCCCTCATCTTCAACCTCCTTCCACCCATCAGTCTTCTTCTTCCTCTCCTCACCCGCCGCCGCCCCCAAGCACAGCCACCCGCCGCCGTCCAAACAGCCCGCGGCGGAGCTGCCCGCGGAGGCGCACGCACGCGAGCCTGAGCTCGCCTGCAGCGGCACATGCACGCGAGGAGGAGCTCGCCCGCGGTGGCGCACGCGCGCGAGGCCGAGCTTTCCCGCGGCGGCGCACGCACGCGAGGCCGAGCTGGCCTGCGGCAGCGCACGCACGCGATGGGGAGCTCGCCTGCGGCGGGTGGCTGTGCTTGGGGCACCCGGGAGCGCCGCCGGCCAAGGGGCTGCTGCGGCGGGAGGTTGAAGATGACCCTGACGTGTGGGTCCCACACGTCAGTGAAATGAGAGAGGAAAGCAAGGGGCAATCTTGTCTATACGAGAATACACAGCCTCCAATACACCTGCAAGTGGGCCCAATACGGTGTTTTGCGTAC
This sequence comes from Cenchrus fungigraminus, assembly GCA_036936925.1. Taxonomy (NCBI): domain Eukaryota; kingdom Viridiplantae; phylum Streptophyta; class Magnoliopsida; order Poales; family Poaceae; genus Cenchrus; species Cenchrus fungigraminus. The sequence continues at coordinate 187,261,744 of CM072769.1, forward strand.
ATAATGGCATCCTTCAAACAAGTGGGAAATTGTAGTGGCACTGGCGTGGTTAGTTGAATAGTGATGACATTCTTCAAAAACGCGATAGTTATAATGGCACAGAACCAATTAACCCTTGCTTTTACCGTAAATCTAATTCATGATAGCAGCAAATGCTGCATTTCTCATTGCTTCAGTCATATGGTTTCATTTGTTTTCTGTCTGATTTCAGAGTTGGTGTTGCTAGCTTCATCACCTTGTTGGTACAGAAGGTCATGATTGACATCAAACCATTCACAGCATTGTTACTGAAGTTACTTTATAGTACTGTTCTGGAGGAAAGGAGTTCAGCAGCAAAAAGGGCATTTGCGTCCTCTTGTGCTACTGTTTTGAAATATGCTAGCCCCTCCCAGGCTCAGAAGCTTATTGAAGATACTACCTCTCTGCATTCTGGTGGGAAAAATGATCAGCTATCTGGTGCAATTCTTATCAAAGCCTACTTGAGCAATGCGGCAGATATAATATCTGGATATAATGCGGTGGTTATCCCTGTAATATTTGTGTCAAGGTATGTGAAGGACACATTAACCTTGTGTTTTTTTTCCTTTAGACATTGATATTCAGATATTTATAAACCTTTCCGTGTGTATAAACAAAACATCTTTTCAGATTTGATGATGACAAAGACATCAGTGCCTTATATGAAGAACTTTGGGAGGATATTCCTAGTAGTGAAAGAGTAACCCTAGGACTGTATTTACCAGAAACTGTCTCTCTTTTAGGTGATTGCATGTCATCGTCATCATGGGCTGGTAAAAAAAAGGTAACAGTACAGTCTGTTTCATGATTTCCTGCCCATCTGGATATCAGATTAGTAACAATTAAATGTCTGTAGCTTGGAATATGCTTATTTTACAACCTTATCCTTGCAGTCAGCCAAGGCTACAAAGAAGCTATGTGATGTTATTGGAGAATCCCTTTCGCCGCACCACCATAATATTCTGGAATCACTTTTGAAAGAATTGCCAGGTCGATTCTGGGAGGTAATTGACTCTTCCCTTCACATGATATGATAACTGGGTGGTTTGCATATACATTCCTTTTGGGATCTTTATCAACGCCTTGGTACATTTATTTTTTCCTTAACTTTTCAACAGGGAAAAGATGCTATTCTGGATGCGCTGGCTTCATTGTGTTCTTGCTGTCATGCTGCTATAACAGCAGAAGACTCCAGCCTGCCAAGTGTTATACTAAATGCTGTTTGTGCTGCGTGCAATAAGAAATCAAAAGTGTACTGTGAAGCAGCTTTCTTGTGTTTACTAAAAGTATTTTTCTTCAATCCTCATCTACTTATTGGACCCTTACCTTTTTGTTGACCAATCTTTCTCTTAGTTTTTTTAGCAGACAGTGTTTTCTTTAATAAAATGACTTTCAACTGTTACATTCTGTCATGCTAGAGGTTTGTTATTTTTTTCTCTCTCGAAGGTTGTAACCTAATCAGGCTAAAAGTATTTCAGTCATACATGTGAGTCCTTGGGGAAAAGATTTCTGAAAACGTGCGAAGTACCCTTCACTCAAAGTGTCCTAGGGAGGTATACAATACATTCCTCTGAGGAACCATGTCATATCGGAATTTAATCCATTCTTTTTAACATTTTAGATAGTAGATATATACATGAACTAATTAATCCCAAAAGGGCCACATCCTCTTTATCATGCCATTTTATGAGCACAGGTTTTTCAATGAGATGCCTTTAGGAAATTCTTAAAGAATTTTAGAATCGGTAATATGTACTTAAGTTGCTTCTTTTTTCATTACTTTTCAGGTAATTACAGCATTCAGAGATCCAGGATTTTTCAATAGTGTTTTTCCTATGCTGTACAAGATTTCTAACCAATCTGTTATCTCTAAGACAAAGGGTTCATCTTTGACTACTTCATCTGCTGGTGCTGGTCAGTTGTCATTTTGAGCTCCTTAAATTTAGCCAATGACTATGCTTAAATTAAGCTTCTTGTAACCATGCAAGTACATCCTTTCTATCTGGTGCTCTATATTGAAATTATGACTGGTTTTTAGGCAACACAATTTTGAGTCCCAAGGACCTTAAGAATAGCTTGATAAGGCACCTCCATAATAATACATTAATACCCCCCGTGTAGCAAGACTTTATTTATGAACAGAGGCATAGGATTTTAATACATGTAATGAAATATTATTACTCTAATCAGTAAAATTTACTTACTATCAGTCTATCATTGATTGAATTGTCTTTCGGAATCAAAAGTGAAGCCTCAGTTGTACTAAAATATATAGTTCTATTTATGATAATAATTTGGGAAGTTGCAGACACATAGAACTGCAATAGTTCCTTGATTAGATAATTCTATGCTAAATATATGTTAAGACTTAAGAGTATGTATGCAACCGTATTATATAATTATCAGCTATTTCTCCGAGTACTTTCTTATAGCTTTTGTGTATGGTTTCTTTTCTACAGAACAAGATGAAAGCGAAGGTGCCTCTGTTTCTCTTGATAAAGTGCTCAACTGTGCCACGTCTTGCATCAGTGTTGCTTTTCCACAGGATATTATGAGTCAAAAGAAAAATGTTTTAGAAGTAATATTGAATTCTCTCACACCTGAGGAGAGTTGGCAGGGTATGATTTTATATGCAAGATCTGTAATATATTCTGGAAAACATTAAATACTTATCTTTGATGCTTGAATTTTTTTCATTTTACTGCTTTTATTTTTTTCATGAGCAGTTAAATTGTCATCCTTCTCGTGTGTCAAAGAGTTGTGCCACAAGATTCAGAATTCTGATGATAGTGACACATGGCTCGAAGCCACAGATTCCTTGGTTCAGGAGGTATGTACTATAGTTTGTGTGGGCTTTATATTCAGCTTCAGCATTTGCTGTCTTTTTCTGTTACTACGACTGATGGACCTTTTCTGTCTCTATTTTCAGTTATTTCATTTGGTGTCAGCAAAAGTAGTAGACTCTATACGCTTAGTTAAGATTGCTCAGGTGAATTTCTATATACCTAGCCCTAACTAGCTAATGTCATATATTTTCATAGCAATTTTACTTGAAGATGGCATATCGTCTTCCTGCTAATTAATAACTGATGTTGGCATTGAATATATATTTTTCTATGATTGATCTATGTGTTTATAGAATGAAAGCATGACATTGCACGAGGGGTTTTAATGCATGGTTTAGCAGTCTTGTTGTAATTGTAACACTGTCTATGCTTGTCTGTGGCCATTAATGATGAGAACGGGTGTGTCACTTTCACTCAGTTTCGGCCTCTTGTAGCTCCAGATCACCAAAGTTCTGTAAAATTTATCTGTCACGGATTGTATGGTCATGGCCTCATGGGTCAAACAAGCATGTTGAAAGCTAGCAAAATGTATAGGTACTTTATGTGAGAAGCATCCTAGTTCACTCAAGTGAACACTGGATCCACTGTGTTTGTTTAAGATTATGAAGAAACGCTGTGTTGTTTCCCCAGCCTTTTCTTTTAATCTCCTTCTATGGTTCTTCATTACACATACCTGATGTGTAACAAATCATGGAGGCTAAGCTAGTGCATTTTGAAATACTAGCACTGTGCTGGTACATGTTCCCATGTGTGGCATTGCCTAGAGCTTTCCCAGTGACTTGCTGGGGCAAGAAATGGCAACAAAACCTGGTGTTTTTGTTTCCCAAATACTCGTACCGTTTGTTTGCATATGACGAAAGAATGGTGCAAACCTGTCTTGAATTGCTAGGGCCTAGGGATAGCCCCTAATATCAAGGTCGCAGCTGTGTAAATGGTAAACTAGACCCATTGCCATTTCCTAAACCTACAGAGATAACCATATTCCTCTCCTCTCCACAGGTTCATACGGCCGCTTCAGAGTGCCTTCTTGAGGTGATAAAACTGTACAGAGACTTTCCATTGACAGACAGAACAGAGGCCAAGTTTGAGGGTGAACTCGCTGAGCTCTGCGAGTCTGTAAAAAGTGAACAAGCAAAGGCATTGTTGAAGGAATGCCTGACCATCCTTAAAACCCTCCCTGGAGTAACCATGATGACTGATTAGACCCAGCTGTGCCAAACATGTAAATTTATACCTGAAATACTGCTGATGAAATGGCCCTCCTGAATTCTGTGCTGATTGTAAATTCATTCTTATATGCAATGTAGTACAGATAACACCTTTTACGTCATGAGGGCAGGAGCAGGACAAAGTCATTTGCCTATTTGTTACTTATTATCACGCAGATAACACCTTTTAGCTCCTTATTATCTGTGATAATGCTACATGTGTATATATCTTCGCAACATGAATTGTCAGGCAGTAGGCAACTTGTGCCGCAACATTTTTCATTTGTGTTAGCTGAATGTGAAAGAACAGTAAGCTACCAAAGACCAGATTCTTACACGCTTATTTCCCCGTAGGCACACAACAGAACCTGAATATGAAAGCGCATATTGCTGGTTCTCCATTCTCCTTATCGAAGCCATTTTTAAACTACGTAAACAAGGAAGTTCATGTACAAGTACAGGAAAGACACGTCTACGTCTTAGCCTATGAACATCTCCTGAGAGTTAAGCTTAGATAATGTACCTCTTGAGTCCTCTTCTATGTATTTCTTGCCATCATCGTCGTGGGCTATATACCAAGATGGAAGCCACCATATGTCCACAACATCATATCCCTCAACCCGTGTATTTTACATGTACATTTGCCACTTGGGAACAAAAAAGAACCTCGCCCAAAAAAGGAAGCAAAGAGGTCATTTAGGTAAAAAGTAAGACGGCGACCAAAACTTTGCGGGGGGCAATCTCATGTACAATTTCATATAATCTTTTTTATATAACATGATGGTTATTATTTACAGAATACAATTTTGTGTATATCAATGTATGATCGCAAAAACAAACTCAAGCGACGCTTCTACGATTCTGCCTAACTAAATACGTGTGATGACAGACACAAGTTGATACATGTTCTTTTGGGAGTGCCTGAAATGATCTTTCAGGGATTCAGGTGCTTGCGCAGAGCCGCGGCAGTCTTGGAGCCCACCGGCCTTCCAAGATGCTTAGAGATGTAATCGCCAGCTTCCATGAGCTTGTTGATGTCGACGTTGGTCTCTATCCCCAGGCCATGGAGCATGTACACCACGTCCTCCGTGGCGACATTGCCGGTGGCGCCCTTTGCATACGGGCAGCCTCCGAGGCCTGAAACTGACGAGTCCACTATGCTGATCCCCATCTGAGGAAACAAAGAAAATATTGGGGTAAGGTGAACTTGTTGCGAATGCTAAGTAGTTTCAGTGAAAAATCAAACAAATTCTGTGTATTTACTTACCTGAAGGGAGACTAGGATATTGGCAAGGGCCTGGCCGTACGTATCATGGAAATGGACAGCAATCTTGTCAACCGGAACAAAGGACATGGACATTACAGCTTTAAGCATAGCAGCTACACTACCTGAAACAGACAAATTAATTGATTTGGATCAGCTTCGGCATATTATTCAAATGAACTGAGAGCAAAGGGTAAGCATTGTCAAGAACAAGATGCAGTTCAGTACCTGGTGTACCAACACCAGTCGTATCGCCAAGTGAAATCTCCGAGCATCCCATGTCATAAAGCTCCCTAACTACATATGCCACCTTCGATGGATCAATTGCACCTTCAATAGGGCAACCAATCACACAGGAAACATACCTAACACAAACCGAGGAAGCAAGGCTCAGACAGACCAAGCAGCATCACTAGTAACTCAATTCTTCACTGACAGTTGTTTTAAGGTTAAGAGACCAACAACTCACTAACTTACCCACGGATGCGGAGTCCATGTTTCTTGGCAGCAACAGTAACATCACGGTACCGAGCAAGGCTGTCCTCAATGGTACAACTAATGTTTGACTTAGAGAAGGATTCAGAGGCAGATGCAAATATCGCAATTTCCTTAGCACCAGCTGCAACAGCATCCTTTAATCCCTGTAAACACCCATTCATTGCCGCAATCAGATCATGTAGTGGCAATTACGTATAGCATTGCCAATGCTTTACTGTGCAGTAAAGTTCGGCAAATAAAATGACATAAAACTTACTCTCAGGTTAGGAGTTAGCACTGGATACCGCACACCTGGCACCTTCTGGATCCCTTGGAGGACTTCCTTTGCATCAGCTAGCTGCAATTTCCAAACGGAGCTAAATAAGAAATTGAAGGTTTTCTATGGAGAGATGACAATCACCAAAAATAACTATGATTTAAGTGCATCACCTGCGGAACCCATTTTGAGGATACAAAACTTGTGACTTCAACTGCTAATAAACCTGCAGCCACTAATTTGTGTATCAGTTGGATCTTCACAGATGTTGGTACATTGCCCTTTTCGTTTTGCAGGCCGTCTCGTGGTCCAACTTCAACTATCATGACAAAGCTTCGTGGATTCCGCATAACCTGAAGGCATATTATTGATTCAGCCGAATTAAAGGAAATCATAGTTATTAATATTTTTAGTTGTTACTCTTTCGTAATAATATTTATAGTTTCACTTGCTGATGGTAAATTGGAAGATTGTGACTAAGTAATTCTGGAATTCAAAGTACCTTTCTGGGAAGATATGTAAGCTCTGTTGCATAGCGATTGTTGGTGTCATCAGCTGCTGCTCCCGTACGATAAGCTCTTGGCCAGGAGAGGTTTCCCGATCTCATACTATTACTCAACTTCGGGTGGTCTCCGAGACGAAGCGGCTGCTCAAGGCTTGACATCCTAGGAACAGAAACTGCAATTGTTAGTTCTGTTGTTTGCACCACATATTGAATTTAATATATGTGTATTAATTTAATGAACAGTCGACTATGGAGCAAAAGGTGCAAATTCTTCCCAAATTGGACGGGCATCATTTGTTGGCCAGTAGCAAATTTTATGTTTAGAAGGAAACTTTGGTAAGGACCATCCTACAAAATGGTAAAGATATGGTTTTTTTAAGCTCAAACGCTAGCAGATCATCTTAGTCAACTGAATATCTGTCAGCAATCAGACGCTACCAACAAGCTTAAGTCATGACGCACGACTCCCAAACAAACAAAAGCAGGGGGAGGCAAGAACAACTAATTGTCAATCCATAATTGTCGTTTTTATCATGAACTGGTATTGGATTGACATCCATAATCCAGCCAACAATTATCCACTAAAAGAAATATCGTGATTCTCTATTTCATATCCTGTTTTTCGCACTTGTTTATTACTCTATCTTAACTGCCAACGAAAAGACTCACACGTAGACTTTTTTCAAAAAAAATTCCTTCCCCTCCATCCCTCTCACCCACCTGGCTAGCGGAACTAGTTTTTCCTCTACCGTTGGGCCTCTACCTTTGTGTGACTGCCATATGGGTCCAGCAGCGGTGGAGCCCGCTCAGTAGTGACCCAACAACGGCTGAGAGCGCCCTCCCCAACTGCATGCAAGGGATCTCGTTGGCCCGGCCACCCCCTCATCTCTCCCATCCCGTCCTTCCCTCCCCTGCGACTCTCCTTCCCCCGCGCGGCCACGCCTCCACCCCAGTCGCGGATCGAGCGCCGCCGCGCGCGACGCTCCCCTCTTCCTCCCGCACTACAGGCGACGCGAGGTCCCTCGGCTCCTCCTCGGACGGCGAGCTGCTCCTGGACGACGGATGCAATGCTCGAGGTCGTCGAATGCGGCCATGTCGAACGCAGCGAGGGGATCAGGACATCAGGTCCCCTTCCTCGGCGCGGTCAGGGGCGGATCTAGAGCATCTTATCGGGTCAGCTGACCCCGATAACTTCCTGAAAATAGCTAAACATTCTCTCATCCACTTGCAAATCACTCTTAAAACAGCGAATCAAGGTATATTTGACCTCGTCACTTAGTACTTGACCCCAATAAGGTAATATCCTAGATTCGCCGATGGGCGCAGTAGCGACGGTGGCCGGATGCGCGGGCCGGCCTGACCTCCCCTCCCCTGCAGCTTAGCTGCATCGGAGCAGGGGCCTCCTCGCGGAGGCCGACTCTCTATCCCATTCCCTCAATCCCTCCTCGATCTCCCTGCATAAAAGTTTTCATGGGAATTGGTACCGGAGGGAGTAACCGCTTCCGGTACCAATCCTGGTGACATCCAACAATTCCAATGAAAAGGCGGAGTACGTACCTGGGGACGGTCTAGGGGGGCGATGGCCGGGGAGCCTGGCTGAGGAAGGAGATGCGCTGGCGACGGGGAGCAGGCGCGGAGTCGGGGAGAGCCGCCGGAGGAGGAGAAGGCACCGAGCCGCTGGAAGCAGCTCAGGGCCTCAGGCCGGGGAGGACGACCGAGACGCACACGCAGGCGAGAGCGCAGCGAGGAGGAGGGTGGCCAACTCAGCACAGAATGACGACGCGGTTCTTACGCTCTTGTCTCGGCTGGAATTCGATGCAATCCGCTCGCGCCGGGAGGGGGGTTTTATAGGTGGAAGCTGCCGGATGGGCCCACTGCTTCCTCCTGTCGTTGAGTGTCCTGCCGCGAGGAGAGCCGAGTCCTGGGCAATCAAGCCGCCGCTCCTTGGGCAGTTCTACAGCTTGAAGGCTGCTACTTGGAGAATTCTGTCGCCGTCAGTTGGATACTCCATAGTTTTCCATTGTGCCACAGCAGCTGTAATAATCTATGGAGGGTTCTCCTGCCTGTCAATCAAATGCAAGTGATGGGAGCATGATCTACTCAATGCCCATATAGCCTATATGGACACTGCTGCCCAACACCAACTTGGATTACCACCAAATGCTTTATTTCTCAGTAGCAGAAACCACATTAGCGATAGAATTGCTCTTTTTAACAAGCCACTTGCTTGTTGCTGATTCAGTTGACATTTGACACCATGCGTCCCCTGCATAATTCACTGCGCACAGAATGGAAAGCTAGGTCATCGATGTGGAATCCGATTTTGACGGAGTGCTTTTCCATCTGCAGTTCTGCACAACGACGGCCGGCTTGTCCGCCCAGGCTTCAGCTTGGCGCAACAGCGGAAGGAGCAGACGGCTCGGCTTCAATCGGCTCCGACGAGGAACGGCGTCAATTTCCTATGGTGGCAGCAGGGCTGCGGCTTGCCGTCTTGCCTGTTCCTTTTTGCAACGTGTGCGTGTTCGTGCACTCGCTACTACTGGCGACGACCTTCCCTATCCCGGATGTCACGGCCAGTTTCTGACTCCGCTTCCCCATCCGAGTCCACACAAATTGGAATGGTCAAGCGAGAAAACGCGTGAGCCCGAGCGGATATTAAATTGGAAGATCAGAACCGACCTGAACAAGTGTTGCCGTGAGGCCAGGCGACGGGGGGATCAGTGTTATGTGATTTTATGATGCCACTCAACCTTGTGGCCTGCCTTGTGGGGGATCGTACGTTCCATTGCCTATTTACCTTGCTTTCTCATATTATGGCAAAATAGCCAAATTCGTCCTCAAACTTGTAGCATCCGGTCAGTTTCATCCCTCAACTCTTGGATGGTCCAAATTAGTCCTCCAACTCCAATTTTTGGTTCAATTACATCCCTTGTCCGAGCTGGACAACAAACTAGGCATTCCACGTCAACTAGTTGCATGGCCCACTATAACAAATGTCATGTATGCCCTTGCCTTCCAATGTAAAAAATCCATGGAGCACTCAGGTTCCCTCTCCGCTGCAGCGCCGGGAGCAGATTAGAGAAGTCGTGTCGCCATCCAGAATATCGCCGGCCACTGCATGCCCACGATCTCCCAATCCGTTGCGCCATCGGGTTCTGACCTCCCTAGCTCCCTCCCCTACCGCTCCCTACGCCATCCCCGGTCACCACCGCGGCCGGAATTTTCCATCTTGCGGCCACGAGCCATGGCTGCTGTGAACTTGGAGGCAAGAAAGCTGCCAGTGTGGGAGAACCTTCATCTACTGCTCCTTCTCCTCCATCGTCTGCATGTAGCAGATAAGCAGAGGCGAGGGAAGCAAAGCGGCCGTGTCTATGTGTATGTTCAAGGACCTGGACATCGAAGAAAGAGAAAAATCAAAGTACAGGTTACAGGGAATAGATTTGGGCAGAGGCTACCAATACAGATAGAGATCAGGTCCCTACAGATGGAAGATTCATTTCTGAACTCTCTATTGATTAATGAATCCAGCTTATTAAAAAAATTGTAAAGCAGCTCTAGATGCAACAGGTTAGTGATCTGATGGATTGATTCATTGGATGATGTTTTCTCAACACGGCCGCCGGCACAATGGGCGTGGCGTGCTCTACAGCGGGCACGCGCAAGGGGTGCACGGCACGGAAGTGTGGCTTCCATGGCAGCACCGTGGGAGCAGCTTCCACGGCTGCCAGAGAAGAAGTGGAACTAGCACATCAGTAGCGTGAAGCTTCACCAGTTTGAAGGGCGCCGAGGAGACAGGCGACCCTCACGGTGCCACGGCCCACCGGACGGCAGACGAAAATTGATTAGAGGAAGCATGAACAGAGGTCCAACCCCTTTGAAGCATGAATGAGGGCAGTTTGGACTTTTGCCCTGTGTAGCAAACTCCTAATACATGAATGGATGACATGGCATGTCTACATGGACAGCCAACTCAGCTGGAGGATGAGATTGGACCGAAAATATGAAGTTGGAGGACCAAATTGGACTATCCAAGAGTTAGAGGACGAAATTGACCCATGGGTAAAAGTTTGAGGATGAACCTGCCTATTTTGCCTTCCAAATACGATACCATTCTGACGGGACGGACGAGCAATCAGTGAGATGGCTAGCTTGGGACGACCTCCCCGCCGCTTGAGCGCCTCCGCCGCCGGATCTCTCCACTCCTCCCTCCTCCGCTCCTCCCGACCACAGATCCGTGCTCTCCTCGACTCAATCTCTCCATCCATACCTCTCATGGCTTCCCTAGAGGTGTGTGTAGGGAGATCGGGGAGGACGACCTAGCCTCCGCACCACCTCCCGTCGCTGCCGTTGCTGTTGTCGGCAGCCTCCCTGACCCCGGCGCCCCCCTCTCCGCCCCTTCCCCCGCGCCCCGGTACGTCCACACCTCCGAGCCGTCGGCCACCTGCCGGCCGCTCCACCCTGTGCGCCGCCACCACGCCATGGCCGCCTTGGTGGGCTTCGATGACGACGATGACGACACCCTCGACGACGTGCAAAGCCCACCCAACCCCCCACCCGCCGCCTCCAGCTCGCCGAGGCAGGAGACGCCCTCAGCTGCTGCGAAGGGCGCGGACGCACCAGGCGCGCCGGCCTCAGCGCTCCCGACTGCACCAGAGGGCAGGGGTGAGCCGAACACCCCTTCTCCGTGCTCCGGCGGGCCAGCCCCCGCTTCCACGCTCTCGCCAGCGGCGGCGCCCTTCTACCCCGAGGTCGCATCGGCTGACTGCGTCATGGCCAACCGGTGGATGGACTTCTCCGCCGACGACGACGAGGACGAGGTCATCGACGCCCGGGAGGTTGCTGCTCCCTCCCAAACACCCTACCTCGATGCCGTCCGCCGCGGTCCTGCTCCAGCTTCGAAGCCCGCTCTCCGTTCCATCGTGGTGCAGCCACCCCGTGGTGAGGGTGGGCACCGCAAGCCCCCTCGGCGGCGGGGTCGCCGCCCACCCTCTCCGCCACCCCGGCGTCGCTCCCGGCGCAGCACCCGTCGGCACGGAACGACGGAAACGGTGATTGGCCTACGGCGGTACGACCACCCCCACAAGGTTGGCCGGGCTACCTTCGCTCCCCGTGTCGACCCTGAGGGTTGGCAGCGTGTTCAGAGGTGACGCGTGTCTTCGCGGGTCGAGCGGGCTCCTCAGCCGGAGGCGCCGGTGCGGAGGTGCTTCCCCAAGGAGCTCGATGGACGATGCTTGAATTGCCTCTCCTTCAAGCATCGGGTTGCTTCGTGTCGGCAGCCGTCGCGGTGTTTGCGTTGTCATGGTCTTCGGCATCGTGCCAAGGACTGCACGCGACCTCGCCGCCCGCCGTCTCGCTCGGACCATCCTCGACTGGACGGTCATGTCGCCCCTTCCGGGACTGGGCATGGCCACGCTCGCCCTCCAATCTTGGATGCGCGTGCTTCGCCTACGACGGTTGCTACGGCCACTGATGGTGGTCTCGCCCTCACACTTTCCGCTACTAATGCCTTGGTCGTGGCTGCTTTGGCTGCGGCCAAGTCAGTGATCACGGTTGCGCTTCGCATCAAGGACGACGACTTCACCCTCAAGCCTGCCTCCCCCGAGCTGTTCGTGGCCACCTTCCGGTCCCAGGAGCTCCGAGATCGAGCTTCGAGGGTGAGTGCTTCTCAGGAGAGGCCTCCGGTCTCCAGTGGTCAGCTTGAGGTGTCGACTGTGATGGTGCCTCCTGTGGAGGTGCCACTGCGGGAGGTCCTCATTGGCGTTGGGCCGACAGACGAGGCCATTGCGCCGTCGCCACATGCGCATCAGATCGCGGTGATCCCGGCGGTCGACTCTGTCGCCGCGACGGATGATCGCCCGCCACCTGAACCCTGTGCGGTGGACGGCGGCCTACAGCTCACCTCACTGCTGGCCGACGACGACACGCCCCCGGGCTTCACTCCGCCTCGGCCGTCTACTCTGCTGCGGGGTCCCGCTGCCGCCACGGGCGCCACCGATGTCTCGGGCCGCCATGATCCAGCAACAGATAAGCTGGAAGCCTTCGTCGCCAATGTCACGAAGGTTGTTCCGATGCCCCTTCTGGACATGCCGCCTCGTCGTCGTCGAGTTGACCCTGTCCTCGTTGACGCGCCTCCTCAGCTGCCTTCGTCGGAGGCGTCTGGCCTCAGGCGAAGCCGTCGCCAAGCCTTGGATCCCCTCTCGGTCGTCAAGCCGGCTAAGCGAGGGACGGTGCTTCTGGCGCGGCGGCTCGGTGAGGTTGGCGTGCTCAGTGAGGTTCGCGCGCCTCCGGCTTCGGTGGCTTCGGCGGAGGAAGCGGTGGACAACTTCTTTCGTGAAGGGCCTCCGCCGCGCCGCATGGAAGCACTGCAAGCCTTATTCCCGATGTTGAAGAACAAGACCAAGATCTCTCCCGTGTGGGATGGAGCGTCGACTGAGGGCTAGGCTTAGAGCCAGTCGTTTAGGTTGTGGTTGCGCGAGATGTGAGTAGTTCATGTTAGAGTTCTTGTTTCGGGTTGTATTCAGCTGGTTTGCCAGCTTGTGTCCATCTGGAGTCCGTTTCATTTGGGTTGTAACCGAACATTGTACCAATACGTTTTCTGCTTAATACAATGATACGCTCCGCGCGTATTTGAGAAAAAAAAAAGAGGAAGCTTCGACAGCAATCCGCCACAGACTGGTGCAAGTGTAAGTGTAACCACGACCAATGTCCATGGATTCCCATGTCATACATGAAAGTGATCCAACAGCCGACTCCACAACAGGTCACTTGCTCCGCTGCACAAGTTGACACGGAAATGATCGTGACAGAGTTCCCGGGTTTGTTTTCCCTGTAAATAACTTCAGGTGTTCAGTGTTGAAAAGTAATGACCAAATAACTTTTCAGGCTTTGTGAAGAATTCACATGTTTTCTCTCGGTCGGTGACTGGAGCATCAGCCACCAACTTGACCACAATCAAGCATAAAAATCCTATAAAAGTGCAAACTTTCTCTTGCAAATCGTGCTTAAAAGATCTACTACATGTCTGAGACAAAAACAACCAAACGCAGGTGCACACTGGATCGTCGCCTACCAGTTGCGCCCTTGGCATACGGGCAGCCTCCAAGGCCTGACACCGACGAGTCCACAATGCTGATCCCCATCTGAGGAAACAGATAAAATGTTAGGATAAGCTGACCTTAGCTTGTTGCGAATGCTAAGCAATTTCAGTGAAAAACAAAAAAAAAAAGAAGTAACTTTACTTACCTGAAGGGAGACTAGGATATTGGCAAGGGCCTGGCCGTACGTATCATGGAAATGGACAGCAATCTTGTCAACCGGAACAAAGGACATGGACATTACAGCTTTAAGCATAGCAGCTACACTACCTGAAACAGACAAATTAATTGATTTGGATCAGCTTCGGCATATTGTTCATTTGAACTGAGAGCAAAGGGTAAGCATTGTCAAGAACAAGATGCAGTTCAGTACCTGGTGTACCAACACCAGTCGTATCGCCAAGTGAAATCTCCGAGCATCCCATGTCATAAAGCTCCCTAACTACATATGCCACCTTCGATGGATCAATTGCACCTTCAATAGGGCAACCAATCACACAGGAAACATACCTAACACAAACCGAGGAAGCAAGGCTCAGACAGACCAAGCAGCATCACTAGTAACTCAATTCTTCACTGACAGTTGTTTTAAGGTTAAGAGACCAACAACTCACCAACTTACCCACGGATGCGGAGTCCATGTTTCTTGGCAGCAGCAGTAACATCACGGTATCGAGCAAGGCTGTCCTCAATGGTACAACTAATGTTTGACTTAGAGAAGGATTCAGAGGCAGATGCAAATATCGCTATTTCCTTTGCACCAGCTGCAACAGCATCCTCTAATCCCTGTAAACACCCATTCATTGCCACAATCAGATCATGTAGTGGCAATTACGTATAGCATTGCCAATGCTTTACGGTGCAGTAAAGTTCGGCAAGTAAAATGACATAAAACTTACTCTCAGGTTAGGAGTTAGCACTGGATACCGCACACCTGGCACCTTCTGGATCCCTTGGAAGACTTCCTTTGCATCAGCTAGCTGCAATTTCCAAACTGAGCTAAATAAGAAATTGAAGGTTCTCTATGGAGAAATGCCAATCACCAAAAACAACTAGATCCCTTAATGTGATTTAAGTGCATCACCTGCGGAACCCATGTTGGGGATACAAAACTTGTGACTTCAACTGCTAATAAACCTGCAGCCACTAATTTGTGTATCAGTTGTTACTCTTTCCTAATATTTATAGTTTCACTTGTTGATGGTAAATTGGAAGATTGTGACTAAGTAATTCTGGAATTCAAAGTACCTTTCTGGGAAGATATGTAAGCTCTGTTGCATAGCGATTGTTGGTGTCATCAGCTGCTGCTCCCATACGGTAAGCTCTTGGCCAGGAGAGGTTTCCCGATCTCATACTATTACTCAACTTCGGGTGGTCTCCGAGACGAAGCGGCTGCTCAAGGCTTGACATCCTAGGAACAGAAACTGCAATTGTTAGTTCTGCCGTTTGCACCGCATACTGCTGTGTATTAATTTAATGAACACTCGACTATGGAGCAAAAAGGTGCAAATTCTTCCCAAATTGGACAGACATCATTTGTTGGCCAGTAGCAAATTTTATGTTTGGAAGGGAACTAAGGTGATTTTGCTTGTATCTACAAAATGGTAAGGACCATCCTACAAAATGGTAAAGATATATGGTGTTTTTTGAGAATCAGTTGCAGACGCTACCAACAAGGCATGACGCACGACGACTCGTAAACAAATAAAAGCAGGGGGGGAGGCAAGAACAACTAATTGTGGATACATAATTGTCATTTTATCATGACTTGGGATTGGATTGTCATCCATAATATAGTTTATTCGCTACCCATTGTACTTTATACTACTTGTATACTCCATCTCGACTACCGGCCAAAAGACCCGCGTATCAGATTTTTTATTTTTTTTCCCTTCCCCACCCACCCGGGCCGGGCACCTCCCTCTCCTTCCCCGCGCGCTGGCCGGCCTCCGCCTCCTTCCCCGCGCGGCCACACCTCCACCCCACTGGAGGCGATCTACGCGAAGTGGGGGCGCGGCCCCTCCTCCCTCGGCTTCTCCGGCACTTAATGGGTCCTGTCGGCGTCGGAGCCCGAGGACGACGGCGAGCTGCTCCTGGACGCCTAGCGGCGGGAGGGAAGGAGAGAGGCACGGATGGCTGCCCCCTCGATCTCGTGGAAATGTCGAACGCGGCGAGGGGATTAGGTCCCCTTCTTCCTCGACGGCAGCGACGAGTGGCCGGATGCGCCGGGCGCGGAGGATATCACGCGCGGCGCGGGCCGGCCTCCTCGAGGCGGCAGACCACCGGTCCCTCCCCTGCAGCAGGGGCCGACGGCGGAGAACGAAGCAGGGCGCGGGTGGGCCTCGCGGATCAGCTCGGCTGGAGGGAAGGAGAGGGGCACGGATGGCAGACCTGCCCCCTCGAGCTCGTGGAATGTGGCCGTGTCGAACACGGCGAGGGGATCATGTGGAACGCGGAGGGAGCGGTTGCCATTGGCATTCCGCTTCCAGTAGCTGGTGACAAGCAAGCAGCGGCGCCGTGCTTGGGGCGCAGGATCAGTACGTGCCTGGGAGCTTGTTGGAGCAGCACGCGGCGGAGTGGCCCTTTGATTTCACGAAACGAAGCGATCGGGTGGTGGTGGTGGTGTGTGTGTTTAGCTCTCAACTTTTTTTTTGTACGCAAATGGCTCTCTCAATCCGAACACAAGCAGATAGTAGTACGAGTTTCCAACGGGGGTTCTGTACTTCTGGCTGCGGAGTCGTCTGGCTTTTGTTGTGGCGGTGTCGTCGCGTCTCCCCCCAACAGAAGCAAAGCAACGGAACGTTGACGCGTGGATCTGCTCCACGTGGATCCAAGTGTCGGTGGGCCAAACCGTGTTCCTTCTTGCCCCCCTTGGGCCGTGTTTGTTTAGTATAGTTTAAAAATCAGTCTCGAGAAATCTTTTATGCATGGAGTACTAAATAAAATCTATTTGCAAAATCTTTTTACATATAAGTGTAATTTTACGTGACGAATCTAATGAACCTACTTATCCATAATTTGCTACCGTGATGCTACAGTACCATCCTCTAATCATGCGGTCAAAGACCTCATTAGATTCGTCTCGCAAATTAGCCCAGGGGTTGTGAAGTTATTTTTGTAAACTGACTTGATTTAATAACTCTAATTAATAGTCAAACACGTGAACAGTGCGGAACTAATTTTTTAGCCCCCAAACCAAACACGGCCCTGGAAGGAAACTGGACGGTCATCTCCGCCCGGGCCAAAAACTCTCGCTCGTCCACCCCCCGCGGACGGGATAGAACAATGCCACCGCGGGTCCACGTGTGCGGGAGGTAGCAGCGCCGCCCGATAAGTCACACTCTCATGCAGTTTCATGACAACTAAATCATCGGCCGTCGGATGACGCGATGTATGTATGGCCTAAATCGAGAGAAGGCCTAGCGATTTTGGCAAAAAAAAAAAACTCGAACTTTATCGAAATTTATATGTAGTCTAGCCACTTTTCATATATTTTTATGAAAATCCCTTCGAGTGTACAGGAATACTATTTATTTAAGCCACCTCTCAGATAATTTACACAACCACCTCGAGTCTCATATAGATATCATTTATTCCAGACACCTCTCAAACAATTTTATGAAACCCCCTCGACCTTATACGAATTCCAAGAGGCCTGCCAATCTTTATAAGAAACCTCAGACTTTATTGAATTAAAAATAACTCCCCCACGATTTACAAAAATACCATTTATACAAACCATCACAACTTTACGAAAACCCCTCAAGCCGGGTAACAACATCATTTATTTCAACCACCACTCAGGTAATTTTATGAAAACCCCATTGACATTTATATAAATACTATTTATCCAAAAGAACTCCAACTACAACAAAATCAACATGTAATCATTTGCATTGGCTGTTTTACACGAGTTCGGTCGTACCTACAACTCAAGCACTAAACCACGTTCAAATTAAAATGTGTTGAACACACGATTTATTCAAAATTTTAAAATCTTCCATTTAAAACATTCGCAACCCTGCAAGTAAGGTCTCCACCCATCGTACCAAAACTCATACGAATTATTCGTTACCTCTCACTCTCTACAGTTTTACAACCAAAATTCTATTTACTTAATCCATATCTTGATGTCAATTATATAATCATATTCGCGAAAGGGCGTGTAGCCTAGTGGTTACAGGAGCCTCGGTAGCACCTCAGGTCCTGGGTTCGATTCCTCGTGCGAGCGAATTTTTCAGGATTTAACGGCGTTTGTGCTTTTAGTGGTAGGCGACGTTCCCGTCGACAGCGAGGCGTCTGTGATGACTTCGTCAATCTTAAGGATTTGTCGATCCAGTCTTCGAAGATGCTCCTAGGAGTAGAGTTTGAACGCGTGTATTCATATAGATGAGTGTGCGTACGTTGTGAGTGTCTCCGATATACTGTGTAATTCGAAGAAAAAAATATATAATCATATTCCTCTCCGGATATGCCTTATGCTAATACTACTATAGGTCATCCACTAGACTAGCTCAATTGGCGACCCAGCTCGCTTCCTCTCCCTATCCGCCGACCTCACCACCGTCTTTTTTTTTTTAAAGAACAACCCGGCAGACTGCCGGTTTTGTATTAATTAATAGAGAAGATGTAACAAAGGTCTAAGCCCCAAAACGAAAAAGAAAAGAAAACTCGTCCGGTTGGATTGGGACGTCAACACGGGTTACCACTCAACGACCGGTTGGATTGGGACCTCAACACGGTCGGATCACTAAACTCCACACTACTATACAACACAACCGCAGAGAAAGTAACGCATCCGCAACGCTCGCCCACCGGCACACACTTGTAGACATCGAGACTTCGACGAGACCCAGTGCTGAGAAGAAGCAAAAGGGGGCAGACGCCACTACACCGAGAAGGCCACCACCGTCTTGATCAAGAACCCCAACCACAACGGCAGGCGGCTCTTCCTGTGGAGACGCCGAGTGATGCCAAGGAGCAGGACGGAGACAGACGAAGATGAGGAATTGTTTTTTTTATCGAGGAAAGGAGGAATATGGTTGAAGGACCGGTTCCTGAAGATAGGTGAAATGGCGGAGTGCCTGGACAAGGAAGACGAAGTGGAGTATGGCGGCCGTGCCAATCAAGGAGAGAAGAAGGCTAGAAAAATTGGATGGAGGAGAGTGATGATGATGGTAAGGAGGACAGAGATAGGGTCAGGCAGTAGGCAACTATTGCCGCAAATTTTTACATTTGCTTTAGTTGAGGTCCCGTTTAGTTGCTAAAATTTTTACATTGAAAAACGTATTTTATGAGAAGATTAATTGGTGAAATTTTTATATTGAGAAACATGTTTTGTGAGAAATGACACGATCTGCAATGCGAAAATTTTGGGAACTTTTGGAGAACTAAACAGAGCCTAAGCTACCAAAGATCAGATTCTTACACACTTTACTTAGAGCCTGTTTAGTTAAAAAAAATTTGGAGTCCCTTTAGAGGCCTATTAGGAGGATTAAATATAGACTAATTACAAAACTAATTACATGAATGGACGGGAAATCGCGAGACGAATCCATTAAGCCTAATTAATCCGTCATTAGAGATTGTTTACTGTAGCATGGCGTTGTCTAATCATGGCATAATTAGGCTCGTTAGATTCGTATTGAAAAATTAGGTAGGGGTTATGGTATGGGTTTTGTCATTAATCCACATTTAATACTCCTAATCAGTGTCCGAAGATTGATGTGACGGGTAGTTTGGAAAAAAATTTGGGAACTAAACATACCCATAGGCGCACAGTAAGAAACCTGTAGGAGGGAGTACGTTGGCCTACCGGCGCATGTTCATGCTGGTTCTCCATTCTCCTTATCGAGCCATTTTTAGACACGTGAACATAGGCCTATGAACGTCTTTCAGAGATCAATCTAGCAGATATAGAGATTGAAGATCACCATCTTCTCCTAATAGAGTTAAGCTTAGGGTGTGTTTAGTTCCTGAATTAGGATGCAAAATTCTGGATTTTGCACGGATTTTAGACTGAAAAGCACTGTTCCGAACTGAAAAGCACTGTAGCACTTTTCGTTTATTTGTGGTAAATATTGTCCTACCATGACCTAATTAGGCTCAAAAAATTCGTCTCGCAAAGTACATCCAAACTGTGTAATTAGTTTTTGATTCCATCTACATTTAGTACTCCATGCATGTGTCGGCATTTTTGATGTGATGTTTGATGTGATGGAAAATCTTCTTTTTGCATAGTGAATTTTGGGGGAAGTTGGGATTCTAAACACACCCTTAGATAATTTACCTCTTGACTCTTGTCCTCTTCTATGTATTTCTTGCCATCATCGTCATGGAGATTGAAGCTACTCTCTGCGCTTCATGTTGTAATTCGTTTGACTTTTATACTCAAAGTTTGACAACTCGTCTTGTTCAAAAAACATGAACAAATATAGTTAAATTTAAGACATTAATCAATAACTTTTTAAATAAAATCACAACAAAAAATATGATATTTTGTATATTTTTTCAAACTTGAGGTCAAAAAATTAAACAAACTATAATTTGGAATGGAGGGAGTACCAAATGTCCAAAAAAGAACAGTCCAAGGAACAAAAGAACTTCGCCCAAAAAAAGGAAGCAAAGAGGACATTTTCAAAGTAAAATGTAAGACTGCGACCAAAACTTTGCGGGGTAATATCATATACCATTTCTATAATCTTTTTATAACATCACGAAGGATGATAGTTATTCTGGACAGTCCAAGGACAGAATACAATTTTGTGTATATCAATGTTTTCTGTGTGTGGCATGATCGCAAAAACAAACTCAAGTGACGCTTCTGCGATTCTGCCTAAGTAAATACGTGTGATGACACTAGCTGATACATGTTCTTTTGGAAGTGTCTGAAATGATCTTCAGGGGCTCAGGTGTTTGCGCAGAGCAGCAGCAGTCTTGGAGCCCACCGGTCTTCCTAGATGCTTGGAGATGTAATCACCAGCCTCCATGAGCTTGTTGAGGTCGACGTTGGTCTCTATCCCCAGGCCGTGGAGCATGTACACCACGTCCTCGGTGGCGACATTGCCGGTGGCACCCTTTGCATACGGGCAGCCTCCAAGGCCTGACACCGATGAGTCCACAATGCTGATCCCCATCTGAGGCAACAGAGAAAATGTTAGGCTAAGGTGACCTTGTTGTGAATGCTAAGTACTTTCAGTGAAAAAACAAATTGCGTTTTTACTTACTTGAAGGGAGACTAGGATATTGGCAAGGGCCTGGCCGTACGTATCGTGGAAATGAACAGCAATCTTGTCCACCGGAACAAAGGACATGACAGCTTCAAGCATAGCAGCTACACTACCTGAAACAGACAACATAATAAGGAGTCAAGGAGCAGGAATGTTCCGATGAGTTGCTACTTGGATCAGTTTATTCAAATGAACTGAGAGCAAAGGCTATGCATTGGCAAGAACAAGATGCAGTTCAGTACCTGGTGTACCAACACCAATCGTATCGCCAAGTGAAATATCTGAGCATCCCATGTTATAAAGCTCCTTAGCTACATATGCCACCTTCGATGGATCAATTGCACCTTGAACAGGGCAACCAATCACACAGGAAACATACCTAACACAAACAGAGGAGGCAAGGTTCAGACCACAATGCAGGCCAAGCCAAGCAGCTTCACTAGTAACTCAACTCTTCACTGACTTGTTTTAGGCTTAAGGGAATAACAGCTCATTAACTTACCCACGGATAAGGAGTCCATGTTTCTTGGCAGCAGCAGTAACATCACGGTACCGAACAAGGCTTTCCTCAATGGTACAGTTAATGTTCGACTTAGAGAAGGATTCAGAGGCAGATGCAAATACCGCAATTTCCTTTGCACCAGCTGCAACAGCAGCCTCAAATCCCTGCAAACACCCATTCATTGCTGCACTCAGATCGTGTAGTGGCAATTACGTATAGCATTGCCAATGCTTTACTGTGCAGTAAAGTTCTGTAAATAAAATCACATAAAACTTACTCTGAGGTTAGGAGTTAGCACTGGATACCGCACACCTGGCACCTGCTGGATCCCTTTGAGGACTTCCTTTGCATCAGCTAGCTGCAGTTTTCATACTGAGCTAAAATAAGAAATTGAAGGTTCTTTATGGAGAAATGCCAGTCACCAAAAATAACTAGATCGCTTAATGTGAATTAAGTACATCACCTGCGGCACCCATTTTGGGGACACAAAACTTGTGGCCTCAACTACTGATAAACCTGCAGCCACTAATTTGTGTATCAGTTCAATCTTCACAGATGTCGGTACATTGCCCTTTTCGTTTTGCAGGCCGTCTCGTGGTCCGACTTCAACTATCTTGACAAAGGTTGGTAGATCCCACATAACCTGAAGGCATATTATTGATTCAACTGAATTAAAAAGAAATCATAGTGGTATTAATTGTTTTAGTTGTTACTCTTTCTAATCTTTATAGTTGCACTTATGGATGGTAAATTGGAAGATTATGACTAGGTAATTCTGAAATTTAAAGTACCTTTCTGGGAAGATCTCTAATCTCCACTGCATCACATGATGAATCGGCCTGACGGCATTGTGGATGCCATGCATGAGAATTGCCATGGAAGACCATCTGAGTGCTTCCATTGCAGGAGGAATTGTTATACCTGCGAGCGAAGAGATAACATGGATATTACAGATGATTCCTTAACTGAATCAACGCAGTGGCATTGATCGTCCATGTCTGTTTGGATCAGAGTAGGGAACTTACTTGCGATTGTTGGTGTCATCAGCTGCTGCTGCTGCCGTACGATAAGCTCTTGGCGAGGAGAGGCTTCCAAGTCTGTTAATACTCAACTTTGGCAGGTCTCCGAGACCAAGTGGCTCCTCAAGGCTTGACATCCTAGAAACAGAAACTGCAATTGTTAGTCTGCATACTGAATTCAAGATCTGAATACTAATGAGCACCAAACTATGGAGTAAAAGGTGCGAATTCTTCCCAAATTGGACGGACATTATTTGGCCAGTAACAAATTTCATGTTTGGAAGGAAACTAAGGTGATTGTGCTTGTATGTACAAAATGGTAAGGACCATCCTACAAAATGGTAAAGATATAGTTTTTCTTTTCATGAGACAATGGTAAAGATATAGTTGAAATAGAGCATCTGCATCTCCCATCCTCCAATTGAGGAATCTGCTGAAACGGTAGCAGATCAACTAAATTTCTTTCGACAACCAGTTGCAGACGGTCAAGGGACCAAGTCAGGACGCACGACTCCCGAACAAAATCAAGCGACTGATGAGAAAGGGGGAAAGGGAAAAGAAGCAAGAACAAGAATACCTCAACGATGGATCGACGAATCGATGAACACGAGGCAAGGCAAGTCAGAAGTCAGAGACAGCAGAACCTAAAAAATCAGCCAAGGAAACGGGGGCTCTTGGCTGGAATTCGACGCAACCCGCGGCCGAACTGGCTTTTCAATTCTTGGTAGTTGGGTCGGTCTCTCTCGTGGGTGGACGCCGGACGGAGATGGAGAGGTCGCAGCTGCTTCCTCCGGTCGTGCGTGCTGCAACAGAAGCAAGCAAGGAGCCGGTGGTCGCGTGGGCCTGGTCCACGCGTCGAACTCACTGACGGGCGGGACCACGCTGTCGGCGAGGTGCAGGGAGTGGTGGCGCGGCGGGACGCGTGGGAAAGTGGCGTTGGTAGGCAGCCAACCACAAGGCCACACCCTCCATCTAACTCCACGAGCTCTTCTTTTTAACGGGTCTACGTATCTCGGAATCCATTAGAACCTTCTAATGTCATTTCCTCACTGACAGGTTTCTCAAATGAAACCCATTCGACTGCATCAAGATCGAATCTCATTTGTGGTGGTGGATCGTGAGCATGCGTGTGGCTGGTATTGCTTCCCATTTTCTAAAGATGGGACATCGTATTTATTTTGCAATTGACATTGATTATTTTTTTAGAAAGGCACCTAAAATATCTGTTTCATATCAAGAAAAACAATCAACCGTAAAAAAGACAACTTAACACAAAATGACGTAAAAAAAAGTAAAATTACATTGAAGAGCTATATGACCGTCTTCTTACTTCGATTGTTCGCCGTGCACCAGAGCTGAAAAGTGCATTAGAAAGACAACAAGAGAAAGAAGTACCTGCAAACACTATCGACACACAAAGCTTTGAAGATCGCAAAACCAATCACTGCTTATAATAAGATCTAGCTGAAAAGAACATCAGGTGGGGTAAATACCCGAGCAACACGTGCTTGCAAATCCATAGCACAACCAAAGAGTGGTAATGGGCCTTCCAATTCAGTCTTGCAAATTTAAGGATCAAATCTCATAAATACCGGACCATATTATATATAATTTTAAGATAAAAAGTAGTATGAGTTTAATTAGATTGCGAAGAAATTTGCGATGTAAAAAGAACGTGCAATAGGTGAAATAAAAATACAACCTACGTGCGGGCCTTTTGTTCAGATGGACTGGATTCCAGCCCACGTAGGTCGAGCATCACATCCACGTGGATGGGCTGGAGTTCGGCCCATCTAATAAACCCAAAACCCTTTGGCCGCGCTTCGTCGTCTTCCCTAACCTTTTCCTGCTCCTTTCCTACCTGCAGTGGCGGCGATGGAGATGGAGCTGCCGCTCGACGCGACGGCGGCCGCCGACAAGGGCGAGGCGGCCCTGCAGCTGCTGCTGGAAGCGGACCCGGCTCTCTTCCTGTCGCCATCCGCTTTACTCTCCACCCCCGCCCGCGCAGCCTCGCAGCGCATCTACTCCTCGCTTGCGCCGCTCTCCCCCGCGCAGCCGGCCCCGCTCCCCACCCTCCTCGCAGGCCCCGCCTTCGATGCCGAGCAGATTTGGTCCCAGATAGAGCTGCTCGCCCGCCCGCTCCTCCCTCACCTAAGCCGCCAGCTCCGCCGCCTCGAGCAGCAACCCCAGCCGCAACCGCAGGCGGCTCTTCCTGTGGAGACGCTTGCTGATGCCGAGGAGGAGGAGTCGGAGGAGGACGGGCAAGGTAGCGAATTGGAAGAGTTGAAGGGGGAGTTGGAGGAGATAGATGATGATGAGGAATTGAGTGACGATGAGGAAGAAGAAGAAGAAGAGGAGGAATTGGATGGGAGAGGAGGGAAAGGGTTCGAGGACCGGTTCCTGAAGATAGATGAGATGGCGGAGTTCCTGGACAAGGGGGAAGAAGAGGAGTATGGCGGCAGTGCCAATCGAGGAGAGCAGAAGAAGAAGGATAGGAAAAACTGGATGGAGGAGAGTGATGATGAGGGTGAGGAGGACAGAGATGAGGATGACGATGAAGACCAATTGGATGTAAGGATTTCCTGCTCATTCTCCCTCTCTCTCTCAATTGTAGCAAGATGATAATAATCTTTGGTTCTTTTAGCAAAATAAAATAAAATAAATAAATAAACACAGCCAGTGGGCAATATCTTTCTGATAGATATGCAAGGAAACCGAGCATCTAGAGCTCAGAGAACTCAGCAATAAGTACAAGTTTTTCAGAGATTTTCCTGCCTGAATTTATCATCCATTTTTGGCTGTTACAATGCTAAATACCATATATGTGACCAATGTTAGCCCAAATATACTTCTTCTTTGACCTACTGATGTTGTTTAACTTTAGTTAGAAGATTTTGAGGATGATGATGAAGAGGGTGAAGGAGAAGACGATGGAGGTATAATGTAAGTCCTTATGCTAATTGTCAAGAATGCTATTGTGATGAGCGCAAATCGTTTTGGATTAGACACTATAAAAACATTAGACATTTATTTACTGGGCTATGCTAGTTTTAGGTTCACTATCAAAACATCACTTTTTATAAGCTTGGTAAAAGATTTTTATAAATGGGAGTGGCAGTCATTTGGAGTGATGCTTCATGATTCTTGCCTACCTTATTGTTTCTTATGCTCTATATGCCTTACTGGACTTGCTTGATGCTTTGATTTCATTTCTTGAAACCATACTAGATTACAAAGGTGCGAAAAGAGAAGCAGAAGCAGCTAATTTTCTTCATTACACTATTGTTCTTAGTATACATATACTTTTCCAGTAAACCTTCGTGAATTTCCGTAGATTGCAGAAACTGAACAATGCTTAGCCACTACAGTTATAGGTATGCATTTGCTGTATAATAGCATTTGGCATTGTAATCTGAACAGCAAAGGGCCTTTTCAGGTACAAAGATTTTTTTGAGAAAAGGAATACTCAGCCAGTAAAAAAGAGAGATGGTTCCACAAAGAAAGTTCAATTCAAGGATGATTCACATGAAATGGAACTTGATGGCAGTGAGAATGATGATGGAAATGTTTGTCCCCTTCTAGACCTACTTGTTTTAGTTGAACCATGCACATATACGAGTTTGTCAATGATTTGCTAATTTTCTGCAGGAAGAGCAGGGTCTCTCAACCCATGAAAAGGAGCGGCTGAAGATGCGTGCTAAAATAGAGCAAATGGAGAAAGCTAATCTTGAACCTGGTACATGGACCATGCGGGGAGAGGTAATGGATAGAGTGTATTTGATTCCACTTTAACTACATATATTTCTAACTTACAAATCCCATTGACAATACTTTATTATCATTTATTTGATTCCACTTTAACTACATATATTTCTAACTTACAAATCCCATTGACAATACTTTATTATCATTTTACTTTTAAATAAACTAAATAGTTATTTGTAGGTTACTGCTTCCAGCAGGCCCAAAAACAGCGCCCTAGAAGTGGACCTTGACTTTGAGCACAATGTAAGACCGGCCCCTGTAATCACTGAGGAAGTCACAGCTTCTCTTGAAGAGATGATAAAGAAAAGAATTGCAGAGGTACATATTGTATTTTTGCCTTTTGGTCCTGTCCATTGTGTTATACTTCAGCTATGGTAGTGTAATAGCATTAGTTGCACTGGTAAATTCTGAGGACTACTTCGAGATAATTTTCTATGTTTTCATTGCTAATATTTAGATTTGGTTTCTTACAGGGTCATTTTGATGATGTTGAGAAGCCTTCTCTGTTGCCATCTAAAGCTCCCAGGGAGCATAAGGAACTGGTATGGTAACTAGAATTCTTACACGGTAGCCAACTAGCCTTAAGATATATGTGCTATTGATATCTTACCATTGTCAATATTCTTCTGACAGGATGAAAGTAAGAGCAAGAAGGGTCTTGCTGAACTCTATGAGGTTCGTACTGTCATAATATTTTTCAAAGAGATCTAATTGAGATAAGTATTAAATTAGTTTATTCTTGATTTTCTTTGTTATTCCAGGATGATTATGCCCAAAAAGCTGGCATTGCACCTGCCCCTCTATCGATTTCAGATGAACTAAAGAAAGAGGTGAGTAATTGTTCACTCCTTACAAGAATAAAAGGGGAGTTAGCTTTATCTGTTGCGAAAATAATGTTAATCTACCCTTAATCTAAATTGTTGTGAACAATTTAGTACTAAATTTGATTTGAAAGCAAATGTCTTTGAAAGAACAATCTTTCAGTGTCTTTGCTAGTCTTTAATCATGGCAGATCTTTTGCATTGACCGTTATTTGGGGTGGAATTAATACGTTAGTCAACTTGATCTGATGTTTACATACTGTTCAATCACTCTGCGATGCTATTTGTATTTTATTGTTTTCTCCAGTGTGATTATTGCTTGCCAACATAATATTTTATGTCAGGTAAGCTAAGTGATATGCACTGTTAATGACTTTATGTTCACCCAGGCAAATACTTTATTTAAGAGGATATGCTTGAAGTTGGATGCACTATCACATTTCCACTTTGCTCCAAAGCCAGTAAGGATAACTTCAAAATTCGTGTTTGTAATCTTTTTTGCTCAAGATTTGTCGCCTTATGGAGTGAAATACGGCCTTTTCAGGTCATTGAAGATATGTCTGTACAAGCTAATGTGCCAGCCTTAGCAATGGAGGAGGTACAAAAACCTTTACTTTTACTGTGATGTTGCTCTACGCCTCAGTCATAGCATTCAACTAATGTCACGACCTCTGTCTTGCAGGTTGCACCTGTAGCCGTTTCCGATGCTGCAATGCTTGCTCCTGAAGAAATCTTTGAAGGAAAAGGTGATGTTAAGGAAGAGGGGGAACTTACACAGGCTGAGCGCAAAAGAAGAAGAGCCAACAAGAAAAGGAAATATGCAGGTAATTTTTGCTAGGCCTTTCAGGGAAACACTTTTCCACTCACATTCACTCTACTGCTTTTGTTAATAACCTCCCAATACAGAAAAATGTTTTTTTACTTCCTCAGTTATTTGTTCAAGTTGGAGCATAGAAGTGATTTCTTCTTTCCCCTTTTGTTTGGAAATGCAGGATCACACAAGGAGAGGCCAGTCAAGTTGCAGAAGGATTAGACTCGATGGTTGCGAATCAAGGACTGCATGCATGCCATGCCAGCGTCCAAGATCTCTGAGTATTGAGAGTTGGAAAGGGTCCACGAGC
The DNA here is from genome assembly GCA_036936925.1 of Cenchrus fungigraminus. NCBI lineage: Eukaryota > Viridiplantae > Streptophyta > Magnoliopsida > Poales > Poaceae > Cenchrus > Cenchrus fungigraminus. Next base: position 187,289,890 of record CM072769.1, read on the forward strand.
TGCATTGGTCCAAATTTTCCAATTTTGGTGTTGTACACCTTACTATAGTCTGCTTGTTTAGGAAAGCACGAGCGTTTTGACTTGCTGAATTGTAATTGTGAGGATGCTGGTGCGGAGTGCCGGACTGCGTGTTTTGGAACTCTGTAGGAATCTGCTAATGAGATTTCAGAAAGATAGTAGTGATCGAAGTTTCAGAAAGTTCACAAGTTTCCGATACAGATTTTGTACTAGCCTACGAGTTGGCTGAAGCCAACTCTACGGCGGCAAGTGCAGCTGATATAATCCTGCACATTGTTGTTTCTTGTTTGTTTTTCAGTTCGTGACCGTCGATTGAAAGTTCTTGTCTTCTGAATTCGTGGCATGCATATTGTTGGATTAAAAGTTCTATGAAGAGGTTTTTTTTTACAGTTTTGCAAAAATAATTGACCGAACAAAAAAATTGTTGCTAGACAGTGAAATAAAAATAAAAAATCTGACTGCGAAGCCAGCCAGAAGCCTAGGACGCAGCCCAGAAAATGAGTGAACCCAGCCCAGAAAAAGTCTCTCTCGCTCAAGATAAATCGCTAACATGGGCCTTAAGGTAAGGCCACGCAGTCGGCTCGGCCCATAACGAGCCATTAGGGTTTTGTTGCCCCTAGTTCCCGTGCCACCTACATAATCTCTCTCGCTCCTGCCGCCGCCACTTCCTTCCCACCCCTCGCCGCCGCCGCAGACGCATACGCCTCCCATCCGCCTCGAGGCCGCCCGCTCGCCGGTTGCAGCCATGGTGAGATCTCCCTCCCCCATCTTCTCTCGAGCGCCTGTTACATCTTGGTTGCCGCTATGGATTTTCCCTCGCCCTGACTGACTTATGCCCTGCGGCGGGTTTTGCTTTTGGTTCCAGGTTAAGTACTCGAGGGATCCGTCCAACCCCACCAAGTGTAAGCTTTGTCGCGCAATTTGTTCAGGTCGTTTTGTACATCCGCGTCTTTTCTGATTTCACTGTTGTTTCTCTGTGATGCGTTGCAGCCGCCAAGGCCTGTGGCCGGGACCTCCGTGTTCACTTCAAGGTGAGAGCTCCTTTCGTCACTCCCGCTTCGAGAGATGCCATGTTTTGCTTGCTACATCGTAGCGTTCCTCCCTTGGTTTTCGTGTAGCGTGTTCATTCTGTGCTCACTTGTATCACCATTTATGTGTTTCATTCTGCTATTGTTCCTGATCCTGTCTGTGATCTAAATAGAATATGTAGAGACCATTTGTAGCTGGCTTCTTCCTTTATATTATATACTCTGTAGATGGTGTCTGGAGCATTGATGAATGATAAGTTATAGTTACAGCTTGATTGATTAGGCAACAGACACCAAAAGAGAGTAGACTCAGTCTAACCATTATTGTAATCTTTAGAAGTCTGCTGTTTTATCCTTTTGCTTATTCGACGAACTCTCTGTTGTTGCCGTGCAAGTCGGTATTTAGTTTTTGTATGTCACGTGTTTCCCTGTTCTTTTTTTATATATGGTGTTGTATGGATACATCTGATACTGAATTGTTATGTGTGCTGGATGAAAATTAGACAATTTCAGGGATTGAAAATCTTATAGTTCCACCATTTCTAGTAACTGCATTAGGTGCATATATGCTGCAGTGTAGCCAATATTTTATTGCAAATAATTCCTTGCAGTTTATATGTGACTTTATTGTACTATGATGTTCTGGTTTCTTTAGTTGATATCCTAAAGAAAAAAGCAGGATGCTGTGTTACTTGGTAGCAGTATCCCCGTAAACTTTAGGAACATTGAGTTCATCGTTATTGGGTGAACCGCTGGCCCTGTCCATGTGTTGGACAATTCCATGTCACTTGGTTCAGTAAATGATGGCACATTTCTCTTTCCCGATTTATTATTAGATATGGTCTCGAGTCATCTCTAGTTGTGCCAAATGCACATGTTTCAATTTCTAATGTCTTTCATACTCCGAAGAAAAATATGCTTGCCCACATTTCATTGTTTGCTAATGCCATCTGTCATACTTGCAGAACACCCGTGAGACAGCATTTGCTCTCAGGAAGATGTCCCTCACTAAGGCCAAGAGGTACCTTGAGGATGTGCTTGCCCACAAGCAGGCCATACCCTTCCGCAGGTACTGTGGTGGTGTTGGGCGCACTGCTCAGGCTAAGTCGCGCCACTCAAATGGTCAGGGACGCTGGCCCGCCAAGTCTGCTAGATTCATTCTAGATCTTCTCAAGAATGCAGAGAGCAATGCTGAGGTCTGCAATTTTACTGTGCCCCTATCAGAGCCATCTCTGTTTCTTTAATGTTATGCTAATTATGTGAATTTGTCTGCTGCAGGTCAAAGGTCTTGATGTCGATGCCCTCTATGTGTCGCACATTCAAGTGAACCAGGCTCAGAAGCAGCGGCGCAGGACCTACCGTGCTCATGGACGCATCAACCGTAAGTATATCTGAAGTTAAAAGTTTCATCCATTTTTTGCCTTCTGCAATCTGTGGATGTTATGTGTGCTGCAGCTTAACTGTTTACCTAATTGATGCAGCTTACATGTCCAACCCATGCCACATTGAGCTAATCTTGTCAGAGAAGGAAGAGCCAGTGAAGAAAGAGGTTTGTGGTTATGTACATTGTCTGCGTCCAACTGCACAACAACATGTAAATGCGGCCGTGCTAATGTCATTGATTGTTTGTTCTTCAGGCTGAGTCTCAGATTGCAACCAGGAAGGCTTAGAGAAGGGAGCTCTGCAGTATTAGAGTCAATTGTAGCTTGTCTTTGGCTGACTGAAAATTTTGGCCGATTATCTGCCGTCAGCTTTTATCAGTTTACTGCTAGCTGATGCTTTGAACTTCGTCACCTTGATTACTGTCTGTACTGCGCATACAACTCAAAGCTCTGGATGATGTGTTTGTGTATTCTTTTTGTGCTTGCTGGATGGTGATGTTAATGCTCGCTAATTGCCTGGGATAGGATCCCTCTGTTTCGTTGCGGCCATTGCCTGGGCAACTGGGATAGCGTGTGGAGTTTAAGATAATAAGTAAATTCTGAAGTTTCAAAAATTATGCTCACAAATTACGTTTGTGCCAAGTAGCAGAAGCTGAGTTTAAGGACACGACCAACACAAGATGCAACACAAAGGTATTAAAATGGCGTCGATCGCAATCTCTCTTCATTGATTCCCTGAGATTGGTTCGATTCGAAGCGCTCACTTGGAGACCAATGCGGCAACTAAGGGCTCATGTGTTTGGACTCTGGAGACGACGTGCGAGTCGAGCACCGGGGCGTCTTGTACTGTCCAAGGGACGCGCCACGAGAGAGGATGGCATCGTCTGGAACGCGTCCTCGCAGAGCATGGTGTCCATCGGGGCCGTGAAGTTACCGTACGCGCCACGCCGGCGACAATCCTTGTAAAAGCTCGTCAGGGCTGGCCGTGCAATGAGACCACCTGGCGTCTTGATCTCAGCCTTGACGAAAAGGAAGTAGAGAAAGCTACCCTTGTCAGGCATCACGAGGCTCGTCAGCTGCTGCCTGCGGCTGAGCTCATCGTCCACTATGGGCATCACCGCATCAGCTTGCGCTGGCCGCCCGACGTGCCGGAGCTGGTGAGGAACTCGGACACGGGGTGCCCTGACCCCGTCAGGATGCGAGAAAATTGCAATGAGGGCTCCCGCTCCGCCGCCCTAGCCTCCGCTGGCCCAGGTGGCCGCCGTCGCCGTCCCCTGCGGCGGCGGCGGCCTGCGCCCCCTCCTTCCCTCTTTCTCCTCTTCTCCCCTTCCCTCTTCCTCTCCCTCTCCTTCCCGCACCACACCACAGGTCGTTTGTTCCTGGTCGCCGTCGGGAGCCTCCCCCGCTACGCCCTCCCTCGCCCCCCCCGCCGTCGGGGCTACCCCTAACCCTAGATCTGGGCTGGTGGGCCCGGCGGCGGCAGGCCCTCCCTCCGCGCCGTCACCGCCGACACCATCCGCCCGTGGAGGCCGGTTGGGGGCCGCGACGCTCACCTCTTCCCCCTGCGTTGTCGCCGCCGCCGCCCCGCCTCCACCTCCGGCTGGGGTCCGGGCCGCCGCTGCGCCCGTCGGCGCACCCCCGGCGCCGCCTCCCTCCTCCCGCCGCCGCTCTACCGCTGCCGTCGACGTGGACGCCCGCGACGGGCCGCCCTCCTGCTGCTCCTTGTCGGCGCGGCACTCGCAGGCGTGCCGGCCCCGGGGAAGGGTCGAGCTCACCTGTTCCGGCCTCCACCAATGGGCCTTCGGTGTTCATGCCCACGTCCGGCTCTCCTTCAGGCACGTGGAGGGGCCAGGGAGGCTCCGGCAACCTGAAGACGGAGGTGCTCTTCGTGACCTCCGTGGCCGGGCTCCTGCACGTCGATGCAGCCCCGGTGGAAGACGTGCTGGCACACCCCTCCATCTGGTTGGGGGCTCCGTCGCCGCCCTCTGGCTCCGACGGGGTCGGCGACCTCCTCCAACCGGCGACGCCGACGGCCCCCCGGGGGCCTGTTCCGACCCCCCGCCCCGAATCCCGCCCTCCCCCTCGCGGATTTGGCGTGGGGCGCGGGTCGTCGGAGCGGTTGCCCCCCCGGCCGTCGAGCGGCGCCCGACGCCCCCCCCCCCGACGACGCCCGATGCCCCGGGGACCTCGCCCATCTCCCTGGCCGGCTCGGCTCCTCCACCTCGGAACCTTCCCCTCGACGACGGCCTCGACTCCTCCTCGCCAACGTCTGCTGTTTGCGCCACCTCCCCGCCGACCTCGTCGGCTGTGCCTGCAGACTGGTCCCCGCCGTCGGCCGCGGCCCCACCCGGGCGGCCGGCTTCCCCCTGTCGGCGTCCTTCTCCGGGCTGGCGGCCGCGGCCCCTCCCCCGTGCGGACGGCCGTTGTGCCCTCCCTCTGCTGGTGCCCGCTGCCCTTCCTCCCATCGGCAGTCCAGCTCCCCCCTCTTCTCGGGGCCTGCGGTCCGACGGCTTGGATCCTCCGTCGGGATGCTTTCGGCGCTTAGGCTGCAAGGTGGTTCGGACGGCTCCGTTTGGTCCCGGGGGCGTTGTTGCCGCTGTCTAGGTTGCGGCGGCTCTCTGCACCTGTCCTCCTTTGCCATCGCCGAGGATTCCTGCTGCCTTCTCCATCGCCTTGCTCTCACCTTGCTTGCTGTGCCCGGTTAAGTGGTTTGGCTTTCGAGGCCTGGGCGAAAGCCTTGCCTAGCTCTGCTAGGCCGACAATGGTTGCGCTCCTTCCGTGACTCACCCTACTGGGGGCATTATCGCGGCCTCCAAGCGCCTTGGTTTGCCAGGTGAAGACCTGGCCTACCCCTTCGTGGGTGGGCGGACGATGGCGTCGTCGTCGTCGCTCCCTTCCTGAAGGCATCGTCTTGCGGAACCTCTACTTCGGTCACCGCTCCTGCAAGATGTTGGGCAAAGCGGTGATGTGCGGGTCTTCTCGGTGTTCGACTGTGCAGACACTGACCGTCCTTGGGGGCCTCTCCGTTGTTTCTCTCTGCTTCCTAGTGGTAGTCTCTCTTGTGTTGGTGGTGTGGGTGTTTTTCTTTGTTCGTTTCAGGTGTAACTTTCTTGTTTTCTCGCTCTTTGTGGGTTCTCCCACTGTGGCGATTTGTATCTCTCCCTTCTCTTAATGAAAAACGTGCTTTGCACATCTTAAAAAAAAGAGAAAAAATTACAATAATAGGACTCCAAACATGTGGGCTTCACAGTTTTGCCACTCCCAGTGAATGACAAGATGAGACCATTTGTCTCTCTGAATTGTGAGCCGATCAGAATGGGCGAGCGGTCGCCGTCGGCAATGCGCCGGATGTACAGCTCCAGGTCCAGATAGGTCACCATGGGCACCCTTGCCCGAACGTGGCGCGGTCGGTGGCGCGGCGAGGCCGCACTTGCTAGCGAGGTACTCGGCATCGGCGTTGCGGCCGAGGATCTCCTCCAGCACGCGCTCCTGCACGGCGCCCACGTTGGCGGTCATCTCCTCGATGAACTGAAGCTTCTCGGGGAAAAAGTCTAGATCACCCCCTGAAGTATGCAAGGTAGTCTACTTCACCCCCCAACCTTTAAAACCAGATATCCTACTCCCTCAACTTTGCAAAACAGGTCAAATAGCCCCCTAAGCGGTTTTGGATGCTGGTTTTGCCACCGTGGCAGCAGATGTGGACGACGACGTGGCAATGGCCCACATGTCAGCCACACGTTGTTGCCCTGCGCCCACCGCCGCCACTGCTGCCCCGCGCCCGCCGGCGGTGGAAGGAGGCCGGCCCCTCACCGCAACACCCGCAGAGAGAGACAGAGGGAGAGAAGGAGCCGGTACGGGGCCGGACTGGCGCACGAGCGAGGAGCCGACGCCAACCGCGCCACGGCCGCCGCGATCTCAGACGAGACCGGCGCCGCCTGGGCTCCGACGAGGCCCTCGGCGGAGTGAATCCCGCCCATGGGCACAAGGGCAGTAGAAGGGTCTGGTCAGCGGCAGCCCCATCGAGGAGAGCGGCGTCGGCGGCGAGGAGGTCCTCGTCCGTGAAGTCGTCATCGAAGGAAAGGAGCAGCGGGTCCTGCAAGGCCCCTGACCCCATGAGGAGAGGCCGCCGCTGGAGATGGCCTGCGCAGCAGCTCCTCGCGCCGGATGCGGCCGCCGCCGCCGGAGATGCCGGCGCAGCAGCTCCTCGCGTCGGATGCGGCCGCCGTCGTCGGAGATGGCCGGCGCAGCAGCTCCTCGCGCCGGATGTGGACACCGCCGCCGGAGAGGAGCCGCCGGTCGGCCCCCGCAAAGAAAGAGGGAGAGGCGTGCCCGCGCCGTCGTTGCAGAGGATGCTCGGGGCCGCCGCCTCCGCACGCGAAGTGACAGAGGTGGGCGTGCGGAGGCAAAGGGAGGGGATGCTCGGGGCCACCGACATGTGGGCCATTGCCACATAGTCATCCACATCTGCTGCCACGGTGGCAAAACCAGCATACAAAACTGCTCAGGGGGCTATTTGACCTGTTTTGCAAAGTTGAGGGGGTAGGATATCCGGTTTTAAAAGTTAGGGGGAGAAGTAGACTTCGGGGGGTGATCTAGACTTTTTCCAGCTTCTCGGAGTCGATCTCCCTCCCCGTACTAGTTGCCGGTGACGATGCTGAGCTGCCGTCGATCGTCATTTCCGCCACCTGAGTAGAAATTAAGTGGATCGAGCTGCAATGTAATGTCCGGAGAGGGACAAAATCGAAATGGTCTGGGAATTGGGATCAAAGTTTTAAATAACCAGCCTTTAGCGGTCAGCTGTTCAAAGGCCAAGAAAAAGCTATAACCGGTTATAACCTTAGCAAACTCATTTAGCGGTTTGTAATTAAAGTTCAGAGTTTCAAATATTTAGTACATCAATTCATCATGGAGTGAAACAAACATATAGAATTTCACCTTCATGCTTTTATAAACCTTATACAAATGTCAGAGTTTAGAAAATGTAACCACCATAAGTCTAATACGAATGACGGGCTGACAAACAAACGAGTTCTTTCTTGAATTAGCGTGCTAAATGATACCGATTTAACTGATTTAGCGGGCTAACTCGGGCTATTAGCGGTTTATTATGCTTAGAGTTAAATGGACCATATCCTAATATTTTGCCCTGCCAAAGCCTAAATCCGGCTGTAGCGGCAACTATAACCGGTTATTTAAAACCTTGATTGGGATGCCGATCGAGGTAGATTTTTATAGCGAAATGGACAGGGACTAGCTACTCTATACTGATTTCATTTGACTCTACATATTGTAAACGTGCTGCACGCAAATTGCATCATTGCGATCGATCCTGCGCCTAACGAGTGGGCTCACGTTTGCGTTTAGCGGCGCAGGCGGTCACCATGACTATATATATATAACTTGGTGAATTCCCCGCACGTTGCTGCGGAAGATGTTCCTTAAATTTCTATGATTATTTGAAGTACCTGAAATAAAGCGAAATTTTAAGATATTTTAATGATTATTTGATGCACTTGGAATAAATAAAAAATTTAAGCTTTTTTACATGAAGATAAATTATATTTAACTTGATAGATAATTGACGACGATAGAATGTTTACTGACAAAATAAAAATGTTACCAAGAGAAATTATGAATATGATATTTATTATGAACCCACGAAATTCAAGGATACATCCTGACGGACTTGCTATGATTTCTAGTGTTGCTCTTGTAATTAATTAGATTATAGGATCCTTTGATTTTTTTTGAGACTGCACCAAACTTTATTAATTATTGTAGCTGGTACAAATTCCACTAGGGGATCTAAAAACCAAACATATCTTCCTACTGCATTATAAACCGAGCATCTAGCTAGAGTGTGTGCGTCCACATTCGAACTCCTACTTTCATAGACAGCGCGGACAGCTTCAAAACTCGTCATCTCCTGCTTAATCTCCTTCACGATGTGGCCATACTCTCCCATGCCCGCCCCTGAATACTCCGTACAACATTCAGGCAGTCGGAGGCAACTACGAGTTTCAGCATATCCAAATCCCGGGCAAGGGCCAAGCCCTCCCCGCACGCCATCGCTTCTGCCACCTCCGGGGAGGAAACTCCGTCGATCACCAGAGCCGATGCTCCCTGAAAGGCCCCAGCTTCATCCCTTGCCACTGCAGCCACAGCAACTAAGTTTGAGTTTTTTTGACAAGGCTGCATCGACGTTAATCTTCATCAGCCCCGACGGAGGGGGGATCCATGGTACTTCCAGGGACCGTGTCCTTCGCGAATTCGACTTCTCCGGCTTCACCGTGTCCATGTCTGACAGGAAGCGATCAATGAAAGCATGTGTCGACAATGGGCTCTGGAACAAGTCCTCATGGATCGCCTTCCTCTTAGCGTACCAAACCGCCCAAAGGGTCACCACCAGCCTCAAGAAATCCTCATAGTTCAGAGCTGTGTTGGCGTCCTGAATCCAACCTCGCCCATCTTCGTGCTGATTTTGCGCCACAAAATTCAGAATTTCCTCCCCTTGCAAAACCCACACACACCGTGCCATGTTACAGTCGAGCAAGGAGTGTCTCCAGGAATCTGGTTGCCCAAAAATGGTGCAGTTGCCGTGTTCAGCCATGTGTCTGCTATGCCGGACATCCCCAGTCGGGAGCGACGGTCTTGCAAGTCTCCATAGAAAATCTCGCAGCTTGGATGGAACCTTGATTTTCCATAGCACCGCCCATTCTTTTTTGTCTGCTCCCACAGATAAAATTGGTAAAGTTTAGAGCAGATCTCCGTGAGCTGTTGTGTGCGATGACTTCCGATGACTCAAACAAAACAGGCCGGTAAAAGAGCTAGGCCCATAATCGCTGCACCCGAAGGATTTTTTTTTATATATTTTTTCTTTGATTTTCGAAAAATAAATGGTCAAATCAAAAATTTCGAGAAATATACATCTGCCGCCGTGCCACACGGCGGCAGGGACCTACCGCCGTGCGGCACGGCGGCAGCACCCTGCCGCCGTGCGCCACGGCGTTAGGTCCCTGCTGCCGTGCGGTACGGCGGCAGGAGAGCACCTCTGGCGGCAGGTCCGCGTGGCACGGCGGCAGGGCCACATGGCGGTAAGGTCATTTTTATTTTTTTTATTTTTTTCATTTTGTAAAAATAAGAAACTGATAAATTTAAACGTAATCACAAGATCATAATCAATGAGTAGATGCAAAAAGTTTATACAAGATCATGGTAAAAGTACTAATACATCTAAATCCGCCGGTGCCTCTTCAGCCTAACAGCTCTAGCGCCCGCCCAGGTGTGGTCCCGGGCGTACGTCAAGGGGTCAGGTGGCCTGATGTAACGCCCGCGTTTTAATCCCCAATAAATCACACTCTAAATCACGTGTGTTTTCTTTAATTTCTAAATCTTTACCGCCGAGCTCGATCAATTCCTAAAATCCTGATCGTCATTTCCATTTCCTCCTTTTCAACCTGAGCCACCCCGGCAGTCGCCCGACACCGGGAATTCTTTCGGCCCGCATCCCGGCGAGTGCCTCGGATTCGTCGACCCCGCGATCACCGCCGACCCGGGAATCGCGCGACGTCGCGTCGGTGCTCGAAACCCGGAAAATCTCACCAAAATCTTTTCTTCCTTTTCTCCTAATTTTTTTTCTCCTAAAATTTCTCTGGCTAAATCACTCGTTAAAAATGTTTCAAAATCTTTTCATCGTCTGAGCTCAACTCTAGTTCTATCCATAATCCATCCCAGAGTGTAATCTCCTTTTAATCTCATCAACCATACAACCAATCAGCTACCTCCGTCTATCTTCATCTTTTCTCGTAAGCCACATGCTAATCATTTTCAAAGCTCAACTCAGGAGCTTGCAACCCAAAGCTTTGTGGCCGTATTCATGCAAATACTCTACTCCTTCCCGTGTCTCCTACCTCGCGCAGCAGCAGCAGCACCTACACACCACATGCAAGCTTGCAACGCAAGTCCTTTTCCACGCCATGCACGACACCAGCAAACGACACACACAGCAACACAGACCGGAGACAGCAGCAGCACGCAATGATGCCGCGCGACGCTAAGCAAAAGCCGCACGCCAGGCTTCCCGGCCAGCAGCATCGCGCAAGCGCAAGCGCACGCGCACGCTGTAGCGTCCCGCCGAGCTCGTCGTGCCGTCCCATCGCCTTGCACCGTGCATTAACCTCGCCTGCACGAACCGTCGCCTCCGAGCACCATCGACGCCGCCCGCCTCGCGCCACCTGCGCCTGCCAGCTCGCCGGCCACCACGTCGCTGCCCGACGAGTCACATCCACAGCACCGCTGCCGCTCACGTCCTGTCGGCCGCCATTACTGCGAGCCAGCCGGACCGCCATTGTTGCAGGCAAGCACGAGCTCCGCATGTGCAGCTCCCGGTCCCTCCACCGCCTTCTCGCGCCTATAAAAGGAGCTCGCGCCATCCCTGCCTCGCCCCCAAGCCGCACCAGCCTTCCTCTCTCCCGAGCCTCCAACCACCGCCGCTCGTGCCATCTCGGTTGCAGGAAGCCCGCCGCCGTCGATCTCCCTCCACGAGCCACCCCAGCCCTAGGTGAGGACGGGAATCGGTCGCCCTCGACCTCTTCTCTCCGTTCCCCCACTTCCCGGCCGCCGCCGTGCCCGGGAGGGTCGCCGCCCACCGCCGGCCGGCCGCCCCTGTCCGCCCCCCTCTCTGTTTCTGTCGAGAGGAAGAAGATGGTTGTTTTGCCATAACCCCCTCCTCTATTTCTTTCTCACATCGAAGCCCTCCCACTCTTTCTCTCTTGTCAGTTTTACTCAAAGCCCCCTTTCTCTTTCCTTTTTCCACCCGCAACACCCCCTCTCTCTTATCCCTTTTTACTATTAGCCCCTGCTCTCTTGAGTCATTTACAAAGACGTCCCTGACCTATTAAACTACTCCCTAAACATATATAAACCATTATTTTATACACAACCTTATACCGGAATTAATTCCAAACTTCCGCCACACTTATCCCGGATTTATTTCCACCCAATCATCTACTAATTCCCTAAATAATATTTATTTCTCTATTTTCCGAGTTATTCTCTCCTCGAGCTCAGTCGGTAAAACTTGTTTGCTTTTATTGATAGTGTGCTTGCTTGTGTGCACCATAGCCGACGGAGTGAACGAGGAAGAACCCCCGAAGGAGTTTGGAGCCGCATACTGTGCCCAGGAGCCTGAGATTCCTGAACCGTGAGCAGAAACTCCCGGAGGACTTCGAAGACGGCAAGTTCAATCTCATCCTTTGATGCATGATTTAATCCCAGTTTTATAAACACAACCCCCTGTTTTGTTTTATAAATTGCATAAAATCTGGTAGGATAGCCACCCTTGATTGTTATGATTGTTACATGTTTGGCCAAAATGATTTCTTTAAAACTGTGTGAGTACTTTAAAAATGGGAAATGGGTATTCTGGGAAAATGAGAAAAAGAGATGTGTGGATGAGATGGACGAGTGTGTGTCAGGAGTATGGGTGAGCTCGTACCTTTGTGGTTGAGCGTGTTTGGAGATGTCCATCTTGTCATTAAGAACCGAGTTGCGTGACATCTCACCTTGCCCAGCTTTCGTACAACCACTCGACCGTTGTATGTGGCAACGGCTTAGCATAAATCCCACTAGTTAATCTGCTAGCCATCGGGAGTGCGGGTGAGCAGCGGAAGGACAAGGAGTAGGGATACGATCTGTGTGAGTTATGCCCTGGTTATGTGAGATAACCCCTTGGTTGCTTCCGTGATGGCTAGTAGGGTTGGCTAAGGTGGGTAATGGCTTTGATAGGATCCGCGCCGGCACTAAGGTGTCCGTGTGGCGGTACCCTACTTGTGGGTAAAGTGTGCAACCTCTGCAGAGTGTAAAACCTATTCGAATAGCCGAGTCCACGGTATTGGACGAGTCACGGTGTGGTCACAAAACTAGTGTTTGGGTTTGGGATTGTTTTCATGACGTGAGTTATTTTGGAAACAAAGTATGGTTGTGTGCCTGGGCTACTGCGGACGGGGAGTCCGGTAGTCCTCAACTGGTTTTTATTTGAGCAACTGAGTTACTTTGGTTACGAAAATGTTTTGCGAAAACCTTTTCAAAACAAACCCCTGCATGAGTAAAAGTTAGTTTTTCATAAAATCCTGATCCCTGTTATTCCTTGTGCATGTTCTGATATATAGCCCCTCCGTGGGTGGGGTTGGACTTGTTGAGTACGTATGTACTCACCCTTGCTTGATTAACTATTTTTACAGAGGAGGATCCCGATTTTGTTCCCGAGGACGTTGAGTAGGTGGCCGTTCTGCACCCAACCCGTGCCTGTGGATTCAGGGTCTCCACCGGAAGCTTCCATGGCGCAATACTCTGATCCTATCTTAGACGAAGCAGGTGTTATAGTTTGGCTAGTAGCCCTTGTGTTAGCCCTCTTGATAGTGGTGTTTCAGTGCCCACTACCTCGACTGTTTGTACGGAAATGAACCATCTATTATAATAAATGTGCTACCAGCCTCCTGGGACTGGTAATTATGTCACATTTAGTCCCCTCTGATGAGGAGACGCTTCACCTGACCACCCGCGATCCGAGCTGGTCGGGAGATGGTGTCGCCATGGTCGGCTGCGACGAGCCTGCAACAGCCGGTGTCGCTCCGCCGGCCGGTGTCGCTCCACCCGCCAGCGACGACCCTGCACCAACCGGTGTCGCTCCGCCGGCCGCCGGGGTCGCTCCGCCGGCCGCCGGGGTCGCTCCGCCCACCAGCTGTGCCTCCTGAGTCCCAACAGGCGGTGCCTGTGTGAACTGTGACGGGCCAAGCTCCTCGCCCTCCGCCCCATCCATGGCCGCGAGAATGTCGTTGTACCCAAACTCATCCCAGCCCAGGTGGTCGTCAGGAGTCGAGACCGCGGCCGCGTCGAAACCGGCTGCAACGAATAGTATTAGTTTTCCAAAACGTATCGTACTTAACGAATTTTACTATAATAGTTAAGGTCGTTACCAGGCTGGAAGACAAGTGCAGTGGACGAGGAAGGAATATCTGCCGCCGGAAAACCGGCGGTCTGAAACCTCCTAGCGGAAAGACCGGCGCTCTAGGTGCCGTCGTCTCCGGCTGTCGAGGCCCGGTGAAACCTCCTAGTCCCGTCGGAAAGACCGGCGGTCGCCCTGTATGATTAGAATATAGTATAAAAAAACAACTCCGTGCATTAGTTGAAAATAAGGTCCACTGAAAGTACCTACGCCGGGGAAAACCAACGGCCGCCGTTGCACGTAGTAGGTGTGCGGGCCCTGCGGCTGTGGCTGCTGCTGTGCTGTCAGAGCCGAGAAGGCGCCGGCAAAGGTGGAAGGCGCCGGCTGCGAAGCCGCTGTCGAGGCGGAGCTCGAGGACGACGCTGGGTGGCGCGGAAGGAGAGGAATCTCTGCGGCCCCGGCGTAGTTCACGACGGCGGAGTACCTCGTGGCAGCATCGAGGATCCTGTCGTACGCGAGCCGCACGATCTCAGCAAGCACGTCGTGCTGCTCACAAAATTAGTAGCACATGTTATAATGAATAGTAATATGAATTAAATATGATTGCAGTATCGTAGCTTACCGCTGTGTCGGTGGTCTGGTCTCGTCGCACCGGGTACGTGGCGTCCGGCAGTAGCCTGTCGTGGTCCGGGACCGGTGGTGGTGGTGGGGCAGTAGGGACGTACGTCATCCGCGTCCGCATCCTCGGGAGGTACCACTTAAGGTACGCTACCCAGGCCGCGGCGTCTTGAAGGTGGTGCTCGGTGACGATGTTCTCCTCATGCGCCGCGGACGCCCACTCGTCCACGTACGGTTGCAGCCTGTCGACGAACGACATCGCCGCAGACACGCCCTTACGCGTCCACCTAGCATAGATGAAACAAAAAATTATTTGCAACTGACTACTTGTAACGAAAAATAATTATAACTGGCTAATGGTAGCTCACCTGTGCGCTGTGGGCGGCAGACGTGGCGCAACGGGTACAGGCGACTCCTGGTAGAGGCCGAATCGCCTCATCACCCGGTGGACGGCGTACTCTTCGACGTAGACGTCGAACATCAATCGTCGTCGCGTCATCCAGTACGCCTGGTCTCGGAAGCACAGCGACGAGAGGCCCTGTGGTGCGCGGGCAGCGACCATGGCAGGAGTGTACGGTGTCCACCGGACCTGGGCATCGACCGTCCGGTCGATCTGACCCACGAAGTCCTTGTACGCCTTCTTCGCCTGCTCCCCAGCCCAAATGTGCTGCACAGAACATGAAAAGTTAATTGAATCGAACTAAAGAACTCATTAAGCGAAGAAAACGATAAGGGAGGTCATTACCTTCCGGAGGCACCACAGAGAACCCATGGTGGGGAGGTCCGCTGGGTCGGTGTCTTCTGGCAGCGGCTCGTACTCCGAGAGGTCGGCCTTGGGCCGACCGATGTCGAACCGCTCGTGGATCCACATCTGCAGCAGGAGAGGACAACCCAGGAGGATCCCCTCCCTACTCGCCGGCTTCGCCACTCCCGAACACAGCCCCCTGTAGGTAGCGGCCAGAACAGCGCTGCCCCAGCTGATCTGGGGCATCTCGTCGAGGGGGGAGTCGGCGATCCGCTGAGCCCAGGGGAGCAGGTACCTCGACACCGAGTCTCCCGCTGACTCGCAGAACATCACCCACCCGAACAGCCAGAGCAGGTAGACCTCCAGAAACCTGTCTGACGTCGGGTCATCGGCCTCGTCCGCCATGTAGTCAGCCTGCACACACACAAATGTCCATCGTCACATTCATTTAAAATGCATACAAACGTTGAAAATAAGAGTTAGAAGCACGTATGCTAAACTGCTGGATCCAAGTCCAGGTGGGCCCGTGGGTGTTGGCGAAGGGCACGTACGGCTGAGGCGCGCGATCGTTCCGAGGAACGTTTGCGAACCGAGCAAGGAAGTCGGCATGCCACGTCGCGGGGATGTCGATCGGCCCCATCGCCTCGCCAGCACACGGGAGTCCTCCCAACAACGCGGCGTCCTCCAGACTGAGCGCCATCTCACCGACGGGGAAGTGGAAGGTGTGCGTCTCTGGTCGCCACCAGTCCATAAACGCGGCGATCAGCGGGGCGTCGTAGCTGAACCGCGTCAACCACTCTGCCCGGGGAACCTCAGCTCGTAGCTTGTCCCCCTCGACCAACCGCGCGAAAGGGAGAAGTCCTGCAGCGCGTAGCCTGAAAAAAAAACAAAAATAATTTACTCAACGCAATTACTATTGTAAAGAAACAGAAATAAATAATAAAAATGAATTACGTACTTCGGAATCCACCACTGGTGTATCAGCATCAACGTGGGGGTGGTCCGACAACATATACTGCCGGGCGACTGTCCAAGAACGGCCGAGACGTACGAGCGGTGGTGCCGGTCCACCACCTCCTCAAACAACTCCGACCGTACGTACTCTAACGGTCCCTGAGCCATAGCTGGAAAAAAACAAAATTTAATCAATTAGTTGAATTATACCAATTTAAACGAATTATGTGAATTAAAACTATTTTCTAAGAATTTTAAATCAATTTACTATAATTATGTGAATTATAACCATTTTCTAGGAATTTTAAATGAATTAAAACGAATTATGTGAATTAAAACTATTTTCTTGAATTTTAAATCAATTTAATCTAATTATGTGAATTATAACCATTTTCTAGGAATTTTAAAAGAATTAAAATGAATTATGTGAATTAAAACTATTTTCTATGAATTTTAAATCAATTTAATCTAATTATGTGAATTATAACCATTTTATAAGAATTTTAAATGAATTAAAACGAATTATGTGAATTAAAACTATTTTCTACGCATTTTAAATCAATTTAGACGAATTATGTGAATTATATCCATTTTTTAGGAATTTTAAATGAATTAAAACGAATTATGTGAATTAAAACTATTTTCTAAGAATTTTAAATCAATTTAATCTAATTATGTGAATTATAACTATTTTCTAAGAATTTTAAATGAATTAAACGAATTATGTCAATGAAAACTATTTTCTAAGAATTTTAAATCAATTTAATCTAATTTTGTGAATTATAACCATTTTCTAAGATTTTTAAATGAAAAAACGAATTATGTGAATTAAAACTATTTTCTACGCATTTTATTTGAAATATAACTATTTCTAAAATTTCTAAACTAACTAAACTAGGTTAACTAAACTAACTAAACTAAACTAACTATGCTAAACTAACTAACTACACTAACTAACTAAACTACACTAAAGTTAGAAACATACCTGAGTCAAAAGTGCTCCGAAGGGTTGAAAGTCGAAGATTTAGGAGGAGAGAGTGAGGAAGGGAGGGGGGTGGCGGCAGCCGTCGCCCCCTTATATAAGGGTGAGGCTGCCGCCGTACCCCACGGCGGCAGCCTCCTACCGCCGTGCCCCACTGTGACAACCCGCCCAGGAAAATACCGTACTATTGCCTAAACCAATCAACTTTGGTCATTAAGCGATAATAAAGTATCATCCTGTCGTTAGTTGCCGGGTTAACGCCCGGTGAAAACACTTACATAGCAACAAGGGTTTTAATGCATATATGTCGATCCTTATTGCTCAGAGCCTACAAATGATATAACTAGCTAAATTTTGGATATGTTGCTAGTTATATCATTTGTAGGCTCTGAGCAAAATTTTGCACAAAGTTATTGAACAGATCTTTTTATATGATTTACTTTGCATTTATGCTATTTCTGCCTTACTGATTTGTGTAGCAAAATGTAAATAGATTTTTGTGCTCAACTTGTGGCTATGCTCATGTTATGCCTAGATTCAACTTTCCTGCTTTTACCATGATTTTATCTCTGCCAGAAATAATTAATCTTGTTTTAGGTTTA
The DNA here is from genome assembly GCA_036936925.1 of Cenchrus fungigraminus. Lineage (NCBI taxonomy): Eukaryota > Viridiplantae > Streptophyta > Magnoliopsida > Poales > Poaceae > Cenchrus > Cenchrus fungigraminus. The sequence continues at coordinate 187,307,164 of CM072769.1, forward strand.
GATTTACATTTAAATGCATAGTTCAAATTTCAAATGTGATTGTGATGTGCATGCTGGTTTCCTAGTCTTGTTTTAGGTCAGAGATGTTGTAGGAATAAGTTGGGCTGCAGAAGTGCTTTATTTAATTATTTATGTATTTCTCGTAATTTTAATAGCTAGGAAATGTCATTTTTGATATATAGGTTTTATGTCTCTTTTAAAGATGAATCTTGGACCAATAGCTTGTTTGGGTCACTAGGACCAGCAATGCATCTTTTTTCCCTGTTTTTATAATTTATTTTGTAATGAGAGGTTTGGAACCCTTATAAGCTCCCTATTAGGTTTAATTAGGAAAAATCATTCTTGCTTCCTTTTTGACCTTTTAAAATGTTGTTTAGCTTAATTAGGGGCTGTAGATCCACCCTTACTGTGTGGTGTGATTAAACAGTGTTAGTTGCTTAAATGTGTACACAGTCACTATTAAAAAGGTTAAATAATAAACCTCCACATGTAATTACCTTAATAGAAAGAATTAGTAATTAAATGTTTGTCAAGGTGAATATGGCCAACAAGAGTTGGAGGTAATAATTAATCTCTCACCCCACCTGAACCCTGCATTGCATCCCGTGTAGACCTTCCTGACGGTAACTACGCGCTCGTGCCGGAAGCCGAGGAAGGAGGAGCTGACGCGGAGCTGCAGTATGTGGAAGTGAACGAGGACACCGAGGACCCCCAGGCTAACTGTGCTGACGAAGGCAAGCCCCGGTGCATCGACCTAATTGTTTTTGAAAATTACATAACTATCTATGGATGTTTGTGCATTTACGTTCAGGAGTTGAAATGGAACCCTAGATGCATGATCCCTAGGTACCTATGTCTTTACTAGTATGCTAGGTCGGTAGCTGCTATGCTATAGGACCGTTATAAGTCGAGTGATGCTTGTCACTCGCGAGATTAGGTCCTTATGTTGGAATCGTAAGATCTTTGTAAATAGATTTGCTCATGTGGTAAGAGCATGGGATGTGGGCTCCGGTCCAATGGCTTTCGTGGGTTAAGTGTTTGAACGTACTAAGCACTTGTCGGGAATGGGATCGGTAAGCCTAATACCTTAATGACGCGGTGAAGGATCTTACTATTACTCATCTTGGGATGCGTCTCACGGCTACCTACCTGTGGTGCATGGTGATTTTGGGTGCCTTGCGGGGTATGCCAGATAGCCTGTACCAAAGACTGTGAGATTCGATCCTGAGCCGAAGAATTTTGGGAACTGCCTGGTTGGTGGACTCTCGGTGAGTACACTCTACCGTGTGTTTAGGTCTACCTTGCAAGGTTTAAATCAACTGGTTGTCGGCCTCTCACCGTTATATGAGACTACTTATCCAACAGGCCATGATATCCCTAACGATGGAACTTTGTGAATATGGATGCTTGATTAATTGTTTGCGCAACTTATGCTTGCAATAGCTTACTCATTTAGTAAAGAGTAATCAACTAGAATCTATGCTAAAATCTTGAAAGTAAGGACATACTCTTTGTTGCTTTTCAGCAAAAGAACCCCACTGGCCAAAAAGCCTTTCATGTCTAGAGTTGGTGATGTAGCTGTCACCGACGGGTAAGTCTTGCTGAGTATTAGTATACTCAGCCTTGCTGTAATCTGTGGATTCCAGGTAATGCTTTTGGTGATGTGTGGCCTGGAGAGATCCCGCCTGGCTGGGAGCTGGAGTGGGTGGAAGACGATGAATGAAGGCATCTTGGCAGGCCTCCTGTGATGCTCCTCGCGCCGTTTAGTTTAATTCCGCTGTTTTCGAAACTCTGAACTCTTTTGTTATGACAAGTAGTTGGTTTGTAATAATTAAACCCTTCGGGGTAGATTTGGATTTTAATCATGTGTTGTACTCTGGACTCGCCTTCGCGTGAGTTTTAATGCATATATGTCGATCCTTGTTGCTATGTAAGTGATTTCACCGGGCGTTAACCCGGCAACTAACGACAGGATGATACTTTATTATCACTTAATGACCAAAGTGGATTGGTTTAGGCAATAGTACGGTATTTTCCTGGGCGGGTTGTCACACCCACGGCGGTAGGGTTCCTGCCGCCGTGGGGTACGGCGGTAGGAACCTGGCCCCACTGGCAGGTCTCCTGACCGTTGGCGGCACCCCTGCCGCCGTGCCACACAGCGGTAGGAGTTCCTGCCGCCGTGTGGTACGGCGGCAGATGTATATTTCTCGAAATTTTTGATTTGGCCATTTATTTTTCGAGAATCAAAGAAAAAAATATATATAAAAAATTCCACCTGGAGTCCCCCTGGATACGAAAGTCAACAACGTTCTCTCGTCGCCTCCATCCACACGAACCCGAGCACGCAGATCCTGCTGCCGGCGCTCGTGACTTCCCTCTACCGACGGGAGCGGCCTGATGGAGGCGCGGACGGCGCATGGCGACGCAGCTACGCCTTCCTCCCTCCCTGAATTCCTCGTCCCACGGAGCATGGCGGCGGGATCGAGGTCGGGTGAGGAGGTGCAGGGCGGGCTGGTGGTGACCCTAGTGGCGGCCTCCTCCTCACGGTGAGCTTCCTCGTCTGCAACGGTCTCCTCCTCCAGGTCGGATCCGGCGGCAGGGTTAAGGTCGAGTGAGGAGGCGCCCTACTTCCTTCGGCGTGGCAGGCCCAGCCTCCGCGGCGTACGACCTCCTCCTCCTCCACCAGGCACAAGTGCGGCTTCCTCACATCCAAGTGCCCGCCGGTCGCTCTCTCTCCCCTTCTTCACGCGGTGCGGACGATTTATAGATGCGGCGGTGAGGAGGCGAGGTTGCAGTGGTGGGGAAGCGAGGCGGCAGGGAAGCGAGGGGGCGGCGGTGGGGAGGCGAGGGGACAGCAGCGAACTTGAAGCGCGATGGGCAGCGGCGTGCGTCAGGAGGCCAGAGTGCTATGGGCGGCTGTGGTGGGGAGGCGGCAGACACGGGTGGATGGACCACCGAATGAGGTCACCACATGACGTGGCGAGCTGAGGATTGAGAGAAATAGAGGTGTGATTCTTAGTAGGTCTCACCTATATAAGTTTTATAGATACGGTACAATGCAAGTTGGTAATGTGATTTACAATTCGCAATTCTAAAATAGACTTCAAAGTTGTGTCCAAATCACATTTATTTGCGTGTTCACATTTCGCATGTAGCCGTGAGAACCACGCATAGATGCAATAATTATGACTTCGACACACATGGTACATGCTGTTCTCGTTTATCGAAATATCGTTGCCGTTCTCGTTTTCGATAATACCGTATCGTTTTTTTCCGAAAAAAATGTGAAAGTGAAAATGGTGGAGCATTCTTCCGATCGTTTTCGATCGCTTTCATCCCTAGGTACAGCCAGGGTTCACGAAACTGGTGTGAACCGGCCGGTTTACCGCGGTAACCGGTGGTACCGCTGGTGGCCGTTACCGGTTTCAAACCGCCGGTTTTCAACATTTTTGAATTTGAATTGAAAAAATTGAAAAAAAGAAAGAAAAATTCCTAAAAATACTTAACGATTTATATAATCTAATGGTGTCAAAAATTTTCAAAAATTAGTTCATTTAGTATTTTTTTCCGATCATTACAACATCAGCCAATAAAGAAAAAGAAAAAACCGGAGCGGCCCATTAAGACCCACAACGGCCCGAGGTCAAAAATATCTACTTCACCTCTCCTCTCCTCCTCCACACTTGCAAACCCGCGGTCCCCTACCCCTCACGCGGCCACCCACAGCTCCTGACATCGCCGCACCGGCCGCCGCAGCCGGCTAGCCACTCCCGGGCCCTGACGAGCTGCGCGGTAGGGCCGGTAAGCCGCGCCGATCACGGATCTACCGCTTGGACCGCTCTGCGCTGCGATTAACCGGTCGGTCACCTCGGTAAGCCGAGGTGGGCGGGCGGTGTATCGGCCGGTTCGTGTGGGGAGCGCGGTGCCGTTCCCCGCACCGGTTCAATGCTGCGTCGGGGCGGTAATCCACGCTAAGATGTCGGTTTGCCAGGCGGTTCGGCCGGTAAGCCACGTCCTCCCCTTTTTGAATTAGTTATTTAGTGATTTAGGTATATTAGTGATTTAGGTATACTGTAAATGTGTGAACCATTTGTATATGTGATATATGCATATATTGTGATCTAGGTGTATTGTGTTGGGAAATTGTGATTTAGGTATATTTGTGTTTTAGGTATATTTGGTATATTTGTAATTTAGGTATATTGTGATATTGTCATATAGGTGTATTGTGAATTTGTGATTGATATGTGGATGTTGTCCATTTATGCAGATACATAATGTCAGCAAGAGAGGGTGATGTTGTATGGGAACATGGTGAAAAGCTTGGGCCCGGATGGAGATGCAAGTATTGTCGTACGGAAAAAGGAGGAGGTGGTGCGACTAGATTGAAACAACATTTGGCTGGGCGAGGGTCGCAGGTTGTCCATTGCAGGAATGTGCCACCAGATGTGCGGGAGTATTTTCAGCGTGATATTGAGAGGACTAAGAAGTTAACTGCTGACCCAACATGGGTGATGTTGTGATGGTCTTCCGGATGATGAAACAGGAGATGTAGCCTTACTTTGGAGACAATGTTTCCACTTGGAACGAGTACAAGCAGATTCTGGACAACAGGATTCGTGACGTGTACTGGGGCACATATGTGGGTGCAGGTAAGATTGTACGACTCCTCTATTTTGAACCTCTATTGACCACATGCATATTTGGAGTGATATTTGAAGTGATTTTGAACTTCTATTTTACAGCTGCTTGCCTACATCCAAGACATGCATATCTGATGGAGCCAACAACAGAAATATTTCGTTCACTAAAGGATACATTTCAGAAAATGACAGATGTCCAGAGCGCCGTGCAGGCATTGTAGGAGGCTGAGGAGTTTCACCTCAAGCATGGCGAGTTTGGCACGAAAATGGCAATGAGGGTGGCGATTGACCCAAAGACAAGCCCATGTAAGAGTTACTCTGTACGCCACTGTTGGCTTCTCTATTGGAAATTTGGAATATATTGCTTACTAACTCGGTTGCACTTGCACACGCAACGTCCTGGTGCATGATGTTCGGTTCAAGCACTCCGATGTTGCAGAAGCTTGCTTTGCGACTTGTTTCACAATGTGTTTCCTCAAGTAGATGCGAGCGGAACTAGAGTACTTTTGCCTTGCTGCATACAAAGGTTCGCAACAGGTTGACACACAAGAAACTAAACAAGCTTGTCCATGTAAACTACAACTTTCGCCTGCGACTTAGGGAGGTCTCCGGCCCGCCTCATGATGAAGGTGATTTGATTGACCAGCTTGCCCATCTTACATTCTATGGTGCGCATAATCTGGTTCGGGAATGGATGGAATATGGTAGATCTAACGAAGCTTCAGTTTTGGACGAGGATGATGATGACGGAGACGTCCCTCTCCCGTCCCATATTGTCAGTGATCACATAGACCCCTGTGATCTACAAGCCGCTACGGGGGATGATCGCATCAGCGATTGGGCACGTAAAAATGTTGGTGACACTCACCTTGGGAAGAGGAAGTTGCAGAAGGAGCCTACAAAGGGTAATCCGAAGCGTCAACGACGAAAGGTCCAGACAAAAGGAAAAGGCAAAGCAGGAGAAAAACGAGTGAGCAGTGACACATCCACCGACGATGGCGACGGTCACCGTAGTCCACCTTATCAGGAGTCTGCGGATAGCAGCTCGACTGAGGATGGTGATGATGGTGGTGGTGGTGGTGGTAGTGGTGGTGGTGGTGCTCTTCACTTCACAGGTACACATTGCACCAACATATACAAATATGTCTTCACACATGCTACTCAGGACTCTGACCATGGAGCACCGCACTCGCAAAGGAGAACGGGCAGACCGACGGACTACGACACTCCACAGTATTCTTCTTCCTCCTACAGCGATACCTCGCAGTCTTTTCACTACTCCACACCTGAGATTAACATGCAGCCACCGACGAGCTGGGTGTACGAATGGGAAGACCCCCATTTTTACACTATGTTAGTTCAGGAATGGCAGACCACATCGGCATGGACGGTCCAAACATGGCAAGAGTACAAGGCTGAGCTGCTTAGAGTGCGAGGTATCACTGTGATGTCCAACACCGAATATGAGATGGCGTCCCAAATGGAGGTCTTCCCATTCATCCAACGCCGTTGAACTTTTATTGATGTGTATGACTATGGCACTTTGCTATTTGTATGCACTACTATGATATTTGTATGTGTATGAGGTTTGTATGCACTATTATGATTTATGACCATGGATTTGTATGTACTATTATCTTTATGCTTTGGTGTGCTCTTTTTACATTAATATGTGCATAGGTCATGCCAAAATTTTCATTTATTCAACACCGATAAGCTACGAAAAAAGCGTCAGTAACTTAGGGTAATTCACCGGTTTACCACCGAAATCAGTCGGTTTTCGGATCAAACCGAGCGGTATACCGGTACGTACCGAATGAATAAGCGTTTTTGTTTGGTTTTTTGAATTTGCACGGTTTTGAGCGGTATCCGCGGCATACCGCTCGGTATGCCGCTACCGAGCTGCGGCAGTTCGGCCGAACCCTGGGTACAACAAAGTTCTATAACAATAACATCATACTGCAACAGTTTTAGCTATTTTCATCCACCCTTCATTGGATCCCACCAATCAATTTTCATTCCTCCTACCTCCCAGTGCTCCGTCCTCTTCCGTGGACCATTATAAAAATAGCTTAAGTAATCCTCTAAATTGACATAACTAAATTATCCACTTATAATATTATAAAAAATAACTTTTGCAAAAAAATTATACAAAATAAAATAACCCCAAAATTTGCATCTAAATTGCCCACCACTGATAACATAACAATAAACAACTTAAACAATCCTTTAAATTTGCATCTAAATCACCCAAATCTGATATTATTAAAATAATTTGAGGTAACTCTAAATTTAAGTCCAAGCCATCTTCATTAAAAAGCTCCGATCCCAGGAATAGCCGTTAGTGGACACCTACCACTTTTCACCTGTTAGAGAGGCCTTCTTTAATACATTAAGAAAATATGTTCACAGGGGCCAGAAAGACTCGGTCATAGGAACTTAAACCACCTACGCGCTGGTAAACGAAAACCACCTCGACCAGATCTACCGAACAAAGAAGGCCGCCCCGTCGAAAGAATTAACACGTCAAAAGGGCCACCAGCTTTCCCCCAAAAAAGGGGAGATCCGCTGCTTACTGCTCACGGAAACATCCGACCTTATCATCAAGTCGTCAGCCTATCTTTCTGATCTCATCCGTTTTCCGATCGCATAAAAAGATAAATAAATAAATAATGTGAGAATAGAATGTAGTAGTTACAGATGTGAAAAAAAGTCAATATCTCTCTGTCTTTTCTCTGGATCATTCATTTACAAAGTTCTTTAAAAGAAGAAAACCAATCGACTACCTCAAGATACATCAATATATTATTCTAATTTGTCTATTTATTATATTGTCGGTGTAAAAAAATACATAAGATACGTGTCACCATTACTATAATAAAAAATAATATTATGTAGATAAAAGTAAAGCAAAGACCAATTTTTGTGTACAGTACACACCACTTATTGATACCTTCTTGAGGGGTATGCATGTAAATTGATATTATTCTTGGGTGGAGGTGGAGCCAAAGTGGTGACCCGGCGCCCAGCCCCAGTGCGGCAACACCTGGTTGGAGTGGCGCGACACCACGCGGGACTCCAGCAGCTGGATCATCTCCGGGGCTCTCACGCACCGGGGCACCTTGTACTGCCCGACGGACGCGCCACGGGAGATGGCGTGGTCGGCGAGCTCCTGGAAGGTGCCCGGCCGGACGACCCGGATCTCCAGCGGCCCGATGGAGCCGTCCGCCACCCGGAACTTGCGGTACATAAAGTTCATGGCCTCCTCCATCTCCAGGCAACACCCGTCCAACGTCTCCTTGCCCACCATGGCGTGTTCTTCACTGCCTCCCTTGGTCAGCATCTGCAGCTCCCAGTAGACCACGTAGTGCCCCGGGATGCTCTCCGTGCACACCCGACTGGTGTAGTCCAGCACGGCCGTGCCATGCGGTCTGAGCAGCGCCGCCGACGCGCGCTGCAGGTCGGCCTCGTCGGTGTTTTCAGCGTCCACGGACAGCACCATGTTGGTGCCGCGCACGAACCGGAACCGCGGCGCCGCGTTGTGGAACCCCGTCACGCGGAGCACGTCGCCGACGCGGTACCGGCACAGCCCGGAGTAGTTGGTGACCACCAACTCGTACTCGCGACCGGCCTCCACGCTGGCGAGCTCCACGAGCTGGCTGGCGTCGGCGCTATCGCCGTCTGTATCCGTGTCCGTGGGGAGGAACTCCAAGTAGGCCATGTTGGGCATGATGGTGTAGGACACGTCCGACGGGTCGCACATCGGCCGGAGGTTGAGACCCATGTAGCACTCGGAGGACCCGTATATGACGTTATGGTGCCGAGGTGATAGTTTGATCTTCACCGGTTGGCCCAAAGGCCAACCGGGCCCTTGACTGCTCCTGATCGGGGGAGCCCAGCTCAACAGATGGCTGGTGGGCTCCTGTCGCGCAGTGCCATAAATAGGAGGTGGGGACCACAGCACACAACACGACGTTCACCTGAGCCGCCAGTTCCCCACCGTCCTAACCCTAACCCGATCTAGAGAGGGCGCACTGCAGCGGCGGGAAGCCCACTGCCGGTCGGCACTGCACTTCACCGGCGGTCGTCATAGCACTGCACAGCACCGATGAGCTTCATCTTCACCGACGAGCATCCTCCTCTACTTCCCTAACCTCGGTCAGTGCATCTATCCATCTCTCTCTCTCTCTTTATCCTTTTGTGAAGACATCACACACCATCTTTTACCTCTAGTACCCCACTGATCTACACCTAGTTGATCCGCAAGATACAACACGAGGTACTTGGCGTTGGGCCAAATGCGCGTGATAATGCCAGCCCAGTCGCCGTGGGAGCACTCGGCGCGGACGAACTCCGCAAGCTCGGGGTCCGGTCGTCGGAGCACGCCGGCCACCGCCTCGCGCACCGACGGGTCGGAGACGACGCAGGGGTTGAGCTCACCGGCCTCTATGTCGGCGGCGAGCTGCTCCCAGTGCTGCTGGAAGAACTGGATGGCCCGGACGAGGCCGGTGGCGAACACCGTGCCCACGCGCAGCACGCCGTGGCGCTGGCACAGGCCGCACACCATCTGGGCGTACATGCTCTGGAACACGTCCTCGCAGAGGATGGCCTCCATGGGGCTCGTGCAGCTCTGGTGGTACGTGTCGTCCTTCAACCGGTCACTCTTGTAGTAGCTCGTCAGGACGGCCCTCACTGGCAGACCGCTGGGCGTCGTCGTCCCTGTAGAAAATAGGAGGATCAACCGTAATTTCATTGATCAAAGGCAAAGCCTATATATACAGATTACAACTCGTGATCCTATCTAACTGCAGGACCGATTCTTCAGGCACCAGCCGTTGGCGTGAGCTCCTGAGCCGTTGGCTTGGCGGCGGAACGCGTCGTGCGCGAGGAAGCCGGGAGTGCGCGTCGTGCGCGCAGAGCACGCGTCGTGCGCGGACGTCGTGTGCGGCGTGTCCGCCAACACCCCCCGCAGTCTCAGCTGGCGATTCCGACACAGAGGCTGGAACGGAAGTCTTCAAACAAGCTTGCTGGGAGTCCCTTTGTGAAGATGTCCGCGAACTGCCGGCTGCTGGGGATGGGAAGAACACGCAGCTCTCCAATGGCGACCTTCTCCCGAACAAAATGAATGTCAATCTCTATGTGCTTTGTCCGGCGATGGTGAACTGGGTTCCGGGACATGTAGACGCTAGAGACATTGTCGCAGTACGCCACGGTTGCCTTCGTCGCGGTGCAGTGCAGCTCGCTGAGCAGCTGGCGTAGCCACGTGCACTCGGAGACGGCATTGGCCACCCCGCGGTATTCGGCCTCGGCGCTGGAGCGAGACACGGTAGCTTGTCGCTTGGAGGACCATGAAACCAACGAGTCGCCGAGGAAGATCGCGAAGCCAGACGTAGAATGCTAGGTGTCGGGACATCCTGCCCAGTCCGCATCGGTGTACGCTGTGATCGTAGGGGTGGAAGCTCGAAGAAGATGAAGACCAAGCGTCGACGTTCCTTTGATGTATCGCAGGACACGCTTGAGAAGAACGACATGGCGATCTGTGGGCGCATGCATGTGGAGGCATACCTGTTGCACTGCATAAGCTATATCCGGGCGTGTGAGTGTCAAATATTGCAGGGCACCCGCCATACTGTGGTACCAGGAGGCGTCAGCAGCTGCCAGGGGGGTGCCGTCGTCACTTGGTGCCTTGGACCTTCTTTCGCGCTCGCTGTATGGTCTGTGTCAAGCACCACGGGCCTGGTTCGAGAGGTTCGTTGCTCATGCCGTCTCCATTGGCTTCACGCAATCACGCACCGACTCGTCCTTGTTCGTCTATCGACGCGGCAACGACACGGCCTATCTTCTCGTGATCCTATCTATACAGATAGAAAATAGGAGGATCAATCGTAATTTCATTGATCAAAGGCAAAGCCTGTATATACAGATTACAACTCGTGATCCTATCTAACTGCAGGACCGATTCTTCAGGCAGACCCGTTGGCGTGAGCTGCTGAACCGGCGGAACGCGTCGTGCGCGAGGAGGCCGGGAGTGCGCGTCGTGCGCGCAGAGCGCGCGTCGTGCGCGGACGTCGTGTGCGGCGTGTCCGCCAACAGTCCCGGACCTGACGAAGAGGAAGTAGAGGCCACTGTTCCCCTTGTCGAGCCCAGCCACATACCTGCGCAACGCAACGCAGCCATTTAATTAATCTATTTGTATTATTGATTTAATTTCACATAGAGCCGCTGCTAATTACATACATACAATTAGTAGCTTACTGGTTCATGACCGCCGTGATGAGTCTGTACATCAACTGGCGGCGGTCCAGCTCATCCTCGACGACGGGCATCAGCTTAGGCTCGCCGCCCGACGTGCCAGAGCTGACGAGGAACTCGGAGATGGGGTTCCCCGACCCCGACAGGATGGGAGACCTGTCGCCGTCGGCGATGCGCCGGATGTACGGCCTCAGGTCCTCGTACTCCACCATGGGCACCTTGGACCGGAAGGTGGCGCGGTCGGTGGCGCCTGCGAGGCCGCACTTGCTCAAGAGGTACTCGGCGTCGGCGTTGCGACCGAGGATCTCCGCCAGCACGCGCTCTTGCACGGCATCCACGTCACTGGTCATCTCTTCTATGAAACGAAGCTTCTCGGCGTCACTTTCGCCTTCTGGGTTCCGTTTCTTCACGCCTATAGCCACCGGTAGGCCCGTCCTTCTCATCGCCATTGATTCCATCCAAAAGCTACGGGCATGCTTGGTCTGGAATGTTGTTGAAGCTTTTTGTCTCATCAGGGATGCCTGGGGTTGGAGTTTTCTGTTCATGGCCTGGACATGGGAATTGGTCAACCACCCTACTTATCTACTCCCTTGAATATATGACATTGCATAGTTCATGTTTGAACTATCTAACGTCATCTATACTATAAGAAGCAAAAATAATTGAAAATTTTTCTCACTCAATTCGGGTCCAACTTACCCCTCACGCCGGACCCACCCGTCAGGTTGCATGATGACAAAAAAAGTGTAACAACCATAAAAATCGCAATTTGAAGAGCGTTTCTGTCAAAAACATAATACGGAACTGCTAGCGCCCGGACGTCCGTTCCGGGCGCTAGCCATCGGACGGGTCCGCAGCCGTCGGATTTTAAGATGCTCGGTCATCAACCGTCGGATCGTAAAGTCTATCAAGCAATGTTGCGAGCCATTGCGAGCCATGTTGCGAGCATATGCGTGCAACATTCGAACATCAGCGGGTCTCCTCCCTCCTCCCCATGTTGCGACCATGTTGCGACTATATTGCGACCATGTTGCGATCATGTTACGTGCAACATCCAACATCAGGAGTCCTCCCCTCCTCGACACAACACCCAACATCACATGTCTGCAATATCGAAACTCAACATCCGCAACATCGAAAATTAATATTTGCAACATCCAACATCAGGGGCTCTCCTCCCCCTCGACACAACACCCAACATGTCTGCAACATCGAAACTCAACATCCACAACATCTAAAATTAATGTTTGCAACATCAAAAATATGTTAAAAATAGTTGCGACATCCGCAACATTCGAAAACAAATAGTTGCAACATCGGGAATCAAACGTTATGTAGGGGGATCAACATCCGTAACATTGAAACATCTGGATCTACTTTTACAACATCCACACAAAACACTTGCAACATTCTGGTGAGACATCTGAAACTCATGAGACACACGCTTGCAACATGCACCAAAACCCTACCGCACGTCGCGTCTCCTCGTCGCCGCACGTCGCACCAAAACCCGTTGAGCTCCGCCGCGCGCGCCCGCGGCGGCGGTAGGAGCTCCCCCCGCGCCCGCCGTAGCTGCAGCCGCCGCCGCCGCCACATCCGCTCACGCCGCGGGAGCTGAAGCATCCCCCACTGCCGCAGGAGCCGCCCTTGACGAAGGATCCGTCGGGGCCACGTCGACGGCCTTGGTGCGGCTGTCGTTGCCCTCATAGACGGAGAACTCGACCTCCTCGCCCTCGGCGAGGGAGCAAGCAAGAGGTCCTCGCTGCTGTCCTCGGGCTCGGGGGAGATGAAGCGGGGCCCTGGCCAGTGTGGAGCGGCTCACCCCAAGGGCGGAGGAGCAGCGACCGCATGCGGCGGCACAACTCTTCCCCGGCGCAAAGCTCCTCCTCCGCGTCACGCACACCTCGACCTCGTCGCGCTTCCTTTTTGCCCCGTGCATCTGGATCTGCATGCCGCCCATTGCTGGGACCCGCTCATGTGGAGAAATAAAAAGAGAAGGGGCAAAACGCTCGACGTGTGGGCTCTAAAAAATGCTCGGCGCGTGGCAGTGGGGGGCGTCCGATCCGTCCGGACGTCCTACTGCTAGCATTACCGAACATAATATTTTTGTCACCCAGTATCGTTTTACCCACCCCACGTAACCACGTCGGGCCCAGCCGCATGCCGACCTCTTTGTTCGGATTTTTACCGATATATGAGCTAAAAATAGCTTTAGCTCCTAACAAGACGTGGTAATTTTGACCAACTGAAGTTTAGACGTCTAAATTTTAGTTAGGAAAAAGTTCAAATTACTCCAGGGAGTTTGGATAACCCTTTAAATTATACTTTAGTTCAAATTTACTTCTAAACTATGCTATTTGGTTCAACTTAACCCATAATGCTCAATTATACATGTACAGGCACAAGGAGTACAAAGGATTCACTGAAACGGAAGCGTAGGTGCGCCGCTTGAGCTTTGCCAACTTCCTTCTCCGGCCTTTAGGCAAAAGCTGAGCATTTCAAGCGGTGTTCAGTGCGACAAGGCGGGGCTCAAGTGCCTCGACACGACGCGTGAGTCGAGGAGGTCAATGATTTGCGGCGCGGTCACGCACCTGGGGACCTTGTACTGCATGACGGACACGCCACGGGACACGGCCAAGTCCGTGAGCTCCTGGAAGGTGCCCCGCCGGACGACCCGGATCTCCAGGGTGCGATTGGTAGCCCGCAGCACCGCAGCCAAGCTCACGAACCAGGCCCGTTCCAGATGGACCAGGTTCATCAGGCGCAGAGATGCTGATTGACAAATCTGTACCTCACAAGTCTGGTTGAGTTACTATGGTGTTTGATAAGTTGGATGACTTAGATATAGATACCTTGCACATGGACTCAGGTATGCTTACCCCCCTCCGTCTCCCCCAACTAGCCTCCCTGCTTCTCTCCACTGGCGCCGCCGCCTCCCACAGACCCACCCACCTCCTCTACCATCACGACTCCTTGCGTTGGCCGCCGCGCCGGCCGTGGCCTCCAGCTCGTGCTGCACTTGCCGCTCGCACCCGTCGGCCTCCCCTCGCCCTCCCTGGGACTTCCACCTATGCGAGATGGCCACCATGTTGGCTTCCAGCTATGCAAGCGGCCGTTGAATCCTGGGGTCGGGACATCAACAAATGTTGACACTGAAGAGCTCGATCTTAAAATTTGAGCCTCAATTTGTGTGGCAGGACCTCGATTTGGATGGCAGGTACCAATCTTGACGGGGACATCCTAGCGGTGGTGCAGATGACTTGGACGGCGGGAGGCCCCTGCTCGTCCCGCATGCCGCGCCCTCCTCCGTGGCCAAGCTCGTCGGCGAGGCCCTCCCTCCTGCGCTTGCAGCCTCGGGAGCTGTTGGAGGAGATGGCAGCCTCGAGATGTTGTTGGGGCAGCGCCGCGGTAGCTATTTCCTTCGCGGCCGCTGCTCTTCTCCACCGCCACCTCCGCCTCCCGCACCATCGCGTCGCGGTGGCCGCGCCTCCTCCTCGCCGCTCCTCGCCAGAGGCCGTCGTGGGTCGCCTCCTCCGTGCTACAGGCCGTCATGGCATCCGTTCCTAAGCCTGCCGCCGCGGCGGACGTGCCGTCGCGTCGGGGCCGCGCGGGCGCCAGATGCCGTCGCGACGTCTGGGCTTGAGGCCGCAGCCGCCGCGAACGTGCCTCCGCGCGGGGCCGCCTCCTGCCTGAGGCCGTCGCGGCGTTCGGGCCTGAGACCGCCGCCACCACGGACGTGCCTGTCGGCGCTGCCCCGGGTCGCGCCTCCGCGTCGGCACCTCCACGAGCCGCCTCCTCGTATCAACTTGCGTGCGTGAGGAAGACCGGACACCAGAGGGTCACCGCATCAGGTCGCGAGCGCCCGCCCGAGCCTGCATCACGTGGAACGATCGATTTGGGCGTTCCACGCGGTGCAGCATCTGGAGTGCTTTGAGAACCGTGCGATACTGCCACCTGTCCTGACCCAACCTACCAAACGACGCGTGGTTGCAGCCCAGGGGCCTGGCTGAAGCTCATGCAGCCTACCAATCGTGCCCCCAGTGGCCCGATCGAGCCACCCACCCGGCCCTCTCGGTACACCCAATTCATGGCCTTCTCCATCTCCAGGCAGCACCGATCCAGCACCTCGCCGTCGTCCACAGCAGCGCCACCACCGCCGCTCTGTGCTCCCTTGGTCTTCAGCAGTAGCTCCCAGTAGATGACGTAGTGCCCCGGGATGCTCTCGGTGCAGGCCCGGCTGGTGTAGTCCACCACGGCGGCACCGTGCGCCTGGAGAAGCAGCGCCGACACGTGCTCCACCGCGCGCTGCAGGTCGGCCTCGTCGGTCTTGTCGGCGTCCACTGACAGCTAGCAGCACGCCCTCGCGGCGCACGAACCGGAATCGCGGCGCCGCGTTGTGGAACCCCGTCACGCGCGGAGGACGTCGCCGACGCGGTACCGGCACAGCCCCGTGTAGGTGGTGATCACCAGCTCGTACTCGCGCCCGTACGTCCTCCACGCCGGCGAGCTCCACGAGTTGGCTCGCGTCGCCACACGCAGGCTCGCCGGCGGCATCGACGGGTAGGAACTCGAAGTAGGCCATGAAAGGCATGATGGTGTAGGACACCTCGGACGGTTCGCACATCGGCCGGAGGTTGACGCCGAAGGAGCACTCCGAGGACGCGTACACGCTGGAGACGATCGGCGAGCCGCCGCTGTACAAGTTCAGGGTCGGGACGTACTGCGCCATGGAGCCTGTGGCCACGGCATGGAGGAACTTGGTGTTGGGCCAAATGCGTGCGATAATGCCAGTCCCACCACCGTCGGAGCCCTCGGCGCGGAGGAACTGGGCCAGCTCGGGGTCTGGTCGAAGGACGGCGGCGACCGCCTCGCGCACCGACGGCTCGGTGACGCGGTCAGTGAGCACGCCGGCGTCGATGTCGTCGGCGAGCTGCTCCCAGTTGTCGAGAAAGAAGGTGATGGCCCGGACGATGCCGGATGCAAACATGGCGCCGATGCGCACCACATCGTGGCGATGGCACAGGCCGCACAACATCTGCGCGTACATGCTCTGGAACGTATCCGCGCAGAGCATGGTCGCCATGGGGCTCGTGTAGGCGCCGGACAATGCGAGCTTCTTCAAGTGGTCGGTCTTGAACAAGCTCGTCAGGACGGGCCGCGCGAGCAGGCCTCCCGGCGTCTTCGTCTCCGAGTTGACGAAGTGGAAGTAGAGACCCCTCCCCATGTCGAGCCCAGGCACGTACCTGCACACCATGGCCACAAGGTTACTGCAACTGCTTGTAGTAACAAATTAATGAGAGCCACAAGCATTCTGAACCAGCTTACTGTTTGATGACTGGCACAGCGAAGCTGCCAAGCAGCTGGCGGCGGTGGAGCTCATCCTCGACGGTGGGTATCAGCTTGCGCTCGCCGCCCGACGTGCCGGAGCTGGTGAAGAACTCGGTGACGGGGTGCCCCGGCCCCGTGGGGATGGGCGAGCGGTCGCCGTCGGCGATGCGACGGATGTACAGCAGCAGGTCCTCGTACTCCACCAATGGAACCTTGGCCCGGAAGGTGGCGCGGTCGGTGGCGCCGCCCAGCCCGCATCTCGCAAGGTACTCGGGGTCGGCGTTGCGGGAGAGGATCTCCCCCAGTACGCGCTCCTGCACGGCGTGCACGTTGGTGGTCACCTCCTCGATGAACCGAAGCTTGTCGG
Source organism: Cenchrus fungigraminus (assembly GCA_036936925.1). NCBI lineage: Eukaryota > Viridiplantae > Streptophyta > Magnoliopsida > Poales > Poaceae > Cenchrus > Cenchrus fungigraminus. Next base: position 187,323,754 of record CM072769.1, read on the forward strand.
CGTCCATCTCCTTCGCCGGCGACGTGGCCGGGGGCCTGGGGTACGGTCCGGGGCTCGACTTGCCTGTCGTCGCCGCTGTCCACGTTGGTCTCTGGTCTGCAGGGTTGGGGTGTACATATCGAGGCCTTGCTGACATATACTGCAGCTGTGCGGTGGTGGTGTCACTGTCGCTGGTGTGGAGCACGAGGGTGCGAGATGACCGCCTTGTTCGTATGGCTTATTAGCCACCAGTCAGCAGTATTTTTCTCTCAGAAAAAACTAGCCACCAGCAACCAGTCACTAGCACTTTTCTCTCAGAACAAACCAGCACCAGCCACCAGCAACCAGCCAAGCGAACAGGCCAGACGATGATAACGTAGGTGTAGACGGTCATACATATTGCAGACAAATCAAAATAACGAGGAGGACAGTGGAACTACTGAAATACACTTCCTTCATCCTTAGATGTAGTATTTCTTTATTTCTGCACATGTTCGTCTTACTCAAAAATTTATAAAAATATAAAAATAATTATGATATACTTACAATGATAAGACATGTCATAACAAAATAAATAATATTTTTATAATTTTTTAATAGTCAAACATGAAAAAAAAGTTAGTGAATGGTTATATTTAGAGACTGAGGGAGTACTTGGCTCTACATGTCGTGCCAGCTGTGCTCTAAATCAAGTTTTCTTCATTTTAACTAAGTTTATGATTTATTTAAAATATCTACACCTCATCTCACTTTTTTTAACAGCAGGCATGAATTGTATCTTAATAATGCATTTATTTAATGAGGATTTTTAAGGTAGTTGTTTTTTTTATGAACCGTCCATCCAACGGTGGAATACCCAGGAAGTATCAGGAAATTCCTACTAAGAAGTATTAGGAAGTATCAAAATGGTGAGACCCACAAGAAAATTACTATAACGCCCTTTTCTTATCTACTTTAATTTTTTAATTAATTAAGATGATACTTCGTGATACTTCCTGATACTTCTCAAGTACCGTAAAAAACCTCTTATTTAATATTATGTATGTAATATATTTTTTATACAAATTTGGTTAAAATGGGAAAAAGCTAACGATGCGTGCTCTCGACAGGTCTGCCGTGGGATGCGGAGGAACGAGCAAAACGGAGTGATCTTTAATTAATCAAGCTGATGATGATGACCACGTACGTATGCATTTGAATATAGTCGAAAAAGGAAAAAAATGGCTGCATGAGATCCTTGCTGACCCTCAATAAAGAACTGGCCTGGTTAGTGGGCTTGCCAGTTCGAGCTCCGCTCTTATTATCCCGTCCAACAACACCACTAAGCAATCCAATCCCTCTCTCTCGCTCTCTCTCATCCTGTGCCATGGCTGAAGCGCAGATTCAGACCAACCATGGCGGCCCAGCGGAGGGAGAGAGCCTCACATCCAGGCTTCCGACCACAGAAGGATGGTTGAAGCCGTTCCTCCTCTTCCAAGGCTGCTGGCTCACACCCGAAACCGTCAGGAGCACCGTGCTCGTGCAAGCCCAGTTCCAGCCGCGCGCCGACGATATCATCCTCGCCACATACCCAAAGTGCGGCACCACCTGGCTCAAGGCTCTCGCCTTCACCATCGCCAACCGCTCCCGCCACCCGGTCGGCGGCGGCGGCGGCAGCCACCCCGTGCTCACCAGGCACCCCCAAGACCTCGTGCCATTCCTGGAGCTGCCTCACCGCCAGCTCCACCCTATCGAGGAGCTCGAGGCGCTGCCGTCCCCGAGGCTCCTCAGCACGCACCTCCCGTGCACGTCGCTGCCCTCGGGGGTGTCAGCCCTCGGCTGCCGAGTCGTGTACATGTGCCGGGAGCCCAAGGACATGCTGGTGTCCATGTGGTACTTCATGAACAAGATGCGCAAGGATGTCCACATCGATTTGGGTAAGGCTTTCGACTTGTTCTGCGAAGGGGTCTCCACCTACGGGCCTTTCTGGGATCACTACCTTGGGTACTGGAAGCGCAGCGTGGAAGAGCCCCAAGGGATTCTTTTCTTGAAGTACGATGAGATGATGGCTAACCCTGCTGACCATGTGAGGATGCTCGCCGAGTTTCTTGGTTCTCCGTTCACCGATGAGGAGGTGGGTGCCGGAGTGGTGGAGGAGGTGGTGAGGCTGTGCAGCTTCGAGAACCTCAGGAGCCTGCCGGTGAACTCCACGGGAGTGTCCGATCGGATTGGTCGTGAATTGGCGATGGAGAACTCTTCGTATTTCAGGTCTGGCAAGGTTGGGGATTGGGAGAACCACCTGACGGAAGAGATGGCGAGGAAGCTGGACTGCATCGTCGAGGAGAAACTGAGAGGATCCGGACTCTCCTTTTCAACAGGCTTCAGACGGTGATGGTTGCTCGATCCAAGGACATTTGAAGTAATGTTTTTTTAGAATCATTTGAAATAATTACGAGCTGTGTGGGGAAAAAAATACTGCACTCAGGATTCCTTTTATTTGTGTCCATGTCATGTGCATGCATGTGCACTTACGTTGGCACGTTGATGGGTGTGTATTCGGTCGATGTGCTGCTTTGATTTCCTTTCAGATATCAACAATAACTCTTTGCGTGTTGATTGATTTCAAGTTAAATGATTTATCTACAAGTTTCTCCGTCTGGACTGCCTTAGACATCCTCGATCACACTTGGAGTTTGACTTGCAACGAGAAATTTATTGCTGTTTCAACTGCAAATTCATGCAAGAAAAATCAAACTGAGGTGACGAAACAGGAGGGTATTACCCCTACTGGTTATATATTAAATAAAAGGTAACAAACAAGAGTTCTCAAAGTCTGAAATCAAGAAACAAAAAGAGACAAAGAAAAGCAAAATTAAAATTATAGGACAGAGCTTATCCATGAGGTCATTTGAGACTCTAAGGTTGCTTTTGCTCTAAGAATATCAGAGCAAATTCTTTCTTGAAACGGTCTTTGCCATTGTTAAGATTTGGTGGGATTCCTTTGAAGACTTTGCTGTGAAAAAAATATTGTTGAATGGTGGCTATGTTAAATACTGTATAGCACCGATCCTAGTAGATGACGTAGTGCCCTAAGGGCGTGATTGGTTCTCCCGAGCTAAGGGATCCCGGACGAAGGGCCGGTACAGGCTGGAGGGAGGCGGAGGAGACGATGCAGGTATGTTTGGTTGTGTTTTGCCACCGTCCAGGATGATTGTAGCTGGTGATTGGTTGGAGAGGAAAGGAAGAGGTGCTTGTATGAGGACCCCCCGCGGCGTGCCATCGCGCTCCGCTGCGCCGCCTCGTCGTCACGCTGTTCTTGACCACGTCCGTGCTCCTCCCCCGCAGCGCAGCCTCCGTGCCTGCCGCCGGCGCCTCCTCGCGGATCGGACAGCGGCCTCCCCGGCCTCCACCGTGGAGCGGACAGGGGCCTCCACCGTGGAGCGGACAGGGGCCTCCCCACTTGGGCCACGCGCCTCACCACGCCGTCCTGGCTCGGTTGGGAAGCCCAATTTTGGTGTACCCTTTGCCTGCATCAAGACGACCTCGGATGAATGGAATGAAGCAGGTAAATGGTATGAGACAGGAAACCAATCACGCCTAAAGTGCATCATGTTGGGGATCGGCTTAAAATCGTCCCCCTCGGAATCTTCCAAGAAGACACGCGCCGGCGGAATTAGGAAATCCCCGAAGGTTCTGAAGTTTTTCAGATCTATGAACAAATTTAAAGACGTCATTTCTTGTGATTGGAGAAAGTTTTCTGGTGAACCAAATAGTTGGATGAAATGTTGTTTTATATGTGAACATATTGCTGACCTTCGGAATTCCTGAGGAATTACGATTCCTTTCTTTCCCTTGTATTTTGTGATATTCAGGAATTCGAGAATTCTGGGAAATCTTCCTTACGGCAAAGATTTCAGGAAAGAGCGAAGGAATGGTGCAAAGGGGAAAAAACCTGTCCGAGGCTGCTCAATGAAGATTTCCGAAGGTCACGATGGGATTCTAAGGAACCGAAGCTGACTCAGTCAACCGCGTATCAAGGAAGATACAAAGAGACGTGAGAAGCTTGGCTACGGAAGAAGAAAGAAACTGGAATACGCAATGGCACGTTTGTAATTTAGGAAGGGTCCCCGTGATTACCGCGGACTCATGTACCCCCAACATTTCCATGTATATGTAACTTTACAAAGGGTAGTTTCGGAATGTAAAAGTGACCCTCGGGCACTATAAAAGGAGCACCCATGCCTCCGTGTAAAGGGGTCAGCTTTTTCAGAGTAAGAACAAAAGCTTTTGTCAGTTCGTTTCCACCTTTTGTCTGGAGATTTCGGAATTTCCAACATTGGCGCCCACCGTGCTCTTAGCCGTCAGAAATCCACGATGGCACCACCGAAGAAAGTTAAGAAACCCACCGCACAGGATCCCGAGAGCGAGGATGACCAAGAAAGCACAGAACAAGATCTCGTCCTTCATCCTAAGACCAATACCACTCAAGACCCAGAGCTACCCCAAGATTCACAGAGTGACAAAAATGAGAAAGGGAAGGAACCAGAAGGAACACCGGAAGCCAGTAACGAGCACAATGAGAACGAAGCACCAGACAAAGAGTTAGAGGCAGCTCTAAAACAAGTACAAACTTTGAAAAGACAGAAAGAGAAGCTGGCCATACAGCTCAAAGCGAAGAAGCAAGCAACAGATAAACTTCGGAAACTAGAGCAAGCAAAGAAAGAGATAATGCAGCTTCAAAAAGAGCTGGATGAAATGACCGACTCAGAGAACAATTCCTTTAGGAGATTCACACCAAATCCAAACTCTGCAAACAAGGATCAGTCCATTAAAGAAAATCACATCTTCACAGAAATCCCTGAACCAGCAAACAATGGAATTGCTCAATTCAATGATCTAAACTCTCCGCCATCCGTGGGTCTTCAAACAGCTCCTTGGCCATCCAAATATAAGCCAGCCTCACTTCCAAAATTCAATGACTTCGGTAATTCCAGACAATTCCTCATGAGTTATGAAGCGGCAGTAGCCTCGGCAGGAGGAGATGACGTTGACTTAGCAAAATCTTTCATCATCGCATGCGAAGGCTCGGTGCTCAATTGGTATTCACTTCTGCCACCTCACTCAATCTACAGCTGGCTAGACCTAAAAGCCAAGTTCCTTCAAGTATTCCAAGCTTTTCACCATTCTACCACAAGAACAGCAGATCTATATCAGTGCAAGCAGAGAGATAAGGAACCTTTAGCTGAATTTGTGAGAAGGTTCATGCAATTGAAATCTCAAACTCCAGATGCTGATGATAAAGCAACAATATCTGCTCTCATAAGCAGTCTAACTCCGGGGTAGACAGCCGGTCATTTCAATAGATTGGATCCTAAATCCATGGATGAGCTGTTTGAAGAATTGGAGAAATATTGCAAATCTGACGAAGATCACAGAAGAAGAGTGGCAGAAAGATATCAGCAAAGGCAATCCCAAAAAGGAAATAACTGGATGGGGCATCAACCCATCATGAATGTGCAAGGCAATGCACCAGGCAACCCAGTTCAAACTCATGATTATCACAATCAAAACAGCATGCGAGGAGGCCATTCCGAAAGAGGAAGAGGAAGAGGTCGAGGAAGAACACCTTCAAAACTCCAAAACCATGACAGCAGAGATCCACACTTTCAGTGCATATACCATGGTAGGGGTCATAGCACGGAAGCATGCCCAGAAACCCAGAAAAACTTTCAAAGAATCCAGGATCAACAACGCGTAGCCCAAATAACAGCCACACAACCCAAACCAGTCCAGCACACTTACTGGCAACACCAATCCTTTCCTCAAACTCAACCTTTTATCCAACCACATCAAACGGCTTGGCAACCTTCACCACAATTCTACCCGCAAACTCATTTTCCACAATCACAACCTTCACAACAATTTTTCCAACAACCCTCAATTCCGCAAAACCAAACTTCACAGCAAACCTACCCACAAACCCAAGCCATACAAGTCATCGAACAAGCTCAGCCAATCCAAGCAAAAGAAACTCTGCCACCACCGCCAGCTCAAATTCCAAAAACCGAGCAAAACAGTTCTCAAAACACTTCAAGAGCCTTACCATCCTTCGGCATGATCTTGCCAATAACTGGAGGCTCATCTATGGAATTCGACACTAAGAAGCAAAGAAACAACTACTACAGACAGATCAATGTAATCATTGACGACGGTCCAGCAGCAAGACCAGAATGGGCGAAGGTTCTAATAACTTTCACTGAAGAAGATTTCAGGCTGAAATCAGTTTCCCACAATGACGCAATGGTCGTCGAAGTTAACGTTGCTGGGTGGATTATAGGAAATGTCTTGATAGACAATGGAAGCTCAGCAGATATCATTTTCACCAGTACCTTTCAACGCATGGGCCTCGCTCCTCACATGTTAGCACCGCCAGAGAAGCCATTGGTTGGTTTCGGGGGAAAACCAATCAGATCCAGCGGAAAAATCTCTTTACTAGTGTCATTTGGAGATCTGGATAATGCAAGAACAGACCATATCATGTTCGACGTTGTTGACATGTATTATCCATACAATGCTATCTTCGGAAGAGGATTCATCAATAGGTTCGATGCTGTATTCAGACAATTTTTCCTATGCATGAAAATCCCAGCTCCTCACGGAGTAATCACAATCTTCGGAGATCAAAATGAAGCAAGAAGAATAGAACGAGGAAACACTCCTAGGCAACAAAACATCCATCATCTGGCAGATGATCAAGAAAGGCAACAGCCATACTCCGAAGCAAAAAGAGATAAAGAAAAAATTGAAATAAGTGCAGATGGAGAAACAAAGAAAGTATTCTTAGATGGCATGCCAGACAGAGCAGTAACAATTGGGGCAGACCTAAGCCCTCAAGAAGAAGAAGAGCTAATCTATTTCCTGAATCAAAACAAGGATGTCTTTGCCTAGTCAGCAAAGGATTTGCAGGGTGTTGACCGAGACATCATTGAACACAAGCTTGACACAGATGACAAAATTCATCCGAAGAAGCAAAAACTCAGGAAAATGTCAGAAGAAAAAGCAAAGGCCGTGGAAGCAGAAGTCCAAAGACTACAAGATGCTCAGGTCATCCGAGAAGTAATCTACCCAGTATGGCTGGCCAACACAGTACCGGTCAAGAAAAAGAATGGAAGATGGAGAATGTGTGTAGATTTCACAGATTTGAACAAGGTCTGCAAAAAAGATGACTACCCACTAGAAAGAGTGGACAGAGTAGTGGATGATGCTGCAAACAGCGAAATGTTGTCACTCCTGGACATGTTTTCCGGATATCACCAAGTCAGGGTGAGAAAAGAGGACGAGGAGAAAACTAGTTTCATAACTCCATTCGGAACGTATTGTTTCGTAAGAATGCCAGAGGGGCTCAAGAACGCGGGATCCACATTCTCAAGAATGATAGAAATTGTGCTACATTATCAGCTTCGAAGAAACATTCTAGCATATGTCGATGACATCATCGTCAAAAGCATCAGAAGATGTGATCACATCAGAGATTTGGCAGAAACATTCGCAAAATTAAGGGCAGCGAACCTCAAATTGAACCCAGAGAAATGCGTATTTGGCATTCAGAAGGGAAAGGTTTTGGGATGCCTAGTATCAACAAAAGGCATCGAAGCCAATCCTGACAAAATCAAAACAATCATAGAAATGCAAGAACCAGCCTCGGTCAAGGATATACAAAAATTAATAGGGAGAGTGGTGGCTCTAAACAGGTTCAATCCCAGAGCAGCGGAAAGAAGTTTACCATTCTTCCAGCTCCTCCGAAGCTCCAAGAACTTCCAATGGAGCGAGGCCCAAAGTCAAGCATTCAAGGAACTCAAGGAATATCTGGCAAATATGACAAAGCTATGCCCACCAGAGCCAAAGTCACCTCTCCTTCTATACCTCGCAGCTTCCAACTCAGCCGTGAGTACGGTCCTTGTTCAAGAGAAAGAAGAAAACGGGAAATTAAGGCAAGTACCAGTCTACTTCGCCTCCGAAGCTCTATCAGGATCAAAACTATTTTATTCAGAACTAGAGAAGATTGCCTATGCAGTTGTCATGGCAGCAAGAAAACTCAGACACTATTTTGAAGGACACCAAATTCGTGTTATCACGAACCAGCCTTTAAACGACCTCTTCACAAACAAAGATGCAACTGGAAGAATCGCAAAATGGGCTGCGGAATTGTCCTGATACGTAGTCACTTTGAAAGAAGGAACGCTATAAAATCCCAAGTCTTGGCTGACTTCGTCGTAGACTGGACTTCACCAATCACGAAAAATAACAGATGCGAACAGGTGCCATGGATAATTTATTGTGACGGAGCCTGGTGTGGAAAAGGTGTGGGAATTTCAGCAATAGTAACATCACCCTCGGGTATCAAGATAAGGTACGCAGCAAGACTAGACTTCCCAGATGAAGCAGTCTCCACCAACAATACCACGGAATACGAAGCCCTGCTACTAGCACTAAGAAAAATGAAGGCCTTGGGCCAGCAAACTTTCGTCATCAAATCAGACTCCAAAGTGATTCAAGAACACGTTGAGAAAGAGAGCGAGGCAAGAAATCCGGAACTTATCAAGTATCTGAAGAAAGTTCGAGAAATGGAAAAATATTTCAAGGGCTATACTGTGCAACATATCCCAAGGGCTGAAAATGGCGAGGCAGACAAGCTAGGAAAAGCAGCAGCTCAAAATCAGCCTCTACCCCCAGATGTTTTCTTTGAAATCATCACTTCTCCTTCGGTAAAAGAGCAAGAAGAGAGAATGGTGAATGTCATAGAAAATGTTGACTGGAGAGCTCAAATCATAGCATTTTTAAGAGACCATTATGAACCTACAGATGAAACCGAGTTAAACAGACTCAGGCAAAGGGCAAGGGGCTATGCCATAGTAGATGGAGAGTTGTATAAATCTGGAATTTCTGAGCCTTGGCTAAGGTGTATCACTCCAGAAAAAGGGAAGGAACTTCTAGCAGAAATTCACAGCGGATTCTGCGAAGCCCACATCTGTACAAGGGCACTTGTAGGGAAAGCAGTAAAACAAGGATTCTTTTGGCCATCCATGATTATTGATGCGAAAAAGCTAGTTCAATAATGCGAGGCATGTCAAAAAACAACAAGACATCAGAAAGCATCTTCGCTCCTGATTCAGCTCATTTCACCATCATGGCCATTACAAAGGTGGGGAATGGATCTAGTGGGACCATTACCCACAGCTCAGGGCAATTGTAAATTTACAACGGTAGCTGTTGATTATTTCACAAAATGGATTGAGGCAAAGCCATTAGCAAACATCACCGCTGCAACTGTTCAGAAGTTCTTTTGGCAGAACATAATCTGCAGATTTGGAGTTCCAAGGGAACTCACAGTGGACAATGAAAAACAATTTGACTGCTACACCTTCAAAGAATTCTGTGGAACTATAGGCACACATGTCAAGTTTTCCTCAGTATATCACCCTCAATCAAACGGAGTGGTGGAAAGGGCAAATGGAATCATATTCACGGGTGTCAAGAAGTGCTTATTCGATCAAAAGAAGGGCAAATGGGTGGATGAGTTACCTAGAGTCATCTGGTCTCACAATACGACTACTTCAAGAGCCACGGGGTTCACACCTTTTCGCCTACTATACGGTACTGAAGTCATGACACCGGAAGAAATCAAGAACGGAAGCCTAAGAGCCAGCAGAAAAGCCGAAGATTCTCAAGAAACAGAAAAGTTAGAGAAAGGTATGATCGAGCTAGATATTCTAGAAGCAGCCCAGAACTTGGAAAAATACCAGCAAGAAACCAGAAAGTGGAAAGACAAGAAAATTGTAAGGAAGGAAATCAGAGTCGGAGACCTGGTCATCAAAAAGAAAAAGGATTGGGAAAATCCGGGAAAGCTACAAGAAACTTGGGAAGGGCCATACATAGTGAAAGAAAGCAACAGGCCAGGTTCTTTCCGCCTAACTGATGAACTGGGAAGGGAATTACCACATTCATGGAACGTGGAAAGCTTAAAGAGGTATTATCCTTAAGAAAGATAGAACTATAAGTTTAGCTAGGTCGCATTTAAATTAAGAAAAATTGTAAAAAAAAAACCCCGGCCTTAGATCTATAAACAGTGCCGAGGGAGAAAAATAGCTTTACTTTTCCTGCATTTTTACTTTACCTAAGGGGACCGTACTTTTTTCCTTGCAAGGGGAACTCCACCATGGAGGCAAGATTTTTAATGAGGCGGGTCTCGTGTAAATTTCCTTTCAATCATTAATGAAAGAAGTTTTCCCCTAAATTTCCTGCATTTATGTTCATATCGTTTCTTTATTCTCGCAAAATCCAAGAAAATCACAAGGGCCGAGGGCCATATTCCAAAAAACGTGATTATCCAAGAAAATCACGAAGGCCTAGGCAACGGAAAGTTGCGGCCATATTCCAAAAAGGGTGATTATCCAAGAAAATCATGAGGGCCGAGAACCATATTCCAAAAAGTGTGATTATCCAAGAAAATCACGAAGGTCGAGGGCCATATTCCAAAAAGTGTGATTATCCAAGAAAATCACGAAGGCCGAGGCAACGGAAAGTTGCGGCCATATTCCAAAAAATGTGATTATCCAAGAAAATCACTAAGGCCGAGGCAACGGAAGGTTGCGGTCATATTCCAAAAATTATGATTCCCCACGAAAATCACAAGGACCAAGGGCAACGGAAGGTTGCAGCCAAATTCCAAAAAGCACGGCTAAATGATTATTTAATTTTCCCAAGAAAGTACGGACTATATTCCACCTTTCATCAAAAATATACAAAGGCATAGTGCCAATTAGATAAGATTCATAAAGATTTGTTTTCATCAGAAACAAAATTCACAAGGCGTGTTGAACGTAACCAAGAGTTGTCATATCAACACGGTTTTCCATCTTAAGTCCGTAAAACTGTTTACCAAGTTTTATCGACTTATCCTTAGAAAACTTATTTAAAGCTACATCAAGACTTATCTTCTTCTAAGAAAATGACACGTCCTCGTGATACGAAACGCAAGGTAGGGAGGGTGACGATTTTTGCAAAAATATTTCTCAAGATGCTTCTTCGCATCACAAGAGACAGCGTGTCATTACAAGTTCTTACAGTACAAAGATCAAAAAGAACGTTTTACAGAGGAAGTTCCAGTACATGGCCAGGCTTTGAACCTCGCTGTTCGGCAATATCGCAAACATACGCAAAATCATCATCCACGGCTAAGGGGCTCCGTCTTCACAAAGCGTGTAGTATCTTCTTCAAGCGTCGAAACAGCAAAATCGTCTCGAGAAGTAAAAAACCAGCCCAGAGGAAAGCTATGCATCGAGAAGTATTCACAGCAGAACATCCAAAAATCTCTAAAAGATTTTTCAGGAAAAGCTTCTTTGTACAGACGCCAGGAGGCTCCACTGGCCATGACACGTTCACGATACATACGAACAGGAATAACGTCCTGCGCAGGCCCCCCTTCAAGGACCTACGCAGGAATAGTATGTTACAAATCTTTCACAAACATCTCAAAGCCTTCAAAGTCAGAAGCATCCTAAATCCTAAACCTGCTCTGTATTAGCCGGAGCCGCGTCAGGATCAGTAACGTTCACATCTTCAGCACTCTTCTCGCCAGCTTCTTCAGCAGCACCATCATCAGAATTCATTTCCAACACCGCTTGAAGCTCTTCTTGCGCCTCATCTTCCAAAATCTGAAAGAGACAAACAAAAGGCTCATAAGCAAACAATGGCACAGGTAAATAAAAGCAATCAAGACACTCACAAGTATATCAAGAAGAAAAAAGTACCTTGGCAAGCTTCGCACGGGCAATTTCTTTGGCAAATTCCTTGCCACCAACCATCCAAACTTCTTAACAAAATTCTTCTTAATATTCTTTACATCATCATTCGCATGAATCATGGATACACTAGATGCCGAAGGAAACTCAAGTCCAGAAGAGCAAAACTTCCCAAGATCAGCACAATCTTTAATCTCTAACAGCTTCAGAAGGCTCTCGGAGAAGAACGCAGCAGCAAAATCACTGGCAGAACCAATAAGTTCGGGAAGACTTTCGAATTCTTCAACAAGCCAGTTAATAATTGCTACTAGATCTTCAGCGTCAGGAAAAGGATTTGGCCTAGCTCCATACTCACCAAGAGCATCGCTATATTTCTCAAACAAAAATTCAAAGTTATTTTTAATTTTCTTTTCCCCATCCCTCATAACCTTTAAGTGGTCAGCAAGATCTTTTTCCAGAGAAGTAATCCTAAGATCTTTCTCACTATTGGCTTTTGCAAGATCTGCATTCTGCTTTGTGGCTTCGGCATTTTTAACCTTACGATCCGAAATTTGGTTTGCATCACGCTCAATTGTTCCGCGCAATTCTTCAATAATTTTCAAATCATCTTCATGAGATTTCTGAAGCTTCGCATGCTCAATCTCTAAACTCTTGTAAGCGTCATCGGCATGCTTCCTTCCTTCCTTAGCAAGTTCCACCATCTCCTTCAAAGTCTTGTTATGAACTTCAAGTTCCTGAGAAAGTTTCTTGGAAGAAGATAGCTCCCGCTCGAGGTTAAGAATCTTGCCTTGAAGCGAAAGAGCACGGTTCTCATCAGCACGGGTTTTCTCAGACGAGATTTTGCCAGCAATCACAGATTTCAAACCGAGGGTAGTGCTGATCATTGACAAATCTCTAGCAGGAAGTTTCCGCAAAGCATCTTCAAAAACTACACACAGCAAAATGCACAATAAGCAAAACTAAAAAAAAGAGTAAAGGAAAGGTGAACACAAGTCAAAACCAACGTACCTGCAGGATCAAAGTAGTTACCAACATCTTCATGCGCTGATCTCACAATTGCATGAGCATCATCTTGAACCGTCTCTATCCGAGATTCCGGAATTTGTTCTAAGTCTTGAGCAGAAAAGGAGGGCCTCTTCAAAGATTCGCCTCCGGATGAGCTCGCGAAGGCGGCAAACGATCCTGGAGCATTCCATAGCATTTCAAAGCTATAAGGATCATCATCCCTCCCAATCCCAGTACCACCAACAAACATTAACTTACCCTTCAGATTTGTTCCAAAGGTCTGGTTATACCCGTAGGTCTCGGCCGAAACTCCCCCACTCTCAGGAACATCTTGCCGACCTTGAATAAGAAGCGGAAAGTGAGAAGGAGGACCTCGCTGCATGGTTTTTTCAAGATCAGCCATGAATTTAAGAGAGGCATCACCGTCGGTTGTCTTGTCTTCCAAAAGGACAATTGTCACACCTGTTTTTCCAAAGAAAACCAAGTGCAAATCTATATGCATGCCAGGATCAAGATTCATGCATATAGTTGACATAAGTGAATAACAGTACAGTATCACATAAAGAAAGAGAAAGATTATCAGAGTATTATGCTAAATCCTGGAAACGAAGGAACCAAACTTCCACAAGCAGTCGACTGGGGGTTGCGTACGCCTAGCACCAGCAACATCTTCACAACAACTTCATAGCAGCTTCCTCTTTCTGAGCAACATTGTTTATAGCAAGGGTGAGTACATGCCGTACTCAGCAAGTGTGGGGAAAGTATGAATGCAAAGGTTTATCAAGGAAAGGCTGACAGGTTGACTGCATTAAGCAATTTTAGTTGGTCAAATTTTATTAGCACCTGATTACTAATAAGGTATAAGTATATACCAACCCACATTAACATAAAGAGATACGCCATAAGCATATGGCTAACATAACCATAAACCACGATTTAAGTCCATCTTCGAGTTCAATTATCATGTGAGGGTCCAGACCGCTCTTGACCGTGAGCACGGCTAATCGATTAGTTTTACACTCTGCAGAGGTTGTACACTTTCACCACAAGTCGCGTAAAAGTCCCGAAGAACTTTGAACCCAACCATGCGATGCCGGCCAAGCATCATACCACACTACCGAGGTGTGATTGCATAGGGACGCTACGAGGCCTTTACAAAGAGTCCTCCCATGTGTATTAGTCCATAGTAGCATATGCCATAGAGGCTATCTTTCGTACCTCACTTCTATTCACGGACGGCCAGCCATAGAGTACTTCCGTTCCAATACCTATCCGGAATAGAAGAGCCATAAAAGCATTCCTCCGTACCCAAGCTACTATGCGAGTAATGGCCACACAAGACTTCCCTAATTACTCAGCTAAGACCAGAGCCATTTAGTCCTTGTGGTTGCACTGTTGTCCTGGGTGGTCGCTCCATGTTCCAATTAATCATATGATCTTGTATTAACTAGGGATACAACATAAAAGTAAATCATGTTTATCATTGTTGTTCATTAGAACCACCATAACCCAAGGTAGAGCAACTAAGCATAGCTACCCAACAGAAAGGTAAACCCAGGTTGACAATGCATGATCATAAAGACTAGGATTAAACCTTAATAGGACCCATCAAATTAAATGCAAGCATATGCAATGTGATTAAACACAGTTATTGGGACAAAAGAATAAGGACACACTTGCCTTTAACCAGTGTAATGCTGTTGCTCAGAGTTCTTCAACTTCTTGCTCTTCAAAGCTCTCGAACCACGTTCCTTCTACTCGCATCAATCATCGGTCACAAGCATACAAAGCAAACATACAAGTAAAACTAAGAACAATGCACCAATCAAAAGAAAAGCTTTAAAAGAACACACTAAAAGGTAGGCTCGATGCTAAGGATCACTGAAGCACACAGACCGTGCTGAGAAAGGAAAGGCTTGGTTAGCTTTATGAAGAACACTAGGCTTGAGCAAGAACTAGGATCAAAAGATCTGGAGCTTGAAAGAATATTAGCTCTATAACAGAGACACATTGAGACAGAGAGCTTTGATAAAGAACGACTAACGTTCGATTTGCATATGTGAGAGATCAAACTATGAGCTAGGTTTATTTTAATTAGTAAAAGATATGTAAAGGATATTTCATAAGAAAATACCCTAAATTAGAATTAATGCAGCATTATATTTTTATTTGCAAAGACCGTAGTAAAAATCTAGTCAAATTTTATTTATAAAGATTCATATATAAATTAAATCAGTTAAACATTTAATTTAGAAAAGCTAAACTATATGAATCCTCTAAACGTAACTTTATGATTCGAGTAAACTAATAAAATTATAATTAAAAAACTCATTCATGTTGATATTTAAACAAATTAACATTTATTTATAAAAACCGGTGTAAAAGCCTATCAACTTTTAATTATAAAAGTTTAATTAATTATTAAGCAAATTAATATTTGGTTTATGAAAAACCGGGTAAAAGATCTAATTAGATTTTATTTACAAAAGCACGTAAACTAATCATTAATCAAATTAATATTAATTATGAAAAACGGTGTATAGCACTATATTGCTTTTATTTATAAAAGGCGTGCATAACTAGGCTTTTAATCAAAATTAATATTAAATTAATTTTCAGAAAACAAACATGAAGAAAACTCACCACTAACACGCATTTTACATTATTATGAACCTAACGCAACTTGAACGGATGAAAACGGAGTTAAAACAGGGAAGATATGGCCTATAAAAGATCTAGGGACTTGTTGGCAAAGATTTCAGAACTTCAGGGGCTTTACTGCGAAAAACCTCAGGGTGGATTTATGTGTCAAAGTGGAATCTCTGTAGGGGGTTATCTGCAAAATTTGCAAGACACAAAGAAAACATGTAAAGATTACATAACTTTGCAGGGATCTAATCAGAAAACGACCTTCTTGTTCTTCCTCTGGTTCGCAGCGGACAGAGCGGACAGGGAGGTCCTGGGCAACGACGTCGCCGGCACTTCAGGCAGCTAGGGGCTCGGGTGAGGTATAAAACGGAGAGAGGTGGACGAGGGGATCGCGATGGTGTGCTCACCGGGGTGGGAGACGGATGGAGACGATCGGATTTCGAGGACGACGGTGAACGACGTCCTGCAGCTCGGTCACGGGCGGCGGCGCTTCGGTGACGGTACGGCGACGGGAACCGGCGATTTGGACTCGGCTCGGCTCGGGGATGCACAAGGCGGCGTTAGCTACTCCTACAGACGCTTCGTCGCGGCGATTGGCGACGGCAGGCGGCGGCCTGGTGACGGCTCGGCTTATGCAGGGGCGGCGTGGTGCGACGTGACGAGGAGCAGGCACGCACGCGCAAGGCCCCAGGCGGCGGCTGCTTATTATAGGGGTGCGGAAGCTGCCCATGGCTTGCACGGCACGCATGCCAAGGAGGTGTCCGGCGGGGGTACGCCGGCTCGGCCTCGCCACGGCCATGTCCGCCACGGCCTCCGTGGTCGGGCCCGGATGGGCTCCGCGGGCAACCGGGCCGGCGGTGGGAGCGTACCGGGTCGGGCCTTCGGGCTCGGCCCGTTAGGAAAAGGAAAAGATTTATTTATCAGAAAAACAATTTCTCGCGAAAGAATTTTCAGAAAAATCTAGAAAATTTATTAAAGCCACGAAAAATAGTCTGAAAATCCCAAATATTCCAGAAAAATTCTCAGAGATAGTTTGAGACATGAACAATCCAAATAAAATATTTGGAGCTCATGAAAAAGATTTTAGAGCCTTATAATAAATAGAAAATGATCAGCGAAAATGAGAATAAATCCCAGAAAATTCCGGAAAATTCTCGGAAGGATTTGGTCAGCACCTAAGCGTGTTTTTAAATCATTTTGCACTCAAAAACATCAGGATGCATAGACATGGATGCTACACTCACATAAACATTTTATTTAATTTAGAAATACAAATAAAAGTTTTTTTCCTACACTATATTTCCTGTAAAGAAATTAAATGTTGGAAAATTTTAAAATTGAGTGAAAATCATTGCTTAATTATTGTTTCTATTTACATCCTGAAATTGGAAATTTCAGGGTGTGACAACAATTCCCTTCTCCAAGGATGAGGAAGCTTCAGAAATCTTGGACGCCACAAGTTTCTCAGCAACAGCAGGTTCTTTATCTGAAAGAGATTCAATGTCAACAAAAGTACTCTCCGAGGAAGGAGAACACACTACACGACCCGGAACCACCTCACAACAGAACAAAGAATCACCTGATTTCTCGTTGTCATCATCATCCTCATCCGATAGAGCAGACGCAACGCGAGCACGAGGCTTGGAGGAAATAACCTTCTTACTCCCTTTCTTTTTCTTCAAATCTGCCAGGGCAGCCGCCGCAGTTTTTTCAGCTTCAGAACTACGAGGAGGCGAGGATAAGCTCCCGGAAGTCAGTTTCCTCTTCTTGGACATTTCCAAGGTTTTTGTCTTTCCAGAAGTCTTGCTGGGCGCGGAAGGTTTCTCAGAAATCACCAAAACCTTAGGACTCTTCCTCTTCCGAGACTTCGCGAGAACACCAATAGCAATCAACCCAGTAACCCCAGGCGCCTGCATCAACTTCTTTGGGCCAGGAGGCCTCGGGCGTAAGGCTGGGTCCGCGCCAAGTTCCGAGAAAACACGATTCACTCGACGCTTGTGTTTCACAATGTTCTTGAATTGTTTATACTCGCTCAAGTAGCACTTTCCAACCATGTCAACCACCAATTCCTCAACAAGGAAGGTAAAATCGTCTAAACTTTGACTTTCGGAGAGGCGAAGATCAAATCTGGGAAAAGGAACTTTGAACGACGCCCAGTCCACGGAAAGGTACACGATCTTCTTGGGTTGCCACCCAAAAAACAGCGGCCATATACTGGCAGCAACATACTCTTCGATCACATCTCGTCCACCAAGAATGGTGCAAGCAAAATAAAACATATCTTCTCCCTTCTTGAAGTCCTGGGATTTTCTACTGAAAGATGCAGTGGACACAACAGTCATCGGTCCGATAGGTGTATAGAAAGGATTCAGAGGGCCGGCGAGACCCATCTCTTTGGACATATCAACCTTCACGTAAAACCAAAACCGCTGCCAGTCATCAGCCCACTTGTCGTTGCTGCAAGGAGCAAGCTGAATCCTTTCGATTTTCTGACTTGCATTTTTCCGACGAGTGTTAAAAGTACCGCAGCCATAGTGAGCTTCGTACAACTTATCGTCATCAAGCTTGATGATTTTCCGCTGAATATGAAGCTCGAAAAGTCGAGCGAAGACGTCAGCACTTCTATGACCCTCGAAGGTTTTCTGAATCCAGAAAAACTTCGATAGTTCCAGGAACGAGTTGGGCGTAAGCTGGTGACGCTCATCGCACGGAAATCTGAGACCAGTAGTGAAAAAATCTCTGAAGACAACCACCTCATCGGGTTGCGGCTGAGGAACTTCTTCGCTTGTTGGTGCACGGCCGCAGCCAGAAGGAAAAAAGTTCGCATCTTCGAAATCCTTGATCAAGTCAGGGGTCACAAGTGATTTTCCAAAAACAAAAGTGGGAGGATACGCCACCTTCGGGGGCATTAATTCTTCCATCTCAACTTCAACCTGAGAAATGTCCTCCTCAGTTCCAGAATCTTCGCCCGAGTTCACCTCTCCCTCCTCAAGAGTTGTATCCTCAGGGCCCGGGACCATAGGGGCGGCGCTGGAGGAAGGTACTTCAGAAGATTCCGGAATTTCGGAACCTAAGGCAACGGCAGCCTGAGCAATTTCTTCTTCCGTCATCGGCTTGGCAGTATGTCTCACTCGAGCCACCTAAAAACCAAAAAGACCAGGAAAACACCAAATCAAAAATTAATCTTCTACACCAAGAAACAGAACTAAAGAAACAAGGAATTCAAGAATTACCTTCGGAGAAGAAGAAGAGCGGAACTCAGGAAGCAGGGCGCCAAAGAGTCTTCAAAGAATTTGAGAAAAATTCCGAGAAGATTCGAAAGCAGGCAAACGGTGAAAACGAAAGCCACCACAGGCCCTCTATTTATAGGAACGAAGGGATCTATCGAGAAGGCGCCTCGAGAAATGAACCGCCACCCTATAAAGTATCGACGCGTGTCTCCTCCGACGCTCGAGGGTGACGTTTTTTACCAATCCTAAGAAACTTTTTTCGTGGAAACGAGTCGTCGAAGTCAACCCGCTTCCCCGAGGGGCTACTATTGGGGATCGGCTTAAAATCGCCCCCCTCGGAATCTTCCAAGAAGACACGTGCCGGCAGAATTAGGAAATCCCCGAAGGTTCTGAAGTTTTTCAGATCTATGAACAAATTTAAAGACG
Source organism: Cenchrus fungigraminus (assembly GCA_036936925.1). Taxonomy (NCBI): domain Eukaryota; kingdom Viridiplantae; phylum Streptophyta; class Magnoliopsida; order Poales; family Poaceae; genus Cenchrus; species Cenchrus fungigraminus. The sequence goes on from CM072769.1 coordinate 187,342,823, forward strand.
TCATTTCTTGTGATTGGAGAAAGTTTTCTGGTGAACCAAATAGTTGGATGAAATGTTGTTTTATATGTGAACATATTGCTGACACTCGGAATTCCTGAGGAATTACGATTCCTTTCTTTCCCTTGTATTTTGTGATATTCAGGAATCCGAGAATTCTGGAAAATCTTCCTTACGACAAAGATTTCAGGAAAGAGCAAAGGAATGGCACAAAGGGGAAAAAACCTGTCCGAGGCTGCTCAATAAAGATTTCCGAAGGTCACGATGGGATTCTAAGGAACCGAAGCTGACTCAGTCAACCGTGTATCAAGGAAGATACAAAGAGACGTGAGAAGTTTGGCTACGGAAGAAGAAATAAACTAGAATACGCAATGGCACGTTTGTAATTTAGGAAGGGTCCCCGTGATTACCGCGGACTCATGTACCCCCAACATTTCTATGTATATGTAACTTTACAAAGGGTAGTTTCGGAATGTAAAAGTGACCCTCGGGCACTATAAAAGGAGCCCCCATGCCTCCGTGTAAAGGGGTCAGCTTTTTCAGAGTAAGAACAGAAGCTTTTGTCAGTTCGTTTCCACCTTTTGTCTGGAGATTTCGAAATTTTCAACACATCACGCGGTGGGCCTCAGATGAATGGAATGAAGCAGGTAAATGGTACGAGACAGGAAACCAATCACGCCTAAAGTGCATCACGCGGTGCTGGATGGGCCTGTGGACTGTGCAAGGAGGGCGACCAATCACCCCCTAAGATGCTCTCGGCACAGGCCTGGCTGGTGTTGTGGCAGCTACTCTATCGATTCTATTTGACTCTATATTGATACTCCCTTCGTTTCAAAATTACTTATCGCTGTTGATCATAACATTTGACCATTCATCTTATTTAAAAAATTATGCATACATATTTTGTTTTGTTTGCAACTTCATCATAAAAGTCACCATAAAAAGTATTTCAAGTATAACTTAGCATTTTGTATATTTGCACTAATTTTTAAATAAGACGAATGGTCAAACGTTGTGATTAAAAGTCAACATTGGTAAAAAAAAAATGGAACGGAGTGAGTATTTTTTTAACGTGCTGCACGGTGCATTAATTGGATTTCCCGATTGTGATCCTACGCGAGTGGACTCACATTAAAAAGTACGAGTACTTCGTAATCATCACCAAGGCTATATATAAATTTCCGATCTCGATTTGATACGATTCGTTAAGAGGCTCTATATCGATTCGATTTTACTCTATATGTTAACGTGCTGCACGGACGGTAAGATCTGGATTCAATACGATTCGTTAAGAGATTTATATTAGCTGCTCATGGTCGAGCACATTATAATATAGTTCAGGAGGTAATACATGCTTATAATTATTGAACACGAGATATAGAAATTATAGGAGCCAAAATCATCTTTATTAATTTTTCCATAAACCATTATACTCCCACCATCCTAAAAATAAAAAATAAATCAATCTAAGTTTTTTGAAGTTTACCAAGATTACACTAAAAGAAGAAGTACAAATAGTTATGATATCAAAAACACCACCTACAATTAGCTTCATATTCTCTATAAGTGTTATCAAATTTAAGAAAAATTGACTTGGCACAAGGCTAGAATGGTTGTTTTTTTAGGATGATGATGCAGGGATCATTTATCAATCGGCTGAATCGTCATGATGAGGATATATAGAGTGGTAAAAGTTTTAGACAAAAGCTCAATTTTAGACAGAACTTCATTCCTTCTCTAAATTTAGACACGAATGGTAAAAGACCAGAAATATCCTCCTAGTAAAATTTTGTTATTTTCTCTTCTAATAAACCTCCAAAGGATAGAATGGACTTTTACAATAAATAAGCTAAAAATTAGCTTTAGCTCCAAACAAGATATGGTTAATTTTAACCAGTTAGTTTTATTCCATCCAGACAGGTAATAACCAGAGCATGACAAACTTGGCAACTTGCATTGTACATGTACATGCACAGCATTGAGTACAAATTATTGGATTCAGTGAAACGGCTTGGGCTTTGTCAACTTCCTTCTCCGGCCATTAGGCAAAAGCTGAGCATTTCTGTGACTGTGCAGTAGTAGATCCCAAGAGCTGATGACCCGGTGTCCAGTGCGGCAAGGCGGGGCTCAAGTGCCTCGACACGACACGCGAGTCGAGGAGGTCCATGATCTGCGGCGCGGTCACGCACCTGGGGACCTTGTACTGCCCGACGGACGCGCCACGGGACACGGCCAAGTCCGTGAGCTCCTGGAAGGTCCCCCGCCGGACTACCCGGATCTCCAGCGGCCCGATCGAGCCAACCACCGCCCTGCTCCGCCGGTACACCGGGTTCATGGCCTCCTCCATCTCCAGGCAGCACCGATCCAGCACCTCGCCGTCGTCCACAGCAGCGCCGCCACAGCTCTGTGCTCCCTCGGCCTTCAGCAGCAGCTCCCAGTAGATGACGTAGTGCCCCGGGAAGCTCTTGGTGCAGACCCGGCTGGTGTAGTCCACCACGGTCGCGCCGCCGTGCCGGCAGAGCAGCGCCGATGCGCGCGCCACCGCGCGCTGGAGGTCGGCCTCGTCGGTCTTGTCGGCATCGACGGACAACAGCACGCCCTTGCGGCGCACAAACCGGAATTGCGGCGCCGCATTGTGGAACCCCGTCACGCGGAGGACGTCGCCGACGCGGTACCGGCACAGCCCGGCGTAGGTGGTGACCACGAGCTCGTACTCGCGCCCGGCCTCCACGCCGGCGAGCTCCACGAGCTGGCTCGCGTCCGCGTCGCCACGCGCTGGCTCGCCGGCGGCATCGACGGGGAGGAACTCGAAGTAGGCCATGAAGGGCATGATGGTGTAGGACACCTCGGACGGGTCGCACATCGGCCGCAGGTTGACGCCGAAGGAGCACTCCGAGGACGCGTACACAGTGGAGACGATCGGCAAGCCGCCGCTGTACAAGTTCAGAGTCGGGACGTACTGCGCCATGGAGCCTGTGGCCACGGCATGGAGGAACTTGGTGTTGGGCCAGATGCGTGCGATAATGCCAGCCCCACAGGCTTCGGAGCCCTCGGCACGGACGAACTGGGAAAGCTCCGGGTCCGGTCGAAGGACGGCGGCGACCGCCTCGCGCACCGAGGGGTCGGTGACGCGGTGGGTCAGCACGCCGGCGTCGATGTCGGCGGCGAGCTGCTCCCAGTTGTGGAGAAAGATGATCGCCCGGACGACGCCGGATGCAAACATGGTGCCGATGCGCACTACTTCGTGGCGATGGCATAGGCCGCACAGCATCTGCACGTACATGCTCTGGAACGAATCGGCGCAGAGGATGGCCGCCATGGGGCTCGTGTAGGCGCCGGATGATGCGAGCTTCTCGAAGTGGTCGCTCTTGAACACGCTCGTCAGGACGGGCCGCGCGAGTAGGCCTCCCGGCGTCTTCGTCTCCGAGCTAACGAAGTGGAAGTAGAGACCCCTCCCCTTGTGGAGCCCAGGCACGTACCTGCGCCATGGCCACAACCACAAGGTTACTGCAACTGCTTGTACCAACAAATTAATATGAGCCACAAGCATTCTGAAGTAGATAGCTTACTGGTTGATGACAGGCATAACGAAGCTGCCAAGCAGCTGGCGGCGGTGGCGCTCATCCTCGACGGTGGGGATGAGCTTGCGCTCGCCGCCCGACGTGCCGGAGCTGATGAAGAACTCGGACACGGGATGCCTCGGCCCTGTCAGGATGGGCGAGCGATCGCCGTTGGCGATGCGCCGGATGTACGGCAGCAGGTCCTCGTACTCCACCAAGGGAACCTTGGCCCGGAAGGTGGCGCGGTCGGTGGCGCCGCCCAGCCCGCATCTCGCGAGGTACTCGGCGCCGGCGTTGCGGGAGAGGATCTCCACCAGTATGCGCTCCTGCACGGCGTCCACGTTGGTGGTCACCTCCTCGATGAACTGAAGCTTCTCGGCGTCTGTCTCCTTCACCGGCGCCGGCGACGTGGCTGGGCTCCGAGTTGCCGCGCTCATGATCGACATGTCTGCCATCGTCGTGGCTAGCTAGTAGCTGATTGGGGACGGCCAGGCAGCAAGCTAGGGGCTTGGATCGGGATCGCAATGGGGAGGGCTTTGTATATGTTTATCTCTGGATTAAGTAGTGGATTAATGGTGGTTTGTGAGATTCTCCCTGATCATGTGCAGCCACTCTTAATTAATTATGTTCTCATTGCAATTACTTTGATGATCAAACACTCCTTCCAGTTTGGGACAGCAACACGGTCTCCAAAACACAACTTTGACTTCGCTGTTCTATAAAAAATATTTATTAAAAAGTTATATATGCATATTTTTATGAAAATGATTTTCAAAACAAATCTATTGATATGATTTTTATATTTATAAACTTAACGACTTAAACATTATTCATCATTTATATTTGTAATATTTGACTCAAACCTTATCCAAAACCACTTCTTTTACCAAACCGGAGGGAGTAAATGATGATGCTTGTGTACGGTCCATTTCAGACCGACGCCAGAACACGTGGTCCCCTGCTCGGCTGCTCCTTCCGAGGAAAGATTTGTGGTCCTGTTTAGTTCAAAAATTCACCAACTACCCGTCACATCAATCTATAAACACTAATTAGGAGTACTAAATATGGATTAATGATAAAACTCATTTCACAATCCCTACTTTAATTTTCGAGATGAATCTAACGAACCTAATTATGTCATGATTAGACAATATAGCGCCACAGTAACCAATCTCTAATGACGGATTAATTAGGCTTAATGGATTCGTCTCGCGATTTCTAGTCCATTTGTGTAATTAGTTTTGTAATTAGTCTACGTTTAATAATTCTAATAGACCTTGAAAGGGAACACAAAAATTTCTCCAAAATTTTCATCTTGAAAGAATGATTTTTTTAGAATATTAAGTCTGCCGCACGTGTTTCAAAAAAAAAGTTAGGAACGTACCAAAAGTTTATATTTTAAGCAAAAAAAATCAGACTCTTTCGTTGCTTGGTTTATAATTATCATCCTCTACCTTATTTCCATATTTTGATTTCAGTGTTCAAATTATTAATTAAAAGCAAAAGTGTAACAGATTTTACTGAAAATTTTCTTTAACTATAAACCTAATTTGTCTTTTCTCTAATATCCCAAATAATTGCACCAATGTACTTTGCATTGAACCCACATATGCGTTGCATCTTGATTGCTATATAGGAAACCCTCTCTTTTCTTTCTAAAGATGATGTAGCTTTCAAATTCCATTCAAATTTGAACAATATTCAAATTTGAATATGAAATTCTATTCAAAACCCCTTGAAACAATTGTCAAAACCTCCTATTCGTAACCATGCCGCCAACTTCGGTTTAGACCCGCTCCCGATATTGGCCCACGAAGCCCAACACCCCCTCGGCCTTTACACACACACACAACACAAACACACACACGGCCCACATAGGCCCACACCGGCCCACTTCCCCATCATCTTGCTCCTCCATCAACCCCTTCCTCCATCCCACACTCGCCTGCGTCACCACCGTCGTCTGCCGCAGCCTGAGCCACAACTTCCCCTGGATTCGTCTCCCCTCGGTCGACCAAGCCACGTGTCCTCGCCACACCTAGCCGTTGCCGCCGCGGCGAACATTTAATGCGCCCGCCGCGATCCAATCCCTCTACCGGCCGTCGTGCCTATCCCCCCCACACTCTTCCTTCGTGGCCAAGCAACCTTCCCACTTCGCCGTAGACGTGTCGCCACCAGTCGCGCCCTCTCGACCTATAAATAGAGCCCCACCCCTCGCCAGTCGCCATAGCCACACACCACCACCACTAACCCCCGCCGGCATAGATACCCGTCGTGCCTCCCTCACCAGTGTGTCGTCCTCCTTTCTCACAGAAGCGCCCATGGTTGAAGTCAGGGAGCTTTGCGCGGCGGTAGCCACCACAATCCCTAGCGAAGCCCTGGTCCCAAGCGCCTGAGCTCCGCCGTAGAATCCGTAGGAAGCCGCCACACTGCTCACCCCACTAAATGGAATCAATAGCTTTGTCAAAAGTCCTTTATTCCTAATCACCAACACTTTGCTCTCATTAACCTGATCAGCTACAGACTGCAACTGTAGGGAGAAGGAGAAAGCTTAAAGCAAGAGGAGGTGAAAGGTAGGTTGGCTGATGCTATCAATCAGTGAAACAATCCCTACATTAGAAAACGCTGGTGCTCGTCAATCCTCATCCTCTTTGTTTCTTCACTTTCCCATCTCGATCATTGCAGCTGCCATGGGGATACCTTCTTTCTCAACGCGGATTAATTGACACAGGGGTAACGTGCACCCCCCTGATATCTGCCGCACGTTGCTGCTTTGAGATTGGCAGAGGCAGTCCACGGTGGCAATCGCGAACAGTAAATAGGATAACTAACCTACCAGGTGTCATGATTAACGATTTGGTCGAAACAGAGCCGGCATACAGCGTTCATACTACGCCTTCGTCCTTCGCAGGGGCATTATAGGAAATGTCGGAACTCCAGATATATCGATATTTTTTTTCCATGTGGAATCCGCAATGGGAGAGAAGCAGGGGGGAGGCAACGGGTCTACTATTCCGCCTTCGTCTTCCTCTCCTCTGTTGCTACTTCTCCAACCTTAGTTGCCGCCCACTAGCTACCTAGCCATTAATCCTCCTCCGCCTTACCAAATCCACGAGTATTGAACCGCACGGGATCAAAAACCCATCCATTAGCCACAGCCTCGTCCAGCCAATCAGCCATGCCGCGACGGTACTCGACGAAGGGCAGATCTAGATCAGAAATGGTCATTGTTGGACCTTGCCCGACTGAATCGATAATACAGGTGAGATATCCAGTAGCAATTTCCCCCAGCTGAAAAGATTCTACTGACATCAAAGCTAGAGATAACTAACTTACAATTCCAACACAATGACATGGCCAAATAAACAGTGTTGTTGGAGCCCAAACATCTGAAGCAGGGGACAATACCAGTGCAGAACAGACGGTTATGATTACAGCTGTGGCTTCAAGATGCTCCTTCAGACTCATACATCAGCTTGTCAACGAGTTTGATGAAGCAAAAAAATCTCTGGTTAGGGAAATAGGGTTCGAGGGTTTGCTACATTTTCCATCACTGAACAAGATTGATAGGAGGTTCGCAGTTTGGTTGATGTGCAGGGTTGATCATTTGAGCCAGACAATTGTACTAGATTCTGGTAGAAAGATAAATTTTGACAAAACAGATGTAGCGAAAATATTCGGCATCCCCTGCAAAGGACTTAAGGTGACTGAACATTTCTGCACAGATAGAAAGGCAATAACAAGAGTTCTGACAGATTATTTGGGAGCAACAAAAAAAGAATGTAGGAGTATAAAACCAGCACTTAGAATTCTGACTCAAACATACAATGAAGAGATGTCTATACACCAGCGTAATGCATTCAAAGTTGCTTTACTTATCTACATCATATCAACACTTCTAAATCTAGGCTCAAAGTTTGATTATGTTTCATATGAGTACTGGAATGCTTTGGTAGATCCTTCAAAAATAAGTTCCTATGACTGGGCTGACTATGTGATCCAAAAGATACTAGATGCATCAATCAAACTCAAAAGTGAGCTGAGCAGAAATACAAAGGTTGCAAATATAACTGGATGTGCGTTGTTCCTACAGGTGAGCAATTCTATATAATGCATCATTATACATTACTACAATACATCACATATACGTATACAACTAAAATGAAAAACCTAATATCTTCTTGTATTATGCAGATCCTTTATCTGGACAGTGCAGACCTTGGAGTTTGGAATTTGGAGCACATAAACTTGCCACGTGTCAGGTATTTCAATGGAGCAAGACTGAGATCCATGATACTTGCAGATTCATCTAAAAATCCAACAAACTACTCACAACGCCATTTCGGGAAAAGCAAGGTAAACAAACTTAAAACTAAGAAATACCAAGCATCCATACTAGGTAGGTAACTAGAAAACTTTAAAGACATATGGTAAAATTTACAACTGAGACCACCTACCTCTGTCTGCTACCACTGGGGTTGCACTAGCGTAGATGGAAAAAAAGTGGCTGCAGGATGCCTCACACTGAAGCTATGGGAAGCAATTGCAGTTTTACTTCGCCTTCTACGGGTACCAATCAAGGTAAGATAAAAAAAATCTTCATTGCTTCAACATAAGTCTATAAAAAATGAAAATGGGTATAAAGAATGACTTTCTGACATCAACATGATTTGTATATGTTTCCAAAGTTGGACAGGGAAGCCTACGAAGCTTTGATGGATTATGAAACACGTGTCAACCCAATTGCAAAATTGGCTACCATAAAATTGATGTCGACGTTAATGTCGATTATCCAGCCGATTATAAGAAGACGTCAGAACAATCAAACTATTGACCTGCTGGTAGGCTCAAAAGGTACGTGTAACTACAATACCAGCAGATATATTTATCCGTAAAGCAAAAATATAGTACATTTGAAACTAAAAATACCCATATAATTGCTATGACATCAAAAAAAGCAAATCAAGCAAAAAAATATCACTGAAAAAAAACACGACGACTTTAGCAAATAATTTGGTGTGATTGATGCAGATAAAAGTTATTCACTGGCTGCTGGTTTATCAGTTACCAGTGCCAGTTCGTCGGAGTCAAACACAGATCTGAACACAACCAGTACAAGCTCAAATTTTGATCCAACCGATGTGTCCGAAAGTGCTGGTTCAACGCTAGTTGGAGATCAGGGAGGCACCAACTTGATCGAAACACCAATAGTCCTCCACTTCGTACCAACATTCATACAAGTGCGGCTGGGAGAAATAACATCACAGTTGCTGGGGGGCTGTGAGATGAGCATGGACCTGTTCAACGCATGCCTGAGGAGCATGAAGCAACAACAGGACAACGCTAACAGCAGAGTGTTGAACCATTTCTTTGAGGCCGAAATAATGGTAACTGTCGAACCTTCACTTAGAAAAAACTGATGGTTGAAAAAATACATGCATGTCACAGATTGCTATTGATGATATTTTACTCAGCTTCCATACGTTATATAAAATAGATCATCATAACCAGGATTATGCTTTTACAATAAAACAGGAATCAATAATGAAAAACACTTTTGCAATTGCTGATCCATACATTGAGGACCAGTTCAAGGGAAGACACATCAATTACAACGTGGCAGAGTGCGACATGGTAAATTGACAAAACAAAAACCAACCACTATTTATTTGAAACCTCCTAGCAATTACCAAGTGTGCTTTTTTCTTGTGCAGTGGTTTTTCCCATGTAAACTGGACAATGGCTGGATATTGTACACCTGGAATCTCTGCATGAACGAAATAAGTGTTTTCGACCCTAAAAGGACACTAGGCAGAGGGGGGACCACGGACCTATACCACATCGAATCAACCAAGAAATTAAAGGCAGCAATAAATTTGGCTGCTGGATCATTGTTCGCAAGCTCGGAACAAGTCTACAACAAAGCAACAACTAAAATGATGGTTGGCTACACAGCTCCAAGGTTAGTTTCATACTCCGCAAAATGACAAGTAGTGAGCATTGCTACATATCTTTAAAATGCATGACACACCAAAAAATGTAATAACAAAAATGTAATAACTACCATGACAATGCTAACAAAAAATCTGACACGCTCGATAATACAGACCGAATACAACTGGGCTAGTGTGCGCTCATTTGTGCACGACATCTGGAAACAAGGACTACAACACATACACTTCGACGGTAAGTACAACCAACATTTCGCTTCGACGATTATTGTAGCCAGAATATAGGACTGCATCACTGATTGTAAAAATCAGGGCGCATTTTTTATTTCATTATAACAATGCGTCTCATACATGCATTAAAATATTACAATTCGCAGCCTACCATTCAGAAAATGGCATCGAATATTGTCAGAAGGCTGGAGCAGCTACAAGGAAATTGCGGATCAATACCGGAAGAACTAATCCGGAACTTTGCTGAATAAGGTAAACTCCCTGACCAAGAAATGACATAAAAATTGTTCACAGTTCCATATGGCTGCTATTGAACTAATAATATATTTATTCTGCATAACATCAATCCTCCAGTATCTTAAAGTGCTCATAATCAACGGTATTGTAAATGCGTGCTTCATCAACCAATATAGCAAGAATGGCCCTGAAAACATAATCAGGTAAAACCAACTAGTGAGAGCCATCAACACACACACAAAAAAATTTATTTTGTACTTAAATAAACATGCCATGGTGTGTGGTTACTGGGAGTAGTTGCAATATTTTTGTTTTAAATTTAATATTAGCACTATCAGTAACCTATTTATAAACATGTATATATAGAGATAAATATATGATGACACATTATTGCTTTTATAAGGACAAGGAAAAAGTTGACGACCAGAAAATTATATATATATTAACTTCAAACAGAGTCTCATTCTCTCAATGTAACACTCCACGTGTGGGAGTGTATATATTAGTAAATACTTAGCAATTTTAAATAACAACTAAAATAACAAATTAAAATTTATAGCTGCCTAACCTCAGTCTAGAGGTCTCAATCTCAGATCCTTTTATGATAGCTTCGAATGAACAACCATCCTCCAAGTTCCTACATGTAAAGAAATCAAACTACTATTGGAAAAAATAATTTGCATAACTACCTAAAACATAAATGACACATGTGACAAAAAAATAAAATGCTGGCGGCATGCGGAAAAGGCTGATTGAATAAAACGAGGAAATAAAATACTGACCTTGAAGCATCAGATGACAGAAAATCTATAACAGCCTCAGTGTCTGCTTCAAAAGAAGCCTCAGCAGCACGGCGTGATACAGATTCATAATCATTGGGTCCAAGTGACATCTGAACATATGTGTGTATGACAGAGAGATAATGGTGTGTGACCTCATTATGATTGCTGATAGGCCTGCAGAAAAATGCTAAATATCTAGAAACAACACTGACAAAGATATATGGCTTCAAATCAATCTACGTTACCAAAATGCAAACCTTGACGTAATTACATGAACTTTCATCAAATCTTGTTCCATCCAGACAGTTGCATAAACAGAATAATAGCAATCCAAGCTGGATCAAATTAATTTGTGTGAGTAAAAGAATGTAAAAGGAAAATAATATCAATCAAAAGACATGTAACCTATGGCTTTCTAGACCAGTCTTGCCAGAAACTGCATCAGGCCTGTACATAACAAATATACCCATAATGCTCTTTTGATAACAGTAAAGTATTACCATGATTATATTTACACTATTACCCACTGAACTGTGTATTACACTCACCAGGATCTGCAAGTGATAGTTCCAGTGCCATCATAAAGATCAAATCCAGCGTAAGAAGGGACTTGGACAACTTTGGACAACTTACCACAAAGACGGACTTTTGAGAGAAAGTAATAGAGAAGACTATCAGATATAATACAGGCCGCATTACCTCTTAAAAATACTGAAGTTAATTAATTTCGAATAAAACAATTGTAATTCAGTACCGTGTAAACCAGACTGTTGTTGACAACCAAACGACCTCTGTGTACACTTTTTGACACCCAAGCATCGACTAGCATCTTGATGGAGACAGGCATGAGATTGTTGTCGGTACGGATGCGACTTGATTTCAGCCGTTGATAGCTAATGATCACTACCTTGTGCTCGGACATCTTCCCGAAATTCAAGATGTGCAAAAATATAAAGAGTGAGACAAGATGCCTGCTAACTAAAAGAACATAGTGTAAAGTGAGGGTGAGTATGAAACTAACGATCTGTGGCAGGACACACCAGCCTACGATCCAGTGCTTAAGAAGACAACAAACCGACTTGACAACCTGTACAGTGACACAGAGCAAACCGCCTAACTGTTCATCACCACGTGAGGCGCGCCTGGCAGCCAAATAACGATAACACCACTAACCAGAAAACCTTTGTTCCAACTATGATCATAGAGAACATGCTGAAAAACTAGTATTAATCAACCAAAATTGAGAAAATCTTAATAAAGGGATATGGATGGACAGAGGGACCCAACAAACCATACTACTTCATACAATCATAGCATAGTGAAGGACCGATTAGGCGAACCAGAGAGGGAGGGGAGTGAATGGGAGCCGATAAAAATTCTTCTCGAAGGAGATGAGAACTCCAACAAGACGAACACGGCTTCCAACTCATGTCTCCGACCCAACTACCCAAGTTGGCCAAGACCACGCAGCCACTGGAGTGCTACTGCTCCTAGGAACCAACACTCAACCTTCCGAGCCAAAACTCACCAAACCACACAGTGGAAACTTGCACGGCTTGCTGCCTGTGCTACACCGGTCAGACCGATGGCCTACGCCGGTCAGACCGGTGACACCGGTCAGACCGGTGGACAGAGCCGGTCAGGCCGGTGGCTACAACAGCCGCACAGCAAACGTTCCAGGAAGCCTCAGTGACTCCTCTAGGCCCTGGAACAAAAACCACCACGAAACACAACCTGTGAGGAAGAAGAACCCCTCACAAAACCTAGCAAAACAACTCTAAACACGCCAAGAACTGATCAGCAGGACCACGGGACAAAACCACACGGACAAGGCTATTCCCCGAGACAAAAACCCACCAAGGGCTAGCACCGGTCAGACCGGTCAAGAGCACCGGTCAGACCGGTCGTGCCTGGGCAGCTCGGGATGAACAGCGCCCGCGAGTCAACTCCTCCAAATCCAACTCCCGATCTCCCGATTCGCTCCACGGTTTTGCACAAGACTTTGGGGATAGTAGGAACACCTCATGGGTACTCCATAGCCAAGATTTGGTCCACCAAAACTTGTCAAATCAAGAGGAATCGAAGAAATCCCACCAAGAACGCCTCTAACCCTAGAGCCACGAAAACCCCAAAATTGAGCCTCTTTGCTCACGGATTTGGAAGGGGAATCAAAGGGAAAAGAACCACGAAGGGTTCATGCATACATCCCCCACCAAATCCCAAAGAGAAAGGCCTCGAAATCGCTCCAAGAAAATCGCCAAGAAAGGGCTCCGAAAATCACCAAAAAGGAGAAACGGGAAAGACACATCCAAGCCTTGAGGAACCACGCCGAATCATCTATACATACCAAAGAGGTTCATACAAGGTCTAGCTTGCCGCCCGATCATCCTTCCCTCTCACAAGATCTCACCATGAAGCTCTCAAGCTAGTCCTACGAAAATCCTAAGAAAATAGGAAGGAAAATAGGAAAACCAAATGAGCTAGGGTTCCAAGAGATGGCTGCCATCCTCTCACCACTTGGGTTATATGGAGGCAACCGAAAGACGAAAATACCCTTACTAGCTAACTAGGGATACATGCCCCTCGAGGGCGAAATTGGAAGTCTTTGTCTTCGCACCATCGGACGGATGCCCAGCGACCGCAATACTTGCTTAGCCTCGACGCAAGCCTTGCGATCCCGACGCGTGTCCTCCGCTTCGAAGATTCCGGACTGCGTCGTCGCACACCGGTCAGACCGGTGCTCCTCACCGGTCAGACCGGTACCCACCGGTCAGACCGGTCAGACCCACCAGTCAGACCGGTCTGGAGCTGCTGCACCTCCGTCTTCGGTTCTTCGGTCTTGGCTTTGTGGATCAACCAAGGAACCCAGTGATTTTCTGGTGAACCACCGGAAACCCCGCGAACTCGGTGTAGCCTCCGCCAATCACCACTCATGACTCGGCTCCCACGTAGTCCCGGCTCGACCTTGGTTTTGAGGCTCAACCAAGAAACCGTCCATGACTTCATCTTGCCGTTCTTGCCACCATGCGGCCCGCACTTGACCCCGCTGGCCACCGGGTCCCTCGAACCAAGCCTACTTGTCTTCTCCACACCTGGAGGCCTCACCGGCAACGACCTTTCACGCTTGTTCTTCACCTGCACCTGCAAAAGTCAAGCCGCAACCTGCACCTGCAATACTTAGCCAAGAATCAGTCCGCACCACGTTGTCAATCACTCATCACACCAGGAAGCGACCATCCACCGGTCCTCGAACCACACCTGGCTCTCAATCTCCCCGTTGATGAGTGCATTGACAACACACACGTTTTGGTAACCAAGAGAAAAGAAAAAGAAAAGAAACGACTAAAAGGAACTCCAACAAGCGATCGAAAGCCAAAGAAAAGGCAAAGAGCAAGATCACTTGAAGAAGACAAGTCTCGGACCCCTTAGGCAAGGGCAACGGCTCAACACATCCGAGACAAAACATGCTCAAGCAAAGAGCACAAACCATCAAACCAAAGCTCGAAAACCACAAAGAGCTCCCCCTGCACACATGCAAGCTCCCCCTGAACCAATGCAACTCCCCCTGGACAAATGCATGCGAACCACTTCACGAAACAGAGCAGCTGCAACAGCTCAGCTCTGACCGGTCAGACCGGTCGACACCACCGGTCAGACCGGTGCGCAACATGTGAACAGGACCAGCACTCTGACCGGTCAGACCGGTGACCTCAACCGGTCAGACCGGTGCACAACAGAGCCCAAAAATGGCTCGAAACCACCTGAAAACCTTCCAAATGCATTCAGTAGGCCAAAACATGCTCAAACTTCTCCCCCTTGTTGACAATGCATGAATCAAGCCAAAAATGCAAAAAATGCAACCTAGAGCTTCTCAAATAGACAAAATTCAACATAGGATGCTACACATGTCCAAACGAGCAAGTTAGATACTCTATAGCTTCGTAATGACATAAACTTCATGATCACCAAGTTTCACAACCATTGGGCGAAGCTAAGATAGAATTTAGCAATTTTGCGAAAAGGCACTCTCTCATGAGCAAAGTCCTAAACATGAGCAAAACATGTCAAAATGGCAAAGCCACACAAACTTCATGCTAGGACAACCATTCTAAGCATAAGACCATCATAAACACCCACAAGCACCTCATGTCATGTCAAAGCCACCGAGCCATGTGCCTACTTCTATATATGAGACTTCTCATTGGTAGGCATCATGCAACGATTTAGCACCCAAAGCAACTTAAAATTAGCACCTATGACATGGGAGCACATTTTTCAAGCAATTTACATTTCATTTTCAGATTTATAATTGGTACATGAAATGTCTTTGCGACAAAAAGGAACTTATGCCCCTCCATAAGATGAAGCATGGGGGCTAAACATTCATGATGGCAAATGAGCCTTTGGCCCCATATGATCAAAATAAGCTATCCAACCACAATTTAAGCATAGCCAAGCCACAAAAACATGTCAAGATCATGTAAAGGCATTTACTCACAAGAGAGCATACATATGAAATTTTTCAAAAACATAGCCATCAACCATGGATATAAACCAAGATTTATCAAGAGCTAAGCCAAACTAACAATAGCTTACCAAATTAGCTCACAAAGACATATATGTCATTCCATGGTGAACAATGTATATAGGAGAAGCCTTTCCTAAACAATGCATATGATACAAAATGCATGCAACCTAAGATACAAAGATGCCTATACATCATGTTACATATGCCATGCCAAATGCAAGAAATGCACAAAGGAAAGCTATACATATGCTACAAAGGAGCTCCCACACGCCAACTCAAGAAATCAAACAAACACCAAGCTCCCCCCGCAAACGAGTGAAAGTTGCTTGATCTAGGGGTTTGGTGAAAATATCGGCTAGTTGTTCATGTGTGGGTACATGGATCAAAGCTATCTTCCCTTTCTCTACGTTGTCTCTCAGAAAATGATACCTCACTTCTATGTGCTTGGTTTTGGAATGGAGCACTGGGTTCTTTGCAACGCTTATGGCACTGGTGCTATCACATTGAAGTGGGACATGGGTATACTCCTCGCCAAAGTCACTCATGGTGTATGTGATCCAAAGGAGCTGAGAGCAACAACTAGCTGCGGCCACATACTCTGCCTCGGTAGTGGATTGAGCAACACTCGACTGTTTGCGGGAAGACCAAGATACCAAAGAAGAACCCAAGAACTGGCAAGTCCCAGAAGTGGACTTCCTATCCAACCGACACCCGGCAAAGTCCGCGTCTGAAAATCCATGAAGCGCCAAAGAAGAAGACGCAGAGTACCAAAGGCCGAAGTCAGGAGTGTGTCGCAAATACCTGAAAATGCGCTTGACTGCTTGCCGATGCGAAGTCCTCGGAGACGCTTGAAAACGAGCGCACAGACACACCGAGAATTGGATGTCCGGCCTCGTCGCCGTCAAGTAGAGGAGTGACCCGATCATGCTCCGGTACTCCTTCTGGTCCACGTGTTCACCTTCCTCGTCCGCATCAAGAGCTGTAGTCGTACTCATAGGCGTTGCCATAGCCTTGGAGTCCTCCATCTTGAACTTCCTCACAATGTCCTTGGTGTACTTAGCTTGGTGCACAAATGTTCCTTCCTTTGATTGCTTGATTTGTAGCCCGAGGAAGAACTGCAACTCGCCCATCATGCTCATCTCAAATTCCCTGCTCATGTCTTCTGCAAACCTTGCAACAAGAGAGTTAGACGAGCCACCAAAGACAATATCATCCACGTATACCTGCACAATCAGGATATCTCTGCCCTGCCTGAGGAGAAACAAGGTCTGGTCAACCTTCCCCATCTCAAACCCTCTCTCAAACAGGAACCCGCTCAACCTACCATACCAAGCTCTAGGCGCCTGCTTCAACCCATACAGCGCCTTCCTCAACTTGTACACCCGGTGAGGGTACTTCTCACTCTCAAACCCCGGTGGTTGCCTCACAAACACCTCTTCCTCCAACACACCATTCAGAAAAGCACTCTTCACATCCATCTGGTACAACTTGAACCCTTTAGCCACGGAAAAGGCTAGAAGGATCCTGATCGCCTCCAAACGAGCTACAGGAGCGAAAGTCTCCTCGTAGTCGATCCCCTCTTTCTGACTGTACCCCTGAGCAACAAGTCTCGACTTGTTCCTCACCACTTCTCCTTTCTCTCCCTCTTTATTTTTCCACACCCATTTTGTCCCAATCGGCTTACACCCTGGGGGAGGGTCAACCAACACCCAAACTTGGTTCCTCTCAAAATTCTCCAACTCCTCATGCATCGAGTTAACCCAATTATGATCAGATAACGCGTGTCCAATGTCTTTGGGCTCAAAGGTGGCAACAAAAGCAGCATGAGCGAAATGAGAATTGTTCCGAACCCTCGACCGTGTAGTACGTTCATTCATGTCACCGATGATTCTCGAAGCTGGGTGATCCACTTGCACTCGCCGGGGAGGTTCTCGCCTTGATGCTACCTCCCCCTCAACAGCAGCTTCGCCTTGATCTGGGTTTGTCGTTGTAGGTGTGGGAGAGGGTCCATTCTCGATCGTCGTCGAAGTAGTAGGTACATGTTCAGCCGCGGGCATCACACCGCCATCTTCATCATCTCCATGTTCATGCTCCTCCTCATGAAAGATCTCCTCGCCAAGTTCGTCGTCACCTGCACACTCAAAAACAAGCTGACTACGTGGCTGTGTCTCGTCGAAGGTTACCTCGCAAGTCTCTACGATTTGGTTAGTTTCAAGATTGAGCACACGAAATGCTCTAGAATGAGATGCATAACCAAAGAAAATGCCATCGACAGACCTAGCCTCGAACTTGTCCAACTTCTTCCCTTTCTTCAGAATGAAGCATTTACAACCAAAGACATGGAAGTGACTCACCTTGGGTGTGCGACCGTGCATCAACTCGTAACAGGTTTTCTTCTTGTGAACCCTGAGGTAGATCCTGTTCGACACATGGCACGCGGTATTGACCGCCTCAGCCCAGAACCTTCTCGGAGTCCTATGCTCGTCGAGCATCGTCCGAGCCATCTCGCACAAGGTCCTATTTTTCCTTTCCACCACGCCATTCTGGGGAGGCGTATACGGACTCGAAAACTGGTGTTCAAGGCCCAAGTCATGGCAAAAGGTTTCGAAACGAGAGTTTTTGAATTCCGAGCCGTTGTCACTGCGGATCGCTCGTATGGCATCTCCGTGCCTCTCGTTTCTTAACCTCAAGACAAGATCTCGAACAAAACCAAACGTCTCCCCCTTCTCCTCAAGAAAGAACACCCACGCATACCGAGAGTAGTCGTCCACCACAACAAGGACATACCACTTCCCACCCGCAGATCGCACACGAGCTGGGCCAACAAGGTCCATATGGAGCAGCTCGCATGGACGCTCAGTCATCACATCGGTGAGAGGCGGGTGAGAAGAGGCTACCATCTTGGCATGCCTACACGGCGCACAAACCAACTCCTTCTCAAACCTCAACCGTGGCAATCCTCGGACCAAATTGAGTTTACTCAAGCGAGACAAAAGGTCAAAGCTCAAGTGACCCAACTTCCTATGCCACTTCCACAACTCACTCGAAGAACCAGCCAAGAAGCAACGCTCCACACCAGAAGACTGAGAAAAATCAGCTCGGAACACTTGACCCTCGGGAACGACCATGCAAACAAGATCCCCCCGAGAATCTAAAATCCGAGAACCACCAGGCCGAAACAACACCTCAAAACCCTCATCCAACAACTGGGACACAGAAAGCAAATTGTATCCAAGCGATTGAACAAGAGCAACACGCCTGAGAGTGATCTTGTCACTTACTTTAATCTCACCTTCTGACAGCACACGCCCTCGCCCATTGTCCCCAAAGGTGATGTACTTCTTTGTCACCACCGGGACGAGACTTGAGAACCACCCCATGTCTCCGGTCATATGCCTCGAGCAACCGGAGTCAATCAACCAAATGTTCTTCAAGTCTCCCACCTGAAATTCAAAAGCGAGCACGTGAGTGAACAAACGACTCAGCACTGGGGTTAGTACCAAAAGAGTAAAACCAGTGCCGAGCCATTTGCTCCAAAGTGGGGTTAGCACAAACCAAATCATCACGCCTATCAAAGCTACCACCACGAGGGAACCAACCCTCTCTAGCTGGAGGAGGACGAAAGCCACAAAAGGGAAACCGTGGATCGTTCCTTCTCTCCATCTCAAAGCTACGACTCCTCCCACCCCCGTATTGAGCACGAGGTGGAGAACACCTAGCAAACTGACCACCTGCAAACTTTCCAGACCAACCACCAGAACCACGACCTCCAGAACCAAACCGAGCATCCTCACGAGCACGAAACCCGACTCGCTGTCTGCTCAGACCTGCACCGGTCTGACCGGTGTAGCTCGGCCAGCAGCAGCACCGGCAGCCTTCCGGTCTCCCCAAGCCGGAACCGTCCTCACAATCGCCTTGGCCCTGGGCATCTGCATACGAGGCTCAGGTACACCATTAGAGGGGTGGTACCTGTCCTTGTTAGCCCACTCTGTAGCCATTCTCTCCTCACGCTTCCTCTTGAAGCAAAACTCATCCTTGTGACCATCTCTCCCACAATACTCACAATGGAACTTTATGGGCTGTGGCTTGGGCTTAGGCTTGGGTTGGGGCTGCCCACTCGGCTTCTCACCCTTCTTCTCTCCTTCCTCACCTCCCTTTGGGCTCACAAACTTCACCGGTTTCTGAAAATCATTTGTTGGGTGAGGGAATATGGGTGGATCTGGAGTAGTGTCAAGTTTGTTTCTGAGATGGTTAGGCTTGGGCTCAAACTTGTTCTTGTGTCTGTTTGGTGGTGGGATAGGAATCTCTCCAACTCTCTCAACTCACTCACCACTGTTTTCTCCAAGCTTGTCAGCCCCAAGTGCCTGACCATCATAGCGTTTGAAAGCCGCTATCATGATACCAAGCTGAGGCTCCTGACCCGACAACCAGCTCATACATTTTCTCAGCTCATCATTCTCATCCTGCAAGCGATCAACATAATGTGCAAGCTCCAAATTCTTAACCGCATGCAATTCACAAGTAGAGCAAGAAGTGGGAATAGGCTCTTTCAACTTAGCCTCAAGCGAAACAGTGTAAGCATGCAACTCATCAATCTTTCCATGCAAAACAGGGCAAGAAGTGCAAGCACCTAGCAAAGCAGGTCTAGACTTAAGCTCAACCACTTCAACCCTAAGCATATCTAGTTCATCACAAGTAGAAGCATGCTTATCCTTAAGAGCAGTAAGATCAGCTAGGTACACAGAGCAATCACAGCAATCAATCTCATCAGAAACCACAGGAGAAGCCTTAAGCGAATCAATCTCAAGCTTAACATCTAGGTTCTGGGTTTCTAGCTCAGCCACACGGTTCCTAGCATCTTCTAGTGAGGCCCTAAGTTCTTTCCTCATCTTCTTGGCCTCCCTAAGCATGTGATCGCGGTTATCAAGCAAGTCAACCAACTCATCATTCTCCTTGCGCAAAGAAGAGAGCTCATCACATACCTCATCCTCGGAGTCAGAGTCCGAGTCACTCTGGTGGCTCTTCTTGCTGCCGGAGCTACGGGCCATGCCGCAGAAGCCATCTCCCGCGAAGCAGCTCAACCCGCTCAAGTTCCTGGATGACTTCTTGTTCTTGCGCCGATCACCTTCATCTTCACTGCTACTCGAGCTCGAGGAAGAGTAGGCGGAGCTGGAGTCGACGTCGCTCGCTCCGACCATTGCTCGGGCCTTCCTGCCGCGGCCATCCTTCTTCCTCGACCGTCGCTCGTCCTTGTGCTTGTTCTTGTGCTTGTGATCGCGCCTCGATCGGTACTTGCCATCCTTGCTCGATCGGTGCCTATAGCCGTCCTTGTAGCCGTCCTTGTTCTCCGTCTTCTCCGGGCAGTCGGCGACGAAGTGTCCTGGCTTGCCGCACTGAAAGCACGTCCGTGCTGTCCTCCTCGTGTTCACCCGGTTCTCGTGCAGCCTCTCGAACCGCCTGGTCAGCAACGCCAGCTCGTCCTCTCCAAGCACGTCGAACTCCTCGTCTGGCAAAGACATCAAAGAAGACAGAGAGTACATCCTGGAGGATGCGTTAGCGTTAGACTTAGCTCCTTTGCCACTAACGAGAGCGAGACTATGAGAATCAGTCGAGCTCTCGATCTTGGCTGTCATACCACGGTCCAACTCAGCCGACTTGAGCTTCGAGAACAGCTCGTTCACCGTCAAGGTGTCATACTTCTCGGACTCAACAATAGCCTCAAACTTCCCGTCCCATACGGTACGATCCAACGAGTGCAAGAGCTTCACGGCTCTATCATGATCATTGTATGGGAGGACGTCCACATTGGCTCTCATGTTGTTCACAACGACCGTAAATCGCTGGAAAAGGGCATCGACGGACTCGCCGGGGAGATGAGTGAAGTTCTCGTACTCTCTCCGGTAAGTCGCGTACATCCGAGCCTGAACCTGAGCATTCCCAGCATGAGCATCCTTCAACTGCTCCCAAATCCTACAAGCTAAGTCCTCTGTCTGAACCCGATCGAATTCAGGCTGACACAGAGCACGAAACAAGTAGTCGACAGCCTTGTTGTTGGCTTCGAACATATCCCTCGATCCTGGAGCAAGGAAGTTCATCGGATGAACATAAGCTGTGTTCACCGTGACATCCCAAAGGATCTGACCCTTTCCGCGGAGGAACGCTGCCATCCGCCTTTGCCACATCTGGTAGTTCTTCCCATCAAAGTGCGGAGGACCCGAACCCCGTTCCTGGTACGCCATCTTTGGATCTTAGACTGGTAAGAGTCAATAAAGACCCGAACCGGCTCTGATACCAATTGAAGGACCGATTAGGCGAACCAGAGAGGGGGGGAGTGAATGGGAGCCGATAAAAATTCTTCTCGAAGGAGATGAGAACTCCAACAAGACGAACACGGCTTCCAACTCACGTCTCCGACCCAACTACCCAAGTTGGCCAAGACCACGCAGCCACTGGAGTGCTACTGCTCCTAGGAACCAACACTCAACCTTCCGAGCCAAAACTCACCAAACCACACAGCGGAAACTTGCACGGCTTGCTGCCTGTGCTACACCGGTCAGACCGATGGCCTACGCCGGTCAGACCGGTGACACCGGTCAGACCGGTGGACAGAGCCGGTCAGGCCGGTGGCTACAACAGCCGCACAGCAAACGTTCCAGGAAGCCTCAGTGACTCCTCTAGGCCCTGGAACAAAAACCACCACGAAACACAACCTGTGAGGAAGAAGAACCCCTCACAAAACCTAGCAAAACAACTCCAAACACGCCAAGAACTGATCAGCAGGACCACGGGACAAAACCACACGGACAAGGCTATTCCCCGAGACAAAAACCCACCAAGGGCTAGCACCGGTCAGACCGGTCAAGAGCACCGGTCAGACCGGTCGTGCCTGGGCAGCTCGGGATGAACAGCGCCCGCGAGTCAACTCCTCCAAATCCAACTCCCGATCTCCCGATTCGCTCCACGGTTTTGCACAAGACTTTGGGGATAGTAGGAACACCTCATGGGTACTCCATAGCCAAGATTTGGTCCACCAAAACTTGTCAAATCAAGAGGAATCGAAGAAATCCCACCAAGAACGCCTCTAACCCTAGAGCCACGAAAACCCCAAAATTGAGCCCCTTTGCTCACGGATTTGGAAGGGGAATCAAAGGGAAAAGAACCACGAAGGGTTCATGCATACATCCCCCACCAAATCCCAAAGAGAAAGGCCTCGAAATCGCTCCAAGAAAATCGCCAAGAAAGGGCTCCGAAAATCACCAAAAAGGAGAAACGGGAAAGACACATCCAAGCCTTGAGGAACCACGCCGAATCATCTATACATACCAAAGAGGTTCATACAAGGTCTAGCTTGCCGCCCGATCATCCTTCCCTCTCACAAGATCTCACCATGAAGCTCTCAAGCTAGTCCTACGAAAATCCTAAGAAAATAGGAAGGAAAATAGGAAAACCAAATGAGCTAGGGTTCCAAGAGATGGCTGCCATCCTCTCACCACTTGGGTTATATGGAGGCAACCGAAAGACGAAAATACCCTTACTAGCTAACTAGGGATACATGCCCCTCGAGGGCGAAATTGGAAGTCTTTGTCTTCGCACCATCGGACGGATGCCCAGCGACCGCAATACTTGCTTAGCCTCGACACAAGCCTTGCGATCCCGACGCGTGTCCTCCGCTTCGAAGATTCCGGACTGCGTCGTCGCACACCGGTCAGACCGGTGCTCCTCACCGGTCAGACCGGTCAGACCCACCGGTCAGACCGGTCTGGAGCTGCTGCACCTCCGTCTTCGGTTCTTCGGTCTTGGCTTTGTGGATCAACCAAGGAACCCAGTGATTTTCTGGTGAACCACCGGAAACCCCGCGAACTCGGTGTAGCCTCCGCCAATCACCACTCATGACTCGGCTCCCACGTAGTCCCGGCTCGACCTTGGTTTTGAGGCTCAACCAAGAAACCGTCCATGACTTCATCTTGCCGTTCTTGCCACCATGCGGCCCGCACTTGACCCCGCTGGCCACCGGGTCCCTCGAACCAAGCCTACTTGTCTTCTCCACACCTGGAGGCCTCACCGGCAACGACCTTTCACGCTTGTTCTTCACCTGCACCTGCACCAGTCAAGCCGCAACCTGCACCTGCAATACTTAGCCAAGAATCAGTCCACACCACGTTGTCAATCACTTATCACACCAGGAAGCAACCATCCACCGGTCCTCGAACCACACCTGGCTCTCACATAGAGTGCATTCAAAGTACAAAGAAAAATAACAGACAACGACCTAGAGACAACGTTACACAAATCATTAAATTACATAATGCTGTAACCAGCATATAAAAACAAGTCAATATCAGATAACTAGTTTTGTTTACAACTTATTGCCATGTTAACACATCATGGCAAAAGTGCTATAACTAACATAAGTTCTTCTCTTGCCACATCTCATGAGAGAAATCAACACACAACTGACAACTCATTGGTTCCGCAGCTGCTCAAGAGTAACATGCAAAATGGAAAATACTGAGTAAAAAACAATTAAACACCATGCAAAGTTGACTAACTAACATCAGAGTAGTGGTTTCAGAAAACAGAAGATACACGTTAAAATAGCAAAATTGCAAAAGTTTGCCCACTTATAAAACCCACCATTGGACGATCATATACAGATAGCAGCATCTGAGCACCGCGGAACAGCTCACCAAGCTTCAATCGAGTTTCAAGCATATTGTCCCTGAACTTCAAAGGGAGCTGGACGCGCTCAGCAAATTCAATCAAGTGTTCAACTTGAGTACTAGCAACTTCGTGGCAGCGACGAGTTGCCACAAAAAGCAACAAACCCTTACTCACGATAAATCTCGAATCAGAATCAAATGAAGCAATCCTAGTACGAATCGATCCAAGCATTTCAAAAGTTATATCACAGATGGACTTGCCAAAACACTTTTCAACATAACTAATCACTACAAGCATGACATCAACATTTGCTGATAACTCATCTTCCCTAACACCACCTGTAAATGTCTTGGCACCATCAACAAGGTACACAGTAGACTCAAACCCACTGCCTCCAATTGATCGAGCTGACACATCAGGCACAAGACCAAAGGCTGAATGCATAACTTCCCGAAAAATTTCATTGACCACAAAATAAGATTCCCTCATACTGAACTTTAGCTGCAATGTATGACAAAATTAAATGGATCAACGAATGTATCAATGTGTGATGTAAGTGACCAACCAAACTATTATAGTTAAGTGGCAAAAATAATATATAAGACAATGTAAACAATATCTAGTATGTAACTAAGACGGAACCTAGAAATATCTAACTAGATTCTTATAGACATACAACCTTGCACCTAGTGATATTATAACAATATAAAACTATATTTTAAGAGAAATGGGACCTATAAAAAAAAAGAAAATCCAACATTCTGATACTTACCGTTTGACCTTCCATTCCCCTGATAAATGATTCAACATCCCTCACGATATGGCTAGGCAAAGCAAATGACTTCATGGCAGATTCGGGCTCCCTCAGCTCCATCAACATCTTTGCAGCTGCATTGCCAATTTCAGCTTTCTTGGATTTGTAACATGGCAGGTCAATACGAAACTGCATCAGAAAGTTGGATAGCTCCATAACAGCTTTCAGATACGAGTGTGCGGCAACCATCATTCTGTTGAAATCACCACAAAGTGAATTCAGTGTGTTCAGGACCCTTACAAGCAAACCATAGCTCTCCTGCATCTTAAAATAGCTATAATCACCAACATATATGCCAAAAGTTTCACGAATCCCGACCATGATAGCAACCAGAGCACCTCTAAGAGCCAATGTCCTATCATTGTCAACCTCTCCAGACACAGTGATGTTCTTGCTATCACCATCAAAAACTAGTTCATAACTGATCCCCTCAGGACACAACAAGTGTGAGATGCTGATAGAACCATCACCAAGAGACCGTAGCAAAGGCTCGACCAGGTTCTCAGCCTCCACTTCAAAAAAACCAGCCATCTGAAAATAAAAGAGTACAAATTAATATGTACTAATGGAACTTTAACATATTTGTCCAAGTTGCAACATACTATTACAAGACTCAAGCTGCTCAACGTGCTTCATAAGTATTTACTAGTTTGAACAACAGAGCAAGATAAACAGAGTATTAATTTCATTAGAGACAAGAAGCAAGCTAGTGAATTAACACTCAGAGATCCATATGCTTACAGAAATATATACAAAGGGAATCTAACATGATGAATTAACGACAAGGTCTGATCCAGAGGTAAATTAACTGCCTCCGCAATAGGGTAGCCTACTCCACATGAGGAAGAACTTTATCCATAAAAGCAAACATGCTGATTCTGAACAATAGATACCGCTTATATACAGGCAGGGGCAAATCATCGATCAAACTCAAAATAAGATGAGTGCAGCCGACAACCAGGAATCATCAAAAACATGCAGATCCGTGAAGGGAGACTATGCTTACCTCTGAATTCCTTCCCGACGACACAGAATGAGAAAAAACTAGCAAGGTTAAGACCAGATCTCGAGCGGATGACTTAGGAACCCTAGCAACAATCACGAGTGCGCTCTATGCAATGGGGAGGGATGTGTGCGCCACAGGGCAAGAGCTTCAGAGAGAGAAAGATGCAGGGGAGAAATGGATAACTAGTGAGCCTCTGACAACAATGTACCCATAGCCCAATGCACAAGCAAAAAGTCGTGTTGCACTCTTCTCCACCAAGGCACAGGCCAAAGAAAAAAATAGCAAAAAAATACTTGGGAGCACCCATAAAAGCAGGTAAAAAAATACCTCAACTAAAAATAATAATAAAAAGTAAATAAAATACAGACCTCACCAAATAAAAAGATACTATTTATAAATTTTTTTCAGTAGAGCTGGAAAGATACTAAAATATACAAGCGTTGTACAAATGTGTGGAATTATTTATTGTATAATTTTCCTCATTAACACACAAATATATAAATCAGTTAACAAATTGTAAAAAATATAAACGAACAAATGGTGTTATCTTAAAAAGACAGACCCATGTAACCAAAAAATAGTGATTTGAAATAATTATACAGATCATAAATGAACCTAAAACCCGTACAAAAGTTGGTTTTTTGACAAGAGAAAATGTTGTAAATAAATTAAAACCATACGACCTACATTGCAATAGCAAATAAATCTCTATGTGCTCCTCTGCTTCGCCGTCCACGCGAGTTGTATGAGCCCCAGATTCGATAATCTTGTGGCAGGAAGGTAGCTTGCGGCGTGAGCCACCGTAGCAAGCAGCTGCAGATACGCATGCGAGCTCGAGGCAGAGCAACACACATTACTGCGATTCCCTGAGGCACGATGCGACAGCCGTCACTGTTGGCTCGTTGACGCGGAGCCCTCTTCCGTCTCCTCGAAGAATCAGCAGGGCAGCTGGCCATGTGAAAAAGCAGCTAAACTCTGCACCATTTAATACAACCTGCTTATCCAACACCGTGCTAAAGATATGGATAAAATGACTGCGTGATTAGTGCTGGGTTTTTACAAGCAAAACTGATGATTACCGAGCAAACGAATTGAGGATTAGCCTTGTAAATACTACAACATTAATCTCAAGATACCAAAATCGTCCTTCCTACAACTGCGCGCCGCATCAGTTCAAAATACAAAAATCAATTGCAAGATCTCATCCCGCCAAAGATTTGAAATCACGTGCACAAAAATACCGCCAACGATTTACAAAAAAAGAGCGCCAAAACTAACCAGAAAACGTTTGCATGCAAAAACGATAGACGAGACTCAACGTGTGAACGGGGCTGATAGTGCCCACCAATGCCCTTCTAGGAACTGCAATATATGATCCCAACCAAGCAGTCCCCAAGAGTACAACCAGATAGCACCTTCCACCCCACAGCACTGCATCCTGCAAATAAAAAGGCAGCAGGAGGGAACCATCCACCACCACCTTGCCACACCGAGCCAAGATCCAGAGCAGCAGCAAAGAACCCACCACCGCAGTGGAGCGTGCCATGGCTGGTTCTGGCGACATGCCTGTCGATGCGGCCAAGGCCGCGGCCTGAGCTGCTATCGCCGCGGGGAAGAGAGCTGCTGAAGAAAACCTGAGCCTAGCAGAAGCAGCGGCCGTAGCGATGGAGGGGTTGCGGCTGACGCCGCCGTCCGAGCACGGCAGCAATCTGCTGCCCCTCGGATTCACCGAGGATGAAATCTCCACTGCTGCTTCGGTCCTGTCCAAGCTCCTGCTGGCTGCATCCCTGGGAACCCAAAGCTCAAGAGCATCCACAACTACTCCAGGAAGTTCTTCGACTGCATCGGTAATACAGAATCAAATCCTACTCCTGGTGACACTGAATCTCATACCACAAATAACACTACATTCCGTATAAGCCAGCACACATTCGCATCACCAGAGTGTTCGCCAGATTGGTGCACGTAGATCCACTTCCGTACGTAGAAGTACTACTCGTAGATCCATAATAACAAAAGCTTTACGAACTCAAAGATAGAAAAAAGAACACATCAAGAGCAAACAAGCTATCTGCACTTCTGAACAAATCACAAAACCCTTGCCACAACTCACACTGATATCGATCTTTGCTTTTTCAGTTGGCGACGACAGCAAGCATGATGGAACCACTCCTCGCCAAGGCCAAGGATCCGCTGTTCGAGTCACTTGTGAGCAACATCAAGCTGGTTGGAGCCCTACTGGAGACCCTCCTTGGACGAACTGCAACACAAGACCTACCTGCTGAGGGGATGATGCAGCAGATTCAGCAAGAGGTGCCGACAGGCAACCGTACTCCTCAGGCTACACTTCCTGGACCTGACAATATGGTACGAAATCAAACACTCCAACCATCAGTTGCATTTCGTTCTAGATCAGAATATTCCTACTCATACATGCTAGGAAAATAAGAAAAGCACAATGCAAAAATACATGAACACCTAATTACTTGTGTGTCAACAAAAAAATACAAGGATAAAATGGTAAGTTACCAAATGTAACAAGGCAAAATGATATCTACAACAGAAAAGCATGGGTGACTAGATAAAAATGAAGCTGGGTATTACTTCATGTACCAAAACATCTCTGCATGCAAAATAATTATAAAAGTATTTAAACTACATAAGAAAAGAATTTACATACATCATCATATTGTACATAAATCAAATCAATTGTTGTCTGATACACACTAGTTATGGGACCTGACAGGACAATGTTTATATTGATGTCAAATGCAGGAAATGGATGGAACACCTCCTCATAACAACCCTGAGCCAAACCATGCTGCAGCACTCCACTTCCTGAACCCAATGACATTCATGAGAACCTTCCACCACAGGTTCCTTCAATACTTGGTAAGCTCAAAACTGAAAAAATAATTTATATTGAAGCATATCATAAAATGAAATAAGTCTTATTAGCTCCTTCAATGCATAATCACCACTACAAACACGATCAAACCTACTGTAATATTTTCCATTTTTGATTGGACAGGACTGCCCAAGGGGATTCTCAACAAGGTTTATGGATCCGCTGCTGCCAGCTGTGGTGATAGTAGGGGCTTCACTGAGGCAATTCCTGGTGCGCGTTGAGGTCGTTGACCAGCGTGCTAGGCTGACTGAAGGATGGGCTGACTTTGTTGCAGCTGAGCGCCTTGTCCGTGGCGACGTCGGCCACTTCATCCTGGAAGCGCCAAACACCATGCTGCTCACAGTGTTTGGCCCAACAGGACAGATCAAACCAATGAGTGAACGACCTTTGGTTTGGAGTGAGGCAGTTGCAAATGGATATGATCAAGTCCAAGGCCAACGCTACCACTTGGTTCATCGAGGGGCCCAGAGAGCACTGAACTTCCATGGTAACAGAACAATCCTGACTAATACTATACCATACAAGCTTTGTCATCATCATTGTGAGCTAAACTCATATGTTTCATCTACTTGGAGCAGCTCCTAACCACATCATGGCAATGCACTACGTGCTTGGGCCACGTCTAGAAATGAGTGTTGACCTGATGATGACAATCATCAACGCTTGGATGAGCTTTGCAACAAATTACCCTATCTATGCAGTTCGGTTCACCAGCAGCCAGGCGAATGGCTGTAGCTTTGTAAGTGCAAGCATTCTAACCTACATGATACATTTCTGAAATTATACCTCAACCAACACATGAATGAATTAGCAAATACATAACAAAGATTAATAAAATGTTTTTCCTACTGCTTTCAATTCTAAAACATAAGAGTAGTACAACATTTGACACGTTCAAGAAATTCTTATCCAAATGATTTTAGCGATGGTACCTAAGAAACATTTTCCTCTTTATGCAGTACTTCAGCACTGCATTCAGCCACATGCTGCCCCTGGAGCCCACACCAGTTAGCATCTTCTATGCTAATGCAGAGAACTCTACTCCAGCTACCATGACAAGGAGAATGCCAGATCAGCTGGCGCGCATCACTCATGGTTGGAGGAGCTTCGTCAGGGAGTACAGCCTGCGCACCGGAGATGTCTTCGTGTTCACGTTCACCAACGAAGGAGGCCACCTGATGATCAGGATGCTGCGTGCCATGCTGGTCTGACTGCAACCAGAAGATAGACCTTCATTATGCTATCTATGTATTTGTGTGTGAGCTGCAAGAAAGAACCTTTAGCTATTACTATGCAGCATCTATTTCCTAAGAACCTTTCCAAAAATGTTGCATTACTCATCATGGCAATGGCAGCTCAGTTTGTAATAGCCTAAGATATTTGGCAAACCTATCTAGTACCGTATTTCAAGTTCACTCCTATCAGATGTGGAACATTATGCCTCTAGATTACGAGATGTATGCTCTATTTGTAGGAACGACGATTTGGTATCTTGAGATTAATGTTGTAGTATTGCTTTCCTCGGTAATCATCAGTTTTGCTTGTAAAAACCCAGCACTAATCCCACAAGCCTGCTTGCCGAAACCACTTATGAAAAAAATCACGCTGCATAATACAATGGTACTCATCTTCACCGAACTAGAAGCTTACTGCAGGGATAAGATGACAAGGATAAATGGATAGAGTAGTGTCCAAGCAACAATAGACGGTGCTACAAGGCAAATAAATGTGCAAGTAGTCAGCGCAGAAGGACGTAACCAAACCGACCTACAACTAGGACTAAATCTCTATATAAATAAGCCGTCAATACAACCATACTCAAAGAGCCTGGCCAAAGAAAACTGAACACCTAAACCACACAAAGATTGATTCTTCCAACCACTGTTGTGATGTCCGAAACAGATGATTTCATCACAGATCACCACAAAGCTGAAAGACCTGACAAGACACAGCATGGAAGAACACAACCACCCAAGATAACAGAGTGCAAAACAAGCCTGCAACTCTTGCTGAAACTAGTTCCAAATTTCGGCGAAAAGCAGCAACAGATAGCAGAATTGCTGGGTTTTGCTTTCCTCTCATCCATTCCTCTAAGATTCAAGCCAAACCCTGTTATGGCAGCTTGGCTTCTAAGCATATACAACACAAAGACAAATTCCTTGCACAATCATGCAGGACTTCAAACACCGTGCAACCGACAAGCAGTGCAAAGAATCTTGGGTGTGCGAGGAGGAGACAGAGAGGTAAACTCAGCGCCAACAGATGACCATGGGAGACAATGCCACATAGCAGCAGAGATGATTTCAATGCAAGGCACCAAGCCACAACTGTCAATAACCAAAGCCAGAGCAGTTCTGCTTAACCTACACTCAAAAGAAACACTTACAGAACAAGAAGAGGATAAGTTCACAGCATCACTCATCGCCTTCGTAATTGGATCATTCCTGGCACCACAGCCATCAACTGCGTCAAGCCCATTTGACAAACATGTGACATCTATTCTAAATTTTCCACGTCAAGCACACCAATACGACTGGGCGTCTTATACCTCAGAAAGCATCAAGAAATCAGCATCAACCTTCCAAAGACAACTAAAATCAAAATACCAGATGAGAGAAATAGAGTTACACGCCTGCACGACACTACTATTGGTATGCCAACTGAATAAACTACTAACTGATTATACTGTATCTACACTCTCTTCTACATATGGTAAAACTACAAAAGACTGAGACCATTTCCTGACGCGGTGTATATCTAGGTTCTCTACATCGAACACATGACCAGTTTCAGAAGAGGACAAGATAATGACGAACCAGCAGTAGCAAGATGGACAGCGAAGGATCTGAAGGAAGCGGAAACATATATACTTATCGAGCAATGCTGCTATCCAAAAATACAACATGGCCCAAGAATAAGAAAGGTGAGCTAACCATAATGAAAGTTAACTCCTCGAACAATTTAACATCTGATGCACATGCCTGTACAGGGGGACATCTCAGGTTATGCAAATATCAAGATTCAGACACCAGTCACACAGCATCGTAATGATGAAAAGGTTTATTACACACATAAATAAAAATTCCATCATATTTTTACATTTTAATAAGTTAGAATACACAACAGCTAACGAATATATGACAAACTACAGGATGTAGGGAAGGAGATGAAAAGCCAGGGAAGACAGAAGGTCCATAAGCAAAAAACTTCAGTGGTGACATTAACACCACATCATCAATGCAGTGGTCAAAAGCGGCCAGTACAAGTGCCATCAGACTCTACTCCTCAAACTCAGAGTAAGGACGAAAGCGAACAAACTGAAGCCAATTGGTTGTGCAGAGGAAGCTACAGTTTCTCAAAACATCAAACAGGAACAAAAGGTGAGTATTTCGAGTATCCAGAATTAATGTGCTAATATATATACATTATCCAAGTTAACTGTGCCAATATATATCCAGCAGGAAAATCAGCTAAGTACGATAAAACACCACCGGCATTCCGCCACAGCACCTCGAAACAACGAGAATGCGCAGGTTGAACTTTATATACATTCAAGTGTTTATTTTGGATATAAGCAAAAATATTTTTCAGCTTGAACTAATGTGTATGCAGATAACATTGCTGGAACCATGACAACAGCAAAGAGGTCAAAAAAGGACATTACTGATAAACCAAGATACGACACCTCTCCGAGCTTCTAGGAAAGAGAAATGCTTAAAACCAATAAACTATTTAGCAGTAATGTAACAAATGTACTACTCGACATTATGATGTACTTAAAGATTGTTGCATATTCCTCGTAAAAAAAGGACAGGAGTCCATAAAAAAATACACTTCATGGCAGTAGTAGCAATAAAAATATACTTAATGTTGACGACTTACAGCATTTGTGAAGTAAACAGCTGAAAATGACATGACCTACTACTTTAACATAATCTCTGCAATAGTCTTCCTCTTCCTATTAGGGGCAATCTCTTCCTCTGGCCAATCAGCAATAACAGAACTATCATCGCGTTTCTTCGCCCTAGCCTTTTTGCAACTCGATTGCCAAGCCTTCAAACCAGTGCAAGGACGCCTGCCTCCAGTAATAGTCCTCACAGGACAATCAAGAGGAGTCTCGGCACCAGACCCTATCAGACCACTACTGTGACTGTCCGAACCAGATGGCTGTTCCTCACCAGCAAGATGGGCACCATCCAAGATCTTCAAAACCTCAACAATGCTAGATTCATCCAGATTTCCATCCTTGTGAGCGATCTCACATACCTTACTAACAAGCATTTTCCTAGCCAAATGATTCCCTCTTCCATGACCAGAAAACACAAATTTATCTGCACCTCCCCCATCCACACCGGCTTTAGTCCACCTAGCAAGTATATTATACTGAGGAATTTGTGCTTCATCCAAGTGCAAGAGAACCTGGACAAACCAAAAAAAACATACGAATCACCAGTGACATGAAAACCACATGAGCCAAGCACAATGTCTCTACACAAATGTAAAATAAGAGGAGATGAAACAAACCTTTATAGAGTGCCTGCATATCATACCAAGGTGCTCGAACAAGCCACACTGGCAAGACACCTTCTTCGGACGATCATATGACACAATAAATTCTTTTGCAACCTTGTTACCATCAAATTTAGTTTCAACTACAACATATGTGCCATCATCTCTGACTTTACCTATCACAAAACTTCCAGATTCATACAACTCATCACAAAATTTTTCATACATTGCCCTTGTGTATAACTCATTTGCATGTGACTCAATAGGCACACCAAACCTTAGCTTCCGACTAACCTGCATAAAAATATATTACTCACCACTGTTTATATTATAAAACAGATAACGTGACACATCATAATAAAACAACAAGGGCTAGAATGTACCTGATTCGTGCAGTGCTCTTCCTTAGATACTTGATCATTCCTGTCGGACTGAAGCTCATTAAACTTCCTCACAAACAAGTGCATGGGGGCTGCCCTCTGGATATATCTCTTGAGCATGTGATTACCACTCTCACTGCGTTGCGTGCTTGTCATTCCAGCACAAAATATGTCCATAAAGTAAGGTTTGGCCCATTTCTCCCGGTACTTAAACAAACGCTTCAGGAACTTGTTCTTCACCAACCTGTACCTCTTCATTAGAATATCCCATCCAGATTCAAATCTCTCAATCTCTACTTCATCAGTAATTAGATCGTGGAACTCATCTTTAAACTTCTTGTGCTTGGAATATACATTACCAAGCCTTTCTTTTGCAGACTTTAATACATGCCACCGGCACCACCTGTGCCTTGTGTCTGTAAACAAGTTGCGGATTGCCTTTGCCATTGCTCCACACTGGTCTGGAAATTATATAAATAATTTATATATGTACAAGAAACGAATAGCTAACAACCACATAACAAATGAATATGCAAAATAGGAGTAACTATGGGGGGGAATTACCTGTCAATATTGTCTTGGGCGCTTGACCACCCATAATATCAACAAAACTTTTGAATGCCCACTCAAAGTCAGCTGTTTTTTCCGTAGTCAGAAGCACACCACCAAACACAACAGATTGAAAATGATTGTTGACTCCCATAAACAGACCAAATGGTAAGCTATACAAGTTAGTACGATATGTTGTGTCGAATGTGATTGCATCACCAAATAAGTCATAGTCCATAATGTTTTTGCCAGAACACCACAACATGGACCTAATTCGTCTTTCAGAATCAAGCTCGAACCTAACCTGAAACATTGGGTCAAGGGATTTCATTTCCTCAAGCAACTTCATGGTTTTGCCAATATCATCTTTCAACTCCTCTTGAGCAACTTTGGAACATATAGACCTCACAGCCTCCCTTCTAAAAGCTGAAGAATGATTACAATCAGAAATACCAAGTATATTGCAGATCCTTCCAACACTAACATTGTTCTCTCTCATCCTCCTAATAAAATCCTTTGTTATAGAGTCAATCTCACCATGAGAATTCCATTGCTTGTTGTGGCCAAATGATTCAGAAAACCTATGGTTATGATTGTCATCAATACTACTAATATACCATCCATGGTCCTTCGTCCTTAGCAACCTTATCTTAGCAGTACAACCAGTACGAATTGAGGCTGAGTTCTTGGAACGATTAAACCCCTATACATAGGCAAAATAAAAAATTAAAATGAAATCGCAAAAAAAAAATTCATACTGCACAAAAAATACATTAACTGATACATAATACACTTATTTCAGAAAAAGATTAAGAATTCCCATACCTCACAAGAACAAACAATGTCCTGCCTTGTTGTATACTTAGCATCATTTATCCTATCACGCCCAAAACGAACTCCAAATCCTATTTCCCAAGAATACAAATTGTAGAAATCTTTGGCTTCCTCTTTGCTGTTAAATGTAAGACCTTCATAAGGGGCAAAAATAGGTTGCCCCTCACGTTGAGCAGCAGTTCTAATTGCTCTACTAACAGCACTTTCCTCAGCCGGTGCAAGCCTGAAATCAGGCCCATTCCTGCAAGGCTTCCTGCTCACAATAAGAACACACAAAAATACATATAAGCAGATAACCTAAACAAATTATAATTTCATAATCAAAAGAATGACACAAAGCAGCGTATAGTTCAGCATCAGAATCCAGCATTTACCCCCTTTTCTTCCGTACAAAGTATGGGACATCATTAACCGACGTTGTGTTCTGAAATTGACATGAGGAATGTCCATTTGCTGCGCTTTCGATACTTAAAT
Source organism: Cenchrus fungigraminus (assembly GCA_036936925.1). Lineage (NCBI taxonomy): Eukaryota > Viridiplantae > Streptophyta > Magnoliopsida > Poales > Poaceae > Cenchrus > Cenchrus fungigraminus. The sequence continues at coordinate 187,378,244 of CM072769.1, forward strand.
CAACCGCAGTTCCGGCAAGAAGGGGAGGCGATGAACCGCATCCATCTACATTCAAAACCAACCCAGATGAATTGAAATCACCAGTGGCATATTCAAGAAATAATGAAAAGGATTCAAATCGATCAGCAGAAGGTAGATATAATGGACGCCGACGGAGAGAGGAACTGACCAACGGAGACAGATGTCGAGGCAAGAGATCCAAATCCGCCATTGCAACCATCTCCAGCCAGCTCCGCCAAATCAGACATGAGGGCATTCCAAGACGATGAAGATCCAATCACAACGAATGGACTAACTGAAGTCTAGTACCCATCTCCCACAAACTAGTAGCCAAACAAACCGACTTAGATCCAGAACGACGAGTATTGCCAGCCAAGGAAGATGCAGGGGCAAACAGAGATGGCAACAAAAATTTGCCCCCCGTATGAACACGAACCACATAGTCAACTACGAACCCGGTCATAACAACGGCCAGGTCACTGCCTACCTGTACAAATGACGACAGGTCAACACTAAAGACATCTTAGCACCAATCTCCGAAATCTAACATGCACAATCCAGACCGCCCATTGTTGGGGGTATATGACTCCCCTGCGTCAAAATCGAGAACGCGCCTTCTTTCTACAAGTGGCTCGTGACCAGATACCCAAGCATCGTCTCCCCCGCAAAGGAGAGCCCTGATGATGGCATCAGCTTCCACAACCTCTACCTCGACATGAACAACATCATCCATTCATGTTTCCACCCGCAGGACCAGATGCATGCAGACATAGACGTATGTATGTCCTCACCTTCAATCCATGCCTGTAATCTGCATATGAATTTCAGAATCTGGCATGTATATATGTAGGTGTGCCCTCCGACGACGGTCAGCGAGGTGTTGGAGTCCATGTTTGAGTACTTGGACCGCCTGTTCCACATCGTCAGACCGACAAGGCTTCTCTACTTTGCCGTAGGTTCGTATGTGGCTTCTCTACTTTAGCTTTTTCCTCTTTCTGTGTTGTTGTTGTTTCAAAAGCCGTGGATGCTGTTGGTTGACTTCAGTTTCTTTTTGCAATTAAATTCTCTCTCGATGCACATTACGCAGATGGCGTTGCTCCATGCTCCAAAATGAACCTAGTGCGACGGGGACGTTTCCACTCTGCCATGATGGCCAGAAGTGAGGTCAATACTCTTTGCATTTCATTTCCTTCATCGACAGCGTGATGCATGGCATCTATGCTGCTGAAAATGCATCCACACTTCGATTTACAGGCGCTGGAAGAGGAAAAAATGCGAACGAAATTAAGAGACCAAGGCAAGGAGGTGCCACCGCGAGAGATTTCCGAGGTTTCTGACCCCAATGTCATCACACCAGGGACTGAGTTCATGGAGAAGCTGTCACAAGCACTCGAGTACTACATCCGTTCCAGATTGAATACTGACCCTGGGTGGAAAGACATTATGGTTTTCTCTTGTGCTTCAGTAAATGCAGTTCATCATGTTCCTTCTGTTTTTTTCCTTTTAAAAGGAACGTTCATGCTTGCTTGTTCCTACTTAAAATGTTTGGCATGCATGCTCAATCTAATCACAAGCCATACGATCTTGTTGCTGTTCAATTTGATCAAGGAACATTGCTTGATAGTAGGTTCACAACACATTTCTGTTCTGAAGGTCATACTCTCTGATGCAAATGTGCCCGGAGAAGGAGAGCACAAGATCATGTCTTTCATCCGTGCGCAACGCAGCATGGAAGGCTATGACCCCAACACTCGACACTGCGTGTATGGGCATGTGAGGAATCTCAATCCTTTTAATTCTTCACAATCTCATCATTTGAATGTTGTGTAGCACCGATCCTAAATTCACACTCTGCATATATGCTATATGTACCGGAGCTAACTAGTGAGAAGAATTATCATTGCAGGATGCAGATTTGATAATGCTTGCTTTGGCATCTCATGAGGTCCACTTCTCTATTTTGCGTGAGGTTTGTCTGTTAATCACTCATCAATGCTAACATCATGCTTAAACAAAATGCTTTAATATACCACGTACAAAGAAAAAAGATTAAAGTCACTACACTATTTACTAGACTAGGTCCGCTAGGTGGAATGTAAAAATTTACCAGTCAAAATAACTAGTTCAGGCGCTTATAAGCATGGAGTAATCTTCTGTTTAACTTGAACAGGATGTGCTACTCCAAAATCAGGCAGAAACCGAAGGGAATTCGAATAAACCATATCTGGTCCTCCATAAACCCAACTTCAGATAATGCTAGTTGTTACAAATTTTGATATATGATGAGAATAACGCCATCTTCTTTCAGTTTTTGAACATATGGGTTCTGAGAGAGTACTTGGAGATTGAATTGAAGATACTGGACCCAATTTGTGAGCCTGATATTGAGAGGCTAATAGATGACTTCATCTTTATTTGTTTCTTGATGGGAAACGATTTCATCCCTCATGTTCCGTCACTTAAGACGCGTGAGGTATATGTGTATGTGTATGCCTTTAGATTATAGTAGTAGTAGCTTAATGGAAAGTTAACTTTGTTGTTGCTATATACTTTGTTCATTATTACGAATATGTATATATAGATTTTTCTTTTATTTTCATGAATTCCATGTAACAGGGTGCTGTCCATCTTCTCATGGAAGTGTACAAAACAACCTTCAACAAAATGGGAGGGTATATTGTCGACACAGATAAAGTACTGAGTAATGCCAGCCTCTTATTTTCATTAATGATTATCCATTGATTTTCATTAATGATTATCCATATACTTAAAACAGGTCAAACATGAGCATGGTGCATATCTAGAAGTCTCAAGGTTGGAAATATTTTTTCATGAACTATCCATGTATGAAGAGAAAATTTTCCTCAAAAGATATGAGCTGGAGCAGGTATGTAAGCATGTTAGCATTCTAGTCAATGGTGTACAGTGATGCAAAATGGAATTTATTAGTGTCATTTTCAATATGTTTGTTTTGGCCTTTAGGATTCCTTGCAGAAGGAATATCGCGAAATGTTGCGTGAAGCTTCAGAAAGTGAAAGATCAGAGCTGAAGCGAAAACTAGATGACCTCTTTTTTAATGAAGAACGACCATACGACAAAGTTAGTGATGCCCATTTGGCTATATATGTTTCTTCTGCAGTCCTGCACTCCTGCTATAATATTTGAAATGTCTTTTGCAGGTAAGACTGGGATTACCGGGATGGAAATCCCGGTTCCATAGGGAATATTTTGGTGTCGAAACTTCTAATGAAATTGGAAAGCTGCAGAATGACATGGTTATATTTTTCCTTGTTTATTCATTTATCCTGATGGATCCCTGTCCGTTGAGAAATGACAAGGTGGCATTTTTTTTTATTGTTATAATCTTACCTCCCTTTATTTTTGTTTCCTCCCTTTGAAATTAGGCTGAGAAGTATTTAGAAGGACTTTGCTGGATGTTTCAAAGCTATTTTGCGGACGTACCATCGTGGAGCTGGTAAGAATAACATGTTTACATATACTGAACATTAATTCATCTCTATCGTGGTTGTATCTCATTCAGTGTCAACTTGTTGCAGGTACTACCCATTCTATGTTGCTCCTTTCGTATCTGATCTCAAAGGTCTTTCTCGGTTTCAGATATCTTTCACTCTGGACAAACCACTACGACCATTTGATCAGCTCATGGCAGTTTTGCCACCACCAAGGCACATTCACCATTCTTATTTCTTACGGCTGCCATGCACGTTACTTGTTGTGGTTTTGTATAATTTACCCCCTTTTCCAGCTGGTGTGCTCTCCCAAAATGTTACCACTGGAACTTTATGGGACGTAAAGAAGATGACTATCCAAAGTTGCAGACTGACACGAAGGGGAAACGTTTCTTGTGGAGTGTGAGCTATTCGTTCATATATTTTTGCAATAGATCAATGAACCGAATCAATTGAACACTGATCAACTAGCAGTGCACTTGGCAATGTTGAAAATTGTTTCAGGGTATCTCTGAGGAACTGCTGCTTTCTGCCACTAAAGCGGTGGATGAAAAGCTGACGGTAAAACAATTGCTTGCCACATCTTTGTTGATGTTACACTAACTTCTTCTGCAGTTGCATAAACCGTAACCATAGCTAGTTGTTTGTCTTTACTCTGTTCTAAATTAGATGGATGAGAAGAGGCGGAATACTACTCGGCAAGACAAGGTCTTTCTGCACAGGAACTCAAACGCTCTGGCACATATCAAAGAAATTGTTGTACAGACATCATACTCTTCAGCGCAGAAGCTTCCGATAGATTCAGCTACAAGGTGTGTACAGTGAAAATCTGAACTGAAACGATGTAAACTAGTGCCAGTATCGTGTTGAGAACAATGGTCTGAATTTTGAATGTTTCCGCAGTGGAATTGGAGGGTGGTTGTCGCCTGATGACAATGATGGCTTGAGCAACAGTTTCTTCCCCTCGCCCATAAAAGATCTGCAGGACATCACAAATGAGCAGGCCATGTATGTTTTCCCTCGAGCCTTTCTGTCCTGAGGTTGAGGCCCTGTGGCAGCTAGCTTTGTTACCTTTACATCCAAAATTTTAATCGCATTTTGGGGTGATGCGCGTGTTTCAGATCAGCCAGGTTCTTCAACCCTGAGGTAGGGGATCCAGTTACAAGACTACTTAGCGATGTCAGAGTACCTGAGAAGGTGGGTTCATGAAACATTTGAGTTGTTTTCTTCCTCTCTATTTTTTTATACTAGATTAGAGTTCATCTTTGGAACTCATGAGCTGATGAGCCCTGCAGACTGTTTCGGGAGCTGACATCTCAAAGAGGCCACTCTGGCACACGTACCCGGGCTCAAGGCCGCCACCGCCCATGTAAGTTGAACTTGTAGAACACCGAAATCTTTTTGATTGATCCATTGATCTTATATTCATGTCTCCGATCGAGATGATATGGTCATATGTAAAGCGTTTGTTTATCTACCAACAAATATTTGCAGCGTTCAGAGGCCGGATTCTATCTGGAAGCCGAGCACGCCGGTGACGCCGCGGGAAGAGCACAAGAACGCCGGCACGGGGTGGATGGGGCGCGGCAGAGGGAATGATGCCATTGCCGCCGGCCAGACGCAGCTCGCCAGCAGGAGCAGCAGCTACGGGCATGGCACTGCCAATGACACGCCACGGAGCAGCAGCAGCTGCAGCAGCAGCAGCTACAACTACAGCTATTGGAAAAGTTTCCATCGGGTGGACATGCCGCAAAGCAGAGGAAGCAACAGCAGGTTTGACAACGACGGGGGAGGTGCATCGTGGACCGGAGGAGGCGGCGGCCATGGCGCGAGTGCGCATCCACGTCGTTGGTAGGAATCAAGCAAATACAGTATGAGATTTGTATATGTATATAGAGTTGTTCAATAATCTCAACAAGCCAGGTTCTTACACGAGATCCCTCTCACACACCAAGAGAGGTGAGGTAGGCAACCAGGTCCATATTGTTGCAGCCTTGAAAGCTACAAGACGACCAACGGCTAGGGGGAGAAGCAGCAGCTCTCAGGACGGACTGATGGCACCAGCTGCACCTTCTTCTTCTCCAGGTCCAGCGCGTATAGCACCATGTCTCGCTGCTGCCCTCCATCTCCATGCATGGCTGCCACGAAGATGAGGCCACTCCTTTCGCACACCGCCCGCAGGCGCATCGATCTCTTCACGGCGACGGGCGACGGCGGCAGCAACGCGTCCAAGTCCACGCTTTCCCATTCCCACCGCTTCTCCCGCAAATAACGAGACCACCATTGCCCTGTTTTCTCATAGTTGTTCCGAGCGAATACGTTCATCACAGAAGTTGCCGGCGTCGCCTCGGCCGACCTGCACCGCGCCCAGCCGCCCGTCCGGCAAGACGACGAGCCGGCGGTCCCGGTACGGGTGGGCGAAGCCGAAGCAGTGCATGCCATTCCACTTGGGCGACTCGACCCTCCCCTGCAGCGTGTCCAGCCGGAGGCCCAACACCACCTTGTTGCCGGACAGCCAGAACACGCTGCCGCCGACGGCCACGCCGGCGCCCATCTCGCCCAGGAGCTGCCTGCTCCTGAAATTGGCATGGGATACCTGGCCCTCCGGCCCCCAGGAGGCGTTGGCGTCGGATGAGCAGGATCGGCACGCCATGGCGCCGCCGCGCGTGTAGATTACGATGACACGGTAAGCGGCGGCGGATCCCGGGCGCAGCACCGGATGGACGGCGGCGCCGTCAAGGTCGGCGGCGGCGAGCAGCGCGCAGGCGTAGTGCTCGGGCATGTCAGGGAGGGCCGGGAGGACGAAGACTCTGCTGGTTATGGCGTTGCACACGGCGAGCCTGACGGAGGTGGCGTCGTCGTCGTCGTCACGCGGCCCGCAGCGGAGCTCCAGGAGGAGGCGGCCGTTCCGGGACGCCATCAACCGGGAGTTCCTGAGAAGGTCGCCGTCGAACACCGCGTCTAGGGAGGCGCGCCGGGAAGAACTGCAGGCGCGTGCTCCAGTCGTGCCTCTGGTGGAAGAAGCCGACGGCGTGGGCGTTGACGAGCCGGTTGTCTTTGGACGGAGGCTTGCGGCGGCAGATGATGAAACCGGCCCCGCTGGCGATGAGGCGGCGCCATCGCCTGCAGGTGGCCGCGCAGCGGAGGACGTCGGCCGTGTCGTCCAAGTAGCTCGCGAAAATGTGGAGAAGGAGGTCGTCGTTGAGCGCGAAGCAGCCGCCGCCGCCGACGACGACGACGCGCGCCATCCGGTTGAGGCGCTTGCTGGTGCTTCCCGGGACGTACGGGGACAGAGAGATCGACGACGACGACGCGGCGGCGGGAGCATATATGTGCTGGCGGCAAATTCGAAATCGAAGAGAGATCGACAAGCAAGAGTCTTGTTCATCGACGACAAGGTCATGATGATTATATTATTAGGAAGGAAAAGAGATTCGGGTGTGTTTAGATCCCAAAAAATTTGCAAAAAACATCCCATCATCTATCACATCACTTCACATCACCTCTCACTATTCATCTGCATTTACACTAATTCTTTCCCAATTCAGGCAATTCATCTGGATCTAAACACACCCTTCATTTACTTCCTTTTTACGATTCTGCGATGCCAATTTTTATTCCTTTTCTTGGGGAGTGTCGTCGTGTAGGGATGGATTCGGATGTCTGGAAATCCGAATTATTCGTATTCGCATCCGCTAAAAAAGCTAATATAGAATTTGTATTTGTATTTCTTTTTTTAATATGAATGTCAGACGGATGTATTCGAATCCGATTTTTATCATTATCCGTATTCGACAGTATCCGCTATTAATTGACAAAAATCCGACAATATTCGTATCCGCAAAGAATAAAGTACCCATAGATAACTCGAGTGTTAGAGGGGCCTTCCAGCACACAAATACGGATTGGGTTCAGTGTTAGAAAGAGTATTACAAAGCGTCGAGGCGATGGTAGTATATCTCAGAAATATATAGTTTGCAGTAATCAAGGGTATCGTCAGACTAAGTCATCAAAAGACATTACAAGAACAGGTTGTGATGCTCGTATTCAGTTTAGTGTCAGTAAAGAGGGGGTTTGGACGGTGCAAAAGGTTGTAACTGAACATAATCATTATCTTGCTAGTCCAAATAAGTCACACAAACTGAGGTCTCAGCGATGTGTAAATGAAGCAGATAGAATGTTAATTCACATGATACGGGAAGCAGGGATGAAGCCAGCCCAAGTGTATGAGTTTATGAAGCAGTTTTATGGAGGAGCAGATAAAGTGCCATTCACAAAAATGGATTGCAATAATGAGATTGGTCGTGAGCGCAGAAAGTACTTAGAAGCTAATGACGTGCAGACATTACTCGAGTATCTAAAAATAAGCAATTACAAGATCCTACATTTTTTTATGCTGTTCAGATTGATGAGAAAGATGGACGGATAGCAAATTTCTTTTGGGCAGATGGTCAGTCTATCATGGATTACAAATGCTTTGGTGATGCCGTGTCATTTGACATAACATTTCAGACTAATAAGTTTGAAATGCCTTTTGCTCCTATCCTGGGGACGAACCATCACAAACAAACAATAATCTTTGGATCTGCGCTCATATTTAATGAGACTATTCCATCGTTTGTGTGGCTCTTCGAAACATTTCTAAAAGCAATGTCAGGCAAGCATCCAAGCACAATCTTCACTGATCAAGATGCAGCCGTTGCAGCAGCAATTGCTTATGTATTCCCAAATACAAGCCATCGTCTTTGTTTGTGGCACATTTACTTAAATGCAGCTAAACATCTTGGGCATGTAATTCATGAGTCGGATAACAAGTTTCTATCTGATTTTAAGAGTTGTGTGTATGAAAGATAGATCAGAGCCTCACTTCACCAAGAAGTGGCATGAGTTGTTGACCGAATACAAACTTGAGGATAACCCATGGATGAGAAATCTGTATGACTTGAGGGCGAAGTGGGCTGCTGTCTACCGTGACTCTTTTACAGCAGATATGAACTCAACCCAACGGAGTGAAGGTATGAACAATGTCTTTAAGAAGAGATTTCGTAGGAAACTTGGTCTTTCAGAACTCCTCGTAGAATGCGAGAAGGTTTTAGCTTCTCTACGGGGAAATGAGTTGGATGAAGATTTTAATTCACGTCGAAAGAACCCAGTTGCTTCTATTCCAGATTTACCTATGTTGAAGACTGCAGCTGAATCATACACGAGGAGGATGTATTTAGAGTTTGAGGAAGAGTTTAAAAGGCAATTTACACTGTCATGTAATTTGTTAGAAACTGAGGGACAAAGTTGACATTCATGGTCACGTATATGCAGTCTGATCATGGAACAACAGTAGTATTCGACACTGCAGATTCTAGCGTTACATGTTCTTGCAGAAAGTTCGAAGCTATAGGTATGTATATGCATTTCAATTCCCCATGTGATTTCTTATACAGTTATATTACTTATTGAAAATGGGAATCCATATCTTATAGGTATATTGTGCAAGCATTGCCTTAGAGTCTTCAATATGAATGGAGTTTACGATTTGCCATCACGATATGTACTGAATAGATGGACAAAATATGCAAAAAGAGGATTTCATATTGAGAAACAAGGCAGTGAGGAAGATGATTTGAAAGCACGTGCCGCGCTCATCTCTCGAAAGGCGACATCCATTGCATTGAAGTGCTCAATGTCAAAAGAACTTCTTGAATATTTGGAGAAAGCTCTAGATAAGATGGACTTGGAAGTAGATACTTCTTTAAGCAAGATGCAGGAAAAACCTAATGAGGTTCCTCTAATTTCGAACGAGCATGAAAAAGGAATGTTAGATAGTACAATATCTTTTAGAGTTCCTCAGGTAGTAAAAGGCCCAAAGGAAACCCGTCTCAAAAATGTACTTGAAAAGAAGACAGGGAAGAACAAGAAGAAGAATGATCAGAAGAAAGGTACTGATCCTATCCATTCTATTTCCATTCCCTAATTGTTACTTCTATGATATTTGTTTATCTTTATTGTTTCATATTGAACTCATGTAGGAGTGGAACCAAATAATGTTGTAGCAAATGGATATGGATGTGCTGATGCAAATCAATTAAATGTAAGACATGATTTGGACTCATTATGCCATTTTGATATTTTATTCAGTTGCAACAAGTTATCTGAATGATTTCGTATTTTATGACACAGGACTATAATTCTTTTACCGTGGCTGCTCCGTTGATCCAAGGCGGATATGGTTACACTACAATGCCACTCCTTAGTATGACAGGAAATTCTTGTACCATGGCTGCTCCATTGATCCACGGTGGATATCGTCCAGCCACAATGCCACTATTTAGCATGATCGGGAATCCATCTACCATGTCTGGTCCATGTAGGCAAGGAGGGTATACTAGTTTCTTACTGGGAGTTGATCAAGATGCCACACTGCGGTCGGCTGCTAGGAAATTGCATTTTGATGGAGAATTATGAAAACATGTAACTGTGCAAAGCTGATAAAGATGCAACTTTGTAGTACTCTTTTGTTATGCTGACCTGGATTTTATACTGTGGTGTAATCGTTAATTTTACTTTTGATGTTGAACCTGAATCAGACATTAGCTTATATTACAAGTGAGAATGGTAGTCATGATAATATATATGCGCACTTATTCTTTAGTTTGCAATAAACTGTGGATAAACTGAACCAATAGTGACACAAATTTAGCATGCCAATAACTATGATACATCAATTTCTTCGATTTATAATGATCTCAATTCTCAAATGTCAATCATGTTACAAAATCATCACTTTATAATTACAGTTTGACGTGGCATCCAGTGAGTAGGAAGGAACAGATGCAGACTACTCTACAAACAGTTTGTGCTCAATGCCAGATGCTTCTCAACTTGTTGCTCACTTGTTATTAAAAATATCTATCACATTTCAGATTTTAAAGCATCCATATATACTTATTCTAAAAAAAAAGCATCCATATATACTTCAGATACAAATATACAATGTACACTGACCCTTTGAGACCATCTACAATACAAATATGTCATTGCACACATCTTCTAACTTGATCGTAGCACCTTGTGGTCATATTCGAGCCAGAACAATGATAAGCATGAAGTATCTCTTCTTCCGCATCTCTGCACATAAATGCATGATCACACTAACTGAACTGCAGTAACAAGATGGACTGCATGGGCTCTTCCTCAAACAATACAATGCTCCCTACTTCAACACGTTTCTTCAGATAATTACTCCCTCTCTAACCCAATCCAATACCTCAGATAACTTTTACTCATGCTATAGGTACAATATTACATTGTCCTCCGCCGTCAGATTCAAACAATGAAAGTTATTGCTTCAGTTTGTGTATTATTGCTTAGTCCACCCGACATATCTCCTCTTCCTTGGACAATATCGCTCATCTCTGCATATGGAAATAAAAAACACTTTAATTTTCAGTGGTAATTTTGCCTTTCAAATATCCCATCATCCATATATTTACAACACATAGAAAAGTCAATTATCTGTATAAAAATGATGCCGAAATAATCCTGAACTTCTCAAAAATCAAATTAACTGCATCTGGTTCCTGTTAATCCTGAACTTCTCAAAAATCAAATTAACTGCATCTGGTTCCTGTGTTAGTGTTATTTCCCGAGTTAAGATAAGTATGTATCTCCCTCTACCCAAAATTGCATCTAAATGTGAGGTTTAAGTATCCCACTTGCATTATCTCAAACACCAATCCAATCTTGTTCATTGCAGATCAAAAAGATTTCCTCTCAATTCCTAGTTTGTACCTACAGAAATTCGCTCTTGCAGCAACTATATTCCCATTGTAATTTGAACTTGCTGTATGCAGTTCACGAACTTAGAAACCCAAAAACAAAGAAAGTGTACAATGAGAACTTTCAGAAGTAATCACCATGGTCTCAAATCTCTCAAGCATCCTAAATAATGAGTTTCAGTTAGTTCTGAAGTTTCATTCTTCAGTTAGATAAGTATTGACAACGAAGACGTAGGTGATGCGAGGGCTCACGCACATATCGACGGTAAAGACGCTGATGAGCAACGCGCCTAGCAGATGGCCGGCGGCGGGCCTGCCGCACACAGATTGCATCTCATCACGGTGGGTGGGGAGGGGGGGTGTCGGACGGGACGGACCGACGGAGTGCGGCTGGTGGAGGCCGCGTGCGGCAGTGGAGGTATGCGGTGGCCGGTGCGGCAGTGGCACATCCAGCCTGTTCGTTTGGTTGGTGGCTGGTGCTGATTTGTTCTGAGAGAAAAGTACTATTGACTGGTTGCTGATGACTGATTTTTTCTGAGAGAAAAGTACTGCTGTCTGGTGGCTGATAAGCCAAACGAACAGAGCGGCGGCGGCGGTGGATGATAGAGGCAGCGGCGGCGGCGGCTCGCAGACGAGAGAGACGACGTGTTTTTTTTTCTATTTTGGTGTTGTCTGCGTCGCTGAGCCGAGAGAGCCCGAGACAGGCGAGATTGCTCGCTTGCCTGGAGCCGAGCCGTGTCCTTGCACGGCGCACGAGCCGAGCGCGCACCGAGCGTGGGAGGCAAAGGCACGAGCGTCAGATCGAAGCAACGGCCACACGTCGTTCATTGAGAGGGTATGCACGGATCGCAATGCGGCAAATTTCTCTACGGTCGGTTCCCAATGCGGCAAGGCAGGGCTGAAATGTCTCGAGATGACGCACGAGTCGAGCACTGCATGGCGTCTGGCGCGGTCACGCGGCGGGGAACCTTGTACTGCCCGATGGACGCACCATGGGCGACGACGTAGTCGGCGAGCTCCTCGAAGGTGCCCGACCGGACGACCCGGATCTCCAGCTGCGCAATGGAGCCGTCCACCACCCAGCTCCGCTGGTACACCCAGTTCATGGCCTCCTCCATCTCCAAGCAGCACCGGCCAGCATATTATTATAAAACATAATTTAAAATATTATTTTAAATTTGTATCTAAATTATCCACAAATATCATATTAAAAATCACTTAAAGTAAAGATCTAAATCTTAATCTAATTATTATCTTCTTGTGCATCATACCTAAATATCCAAAAACATTAATACATGATTCTACCTGTTTATTATATCATTGTTGATATAAGACACACGATGAGTGTCACCAATGTGTTACGTTCGTTGTTGACGCACTTTTAGTGTCATGTATGTAGCATTAATGAACTAATTCTTACACTAACATGTCACTTGGCACCTCAAATAACTCTATTATTGCATATGTGTCGTGTTTTGCACTTGAAAAACTAGCCCGTGTGAAGTGTGAACAACACGCCTTGAAACAGTAACTTTTGTTGATAGTATGTTCAGCCTCTATCTTTTTTTTCCCTAGATCCGCCCCCTATTTGTTTCCGTCGACGTTTTGTGTATAAGTGAACCCTTTAACTTAGTACATACAATACTATTGCGAACACATTAGTTTGGTCTAACAAAATACGGGATCTGAAAAGAAATGATCACACAGCATGTACTTGCGCTCGTTGCTGAACTTGAGGTGGTGTACCCCAAAGTTCAATTCTTCCAACAATTTTGTTCCAAGTCTGCCACTAGCATAATTTGCTGCAGCTAACCACACCTTCATTAAAAAAATCATATTATACTTAGATCTCGTTTGGATCCCTTGGAATCGCATTCCATTCTAATAATCATAATTTATGCACAAATTATTAGTAAATGGCACATGTTGAATTCGTTAATTAATTGTTAGGTGCACATACATTAAAAACATAGCATGAAGATCTATATAGTTTATTTTTATCTTGCACCTATGAATTTAAGATAGGTTTATTACATCTAAATTTTGGAAAAGTGTGGAATGTCACGTTAAAGGCAAATAGACTACTCCCTCTGTTCTTAATATATGACGTTTAAGACAAGAAAGTTAGTTCAAAATTAATTAAATTTTTGTCCTAAACGTCATATATTTAAGGACGGAGAGAGAGTATTTCATTAGGTAGATTCTAATTCCTTGGTAATGAAGTGATGTAAACAAGACCTTAGCAATTCCTTATAAATTAGCAGAGATTTATTTATTAGCGACCTAGACCCGCAGCTGTTGCGTGTGGAGGAAGACGTGTCGTCGACGCTGCATCGCCAGCGACGGGACCTCCTCTGCGCGTGGGGCATGGCTGTGGACTGTGGAGGGAGTCGGGAGCTCCAGGCTGCAGCCGTGCTGGGTGTGACGAAGCGAGGAGGGAAGCGCTGAGATATTTTGCAACCTTATGGTCGGGGATTATTATTGGTTGATGGCTCACTATTTTTTTAAGATGTGCAAAGCACGTTTTTCATTAAGAGAGGAGAAACAGTTACAACGAGACGCTTTTGGGAGGACCCAAGGTGCTCAGAGCAAAGAACAACAGAGAAAGGAACAGCCTAAACAACCTGAAAGAAAAGAGCTACGACAACCAGCACCACAACACCGAGAGATAAACCGGAGCCGACACCTAGCCTGCAAGAAGGAGCACCACAGACACCCTGCTCATCACCGGCAAGCAGACAAACCAAACCCGACGAAGGGCGAACGAAGATGCCAAGCGGGACGAAGCCACCACGGAGGGAACGACATGAACGCCGTCATCGTCCGTCTGCCCGAGAAGGGGCAGACCAGGTTTTCACCCGGCAGACCAAATGGGCTTGGGGCCGCAACGACAACGCCTCTAGCGAGGTAACTACACCGACGGGTGCAGCCGTTGTCGGCACTGACCGAAGAGTGCAAGGCTTTCGCCGAGCCCCAAGAACAACTCTTTGCAGCCGATCTTCGAAGCTTGGATAACGAGCGGGCCGGTGGAAAGGTTGCAAGTGAGCTGAGGTGAACACAACATGAAGCACAGTAGCTGTGACAGAACCGTCCAAATTAATTCTGTATTATTGCCTAAACCACTCCATTTGGTCATTAAGTAATAATACAGAAGTAACTTGTCGCCTCTGCCGGGTCAAGTCCGGTAAATCACTTTAACCAGGATCGAAGAATTGTACATTAAAACTCACACGACGGCGAGTCCAGAGATAACATTTCACAAATTATTACATCAAGCTCCATAAGATTTTAATATTACAAACCAAGTCCTTTGCATAAGGTAAATAGTTCAGAGTTCGAAACACAGCGGAAATAAAATACTACACGTCATAAGTGACATCATAGGAGGCCATCCATGACGTCGCTAAGCACTGTCATCCTCCCACTCCACTTCCCAACCGGGTGGGAGAGAACCAGCCCACGGGAACCCATTATCATTCATATCATCTGAAAACAACATCAAAAGCAAGGCTGAGTATACTAATACTCAGCAAGACTTAACCGGCGGGTGATGAAAAATCACCAACTCTCTAGACATGCAAGGCTCTTTGGCTAGTGGGTTGTTTTGCTGAAACGCAACAAAGAGTAGGTCCTTACTTTCAAGTTTTAGCTCAAAATTCTAGTTGATTATCCATTACTAAGTAAGCAACTATTGCAAGCATAAGTTGTGCAAACAATTAAGCATACATCCAAATTACTTCTCAATTCCATCATTAAGGGACATAGAGTGTATGGTTAAGCAATCTCGGGTAACGGTGAGAGGCCGACGATCGATCGATTAATAACCTTGCAAGGGAAACCCAAACATACAGAAGAATGCACACCCCAAAAATAATCCAACTAGAAACCAACAGGGGGTGGATGTGCACCAACCAGGCGGTTCCCAACCGTCCTCGACTCAGGATCCATTTCTACAGTCTTTGGTACAAGGCATACTAGCCACGGAGACACACGCCGCCCAGCTTCACACATGCACCACTCTGCTGCAGGCAGAGGGGACTCTTCCCAAGATAAGTGGTCATAGATCCCTTACCAGATCAAGAAGGTACTAGGTTTACCGGTCCCATTCCCGGCAAATGTTTGGTACGTTCAAACGCTTAACCACAGACCTACTGACCGGAGCCGATCCCATGCTCTTACCACATGAGCATATCCATTTATCAAAATCTTATGATTCCAACATAAGAGACATATAGCTCACGAGTGACGAACATCACTCGACTTTTACCGTGTCCTTAGAGCATGGCCACTAGCGACCTATCATGCTAGTATTCGAGCATAGGAGCCTAGTATCATGCATATAGGGTTTCAATTCAACTCCTGAAACGTAAATGCACAAACATTGCATAACATAAATGTAAGAGTTAGAAAACTGGGTTATGTCCGGGGCTTGCCTTCACTAGCAAAGTCAGTGACGAAGTCCTCCAAACTTTGGTTCGGGTCTTGCTGCACTTCCACCACGTTCACTTCTCCTTCAGTGAGTTCTCCCTCGGATTCCGGCACCAACTCGTAGTTTCCGTCCGGAAGTTCTACACGATATGCATATGCATTAACTTCATGTATTTATAAAAGAGGAGTGAGAACATAGCTTAGGATTGACGGGTAAACATGGGGGTGTATGGATGACCACATTTACCTGGATAAGGATATATCCAGCATACTCTTCCTATCAAAGAAAGGGGTATGTGTGCGTGGTTTAACTCCTTACTTGATGGTGATTGTGTGCACATCTATATTAGTTGATTAATTTTTCTTCACCAAATTAGGGGGTGTTGTTCATGGTGTGATTTGGTGAAGCTCAAACCAAAGATTTAAATTTGCACACAAAAGGGATTTCTATTTTTCTTTTAATTCTTGGATTAAGCTTGATTTACTTTGAGAATTCATTCTGCAGGAATTACAAACAAGGAGACCATGAAACTTTGCAGAGAGGCACATCATACTACACATGAGCTATTGCCAAAAATTTAGATCAATCCAAGCCATATATATAACATGAAAAATACAATTAGATTCATTCATTAAAAACAAGAATAAATCATACAAAAATAAATATGCCACATATTGAGCTAGAAATTCATGTAGAGGTTCAAAACACCTAATCATGAAGAGGTATGCACTTACTCAGCAAAGAAAATTTAAATTAATTTAAATTTATGAAAGAAGGTTAAACTAGAACAAAAATTATTTGACCCTATAAAACATGATAAAAACATCTCTACTATTTATCATGGGTGCAAAACCATGAAACAGGATCATAGAAAAAAGATTGGATCCAAAAGATTAACATATTAATTTATACAAATTATAAACAGGAACAATGCTGAAATTCAACTTTAATTCATAATTAAAGATCTATTTAATAACTTTGTGCCAACTTTGAACCAGAAGACCAACATGACATGGAAAACCACATATCCAAAAATTAGCTTCAGATCATGCATAGAATTTGAATTATTGCAGATCTACTTAAATTGGTAAATTCAAAATTATTTAAAAACTACACAAGAATTTGAAAACTTCCTTTGTAGAAACGTTAGTGTCCCCCACAAGGATTCTAGAACAGTTGAGTTTGCATTTTTATGATTTTTCTGTGAATTGATATGCATTTTACAATATTCAGCAAAACCATCCAAAACTTGAAGAATCTATTTAGCCGATAGACCCCTGGACTGAAATTCTCTTTCACAACTATGCCCTCATGTTTACAAAAAGATCCTCGGTTTCACAGATTAGACCCTAGGAAGAATTTGGGACTCTCAATTGAGTCCTCGGGCATGGGCGGCGGCGCTGGCCGGCTCGCCAGCGGTGAGATGGGGCCGGACCTGCACGGGCGAGCTGCCGAGGGTGACCAGGGGCTCACCTAGCACCGGTCTGTGGGCGGAGTGGGACCGGGGGAGATGCCGGCAGGGTACGGCGCCGGAGCAGGGGCACGGCGGCCGCGGCGGCGCTGATTCCGGCGAACAGGGGCTCCGGGCTGGGCAACAAGCGGCCGGGGAAGCTTGAGTGGGTGCGTGTGGTGGTGCTTGGCTACTCAGGCAGGCGCGAGGTGGCTCGGGGGGTGGTGCTCAGCGGCGGCGCACAGAGGGCGGCCGGCGGAGCTACGGTGGCGGAGCAGGGGGGTGGAGCCGGGGCAATGTGCGGCTGGGAGGCTCGGGTGGCGTCGCGGGAAGGTTCTGGGGCGCTTTACGGCCGGCGAAACCGAGCTGGGCGGTGAGCTCCTCGGCGGCCGGACAATGGCGGGCAGTGGAGCAAGCAGAGGACAGCGGCGCGGCGCGACGGGGCATTGCCATTTATAGGCGGCTACATGGGCGGGAAAACGGCGAGGGGACCAAGCCTCCAGCACGGGCGCGCACGGGCGCGGTGCGAGGGTGCGGCGTGTGGCGCGCAGCGTGCGGCACCTGGCGCGGCTCGACCGGGCCGGCGGGGCCTCGGGGAGGTGCACCCGGTCCAGCTGGTACCTGCGGCGCACGGGGTCCACGAACGGCGCACGGACGGCGGCACAGACGCCGAGGCGGGAGCTCGGTGCGCGCGCGACGCGTGGCCAGAGCGCCGGTTCAAATTGTTTTGATGATGCTCTGTTTGACCGCTTTAAAGAATTGAAAGTTGAATACAACTTGAAAATCCGCCAATACAAAAATTGTAGAGCACATAACCCTCTACAACTTTTGTAAAAGCCAGCCTAAGAAATTCCTCACAGATTTTGAACAATTTGTGCTTGAAGTTTGGGATTTTCTCGGCTAGGTCAAAAAGTAGCTCTAAACTTTGACCAAAATTTTGAGTGCCTTCCACTTCGAATTTCAAATGCCGCCAATTGGATGAAATGTGTCCCATGTAAAAATGAGCAACTTTCATATTGGCTGATTTTGAAGTTGTTATATGAAAAGTGGAGAACGCGCTAGATTATCAAAGAAGGGTATAGAGATCTAGGGTTTTGACTTGGGTTTTGGAAGGGTTGACCTTGGGTTAGGGGTTTGACCAAGTCAACTATGTCAAGTACCATGCTTAGCCTTTTAAAGAGGGTGATCACTGTTACTTAAACATCAGGGATGTTACAGCCTACCCCCCTTACAAAGAATCTTGTCCCGAGATTCGGAAAATAAAGACGAAGGTAGGGAAAAACACTTACGATTACGAGATCGTAGAAAACCCGGATACTTGGTGTTGAGATAATGTTCCATCTCCCAAGTAGCTTCTTCTTCAGTATGGTGACTCCATTGAATTTTATACATTGTTACCGAATGTCGTCGAGTCTTTCTCTCTTTTTGATCCAAAATTCTCAGAGGGTGCTCAACCACGGATAAGTCGGGTTCGATCCAAGCATTGGATTCGATGATGACCTTTATCTCTGGCTTATTTGCACATCTCCTGAGCTATGAAACATGAAACACATTGTGGACTGCTAAAAGCCGTTCAGGAAGCTGAACGCGATAAGTGACCGGTCCACAAACTTGAATGATTTCATAAGGGCCAATATAGCGTGGTGCTAATTTCCCTTTCACTCCAAACCTTTGAATTCCCTTTGTTGGTGAAACCTTAAGATAGACATATTCACCAACTTGATACGGCTTAGGTTGCCTCCCTTGATCATGGTAACGTTGTTGTCTCATTTGAGCTGTCTTTAGATTCGCTTGTATTACTTTTACTTTTTCTTCCGCTTCTTCAACTAACGTTGGACCGAAGAATTTCCTTTCTCCGGTCTGTGACCTGTTCAAAGGAGTTCGGCATCTCCTTCCATAAAGAGCTTCAAATGGTGCCATTTTCAAACTGGCTTGGTAACTATTATTGTACGAGAATTCCGCCAAAGACAAGCAATTGTCCCAATTCTTGTCAAAATGGATAATACAAGCCCTCAACATATCCTCTAGGACTTGATTGACTCTCTCAGTCTGACCGTCCGTTTGAGGGTGGTAAGTAGAACTGTGAAGTAGCTTGGTTCCCATTGAGGTATGTAGGTGTTCCCAAAAATGTGACATGAACTGAGAACCTCTATCGGAAACGATGGTTCTAGGAACTCCGTGTAAGCACATGATGCGTTCGAGATAAATCTCTGCATATTGCTGTGCTGAGTATGTGGTATGAACGAGAATAAAGTGTGCGGTCTTGGTGAGTCTGTCCACAATAACCCAGATAGAATCATGGTGCTTAGAGGTGAGAGGCAGTCCCACTATGAAATCCATACTTATATCATCCCATTTCCATGAAGGTATCGGCAATGGTTGAAGAATACCATCGGTCTTCAAATGACTGGCTTTAATTCTCTGACATGTGTCACACTCGAACACATATTTGGCAATTTCTACTTTCATATTTGACCACCAAAAGTTTTCCTTCATATCTTGGTACATTTTGCTACTCTCAGGATGAATTGCAAATTTGGACAAATGAGCTTCATCCAAAATTTCCTTCCTGAGACTAGTATCATTTGGGACAACAAGACGTTGCCCAAACCAAATTGTACCCTTTGCGTCTTGGTGAAAACATTTGTATTTAGGATCACCTTCTGACAACATTTGCCTTATCCTCTTAACATCCTCGTCATTGGACTGAGCATTTAAGACTTTGTCGTACAAGGTTGTCTCCATGCTAACAGCATTTAACTCACCTTGAATAACAATTTCCAATTTGAGTTTGTTCATCTCGTGGCATAGTGTGTCACTATAGGTGTCCACGGATAAGCAATTGCAATGGGCTTTTCGGCTAAGAGCATCGGCAACGACATTCGCCTTACCGGGGTGGTAATGCACTTCCAAGTCATAATCTTTAATGAGTTCTAACCATCTTCTCTGGCGCATATTCAAGTCGGCTTGAGTGAAGATATACTTGAGACTCTTGTGGTCAGTGAAGATATTGCAATGGGTTCCCATCAAATAATGCCTCCAAATTTTGAGAGCATGAACAACTGCTGCTAATTCAAGATCATGAGTGGGGTAATTTAGTTCATGGGGTCGAAGTGCTCGAGAAGCATAGGCACTGACCCTATTTTCGTGCATGAGAACACAACCAAGACCAGTACCCGAGGCATCACAATAAACCTCATATGGCTTAGAGTTGTCTGGTTGAGCCAAAACAGGTGCTGAAGTCAAATATTGCTTTAGGGCGTGGAAAGCTTTTTCACAACTCTCATCCCATACAAACTTGACTCCTTTCTTCAGAAGTTCGGTCATAGGTTTGGCAATTCTGGAAAAATCTGGGATGAAGCGACGATAATAACCAGCTAATCCGAGAAAGCTTCGAATCTGATGAACGGACTTAGGTGGTTTCCAATCCATCACTTCTTCCACTTTACTTGGATCCACTGAAATACCATCACTAGAAATAGTGTGACCCAAGAATTTCACACTATCCAACCAGAATTCACATTTGGAGAATTTAGCGTAAAGCTTGTGATCTCTCAAACGCTGTAGAACAATGCGGAGATGTTCGGCATGTTCTTCTTTATCTTTGGAATATATTAAGATGTCGTCGATGAATACCACCACGAACTTATCCAGTTCGTTCATGAATACTGAATTCATGAGGTGCATGAAGTAAGCAGGAGCATTAGTCAGCCCGAAGGACATGACTAGAAATTCATATAGCCCATACCGTGTGGAAAAGGCAGTTTTAGGAATATCACAAGGTCGGATCTTTATCTGATGATATCCTGATCTAAGATCAATCTTGGAAAAGACCTTTGCTCCTGATAGTTGATCAAACAACACATCAATGCGGGGAAGGGGGTATTTATTTTTGATGGTCACCGCATTGAGAGGCCGGTAGTCCACACACAGTCTCAAACTACCGTCTTTCTTCTTAACGAAGAGAGCAGGACATCCCCAAGGAGAAGAACTCGGACGAATGAAACCCTTATCCAATAGTTCTTGAAATTGGGTCTTCAATTCGGCCAGTTCCTTGGGTGGCATGCGGTAGGCTCTCTTTGAGATAGGTGCCGTACCGGGTTGAAGTTCGATAACGAATTCAATATCTCGGTCCGGTGGCATACCCGGCAGATCATCAGGGAAGACATCCGGGTACTCACACACCACTAGAATTTCTTCTAATTGGGTAGCTATGGTCACATAGGCACATGAATCCTCAGATACTCTGGAAGGTAAGTAGAGCGTTGACGCTCCTACTCTCGGGGAGTTGATTTCTATTCTTCGCTCAGAAATGTCCAAGATCACCTTGTGCAGGGTCATCCAGTCCATTCCTAGAATAACATCTATCCCATCTAGTCCCAAGGTTATGAGATTCATCTGAAATACCTTGCTGCCTAACTCCAAAGGTACTCCAATGTTTAGGGTATTGGAAGAAATTTTTCCTCC
Organism: Cenchrus fungigraminus; assembly: GCA_036936925.1. NCBI lineage: Eukaryota > Viridiplantae > Streptophyta > Magnoliopsida > Poales > Poaceae > Cenchrus > Cenchrus fungigraminus. The sequence continues at coordinate 187,399,832 of CM072769.1, forward strand.
CGGGGTAGCAATCTTATAGATACTCCTAGTGTGAGTTTCCTTTAAACCCAACTTGATTTGTGTTTGCTTGTTCATAAAACTGTGCATAGCACCAGAATCAAACAAAATCTTAATAGGTTTGCCTTGGATAGAGAATGTACCCGTCATGACTGCGGCTCCCTCAGGAATTTCCACCATTGTGGTGAAGTTGAGGCGACCCTGCTTGACTTGCACGGTCTGCTTCTTTCCCTTGTCCTTGTTGTCCTGAGTAGGTCCACGGCCTTGGTTCTGCGGGTTGTGCTGGTTCTGCTGCTTGGGATGGGGGCACTCATTAGAATAGTGTCCCGTCTCACCACAGTTGTAGCACTTGCCATCCCTAGCATTCCGGTTAAGCTGCAACGCATTGGACTTGTAATTCTGCTGAGAAGCAGAAGAACGATAGTCTCCTCGCTGCTGATTCTGAGATGGCTTAGCTACCCAGCGTCCAGACCGCTGGTTCCTTTGAGAATCTTGGGAAACCTTCTTCACAAGGCGAAACTTCTGATTAGGCACGTTGTTAGAGTTGAACGCAGCCTTCCTCTTCTTTGCATTTTGCGTTCTCTTCATAGCATCTTCTTGGGAAATAGCCAAATTTACTATCTCATGGTAGGTGTCAGTCTTGATGGGGTTCAGCCTCTCATAAAGCTCAGGATCAAGACCACGTCGGAAACAATCCATCTTCTTCGCATCATTATCCACATGATATCCCCCATACTGACAAAGATTTTTGAACTTTTGTGCATACCGATACACAGAGTCAGAACCTTACCTTAATGCCAGTAATTCACTGATCTTCCGATCAACCATTCCCTGAGGAGTGTGATGAGTCTTGAACGTTGTCTTGAACTCATCCCAAGTAGTGGCATGTCCAGCAGGTTGCGTCATCTTGAAGTGCTCCCACCAGATCAAAGCAGGACCACGAAGTTGCAATGCTGCAAAGCTAGCCTTGCGCTCCTCTGAGCAGGGCAGAGTGAGAGCATCGAACCTGGCCTCAATGGCACGGATCCAAACATCTGCCTCCAGTGGTTCTTCTGCTTTGGTGAAAATTGGTGGCTTCATGGCCGTGAAGTGCTCATTCTTGGCCACTTGTGGCTGGTCATCACGCGGATTGCCGCGTTGCTGCTGCTGCTGATTGTGCAGGATCTGGCGCATCATATCAGCTTGAGCCAACAGGAAAGTCTCCATGGGTGTCATGGGAGGTGGCGGTGGCAGTGGGTTGCTGCCACTGGCATCACCAAACCCATGGGGAGTATTGCGAGTGGGACCCACCATCTGAAAAATTATGGGAATAGAGATTAGTCACATATTCACAAGCTTGCAGATAGAATTATGCACAAGTAGAACATGTGAAACAAATCCATTCATTGCAGAATTTTTCAGGAGGGCCAGCCACAATGCTGAAATGAAAAATTCATATCTCCCAGCTCGATCAACGGATGGTGCTCAATTTTGGTCAGTAGGGGCATCATTTCGTGAACTACGACTTTGGTATTCAGTTGATACATGGATTTTGATGTTATCATGCTTGAAAAATCCATTTACCGACTCTCTGTCCTGGCTGTTTTTCAGCCAGCCGAGGGTTACAAAAATATTCATAACTCTCAGCACAAAAGAGCAATAAGAGTGAAAATTTGTGAGCATGCACAAAATGAAATTTCCAACAACTTTCTTTCTTATTGCATAGCTCAGATTTGATCATAAGGGGGTTTAAATTACAGATTACGAGAGCTGCTGTAAAAAGTCTTGCAACACAAGATCATACACTAGATTACAACACATGCTAGGTCCTCCTTCATCATACTAGTGGTTAACATGTAGCTTCTAGCCACACAAAAGAATACTCCAACTACGCTAGCCTATCACATCCACAGACCAAAATTAGGCCATCGTAGGAGTACACATGCTGTACTAGCTACTACCATCTAGAAGTCATCTAGGTTGTCTACTGAGGAGGAGCTAGAAGCAGATGAAGCAATCTCCATCGGCTCTGCCTGTGATTCTTCCTTCTCACTGTCTATCATGGACTGAGTGTCATCCGGATCCTCCTCCATAGCTTCCGGAACTGGTGGTGGTGGCGGCTGCTGTAGTACGGCAATCATGCCATGGGCAGCACCCAGATCCTCGTCCATCAACTCTAGCTGCTCTTCCATCTGTGCTAGTGCTTGTATGTGCTGTAAGCGCTCATTCCTCAACGGATCCATCTCAACCTGCATCTGATCTCGCTGCTCCTGGAGTCCCGTAACAGTCTGAAGGCGATCAGCGAGCTGGTGTGCCCACTGAGCCATACAGGTCACCCAATTAGCCTCTCTAGCCTGCAGTCCAACGATCTTCAGTCGTGCCTCAGCAAGGTCTCGCTCCAGTCCCATGTAGCCACGGGAGATGGAGCGCAGGTGGTGATTCCGTACTCCCAACACTCCAGCAGTGTCAAGAGCAACGGTGGACACGTCTGTGGTAGCCACACTGCGGAGAGCCTGAAGATGGTACAGTGCATTCACGCACCATGACATCTCATGCAGTACGTCTAGTGGGGTCCTCTCAGTCAGAAGCGCTGCCATGTTCCCCATGCGGCTCCTCCACGCGGGATCCGCAGGGTCCACGGTCGGAAGTAGTCCTACCGGAGTCGAAGAAACCTCAAGAGGGTGCTGGTCACCAAAAGCGTTCAGCACTCTCAACGCAGCAACCTCAAGTGTCTCCAACATGCGGACGCCTGACACGTCCATGCTCAGGTCCTGCCACTCCGGGTGAGTAGGGTGAAGTGGCACGGTCACCCGAACATAGCAGCAAGGCACTCCAAGCTGCGTGGTCTCCAATGCCTCGTATGTCGGAGGAGAAGTGTACCCTGACGAACGAAGAGTGTCCCACAAAATGCGGGCAAGCCCCTCAAGGTGTAGCCCGTTGGTGCGGACCATCCTGTCAGGTCGTACCTCCCAGAAGAGCGGTCCAGCCATTTGTATCAACAAAACTCCCACCGATTAGTGTGAGTTAAAAGATAACAGATTCTGTCCAAAGCACAAAAATGCATAAAGCTCATATTTTGGTAGGCCAAAAATTTTCAAATTTTTCTAGCTACTCAGTGAAGTTATTTGACCCAAAATTAGTATTCAGAAGTTGGGCTAAAAACAAAAGGAAGATACCCTAATAGAGCAAGGTTTAGTTCTTTATCTCCCAGGAAAAACAACAAGTAGATAGGAACTAATCTGAGCATAACTCCAGATTCTTTTGCCCAAAAATTCTGAAATTTTTACAACAGGATCTTGACAAGATTTGACACAACTTTGGTATCTAACTTTTCTCCAAAAAACTCTGTTCAAAGGATCGAAAAATTCAGACCAACAGAGCATCCAAAAGTGAGAAACAAAGACAGCTATCAAGATTGGGATGATGTGAAGAGGTTTTGGTGAGGTGCTTTAGGATAGATTTTGAAGTGATTTAATTACTTCTTAACAACTTTTAGCATGATGCAAAAGCGTCCTAAACATCCTCACAAGGCAAATCCATGCCCAAAACTCGTGGTTAGTGCCGGTGGCAAGGCACAAGTATACGTCTCTAACTATAATAGCTAGTTGGATACTAACCGTTCGATCTACCGGAACGTGGTTAGTGTACCTGCAAAAGACAGAACCTTCCGTGCCAGCACGTCACGGAAGCGTCCACAAACATTACCGTTCACTATAGAAACGGCACCCATGCTTTTAGCGCTGCATGGACAGCGACCAACCTGAGACACACCCCTTTTGAATGGAGGGTGTCCCCCTTCGCATGTTCGTAATGCGGAATCATGCACACGTATGGCAAAACGTGGCGACATCACAACCCATGATATGTTCATGTGGAATAGAATATGTCATCCTTCGCATGCTTTGCATACAGAAAGCGCACGTATAAAACACGTGGGCATCCAACCGAGAAGATAGGATCCGTTGAATAGATTGCCCTATCAACCCTCGCATACTCGTGATGCGGCACAACACACGTATGAAACACATGGCTTAAGAAGTGCTGGAAGTCAGTTTAAATACACCATATATTACTAGCCACTTGAAAGAACCCAAAATCCCTCTAGGGCCTCTCGGACTAGTTCATCCTTAGCGTTCCTAACTCATTTTGCAAACACACCTTAATCTTGCAAGTTTTATTCCAAAAACATGTTATTAAGGGTGTATTAAAATCTCTGGTGTACAATGAGCTCTGATACTAGCTGTGACAGAATCGTCCAAATTAATTTTGTATTATTGCCTAAACCACTCCATTTGGTCATTAAGCAATAATACAGAAGTAACTTGTCGCCTCTGCCGGGTCAAGCCCGGTAAATCACTTTAACCAGGATCGAAGAATTGTACATTAAAACTCACACGACGGCGAGTCCAGAGATAACATTTCACAAATTATTACATCAAGCTCCATAAGGTTTTAATATTACAAACCAAGTCCTTTGCATAAGGTAAATAGTTCAGAGTTCGAAACACAGCGGAAATAAAATACTACACGTCATAAGTGACATCATAGGAGGCCATCCATGACGTCGCTAAGCACTATCATCCTCCCACTTCACTTCCCAACTGGGTGGGAGAGAACCAAGCCATGGGAACCCATTATCATTCATATCATCTGAAAACAACATCAAAAGCAAGGCTGAGTATACTAATACTCAGCAAGACTTAATCGGCGGGTGATGAAAAATCACCAACTCTCTAGACATGCAAGGCTCTTTGGCTAGTGGGTTGTTTTGCTGAAACGCAACAAAGAGTAGGTCCTTACTTTCAAGTTTTAGCTCAAAATTCTAGTTGATTATCCATTACTAAGTAAGCAACTATTGCAAGCATAAGTTGTGCAAACAATTAAGCATACATCCAAATTACTTCTCAATTCCATCATTAAGGGACATAGAGTGTATGGTTAAGCAATCTCGGGTAACGGTGAGAGGCCGACGATCGATCGATTAATAACCTTGCAAGGGAAACCCAAACATACAGAAGAATGCACACCCCAAAAATAATCCAACTAGAAACCAACAGGGGGTGGATGTGCACCAACCAGGCGGTTCCCAACCGTCCTCGACTCAGGATCCATTTCTATAGTCTTTGGTACAAGGCATACTAGCTACGGAGACACACACCGCCCAGCTTCACACATGCACCACTCTGCTGCAGGCAGAGGGGACTCTTCCCAAGATTAGTAGTCATAGATCCCTTACCAGATCAAGAAGGTACTAGGCTTACCGGTCCCATTCCCGGCAAATGTTTGGTACGTTCAAACGCTTAACCACAGACCTACTGACCGAAGCCGGTCCCATGCTCTTACCACATGAGCATATCCATTTATCAAAATCTTATGATTCCAACATAAGAGACCTATAGCTCGCGAGTGACGAACATCACTCGACTTTTACCGTGTCCTTAGAGCATGGCCACTAGCGACCTATCATGCTAGTATTCGAGCATAGGAGCCTAGGATCACGCATCAAGGGTTTCAATTCAACTCCTGAAACGTAAATGCACAAACATTGCATAACATAAATGTAAGAGTTAGAAAATTGGGTTATGCTCCGGGGCTTGCCTTCACTAGCAAAGTCAGTGACGAAGTCCTCCGAACTTTGGTTCGGGTCTTGCTGCACTTCCACCACGTTTACTTCTCCTTCAGCGAGTTCTCCCTCGGATTCCGGCACCAACTCGTAGTTTCCGTCCGGAAGTTCTACACGATATGCATATGCATTAACTTCATGTATTTATAAAAGAGGAGTGAGAACATAGCTTAGGATTGACGGGTAAACATGGGGGTGTATGGGTGACCACATTTACCTGAATAAGAATATATCCAGCATACTCTTCCTATCAAAGAAAGGGGTATGTGTGCGTGGTTTAACTCCTTACTTGATGGTGATTGTGTGCACATCTATATTAGTTGATTAATTTTTCTTCACCAAATTAGGGGGTGCTGTTCATGGTGTGATTTGGTGAAGCTCAAACCAAAGATTTAAATTTGCACACAAAAGAGATTTCTATTTTTCTTTTAATTCTTGGATTAAGCTTGATTTACTTTGAGAATTCATTCTGCAGGAATTACAAACAAGGAGACTATGAAACTTTGCAGAGAGGCACATCATACTACACATGAGCTATTGCCAAAAATTTAGATCAATCCAAGCCATATATATAACATGAAAAATACAACTAAATTCATTCATTAAAAACAAGAATAAATCATACAAAAATAAATATACCACATATTGAGCTAGAAATTCATGTAGAGGTTCAAAACACCTAATCATGAAGAGATATGCACTTACTCAGCAAAGAAAATTTAAATTAATTTAAATTTATGAAAGAATGTTAAACTAGAGCAAAAATTATTTGACCCTATAAAACATGATAAAAACATCTCTACTATTTATCATGGGTGCAAAACCATGAAACAGGATCATAGAAAAAAGATTGGATCCAAAAGATTAACAGATTAATTTATACAAATTATAAAGAGGAATAATGCTAAAATTCAACTTTAATTCATAATTAAAGATCTATTTAATAACTTTGTGCCAACTTTGAACCAGAAGACCAACATGACATGAAAAACAACATATCCAAAAATTAGCTTCAGATCATGCATAGAATTTGAATTATTGCAGATCTACTTAAACGGGTAAATTCAAAATTATTTAAAAACTACACAAGAATTTGAAAACTTCCTTTGTAGAAACATTAGTGTCCTCCACAAAGATTCCAGAACAGTTGAGTTTGCATTTTTATGATTTTTTTGTGAATTTATATGCATTTTACAAGATTTAGCAAAACCATCCAAAACTTGAAGAATCTATTTAGCCGATAGACCCCTGGACTGAAATTCTGTTTCACAACTATGCTCTCACGTTTACAAAAAGATCCTCAGTTTCACAGATTAGACCCTAGGAAGAATTTGGGACTCTCAATTGAGTCCTCGGGCATGGGCGGCGGCGCTGGCCGGCTCGCCGGCGGCGAGGTGGGGCCGGACCTGCACGAGCGAGCTGCCGAGGGTGACCAGGGGCTCACCGAGCACCGGTGAGAAACCAAGTTGATATGTGCCTTGGTTTGTATATGATAAGCGATTGACCGGATGTTTTGAGGCTTTGTGTTGAGTGTGTTTCGTCGGGTTGTGTTGTCGGTTGTCTAACTTCATATGTTTATGTGGTGTGTTGTCAATGCACTCGTGAAGAGTGGTTAACAACGTTGTGTGGACTGACTCTTGGCCTAGTATTGCAGGTGTTGGTTGCGGCTTGGTTTGTGTTGGTGCAGGTGAAGAACAAGCGTGAAAGGTCTATGCCAAGGTGGCCTCCGAGGTGATGGAGAGACAAGTAGGCTTGGTTCGAGGGACCCGGTGGCCGACGGGATCAAGTGCAGGCCGCATGGTGCAAGAAGAGCAAGACGAAGTCATAGACATAGAGTCGGTGCGTCGGTGGCGGCCAAGTCAAGGAACGAGGCAAGACCGAGTAGACCGTCCGGGCGCCGGAGGTGAAAGGCTTGACGGGCTCGACGCTTGGCGTGGTGAGGTCGGGCCGGGCCGTGCACGCGGGGTTTGTTGGTTTGGCCACAAAACCAACACCAAGCCGGTGCAAGGTAGCGGCTAACGACCGTAGCTTGTACGCGGGGTTTGGTGGTTGAGCCACAAAACCATCAGGAGGAGGGTTTCTCGGTTTGGGCCTCAAAACCGAGCCCGAGGGCCCGATGCGACGGAGACGGGGATCCGGGAGCATCGGGAAGCTTCGAGGTGGGCGACACATGGCATGATCGAGGTGCTTGCGTCGGGAGGACGCGAAGACCCGATGGATGCGCGGCCGTCTGATGGTGAACTTCATGTGTTGACCAAAATGCCCCTGTGAGGGCTTGTATTGTATCTCCTAGTGTAGGGGCACTTCGGTCTTTTCCGGAGGGCCTATATATAGGAGGAGTGGCTGATTTGGGCAGCCAACTCTTTGGCTTAGTTGGTGGGAGTGCTTTTGGGGAGAGAGGGAGATGAGAGTGAGTGGCTCTTTGTTTTGGAGCTTTTTGCCATCCAAGATTTGCAATTCTTGGAGTGGCTTGTAATCCAACATGGCATAAATATTCAGAGTGAATTAGTCCCTCAAATCTTGTGAAAATTCCTCGAGCAAATTCTATCTCCTTCTAAATTCCCGAGTTGGTTTTTGTGCTATTTTCGGAGCTTTTCGGTTCAATCCTTGTGCGTTGATTTCTAGGTCGTTTCTCTTTGAATTTATTTGAGGGGATCATGGGTGGATGACTTGCGCATCTTTGGTGATGATCTTGACCCCTCAAACGCCGGGAATCGGGCTCGATTTGGTGAGGTTTGGATGAACTCGAGTTGGTGCTTTAAGCGCACGAGATTTGCGATTCCGGTTGATTGGATAGGTTTGGGGATCCAAGATTTTGGGCATAGCTTCTACTAGAGACGCTTCTCATCTACCCAAAATTTGGGTTCGATCCATCCAGCAGTTTGGGAGATCCGTCGATCGGAAGTTGGAGGTGTTTTCGCGGGGTTCGCGGCTCTGCTTCTGTGTGCAGGGCGGACGGTCCGCGAGTGCGGGGCGGACGGTCCGCGAGGACTGTGTTCGTCGTGTGTTCATCGAGTTCGTCTCGTGTTCTTGTGAGCTCGTGGTTTGATCCATTGGGGTCTTTGGTTTTTGGAGCAAGGAGTTTGCGGCCAGTCCGCCAGTCCATGACGGACGGTCCGCGAGGTTCGATTTGAGGTGGAGTTTTCTGGTGCCTGGCACGGACGGTACGGACTGTAGTGTCGGACAGTCCACGAGGACCGGGCGGACAGTCTGCGAGGAGAGGGCGGACAGTCCGCGAGGTGCGGTTCATCTCTGGTGGTTCGGTTGGTAATTTCGGACGGTCCGTCCTTGATCCACGGACGGTCCGCCAGGTAACCGCGGACAGTCCGCCCCCCTCTGGCGGACGGTCCGTTCTGGCCGGACAGATTTGGTTGAGAGCTTTGTTCCTTTGGTTCTTTGATCTGTGCTTCCACTAGTTGAACCAAGGATTGCTCCTAGGGCTTCTAGGCTTGTGTGTGCCTAGTTTAGAGCCGCTCTTATGTGTGCAAGTGATCGGAGTGGCAATCGGGGCATAGGCCGAGTTCTCTTTTTGGAGAAGAATTTTTATCGGCTCCCATTCACTCCCCCCCTCTCTGGTCGCCAATTCGGTCCTTCAACCGGTCTGTGGGTGGAGTCGGACCGGGGGAGACGCCGGCGGGGTACGGCGCCGGAGCAGGGGTACGGCGGCCACGGCGGCGCTGATTCCGGAGAACAGGGGCTTGGGGCTGGGCAACAAGCGGCGGGGAAAGCTTGAGTGGGTGCGTGTGGTGGTGCTTGGCTACTCAGGCGGGCGCGAGGTGGCTCGGGGGGTGGTCCTCAGCGGCGGCGCACAGAGGGCGGCCGGCGGAGCTGCGGTGGCAGAGCTGGGGGGTGGAGCCGGGGCAATGTGCGGCCGGGAGGCTCGGGTGGCGTCGCGGGAAGGTTCTGGGGCGCTTTACGGTCGGCGAAATCGAGCGGGGCGGTGAGCTCCTCGGCAGCCGGACAATGGCAGGTAGCGGAGCAAGCAGAGGACAGCGGCGCGGCGCGGCGGGGCGCTACCATTTATAGGTGGCTGCACAGGCGGGAAAACGGCGAGGGGACCAAGCCTCAAGCACGCGCGCGCACGGGCGCGGCGCGGGGGTGCGGCGCGTGGCGCGCAGCGCGCGGCACCTGGCGCGGCGCGACCGGGCCGGCGGGGCCTCGGGGAGGTGCACCCGGTCCAGCTGGTACTAATGGCGCGCGGGGTCCATGGACGGCGCACGGACGGTGCCACGGACGCCGGGGCGGGAGCTCGGTGTGCGCGCGACACGCGGCCAGAGCGCCGGTTCAAAATTGTTTTGACGATGCTCTGTTTGACCGCTTTAAAGAATTGAAAGTTGAATACAACTTGAAAATCCGCCAATACAAAAATTGTAGAGCACATAACCCTCTACAACTTTTGTAAAAGCCAGCCTAAGAAATTCCTCACAGATTTTGAACAATTTGTGCCTGAAGTTTGGGATTTTCTCGGCTAGGTCAAAAAGCAGCTCTGAACTTTGACCAAAATTTTGAGTGCCTTCCACTTCGAATTTCAAATGCCGCCAATTGGATGAAATGTGTCCCATGTAAAAATGAGCAACTTTCATATTGGCTGATTTTGAAGTTGTTATATGAAAAGTGGAGAACGTGCTATATTATCAAAGAAGGGTATAGAGATCTAGGGTTTTGACTTGGGTTTTGGAAGGGTTGACTTTGGGTTAGGGGTTTGACCAAGTCAACTATGTCAAGTACCATGCTTAGCCTTTTAAAGAGGGTGATCACTGTTACTTAAACATCAGGGATGTTACAGTAGGCCGGCGGGCGCAGAGGACAGGAAGCCGGCGACGGGAAGAGACGGAGAAGAGGAAGGGGGGTCGGTGGCCGGAGGAGGGGCGGAGGTGGTGAAGAAGCCAGCGGCGGCGGCGACGAGAGGCGGAGCCGAGAGGCTGCCTACCGGTGGCGGCAGGGGCCAAGTCTGTGGGGGACATACCCCCCGGGTCCCACACGGAGGGGCTTCATGATGTGTATGGGCCCACCCGTGTGGAGATACGGTACGGCGTACGGATCAGGATGAGGCGGCGCCTGAGGAGATATCATCCCATGAACGAAGATCGGTTAGTTAGGAAAGATATTGCTTGAGCCGGAAGGCTAAATCTTGTAATCAGTTAGCCATAGATTCCCTGAGATCTGTAAACCCTGCCCCCCAGGCTATAAAAGGGCGGCAGGGACCCCCCTCAGAAACAACTCCATCTGATTCCCAATCGTGGAACCATCAATACAACACACCGAGCACAGGACGTAGGGTATTACGCCTCTCAGCAGCCTGAACCTGGATAAACCTTGTGTCCTTTGTTCACCATCTAGCTCTAGTCTCGGCGATCCCCACCAAATAATCTACCACCATAGCCTGCCCCGTGGTGGACTGCCGGTTCATTACACCGACAGTTGGCGCGCCAGGTAGGGGTTCGCCGCGATAGTTGGCGAGCTTGATGGCCGCAGTCAAGATCCCTGCTAGTTGCCTTGCCTTCGCCGCGTTGGGAGTGGGAATCCCTTCCGGGAGCCTCAATCCCGTCTCTGCCGTCGACGAGCAGGCGGCCGGCTACGTGACTCCTCCTCAGGGTCACATCATCATCGGAGAGATCCCATGCGTTCTCTCTGACACCGTGATCACCACGGAAAAGCCTTCCGAAGCGGTTTCCACACCGCCCGCGAGGAGAAGACCGGCTGTCAGATCCAATCTGGACAAGCCCAAAGCCTGTCGAGTCCTTTTCGGCACGCCGCAGCAAGCCCGGAGGCCAACCCTCCCGGTTCAAGATCTGACGGTCGCAGGGTCATCAAACCCTCCCGCGGACGATCTGGTTGAATCTTTCGACCGGGTCATTAGTCACATGGCTGACACCATCACCATCTGCGAGGCAACCCTGGGTACCCCGCAGTCTGAGTGCTTTCCCTTCGGGTTGAAGAGCACCGCCGCCTTCGTAATCACGGAGAGGATAAAGCGAAACCTAGTGGTGAACCCTGCACCCGAGCCGATTGAATACCACTCGGACGACGATTCACCACGCTTCGTGAACGTGGTTCTCTCCCCCATACGAGAGGTGAACCGCGACGCGTCCCTCCTCCCCATATTGGAAGAGGAAGAGGACGGTCAACTCTGTGACTGGACCACGGATGAGTCAGAAGGCGAGCGCCGCTCAGGCCGATCTGCTGGGCGATCTGGCCCCGAGTACATTTCGGATGGGTCCTTTGCGTCCCTCGAGGCGGCTCTCAGCCTGGACAAAAGCTCTCCCTCCCGTGGGTCTGACGACACAGTCCTGATCAACTCTACAAGCTCACCCTCGGATCTTCCGACAGAAGCTGGTCACCTGCCTTTGTCTACGCGGCAGCACCAGGGCCCCCGCCGGCAATCTCCGAGGACGAGCGCACTCAGGATAACGAGATGGCCGCACAAAAGGTCGAACGGCTACGGAAGAATGCGGACCGAGCGCGACGGTGTTGAGAGGCCCAAGGTGACGAGGAGGAAGACGAGGACCTTCAAAGCTCCGACCGCCCACGCCGCAACAGGCGGCGGCGTCGCACCCGCCGCACGAGCAGAGTTCAGCCCCGAAGGCTCGAGGATGACTTCACCCTCGAGTATGACGGGCACAAGGTCTACGCGACCCCCAAAGCAAATCTCATTGTGCTAAATGAAGCGGTTGAGTGGCTGCCTCCAACTACTCCAGACATTGGGCGCATACGGGCCCTAGTGCAGGCCGCTGCGACCCAGCACAACCGCGTCGATCCCTCCCCGCCAGTCGGGCAGGGGGAGACGGAGGGTACCCGCCGCTCGCGCCACAAAAGAGCGCGACGCGACAAAGGTGAAGACTTGCGCGACCGGCTCCGCCACCACGATGCGAGGACCACGATCAACCGCAACTGCGAGGAGCGCCACCGTCAGGAATCAAGGCGATGCAATGACTACGACAGGGAGCACGGAGCTCCCCATCGCCGGGAAAGACGCGGCGACTCGCAGAGCGGGTACGAAGACTACTACTCGGATTCCTACGAGGAGTTCGGGGATAGCTACAGCTCCTACGAGCGGCCGGCCGATGGACGCCGCAGAGGTCGAGAGGGTGTCCCATCCTACGACGGCTTCCTCTCCCTCTCGAAAAGGCTACGTCGGGTGACATGGCCCCGAGGCTTCAAATTGTCCGACGTCGATAAATACGACGGCACGTCGGACCCCACGCAATGCCTCCAGATCTACTCCACTGCAGTCAAGACCGCGGGAGGAAACGCTGACATGATGGCAAACTACTTGCCCATAATGCTCACAAAGGGGTGCAGAAACTGGCTTGCAGGGCTCCTGAGGAACTCCATTACGTCCAGGGACGACCTCTGCAAGTTCTTCACGAGCCAATACTTCGGCACATGGGAGAGGTCGGGGAACAGGAGGATGCTGGACCAGATCCGGCAACGCAAGAACGAGTCACTGCGCTCGTACATCCGACGCTTCTCCGAGAAGAAGAACTCTCTTCCTTTCGTCGAGGAGCAAGACGTCATCAGTGCCTTCCAGCATGGACTGGCTTACGGCAAGCTGGTGAATAGGTGGGCCCAGAAGCCCCCGAGGACTGTAAACGAGCTCTTCGCCACAGCCAACAAGGAGGCTGACGGTGAAGAGGTAGAACACGAGCAGCTGAAGCACATCAAGTCTCGCTAGGAAGACGACGATTCCCCACGTCCGCGTTGGCCACGCCACGATCCAGACCGAGAGGGAGAGACCTCCCAGCAGGGCGCACGGCGCAACAGGAGGCGCAAGCCGACTGAGGTCGTGGCGGCCGTAGAGTCCGCCCCGAGGCGCATGGACCTGTCTGAGTTCCAGAAGATGCTGGACATGCAATGCCCGTACCACAAGAACCATAAGCACTCGGCTCGCGACTGCTTCGGCTTGAAGAACCACTTCTCCGGCAAGGGACGCTCCAAGGGTCCCTCCAAGAACGACAAGGGCAAGGGAAAGCGCGCTCCCCCAGCGGATGATGACGAGGAAGACTTCCAGGTCGCCGACCGTACGATCAACATGATCTACGGTGGCCCGGACCAGATCGAGGGGAAGCGCAAAGCTAAGCTCACAGACAGGCTACTGGTGTACGCAGCCCAGCACGGCACACCCCAGTTCCTGCGGTGGTTGGAAGTTTCGATCACCTTCAGTAGGGAGGACCACCTGGAGGCAGTCGTCAAACCCGGGCGGTACCCCCTCGTGTTGAAGCCTACGATTCGTAACGTGGGACTTTGCAAGATGCTGGTGGACGGAGGCAGTGGCCTCGACATATTGTTCGCCAGCACGCTCAAGGAGTTGGGCCTCACTCCCTTGGACTTGAGCCCGACCGACAAGCCTTTCTTCGGGATCGTACCCGGAGATCCTTCAGTACCACTCGGTCAGATCTCTCTGCCAGTCACCTTTGGCACGATCGAGAACTACCGGACAGAGTACGTCCGCTTCATTGTGGCGGACTTCGAGACAGCCTATCATGGCATACTCGGCAGGCTGGCGCTAGCCAAATTCATGGCGGTGCCCCACTATACCTACATGGTGCTGAAGATGCCTGCGCCAAACGGGGTCATTACCCTCAAAGGTGACTCCAACACAGCCAGTGCCTGTGAGAAGGAGAACCTCCACATCGCTGTCACCCTGGATCTTTCCAGACACACTGCTGAAGTCCTGGCGGCAGCCAGCAAGCTTGACCCGGTAGATCTGGAGATCCCGACCAAGAAGCCGGCGACGGAAGCGATCCAGCGGGAGAAGGAGGCTGTGAAGAAGCTGTCGCTCAACCTCGAGGATCCCTCGAAGACGGCAACTATAGGGGCCAACCTGGACCCTAAATAGAAAAGCGTGCTCGTCGAGTTCCTGCATGCCAACTCTGACATATTCGCCTGGAAACCAGCGGATATGCCAGGAGTGCCCAGAGAGCTCGCCGAGCACTCCTTGAAGGTTGACCCGAATGCTAAACCGATCAAGCAAAAGCTTCGTTGGTTCGCGGCTGACCGCAAGAAGGCAATAGGGGTAGAGGTTACGAAGCTGTTAGCTGCCAAGTTTATCAAAGAGGTGTATCACCCAGACTGGTTGGCTAATCCAGTTCTTGTATCCAAAAAGAATAAGCAATGGAGAATGTGTGTTGATTATACCGATCTCAATAAACACTGCCCCAAAGACCCCTTCACCCTCCCGCGAATAGACCAAGTCGTTGATTCCACGGCGGGTTGCGCCCTGCTCTGTTTTCTCGACTGCTATTCAGGCTACCACCAGATTAGCCTGAAGGTCGAAGACCAGATCAAGACGTCGTTCATTATGCCCCATGGTGCGTACTGTTACTTGACAATGTCCTTTGGTCTGAAGAACGCCGGTGCGACGTACCAGTGTGCCATCCAGGCGTGCCTAAAGATGCAAATCGGCGTAAACTGCGAAGCATACGTAGATGATGTCGTAGTCCAGATTCGAGACCCTGATAATCTTATCAAGGACTTAGCTGAGACCTTCACTAACCTGAGGGTTTACCGGTGGAAACTTAATCCGGAAAAGTGCGTTTTTGGCGTTCTCTCAGGAAAACTACTCGGATTCCTTGTCAGCAACCGCGGCATAGAGGCAAACCCAGAGAAGATCCACGTGATCACTCGGATGAAGCCCCCCAAATGCCAGAAGGATGTACAGAAAGTAGCCGGGTGCATGGCAGCACTCAGCCGGTTCATCTCACGACTCGGCATACGCGGACTGCCCTTCTTCAAGCTCCTCAAACATCAAAACGATGATTGCAAGTGGGATGAGGAGGCCCAGAAGTCTTTCCTGGAACTCAGGAGCTATCTGCAAAAGGCCCCCATCCTCACAGCACCAGAGCAGGGAGAAACTCTCTACCTCTACATCTCGGCTACCACCCATGTGGTAAGCACAGTACTAGTTGTGGAGCGCAAAGAGGAAGGACATGCTTACGCCGTCCAGAGGCCGGTCTACTTCATAAGCGAGGTGTTGACCGACTCCAAGGTGCAGTACAATCAGGCGCAGAAACTGCTCTACGCACTGTTGATCACCGCATGCAAGTTGAAGCACTACTTCGAAGCCCATATAATCATTGTAGTTTCCGACTACCCCATAGGCTACATCCTGCACAATAGAGATGCCATGGGAAGGATCATGAAGTGGGCCATCGAGCTGGCCGCACACGATATAACTTTCGTACCGCGCAACACGATCAAGTCGCAGGTACTCGCAGACTTCGTGGTAGAGTACACGGAGATCCAGACGCCATCCACCGCCGCTGAACCTGAGTACTGGACCATGTACTTTGATGGATCACTCAGGATTAAAGGAGGCGGGGCCGGCATAATTTTCATCTCCCCAACAGGAGAGAAACTGCGATACGTGTTGCAAGTCATGTTCAAGGTCTCGAACAACACAGCCGAATACGAGGCAGCCCTCCACGGGCTCCGTATTGCCGTATCGCTCGGGATAAAATACTTGATGGTCAAAGGCGACTCTGCCCTGGTGGTAAACCAGGTTAACAAGAAATGGAACCGGACCAGTGAGAAGATGGACGTGTATTGCGCGGAGATCCGCAAACTCGAAGGCAAGTTCTACGGCCTAGAGTTTCAGCACGTACTCCGCGACGATAACAAGGCGGCCGACGAGTTGGCAAACATGGGATCCACGAGAGCCAGGTACCACCCGGCGTCTTTGTCCAAGACCTGATCAAGCCCTCCATCAAGAACCCCGATGCGCAAGTCGATCCATCAGAAGGATTCGGCGAAGTCCTAATGCTCGAACCACAACCCGAGTGGATCTCAGAGATGGTCGAGTACATCAAGGACGGCACGCTCCCGAATCCTTTACCAGGTCAGGAAAGGGAGACACGAGCGCTGCACGAACGGATCAGTCGCAGGAGCAAGAACTATGTCTTGGTCAGCGACAACCTGTATCGCCGAGGTGGACAGTCCTGAGTACTCCAGAAGTGCATACCGGAGGAAGAAGGACGACAACTCCTAGCGGAAATTCATGGAGGCATGTGTGGCAACCACGCCGGAGCAAGAACCATTGTTGGAAAAGCTTTCCGGTCTGGCTTCTACTGGCCCACAGCCGTCGCAGATGCTGAGATGTTGGTGAAACATTGCGAGGGATGCCAGTTCTTCACAAAACAAATACACATTCCAGCCCAAGCTCTGCAGACGATACCTGTTTCATGGCCCTTCGCGTGCTGGGGACTCGACATGATCGGGCCTTTCAAGAAAGCATCCGGAGGGTACGACCACATCCTGGTAGCAGTCGACAAGTTCACCAAATGGATATAGGTCAAGCCAATCAAGGCGCTCACGGCTGCCAAGGCAGCTGAGTTCATAGGAGAAATCGTGCATAGATTCGGTGTCCCTAACAGGATAATAACCGACTTGGGTACTAACTTCACAGGAAGGGAGTTCCAGGAATATTGCAACGAACTCCTCATCAAGGTGGCACGTGCCTCAGTCGCGCACCCACATGCCAATGGCCAAGTCGAGCGAGCTAACGGAATGGTGCTCGAGGCACTCAAGAAGTGCATCTTCGATCGCCTGAAAAAGTACGCGACCCGCTGGCTACGCGAACTCCCTGCAGTACTCTAGGGACTGCGGACACAGCCGAGTCGTGCTACTAGTCAGACTCCTTTCTTCTTGGTATATGGATCTGAGGCGGTGCTCCCCACCGACCTCATGTTCAATGCACCGAGAGTTGAAGTATACGACGAAAACGAGGCTGAGAAGGTGCTAATTGAGGATTTGACAGCATCGAGGAAGGACGGCTCGCGGCAACGATTCAGGCAGCTCAGTACGCCCAAGCTTTGCAGTGTTACCACGATAAAAATGTGCAGGAAAGAGCTTTCTGCGTTGGAGATCTAGTCCTATGCAGGATCCAAAGCAAGAAGGACATGCACAAGTTAGCAACCCCATGGGTGGGGCCATTCATAGTGAAAGAAATCAGTAGGTCGGGTGCTTATCGGCTGATGCGGGAGGACGGTTCTGATGTGCCCAACTCATGGAACATCGAGCACCTACGCCGCTTCTACTCATAATAAAGCTATGTATCATTTTCTGTTCAAAATTCTTCGTACTTTATCCATGTTAGCAGTCTATGGCAATGAATTTAGTTTCATGTCTCATGAAGTTTTTCTACTTCGCTCTTACATCTGCTTACATGCCCTTTCTCACCCAAGTTTCAATTCTGAAACCTAGGGACTGCTTTACATACAGCAAAGTTTTCCATGTTAAAACTAAATAAATGCTCATCTAACACGAATCTTACGACTCATAAAGTACTCGGTAGCATACGTCTTAAATCGCGGGTCGAGGTTTTCGCCAAGCTAAGGTACTATGCGTGTATGAGAGTACGCCCTTTGCGCTAGGAAACTAAGGCCAACGAGCCTACGATTTCCCGTAATAGACTAACTACCGGAGAAATTAACAGTACAAAGATACCGTCAAAGTAAAGCGCCTACTTAAAAAGTACCAAATATCAACGAATTAAAGTACCGGTGCACCCACAGCACCACAAAATATTACAACTTTTAACTTTTAAAGTTTTTATGGCTGGGACAGGAGGGCATCACCATCAGCTTCTTCATCGACCGCCGCCACGACGTCGTCGGCAAGCTGCTCCGCCGTGTCCTTCACCTCCTCCAGCAGTAGCTCATCCTGCTGTGGTGACGTTCCGCGAGCGAACCACCGCGGAAGCGATCCACGCTGATCGAGGGGTAGAAGGAGCGGAAGACGGCGAGGCAGTGGCTGGCACTTGCCACGCCGACCTCGCGAAGACAGCCGGGGAAGCACGCCGCTGCCGCCGCCTGGGCACGCTCCTGAAGGGTTGGCGGACGCACCATCGGATCACCGAACTGTCGCACGAAGGAGGACTCGGCAAGGGGCGCAACCTCATCCAGGATGGGGCGCAGCGCTTCGCCGAGAGCTTTGAACTGAGCCCTCTCCGATGCGATGCAGGCCTCGAGATCTGCATATTGGGCAAATTGTTTTTGCCGGAAATCTGCTCAACGTCAGGAGCACTTATCGACAAACATTCAGGGATAACACGGGAGTGCAAGGTAACCAACCTCACAGCTCTTTTCTCGCCACAGCGGCCTGCCTGCACGCCTCCTGGCCGTCCTGCCGGAGTTTCTTCATGCGGCCCCACAGGGATTTGAGCTCCTCCTCCGCCTTGGCCCGAGCTGTTGCCAAGAGATGATCAACACGAAGCACTCGGGCAACGGCGAAACAAAAGCAAAACATAATCAACATACCTTGCTGGTTTTCCTCCGCCGCCGCCCGGAGTGTTGCCTCGCTCGCCTCTGTAGTTGCCTTCTCCTGTCGCAACCTCACGACCTCCCGGTTGATGCTGTCTCGCTGAGCGACTGCTTGCTGCTCGAGACGCTCCAAACGGGCGCACAGAGTGGCGTTCAGGTCAGCAGCGGTGCCGACGCGGTCAAGCACAGCGCTCTTGCGCGCAGACTCCGAGGCCACGGTCTGTCAAGACACAGCAAGAGATCAACCAACTACAGCCAGCAAGCATTCACAACAACAAGAGGAAGAAAAAATTACCTCGGCAAGCTGGAGGGTCCTCCGCGCAATGGTGACGAGCTCCGCGTGGTTCTCGGCGTCGATCGCCGGATCCCCAAGCACTTCATCCACGCGAGTGCCACGCACCTAGGCAACGCGTCCAGGGCGTGGCGGGCTGAGATGCGACTGAGGGAGCTCTCGCTGGATCTCCTCGATGCCAGAGGCTTCAGCCGCAGCAGCGTCGGAAGCTGCAACGTGTCCAGCCCCACGCTGGGAACTGGAGTCACGAACAGCAGCATCAGCAGCGACAGCCGCAGCATCAGGAACCCCCGACGCAACAGCCGGATGCCCATCAGAAGCACTCGGGCACGGTGACACCGGTGCGGCAGACGGCAGGGATGACTCATCAACTTCGGAAGGAAGGTTGCAGGGACCCCTGTTCGTACAAACAAGACATAAAGATCGCTTTTCGATCCTATGAGCAAAAGAAAAACAATGATGGACGATTTCAAGAAAACTTACTCGGAGGACACGCGGACACGGGTATGACGTAGAAAACTGGAGCCAGAGGAGGCGGATCGCTTCACCCCACTGACCGCCGCCGTAGGTGCTGGTGACGGTGTTGCAGTGGCAGCCTACGCAGTCTGAGGAGTGGGGTGTGCAGCGTCCGCCACCGGAGGCACTGGGCCCGACGGCTGAGAAGGAAGAGAAAAAGTGAAGTGACCGGTAGGCGCCGGCACCGCCTGAGCCATCGTCACCGAGGGAGCTTCGCCGATGTCAAAGGTGAGGGGCACCTCCTCCTCCTCGTCCTCCGACAGCACAAGCTTGCGTCGGCGCACCTCTGGTTCGTCGATCTTGAGCGACCCAGGGGCGCACGCCATGACTCAGGATTCCGGCTGCCCTTGCGCTCCTTGCCCTTGCCGGCCGGTACGGCACGCTTCTCCTCCGGAGCAGGGGCTGCG
The DNA here is from genome assembly GCA_036936925.1 of Cenchrus fungigraminus. Classification (NCBI taxonomy): domain Eukaryota; kingdom Viridiplantae; phylum Streptophyta; class Magnoliopsida; order Poales; family Poaceae; genus Cenchrus; species Cenchrus fungigraminus. The sequence goes on from CM072769.1 coordinate 187,419,905, forward strand.
GGCCGACAGGGCTCAGGCTGGATCGCCTCACCGCCACCCGCGACGTGAGCCCTGGCACGCTCCATCCGCTGCAGCTCGCCAAGGCGACCGACCAAAGGACCCTGCCCGGCCAATGAGCCAGGCACAGGCGCCACAGAGACAAAAGCCTTGCGATCCTACAATTTTGCAGACAAACAAACAGAACCATTTCATCAAACATCTGGTGGGCACATGTTCATGCCCTAATGGGCGCCCCATAAAAGAAAAAACTGTTACCTCAGGCGGATAGTTCGCCAGGTTGAACGGCTTCGGCGTGTCGCGGTTGGAGATGACGATGCCGGGAACGAAGCACTGACGGACGCGCTCCTTCAGCTCCATCACTCTCCCTGGCTCTGTCGCTCGCCGCGCCGTGTCGTGGTCGTCGCCGGCATACTCGTACGCCGGGCGCACCCTATCCCGGAGCGGCTGCGTGCACCGTACGGCGAAGCTCGCCATTACCGCGACGCCAGTGAGCCCGGCCTCCTTCAGCTTCTGGATATGCTCCAGCAGCATGGACACTTGCCCCATCTCCGCCTGGTCAAGCTCTTCATCCCAGCATGGGAGAGGAGTCGGCCGCACGTCGATGTTGCAGGGCACCGCCGGAGCATGGTTGGTGGTGTAGAACCACTCCGAGTGCGAGCCCTTGTTGGAGCTGACGAGCGACACCTGAATGTACTCGGCAGAGTGCCTCTGCTTGAGCTGGAATCCGGTGCCGCCCACCACTCGGGGCTTCTTGGCATTCGGGTGGGGCTTCACCCAGAAGAAATAACAAAAAAGATTGAAATGCAGGGCGATTCCAAGAAACGCCTCGCACAGATGCACAAAGATGGATATGTGCAAAATGGAGTTGGGGTTGAGATGGCACAGCTCCAAACCGTAGTAGTAGAGCAGGCCGAGGAAGAAGGGGTGTGCGAGTAGGCTGAACCCGCGGAGGTAGGCCGACTCGAAGACGACTGCGTCGTCGGTCGACGGCGTGGGGAATTCCTCTCCCGCAGTAGGCCGCCACCCCTCGACAGCGGACTCGAGCAGCACGCCCCCAACACCAGGGCGGTGAGGCGCTCCTTCGTGGAGACAGAACGCGCCCACTCCTTGCTCCGCATCGGCGGCGGAAGCGGGGACGATGACGACGGAGACGGCGAGCGCCTCACCTCGGAGGCGCCGCGCCTCGACTTCTTCGAATGCCAACGGGATCCCACCGACGACATCCTCGCTACGCTCGGGGACTCGGGCGGGGAGTGGTCTACACCCTCGCTACGCTCGGGGATTCCCCGGGAGCTGCGGCTTAGATACGACACGGCGGCGGATCTGGATCTGCAGCCTCGCCGGAGCCAAACCCGGTGAAGATCGAGCTAATGCGGCGACGGATCCGGCAGATCAAAAGGTGGAGCGGCCGGAGAAGGAAGAGCGAAGGACGGCTGCGTGGTTTCCTATGGGAAGCGAAGCGTCGTGACTGCGGGAGCGCGTGGCGAGCCACGCCTCTGGGCTGCCTTAAATGCGGCAGACGAAGCGGTGGTCGTGGCGGGTCCCACCCCCCGTGCAGTCGCGTCGCCGTAGCACTGGAGATTCTTCTCGCGAGAAACTCGCGAGTATGACCCGCGACCGATGCGCCAGCGCCCAGCCTTATCCGCGACGTTTCCGATTCCGGCTATTAGGCCTTAGTGGGCCATGGCTCTAAATGAGCCAAAGGGTTAAAACCTTCCCTTCTACGGGAAGACACCCTTAAAATTAAAAAGGGCCTTCCAAAAATCATTGGTTGGCTTAAAGCACTCAGAGGCCGTGACCCAGAGTCACGTACTACTAGGTTATCAGATAACCCCCCCTCAAAAATTCGTTTTTAACTCCTAAGAGAGTTTCAAAAACCTGCTAGCTCATGAGTGTTCTCCCGGAGGCATGCCATACATAGGCCAAAGCTATTCAGAAGTCACGAATATGATGACTAGGACAGGTGACCTCGCGCGAGTGCTCCGTGAGAACACGGTGGGCCATACGGCAAATTTGGCATAGGGCTGGAGCTCTAACCAAACACCGTACCGGGCCAGATGATCCGAGTGGTACTCTCCTACACGGGATGATGGTAATACCGAACTAAATCCCTTTTTAGAGCTTCGAAATAGTTACCTTAACTATTCCGAACCTCGGGGACTGCCCTAATGGGCGCATCTGGAGATGCGCCCATTCAGCGGCTAAAACCCGCCAACACGTTCACCCGGGATCATACCAAGACAAAGTCTCGTTGACTAAAGTCAGGGTCGGGGATACGGTAGGCGAACAGAGGTACCTTTTTTTCCAAAGGGGCACCCATTATAGGAGACATCAGGGAGCGGTCACTTTGATTCTCTTTTGACCCTAGATGAACCTTTTCAATCTTTATCTAGGCTCGGGGACTAAGTGTGTACACTTCGTCTTCGACGAAAGTGTACAATTTCCAATCCCGGGTGATCTGAACAAATCACAAACATGGTGAAGAGCTCTCCTCAACCACCCGGCAACCACGAGTTCAGTTTCAAAGACCACTCGGCTGCACTGAAGATCAGATCCGACAACATCCAAAGCACTCGGACGAAAGGCGTTAAGCACTCGGCTAGATGACGAGGGTGCGCGAAAAAGTACACGGAGCTGAAGATCGAAGTTGCAGTCTGGCTAAGAAGCGCTCGGGGACTGCTGTGGGGGACATACCCCCCGGGTCCCACACGGAGGGGCTTCATGACGTGTATGGGCCCACCTGTGTGGAGATACGGTATGGCGTACGGATCAGGATGAGGCGGCGCCTGAGGAGATATCATCCCATGAACAAAGATCGGTTAGTTAGGAAAGATATTGCTTGAGCCGGAAGGCCAAATCTTGTAATCGGTTAGCCATAGATTCCCTGAGATTTGTAAACCCTGCCCCCCAGGCTATAAAAGGGCGACAGGGACCCCTCTCAGAAACAACTCCATCTGATTCCCAATCGTGGAACCATCAATACAACACACCGAGCACAGGACGTAGGGTATTACGCCTCCCGACGGCCTGAACCTGGATAAACCTTGTGTCCTTTGTTCACCATCTAGCTCTAGTCTCGGCGATCCCCACCAAACAATCTACCACCATAGCCTGCCCCGTGGTGGACTGCCGATTCATTGCACCGACAAGGTCCCTGCCTGCTCCAGCACCAGAGGGCGGTGTGCGAACAGGGGCAGGGGGCGAGACCCGGCGAACGGCCCGCTATTGGCGGTCGATTTCCGTCAACCTAGCCATGAGTTTACCTTCAATATTGGTATTAATTTGATATTCACACTAACGATCCTAATCCTCATTATATGTTAAGTTCACACTCGTGCATGGTTTTTGGAGTTTATTGTTTACACACGAATCAAGAGCCTAAATGAGGACTTCCGGGTAAAGTTCATCAAGGGTTTTACAAGAAGATCATGGAGCCCGGTACAAGTCAAGATACAAGATGAACATGACTCCAAATGAGCCAAGGACTAAACAGTGAAGCTGAGAAGTAGCGAAGACCTAGACAGAAGATGCGGGAGTTCATGCGCCAAGCACCCTTATCTAAACCACGAGGAAAATGACGTCAAGGACTCACATGCAGCTCGGCAAAAACTCAGGAAGACGCGAGAAGCTTCGAGAAGAAAACCGGGGGCGAACCGGGCCGAGGAGGCCCTAGGCCGATCAGCCCAGGCCGACCGGCCTGGCCCTCCTGTGGGTCGGTTCACCACCCCCTTTACCTAGCACCTATTCGAGCTATTTATAGTCCCCGTGCGAAGTACCATTCATCAAGCCATTCGTCATTCGCCGCCGAGGAGCAGAGAAGCTAGAGGGACACCATCTCAGAGAGGAGGGTCGTGTTAGTCGTCTAGTGTTTACCTAGCCGGCGTGGGAACCTTGCAAGGAAGACCACATCGGAGTTCCGGAAGCTTGAATCAAGATCAAGGTAAGATCTCGGTTGTGATCTTATTCATGTATACACTTATGATGGAGTTTTAATAGATCCGATTTCTAGCGATCGAGTACCTTTGTTTATAATTCTTGTTCTTGCTTGGGTGTTTTCTTCCTCAATCTATTCTCGAGATAGATTGCATAGGATGTTCTTGTAGCCGCGGTGGCTAGAGGTGCATACCCGATCTACCAAGTAGTTCCACGCACTCCTTGTGAGTGTGCTCTAAGATTCGACCGCGAAGAAAGGGGAACATCATGACAGGATGTTGACACCGAGTACGGCGGGGCGACTTAGGGGTTTGACCGAAGGTCAAGGTTTAAATACGCTTTTAATGAGATTCGTTTTGCTTTCTTCTATCTTGCTCGGAACTACGACATAAGCACGATCTAGGCCCCTCTAGATCGGTTACCTTTATGCTTTCTCTTGCTACCTCTCATGATCTTAGTAGATTAGATGCATTCGAAACTTCTTCAGGGTGCAAGTGTTTCTCGGTTATTAGATTGAGTCTTGCGTTGCACATGTTCCACGGATTCGATACCTTGGGTGATACTCGAGGGAAAAAGGTACTACATGATCCGTAAGCTTGCGGTGAACCTTGACGCGGTATTGAACCGTCAACAAGCCCTTTTTCTAGCACCGTTGCCGGGGAACAAGTAATCAAGATCCAATCTAGTATCTCGTTTGTAAGTATTTTAAGTTTTCTTTTGATTTTCTTTTGCACCTATTAAACTTTGATTATCATCAAAAACCAATCTAATCTAGTATTTGACTAACCCTTTTTATAATTTTCTTTTTTTTATATCTTTTGTATATTTTATTTATCGCTAACCCTAACAGGAGATAGATGGCTACCTCTCCAACAAACCGAAAAATTTTGTGGATGATCCAGAAAAACTTTACAGGCAAAGGAGACGCGAAGCACGAGCTAGGAAACTGGAGATTGTAGATCCAAAAGACGGAGCCGAAGGATCATCAGGATCTCCAAAGGAATCATCACCTATAAGTCCGAAGAAGGAATCACCACCTCCGAGTTCGAGGAGATATCAACCTCAACCGCCACCAATGGCACGAGAGAGGAAGATTGGGGAGAGCGCCCGCGCCATCGTGCCCGCCTGCCGCTCGCTGGCCGCGAGGAGGAGCAGCACATGGCGTCCATAAAAGGATGAGTGCGGGGAGGAAGAGAGGGATAATGGAGAGAGAAAGTTGCTGTATTTATTACACGAAGACTTCACCCGTCGGCGAGATGTAGTTTCTATAGATGAATTTTGATGATATATGTCTCTTGGATATTGTGTTTGGTTTCTAGCATTGGGACTGCCCTGAGGTCTGCGGTGCCTAGGAGTGACGTGTACGTAAACGGGAGGAAGCGCATCACATCATCAAAAGTCCAAGCCTGCTGCACTGTTCTCTGTACGTACAACTAGACACGGGCTGTGTTTGGTTGGAAGTGTCAAAAAATATTCACCTACTTTGACCATTAATTACGAGTATTTAAAAAGTCAATTTACAAAATTACCTTCACAACCTCTAATCAAATCACGAGACGAATCTAATGAGGTCTTTGACCGCATGATTAGATGATGATTACTGTAGCATTACTGTAGCAAATCATCGATTAATTATGCTCATTAGATTCATCACGAAAAGTTGTACTCATCTGTAAAAATATTTTGCAAATAAACTTCATTTAGTGTTCCATGCATTAAAGATTCCTTTGAACAATTTTTTGTCTGGTGCCAACCAAACACGGCCACGCAAGCTGACGCTAGTCAAAGATCCGCTCTGCAACATTGCAACAGCAGCACATACTCTCCCTATAAAAAAAAGCAAGTATATTTTGCTCTACGTACTATCAAAAGTATTTGATGTATGACTTTTTGTTTCCTATATCTACAACAAAAATTTGAACAAAGGGAATGCTCAAATATTGAGAGAGAAATCAACATCGACAAATATTGGAGTATGTCGCTAGCAAGTACTTCTACACACTACCGCTGTCACTCGGTGTTTGAGGTTTGGGTTTACCGTTATTTTAGGGTCCGTTTGGTTGTTAGGCGAGCTTTATCTTGCCTTGATAGATTGGGACGCTGACGTGTTGTGACATGTGGGACTCGTGTGTAAGCCTCCTTCCCTCCTCTATTGCATACACATTCAAGCATGGGAGGTCGACACGGGCGGATGGCCGGCGGCGTTGGTCTTGGGGCCTGGCTAGCGGTGTTGACCTTCGAGCCTGTCGGCGCATTAAAAGAGAAGCGGGGCGAGCGCCAGGGCACCTGACGAAGACCTAGCCGCCGAGGACGACTCCGGCGGCCGACCGACCACTTGGATGAGCGGACAGTATCGGTGAATTTTTTATTAGCAAAGGTGCATTGGAGAAGAGAGGGAAGCTTACACGTGAGTCCCACATATCACTGCACGTCAGCGTCCTAATCACCCTGCCATGTATGTAATATAAAAATGTTTGTGGAGATTTGGATGTCGCATGAACTGATTAGCAAGTTTAGAGACTTGCATGTGCATTTTGAGAGTTCAGAGACCTGAATGACACATCATGCCAAGTTCGTGTACCTCGGTGAATTTTACTCAAGAAGAAAAAACAAGAGAATCTAAGACATAAGGGAAGGTAAAAACCATACAAGCATTTGGAAGAAAGCAAGCATCCTGATTACAAAGACTGAAGACGAATGGTCATGGTTGGGACCAATCTTGGCTTAGCTCTATGCAGAAGGAGGGGGGAATTCCTTCAGAAATTTGAGATAAAAGTCATGAATTTTGGCACAGAGATAGTGATCCTCCGCAATTGCTCCGTTCGGCAGATCTTTAGCAGATTTATTATGAGAGAAAAATACCGTGTGCAAATTTTTACGATAAATGTGTTATAAAAGGAAAATATTGTAGAAAAAGCTGAATATAAAGAAGTCGAACGGAGCCGAGTCACAGGAGAGTGAGGAAAGGGTTCATCTACATGCGGATTCAAACACAGATAGGGTTCACATGTCCGTAACTCATAGAAATCTGAAAGTTGAGAAACTTTAGTTCCCAAAAATTGTCTCTCACACTCGGCACATCAAAGCTATCAACACTAATTTATTAAACATAGATCAATGACAAAACACATTTCATAACCTTCGGCTTAAATTGCGAGACGAATCTAACAAGATTAATTATGTTATAATTAGATAATGTCGTGCTGCAGTAAACAATCTCTAGTGACGAATTATTTATTCTTAATTGATTCATTTTGCAATTTCTCGTCCATCCGTGTAGTTAGTATTATGATTAATATGTGTTTAATATCACTAATAGAGCTTAAAAATGAGGCCAACTAAACAGATGTGTTTAGACTCTATTTAGTTCTTAAAAATTCCTCTATCCACCCGTCACATCGAATGAACGAACACTAATTAGGAGTATTAAATGTGGATTAATGACAAAACTTATTTCATAACTCCTATTTTAAAACTTGAAGAGGCACTTATCGTGATTTTCCGTTCATCCTTGTAATTAATTTTATAATTATTTCCCGTTCATCCGTATAATTAATTTTGTAATTAATCTTATAATTAGTAAACGTTCACTTGAAGAGGCTCTCACTCCAGTACTCTACTGTGCATTGTTACAGGAGGCTGGAGCTAGGCCGAGCAATGCGCCTGTGCAGTGCAAGGCTGCAAAGTGATCTCTGCTGTTGCTACTGCAAGGGACAACATCTACCTCCACAGCCTCCCCGGCGACCGCCCAGGCCAGGGCCCTCGTCTGTCGTCTCCGTCTCGTTCGTCAGCAGACGCACCTCCCGATGCGACGCCTTTCTTGTCTGCCATTACGCAAACCGGAAGCTAGCGTACTCCCTCTCTCTCGCTGCCTTTCCGCCGCGCGCGCAGACCTAGCTCTCTCCCTCCCATGCTCCTACTACCACCTCTACGTACACGACAGCACGACTGCACCTGTTCCCGTGTTGCTCGCTCGCTTCGCTTCGCTGCTGCGCTCTCCTCCGCACTCCGCAGCTCTGCCATGCTTGCTTCCCCTGCGCCGCCTGTCCGCATTTCCTCCCCCTCTCTGACCGGCTTGCCTCATCTGTGTCTCCCCTCCCCTGTTCCTCTTCTTCCTCCCACTCGAGACCAGAGGGTCCTCTTCTTGCTCACCTTCTTCCTCTCTACTACTCTCCAGCCAGCCATGTTCTAGCTAGCCACAGCCCCCGCATTTCCATAATCCCCCCAGCAAAGCCAAGGAAACAGCAAACCAAAGCCGGCCGCAGCCATGATCACCGCCCTCGACCTCTACCACGTCCTCACCGCCGTGGTGCCGCTCTACGTCGCCATGACCCTCGCCTACGGCTCCGTCCGCTGGTGGCGCATCTTCACCCCGGACCAGTGCTCCGGCATCAACCGCTTCGTCGCCCTCTTCGCCGTCCCGCTCCTCTCCTTCCACTTCATCTCCACCAACAACCCCTTCGCCATGAACCTCCGCTTCCTCGCCGCCGACACGCTCCAGAAGCTCGCCGTCCTCGCGCTTCTCGCCCTCGCCTCCTCCCGCCTCTCCCCGCTCCCCCTCGGCCTCGACTGGAGCATCACGCTCTTCTCCCTCTCCACGCTCCCCAACACGCTCGTCATGGGCATCCCGCTCCTCCGCGGCATGTACGGCCCCGACTCCGCCGGCACGCTCATGGTCCAGGTCGTCGTCCTCCAGTGCATCATCTGGTACACGCTCATGCTCTTCCTCTTCGAGTACCGCGCCGCGCGCGCGCTCGTCATGGACCAGTTCCCCGACGGCGCCGCGGCCTCCATCGTCTCCTTCCGCGTCGACTCCGACGTCGTCTCGCTCGCCGACGCCGCCAAGGGGGAGCTCGAGGCCGACGCCCACGTCGCCGACGACGGCCGCGTGCGGGTCACCGTGCGCAAGTCCACCAGCTCCCGCTCCGAGGCCGCCTGCTCCCACTCCCACTCGCACTCCCAGTCCATGCAGCAGCCCCGGGTCTCCAACCTCTCCGGCGTCGAGATCTACTCGCTGCAGTCGTCGCGCAACCCCACGCCGCGCGGCTCCAGCTTCAACCACGCCGAGTTCTTCAACATCGTCAAGGGAGCGGGAGGTGACGAGGAGAAGGGCGCCGGCGGCGGCAACTCGCCGCAGCCGCACGCGCAGGCGGCGGCCAAGAGGAAGGACCTGCACATGTTCGTCTGGAGCTCCAGCGCCTCGCCGGTCTCCGAGCGCGCCGCCGTGCACGTCTTCGGCGCCGGCGCCGAGCATGGCGATGTCCTCGCCAAAGGTAACATCTTTTCCCTCCCCCAGTACTAGTGCCTAGGGCACTTCTTTTTGGCTGCTAGCTAGCGATTCTTGTCGTGTGCTGGCAATCATCCGACCAAACCATCGGCTGTTCAGCAACTGATGAAATTTCTTTAGCATCCTCTGCTTTTTTAACAACAATGCAGATTTGAGAATTGGATAATGTGAGACGGCTAGATGAACCAAAAAAAAATATATTTGATAATTCTTTGACTGCACAGGAACCCAGGCCTACGATGAGTATGGCCGTGACGATTTCAGCAGGACCAAGAACGGGAACGGCGCGGACAAGGGCGGGCCGACCCTTTCCAAGCTTGGGTCCAACTCCACCGCCCAGCTCTACCCCAAGGACGACGGCGAGGTGAGGCCGGCCGCGATGCCGCCGGCGAGCGTGATGACGAGGCTCATCCTCATCATGGTCTGGAGGAAGCTGATCAGGAACCCCAACACCTACTCCAGCCTCATTGGTGTCATCTGGTCCTTGGTCTCCTTCAGGTCTGTCCATCAAGTTCACTTCTCCAATCTTCAGGCAATGCTTCATGAGTCATTCCTGCATTTCAGCTAAGTAATCTCTGTCCGGTCTTGTTAACTGTGATGCATTTAGGTGGGGAATCGAAATGCCTGCGATCATCGCCCGGTCGATCTCGATCCTGTCGGATGCAGGACTTGGGATGGCAATGTTCAGTCTAGGTGTGCACATCTCTGCAACAATACTACATTGCTCAATGCTTCTGTTGCTGTATCTGTATCATGTATATCTGTAAGCACTTAACTGTCACATTTTTCAGGCTTGTTCATGGCATTGCAGCCGCGGATCATTGCCTGTGGGAACAAACTCGCTGCATATGCTATGGCTGTTCGGTTCCTCGTGGGTCCAGCAGTCATGGCTGCGGCCTCCTTTGCTGTCGGACTGCGTGGAGTTCTTCTGCACATTGCAATTGTCCAGGTATGCTGCAATCTTGTGTGTCAAACTTCATGCTTTACAACACTGGGATTTGGAAAACAAGTCCACAACTTTGAATTGGCACTCAATTTTCAGGCTGCTCTACCTCAAGGAATCGTGCCGTTTGTGTTTGCCAAGGAGTACAACGTTCATCCTGATATACTGAGCACAGCGTAAGATCATCTCTTGACACTCCATAGTTTGCAAGGTTCAACCTGTTTATTGTTGCTCTTTTTTCGTTGGGTCTTGTGATGAGGAATCTCTGACCATGACCCTGCTTTCCTTTGAAACATCATCTGAAAAAGAATCACAAACAAGAAATGATCACACTGAATTTGCAATTATTTCCAATGATAATGTTTGAGAAGTGACTCCTGCAGTAAAAAAGAAATAGGCACTAGAACAGAATTAGCATGATTGCTCCTACTAGTAGGTCCTAGTTAACATGTTGCATTTCATACTGTTCATTCATGCTCATGGACCATGAGACAATAACAATGATCATTCATAATGCTCTGTTTGCTGCAGGGTGATCTTCGGAATGCTGATTGCTCTGCCCATCACCCTGGTCTACTACATCCTGTTGGGGCTCTGAACACTCTTACCTCTCAAGTCTGCGAAAGCTTGATGCTACTGACGGTCTTGGTTTAGGATCCATAACTGTTGAGCTGCCTTTTTGTTGTTTGCCTAATCCCTGCTAGTGGATAATACTCAGCACTAGTGGATAACCCTACCACTCTGATAGTAATAGCATCTCTGATGATTAGGTGGTTTAGTGGACAGCAAATATTTCAGATTCAGCATTAGAATTCTGATGAGCGCTAGAATTTTAAAAACAAAGAGGGTATTTGTGATGGCAATCATCTAGTCTGTGAGACATTGTTATTCGTCAACTTCTCTGATCAGATCGATTAGAAATCTGGCAACATACATGGCGTGCACTGCTGACATGTATCTAGAAGTTCTGGAAGTCGACCAATTTCTTTGTGTTTTCCTTTGATGAACATTCACGGATCAGTATTTCTTGGAACAAACTACTAGCATTTTCTTTTGGTTTAGTACTACAAAGGTTTGACGAAAAGGACAAAAGGTAACGGCGAAAAAATGCTTTGGCAGCGCAGAATGATGGTGTCGGATCTTGGGAGTCAGAGAAAGTTTTGGCTTTTTGGCAAACGGCATGCGCACCTGATGACCAGAAGCAGCAATGATGCTCGTGGCAAAAGTACATGGCCTGTTTAGTTCTCAAATTTTTTCTCAACTACCTGTCACATCAATCTTCGAATACTGATTAGGAGTATTAAATGTAGATTAATGACAAAACCTATTTCATAACTCCTACCTAATTTTTCGATACGAATCTAACGAGCCTAAGTATGCCATGATTAGACAACGCTGTGCTACAGTAAACAATCTCTAATGACGGATTAATAAGGCTTAATGGATTTGTCTCGCGATTTCCCGTCCATTCATGTAATTAGTTTTGTAATTAGTCTATATTTAATCCTCCTAATAGGCCTCCAAAGAGACCCCAAATTTTTTTGTTTAGGAACTAAGCCCTGTTTAGTTCGGTGAAATTTTGGGAAAAGTGATGAAAATTTTGCATTGGGAAGCGTGTTCTGTGAAAGGTGACACGGTCTGCGATGTGAAAATTTTTGGGACTTTTCAGGAACTAAACGGTGCCTAAACAGGCTCAAAGCTTCCAAATCGCCATCAACAGGAGATGCGATGCTGAACGATGAAATTAGACGTAGATTAATTACAAGGCTATGTTTAATTCTCAAAAATTTCACCAAGTGCCTGTCACATCAATCTTCAGACACTAATTAGGAGTATTAAATGTGAATTAGTGACAAAATCTATTTCACAACTCATACCTTAATTTTCTATGATTAGACAATGTCGTGCTAGAGTAACCAATCTTTAATAACAAATTAATTAAGTTTAATGGATTTGTCTCACGATTCCTAGTATATTCATGTAATTAATTTTATAATTAGTATACGTTTAATTTTCCTAATAGACATTGAAAGGAACACTAAAAATTTCTCCAAAAATTTTCAAGGAACTAAACACCATGTTTACAACTCACTCATTCACACAGGCAGCAGGCCTCAAGTATGTCACACCCAGTTTTGGAAGCAAAATCAGATTATAGCTTACATGTGTGCAGGATCATGTTCACACATGCAAACGACATAGTGGAGTACCAAGAATCGCAGTGTCACATCGTTATTATTATTACAGACCGATTGTCCAATAGTCTAACACACTGAACCAGTAGCTAACAGCGGAAAATAAACGAAGTCGTCCACCACAGACAGTCGACGGGATCAACGCGCCTAGAATTCTTCAAAGTCTTCAGGGAAGTCTTCAAAGCAACCGTCTGAGCAGCAGTCCGAGTAGTGTAGTTGCAAGAAATAAAATCAACAAGCTTGAGCACATGTCGTACTCAACAAGGGAACATAACTATAACAACATGCAAGGCTATTTTGGGTGGATGGCTGACATGGTTAAAGCGGTAAGTAATTTTAGTTGGTCTAATTTTATTTAGCAACTGATTACTAGTAATGTAAATGTATACCAACCCAAAGAATAATAAATGCAACAATAATAAGATGCAATGCACAAGATTAATTCATATTTCATAGTTTACCCATGTGAGGGTCCAGGCCGCTCGTGACCGTGAGCACGGCTGATCGATCAGTTTATACACTCTGCAGAGGTGGCACATCTTTACCCACAAGTCGTGTTTCCCATGTCGCCCGGGTTAGCTAGACCCTTAAACACTACCTTTGGTGAGTGGCTAGGGATTCACTACGAGGCTTTTATAAAGATTCCCTAGTATGAGCTGCTCGCTAGGTTTCATGACAGCGCAATGCATAACCCTCTCTCAAGACTGCGAAGCTACCACAGAACAGATCAGCCTGAGGGCCGGGCTATACACCAACTACCGGCACCCCCTAACCCTTATCAGGTAAAGCATACTACACACTAAGGTTTCTAATTAATTAGCCAAAACAGAGCCATTTGTCTTGTGGTTGCACTGTTGTCCTGGGTGGTTCTCCATGTTCCGATTAACAGGGGTAGTCTTGCTTAATGATGGTAGAGCATAAAATAAATCAGGTTCACTTTGTGTTCAATAGAAACCATCCTCAACTCGTAGTTAGCGACTAAGCATGTGCTACCCAACATAAATAAAATACCCATGTTATCAAGGACATGGTAAACAACACTAGTCACACCTTAATCATAGGGCCCCATCAATTTAATGCAAAGTAATAAAGTAAATAATGTAATTAAAATGCAGTTGTATAGGAAAAAGGGCACGCATCAATGACTTGCCTTCCACAAACTCGGGTGGCTGCTCAAGATCTTCAAATTCTTCAACAGCAGCGTAGTCGAAGCAACGATCGTCCTCTACGCACCACATCATTCACATACAGGCAAACAAATAGAATAAAATAAGAAACATGCACCAAACAGTAATAACAGAGCAAAACAACAACATAAAACTATTCTACTCTTCGATACGATCGTTTGGACATAAAGAACGCTAAAAACGGAGCTAAAACGCATAATCTATGGCTAAAACAAGCTACAGGGACCTATCTGTGAGAAAACTAAAGCTCCAGGGGCTTAACTGCTAAAAATCAGGGACTAAAACATAATTAAACGTATAAACTCAGGGGCTAACGCACAAAAACTAACTTATGGACCTCTGCTACAAAAACTAGAAAGCCTAGGGTTAAAACCGTAAAGATCAGGACCTATTTGTAAGGATCTTTCAGAGGTGGGAGGACCGGCCTGTAAAACTAAAAAGGACGAGGGCTCTTTTGCAAAACGACCATGACCAAGCGGGGGTTGACCGGTACGCTGAGATTTGACCTAGGGTCCGATCTAATCCAGTCCGTCCGTTCACGATCCGATGGCTCAGGACTTGCGCAAGCGGTCGGCGACGGCGCGCGGCGGAGCTTGGCGGCGGGCTCACCGGCGCGGAGCGAACCGGAGCTAGGGTGCTCCGTTTGCTGCAGAAACTACACCAAAGTGACATGCGCGCATCAGGGAACTACATAGGGGCATCGGGGCACCCACACGGGCAACGGCGACGGCGCAGTGCTCGACATGGCGGACGGCGGCGCGGAGCCGACTCCGGCGAGCACGCATGGCAAACACAGGGCACGGGTACCAAAACAAATGGCACGTCGGGCTTCCTCACCTTCACACGGACCTCCGGAGCTGCTTCACGTCAAAGGGAAGGCAGCGACGACGGAGATCAATGGCATCCGCGGCGCTAGGGTTTGGGAGCGGCGGCGCGGACGTCAAGGAAGGCTAGGGTTCCGGGGCGCGGGTGGTGGCGCCTTATAAAGAGGCTAGGCAAACCTTGGCGTGCGTGCCAAGACGCCAGGGCACGCGTGTGAGATGCGGACGCGGGGGACGCCGGCGTACGGACTCGGAAACGAGTCCGTCCCGGTCGGTCGTGGGGAAGGGGATGACCCCTGGGCCCCACGCGTCAGCGGTAGGGGAGAGGGAGGCGCTGCTGGGCCAAGACGGGCCGGAAGCGGAGCTGGGCTACGTGCGGGCGAAAAAAGGAGGGGGGAAAGCCAAACTGGGCCGGGGAAAAGGAGGGTGTCCGGCAGACTTTTGGAGCTTAAACGGGCCAAGCAAAACAGGAGAAAAAGAGGGAGGGAAGAAATTCCTTTTGAATTTTTGAAACCTTTTGAACTTCAAACAAACTTTGAATTCAACACAATTTGAATTCAAACACTCAAAAATAATGCACCAGCATGAATGCAACACTCAACTCCTATATTTATTTTTTTATTAAAGAAAATTATTTAAATGCCTAGAAAATTTAAATAACTCCTTAAAATCCTTAAGCTTAATCACAAGTTGCTAGCAAAATTTTATTAATTCCAAAAATTGAAAATTAGGGTGTTACAAATCCTACCCCCTTAAGAAGAATCTCGTCCTCGAGATTCGGATGGATCAGCAAAGAGATGTGGGTAGTCTTCCTTTAAGTCCTCTTCTCTTTCCCATGTTGCCTCATCCTCTGTATGATTACTCCACTGTACTTTACACATTCTGATCACCCGATTCCTCGTAACCCGTGCAAGAGTATCCAAGATCTTGATAGGATGTTCAGTATAGGTGAGATCTTCCTTAACTTCCAAACCATCCATAGGTAATGGCTCCTTATCATGCGGTTGGAATCCCTTTTTCAACTGAAAGATATGGAACACATCATGCACATCTGAAAGCTGATTCGGTAACTCCAATCTGTAAGCTACCTCTCCCACTCTCTCAGAAATTCTAAAGGGTCCGATAAAGCGAGGTGACAACTTCCCTTTAACCTTGAACCTGCGTAAACCTCTGATCGGTGACACTTTAAGATACACATAATCACCTTCGTGGAACACCACGTCTCTCCTCTTTGTGTCAGCATACTTCTTCTGCCTAGACTGTGCAGCTCTCAAGTTGTCCCTGATGATCTGAACCTGCCTTTCTGCCTCCTTGATAACATCAGTCCCAAAAAATCGACTCTCTCCTGTCTCACTCCAGTACAACGGGGTTCTGCACTTCCTCCCATATAAAGCCTCAAAGGGTGCCATCTTAAGACTGGCCTGATAGTTGTTGTTGTAAGAGAACTCTGCGTATGGCAAACTCTTATCCCAGCTACCTCCATGCTTAAGAGCACAAGCTCTCAACATGTCCTCAAGAATCTGATTAGTCCTCTCAGTCTATCCATCTGTCTGCGGGTGATAAGCTGAGCTGAAATTCAACACTATATCCATAGACTCATGAAGCTTCTCCCAAAAATGAGACGTGAACTGAGTACCTCTGTCAGACACTATCTTCTTAGGCACACCATGCAAACACACTATTCTGGCCATATACAACTCTACTAACTTTGCTCCTGTATATGTGGTCCTTACTGGTATGAAGTGTGCTACTTTAGTAACCGATCCACAATAACCCAGATAGAGTCATAACCATCCCGAGTACGAGGTAACCCAACAATGAAATCCATACTGATCTCTTCCCACTTCCATTCTGGCACCTTCAGTGGCTGAAGCAATCCGGCTGGCCTCTGATGTTCAGCTTTCACTCGATGACAAGTGTCACACAATGCCACGTGAAAGGCCACATCCCTCTTCATCCCATACCACTAATACCTCTGCTTAAGATCCTGATACATCTTAGTGCTGCCTGGATGGATGGAGTAAGCAGAATCATGGGCTTCCTTCAAGATGTTCTCACATAGATCTCCCACATCGGGCACACAAATCTTGTTCCTAAACCATATAGTCCCCTGATCATCCTTTGTGAAATCCGGGGCCTTGCCCTTCTCCATAGTCACTCTGATCTCTCTAATCTCAGCATCCTCAAGCTGTGCCTGACGAATCTCCTGCTCCAACGTAGATTCCACCTCCAAGGTAATTCCCTGAGTCTGTGCAACCATCCCCAAGTTGAGCTTCTCAAACTCCTTCATCAGCTCTTCAGGCAACTGGAATGCGAGAGCCATATTGGCATGTCCCTTCCGTCTCAAAGCATCTGCAACTAGATTAGCCTTTCCAAGATGATAGTGTATCTCCAGATCATAATCCTTGATCAGCTCTAACCATCTGCGCTGTCTCAAGTTCAAGTCCTTCTGAGTGAAAATGTACTTCAGACTCTTATGATCTGTGTAAATCTGGCACTTAGTCCCCATGATGTAGTGCCTCCAAATCTTCAAAGCATGAACCACAACTGCTAACTCCAGATCATGAGTAGGATAATTCTGCTCATGCTTCCTCAACTGCCTCGATGCATAAGCTATAACATGTCCCTCCTGCATAAGAACACAACCAAGACCCTGTCGAGTGTTGACGGCTATTAAGTACCTAATTTAGGGCCGTCAATACCTGCATTTTATCATAAGAACTAAGCATCCACACTAGAATAAGGATTTAAACTGACAATTTCCACAAGTGGCTATGCTAAGTTGAATGTAGGTGTTTAGCATATGAAATGAAGAGAAAAGACACCCTCATGATCCTAGCAAGTTAGGCTCAGCCAATGAGGGGCTGCATGCAAGCATCCCCTAGATCCATGACATCACTAATCCAAGGAAGGAAGCCTCGGCGAATCAGAAGCCGCCATGCAGGCATCACATGGATCCCATGGTCCACCAGAGTGCCTAAACCGCCTCCAAACCACGTGGACACTGGGAACCGACCTCAGGACCCACAGAACAGTCACCACGCGAAGCACACCCTGAGTGGGGCCCACAGGGGGTCGGCCGACCCCACAGGTTGGCCGAACCGACCTTGTGGCGCCCACTCAGGGGCTTCCATGTGGTGCTTGCCCATTGGTTCTAGAAGCCATTCCCGAGGTGTTTGGGTGCTCTCACGTTGGTTGCTCAAGCCTATAAATAGGAGGAGAGGGGGGGTAAGAAGAGGGTGAAGCACACTTGAAGCCATTTCTCACCTTTGCCTCTTTCTCCCTCTCTCATTCTCTCTTGGTGGAGGTGAAACCTCATCCCACCATGAGTGTGTGTATGGAGGATCTAGACTAGGTGGTGCTAGGTAGAGAGGAGTGTGTGGATGAGTAGAGGTGAGGTGGTGATGATCCGTTCATCATCCATCGTCCCCTTGTACCTCGTGAGCGATGCTGTTCTTCATTTAGACTAAAGTGAGTATTTCATTATTTCCTATTTAGACTAAAGTGGTTCTCATGCATGAATGAGTTATTCTTGAGTTCTTTGTTCGTTCATCATTTAGAGGCTCGCGTTCTTCATGAACGTGCCTCCTCGATCTAGTTGACGAGCAAGTAATTCATACTTTTGCGTTGTTCATAAGTTAGAGGCTCGTGTTCTTCACGAACACGACCCTAGATCTTCTGTTATCATCGCATAAGTTTGCATCTCGTTTGTGTGATTGCCTGTCTATTAGAATATAGTGAGCTCATGCATATCTGATTTAGATCAAGTATCAATCATATCTCCTCACGCGAATCGATTCAGTGACAAGTAAGGTCTAGCTCAACCTCGCGGGTTCGTCGCTTCGTATTTATACGGAGTGCTATAGTGTTTCTACGGGATGTCAGACGTAGCCGTGCTATAGTAGTAGTCGGCGGTGTAGACGTGGTGTCTAGACTGCTGGTTATCCTTCGAATGCCCTGTATCCCACGGTTTGTCTTGGGGTAGGCCGCGGTAGTGACAGCCGTTGGACCCTCTGAAATCCCCCACGTTCAGATACAGCGTGTAGGCAACCCTTTACCGTGAACCAACTGTTATAGTCAGGAGGGGCCGGTGTCCGAAGCGAGATCTTATCCGAGCTTGTTCCTCTCTAGAGTCGAGAACCTACAGGAGACTTCACATCACTCACCTACCTCAGCAGGGACTGTGTACCCTTGGATAGTCACTCGTAGAGTCCCCCATACCGTTCCTTGGATTCGATACCCTTGGGAATACTCCTGAGGTGAAGTGCTACAACGGTGTATCCGTGCGCTTGCGGATTCGTTCGCACCCGTCAGTATACCCGGGTGATTCTTACACGCTCACGCTATCCCGGCGCCATAGTGGTGACATTAAGAAATACCAACATCGAGACACATCACAGTAGATATCAAAACTCTTCTGCAGATCTGGCATCACCAATACTGGGGCGGTAGTCAACCTCTTCTTAAGCTCCTCAAAGCTAGCCTGACATGCTTTGATCCACTTGAACTCCTTATCCTTCTCTAGTAGTGATGTGAGAGGCTTCACTATCTTAGTGAATCCTTCAATGAACCGACGATAATACCCTGCAAGACCGAGAAAGCTTCTGATCTCCTTGACTGTCCGAGGCGGCTCCCACTTCAACACATCTCTGACCTTGCTAGGATCGACCGCAATACCTCCATCGGTGATGATGTGACCAAGAAAAGCCACTTCCTTAAGCCAGAACTCGCACTTGCTGAACTTTGCATACAACTGATGCTCTCTCAACTTCTGCAACACAAGTCTCAGATGCTCCTCATGCTCTGCTTCATCCTTGGAGTAGATCAAGATATCATCGATGAACACCACAAACAAACTTATCCAAGTACTCCATAAAGACTTTGTTCATCAGATACATAAAGTAGGCAGGTGCATTAGTCAACCCAAAAGACATGACTGTGTACTCATAAAGCCCATACCTAGTAGTGAATGCAATCTTAGGAATATCTGACAGACTGATCTTCATCTGATGATAGCCAGAACGCAAATCAATCTTAGAGAATACCTTGGCACCTCTCATCTGATCAAACAAATCTTCAATGCGGGGTAAAGGATACTTGTTCTTGATAGTAACATCATTAAGCGACCGATAATCCACACACATCCTCTGACTACCATCATTCTTCTCCACAAAGATAACAGGTGCCCCCAAGGTGAAGAACTAGGACAAATGAAACCCTTCTCTAGCAATTCACTAATTTGTTTCTTAAGCTCAAACAGTTGATCACTAGACATTCTATAAGGACACTTAGAAATAGGAGCAGTACCAGGTAAAAGATCAATAACAAACTCAACATCTCGATCAGGTGGCATACCTGGTAGCTCATCAGGGAACACATCTGGATAGTCACACACCACCTTAATATCCTCCAGAGATTTACCATCCAACTGATTCACTGAACCCTCTGCTGCTGGTGGTGGAGTAGCTACAATCATAACCTTGTCTCCCTTAGGACTGGTAAGAAGAACTGCCCTCTTGGCACACTGAATCGTTGCATCATGCGTAGCTAACCAGTTCATACCCAGAATGACATCAATATCCTTTGACTCCAGAACTACCAACTGAGCCCAAAAGTCTTCTCCAATGATCTTAAGATTAACATTAGGACATATATATAAAGCTTTCATCTCCCCCCTGGTTTACTAACTACCATGTTTTGTTTCATAGGTTGCATGGGTATGCTATGCTTAGCCACAAATTGAGCAAAAATAAAAGAATGAGATGCTTCAGAATCAAATAAGACCGAGGTGGGGGTGGAGTTGACAAGGAACATACCGAGCACTACTTGTGGGTTCTCCTGAGCTGACTCCACACTCACGTGGTTCACCTTGCCACATGCATAGCTCTGCTGTCTCTTATTGACTTGCAGGGTCTGGTTCCCATTCCTCATCTGCTGCATCTGCTGATTCTGCATGGGGCTTCCAGGAGCAGTCCTCTTGGGGCAGTTGTTAGTGTAGTGGCCAACTTCCCCACACTTGAAGCAAGTGTTGCCAGCAGGGGTGTGGGGTGCGCCAGGCCTCGCCGGAGTGCTAATGGGAGTCCTCTGCTGGTTCTGCTGATAAGCGGGGCGAGGTGTCTGCTGCCCAATGCGCTAATTCTGTTGAGTAGGGTGCTGATACTGCTGTGTAGGGCGCTGCTACTGCTGCTGCATGGGGCGCTGGAACTGCTGCTGCCCAAAGTTCCCATTCTGACCTCCATAGCGAAAATGTGCTCCCTGCTGTGGATTGAAGCGGGGACGAGTGATGCTTCCAGACTGCCCAGAGTTGGTGGCCTTCCTTTTCAAGTCACCCAACTCCCTGCGCTTGTGCTCCAAGCCTATGGCCTTATCAATCAGATTCTGGAAGGTGGGGAAAGTGTGGGACATCAGCTGGTACTGAAGCGGTCCAGCTAGCCCTTCCAGGAACAGCTCTTGCTTCTTCCTGTCCTCATCAGTGTCTTCAGGAGCATAGCGTGATAACTCAGTGAATTTGTCCCTGAACTCTGTCATGGACATCCCTCCCTGCTTGAGAGCAAGGAACTCCTTCTTTAGCTTCATGAGACCAGCAGGAATGTGGTGGCTCCTGAAGTTAGTGGTAAACTCTTGCCAAGTAATTGCATTCCGATTGGCATGAGCGGCGGCAAAAGCATCCCACCATGCCCAAACTGATCCCTGAAGTCACCCTGAAGCATAGAGGACTTTCTCTCTGTCATCGCATTGAGCTATGGTGAGCATCTTCTCAATGGTCTTCAACCAGTCCTCAGCTTCCAGTGGATCTGCTGCATGGGAGAACACTGGTGGCTGATGGCTCATGAACACCCTGTGCCTGTTCACAAGTGCTTGCTGCTGAGCATGGGGTGGGTTGTTGCCTTGTGCCTGCATATTGGCCACTGTGTTGGTCAAGTTCTGCAGGAGCTGAGTTTGATCTTCCAGAAACAGACGCATAGCCGGATCCATTTGTGGTTGACGAGGTGCACTGCTGGAACCACTGCCTCGCCTTGGATGGGTTACTGCTAGTTGATCGACTCCTGATCCTGACCTGGTTTCCACCATCTGAGTGTTAGGGACACAGTCTTAGATGATTGAATCAAGAGAAAAGCTTAAAAGTTTATGAACTGCAGATTTCCAGATTAAGACAGATTCTGTTGACCTCAAAGAACTAGTTGTAACTCTCTGCGTGGACAGCCAAAAATTATGCAATTATTCTGAGATAAAGTATACATAATTACTGAATCAACCCAACTGAATTTAACTCAATTGGATGTCTGTAGCCCGAGATATAAATTAATTAAGGTGACTGTGTCAGCAGGAATTTACAGATTCAGATGGCTTCAATACTTCGTGCATAACTCCCAGAATATAAACCCCAAAATTCTGAATTTTTGACAGAAAATCATATACAAAATTTCTGAACTAACCCAACTGTATTTGCAGCAAATGGATTTCTGTAGCTTGAGATAAAAATAAAATAGTGTTGCTGTGTTAGGGGGCTGCGTGAACAGATTTGGTAACAACTGATCTGGCTGATAGATTAATAAAGAAGGGATAAAGATAAAGATAGCATAAGATTGATTGAGACAGAATTTTAACCCTAACTAACTCAACTTTATTAAACCAATGTCGTTGTGGTCATCACCCCACAACACATTGCACTCAAACAAATATCCAAATCAACCAATGTTGCATGCTCACACAAACCAAACACACTCCTAAAACTAAACACACTTTAAACGATCATTCAAAACTAACGGTTACAAAAACTCTGACTGACACCTAAGGACTCCTATTCTCTTGAAGAGGTTCGGTGCGAGCGTCTGGAGAATCGTAGCGGGGCCTCTTAGGTGATGGAGAGGTGTGGGGCTCTTCATCATCAAGGATCACTGGCTCCTCCTTGTTCATCAGAGCAGCTTGCAATGCACGGTTCTGAGTCTCTAGGACGAAGACCCTCTCCTGAGCTTCAGCAAGAGTGTTGTTGGCGTCGTCCAGGGTAGTGTTAATGGCAGCCAACAACTCTCGAACGTTGTTCAAGGTCCCTTCATGAGCTGGAGCAATGTAGGTCTTAGCTGCCCCACTAGCTCTGTAGGGAGTGTATCTGAGGGAAGTGTCCTCCAGATCAGCTCGTGCGTCATGGGAGAGTACATAAAGTGCCCTCCTTGCAGCTTCAGCAATCCCAGCATCTCTGGTAGTCCTGTGAGCAACATTTGGGTGCCTTGATACCTCCTTGTCCCCATGGATAGGATCCTCCCGATACAGGATAGCAGTCACCACCTAATGGGGTTCGAACCATGGATGTGTCCACAGCTCACATTGGTAGGCTGGTGCCACATTGTGCCCCAGATGGAATACTGTTGCTCTGAGCTTGTCAGCCATGGGACTGCCTCTCCCATCCACGTTATGGATGCATCCCCTCCAGGCCACTTCCTCAGCAGGCTGAGCTGGCTCCTCTTCTGCCTCCTCTTGTCCTTCAGGTTCCTCTGGCTCTTGTTCTCCTTTTGGAATCACCTCTTCTGGGTCTTCCTCTAGTTCTTCAGGCTCTGCAGCGGCCTCCTCAGCTGGTTCCTTCTCTGGCTCTTCATCATCTGTCACTTGGATGATCACTGGAGCAGGTGTTGGAGACTGCGCTGCAGGTGGTGATTCCATCATTATCTCCTCATCAGTGTCCCCCTCATGCTCTCTACTCTCCATAGGATAGTAGTAGTAGTCTTGGTCCTCCAAGTGGCGGGGAAACCGGAAAGAGCTTTTACGAGAGGTCTGCAGCCGAGAAACCATCTAGAGATAGAGAAGACAGTGCAAGAAAGAAACATAAGCTATAGATATCAAAATAGAGTTAAGACAGTAAATAGATAAACAAGGATGGGGTAAAAATTAAAAGTAATCAGTTAAAAATAGATTTTTAATAAAGAAAGCATTAGTGTGGCTTCTAATAATATTCCTTAATTTTGACCATTACTAACTAGGCTAACGCCCTACAGTCAATACGGCTCTGGTACCACTTTGTCACACCCAGTTTTGGAAGCAAAACCAGATTATAGCTTACATGTGTCCAGGATCATGTTCACACATGCAAACGACATAGTGGAGTACCAAGAATCGCAGTGTCACAGTGTTATTATTATTACAGACCGATTGTCCAATAGTCTAACACACTGAACGAGTAGCTAACAGCGGAAAATAAACGAAGTCGTCCACCACAGGCAGTCGACCGGAGCAACGCGCCTAGAATTCTTCAAAGTCTTCAGGGAAGTCTTCAAAGCGAACGTCTGAGCAGCAGTCCGAGTAGTGTAGTTGCAAGAAATAAAATCAACAAGCGTGAGCACATGTCGTCCTCAACAAGGGAACATAACTATAACAACATGCAAGGCTCTTTGGGTGGATGGCTGACATGGTTAAAGCGGTAAGCAATTTTAGTTGGTCAGATTTTATTTAGCAGCTAATTACTAGCAATGTAAGTGTATACCAACCCAAAGAATAATAAATGCAACAATAATAAGATGCAATGCACAAGATTAATTCATATTTCATAGTTTACCCATGTGAGGGTCCAGACCACTCGTGATCGTGAGCACGGCTGATCGATCAGTTTATACACTCTGCAGAGGTGGCACATCTTTATCCACAAGTCGTGTTTCCCATGTCGCCCGGGTTAGCTAGACCCTTAAACACTGCCTTTGGTGAGTGGCTAGGGATTCACTACGAGGCCTCTCTCAAGACTGCGAAGCTACAACAGAGCAGATCAGCCTGAGGGCCGGGCTATACACCAACTACCGGCACCCCCTAACCCT
The DNA here is from genome assembly GCA_036936925.1 of Cenchrus fungigraminus. Classification (NCBI taxonomy): domain Eukaryota; kingdom Viridiplantae; phylum Streptophyta; class Magnoliopsida; order Poales; family Poaceae; genus Cenchrus; species Cenchrus fungigraminus. The sequence continues at coordinate 187,444,071 of CM072769.1, forward strand.
TATCAGGTAAAGCATACTACACACTAAGGTTTCTAATTAATTAGCCAAGACAGAGCCATTTGTCTTGTGGTTGCACTGTTATCCTGGGTAGTTCTCCATGTTTCGATTAACAGGGGTAGTCTTGCTTAATGATGGTAGAGCATAAAATAAATCAGGTTCACTTTGTGTTCAATAGAAACCATCCTCAACCCGTAGTTAGCGACTAAGCATGTGCTACCCAACATAAATAAAATACCCAAGTTATCAAGGACATGGTAAACAACACTAGTCACACCTTAATCATAGGGCTCCATCAATTTAATGCAAAGCAATAAAGTAAATAATATAATTAAAATGCAGTTGTATAGGAAAAAGGGTATGCATCAAGGACTTGTCTTCCACAAACTCGGGTGGCTGCTCAAGACCTTCAAATTCTTCAACAGCAGCGTAGTCGAAGCAACGATCGTCCTCTACGCACCACATCATTCACATACAGGCAAACAAATAGAATAAAATAAGAAACATGCACCAAACAGTAATAACAGAGCAAAACAACAACGTAAAACTATTCTACTCTTCGATACGATCGTTTGGACATAAAGAACGCTAAAAACGGAGCTAAAACGCATAATCTATGGCTAAAACAAGCTACAGGGACCTATCTGTGAGAAAACTAAAGCTCCAGGGGCTTAACTGCTAAAAACCAGGGACTAAAACATAATTAAATGTATAAACTCAGAGCCTAACGCACAAAAACTAACTTATGGACCTCGGCTACAAAAACTAGAAAGCCTAGGGTTAAAACCGTAAAGATCAGGACCTATTTGTAAGGATCTTTCAGAGGTGGGAGGACCGGCCTGTAAAACTAAAAAGGATGAGGGCTCTTTTGCAAAACAGCCATGACCAAGCGAGGGTTGACCGGTACGCTGAGATTTGACCCGGGGTCCGATCTAATCTGGTCCGTTCGTTCACGATCCGATAGCTCAGGACTTGCGCAAGCGGCCGGCGGCGGCGCTGGCGACGGCGCGCGGCGGAGCTTGGCGGCGGGCTCGCCGGCGCGGAGCGAACCGGAGCTAGGGTGCTCCGTTTGCTGCAGAAACTACACCAAAGCGACGTGCGCACACCGGGGAACTACACAGGGGCATCGGGGCACCCACACGGGCGACAGCGACGGCGCAGTGCTCGGCATGGCGGACGACGGCGCGGAGCCGACTCCGGCGAGCACGCACGGCAAACACAGGGCACGGGTACCAAAACAAATGGCACGTCGGGCTTCCTCACCTTCACACGGACCTCCGGAGCTGCTTCACGTCAAAGGGAAGGCGGCGACGGCGGAGATCGATGGCGTCGCCGGTGCTAGGGTTTGGGAGCGGCGGCGCGGACGTCAAGGAAGGCTAGGGTTCCGGGGCACGGGTGGCGGCGCCTTATAAAGAGGCCAGGCGAACCTTGGCGTGCGGGCCAAGACGCCATGGCACGCGTGTGAGACGCGGACGCGGGGGACGCCGGCGTACGGACTCGGAAACGAGTCCGTCCCGGTCGGTCGCGGGGAAGGGGATGACCCCTGGGCCCCACGCGTCAGCGGCAGGGGAGAGGGAGGCGCTGCTGGGCCAAGACGGGCCGGAAGCGGAGCTGGGCTGCGTCCGGGCGAAAAGAGGATGGGGAAGAAGCCAAACTGGGCTGGGGAAAAGGAGGGTGTCCGGCAGACTTTTGGAGCTTAAACGGGTCAAGCAAAACAGGAGAAAAAGAGGGAGGGAAGAAATTCCTTTTGAATTTTTGAAACCTTTTGAACCTCAAACAAACTTTGAATTCAACACAATTTGAATTCAAACACTCAAAAATAATGCACTAGCATGAATGCAACACTCAACTCCTATATTAATTTATTTTATTAAAAAAATTATTTAAATGTCTAGAAAATTTAAATAACTCCTTAAAATCCTTAAGCTTAATCACAAGTTTCTAGAAAAATTTTATTAATTCCAAAAATTAAAAATTAGGGTGTTACAAAGTACCAAAAAGCCCAACCCATTTGTCGTTCTAGTTGCAGGCCCAATCTTGTTTCTAACCTCGCTCGTACGACCGCGAAAGATATAATAATGAAAAAAAAGAAAGCCGGAACACCCCACCCATTTCGAAACCCTCTCTCTCTCTCTCTGGAAGCCGCCGCCTCGGCCGCCTCTCGCCGCCGCCGCCCTCCTTGCCGGCCGCGGGTCTCCTGATTCGTCGGTAAGGCACCTCTCATAACCTTACGAATCCCCCGATTTGTCCTCAGATGTTGGAATCTGCTGTCTCAAGCAAGGTCGTCGCCATGCCCGTCGCCGGCTTCCCGAGGAAACGGATTAGGCCTGGCGCAGGATGTGGGCTGCCCGATCTGATTTCCTTTCAATTTGCCGATTCGGTAGTCTGTTTGGGGTTTCCGCTGATAATTTTGTGCAGAATTTTCTGTAGAACAGAGGTTGATCGAGAAGTGGTGGTGGTGGACATGGGCCAGATCCAGTACTCCGAGAAGTACTTCGACGACACCTACGAGTTCAGGTAGACGCGGGACCATTTTACCGTTGTCAGTCACTTTTGTCTGCGGGTTTCGCAAAACCCTAATCTGATCCCCTTTGTCCGGCGCAGGCACGTCGTCCTCCCGTCCGAGGTCGCCAAGCTTCTCCCCAAGAACCGCCTCCTCTCTGAGGTAAACGCAAATAATTTCACCCGCATTCGTGTAGATCGCCCTGTTCTTGGTAATCTGATGTTGGGGATTTTCCCCCCTTTTCTTTTGCAGAACGAGTGGCGTGCGATCGGCGTTCAGCAGAGCCGCGGGTGGGTGCACTACGCGATCCACCGGCCGGAGCCGCACATCATGCTGTTCCGCCGCCCGCTCAACTACCAGCAGCAGCAGGATGCGGCTGCCGCAGCGGCAGCGCAGATGCTGCCCAAGTGAGCCCTGTTGGTTGGAATCAAAGTGACTGGTCCTGGTGGGGTGTCCATTTTATGTTCGTTGAAATGCCTGTGAAGGAACTGGCATGTACTAGGTTGTGTTATGATGAGTACACTCTTAATGACACTACCATGTGTTGTGATTATGGTTGACATTCCAGTTCCTGATGGTGTTATTCTGGTTTGTAGGGTTGTGCTAATTAATCTGGTAGGAATGTGGTGATCTGGTTGTGTTTATGTTTGTCTATCTACGAACTTGGTGCTTGGAGTCTGTATGTGGACGTGATGAGGCAAAGCTCTGATGATAACATCTGCTTATCTGATGCTGATAAGCACTAGCTTTTTTAGTAACTGATGCTATTTCTGATTCCATGTGTCACTTCCTCGGACGAGCAGTTGGTTGCATTTGGGCTGAACCAAATCGCAGTCGAATTTGATTTTCAGTCGTTCTGTGAAGCCGTTTCAGATTCGAGGTTCAATGCTCAACTAGAAAACCCACAATTGTCCTTGAGGCGCCACCAGTCTTGTTGCTGCGATTCTATTGAAAAGAGAAGAATTACGGTTTGATTAGTTTTGAGAATCAGAAAGGATTGTAATACTAATGTCTGTACTTCTGTTCCGATGCTGGTTGTAATATTTGTCCATAAGAAAAGGGGCTTCTTGACACAGGGATTTCTATTTGTAGACATGAGTAGATTTTTATGCTCCATTTGAAATCTGTGTTTTTTTTACAGCAGATCATTGAAACACATATGTGTTTGTACAGCCGCCGTAACCATGAACTCTCCCCTCCCCCTGCGCGCGCCTCTCCGGCCAGTCGCCTCCGCCTTTGTTCCCCGCCGCCGCCACCTATCCTCTTGGTTTCCCCAGTAACCGCGTGCGCTCGCTTCCTCCTCCCCTTCTCTTCTCTTCCGGATTTGATGCCCACGGAGTCCAGCGGCTCAGCCGCCGCCGCCGAGGTGGGCTGGTACGTGCTCGGCCCGAACCAGGAGAGTGTCGGCCCCTACGCGCTTGCTGAGCTTCGAGGTGACCATACCCCGCTTCCTCCTTGTAATCTTGTGCATTTCAACTTCAGAGTTTTCTATGTGCGGTTGGGCTTAGGGTTTAGTCCATGAGTCAGAATCATTTGATCGTCTCGTTGCTGAAGCTAGCTTCAAGCTTATTTAATTCTCATTTCCTCAAGTTTAGTCAACGTGTAAATGATCCCGTGGAGAAGGTTTCGCTCCCCCGCTTTTGAATTTGAAGAATTTTGCTTCTTATTCGCCTGCCTAGCTAATGTTGAACATGTAATGTTTGCGAACGGGCTCATAGCTCAGTGGTGGGCTCTCGCAGTGGCGAAGCCTCCCACCCGCGTTCGATTCCTGGCTCCGGCTGGGACGATTGCGGGTGTCGCACCTGGGGTTGCTGAGGCGTGAGCCGCGTGAGTGGGTGTGTGCGTGCGTGGGTGTTGGTGTGTGCGCCTCAGTTTCTCTGTTGGGTGCGGGAATCAGTCCGGTTTGGGCAGCTCAGTTAGAGTGGAGCTTGACAAATTTGGATTTGATTCACGTCGGATGCATCTTCGCTAGAGTAGAAGATGGTCTGGCCGGGGTTTGAACCTCGTTACTCGGCGTCCGGCCTGGTTAAATTCAGGTGACGCAGGGGGCTGCTCTAGTCTCTTGCCCCTTTTTTTTAAAAAAATGTTGAAAATGTAACAAAAGTTGCTTCTGTTGCAGAACATTTTGCAAACGGTTATCTCAATGAGAGCACAATGCTCTGGGCAGAAGGGAGGAGCGAATGGATGCTGCTCTCATCAACCCCCGAGTTACACACTGCAGTCACAACAAAGGATCAATCTGAACAAGGTTAATATGTTGTTGTCTTGTACTGCACCTTGAGTTGGAAATTATGTAAGGTTCTCTTCTCTCATTCGTTGAATTTGTGTGCAGTTGCTCCAGATGCTGAAGATGATTTTGATAAATTTCAGAAGGAGGTTATACAAGCCGAGGCAGAGGTTGAGGCCTTGAAAGGCAGTGCTGAAGATGGTGATGTGAACCAGCTGGATGATGAGCGGCCAACAACCCCACCGGATGGAGAGGAGGAGTTTACTGATGATGATGGTACCATTTATAAATGGGACCGTACTCTGAGGGCATGGGTTCCTCAAGTAAGTATTGCTCGTCAGTCTTTGCAATTGCTAGGGTTTTTATTCAAGTGTTTTTTGTCTTTTCGTGGTTGAAGACTTGAAGTACATGATAGTCTCCTTAGTTACCCTTAGGTGTCCTGTACTTTTCGCAAAAGGATCTGATGAAAACTCATTTTGGTATATCATTGGATTGGTTGGTACACCAGCGGAAAGTTTCTGCCATACCTTAGTAGACTATTCTTCTCACTCAAGGTTCAGGAGATGTTTAATTAATCTGAGCATTGTGTTGGTTTTTTTTACTTTCGGTTGATCATAGTTTATATTTTTCTTTAGCTACTTTTGCTGGTGCGAGATTTCAATCTATGTTTGTGAAACAACAGACCTGGTAATCTTCAGTACTGAAGCCAGGTTCCTAAAAAAGAATCTTATATTTCACATTAGCAACTTTAGAGAAAGTGAAAACCTCATTAATGTTTCTTTAATTTACAGCTTACTTAATCATCATTTTCTTGTCCTCACCAGAGCCCTTCTTGCTTTGCTAATGATAGGGACTGGATTATAGGACACTAATGGGCAGGATAGATCGGCTACTCGCCCTCCCGAGGGAGGCTCTGAGATGGCTTCCTTGATCTATTTTCTGCTTACCAAACCCTAGGACTCTCGGCTGCCTTTTATAGACACAAGGCGCCTAATAAACCACTAACAAATCTAATCCAAATCTGACTAATCTTATCTAATCTGCTAACAAACTAATCCTTATCCGAGTAGTGGGCCCAAGCCTAGAGCCGACCCACAACCATAACAGCTATATTGCTTAGGACAGTAGTTTCTTAATTAGTTTTCACATTGCCTTTATTTCAAGGATTAAATATCTATGTTCTGTTCCAGCAAATACCTGTATAAATCACAGTTTACTTATAAGTCCACTCGGTATCCTTTAGTTCCTCTTATCGCTTTGTGTTGGCAATAATTATTCTTTATATAAGAAGTATTTCATTAGATATCATATTAAGCTATGAATCCTTTGAGCACAAGTGCACAACAAATTTCCCTTCATCTTTTTAATATTCCTATTTAAAAAATGTTTTATTTTTCTTATGCCTTTGCAGAATGATGCATCAGGTAAAAAGGAAGATTATGCTGTTGAAGAGATGACTTTTGCACTTGAGGAAGAAGTATTTCAGGCACCAGATATTCCTGGTCCTTCTGCAGTAGAAGAAATCAATACTTTGAATGAGAACAAAAACAATGAATCAGACAAAGTGGCAAAGAGAGGGGACAAGAAGCGGAAATCTTCTGAAAAGCCAGCTGAAAAGAAGGTATCGTCTCTAAGTCATTGTAGGAGTTCTTGGTAGTTTGATTGGTCGCATCTAGTCTTCTACTAATCTGTTGGACTTCTGTGGTAGGAAGCTAACAAACCTCCAGACAGTTGGTTTGATCTCAAAGTCAACACACATGTCTATGTAAATGGACTGCCTGATGATGTCACACTGGAGGAGGTAAATTACTTGTACCAACTAATTTGTAACCACATTTCATTTCTCTCTTAAGGAGATTTATTGAACGACCACATTCTTAATCAGTTGGTTATTCTTAAAATGCTTGTTCTGAACTTCTGAAGCTGGATTTCTTTTGCAGATTGTGGAGGTGTTTTCCAAGTGTGGAATAATAAAGGAGGTATGCTTTTAATCTGCTGTGTTGCAGAGACAAAATTGTTGCGGTTGCGTTATTCACTCTTGGTGATGTTTTGATTTTACTCTCTTGTGAAGAAACTTAGTTTTGCCAGTACTTGGACTAGTGAACTAGTATGGAGTTGCCATCTGAGAATGTCACTAATTGGCAAAACTTTGTAATTGAGTTATCTGAATCTTGAGGCCTTCAATTATTCATGTTAACTTTGTTTATTTTTGCAAACTTATCTGAATCAAATTGAGCAATTAGCTAATTTCAGTTGTCCAAACTTGCAACATGCATTATGATACTAGATATTGACAGATGCCCGTAGAATATAGGTGGATATAATGTTAATATATGAAATGCTGTGAGCGCCTTAAATAAACTTTAGAAAATACTACAAGATTTATTTGACATCTACTTTACTTGAATAACTATTTTTGTTTCTCTTATTAATAATATGTTTTTGAAGGATATGGCTGTGATGTGGCATTTATATTTCTTTCGTGAACTTTAAAGCATTGGACACATGTTAATTATCAACATTACAGGACCCTGAGACTAAAAAGCCCCGGGTGAAGATCCACACTGACAAGGAAACTGGAAGGAAAAAGGTAGATGCCTTGGTGACATATCTCAAGGTATCCCCTTGTTAAGCTGCTCAGATTGTTTGGAATCACTATGCACTTCTTTTTCATGTGCTTTTCCCTTTCCATGATGCAGGAGCCTTCTGTTGATTTAGCAGTTCAGTTGTTGGATAGGACATCATTCAGTCCTGGTGGCAAGACTCTGATGTCTGTAAGTAAAGCCAAATTTGAGCAGAAAGGTATTGTTCCATGGTTCTATAAAAACCAAAAACCTTCTGCGTGCCATCAACTACAAAACTTATTACCGATGCCGTCACATGTGTTTCAGGTGATGTTTTCGTTGCAAAGAAAACTGATAAACAAAAGAAAAGGAAGACCAAGAAGGTTGAAGACAAAATGCTTGGATGGGGTAATCTCGATCGTTGTTTTTGGGTAGTTATTTGAATCATAGCTGATTCAAACTTGGGATCTAACCTCATTTTTTCCCTTCATAATTTCCTCTAACTAGGTGGACATGATGATAAGAAGGTGATGATTCCTACTACAGTTATTTTGCGGCACATGTTCACTCCGGCTGAGTTGAGAGTAAGTAGCTGAAGCATGCTTGATGCCTTCTGCAATATGTGCGCTTTTGATCTGGGACTGGGCTTACTTGTACTTTGGTTGTACTTTAGATCATTTTAGATTTCTCTCATGAGGTTCATGCTGCATGGCAACTTTTTTTGCATTTATGTTGGATTAACCAAGTCTGTCCTGACCTTGCAGGCTGATGAAGAACTTCTTACTGAGCTTGAGGAAGATGTTAGAGAGGAATGCGTCAAGTTTGGTCCAGTGGATAATGTCAAGGTACCACCTAACCTACCCCAGACATGGAGCTTTTCTGACTTGTCTGGAAAACAGATGTTACCAATTTCGTTGCAAAACAAACTTTTGATCATTTCAATATACTAATAGTGAAATGAATGCTTTGTACCAATAAATTATCTGAAAAGAAAGATTATCATGGATAAGCCGTGACTCACCATATCGTGCCCGTTGCATCCTTCTCTGGTTTCCACCCAACCACTGTTGTTAACATATTTCTTCATGCAGGTTTGTGAAAATCATCCACAGGGTGTCATATTGGTGAAATTCAAAGACCGGAAAGATGGTGCCAAATGCATAGAGAAGATGAATGGCAGATGGTAAGTCGACCCGAATAATTCGTTAATAGTTTGTTTCCAATGTGATGTTAGCTGAATGCTGATGAAACTTTGGGTTGCATCTCATGTTTGTTTCCTTGACAAAACCTCTAATATATTATTTTTTCATTGGTATGAGTCTGAAATGTTGTGGAAAATTTTGCCATCTGATTACATAAACAACTAACTCTGATTATATAAAAGAATGCTGATCAAGTAACGTTTGTGCTGCTGGATTGATTTTGTTGTAATAAAATTTGTTCTCCAATTTTTACCTTGCAGGTTCGGTGGGCAGCAAATCCATGCGAGTGAAGATGATGGCTCTGTTAACCATACTCTGATCCGTGATTACGACGCAGAGGTGTCACGGCTGGATCGATTTGGAGAAGAATTAGAAGAGTCAACTTAGACGATATCTGGGATTGCCTTACTATACGATGGTATCTGTAACATCTCGTAATTTTTACGGAATGTTTAGTTTATGAAAATGAGGATTTTAAAATTTTTGGTGATTAATTGAAGTGCTTGTTTAATTTGAATAAGGATGTCTTCTAATTCTCTCCTAATATTCATAGATTCATTTCTTTTTGAGCCAAATAAAATTCTAGGAGATATAAAATGCTAGTGTGAGAACCTTGGAGTTATTTGGCTTTTATTTGGAGTTTAAATGTGTGAGAATCAAATTTGAATTCTAAATTCAAATTTGAATCTAAATCAAATAGGGGTTAAGGGGGTGGGGGGTAGGAAAATAGGAAAAGTTCCAAACCTGAGCTGGGCCTCGAGTTCACAGCAGAAGTCCATTCGAGGCCCCTCAAAAATACTTGCCGCACTCTAATCCACCTCGCTTTCCCGCCGGCCCATCGCATCGTAGCCCAGCAAGACCCGTTCGTTTTTCCTCTCTTCCGAGTCACCGACAAACGGGGCCCGCGCGTCAGACGCCACGTCGACGTTGTCTTCTCCCCTCTGCTTTATCCCCTTTTCGCTGCCGCGTCCATCCGGCGCCCGCCAGCACGGCCGGACCTCGCCGTACCGCTCGTGGCGGAGCCCTGGTGAAGGCATCTAGGCCCCTAAAGTGTGTTTTGGTAATTAATGACAATCATAGTGGACTAATATTTTTATCGAGATAAAAGAATAGGTTAGTCCCGGTGGTGATGCGAGCTTCATAGGAATGACTTGCTATACTTGTGAGTATGGTGAACCAAAAAGGAGCTCAAGGCAAAGGTATAAGATATGTTTTTCTTTTACCGGTCAAGAGGTGATTAGAGGATGCAAATTGACCGGATTAATAGGCTAGATAGTCGTACTATCAAGAGGGGTCAATTGCATTTGCTTGACGGTTCTATAGTGCCACTTTGCTCAAATAATTGCATCGCATGCATGAGGGTTAACAACGTTTGAGGAAGTGTAAAAGGAAGAAGAGAAAAATCTGTTTTGGAAAAAGCTGACTGTCGTACTGCGGACAGTCCGTGGCCCTTGGGGCGGACAGTCCGAGATGAGCGGACGGTCCGTGACCAGGGTGGCGGACGGTCCGCAGGCTGTTTTACCGCGAGAAAAATCGACTAAGTCCCAGGCGGGTGCGCCGTTCTTTTGCCGGCGGACTGTCCGGCCCGTGGTGGCAGACTGTCCGCAGCTCTTTTCTTGTGAGGCGGACCGTTCGGCGGACCGTGCTAACAGAACCGTGTTCTGGGGGTTAGAGAACACTTTTTGACGGCAGACGGTCCGCGATCAGTTTGACTGGGTTCTTAGCTTGTGAGGTGGACGGTCCGCGCCCTGTTGGCGGACTGTCCGTACATCCTGTAACGGTCATTTCTGACACGTTTTCGAGCCGTTGAAGTTAGGCGGCGGACTGTCCGCCAAGTGTGGGGCGGACTGTCCGCGGGCCCTGTTTTAAACTGTTTTCAGCACATAACGGCTAGCTGCGTGGGAAGGGGGTATTTATACCCCATGTCCTGGTTGGGAGAGCCTCTCTTGGCACTTTGAAAAACTTTCTTGCATACCTTGAGGTCTCCCTTCCCTCTCTCTTACACACTTTGCTTAGTGGTTGCATTCTTGTGAGATTGAGAGCATCCTAGTGCATTGCATCAAGAGTTTGAGCTTTGTGGCACTAGGGAGTCTTCAAGCAAGCGTCATTGGCTTGTTACTCTTGGAGGTTGCCGCCTCCTAGACGGCTTGGAGATTGTGGTTCCATTGAGCACTTCAAAGAAGATTGTGAAGATGCCTTTGGAAGATTGTTGTGAGGGGTGTTGTGCTCACCTCACCGGAGCGGTAAAGAGCAACTCTAGTGGAATCGAGGTGTGGAGTGGTTCTTTGGTTCTAACCGTCTCAAAGATCAAGCGGTGCCTTGATAGAGGAGAGGTTGAACATTGAGTCCACCTCAACGTGGATTAGGGGTGACCGGCAAGTCACTGATACCACGGGATAAATTTCGTCTCTCGTGCTTGGTTACCTTCTTGCTCAATTTACCTTCAAGCATTTACTTTGAGCATTTTATTTACTAGAGATTGAATTATATCTTGTCATCCTAGGTTGCAAACCCTCAACATAGACCTAGTATAGCTAGAAATTTAATTCCCCTTGTTGTTCTAATTAAATTTGTCTAGTGTTGTGCTTTTAGATTTTAAACCGCCTATTCACCCCCCTCTAGTCGGTGTCCTAGATCCTACAAGTGGTATCAAAGCCGAGGACTCCATATTTGAAGGATTTAACCATCCCGGAGTAGGACAATGACCGATGAGAAGACAAAGTTTCATGTGGGAAAACCTCCGGTCTTTGATGGAACAAATTATGACTATTGGAAGACTAGAATGGAGGTTCATTTTCAAGCCTTGGAAGGAGGTGTGTGGAGGATTGTGGAAGAGGGCTATGTTGTATTGAATCCGGTTAATCCAACTCCACAAGACAAGGACAACATAAAGTACAACAATCAAGCATTGAGTGTGCTCTACAATGCTCTTACTCTTAGTGAATTCAACCGAGTCAAGGGTCTCAAGCAAGCGAATAGGATATGGGAGAAACTTATGGAAATTTATGAAGGAACATCCACCGTTAAGAAAGCTAAACTTCATTTGTATAAGGGAAAATTCAATGAGTTCACTATGAAGAAAGATGAAGACATTTCAACCATGTTCAACCGGTTGAATGACATTGTGAATGAACTCAAGTGTCTTGACTTTGATGTCCCGGATCAAGACTTCTCTCATAAGTTTCTTAGATGTCTTCCGGAGAAATATGAGACAATTGTGACTTTGCTTGTGAGATCAAATTTGAAGACAATTTCTCCCACGGAGGTGCTTGGTGAGGTGCTCACCCATGACATGTTCAAGCAATCACAAAAAGAAGTACATGGTGAATCCAAGGTTGAGGAGAAGAAAAGTATCGCGCTCAAAGCCAAAGTCTCTCAAGAAGAAGATGGTGATGAAAAACAAGAGAGTGATACGGATGAAGAATTAGCTCTTGTTGTTAGAGGGCTTAGAAGAATCATGAATAGGAAGAAATTTGGCAAGAAAGGGCAATCATCAAAGAGGAATCCTTTTGAAGGAAAAGATTGTTTTTCTTGTGGTGAAGTTGGACACATATCAATCAATTGTCCAAACAAGAAAGAAGATAAGAATGGCAAGAAGAAGGGCAAGAAAAGTGAGTACAAGAAGAATGAGAACAAGAAGAAGTACTACAAGAAGGAGAAAAATGGACAAGCCTATTTTGTTGAATGGAATTCCGATGCAAGCTCCGATGAAGAAGATGATGATGACAAGCCTTCAAGAGGTCTTGCCGGAATTGCTATCAAGGAAGCTCCTTTACTCTTCTCCAAGCCATTTTGTCTAATGGCAAAAGGTGAAACCAAGGTGGACTATAAAGCCGGAGGAAGACATTAGGTAATTGATAGTGCTTGCACTAATCATATGACCGGCGCAAGAAAAATCTTTTCCCATCTTGATGAAGATATCTCCGACTTTGACAAGATCACTTTTGGGGATGATAGCAAGGGAGGTGTAAAAGGCATTGGTGAAATACCTATCTCTAAAGATTATAATCTCTCCAATGTCTTGCTAGTTGATTCTCTTAATTTCAACTTGCTATCTATTGCTCAACTTTGTGATAATGGTTATAAGTGCACTTTCACTAGCAATGAATTTGAGGTCACTTCACATGATGGAAAAGATACTATCTTTAAGGGCTTTCATCATAAAAGTTTATATCTTGTGGATTTCTCTTCTAAGAAGGCTAGCTTGACTACTTGCCTATTCTCAAAGGCCTCAATGGGTTAGTTGTGGCATAGAAGACTAGGTCATGTTGGTATGAAACAACTCAATCGTTTAGTGAATCATGATCTAGTCCTTGGTTTGAAAGATGTTAAATTTGAGAAGGACAAATTGTTTAGTGCTTGTCAAGCCGGAAAACAAGTTGCCAACTCTCATCCTAACAAGAGTACTATGTCAACCACAAGACCATTAGAATTATTGCATATGGATTTATTTGATCCTACTACTTATAGAAGTATTGGTGGAAATAGCTATTGTCTTGTGATTGTGGATGACTATTCAAGATACACATGGGTATTCTTTCTACACGATAAATCTCATACTTGTGAAATATTCAAGAGCTTTGTCAAGAGGGCCGAAAATGAATTTGAGCGAAAATTGAAGAAAGTAAGAAGTGACAATAGTAGTGAGTTCAAGAATACAAGTATTGAAGATTTTTGTGATGAGAAGGGAATTAAGCATGAATTTTCAACTACATACACTCCGGAGCAAAATGGTGTAGTTGAGAGGAAGAATAGAACCTTGATTGAGATGGCAAGATCTATGCTAGATGAATATAAGGTTTCGGATTCATTTTGGGCCGATGCAATCAACACCGCTTGCCATGCATCAAATAGGCTATATTGTCATAGATTCTTCAACAAGACACCATATGAACTTCTCATTGGAAGGAAGCCCAACATTTCTTATTTTCGAGTTTTTGGTTGCAAATGCTATATTCTAAGGAAAGGCTCTCGTCTATCAAAATTCTAAAGCAAGTGTGATGAGGGATTTCTTCTTGGTTATTCATCTAATTGCAAAGCTTATAGAGTGTACAACAAGTCCAAGGGGTTTGTTGAAGATGCTTATGATGTGCAATTTGATGAAACTATGGGCTCTCATAGTGAAAAAGAAAATTTGGATGATGTGAGAGGTGATGAGTTGAGCAAGGCAATGAAGACTGGCTATTGGTGATATAAGACCTAGAGAAGAAGAAGATGATGATGAAGGGCCTTCTATATCAATTCAAGTGAATTCATCTTCTTCATCAAATGATTAAGATCAACAAGTTGATAATACAAGCAATAATGATACACCTCAAGTTGAAGATCAATTGGCCTCAACTACTCAACCTTCTACATCTTCACAAGAACCGGTTGATCAACCAAGAGTTCCAACTCAAGTTGCCAAAGATCACCCCATAGATCAAATTACGAGTGATATTAGTAAGGGTGATCAAACTCGATCTCGTGTTGCTTCATTTTGTCAACATTATTCTTTTGTTTCCTTTCTTGAGCCTAAACGTGTAGATGAAGCACTTGATGATCCGGATTGGGTGATTTCCATGCAAGAAGAATTGAATAACTTCACCCGGAACCAAGTTTGGGAATTGGTTGAAAGACCTAAGGGTCATAATGTCATTGGTACTAAATGGGTCTACCGGAACAAGGAAAATGAAGATGGTATAGTTGTGAAGAACAAGTCAAGATTGGTGGCTCAAGGTTACACTCAAGTTGAAGGTTTGGATTTTGATGAAACCTTTACTCCCGTAGCTAGACTTGAGGCTATTAGAATCTTGCTTGCTTATGCTTGTGCTCAAAATATCAAGTTATATCAAATGGATGTCAAAAGTGCCTTCTTAAATGGGAAAATCAATGAATTGGTATATGTTGAACAACCTCCCGGTTTTGAAGATCCTAAGAAACCTAATCATGTCAAAAGTGCCTTCTTAAATGGGAAAATCAATGGATTAGGGGTGACCGGCAAGTCACCGATACCACGGGATAAATTTCGTCTCTCGTGCTTGGTTACCTTCTTGCTCAATTTACCTTCAAGCATTTACTTTGAGCATTTTATTTACTAGAGATTGCATTGTATCTTGTCATCCTAGGTTGCAAACCCTCAACATAGACCTAGTATAGTAAGAAATTTAATTCCCCTTGTTGTTCTAATTAAATTTGTCTAGTGTTGTGCTTTTAGATTTTAAACCGCTTATTCACCCCCTCTCTAGTCGGTGTCCTAGATCCTACACCTGGATGCACTCCACCTCAGCCGCGCCCCATCCAACCGTCCACGCCTCGCGCGCCCGCCTATAAGAACCACCGCGGCCGCTCCTCCCAACCCTAGTCCGCCTCTGGGGTTTCCCCTTGTCCGCCGCCGCCTGTGAAGAAGAAGAGGGGGAGGAGGAGAAGGAGGCGGGAAGGCCGACCGTGGGAGCTCGCCGCGAAGCCGGAGGCCGTCCGCGGGAGCAGCTGCTCAATGCGAAGCCGGCGCCATCCCTGCTGAAGCCGCGCCGCGCACCTCTGCTTCCCCTGCTCCAGTCCGCTCCGCCTCCGTCCTGCTCCGCACCTCTTCACCGCCGCTCATCGCTTCGACCAGGGGTCTTCAGGTGAGCCCGTCGTTCCCCTCTCTTCGGAGATGCCGGCCTTCGCGCCGTAAGGGGAAGGACCCCGCTGTGACGACCCCGTGCTCGCCCCTGCTCGCGTCGCGCCACCGCCGCAGACCGCCGTCGCTTGTGTCACCGACCATCGAGCTGTGCCTTACGCCTGCAGGTGCCGCTGCCGTCGACAACGCGCGCGCATACACCGCTTGGCCGGGTTCCCTCTTCCTGTGATCGCCGGTGACCCTCGTCGTCCTGCCCGTGCGCCGCCGCGGCCATGACCGCGCGGTTTGCCCTCGTGCACGCATGCGCAGGAAGGGGAAAGGCCTCGCCTTTGGGGTCTCGCCGTGCTCGCACGCCCGCCGACGCGACCGCGCACCCACGCGCGCCTTCGCCTCGCCGCGGAGCTCCGCTCTCTGTCGTCGTGCACCCCGGCCAGAGCGCCGCCTTGGCCAAAGTCCGGCCTGTGCGCTCAGGCAAGGGGCAAAGCCCCAATTTTTGGGGGTGTTTCACCTCACCTGTCGCACGCACGCACACCCCGGCGCTTAGGCGCGCCCACGCGCCCGCGCCGGTGACCAACCGCACCGAGCCGTCGCGCACTTCACCGCGCCGTCGCTGTCGAGCTCTGCTTCGGCCAAAGGTCCGGCTTTTCTTGACATGGACATGTGCGCAAGGGTCCCCTAAGCCGAACTGTGCCATCTGTTGGTCACCCAACGACACACCTCGCCGCCGGCGAGTCCAAAACCGCACCGCCGCCCCACAACGGCATTGCGTCGAGCACCGGCCAGCCCAAGCCAAAACCCTGGGGTTTTGTTTCGCACACGAGACCACACACGCGACTCGCTGCAAAGGATCCGGTTGGATCCCGTGCGGCTGGCCACTCACGGCCAGGCCACACGCCAGCCAACACCGCGTCGTGCCGCAGTAGCGCCAGGCGGGATCCTGTGCGCCCCGCCACGCGCACCGCCGCGTCGGCTGCCACGCTGGCAAGCACCGACTTATAGCCGCGCAGGTGGCAGCCGCGTCAGCGCTTGGAGCCAGCCAGCAGCTGGCTTAGAGCCCTGTTTGAGTCAGCTAGAGCTGGCCTGTAGCTAGACTAAAGTTAATGCTATTGTAAATGCGTATTTTAATTTCAGAAATGTATTTTCCTTTAGAAAATTCATAATAAATCCGTTTTAACTCTGAAAAATACAAAACCTATTCCAAAACCCTTCTAAAAACTCAAACTCCGCGCTAGGCTAGAGTTTGCCTTCTTTTTGGGTCTTAATTGTTTTTCTTTTGGAGTTATTTCATTAGCAGCCGTGTTTATTTATTTTAATTACGAATTTAGGAGCTGCCGGAGCCGGAGAGCTGAACCAGGACTACGACGACGACCTCGGCTATGACGACTACCCGCTCCTAGGTTCACGCCCAACCTACTTTGAATGCCCATTAGGCATTGCTATTAGAACTGCTAGCGCTTTACTTATTGCATGATGATGGATATGATGAAACCGTGCATTGCCTCTTTTATATACCTTGTCCTTGATTGACCTACTACTACTATATTTATGCGTGATTATACGCTGAGCTTCGCCGTGCATGTGTTGGGATATTGTGGTAGCTTCTTGGCGTGTGTGGGGAAAAAGTGGCAGGAGAAGTTGTTTTGGGTGACTTGGCGGGGGTGAGCTCAAGACACCCCGATCCGAGATCGGGGGTCAGGGGTTCGTCTTCTCGGGCGATTTCCATTTCGTACCTATGGCGGGTACATGATTTTAGGAGCACAGGTGTCAGGGTTTTGTGATGACTTGGAGGATAGGAGCTCGCCCCGGTCTGAAACCGAGTGAGTCGCTTTGTTTTCATGGGACTTTCGTACACACCACCTCGCCGAGAGTGGGGATAGGTCCGGGTCGACCCTAGTAGGTGCGATGCCATACCTGCTGTAGGATAGGAGTATCAATGTAGGGGAGAGTGGGCTTTGGACCCTTCGGCTCCCCAAGAGGTGTGTCCCCGTGTGACCACACGGGGGCTATTTCACAGATCTGGGGTGGTCTTCTGCGGGGGACCACATCAAGACCCGGATGCAGGATGGAATCGTAACTCCTAGGTGTTCGTTCGGTTGGATAGGCTCGGTCGGCCGTACACCGTTCGGGTGCTATTCCGAGCTGGGTACGGGTGTACACACTCTGCAGAGTTTAGATCTATACGTATAGCCACGTCCTCGGATATGGACATGTCCGATGTTTACTCTGACACTTACGTTTTGGGATTTCTATCTCCCCCTATAGGATTCGAGTGTATGGTGAGCCGTGGTTGCATTCGGGGAGAGAGGAGTTGCTCCCTCTGCCTCGCGGATCCGGGTGCAGTCATTGAGGTGCGAGGAGTGGGAGTTCTCGCACCGACCCTAGTTGGAGATAGGTTCTGGTGATGGTGACCTGGAAGACCAGGTGTAACCGATCGTGGTTGAGAGATATGAGAATTGGTGAGAATTAGAGATGTTATTCTATTTATATTGTTGCTGTTGCTGCTGCTGCTTAGGAAAACCAAACCTCTACCTTGTACTTTTCTTTACCATTAGAAATAGGCCACTTAAAGCTTGCATACGGTTGGTGACGTGGACCTATCCCGATCCTTGGGGATAGCCCCTGAGCTTGCAGGGTTCGAGAAGGACTTCGACAACAACGCCGACGGATGGTACGACTGAGGGGCACGTCGCTTCGCTCAAGGATGCCTGTGGGAGAAGAGAATAATGCTGGAGACATCTTCTGAAAGCTAGCTACCGCTGCGTAGGTTCTTATTCATGTTATTCCGCCAAGAGGCATGTATTGCTTTACTCCTTTAATCGGGCATGTAATAATAATATTAATACTTTTGATGCTATTTCCGCTGTATGGTTGTGTTATTTATCTGTGATGGATGTCTGTACGTGATAGCGTCTGATCCAGGGACTATCGCAAGTACAGGAAGACGGGTTTTTCCTCTTTTCAAAACCCGGGTCGTTACAATATCTGTATGTGTGCTTCTCCCCTTCCCCCTTCACAAATCTTGTACGAGCACTAAACCTTGCTCGTCGCCTTAATATAATTGTTCAGGCCGGCTTCTTGCCTGCCGTAGTCCCCTAAAAAAACTATACGATGAGATAGCATTGCTAGAAAGTTTTGCGTGTTGCCTCTTCCATATGTCTGGCCTTTATTTGCCTGTTAAACCTATGAAAATGGATTATGCTAGTGGGTATCAATATTAGCACGTTCTGTTACTGCAACATGTAGAGAGGCACAATTTTCCGTGGTAACATGAAACACTTGGTAGCAAGCAACAATTGCAATCAGGATGCCCATCAAAGTACAGACAGACTGCTTTGTCATCGGTGATGGCCAATGATAAGTTCATTGATATATGTATCAAAATATGTTTTTGTTTATTGTGTTGCCTATCGGCCTTAGACTGATATTTCTGTCGCTGCCACACGTTAATTATTGGGGAGGTAGTATTTGAATGAAATTTCTATCGCTGCTGTGCCTTAAATAAGTCACGGCTGGTACGTATTTTTTTTAGATAGAAGGTCATTCAGACCCAGCTTTACTTAAAAAGCAGATAGAGTACTGGGGATACCAGTTTAAAAAAAGCTCATTGAACGGCTGGTATGTATTTAATCCCAAGGGGAACCAATACATGGAGGGATTGGGTGGATCGATCCCTCGTCCCCTCCTATATCACTCAAACCCTATGGGGGATTGAATCCCTTCCTTCTCATAAACCGCCCCTCCAAAGTCAGTGTTCGATTAAGAAAGGGATTGAAACCATGTTCACAGTTATATGTACTGGAACCCCATGTGACATATATCAGCAATCAGCTGGACGCATGCTATCATACATCAGCTGATCGAGATCGGCACTTTACACTTTTGGGTCTATGATAGCAGAGCCTGTAATAAGATACTCAACATAGGTCGATGAACCAGACCAGTTCTAGCTCCAATTACTCCGCAAAGATTTACAATATTCAGGCCAAGAAACACAAGGTCATTGGCACTAAACAGTATAAACATGCTGAAGCTAGCTTCAAAATTGTTCAATTTTCATTTCCTTAAGTTTAAATAACGTGTTGGTAACCTCCTGGCAATTTTTATTCTCATTTCGTGGATAACCTCCCTTCTTACCCCCACCCCCTTTGCAGAACATTTTGCAAACAGTTATCTCAATGCTCTGTGATGATGGGAGGCTGAATGGATGCACCTCTTGTCGATCCCTGAGTTACACTCTGGAGTGATAGCAAAGGATCAATCTGAACAAGTTTTTTTTTCCGGGGTAATCTGAACAAGGTTAATGTGTTGTCTTGTACAGTACCGTTAAATGGAAATTATGTAAGGGTCTTTTCTCATTCATTGCATTTGTGTGCAGCTGCTCCAGATGCTGAAGATGTTTTTTCAGAAACTTCAGAAGGAGGTTGTAGGAGCTGATTTGGAATGCCATTGGCAAGCCCCCCCCCTCCCCCCCCCCGCGTCGCTCCCCGTCCAGGGCGACCCGGGGGCGACCGGAAAACCACCGCCGCCGCGCCCCCCACCTCACCTCCCCTTGCCACCGCCGGAGAGGGCGGCCGGCAATACGTGCGCCCCCTAGGACGGTGGCGGTGGGGCCTCTCCGCTCAGCCGGCTTGCGGTGCGTCCTGGCGGAGGGCGGCCGCGACGGCCATGGCGGCCACCGCCGGCGGCGGCGCCCCTCTCCTGGCCAGGTTCGATCGCCGGGGAACCGGATCTGCTGCTCAACACCATCCCCGCGAGGCCTCTGCCCCTATTCGCTTCCTTCCCCCACCCTCCACTTCCGCCTCCTTCCTGGGTACTGCCGGCGGAGGCCGTCTGCTCTGGGCCCGCGTGGCTCAGATCCGACGTCGGCCCTCCCAGATCCGGCCCCCGTCGGCCCTTTGCGGCTTCACGCGGCGGCTCCTGGGTCGGGTCATGCTCTGCCAAGTTCGATGCTGCTCCCCGTCGGTTCGCCGGTTTGCGCCTCCACCCCGCCGGTGAGGCCCTTCTGCTGCCCTACGTCTTCCACGGCTGGCCAGGGGGTGACTAGACCATGGTCGTTGGGGCGTCGGGAGCGAGGTCCCTGTGGACTCCGACGCTGTTTTGGCTCTGCTGTGTGCGTGTGGCGGCTACCGTTGTGCTCTTCTCGGCGGTGGCGACCGTGACCTTATAGCGTGGTGGCTGCTTCCTGGTGGCAATGTGCGGCGCCCGCAGCGGCACGCCGCCGCTCGTGTTGGCACACCAAGACCTCTGCTGTGGCTGCCTTTGTGGAAGACCGCGGTGGCGGCGCGAGCACCCTTCCCTTGGGGTGCTTTGTCTTCCCGCTTGGTGCCCACTTGCGGAGCTTTGCCATGGGGATCGTTGGTGATGTGCGGCGAAAGTACCACGCCCGGTGCGTGGGAGGTGCCCCGCCTCCACTTGGGGAGGTGTCCTACCTCTGCACAAACCCGCTCTCCTGGTGTTCTTGGGCTTGCTCGCCGCCCTGCAGCTTCTGAGTTGGTAGTGGATTGGCAGCGAAAGCGTCACGCCCGGTGCGTGGGGAAGCTTCGGCCTCCGCCTCAATCCACTGCCAAGCCAACCAGCATCCTCGTCTCTTTGCAGTTCCAGGTGCTCGTGAGTGCTTCGTGTCCCTCCTAGTGTTTGTCCGATCATGGACTTGCTATGCCTTGGTGCCTTGCCTCTTTTGTGACTCGGCGAGTGTCCTCCCTTGGCACCTCTGCTCCGTCGGTGCGCTCCTTGTTGGTGTTGTCATCATATCTTGTGCCGGGTGTTTCTTTCTACCGATCTGCCATTCCCCCCCAAGGCTTCCTCCCCTTGGGCGGCGTTGGATGGTGGTTAGCGGTGGAGCCCGGATGTGCGTCCTAATGTCACCACTAGCTTCAAGGGAGATCGTCGTGCCTGGTGAAGCTCTGGCTTGCGTGCCCCTCACCACCATTAGTCCCCTTTTCGTCGACCGGCCCTCAGTGGGAGGGCATCGTCGGATCGGCGCAGCACGAGGGGTGGTGCAGGGGTGCAATGGTCCTTGTTGTAATCAGCGAGCATGTCGCTTGATGGAGTCATGATCTGAAGATCAGGAGTTGTCTTTCTTCTTGTGTAATAGAAGGTCCTAGATCTGTGCCTCTCTTCTCTTGGCTATTGTGTTCTTTTTCTTTTTTCTTGGATGTGTCCAATGTACTCCTTGCTCCTTGTATCTGTGGTTTACCACAAATCTAATGAAAAGTTCAGGCCGGCTTCTTACCTGCCATAGTTGTCCTAAAAAAGGTTGTAGGAGCTGAGGTGGTGGTGGAGACCTTGAAAGGCAGTGCTGAAGATGGTGATGTGAACCAGCTGGATGATGAGTGGTCAGCATCCCCGCCGCATGGCACCATTTTTTACAAATGGAACCTTACTTTGAGGGCATGTGCACGCAGGGGGTGGTAAAGAGCTTTGTAATTTAAAAATCAGACTTAATAAAGATCGGACCATAATATTATATGATTTCGAACTAAGAGCATGTATGTTGGCGGTCGATTTCCGTCAACCAAGAGCACTTGTTACACTTTGGTTTGAGCTTTGAATTATAACTAATCCGCCACTAGGCATACTAATGATGTAACAAGTTCACACCTGCATATGGTTTTTGGAGTATGTTGTTTACGCAGGATTTAAGCGCCTAAATGAGGACTTCCGGGTAGAGTTCATCGAGCAATTTATGAGAAGATCACGAAGCCCAGCACAAGTAAAGACACGAAGTGAACATGACTCCAAATGACCCGAGGACCGAAGCATGAAGTTGTGAAACTCCGAGGACCTAAACAGAAGATGCGGGAGTTCGCGCGCTAAGTACCCTTATCCAAACCGCGGGGAAAACGACATCAAGGACGCACATAAAGTTCGGCAAATATTCAAGAAGACACGAGAAGCGTCGGGGAGCAAAACGGGGCCTAAAAGGGCCTAGGCCGGCCGGCCCAGCCCACCCCTTTTTTGTGTTGGTTCGCGTCCCCCTTTGACCTAGATGCTCCTCTGTGTATTTATATCCCATGCCTCCGACTGCCGCCACATCCATCCACTAGAATTCGGCGAAACCTAGAAGCAAACACCGGAGGGAGACGACGGCGACCGCGAGTCCTCGAAGTTGTCTAGGAGATGGCCTAGGTCGATCCTAGCCGCCATGGCCGCCCTGCGTGGTTGTGCCATGGCGGAGTTCTGGAGCTACGTGTTCATCATCTTAGGTATGATCTTAGTGGTGATGGTGTAATACATACTTTCAATGTGAGCATAGCAATCTTGTCATTCGATCTCTTAGCGATTCCATGTCTTCGTTTATGCTTTCTACCTTTCATGAATATGTTTGATCCTTAGTCTAATGCATATGTTTAGACTATATAGCATGTTTTATGTAATCGTGGTGATTAGATTTAGTATGTCGACCCTTCATGGTTTGTAGACACGTTCATGTTTGAGCGTGCCCCTAGATTCCCCGCTTCATTAAGGGTGCACCGTGATAGGATGATACCCCCGAAAGAGCGGATGTCTTCGGGAGGTAGGCCGGAGGTAGGAGTTTAAGGATGCTAGTAGATGAGATGCTCGATTCGTTGCTTGTTTGCCGGAACTTCAACTAGAAGGTGCTAGGCCTAGTTACCCCTTCGGTGGAGCTTTACCTTAGCCGTTGTTCTTGGATGTGATCAACCTTGTGCTTTCACCTATTCATATCTATCAAGGTTACCCATTGTATGCAATCAATGCTTCATGGTTAGGTTAGATTGATTAGATAAGGTAGAGAACCTTAGCGGTTTGCTTCTGGTCCACGGATTCGACAACCTTGGGTAATACTCAAGGGAAAAAGTGCTACGATGATCCGTAAGGAACGGTGAATCTTGACGTATTTTTAGACCGTCAACAATGTACGGCTTGGATCAGGTTGCAAACTTTTGCCAAAAACCCCTTAAAGACCAAACAATCCGATCCAAAACTTGTTTCTCGAAACTCTTGCATAAAACACCTCTGGATCGGAAAGCACAAGCATTCTTGCTAAACAAACTTATCATTTAGCCAAAATTGATACGTCCACATAATTCTTGAAAAGAGCTCTCAAGGTTTTAACCAAAATGGGCTTAGCGTCCGATATTTTACTAAAAAAAGATCCTATATACTTTAAAACAAACAATTCCACAACCTCACCTTTAAAAAAATACTCTGATTTTTCAAAAAATATCAACACATCAATCAATAGTTTAATTACCTTTTCTCTAGAAATATCCATCAGGTGTACCAAAATTTGGTTCCATGATTACTCTCACAACCATAGTATTCTCATTCCACAATCTTCGAATATAAAGTGTTCCATAAAAATGACAATGATTGAGAATTTCAGATGAGAAAAAAAATGAATGGACTATAATAGAAGCACATAAACCTCACAACGTGAAGTAGATGCAACGATCATAGGCTCCGTATCAATTATGTAGAAATCTAACAAAAACATTTAACTTCTGCATCGATCTGCGAAAAAAATTAAAAAAAATTTGGGTACTGAATTAGTGCTAAACATAGTTCACCTAATTTTCTATTCAACAAATCATTTCATATATGAGTCCGGGTTGATAATTACTATGCTCCCGACTCAAATCCTTAAATACAAGGTTTCTATTGAGCATACAATCACATGTAAGACTATCATATTAAGTGTCATGAAATTAAAATCATCTTCTCCCCCAGCACACAACATGAATCGATCAAGAATACAGGCAAAAACATGCCATAGGCATAGACAACAAGGGTCAAAATATGAAACATATCTACACACATACAACAACTTAATTTGACACCTATGAAAAAAACAAGCCCCATCACTAGCCATCCGCGACAAGTCTCGAGGCTTTCTAGTGCACATCTACTTCTCATCAACTTTCTCAAATTCAATGTCTTCGACAATACTGAAAAATGATTTGAACCTTTCGAAGCTCTCTTTGCATCAGTTGTCCTAAATGTGGTTGACACTTGTAGTTGTCATAGCAACATGTAGCAGCAAACTCAGAAGAAACCACAACATCAAACATTTCTTTCGGTAGTGGTCCCTTATTTTTCTAAAAAAAAGGGAGAGAGTTGTTACATGACTCAGTATATTAAAGTAAACACAGAAATATGCAAGACTGTTTCTAAAAAGTAAGGAGACAATTGTTACAAAACTTAGCAAAGGCATATCATTCACATGTATAAACTTATATGATTCAGTATACTACACACTGAAGTTTCTAATACGTGAATATAGGAGTTGCGTACACCTTTGAAATATTTCCTGCCAGCAAACAGCTGAAATGGATCATCTGGACTTTTACTAAACCCTTGAATGAGCTAAAGAAAAATAATTTCCAAAACCCAGTTTTTCAAAAGAAGATGGATATGGAAACCTCCAAGTTAAAGAGTGCACTTAACACCCACTTTCGCAATAAATATGTACCCTATGAAGATCCCGAAATGCAAACTTTCAAGTTCTTAGATAGTGAAGATTCAAACGGATGCTACAACGTTAGACTGAAAGAACTGGAGATAAAAATGCAAGAATTGAAGGTTGAGGATTCGACATCACTTACTTCATGGAATAAAGAAAGAGAGGTAACGGTTCGAAATGCAATTAGGCTTGCTTCATTGGAGTTTTGGTCTTTTAGAGTTTTGTTTTCTCTTAACAACAAAGTATCTCATTATTTATCGGTTTGTTTTTTGAAAAATTAACCTGACTCTGTCAAGTGAGGAAAGGTTTTTTGTACTTAGTTTTAGGAATGTGGTTTTACATATGGTTTCACTTGTCACTTTTTTTTAGGAATGTGGTTTTATTGTGCAAAACTTCCCTCACATATATGGAACGTCCTACATCATATTGTGGAGCAGCGTCTATTTGAAATCATTGCTTTGATCTTTGGTGAGATAGAATTGCTTATTTCGAGTCACAATCGCACCAAAGACCTGTCATATGCACCATACATCATGGGGATGATTATGGGAGCTTTTGAATATGATGGACCTAGAGAATCTAGGCATCATTCCTACAAGCCCCAACAAACAAAAGGAGTTAGTTTTCCACCAGCACCTTTTGAGCGACCTCCTTCAACACTTCAGCCAGGCCCATGTTGATGCAAATCACCACAGCCAGTTCCAGGCAGCCGGACATCAGCCCCTGCGAGAGGCAGAGGCAGAGGCAGTCAAGGGGCAAACCATGCTAGCTCAGGCTATCGCACGCCAAATGAAATGGCTGCTATCACTAGACAGGCCAGCCAAATGAAAGGGCTGCCATCACTAGACATGCCAGCCAAATGAATTGGCCGGAAACACTAGACAGTCAAGCCAAATGAAATGGTTGCCAGCTTTAGATCAGCGAGCCAAATGGTTTGGTCCCCCGCACCAGCTAGCCAAATGAATTCGCGCCCAGCACTACACTAGCCAATCCATTTTCGGAGCTGGTTCAGACCGGGTCGGTCTATCTCTGTTTTCACCTGTCCGAAAATTTGAGAAACACCCACACCACTTGTTTATTCTCCCTCACCTCCTGCTGCGACACAACGCACTCTTCCCCTCTCGCAACCGCCGGCAACACATGCGTGGCCCAAGAGCTGGCCCTGTCCGCGACGCTCGCTTCAAACACTTTTCGAAAACAAACTTCAAAACTAATTAGATATTTTATGGGAAGCAAATCCATTACCCTCGTTGTCTGGGGTTCTGCCTCCTTCCACAGCTCTGAAGCGTCGTTCGAACTTCAAATTTCAAACGCACAAAGTGATTCCCCCAAATCATAGCTTGCGCTCACACCGCTCGCCCCAATGCTCCATTATTTATCGGTATGTTTTTTTGAAAAATTAACCTGTCTCTGTCCAGAAAGGAAGGGTTTTCTGTACTTAGATTTAGGAATGTGGTTTTACATGTGGTTTCACTCGTCACTTTTTGGGAATGTGGTTTTAATGTGCAAAACTTCCCTGTCACACCCTGAAATTTTCAATTTCAGGATGTGAATAGGAAGAATAATTAAAATAATGATTTCTCTCAATTTTAAAAATTTTCAAAATTTATTTTCTTTACAGGAAATATAGTATAGGGAAAAAGCCATTGTTTGGTTTTCTAAATTAAATAAAATGTTTATGTGAGTGTAGCATTCATGCCGATGCATCTTGGTATTCATGGGTGCAAAATGTTTTAAAAACACGTTTAGGTGCTGACCAAACCTTCCGAGAATTTTGCGGAAATTTTCTGGAGTTTATTCTCATTTTCTCTTAGTATTTTCTATTTATTAGAAGGCTCTAAAATCTTTTTAATGAGCTCCAAATATTTTATTTGGACTGTTCGTGTCTCAATCTATCTCTGGAAATTTTTCTGGAATTTTTGGGATTTTTAGAATATTTTTTCGTGGCTTTAATGAATTATCTAGCTATTTCTAGATTATTCTTATTAACGAAAATGTTTTCTGAAAATAAAAAAAAATTCTTTTCTCCCTCTCTCTTTCGGCCCATCTTTGCTTAGCGGCCCAGACTGCAGAAGTCCATCATCGCTCCCTCTTCTCTTTTTCTTGGCTCAGCCCCAGCATTTTCGCTGCGGCCCAACCCTTGGCCAACAGTTTGTCTACCAAAGTCCACTCGTGCCCCCTAATCTCTCCTCGCCGTTCGTTTTTTCTGTCGGCCCAGCAGTTCAGCAGGCCAGCAGCTCATTTCGGCCCAATGCCGGCCCGCGCTTGCTTTTCCTCTCCCGCAGCCCTGCTTCGACCCAGCCCGTGGCCCGTTCCAGCCCGCGCGAAGCCCCTCCAGCCGCAGCAGCAGTCCCGACCGCCGCCGGTGTCCGTGGCGGACACGGCCAGGACCACCGCCGCCGCCGTTCTTGGCGTCCGTGCGCGCCACGGCTCCCCCTGGCCCGCGCCCATAAAGTCTGCACGCCGAGCCTCCGCGCGCGCATCTCTGTCCTGCCGTGTCTTGTGCCGCTCCGCATCTCGCTCGCCTGCGCCGCCGCACGTCGAGTTCGGGATCCGCCGCCGCACGCCGTCCGCCGGGAGCTTCGCGGGAGCGTGCCGCACCTCCTCCGCCTCTTCCCGGTGCCGGAGCACCACTGGACCGTCGCCGCCCACGCGCGCCCGAGTCGGCCGCCTGCAGCCTCGCCGCTACGCTGAATCACCGGCCGTCGCTTCAATCCACTGACGTGGAGCACAGACGGGGCAGGGCGCTTTCACCAGGAGCTTCGGGACGCCGATCCGCAGACCTGCCGCCGGTCCCCGTCATCGGGAGAACGCCGGAGTACCGGAGATTTGAGCTCCCAGAGCCGCCGTCCGCCTGGACAAAGGTAGAAGATGAGACCCTGGCAGTTTTGCGCCCAGCCCCCTGAGGAATCCTATACCCTTTAGTAGTTTTTCGTGTGTCTTGGCAAACTTGCAGAAAACCCCCTGAGCATCATAGATTTTTTTAGATCCAGTCCGTCCTGATGTTTTTGCTTGAAGGCCCTCGAGTTTTTATACATAATTGTGTATATGTCCTCGAGTTTTCGCAGTTAAGCCCCTAGAAGTTTCTGAACCTTGCCAATAGGTCCCTGTACCTTGTTTTCTCCACAGTTTTCACATTTTAGCTCCGTTTTAATCCGTTCAAGTTGCGTTAGGTTCATAATGACATGAAGTACGCGTTAGTGGTGAGTTTTCATCATGCTTTGTTTTCTGAAAATTAATTTAATATTCATTTTGATTAATGCCTAGTTATACATGCCTTTTATAAATAAAAGCAATATAGTTCTATACATCGTTTTACAAAATTCATATTAATTTGACTAAAGATTATTCCACATGCTTTTAAACATAAAATCTAATTAGATCTTTTATCCGGTTTTTCATAAACCAAATGTTAATTTGTCCTACCGTTTAGCACGCTCTTTTTAATGCTTTTCTTTTGATTTGGTGCATTGTTCTTAGTTGTACTTGTCTGTTTGCTTTGTATGTTTGTTTCCGATGATTGCTTCGAGTAGAAGATCGTTGTTCGTTTGCTTTGAAGATAAAGAGTTCCAAGAAAGCACGAGCTGAAGAGCAGTAAGAGTAGCTTTTCGTTGGAGAAAGTCAAGTGTCCCTAACCATCCTTCTACCTATGCTTTATTTACAAGAATACTATGCTTTAATCGGAACATGGAGCGACCACTCAGGAAAACAGTGCAACCACAAGACATATGGCTCTGTCTTGGTTGAATAATTAGAAACCTTGATGTTAGGGTGGCCTTACCTGATAAGGGCAAGGGGGAGCGCCAGTGGGGTATAGACTCGCTCTAGTGGGGAGTGGGCTTGGCTAAGACACGGCGCCTACTAGGGGACTTTATACTCTGCAACGACTCGGAACCTTCGCGGGTTGCTTCACATTCGGGAATCTTTGTAAAGGCCTCGTAGCGTCCCTATGCAATACACCTAGGTAGTGTGGTATTGTGCCTACTTTTGCACAGCATGGTTGGGTCCAAAGTTCTTCTGAACTTTTACACGACTTGTGGTGAAAGTGTACAACCTCTGCAGAGTTTAAAACTAATCGATTAGCCGTGCTCACGATCAAGAGCGGCCTGGACCCTCACATGAGTAATATACTTAAAGATGAACTTTAAATTGTTTCATGGTTATTTCTTGTGGCCTTGCTGAGTACCAACCATAAGTGTACTCAATCTTGCTAAACTGCTGCTCGGAAGGAGAAGATGTGTGAAGCTGTTGAAGATGGTGTTGTTGCTAGGCGTACGCAGCCCCCAGTCGTCTGCTTGTGAAGTTTGGTGCCTTCGTTTCTAGGATAAAGTGTAAATCTCTGATAATCTTTGTTTTCCTTACGTGATATTGTTTCTGTTATTCACTTATGTCAACTATATGCATGGAGCTTGATCCTGGCATGCATATAGATTTGCACTTGGTTTTCTTTGGAAAAACAGGTGTGACAGAGTGGTATCAGAGCTGTATCGACTGTAGGACGTAAGCCTAGTTAGCAATGGCCGTTTCTTAAGGTCTCTTTTGTCCTATAACTCATTCCTACCTTATCCTTGACCTCTCTGATGAATGATCTCACATCTTAACCATCTTCTTATCTCTCTACCGTAAATTCTTGTATATTTATCTTCACTCTCCTTGAATACCTCTTCGATCTTGCCTGTGCATTCTCTCAAGCAATGACACCCCCTTGATTTATTGGTGGAATTGTTACCCTTGATATTCTATCTGATCGCGTAGCTTTCTGACACATCGTTACTCTTTTAGTTCTTTCTCGAGCTACAGAACTCCGATTGACATGAAATCAGTTGGGTTAGTTCTAGAATTTCATGGGTCAATTTCTGTCAAAAATTCAGAAGTATTCGTTCTGTATCAAGAGAGATCCACACGAATTAGTGGAGCATTCAGAATCTGTCAACACTTCTGAAATACCCATCTTGATTAATCTATATCCCGAGTTCTAAACCTCTGATTGAGGTGATTCCAGTTGGGATGATCTCATAATCTTGTACTCCATGATCAGTGAGGAATTGGATATTCTTACTGGGAGCTATATCTAATCTATTAGGAGGATACCCTTTGACTCTATTAACAACGTGTAGCATCGTTCCTTTGATTATGTGTTGAGTGGTGAAATTCAGTGCTTGCCTGATCATGATTGTTTATGATAATGTTTGAGTTGGTACTTTGTAGTGAGTGATGGTGTATTGTGGGTCTTATATCCACAATAACATCAGTGACTTAGTTGGGTTCTTCTTTTGTATCTCTCACCTCCTTGTTCTTTCCATTCTTTCTACTCTACTCTTCAATCTATCTCATCTGATCTTGTCATAAACATCCAACCAGATGGCGAGCTTCACCATGAATCATGAAGATAAAGATAATGAAGGAAACATCAACATTCCACTTGCAACCTCATCATTGGAGCGCAAGATGTTGGAGTATATTGCGGCACAAACTCAGGCTCTACAAGCAATAGCCCAAACCATGGTTAATATTCATCAGTCCATTACAGAGCAAGCTTCACTCCCTAAAGACCACAACACTGTCACCAGTAATAACCATCAAAACATGACTCCGCCACCATTTGACAAAGAGAAGTTATTAGCTATGCAGACTCAAGTCTTACAAGGAAGGATGCAGCCTAGCACATCATACTCTCGTAATGAGATGGCCAAAGACAGAGTTCCCATTGGACCAGTGAAGAGGCAAGTTGCTGAAGCATGGAATAATCAAAGAAAGAAGAAGAAACATGAAGCACCGAAACTATTGATGGAGGAACAACATAAGGTTAACAAGGGTCCAGATATGTGTTCGTGTTGTGAGCACCATGGCCTTTCGTGTCCCCAGAAGGAAGCTAGCCTTATGACAGCAGAAGCTCGCCAACATAACCCTGCAGATATCAATAAGAAGAGGATGTTGTCCACCCAAAACCCAACTCCAGAAGAAGGTTCTCAAGCTGAAGGCCATACTCAAATCCTAAACCTTGACGATTGGAGTATCTCTTACAAGGAGTACAAACCTGGTAGACGCAAGCGATCTAACAAACAAAACAGTGGATCAAGACAAGAGAAGATAGAGTTATCACATCTAAGGGTAGATAATGGTACTGAACCTGGTTCCGACAAACCCCAGCTTAAAATTGTTCGACCCCTACATGCCACTCCTATCAAGAAGAATCCTGATGCACAAGTGGTCCTACTAGCTATGATGGAGCAAAACGAAAGTCAGGATGGACGTTTTTCTTTTTCATCTGAATAGAGGGATATTCCATGGCAATGTTGCAACCGTAGCAAGTCGGGTCATCACACTAGGAGGTGCCCAGCAAAGCGAAGTGTGGATAAATCCCAATGATAAAGGAATGGATAGTTATAAGTGGGACCAGACTAAATATTCCTGTACAAGTCTTATGAGTTGTGGAGAGTAGATGAGTGTGTTTGGTATGCTTGTGTAAGGAAGGTCTGATATGAAGAAAGTTAATAAGTTTTGGATAGTACCCACGTGAGCCTTTGTTTCTTGCTAGCCTTTGCGAATCTCGGGACGAGATTCCTTTTAAGGGGGTAGATTTGTCACACCCTGAAATTTCCAATTTCAGGATGTGAATAGAAAGAATAATTAAAACAATGATTTCTCTCAATTTAAAAATTTTCCAACATTTATTTTCTTTACAAGAAATATAGTATAGGAAAAAAATCCATTATTTGGTTTTCTAAATTAAATAAAATGTTTATGTGAGTGTAGCATTCATGCCGATGCATCTTGGTGTTCATGGGTGCAAAATGTTTTAAAAACACGTTTAGGTGCTGACCAAACCTTCCGAGAATTTTTTGGAATTTTCTGGAGTTTATTCTCATTTTATCTGAGCATTTTCTATTTATTAGAATGCTCTAAAATCTTTTTCATGAACTCCAAATATTTTATTTGGACTGTTCGTGTCTCAATCTATCTCTGGGAATTTTCCTGGAATTTTTGGGATTTTTAGAATATTTTTTCGTGGCTTTAATGAATTATCTAGCTATTTCTAGATTATTCTTATTCACGAAAATGTTTTCTGAAAATAAAAAGAATTTCTTTTCTCCCTCTCTCTTTCGGCCCATCTTTGCTTAGCGGCCCAGACTGCAGAAGTCCATCATCGCTCCATCTTCTCTTTTTCTTGGCTCAGCCCCAGCATTTTCGCTCGCGGCCCAACCCTTGGCCAACAGTTTGTCTACCAAAGTCCACTCGTGCCCCCTAATCTCTCCTCGTCGTTCGTTTTTTCTGTCGGCCCAGCAGTTCAGCAGGCCGGTAGCTCATTTCGGCCCAATGCCGGCCCACGCTTGCTTTTCCTCCCCCGCAGCCCTGCTTCGACCCAACCCGTGGCCCGTTCCAACCCGCGCGAAGCCCGGCCGAAGCCCATCCAGCCGCAGCAGCAGTCCCGACCGCCACCGGTGTCCGTGGCGGACACGGCCAGGACCACCGCCGCCGCCGTTCTTGGCGTCTGTGCGCGCCACGGCCCCCCTGGTCCGCGCCCATAAAGTCTGCACGCCGAGCCTCCGCGCGCGCATCTCTGTCCTGCCGCGTCTCATGCCGCTCCGCGTCTCGCTCGCCTGCACCGCCGCACGTCGAGTTCGAGATCCGCCGCCGCACGCCGTCCGCCGGGAGCTTCACGGGATCGTGCCGCACCTCCTCCGCCTCTTCTCGGTGCCGGAGCACCACTGGACCGTCGCCGCCCACGCGCGCCCGAGTCGGCCGCCTGCAGCCTCTCTGCTACGCTGAATCGCCGGCCGTCGCTTCAATCCACTGCCGTGGAGCACAGACGGGGCAGGGCGCTTTCACCAGGAGCTTCGGGACGCCGATCCGCAGACCTGCCGCCGGTCCCCGTCATCAGGAGAACGCCGGAGTGCCGAAGATTCGAGCTCCCAGAGCCGCCGTCCGCCTGGACAAAGGTAGAAGATGAGACCCTGGCAGTTTTGTGCCCAGCCCCCTGAGGAATCCTATACCCTTTAGTAGTTTTTCGTGTGTCTTGGCAAACTTGCAGAAAACCCCCTGAGCAGCATAGATTTTTTTTAGATCCAGTCCGTCCTGATGTTTTTGCTTGAAGGCCCTCAAGTTTTTATACATAATTGTGTATATGTCCTCGAGTTTTCGCAGTTAAGCCCCTAGAAGTTTCTGAACCTTGCCAATAGGTATATGTACCTTGTTTTCTCCACAGTTTTCACGTTTTAGCTCCGTTTTAATCCGTTCAAGTTGCGTTAGGTTCATAATGACATGAAGTACGCGTTAGTGGTGAGTTTTCATTATGTTTTGTTTTTTGAAAATTAATTTAATATTAATTTTGATTAATGCCTAGTTATACATGCCTTTTATAAATAAAAGCAATATAGTTCTATACATCGTTTTACAAAATTCATATTAATTTGACTAAAGATTATTCCACATGCTTTTATACATAAAATCTAATTAGATCTTTTACCCGGTTTTTCATAAACCAAATGTTAATTTGTTTAATATATAATTAATCTTTTCTAATTAAAAGTGAATAGGCTTTTACACCGGTTTTTGCAATAAATGTTAATTTGAATAATGCTAATACCATAATGTTTTTAATAATAATTTGATCTACTCGAATCATAAAGTTACGTTTAGATGATTCATATAGTTTATCTTTCTCTAAGTTAAGTGTTTAATTGGTATAACTTATATATGAATCTTTATAAATAAAAGATGACTAGTTCTTTACACCGGTTTTATAAATAAAGTTTAATTTGCTTTAGTTCCAACTTAGGATATTTTCTTTATGAAATATCCTTTATATATCTTTTAGTAATTAAAAATAAACCAAGCTCATAGTCTCTTGTTGTTTGATAAAAGTCCCTCGATAGCTTTTGACCTTTTCAACCTTAGTTACGTTCTCAACGTTGCGTAACCATAGATTCGAGCCTACCATTTAGCACGCTCTTTTTAATGCTTTTCTTTTTGATTTAGTGCATTGTTCTTAGTTGTACTTGTCTGTTTGCTTTGTATGTTTGTTTCCGATGATTGCTTCGAGTAGAAGATCGTTGTTCGTTTGCTTTGAAGATAAAGAGTTCCAAGAAAGCACGAGCTGAAGAGCAGTAAGAGTAGCTTTTCGTTGGAGAAAGGCAAGTGTCCCTAACCATCCTTCTACCTATGCTTTATTTACAAGAATACTATGCTTTAATCGGAACATGGAGCGACCACTCAGGAAAACAGTGCAACCACAAGACATATGGCTCTGTCTTGGTTGAATAATTAGAAACCTTGATGTTGGGGTGGCCTTACCTGATAAGGGCAAGGGGGAGCGCCAGTGGGGTATAGACTCGCTCTAGTGGGGAGTGGGCTTGGCTAAGACACGGCGCCTACTAGGGGACTTTATACTCTGCAACGACTCGGAACCTTCGCGGGTTGCTTCACATTCGGGAATCTTTGTAAAGGCCTCGTAGCGTCCCTATGCAATCACACCTAGGTAGTGTGGTATTGTGCCTACTTTTGCACAGTATGATTGGGTCCAAAGTTCTTTTGAACTTTTACGCGTCTTGTGGTGAAAGTGTACAACCTCTGCAGAGTTTAAAACTAATCGATTAGCCGTGCTCACGGTCAAGAGCGGCCTGGACCCTCACATGAGTAATATACTTAAAGATGGACTTTAAATTGTTTTCTGGTTATTTCTTGTGGCCTTGCTGAGTACCAACCATAAGTGTACTCAACCTTGCTAAACTGCTGCTCAGAAGGAGAAGATGTGTGAAGCTGTTGAAGATGGTGTTGTTGCTAGGCGTACGCAGCCCCCAGTCGTCTGCCTGTGAAGTTTGGTGCCTTCGTTTCCAGGATAAAGCGTAAATATCTGATAATCTTTGTTTTCCTTACGTGATATTGTTTCTGTTATTCACTTATGTCAACTATATGCATGGAACTTGATCCTGGCATGCATATAGATTTGCACTTGGTTTTCTTTGGTAAAACAGGTGTGACATTCCCTCACATAACTGGGACATCCTACATCATATTGTGGAGCAGCGTCTATTTCACATCATTGCTTTGATCTTTGGTGAGATAGAATGCCCTAGTTGCCGATCTCCCGCCATGCCAGTAGGCGAAAGCTGTATGTGTAGTCCTGTACGCATGATTAACTCGAACAAAAAAAAGGCTTTTTTTGTTATTTCTCCCAAGGTGAACATCATGAAGGAAGAAGCAGAACATCAAAGGAGGCAACAAGGAAAAATAGAAGTGGGGCTGCAGGATGTCAGACAACAAATGTGAGCTGTGACATCCTTTGGGAAAGCAGGGAGCTTGCTGGAGAGGGAATAGTTGATTTATCTAAATGAAATGGCTGCCGATCACTAGACAGACCAGCCAAATGAAATGGCTACCATCACTATTCCCATCAACAGAAAAAGATGCTCCTGCCCTACAACACATCACGTCCGTTCGTCCGTCTCGAGGGGAGCTGCGGGGGGTGCCCAGATCTAGATCTGGGATGCGGTTCAGCAGACCTGGATGGTCGCTAGTAAGAAAAGCAAATCACCGTTGGGAATATTTCGAGGATTATTTCTATCAACGGCAAAAGGTGCTCCCGCCCCGCAACACATCACGTCTGTCCCGTCCCGTCCCGCCCAGGGGCGGAGCTACGTTAGGAGTTGTGGGTGCAGCCGCACCCACAAAGATTTCTTAATCCCTTATCAAATTTTAACTTTCACCATATAAACTTCACTCTCTATCAATTCTACAATGGTGCCGCACCCCCCTTGATTTCACTCTAGCTCCACCCCTGGTCCCGCCCACGGGGCCACGGTTCGGCGAGGTGAGCGAGCGCGTGTGTGGCTCGTCAGTCTCATTATTCAACTTCACTAGCGGTGTACGTTTGATATACCACTAGTCGAATAAAAGTCTTCCTCGAATACTCGTGCGGTATTAATCATTTTTATTCTAAATGACCCAAAGGCTCATTTATTCCAACCGGCACCACCTAGGGGCGGCATGACATGGCGTACACCTCGCTGCTGTGTGAGATGAGGACGGGTTCGCGCCTGGGGTAGGAGAGTTTTACCTGTATGCCATTAAAAAAGTTGCTCAAGACCTGTGTGCCACTAAAAAGTTCGTTCACACCTCTATGCCACTGACTCAAACTTTTCAGAACTGTGTGCCATTCCGTCCATTTTCATGACTAACAGCGTCAAACAGACTAGTGAAATGACCATTTTACCTCTAAGATAGGGTCTATTTGTCAGCCACCTGCACTTTCTTTCTTTTTCTCATCTTCCTCACAGGTCACCGCGGTGTTGTCCATTATCCCACCGCCGGCCACCACGCCGCCATCCCCGCACACCTACGCTGCCCGTCGTGCCCCACCACCGGCCATCAGTCATCTCCGTAGCTCCGGTGCGCTAGGACCATCAGCACATAGGCCGCTTTCTCTTGGCACCCGAGCTCGTCGGCCCAGTTGAGCACGTCGATGATGGAAGGCACCACGTCGGGGACGCGGCTCACCGCGCGGCGGCCCTCGGGGTAGGCCACCACGAGGTTACACAACGCCGCGAGCGCACGATCCGCCGCAGGCACGTCGCTGACGGACGCCACCAGCGTCGGCACGAGCCTGACCGCCAGCAGGTGCGTCGCGTTCACGGGCGGGATGGAGAGGTTTTCAGGAGCGCGTCGTGGCGCGCTTGCTCGAGGGAGGACGCACCCTGGACCACGCTCATGAGGAAGGGCGCGGCACCGGACACACTGATGACGGGCTTGTTGGCGTCCAGCGCGCTGAGGCACCCTCAAATCATCGCCGAGCCGCCCCCAGCTCCTGGCTCAAGAGCACCTGAAGCCTTTCCCGGCACTAGTGGTTGGGGCGCGCCCTTGCGCGCCGGCCCATTAAACAGACGAATTTAGCAGGCAATACCATTTGTATATTTGTGAATGTGCTCGACATGTTTTAAACATCACCGGAGAGTTATAATAATTGTGTGAACCACCTAGCCTACGAAGATCGAAAAGCACATACAACAGAATCTGTCAATTCAGTGTGATCCCCATCGAAGATTTGCTAGGAAAATAAGAACCTCACCACAGCTTACAAAAAGGGTCCGAAAAAAGTACGTCCAGCAGGTGCTCAATCTAGTTCAGAACATTCACTTACTCTCTCCCTCTCTCCCTCTTTACAGCAACACACATCAACGCTATTAAACACACTGCTAATTCACAACAATTATACAATTTTCATATCTAGGAATCATGGTTTAACCATCGATTCAGAAAATGAGTCCAAAATACGTGTTTGCAGAAGACACCATGTTCCCAACTACTTTCAAACACCAGCTAGTTTCATTTGATCTGCAAATGTAATGGAAAGCGAACCTGTAAGAGCATGGAAACCGAAGGCAATATTCAATGGAGCAAATCCATGTGTCATGAGGCTATGCAACCCTTGACCGCCACTTTATTGTGGTTTGCTGCCATTCTGTGGAGCCTCAATGATCTCATCGACATCACCGCAGAGCACAGTTTGATACGCTAATCAAGCTATAAGCAACAACAATTACTATCCGGCTGGGAATTTTAGAACATAGGACTTACCCATCTTGTGCGACATTATCAGCAGAACCATTAGTGTTAGCAGCTTCTGCAAGTACATTTAAGGTCTTTGTTTGATCAATCAGCACGAAACCAAAAATAAACACAAAACGACGCATCATAACCTTAGCAAGAAAAAAATCTAAGCTAAAATGAATCACAGAGGCAAAGCAAAGACAACAAACTTGTATCATACAGATAAATTTAGTTTTTCTACTGCATTCTCACTCTCATCATTTTTGTCAAGAATGGACACTTCTTTTCCTCTAGTGCTACTGCTACCAAAGATCAGATTCTTTTTACTTGGGATCATCGGCAGAATGAAATAGAAAATGATTATGCAATGACAGAAGTAGTACTGATGTTCAGATGCACCAGTGCAGTTCTCAAGTGTCTCACCTTATGATGAAGTTGTGCTTTCCGGTGGTGTTGATACATCAGTGTTGTCACAGTGAAAGGCCGCTGAAGATGGTAGTGCCAAAGATTTGTTTGCATGCTCATAGTTCTGGTCATTTGGTTGTTTTTATACATCAATCAGAAGAAACAAAATCTATTGTTTATATACAACAATTAGAAGAAACAAAAATTTGTTGTTTTTATACATCAACATAGTTCTCCAGTGTCCCACCTTACGGTTTAGACCCTTTTCCGGTGGTGTTTCTTCATCATCAATCAGATCATGAGAACTTAGCGGTGGCAGTGCAGCAGGGTTGGTAATGTTCACATCAAAAACTAATGGGAGGGACATGCTTTAGAATGTAGGGTTGCTTTCCAAGGAAATTAAGTCATTATGTTGTTTACTTGAAATGAAATATTCCTTTGATGTGATCAAACTTACTATCAGAGACTCCATGTTGGTTCTTATTACTGGCAGATCATACCAGGGACACCACAGGTTTTACAATTGATTTGCCTAGCAATAACTCTTCCAAAGAGAATAAATTGAGCAATGGTCAGTTCCAATCGGAGACAAACTATATCTGCATGGAGTTTCACATTTGATTTAACTGGATAATTGTTGCATGAATAGAACAAAACACATTGACTTTGAAGAAATAAGCAATAGTATTGTACTTTGGTTCAATTTTTGTACATGGACCCCTCCCAAACATTTATACTGATTGCCATGTGCAACAGAAGAATCTCAGTGAGGGAGGCAATACTTACATTGCTAAGATAGCAGCAAACAGCACAAAGCAAAGAACAGTATACGATCCATTGACAACAAATATTGCCTCAGTAATTAACTAACACGCATAGGAACATGGGAAAGAAATAAAGAACAAAGAAAATAATCAAGAACAGAGCTTATGGCATTCTTCAAATAAGAGAAGGATGAAATAGAACCTACAGAAATAACCTTAATCAGGTGATTACCATACCCAATCAATGGAAGATCAGCATGATGTGTGGCAAGCCAATGCCAGGAAAGAATCACCACCACCTCTGGTTCAATAAGAAGAACCCTATCCATGATCCATGGGAACCTACAGAGAACAAAAAGCCTGAAGCGCAGCTTCGAACTGAAAAAGGCAATGTTGATACCCAATCAATGGAAGATCAGCATGATGTGTGGCAAGCCAATGCCAGGAAAGAATCACCACCACCTCTGGTTCAATAAGAAGAACCCTATCCATGATCCATGGGAACCTACAGAGAACAAAAAGCCTGAAGCGCAGCTTCGAACTGAAAAAGGCAATGTTGATGCATCATAGTTTCCAGCTATCACAATTCCAAAAGAAAATAAATTCACGACTCAACCCAAAATGGAGTGTGTGCTTCCACCAAAATCCTACCGAGTGCTCCACCACTAATTGAGATGGAAGATGGGGAGGGAAAGAGAATCGGCCCAACCTCTTTCGCCAGCTGCGTCGTTGCCTCGTGTGGCCTCCACGCTATCGCCATGCCTAGACATCTTTGCACCACCGTCATCTCGCTCCTCCACACCGCACCGCACCACACCTCACTCGACCTATATCTGAGAGCAAAGAGAGAAATCTGAGAGCAAAGAGAGAAATAAAATCTGAGAGCAAAGAGAGAAATAAGAAAGAGATTTGAGAGTGGGGGAAAATAGGAAAGGGACTTCACCGTTCTCCCCCGCCGTCGTGCCGCTGAGCTCGGACCGTGGCTGCTGGATCTGGCCGACGATGAGGCCCCTGCAGATCTCGCGGCGGCTCCTCTCAAGCGGAGGGGCTGGACAGCGACTGTGGAGATCTCGCGGTGGCGGCGGCGCGGGGCCATGGGCGATCCGTCCCCGGCCTCGATCTCGTGGCGGCGAGGGCAAACCCCGGTTGCGGCCATGATGGCCGCAGACTCCCTCTCCGGACCGGCCTCCCTCCCTGCACCGGCGCTCCGTCGACCTCGCCGCGCTAGCGCCACAAGATGCCGCCACTGGTGCTTCCTTCTTCGTGCGACGAAATCGACGGCGCCACCGAGGCACCCAAGATCCATCGCAACCTGCACACAAAAAAAACATGAACAAAAAAGAAGATATAAAGAAGCAAGGCAGAGGAAGCGAAAGGCAACGGGAACAGCAGGGCCGGCACCACGAACTAAATCCTTAACCAAGATCCATGTCAACCTGCGAAGCAAAAAAAAAGAACATTAAGAACATCTCCAATCGACCAAGGAAAAACGTAAAAAAGACACATCAGCAGGTAAAGAGCAGAGACACCCACGGTCATGACGAAGGAGATTGATCTCAACAGATCAAGGATACCTCCCACCAAAGCGTTAGAAAATGAAATCCTAACCGAGATCCATAGCAGACTGCGCACACAAAAAAACATTTAAAAATCCAATCTAATCAGAGCAGAGATAAGATTGCACAGGAAGATCCGCGAAGGGAAGAGACACAGACGCAGGTCA
Organism: Cenchrus fungigraminus; assembly: GCA_036936925.1. NCBI lineage: Eukaryota > Viridiplantae > Streptophyta > Magnoliopsida > Poales > Poaceae > Cenchrus > Cenchrus fungigraminus. The sequence continues at coordinate 187,484,027 of CM072769.1, forward strand.
CGGATGAGATCGACCCCGGCAGATCGAAGAAACGAACGCAGGAAAGGAGCAGCAGCCGAGGTCCTGAACAGCAAGAGGGAGTCGAAAACGGAAGCCAACCGCACCGGCGTGAAGGAACCTGCGAGCAGAGCTCACCTAAAAAGCAAGCCGCCATGCCGCGGCACACCGAAGAATAGGCCGGGGGTGGACACCGTTGCGTCTGTCACTGGGCAAGAGTACGGCGAGGGTGCGAGGGAGGCGAGAGTAGGTGAGGGGGGAGGTCGCGACCGGGGGAAAGTGAGGGCAGGCGGGGCAGGCCGTGACCGGGGGAGGTGCGTCTGTGAAGCGAGCATGGGTGGGAGCGGCGACGCGCGACGGCCGTCCACGTGCCCCTACACGATCCTGCGGCGGTAAATTTTTTGATGACGTGCGTGCGCTCCGCAGCCGCGCCCCCGCTCCATCCTTAAAGAGTTGTAACTAGTTCGCCACCTGCAGAGCAACATGAAGCGGCGAATTGAGTCATATCATGAGGCGGGCTACCTCGGCACTGCTGTGGCCGTCGAAGACACCGAACAGGTGCGCGGGCAGCCGGAGCACGTTGGCATGGAGGCCCAGCCCGTCGAGGTCCCGGCGGTTGGTGAGCAGGCGCACCGACACGTCCACGAACCGCGTCGTCGTGTAGGCGTCCTCCATCTCAGCGCTACGGCCGCGTGTGGACGCAGTCCATGAGGTATACGCTCCTCTTGCCGCCCGTGACCCCGGCCCCACCGCCGCCGCCGACGGCGAGATCCAGCTTCTCGATCCCCGCACATTCCGATGCGGAGCACACCGCCTCGTCCTCCACGCAGATCGTCGTCGTCGCCGCAATCACAGAACCACTTTGCATCACGACGAGCGCGGCAGCCGTGACCTCCTCCCCGCCGTCGTCCAGCATCGCGACGAGCGGCGGGATGGCGCCGATCATCGCGAGCATCTCCCTTGCGGCGGCGGCGTCCTTGACTTCCTCCGCAGTCCGCACACGCCAGCCCTGAGCTCACCCGGCCGACAGCTACTACTGGGGGAGTCACCGAGAGGGCCTGGGGGCGCGCGGTGGCCGGGGAATGTGCATGTCGGGGAGGTCACGACAGACGGCGGCGTGGCCCAGGCCGGCGGGTAGCGGTGCGGTCATGGCCCAGGCCATGGGGCGGCAACGGCCAGGGAACGTGTGGGATCCACTTTGCCTTGACTCAAGGGCAAATGGACATTTTACCTGTTCGGTCCCACATGTGAGGAGTCCCAAATGGCAAAGAACTAATAGACTTTGGATGGAATGACATAAAGGTCAGGAAAGTTTGGATAGATGGCACACAGGTGTGAACGAACTTTCTAGTGGCACACAGGCCTAGAGCAACTTTTTTAATAGCATATAGGTAAAACTCTCTTGGGGTAGCCGAGCAGCGGGGCGTAGGTAGTCTCTAGTGTCCTCGGGTCGAAGATGATGGTGCCCGCTCTTAGCCCGCCGCCGATGTCGACGATCCAGGAGCCGTGCTCCGAATGCGCCGTGACGAAGGACATGCCGGGCTCGGAGTAGCAGCCTGGTGACGGTGCGGACGCGTGGCGGCTCGTCGACACCGGTGACGGCAGTGGCGTCATTCTGCGGGACGGAGTAGGCCACCGGGTCGTCGTGGCGCGCCGCCAGAAGGTAAACCGGCTTGGTGAACTCGGCTGACGATTCCTTCATGTCGACCAACGGCGGCTTTGCAACGACCTCGTCAGCTGGCGATTCCCCCATGCTGTCGCCATTCGTCTTCCTCTTGGGTGCCATATCCTTCATTTCCCTCAAGCAAAGCGGGTGATAGGGTTTGTGTTGATTTGGTCGCCAATCGTCTTCCGAAATTAGTGGTCGTCACTGTCTCTTCCGGGTTCGGACGGGCCCATGTGGGTCAGGCCGGGCCTACTGGGCCTTATAGTTGGGCTTGACAGTTAGGCGGGACATCTGTAGCCGTCGGATCAGAGGTGTGCGGCGTAGCTTCATCCTAACCACTGCTCTTCTCGCTTCGTGGTTCGCTCGCCGGTGCCCGGAGGTGGGAGACCGGCCGGCGAGCACAGAGGTGGGACCAGGGGAGGCGCAGCCTGCGAGAGGAAGGCAAGGAGAAAGACATGGGCAAATGGGTCTTTTTCCTTGGGATGGAGAAGCAAACTTTAAAGGAAAATCACAAAAATGTGAAAAGATGTCAAAATCCTCCAAATCGAAGAGTTCGTGTGCTCCAGAATTATATTTCGAAAAGCTCACGAACTCGAGATCATTTTGCGTGAGGCTTACGAACATATGGACATATGATTAAATTTCGAAATCTCTCTCGACTTAGTTTGACGCAGCAAAAGGGGCGGCGGCGGCGGCCGAAGTTGTGGCCGTCGCCGTCTCTTCCGGGTTCGGACGGGCTGATGTGGGTCAGGCCGGACTACTGGGCCTTATAGTTGGCTTGACAGTTAGGCGGGACATCTGTAGCCGTCGGATCAGAGGTGTGCGGCGTAGCTTCATCCTAACCACCGCTCTTCTCGCTTCGCCGTTCGCTCGCCGGTGCCCGGTGACCTGCGCCGCCGCCGCTCTCCTCGATACAGCTGAACATCCAGCGCAGGCGCCCTTCTCGTCTCGCTCTGGTCCTCGAGGTGTTCAAGAGTCGTCTCGCATCTGGTCTCGGCCGGAGGAAGGCGCCGGCGGGGAAGGGGGCGAGGGGAAAGAGCGAGATGCACACCGAGCGCGGCCGATGACGGGGCTGCTCGTATTCATGGGCGTCAACCTCGTGCTCGTCAGCACCATCTCCCCCGTCTACGACTTCGTCTGCTTCCACCCCTACTGGGAACGAAGGGTACTAGCCTCACTACTTACCTGTCCTCCTCCACCTTCCTACAGCCCCTGCGATCGCAGGCGTCAGGGATTTACCCTTTAATCCTCCTCCTTTGCTACTGCTCTAGCATCAATATTTACACTCTGGCTGAGCAATGCTGGCTGCCGCGCCTTTAATTGCAACAACTCGTTGATCGCTGTTGTTTGCAGTGTGCGGGTCAGCTGTTTGCAGAAATGCCTATGTGGCCAGGGTGACGCGAGTTACTGGGCTTTTCCTTTGATTAGGACTGCATCACCTTGCGGTTCTTAATCGCAAGTCAGTAGTGTGCGTGTACAGTTTGCATGTTGCTATGAAATTCTAGCTCCATAGATTTTAAGGATTATATTTCAGGAGTTCTTGCAATATTATATAGGAGTAATGCCTTTGGGTGGAGAACTTTTGTTATCAGTGTGTTCTTTTCTTGATTTGATATACACATGTTATGAGACAAGTTATACAAAGTCTAACATGGTAACACGGATAAACAAAATCAAGTTCCATTATCCGTGTATATCATGTAACTTTATGTCCAACTTTATAGAGAGAACGTCGCCAAAGGGAACGTGAAGCTATGCAAGTGAAGAGTTCTCTAGAAACCACTAACTGAATTCTCCTTGGTAAGAACAAACTTCTCAATTCCTCTATTTCGTATTTTTATTCATTCTGCCACATGAGAGAAACACGTTCTGTGAAATAATTAAGCCCTAATATCTTCCTTGTTAGCATATAGGCCATTCTCCCAATTCCTTGTACAGTCTGTGCAAGTGCTCATTACAATAGCCACTTAGAGAAAGGTTACCCGATTGGCCCATTGTATCTTGTTATAATTTGAGGTCTGTTGTGGACCACGCAAATATCCTCATTTTTTTAATTGATAATCTGTCATCATTGTGCCTTCTGTCATATGGTTACCCTTATCATTTGTTCAGTTTGCAATTTGTGTGAAGAAAGTTGCATTGGACTATTGAAGTTTTTTCTGTATCAGTAGGTCTTGTTGGATGATGTTACATCATCTGTTTTTCCGCAACAAATGAGAATAATAGATGCCATGAGTAGTCTTCTGAAATATGCACATGCTGAATTGCCATCATATTGCACAACCATCCATGAACTGAATTGCAAAAGTAACTCCATTGCATTTGTGTACAGTTGTGCAAATTTGGTTGTTTTGAGCTGCTATACACATTACACACTTTCTGCTTCACTATAGGACTACATCTCTCCTCTTCTTGTTGTTCATTGGCTCAGCACCAGCTGTCCCTTTCCTCATCATCGCCACAAACTCTGAATAATCTATCCTTCCATCCTACATGTGCAAAAAAAATCTTAGTGTCTTAACTAGCAGCATATATATAATCAATAGAAGAACAATTTAATCATTTGATCTACTGGATTCTATTCTATGTAACTCCCCCTTCGTAATGTTGATGATGCTGTAGTTTCTATTGTTTATTATGCCAACTAAATTTACACAATATTTGTTCCTCACATTGTCAGAGTCGGCATCTGAGATGACCTCCTTGATTTTCTCGGCGTCATACAGCCCTTGCTCCTTCAAGGCTTGCTCAAGCTCTTCTTTTGTAATGTACCTGCAAGATAAATGAAGTATATGTGTTCTATAATATCTGTAGTCCTGAACTCAGGTGTCTCAGCTGTGCTGTTTTCTATGTTCAACTTACCCACTGTTATCCTTGTCGAAATACTGGAATGCTGTGTAAAGGTGCTCCTCTCTATCCAGTTTGTTCATGTGTACTGTTGCGGTGACAAACTCGTCATAGTCAATTAACCCGTTGCCATCAGCATCAGCCTGGAATTATATAAAAAGGAATGAAAAGGGATCTTTCCAGATGAACCTTCTCAACCTTGAATAGAATGACAGTTTTTTTTTAATTGTACTCTGAAAACTCACTGCTTCCATCAGTTGCTGAATCTCACTGTCTGTCAGCTTGGTTCCGTACTTGGCCAACCCATTTTTGAGCTCATCAAGTGTAATGGTCCCACTGTTATCTTTGTCGATGTTCTTGAACATCTCCTTCAGCCCGGTGATCTCCTCTTCAGATAGGCACCCAGCTATGATCTACATTAGGTTGAGGGCACCTGAATAAGCATTGTTCTTCAGCAGTTTGATATGTGAAGTTGTTATGAGATATATGTACCCTCAGTGCCGCCTTCTTGAACTGGTTCATGGCCCTGAACTGCTTGAGCCTGTTGAGCACAACATTGTCAAGTGGCGTGTCAGGTGCATCTCCATCTTCCTTGATCCAAGGGTGGTCTACAAGTTGTCGGGTCAATATATGCCACATTGAAATCCATATGTGCTGACAACTGCTACTACGAATGATGCTAGCACTATATACTTACTGAGGACCTGGAACGCAGTGAGCCGGTCCTTGGGGTTGATGTTGAGCATCTTCTTGACGAGGTCCTTGGCTCCCGACGAGATATGCGGCCATGGCTCGCTGGCGAGGTCGAGCTGCCCGCGCAGGATGGCGGTGAAGATGCCGTTCTCATTCTCGGCCCAGAAGGGGGGCACGCCGGCGAGGAAGATGTAGAGCATGACGCCGACGCTCCAGATGTCGGCCTCCGGTCCGTACCTCCTCTTGAGCACCTCGGGCGCGATGTAGTATGCGCTGCCGACGATGTCCCTGAGCACCTCGCCTTCCTTGTAGAAGACGGAGAGGCCGAAGTCGGTGGCCTTGAGCGGCGCGTCCTCGTCCTTGCTGAGCAGCAAAAAGTTCTCGGGCTTGATGTCCCGGTGCATCACCCCCATGGAGTGGCAGCTGTGCACGATCTCCACGATGGTGCGCAGCAGCGACGCGGCGGCGCGCTCCGTGTACTGGCCCTTGGCGATGATCCGGTCGAAGAGCTCGCCGCCGGCGCAGAGCTCCATGACCAGGTGGACGTTGTGCTTGTCCTCGCACGCGCCGCGGAGGCCGACGACGTTGGGCTGGCCGGAGAGGTGGTGCATGATCTGGACCTCGCGCCGCACGTCGTCCACGTCCTCCTTGCTCGCCAGCTTCCGCTTCGCGATCGTCTTGCACGCCAGCTTCTCCCCCGTCGCGCGGTGCGTGCACAGGTGCGTCACCCCGAACTGCCCGCGACCCAGCTCCTTCCCCATCGAGTACGTCGTGCGAACGTCCTCCATGGGCCGACCCAGCACGGCGCCCACCGGCCCCGCCGGCTTGCTGCTGCTCGTGCTCGTCCTGCCGGCGGCGGCGGCGGGCGAGCCCGGCTTCGCCGACGACGACGGCCGTCCGTGGCCACCATGGTTCGCCGACGCGCTGTGGCTCGGCGCCTCCGCCTCCGCCTCCGCCTTTGGTGGCGCGTCCGCGTCCACGGCGGCGTCGACGGCGGTCTTCCCGGCGCCGCCCTTGGAGCAGCATTGGCCCAGGGCTGCTGCGGGGAGCGCGCGCTGCCTGCTCCGGCGGATTGCAGGCAGCCACAGACATGAACGGACCTGGACGACGAGAGATGGAGGGGAAGCCTCAGCCCTCAGGGTGGGAGGGCGAGGCTGAGAGAGAACTTTTTTTGCTTCGTTTGGAGACGGACCTGGTGAAAAATTTCCAATTCGGAACAAAAATTTGTTTTGGAGTTTGGAGGGTAGGGAGGGAATGGCGGGAAGGAGGGGAGAGGTTTCCTTCCTTGTTGAGGTGTCTCGTGACAGATATAGGATGCTTGCTGTTTCTGGCACAACTGATCAGCTGCTGCCTGCTGCACTTTCAAACTGTAGGTGCCAGCAACACAGCTTCCAGTGTTTGCAAGCAGCAGAGCTCGGAGTCAAACAGAGGTTCCTGCTGCTATAAATAGTACGAAATCATTCTTGCAATTCTACATGTTGCTCTCATAGCCTCATACAGTCATACACACCATGCTCTTCATTGGCGCACTGATTTCATCCTAAAACCTCTTTTCATTTCTGTCAAACCTCATTTACAAGAGAAATGTCACGTCAATGCCTATTTGCCCCATGGCACTACCTGTCTACCTGAATGCAGGATACAACTAGAAAGGCATTGCAGCCATTGAGAAGACCTTGTGCTGATGTCGTCTTCTGTCATGATAAACAGAAGACCAAAAGATCCCCTTTCTGCAACCGAAGTGATACATTTCTCTGAACTTTATGACGAAGAGGTAACAAGCCTTTCATGTGGCTGTGATTATCAGGAGCCCAGAATTCTGGGAACATGTTCAGCCATCTGTTCCTTTGGTCCCGCTGTAGTAGGTCACTGCAGATTTCAAGAATGCCTGATACCTCTAAGGCTGTAACTCCAGTGATTGTGTAAGTTGTTCCACTGTCCACAAAGTGAAAGCTCCTTCTGGACTCTCTAGTGTAGCAGGTAATTGTTCCACCACAACGGTTGGATTGGACAATGTTTTCTTGTAGCTGCTCACAGCATCCTCTGGATGCCCTTTTGCTATAGATGCCTGAAATTTCCACTAGTTGATGATTAGTAGTACATAAGTAACCACAAGAACAGAACTAGATGGACTGTATCGGTATCCATTGTCTATACTTCAAATATACTGCTAGAACACTAGAACAAGATTCCTGTGTATGAGTACCAAATGCACTTCATCAAGCTTGAAAAGCCAGAATCTCCATTTCCTAGACACTTCTCCATCAATATGGATAGAAATATTAGTCCAGTGTTCATGGTGGAATTCCAGTCTATGCAACCCAAATCCAACGCCAGCACCTATCGCTTTTACAAAAGCTTCTTTGAGACACCAGTACCTATTGAAGAACAGAGTGATGTCATACTGAATTTGAAGTAACACTGCAGACAATCATTAACATTGGCATGATTTTTTCATTTGCTTAGCACTGAAAGCATAGTTCTTCTTCTTTTTTTTTTTTTTTTTGAGAAAGCACTGAAAGCATATGTTGAGGTAGATGATTTTGTAGACAGAGACCTACTCTGTTCTAAAGATTTTTTTAAAAAAACTCTTCAACTTTTCTGATGTAGTTCAGCACTCCAGCTAACTGAAAGAGGAGCTGTGCGAGAATCCCACAGATTTGTTATGCTAAATATAAATTTCAATCCACATGCAGCTCAACCAATTTCAAAGGTTATTTGCAACTTCAGAAAAATTTCCTGGTAGTTGTAAAGAAATTTAGACATAGGACTGTATGATGGTACTTCATTATAGACAGTGCATTGATGGCTTGCTGCATCCACCAATAGAAGTTCTAGGTCTAAAATGCTGATTCTGAATGTATATGCCATCTACCAAGAAATCCATGAATGAAATGCTATACCTGTAGAACTCTGTCAGCACATAACTGGGAGTGCCAGCACGAAGAATACAGTTCCACTCATGGTCAGTGAGGTACGAAGAGAAGTTGCTGATGAACTCGGTGGTGGTTTCTCCCTGGGGCTTGGAAATGGACACAATGTCCAGGCCAACAAGGCAAAGTGGCTCAGATGCTATGGCAACAGTCTCCCTGATGCGAGGTGTTGAAATTGAAGTTTGGAAAGGTTGAGCAATTCTCCTGCTTCAAGGAAAATCAGTAGAGGAGTGATCAGTGACAGAATGCAGCCGGCCAGGCACTCAGACAGAAAAGGTTTGCTGCTTATTGGCTGCAGCTGACAAGGAACGATGATGATTGTAGGAATGATAATTGGACAGAGTCAGAGTGTGTATGTACACAAGTACTACCAGGTATGGTTTCCCCTCAGGTGTGCGGCATATGTTGATCTGGTGAAACGGAATGCGGAGAACATGGTGCACGAGCGAGTACTGCAGCAGACGACTGACGATGACGAGCGCCCGCTTCCTGTCATCTTGTTTCACGAACCTGCAGGGGCATGGAGGAGGTCGATATTGATGCCAAGGGGTAAATGTAAAACGCAGGGGCCAAAATGATAATAACATTCGGGGCGGTGCCGCGGTGGGCAAGGCATCCGGCGACCGGCGCAGCTCTGACCTTGCCCCGCGCTCCCGCCCATCGATCCCATATGCCACCACCTCCAACTCCGCGGCGCTTCCGTCACCCACACGGCCACACAGCCCACACCCACTCGGCACTGCGAACGGGAAATCGTGCGAGGGTGGGGGGCAGAGCAGCAGCAGTAGAGTTTACCTGGTGATGGCGGGGCGCTCGTGCGAGGGAAGGAGTGCGGCTGCGGCATCGAATTGGGCGGGGGAGGGGCGCCACCGGGTGATGTCGACGAGCCAGCGCCGCACCCCGGCTTCCTCCTCCTCCTCCATATCATCACTTGTGCCGCTGCCGGCGGCGGAGGCTTCCTATATTATTCGGCCGGTGGCCGGCGGGCGCGGGAGCTGACAGCGACGTCGAGTGTCGCTGCGACTCTCTGAGTGGGCCTGGACAAGGAAGGCCTGTTACAGTAACATTTGGTGATTGCGCCGGCCCAATAATAACCGTCTTTGGCTCGGGTCGCGGAGGCTTCTTCGGCTCTTCTCCCAGGAGGTGGTGCTGTGGTGTTTTGTCGTGTGCGTTGTTCGTGTGCGTTTTTTTGTGTGTGGTGGCGTTAGCTTCGGCTCGTGATGTACAACTGCTTCTTCTTCTTATATGACATGGCAGTGCTCCTGCCCTTTTTAAAAAAAAAAAAAGACAAATCGCAGATATGAAAACGAGGATGTACTGCTGCTAGGAATGTAAACAGAGGTCAGCAGCTACACAGTGAGAAAACGAAAATTGAAGCTACGTATAGGTGTATATATACAGTACTTATTATCTTTTCTTTGGAAAGAAAACAAAACAGCCGGCCGGTTGACCATTACAAGTTAGAACGTCACCTCATTATGATCAGCTCACGGTGTATCTTGACACTGCCATGTTGTAGATGACTCTTATCGGTGGGTTGTACGACCTGTCTTTCCAGGTGTCTGTATTCAAGGGCCGGTGTATACATCCTTTAAGCCCATAATCTTTGTAGCTCCGCTGCCTATAAATGATGGGAAGGGGAAGGATAAGGGGAAGAGGAAAAAGCATGTTAATGAGGAGTTTTTATCAAGCTCATGCTACCAAACACCCGTTGAAGCTTATCCATAAGAGGAGTTTAGGGAGCTTAATTAGATACCCCAACAGAGCCTCAATATATTCGAAACAAATCTGGAGTGGCAACTAGATCGTGTCCTGTATGAATTAATTCGCACTAGACAAGATTAGAAAATGTCTACTACCCTGTATCCGTGGATTCCGTGCTCACCTCAATCTGTTGGATTGCCACTCACACAGCTGTCGATCCTCTACGTAACAGATCAATGGTGTGATTTCAGTTACCATGTTTGGATGCAGATATAGTAGATCAAAAAGTGAATAATCCACTAGTCGATCGGTTACTCTTGTTGCGTTTTGTGGGTGGAGGAGTTGGAGTCCGCACCCCACTCGACTCCATGACTTGCTTGCCGCGCAATCTCCGACGTTCCCACGCGAGAAAAACCCTACTTTGTCGCCGCAATATAAGCCGGCAGCAGAGCACTGCCGCCGCCGCCCTTCTTCCCCACCCACACACAAACACCACCTCCTCCTACTTCTCTCGCTCTAAACCCTAGATAGCCGACTTGAGTCCACCACTCCGCCCGGCCTACTCCCAATCCCCCACTGCGCCGCCGACATGGCCGACGGCTCCTCTTCCATCCCTCCCCGCCGCCTCGGCTCCCTTGCCGATGATGATGATGACCTAGAGGAGGGTCAATTCGTCCCCGCCGCCTACCAATCCTCCTCCGATCACCACCAGCACCATCAGCCCCCCGCCCATCCGCTCCAGCGCGCTCCCCGCCCCGGCCGCCTCAGCCTGGAAGACGTCCTGACTCTGGGTCGCGGCGACGCCCTGCCGTCCCCCACGCCTTCCTCCGAATCGGAGGGGACCATCAGCGACGACGACGACGGCAACCCCAGCCCCGCGTCCGTCTTCAGGATGATGGAGCCCAAGCGCAAGCGCGCCGCCGTCGCGCTCGATGCGGGCTGGGCCGCCACCGGCAAGCGGGGCTGGGCAGGGGGCAAACTGGCGGCGGCGGCCGCCGCGGCGGCTGCACCAACTCTGAATAATAATCCTCAATCGAGCAGCCACTCCAATGTGTCCGGCGACAGCAGAAGCAGCAGCGCGCAGGCCGTCGTCGTTGCCCACCTCCACCACACGCCCGCTGCCCCGCCTCTGACTTCTGCAGAGCAAGCTCAACTGGTCCACCTCCACCACCAGCCGGTCGCAGCGCAGCTACCCCAACTCGTCGTCGTCCCCCAACGCGCCGCCGCCGCCGCCGATCACCCACTGCGGCGGGTGTGCACCTGAAGGGAGTGCGGCCGGACGTTCCCGACGAACCAGGCCCTCGGCGGCCACGCCGCCGGGCACAGGAGCAGGCAGAGGGAGGCCGAGGCGGCGGCCGCGGCCGCCGGGATGATGCAGGAGCTCGGCGAGGAAGGCGCCGCCGCGTTCCTCGCCGCGCTCCGCCGCGCCCGCAGGGAGGAGGCGCCCCACGAGTGCCGCAAGTGCCACAAGGTGTTCGCCACGGGGGTCGCGCTCGGCGGCCACATGCGGGTGCACTACACCGGCCCGCCGATCGTGCCCGCCAGGAGGAACAAGAAGAGGTGTCTCGCGATGCAGCCGCCCGTGGAAAAAGACATTGCGGCCGCGGCGGCGCCGCCAAGCCTCTCGCTCGCGCTGTCGTCGATCAAGACGGAGGAAGCGCCGCCGGCCGGAGAGGTTAAAGTGGTGCGTCTCTTTGGCATTGACATCAGTCCGCAGGTGCAGGCACCATCGGAGCAACACTGCTCCGGCACGACCACGGGGGACGACGACTCGTCTGCCGGTGGTCAGTAGGCTGCTGTTGGGGTCTCCCGTTTTTTAAGGAAGATTTAAGTTTGTTAGGGTAAATTAGTTTGTTTTTTTTATTTCGGTAGAGAGTGTACTATACTATATATATAGGAATATATACATGGGAGAGCTCCAATGTTCTTGCGAAAGTATCTACTACATACAGTACCTAATCAGTCATTGTAAAATGGAAAGATGAGATCTGCCCTTAATTGGAACTGAAAGAAAATATATTCTTTTGGCATTCTTGTACGTGACACGTTTTCTTCCTATACATACTGAGCTAAACTTGTCAACACGTAAAGTCCAGATGAGTTTGATCCTTTGCTTTTTGTACGATCCTCTCTGAAGTCTGAACTCCACGATGCATGTACTGACAATGTCTAACCCCTCCTGCTTCCCTTGCAGTTTAATTAAAATAAAAGGTGCAGTGCTACAATGATGAAATTTTATTTTTTTCCTGCTGCCATTTTTTTTAATCCTGAATCTCACTTTATTAGATTCTTCAGTGTTGAGTAATCTTCATGCCCCTTGAAACTTACAAAGCTGTGAGTGAGACTTGCGCAAATCTTCAGTGTGCTTCTATGATCTTCAGGAATCTGCATTGCACAAAGTTTGAACCAAACAAAGCTGGCTGTTTGTTGGGCTTGACATTGAAGGCCTTGAAAGGACAGCAAGCAGATCTGTGGCCGGCCTTTTTCTTTTAATCGCAGGCCTGGGCCTGATCCTGGGCCAAACCCACTCGCAATTTCACATTCTTCCAAATCAAAGATATCTCCTCTGCGAAGAAGTGGTCTTATTATTAATCTATCTATAAAACTTATATAGGCGAGACCCACTAAGAATCCTACCCTTATTTCTCTCAATTCTGGATGCACCACGTCATCTGCTTACCTCATCTCCAATCAATCCAAACCCCCGGATCCCACCCCGACCACACCTCGCCGTCACCCCCGTGGCCTCCCGGATCCCGCACCGACGCCGCCCCACTGCCTCCCCCACCAGCGCCCCCTCGCCTCCCCGCCCCTGCTCCTTCCCCTCCCCACCAGCGCCCCCTTGCCTCCTCGCCGCCGCCGTCTCGCCCAGTCTCCATAAAGTTGTCTCGCTTCTCTTCTCTCCCAGACCGGCTTCTCTCCTCTGCGCCTGTCACCGTCGATCCCGCTCCCTGCGTCGTCCCTGCCCAAGGTGAGGAGAGGAATCGGTTCCCCTCGCTTCGCTCTCCGTTTTGCCCCTCTTCCCGGCCGCCGCCGTGGCCGTAGTCGCCGGTAGGAGCTCCGCCACCGTCCAGGTCGCCCCTCAACCATGCTCGCAAGGTCAGCGCCTACACGTTTAAATCAATATTCTTCCTTTATTCGGTGCGTGGTGTGGGAATTGTTCTACCATGCAGTGTTATTTTTGGCTTGGATCCCCTCTGTTCAATGATATACCTTGGAGGAGGACTGATGGTTCTTTCTGAATGCTTTCGTTTATTTGGTTTCACGAAGTTGTCGAAGTACAATGCCCCACTCAGCAGGTCATTTTCTTGATGTTTCAATGACGCATATTGTGGATTCATGGAGCTAAATTGTTTTTTATGCTAGGTTCAGCTGAACGTGCTGCAATTGAATCTTTATTTATCTCAGCCTTTTTCCCTGCTTGCACATGTAGAGCATTGTGTCGTACTCCTGTAGAATTGCAAAGTGAGCCAATTTCATGTAATTGGGATGTTCTGGCATGTGTTTCCATTAGCGCAAGCATCTGATTATGCTCAATAGAGGTCGGTCCAAGGAAGGAGTAACCCGTTGTTGGAGTATGAACAAAACAGCCGAGAGATCATAAATAAACAGATTTTAAAGTTGAGGGATGGCAGATACCCAATTGTTACATATGAGATATGTGAGCAGGAAGACAAAAAGATAAACATGAACTCTTCAAAATGGTTTGTAGAGTGGCGATATGTGGTTATCCTCAGGCTGATTTTGCTAATCTGGCTCTATGCTCATGTTAAATCAGTTAGCCTATTTATAATGAGGGGCACAGATGGATATTGTGAGTTTATTAGCTACTGGTGGCTGTTTGATTAGTTACTCGATGGGGTTGCAAGCACATTATGTGGTTTCTAGCAATTACAGAATTATATATCTTGCAGACAATAGTCCATTATATGTTTTGTAATGCTTAGTTTTACTATCAGTTCTGATATGAAAAGACATACAACTAGATAGCGGTTCTTAAAGTTGGTTGCTGATTGTGTGAGCGATATGAAGGTTGAGTCGGCTAGATAGCACACTCTTTTCAAATTTAGTTTTTACCGATTATTGTTGTGTAAACAATCTTTATTATCCTCATTTATCTATCAATCAAAATATGATTTACCTTCATGTAAAAAAGTTCAAATTTTCACTATTTTTCCAAATGCATGAAATAATCATTATAAAAATATATCAAAATTTCACTGTTTTTCCAAATGTATTCAATAATCATTGAAAATTAAGCAACATATCCCGCAGCAACGCGCGGGGGATTCACCTAGTATGTTATTAACACCAAGCACACGTACGACAAAAGACATGTATCACTGTCACGGCACTTGTATTTTGTGAACCAATTAAATGCACGTGAACATCAATATTTGTTGATTGCTTGGGGGGCTCTTTGTTTTTGGTATGAGTGACTAGTGTGCGGACTCAGAAAAATTACCACATGTGTGGATGAGAAGTTTTAACTCACGATTAGGAAGGAAGGATGCAAGAAGCTGGTTTTATTTTTTCCTGCGGGGCCGGGTCAGTCGCTTAATTATGAGTGTGTTTAGTTGGGAAAAAGTGTCAGTGTGTCACACATCAGATGTTTGTTTCATGGGATGTCGGAAAGAGTTTTCGAAACACTAATAAAAAAATAACTTCATAACTCGCTTGGAAACCGCGAGACGAATCTTTTGAGCCTAATTGCATTATGCCAGATTGCATTAGTGTTAGATTCTTCAGTGTCAGAGTAATTTTCATGCCCCTTGAAACTTGCTAAGCTGTGAATAAGACTTGTGCAAATCTTCAGTGTGCTTCTATGAACCAAAGCATGCTGTGGGGGAGCGGTTAATTTTTTTATTTGTTACGTGAAATCTTCTAATGTTGCTTGATTAACGAAAGCAACACTCAAGAATTCTCATTAAGATATGTAGATATTTGTACATGTCCAAAATTTTCCAGCCAACCACATCAAACAGTCCAGACATCCATGTACTGTGAGTCTGTGACAGCACCCCGTTACATTTTCATCTCAAAAGAAGCTTTTCTATGGTAACCATGGTAACCGTGTAGATCAGTGTATATATATTTTACGAGTGCCGACTACTGTACTCTAGCAATTGTGTTAGTTTCCCCCCATATGTCAATTTGCAGATTTTATTTCCATGATGTGTGGCGTCACCGTCCTCAGCAAGCAGCACCGTAACGATCCAGAGAACAAATAACCGCCACTGTTAACTGAGAGCACGCACACAGAAAATGGGGAACCAAAAATATGTAACCTAATCGGTAACCCACTCTAAAATACTCCTATATCCATGATAGTGGAAAGGATATTACTCCTTCCATTCCAAATTGTAAGTCATTTTAACCCTTCCTTACAATTTATTACCAAAAAAATGGATGGAGTACAAGGAAAGCACGGCTCAGATCGACAGCAGAATATATGGACTCTTCCTATAGCAGGCAAAATAAAGACGGTTCCAGGGGTGGCTGGTTATCGTCATACAGTAATTTGGAAACAACCTGCGCCCACTCATCCTCTCCCCTGAGCTCCCCAGCATGGGCGATTGATAATACACTAGCGGTTGGGGCGCGCCCTGCGCGCCGGCCATAAAACACGATTACACGAAGATGGAAGCCGGTCCAATGGGCTCCTGACTATCGGCCCATTTTGCGCAAGATTCGTAGGTCGTCGGAGCTTTCGTGAGTCGTGACACAGCACCGAGGGCTCACATTGGTGTTATCCTTTTCTTATTTGGAGTATGTCATAGGTGCAGTCCCTGATTGTTTTCTTGGTTCACTTTTTCGTTGGTCGGAATTGTGGCTAGTGTGTAAATTGCAGTCTAATATGTCGGAAACTGAAAACTACTTGATCATGACAGTGCTCCACAACACACGTGTCTGCATTACTATAACACTGGTATAGCACGTTCAAGGTCCATCGAAGATGTCAATGGAAAACAATCAAAACACCACAGCTTACACACTGAGTTTGAGGAGAGTACATTCATTAGGTGCTTAACATACTTCGAAACACACACATACTCTTTCCCTCTACAAAATCATGCCAGCACCTTAGAGATGCACTGCAAGTTCAGAACTATTACACACATCCCAAATTCAGGAGCCATGGTTTAAGAATTGACCCACAAAATCAGTCCATAAGATATATCCACAGAAGACAACATATTTACAACTTTCGGTGGTTGTGATAGTAGCCTTTTATCTTGCACCTTCATGAGACGATATGTAGGATGGATCTGTTCTGAGCTATTTTTCTCAATCCATGCAGGTTCAGCATTGTTCATGTGCTCCCACTGTCTGAGTTACTATACAAACCATAAAACCATCATATTAGTCCAAAAATGGGCATATATAATTAGCAAGTTTCAACAATTATCTATCTTTGTCAGAATGCATAGCACATAACTATAGTTTTAGACATGGTTTGAATGATGGTTGCATCAATTAGCATCTATGTGATCCTAGGTCTGCTGAATGATAACTTTCATTCATGATCCGCTCTTCGGCGATTTGGTAAACAGGGCAGCCATGATTCTTTTCGGTATGGTGGAAGGTGCATTAGTCCAAACAGTGCATATGAATTTTTCAGATGTTGGTATAGTTCGGTCATGCCTATCCCTATATCTTCCATTGCACATTATGTACTAAGAATGAACCTGATCACCTGGTAACCAATGGAAATCTAATGGGTTCAAGAACACGGCCACTGGTTTGAATAGTTCCCAAAAATGCATCGCGATAAACAACCTGATCACTGGTAGCCATGATGTATGCATTTGATTGTAAACAAAAGATAGGTGCATCATTATTGGACTAACTCTTAATAGTAAGAAATCTTGTTATACAGGACTATCTATCACGCATTCTAGTGCATTTGAGTTTAAAGGAGTGTACAAAGTGGTCATGATTTGTGTACAACTTTACGGATCTAAATAAGTACAGCACTTACTATATTTCTTCTAATATCACACTTGGTAATACAGATTAAAAAATAAGACAGGAATGCACTTAACCTGAACTAATACAAAAGGCTACCAAAGTATTTAAGAATTCCTATCATGTGAGATCAATAACGCCATATCAAAGAATTCCTATCATTTGATATTTAGAAATCTTACCTTGGAACTCTTTATGGACACACTGATCATGTCAGGTTGCAAACTATCCTAGTGTAATTAATTTAAGAAAAAATTGAAAAAGGAAATCAAAGTTTACAAATAAAAAAGGTGCAGTTCACAGTTGGATGATTGGATCAACACACAATTCATCATTCTGATAAAATACACAAATGCAAAAGTAGATGCATCTATTGAGAAGATAAAAAACGAAGAAAGACCTACCTATACCTTTCTTTTATTTGCTTGGAATCTATGAATAGGTATGAAAGAAATGTCTGCAGAGCAACACTTCTGCAATGGAAGAGGAAATTTGAGTGTTTTGAAAGAGGAAGAAGCACATGAAGTAGGAAAGAACTGCTATTTCAGAGGAAGGTCGACAGAGGGAGTGAGGGTGCAGTTTAAATACCTAGGTGAACAAAAAGGTCACAACTACTTGTACTATTGGCATCTCTCCTGGTACTTCGAATGACTCCCCTAACGTGCAAACGTTACTCCTGAAAAGAACATTGAGAAAAACTACAGAAGTTATGTCATTTCACCATGCCTCCACTACTCAGAGATGTGTACTTGCTTATGCAGGGACGTACCTGCACATACTGCTAACTGAAGGTGAAGGGGATGATCACTCCTTAAAACTTAAAACGCCAAGATATGATTTCAAGTCCATTGATCCGAGTCCTAATCTGGAAAATGTTTTAGCTAATCAAATTCCCATACTGTACTTTGCAGGATCTAAATTTTACATGAGATTCATATAACTTCATGTATTCCTCCTACACTAAGAAAATTGATGCTTGTCGAAAATGTGAGAAGGTAAACAGAACACAACAGATTACACATTGAGTCAGAGAAGAGTACATCCAGGAGGTGCTCAACATACCTAAAGCAAACGCACAATCATCAGTGCCAGCAGCATCAGCAGGAACGCTTGAGCTCTTTGCTTGGTCAATCTGCATGATGGAACCAAAAACACATGAAACCATACATCATGATCTTAGCAAGAGGAAACTGCTAGGCTAAAGTGAGCTGCAGAGATTGCAATAATGAATTTGTGCCATACATATAAGTTTTGCTCTGCTTCTGCATTCTCGTTCCCCTCTTTTTTTTTTCAAGAATGGATGCCTCCGCTTCTCCATTGTTGCTGTCGACGGTTGGGCGGCGCCCCAGATCGATTTGGCCAGCACAGAAACTTCGACAAACATCCATGGTAACCTACGCACCACAAAGCACAGTTAGCAACACCCCCAATCCACCCAAAAGAACATCTCAGTATGAGCATCACAGGCAATGGATGGCACACACACACACAGGTTCGAAGATCGACCGGGTAGAAGAAGACAGCAGCGGCGCTCAACGAATCGACCAACACGACAGCTTCAACCCCACAATGCTAACTTGCGTAGAACAAAGTAGAATCAATAAGATCTCGAATTCGCAAAAAGAAGGCACACGAAAGCAAATCAAAAGCCACCAAGGGAAGAACACGCACACACCCTCGGGAATCAACTGACACCGGTAGATCCAGGGATGGAGGAAGCGGAGATTCCCACAGATCCGGAAGCCGGACTGAGAAAGGGAGGAGAAAAGAGCAGCACGTCTAGCACTCTCCAAGACCAAATGGCAAGAGACGCAGCAGAAAGAACAAACAACCACGCTGCGGCAGCCATAAAGAGCGAGCACCATGCCGCGGAAGGCCGGAGGCGCAAGGGAGGAGGCATGGCGGCCATCGCGTCTGTCAAAAACTACTGGGTACAGAGAAGAAATATGACGGGGGCAGGTGAAGTGGAGGGCGATTCGGGGGAGGCTCCAACCGCGCGGCGCCCAGGGCTCCACCGGTCAGCGACCGCGCGGGAGGCCAGCGCCGACGCACGACGCGCAGCGGCCATCCGCGCGCCTGCCCTGGGGCGCACGCACCGCGGGGCCGCGAGCCTCCGGGTGACGTGGCCAGGCTCCACAGCCGCGCAAGCGTTCCATCCTTAGTGATGTTAAATAATGTTGGTGTATTGTGTAAATGGATAAACATGTAAGGACTAGTGTGTAAAGTGAAGAAGATAAATGAGAAGAGAAGGGGCTGTGGGAAAGGAGACCCAGCCTGAAAAATTCCCCAATTCAACATGGTATACAGAGCTAGGGTTGCGATTCCCGGCCGCCGGAGTCGGTGCTGCCGCGAGAGCTCGTGGGCGCGCGTGTGAGGAGCTGCGAGGTGCACACGCCGCGGCCGAGCCGTGGCCGGCGCGGGTGCGCATGCTGGTGCGGGCAGCTCGAGCGTGCGGGAGGCGCGCGGGTGTGCGTCGGCATGGGCGCGCGGGAGGCGCGTGGGCGAGGGCGCAGCTTGCTGCGGCGGCCAGGAGGTGTGTGAGAGCTGCAGGCCTTCTGCAGAGGAGGAGCAGTGCGGCGTCCTGCAGCCAGTACGGACGCGCAGACACACGAGGCGTGTGGCGTGCTGCTGTGAATGGATTGAGGGCGTGAAGGTGCTGGTGGTAGGTGATCTGAAGGTGAGCGTGGTTCTGAAGGTGCTGGTGTTGTGAGGCGTGGTGGAGTGTCATTCTGGTGGTGAAGATGAATTTAGAAGGGATGGAAGTAAAAAGGAGGGAGGAAGAGTTTGCAATGAAGACAGAGGTAGCGGCCGTGTTCGACGAGGCCGTGAGATTGGAGGCTCCATGGGTGGAAATGGAGGAAAAGAACTCGAAGTTTTTCAGAGAGAAGGATGAGATGGGGAAAAAATTGCAGGAGGCCAAGGAGGTGGTTCGGGTGGTGTCAAGTGAGAAGATAGAGGTGGAGATGAGCCTGCCAGAGTGTAGGAAGGCAGCATATGCTTATCAGATGGAAATGGAGGGTAAGGCGAAGGTGGAGGAATTAGAAGTGCTAGGTGTCAAGAAGGCGGAGATTGAAGCAAGAATAGAGTCATTGGAGGCGAAGTTGGTGGTTGCAATGACTGAAAAAGGAGTTTGGAGAATGAGGTGTTGGTGAAGAAGAGAGAGTATGATTTGGTGAATGAGGAGATTTCTACCGCCACTCGAGTTGGTTCTGCAACTGTTATTGGTAATTTTGGTTACTGCGCCAACTACGCCCACTTGGGCGAAGCTACTCAGGCACAAGCTTTTGCATCCACATATAGGCATAATGTAGAATGGATCATAGACTCAGGAGCATCCAAGCATGTCACAGGCATGTCCAATTATTTCAAAACATACACACCATATACCCACTCTGAAACTGTTCAAACCGCTGATGGCACTTCCCAACCTATCCATGGAGTAGGGTCCTTAGAGTGCACTCCATCCCTTCATCTATCGTCTGTGTTGCATGCTCCATCCTTCCCGGTTAATCTCCTCTCTGTTAGCTCCATTGTTGATCAATTTAAGTGCACTGTTACTTTTGATGAAAATTCCTGTATCTTTCAGGAGAAGAGTACGGGAAGAGTGATTGGGACTGGAGTAAGGAGTAATGGGTTGTGGTTTGTCAACCATGAGGAGTCAGCATTGACAACAAGTTTTGGAGAACATGAGAGGGAGGTCGCATTGCTTCATCGTCGGTTAGGACATGTGCCTTTTGATAGCTTGAGCAAGGTATACCCTGATGCTTTTAAGGAGGTAGACAGAAGTAAACTTTTGTGTGATGCATGTGAACTTGGCAAGCATACAAGATCAGTTTATCCTAGCATTGTCTTCGTAGCTGTGAACCCTTCATGTTGATACACTCTGATGTTTGGGGTCCCTGTTCAGTTACATCTGTGAGTGGATTCAAGGGATTTGTCACCTTCATTGATTGCTGTACCCGTATGACATGGATCTACATGCTCAAGGGTAAGAATGAAGTTCTTCGATGCTTCCAAGATTTTCATAAGCTGGTCATCAATCAATTTAATGCAAAGGTCAGAATTATCCGCAGTGATAATGGAAAGGAGTATGTGAACAATGATTTTGGGACATATACTTCAGATCATGGTATTATACACCAAACCACTTGTCCTGGTACTCCACCACAGAATGGTGTAGCTGAGAGGAAGAATCGACATTTGTTGGAGGTTGCAAGGTCCCTAATGTTTCAGATGAATGTGCCTAAATACCTCTGGAGTGAGGCTGTGATGACAGCGACATATCTCATCAATCGCATGCCATCTAGGGTACTTGGCATGAAGTCACCTGCTGAGCTTATGTTGGGACGACGAGAGTTCAAGGTGCCTCCTAAGGTGTTTGGTTGTGTTTGCTTTGTCAGAGATCACAGGCCTTCAGTGGGAAAATTGGACCCACAAGCGGTGAGATGTATCTTTGTTGGCTACTCCTCTACACAAAAGGGATACAAGTGTTGGGACCCCATTGGTAAAAGGTTGTTTGTGAGTATGGATGTAACATTCCGTGAGGAAGAACCATATTATAAGGAGAAGGGTGATCTTGATCCATTCTGGGAAGAGTTCTCTTCAGTCCCTGAGAGTGACAGTAGAGAGGGGGAGGTTGAGAATGGTGATGTGCAAGATGACGGTGTGACTCATGAAAGGGTAGTTGTTGGGATAATCCCGTGTCCTATAAATAAGAATGTTGGTTCAGGAGATTTGGCAAGTGAGGCTTCAGGAGGTGTGATTGCTGGTGGTGTGGAGGAAGATGAGGCTTCCGGAGGTGTGAGTGAGGATCATGATGATCCAAGTATTGATACTCAGAAGGAGGTAGAGAATGATGAAGCTGTAGTTGTTGGGACAATCCCATGTCCCACTGGAGAGGAGGTGAGTGAGAAGCAGGGGGAGAAGGTGAATGAGAAGCAGGTGGAGCGACCCATAGTGTATTTTCGCAAGAAAACTAAGAAGCAGGGGGAGCAACCACAACCCGAACAAGATGAAACTCCAGTTCCATATCCCTCCTCGGACTCCTCTCCATCAATCTCACCAACTCCAACTGGTAACATCCCTCCTACCACTGTACATGTAGAGTTACCCCTTGCACAAAGTAGAGAACATAGAGTTAATGCTGGAAAACCTCCTTCTCGTTATGGCTATGAACACGACATTGCTAAGTATGTTTCATACTCTAATGTCTCTCCTGCATATAGAACATTTATTACATCATTACAAGCAGTACCTATTCCGAAGGATTGGAAGTGTGCTAAACAGGATCCAAAGTGGAAAGATGTAATGAAAGAAGAGCTACATGCCCTTCAAAAGAACAAGACATGAGAACTTGTTCATCTTCCAAAAGGGAAGAAAGCGGTTGGTTGCAAGTGGGTATTCACAGTAAAGCAGACTCCTGAAGGAAAGGTGGAGAGGTACAAAGCAAGATTGGTTGCAAAGGGGTATAGTCAAACGTATGGAATCGACTATGATGAAACCTTTGCACCTGTGGCAAAAATGAGCACAGTGAGGACCTTGATCTCTTGTGCAGCCAACTTTGGTTGGCCACTTCATCAGCTGGATGTGAAGAATGCATTTCTTCATGGTGATCTACAAGAAGAGGTATATATGGAAATTCCACCTGGGTTTGCAAATGAACAGACTCTTGGGAAGGTGTGTAAACTCAAGAAGTCACTCTATGGCCTAAAGCAGTCACCACGTGCATGGTTTGACAGATTCAGGCGAGCATTGTGTGATATGGGATACTTCCAATGTAATGGAGATCACACAGTTTTCTACAAACATCAGGGCTCTTGTATCACTATCTTGGCGGTTTATGTTGATGATATAGTGATCACTGGGGATGATGTAGAGGAGATCAAGAAATTGAAGGAAAGACTAGGTAGAGCCTTTGAGGTAAAGGATCTTGGACCACTTCGATACTTTCTTGGGATTGAGATTGCTAGATCATCAAAGGGAATTATTTTGTCCCAAAGGAAGTATGTCCTTGATCTATTGGCGGAGACAGGGATGCTTGGGTGTCGCCCGTGTGGCTCACCCATTGATAGGAATCACCAAACATATGGTGAGTCTGGTGACCCAGTGGATCGGGAAAGATACCAGAGGTTGGTTGGTCGGTTGATATACCTCTGTCATACAAGACCTGACATTGCTTATGCAGTGAGTGTGGTGAGTAGGTATATGCATGATCCTAGGACTGGACATATGGAGGTGGTTTACCAAATACTGAGATATTTGAAGGGGACTCCTGGCAAGGGGTTGTTGTTCAAGGCGAACAGACATTTGAATGTGGAAGGCTATTGTGATGCTGATTGGGCAAGTTGTTGGGATGATCGAAGATCCACATCGGGATACTGTGTATTTGTGGGTGGTAATCTTGTTTCATGGAGAAGCAAGAAGCAAGCTGCGGTGTCACGGTCTACTGCAGAGGCCGAGCACAGGGCAATAGCTTTGGCCTTGTGTGAGATGATGTGGCTGAAGGGTCTTCTGAAGGAGCTTCGAGTGTCGAAGAATGAGACCATGCTGCTCCATTGTGATAATGTAGCAGCTATCAACATAGCAAATAATCCAGTTCAATTTGATCGAATGAAGCATGTGGAGATTGACAGGTTCTTCATTAAGGAGAAGATGGACAGTGGAGCTTTAAGGTTAGAGTATGTCAAGTCTCGGGATCAACTAGCTGATTGTCTCACAAAAGGTTTAGGTCCTAAGGATAATGAGTTTTCATATAACAAGATGGGCATGATGAATATCTTTAGCCCATCTTGAGGGGGAGTGTTGGTATATTGTGTAAATGGATAAACATGTAAGGACTAGTGTGTAAAGTGAAGAAGATAAATGAGAAGGGGCTGTGGGAAAGGAGACCCAGCCTGAAAAATTCCCCAATTCAACACATAATACTACTAGTATAAATTTGTAGACATCGACATACTCCCTCCGTTCTTAAATATATGACGTTTAGGACAAGAAACTTAGTTCATTTTGAACTAATTTTCTTATCCTAACGTCATATATTCAAAGACGGAAGTAGTAAACTGCAGACATCTATCGACCGACAGGTCCGTCAGTGAGAAGGGTTGTCATATACTCATATACACAATACACCCCTGATCAAAATATGCATCACTTTAAAGTAGGGTTTCTGCAATCAGCACTAATCGGTGTGTAGTACATGCTAGATCAACCACGACGCGGAGACATGTACAATATCTCGTGTGAGTGTAGTCTGCTGTCTGCAGAGCGATTAATTGATTATTACTTATACTAAGCAAGAGGAGTGTCAGGGTGTCAATTTATTCTGAACAAAAAAAAGCACGGAAAGTGTACCTTGGAAGTAACCAATGAGCAATGAGGTTAATTTACAGTCTCACAACATGGAGCATCTCCTGTCTCCATTGCTTTACATATCGCGTAGATAGCTCCTCGTTGCAGTGATACACATGAAGTCTACATGATGTTGCCATTTCTGGCAGCCCTGAGATGCTCGGACAGGACGTGATCTGCAATAACTCGAGCGAGGCAAGGCTTCTCAGATTTGCAGGGAGTGATAGGAGGTTTGGATAGTCCCAACAATCGAGAGCTTGAAGGGAGCTGAGCAGCTGGAGCGCTCTCTCCTGCTCCTCCGTTAGCCGCACCATCGAGCTCTTTCCTTCACCCCACAATTTTAGGCGCCATAGAGATGTGAGCTGTTTGCAGAGGGACATGGTAAGGACAGAGCGTACCCAGTAATCTCAAGTGTTCTCAGTCGAGACAAGACCTCACAGGCCCCTTGCTGTTGCAACAAAAGCTCCATCCATGGAAGTAATAAGAGCTTGTTTGGAACGCAGTTTTTTCTTAGGAATTTCAAAGGAAATCATTCCTGTGGTTTGCTTACGTCATACAGCGTTTGGAACAAAGGAATACGCCTGCCCGTTCCAGAGGAAAGGAATCGCTTCCTTCACAAAACACGGGAAATAAAACATCCACTCCGAGCTCATGGAAAATTTTCCTGCAATGCTCGCTGGCGCACTCATGCGCTAATCGAGCTTACCTCGTACTCTTCTTTCTCTTTACACTGCTTCATTTGAGGTTTGAGCAATAAGAATAAATAAAGACAAAAATAAAAACGAAATCGAGTATCTTCTTGAGCAAAGACTGAAGGATTCCTTTGAGAAATTACAGGAATCTAAATCTAAATCTAGAAAAAAATAGACAAAAAGAGATAACTTCATTTCTCCAGGGCACGAGAAGTCGGAAAAAGCCATAAGGCCCGACCTTGCCAAAGACGCAGTTTGCAGCGGAGAAGATACAACTGCAGTGGAGAAGACGAGGCCTCACCGGCGAGATCACCTCCGTCAACAGGGGGCCCTGCTACGTAGGCCCTCGCTGGGTCGCCGTCGCGCGTGCCTTGGAGGCCGCCGCGCGCGGGACCCGGTGCCTGCTGCGCGAGTCTCTGAGGGGGCGCCGCCTTCACCATGGTGGCCTGCACCTCCTCTACCTGGCTGCCTCCCTGTTTCCGATCTGAGTGAGAGAGAGATAGAGGAGAGAGACGTTCGAGAGAGATGGAGAGGCAAGCGTCGGTGGTGGCCTGGTGGGTAAAAGAAAGGAATTGCAGTCAACATAGTAAATTATAGCCAACCATCGCTAAAAGTCATTACTACATTTTTCTAATCGTAATTCGTTATGCTGTTCATCTAAACTCTCCAAACCTTTGATTTTCCATTCCTACTAGGGCTCGATAACGAGCTGGCTCGGCTCAGCTCGACTCAGTTCGGCGCGGCTCGTTATTTAAACGAGCTGGCTCGGCTCGGCTCGTTAATGTAACGAGCAGAAAAGCCAGCTCGGCTCGGCTCGGTCCAGCTCGCGAGCCAGCTCGAGCAGCTCGCGAGCCAGTGTAGTAACAATGCATCGCAGATGAAGCTAATGAAGTTAGGTTAGTCAACAGAAATCCAAATCTTACCAGTTGGGACAACCTCTTGAATCCAATATAGTTACTCGAATTTGAAGCTAAATCCTCAAAAACTAATCGACCAATAATCAGTCAGGGACAAAGATTGAAGAGAGAATATCGGAGATACACATCTTGCATTCATGCGCAAGCAAAATCCATGCGCCAAAAAGAAATCAAGAAACGAAATCACGGAGACAAAGGACGGAACTATTGAAGACTAGATGCTAAAAGACTGAACACCTTCCTGTACGAGATGGCCATCGTGCTCGTGCATCACGCAGCATCATCTGACATCGATCTCCGCTCAGAAGCTATCCGCTTCCTTCTTCAACTTCGTGTGGCTGGGCCTCGGGGTCGGGGAGATAGCATGGCATTGCGCGATAGGCAACACAACGGAGCGGAGAGCGGCGGCGGTGGCGGAGTGGCGGCGGCAGCCGGCAACGGCAGCAGATGCCGATCTACGATGAGTCTTCAGAAGTTGGGGAGGAGATGGACGAGTGGATAAGGTTTGGGATGTAGTACTCCGTAGAAAGGAGAGCTGCGGACGGACTCAGAGTAACGAGTAAATCAAGAGATGTTGTTGGGCCAACTTCGCATATGGGCTGCCACTAGTGCTAGACTCCTGTACTACCTCGGCTCGTTAAGCTCGTGAGCTGCTCGCGAGCCAGCTCGAACTCGCTCGTTATACTAACGAGCAGAAAAGTCAGCTCAGCTCGTTAGGATTTTGCATCGAGCCGAGCCGAGCCGAGCCAGCTGCGAGCCGAGCGAGCTAACGAGCATCGAGCATTTTGTCCAGACCTAATTCCTACGTTTCAAACATCACTTTTATCATCTTTCCTGTGTTTTCCATTCCTCTATTTTCTCACTTCACTCATCCTCCATTCCTACGTTTCCTACTATTCCTGCGTTTTCTATTCCTCCGTTCCAAACAAACCCTAAGCTGGAGGAGGCAGCTACTGCCAAGGTCTTCAGGTTTGTAATGGACTGGAAGCCCTCAATGGAAGCAAGCGACACACAATCTCCAATTTTTAGCTCTGTCAGTGCCGTGCAGTATCCCAGCTGTAGAGATGTCAATTCTAGACTTGCACCTATGGACAGTTCGGTTATGGCAGGGAGGCAGGACAGCAGACGGGACGAGACATTGTTTGTGAGATTCGAGACGAAAAGGGTGTCAATCGACGCAGGAAGCAATCCAATCTGATTTCCGCCCTCTGTTCTTGCTCCTGCAGCCTGGGATCCCGATCCCATGCAGCAGACAGCTCGGGATTCATCTCGATTTCCAAGGTCTTGTTTAGTTGGTGAAAAAATTTGCCTTTTCAACGTTTCGAACTCCTGTAGCATACTGAAGTACGTTTCGTTTGTTTGTGGTAAATATTATCCTACCATGACCTAACTAGGCTCAAAAGATTCGTGTCGCGAAGTACATCAAAACTGTGTAATTAGTTATTTTTTTACCTATATTTAATACTCCGAACATATGTTTTTTGACGTATTTAATGTGATGTGATGGAGAGAGAGTGGAGAAAACGTTAGAATTTTTAGCAAACTAAACAAGGCCCAAGCTTCGAAGAGAGCTGAGGAATTGCAAGCCCTCCAGCACAGCCAGCTGTTCGCACTTCCGTATTCGCAGGTTCTTCAAGGCAGTACAGGATTGCAGCTGTACACACTTCAAACATGGGCTATCCTTGAGGGTCAAGTCTTTGAGGGCGAAGTAGGACTGCATGTTTTGTGGGAGATCACTGAGAGAAAGGACTTCAAGTGATGGCGAGAGTAATCCAACATCCACGTTACTAGTATCATCTGTCATTTTGCTCACCAACAACGAAACCAGCTTCGGGCAGCCATAAATCTCTAGCTCCTCAAGAGTGGTGAATCCTCCGAGACCTCCCTTACCACCATAAAACTCCAGATCTACACATTTAGAAATATGGTGTGTTTAGAAGTTCAACTTCCCCTAAAATTCACTATGAAAAAGAAGATTCCCCATCACATCAAACATCACATCAAAAATGTCGGCACATGCATGGAGTACTAAATGTATATGAAATAAAAAACTAATTACACAGTTTGGATGTACTTTGCGAGACGAATCTTTTGAGCCTAGTTAGACCATGGTAGGACAATATTTACCACAAATAAACGAAAAGTGTTACAGTACTTTTCAGTTCGGAACAATGCTTTTCAGCCCAAAATCCGTGCAAAATTCAGAATTTTGCATCCCATTTCAGGGAAATGAACACACCCATAGTTAGTCGCTTTAGAGAACAGAGGATATTAGGTGGCACTTCCAACTGCATTTGGTCTTCTGCTGTTAATGCTGCCACTGAAGCCAAACTGTTGCTTCCTTTTGTTTCTGTAGGTTGATTGATGGATACCCATTTTATCTGTGGACAGTCATGTACGTCCAATTCTTCAAGGGACTGCATATGAGGAAGTATTTTATTCAGCCATCCACCTGCTATGCCGCACGAAAAAATACCAAGATATTTAATAGATGGGAGGACAAGGATGTTTCTAGATGTACTCTTTGCTGAAGCAGCCTCTACCGTGATAGGTGGCTTGAGCAAATTAGGGCAGTTGAATATACTCAAACGTTCTAAACTGGTGAGCCGGCTGAAACCTTCACTTGAAATAGAAATCAATTTTGGACAACCACCTATGTACAACCATCTGATGCCCCTAAGATTGTGGAACGCTAAGATCTGGTCATCCAGCACACTCACCAACTCATTGCATTCTATGTTGAGAGATGTGCTATCTATATTTATAGATGATTTCCCTCTGATGGAAAATTCCCGTATATGATCAGAAGGTGGAAGAGGACGCGACACCATCAGACTGGGGCAATCATGGATGGTTAAGCTATGGAGACTTGATAGACACATCTCCTGATCTTTTTGTGAAGGTGAAAATGGAGGAGCTGTCAGCCCGCTGCACCTTTCCAGGCTCGACATTTTAATCAACTCCAGCTTCTCCAGTGAAGGAATTGACAACTCTCTCACAAGATGCAGGTCCATTAACTTCAGCTCCTTGAGTTCCCGCATTTCTCCCAGTGGAAGGATTTCCCACTTGCTGCAATAACATTTATCTAAGTAAATATGTCATGATTTGCAAGCAAACTTTAGAGAGGAGGAGCAAATACATACATTATATGAGGACAACACCAGATGGAGAGTTTGCTGAGAAACGGAAACCACGAGTGCTGCTCAGCCTGGAAAGAAGAGTAACTCTGGAAAAGAGTGAATTCATTCAGTTGAGGGCAGTTCTTGATCAGCATTACTCTTAGATGGGAGCTCAACTCCATCCCGTAAGTACCAAGACATTTTTCCAATCTTGGCATCTCAATCAAGACCAACTCTTCCAAACAAGGAATAAAAATTTCCATCAATTTACACATTCTGATCAATTTCAGCTTTCTAAGGAATGGGAGCATTTCGAGAGATGGAATAGTTTGCCATTCCCTGCAGTTCTCTAAATGAAGTATCTGCAGCATCTTAACTGAGACATCACTGGTAAGCCAAGTTGGTGAGGTACCACCACTATACCCAGTAATACGTAGATTCTTGAGGTTCTGATGTGGTTGAAGACCCTCGAGCACATCCCAACCTGTACAAGGTTCGAGGCCCATGCTTATATCATTCCATGATAAGGACAACACTTCCAGATACTCTTTGTCTATCAGTCTAGCACCACCAGCCTCTTCTTTGGTCTTCACATGTTCAAGTTGAGAAATTTTAAGCACTACAGCCTTATTCAAGTACCGAAGTTGTTTTATCTCAAAATCACCAACATTTCCGATCTTGAATGCTAGTTGCTGAAGAGAAGTCAACTTGCCGACACCAGCGATTTCTGACTGCACTTTCTCATGAGCATCAAAATTCCGTAAATTAACGAGGTTATTCATGCCAGTAGGCACAGAAATATTGCTTCCAATGCGGGCGCCCAATAATTGAAGGTGATAAAAGTTTCCCAAAGCTTGAGGAAGAGCAATATTCTTCACAGGGTCTACATTTTTCCAAATATTTTTAGTGGACAAGACACCAACAAATTCAAGATAGCGAAGATGATATGTGTTTAACGAATTAAGTGTTGAGCTGACATCATCATGCGTCACATAAATCCTTACAGTTCGTAAACTTTTAGACTTCTTGCACAAAGTATGTAAGGACCTCAATAAATGTATGCTGCTCCTGCCGAAAACCATCAATGTCCTCAGTTTGTTCGAAGACACAATATTTGCTAGTATGTTCTCAAACCTCTCACTAGGGAAATTGTTGTAATGCTCAACTTTATCATAAGCGGTAGTTACTATTGACAAATGGTGAATATTTGGTAGAATGGCCTCAGATTCCGATCCGCTTATAGTGGCACACTGATTTAACAAAACTGTCTGAGCCAATTCATGCATTAAGTCATGCATGACATAGTGCGAGTCAAATTTTTGGAAGAAGCCCAAATCTGTCAAATTGTCCAAGTACTGCTTCCCTGTTTCCTCCAATCTCTTGGTAGGGTATTCACACTGCACAAAATTTTGTGATATCCAAGCACGGACCAAATTTTCCCCATAAAATCGGTGATCCTCTGGAAACAAAGAGCAGTATGAGAAACAGTGCTGCAGGTGGACTGGTAGAAAATCATAACTGACCTTCAAGATAGGTAAAATATCATCAGTATCTTCTTGAAGGGATGTCCATTTGTTTTGAACTGTCCTCCAGTGCTCATAGCTAACATTTCTGTTCAAAAGCACACCAACACTTCGTGCAGCTAGTGGACAGCCCTTTAGTGCTTTGACTATCTGTTGACCGATGGACTGCAAACGAGGCTTGCCCTCGTGGTTTTCGTTACCAAATGCACATGCCTTGAAGTACAGCCAAAATTCTTTTTCATCCAAACCATTCAATTGGACAGGATCCTTTGTACTTATCATTTTTGCAATGGACGGTCTTCGAGTTGTTGCTAAGATCATGCAACCTGGTACATGGTTGCGTCTTAGTGGAGCTAACAGGCTAAACCATCCGTCTCTGTCCTTTTCCTCCCACATATCATCTAATACAAGCAGAAATCTTTTGTTTTCAATATTCTTCAGAAGGTTTTCCTGCAGTTTGTTGAAGTTGGAGATGTTTTCGTACTGCTGTCTGTCAGTACATACATGCTCCAAGATCTCGCGTGTTAGCCTCACTTTGTCGAAGTTAGTGGATATACAAACCCACATTCGCAAAGCAAAATGATCCCTGATTCTTCGATCATTGTACACAAATCTAGCAAGTGTCGTCTTCCCAATACCACCAATGCCAACTACAGGCAGAACATGTAGATCACTTGATTTCCCATTAATCAACAACTCTATTATCTTGTCTCTATCTGCATCCCTTCCATACACTTTGTGTTCAATTGGAACAGAAGTTGTCAGGCGTGCATTGATCCTGGCCACATACTGACTCTGGTTTGCCATTGCACTGGGGCGTGAGATCTCTAGCTGAAGAACCTGCTGCACAGAATTGCGAAGTATAACTAGATGATTCACTATCCCCTTGATCCTCTCAGAAATGTCTAGTTTACTCTCAAGAGGCACCTCCATTCTCTTCCTTTTTCTTGCCCAACGAACAAATCGACTTGCGGTGCTACGTGCTAGTTGAAAATAAGATGGAGTGCTCCCCTCAGGGGGCTGAGTAGTACAACCATCCCCTGCAAAAGCAAACTGGCATTTGTGAGTGAACACACAAAAGAAAGCCACTTAAGCAAAAGCAGGCATTACCCTCGAAACTGCTAAAACTTAACACAAGTTAAAGCACGTGAAAAGAAATCACAATTAAGCAAGTGATGAACTCAGTAACAGAATAAACAGCAGACCAAGTAAAGCTGGTAGTTTATAAGAGTCAGAAGTAAGTCAAGAAATATGGAAGAAGATCGAGGAGTACATGATAGTGGTGGTGACCTTGTTGGATCTGTTGTTGGAGGCGGTAGTAGTCGAGCTCGTCCATCACATCTTCGGCATCATAGAGCAGGTCTTTGAGATCATCAAGTGAGCGGGCCAGTGGCTTGTTGTCGATCCTCCTTCCATCGGCTGCCGCAAGCACCATCTCCACGTTCCTCATCTCAGACTTGAGGTTCTCCACTTCTTCGGCAAGCCCAACTTCACGAACCCACACTTCCATCTGTGCAGTGAAGAGGCTCCCAAGGATGCTCTGGACCAGCCATCCAATGGCAGCATCCACCACAGCTCCCACCACCCCCATCACCTCCCAGTGCACACAAGGCAGCAGGCAAGAGGTTGGAGAAATGGAACAAATGGACTCAGAGGAATGAACTGGTGTGCATATTCTGTTGTGTGGCTTGTGCAGTATATTGAGCAAGACAAGTGGAAGACCGGCGAGTCAAGTCTTGGCTCCAGAGCTAGAATATTGAACTGGTGCCTTTTCTGGCGTGGTTGTGCAGCTTCCTGCAAGATGGCCAGTAGCTCATGTCGTTACCTGTATTGCCAGAACAGGTGACAAGGATTCTGCAAAGCAATTTCGTGGAAGCTGACTGAGGGAGCCCCCACATGACCCCAAGTAACATCTTCAGTTCACTACAGATTCAGTCACTATCTAACTTCGTTGTGTTGCTTTTCCTTCTTCCAGATAAGTATGTAATAGTACTAGTGTACTACCTTTCTTTCGGCTAATCACAAACATTTGGCATACAGCAACATTACGACAAGAAACAGGCAGTGGAGTAATTTGTTGTTGCAGAGGTAAACAGGGAACGATACATGCAGACCACGCATCGGTTGAGGCACCGCTGGCACCTGCAACAGGTGGGAGGGGGTGAGCATGAGAAGAAAGGGGCAGTTGACGAGCTCAGCGCATGAATAAATCACCTGGGGATAGCGGGTCGCTCGTGCGGCGGCAGGAGGTCTGCCGCCGCATCGTATCCACCCGGCGGCGAAGGGTGCCAGCGGGTGATGTCGAGGAGCCACCGCTGCGCCCCCGTTATCATCCTCCTCCTTCGGTTAACCTCTCCCAGACCCAGGCATTGAAGCCGCCTCACCTACAGTAGGCGCCCGGGGGGGGGGGGGGGGGGCGGGGCGGGGCGGGCGACGACTTACAGCGGCTATACAGCGGAGCCACGACCGAGCACTGCTCCCAGCGGGGGGGCTTCGGCCTAGCTACGCTCGGCGCCGCCGCTAGCTCCTGGTGTGGAGCTCATCGTGGCCCCGACGCAGTCGCCTAAATCCGCATGCTGACACTGCTCCCTGTCGCCACTCCCAATGCAGCCGCCTAAGGGAGTCGTGCGCCACCGCACACCACGACCACCATCAACGCTGCCGCTAGCTCTAGGCGTGGAGCTCACCGTAGCCCTGACGCCGCCACCCAGATTTGCACCCCGACACTGCTCCCCGTCGCCACTCCCGACACAGCCGCCGAAGGGAGTCGTGCGCCGCCACCCACCACGGCCACCGTCTTGACGCTTCCCAGCGCAGACGCCGCCTCGCTTGGAATTTCATCGGTGGAAGGTCCACCTGTTGACTGATCGGAGAAAGAGAATGAGAAGGATGAAGAGAGTGAGCGGTCAACGGTGGGAGAGAACAGGCGAGCAGTAGGTCCCACACGTCATGTCCTCATGTGCGCTACTGGAAAAAATTTAACCTTGGCATCGGGAGCAAAGGTGAAGCGTAAATTGCTTGTGGGTAGAGTACATGCTACATAAAACAATGAAAATTGTGTTTCAAAAATATAAAACTAGGTGCTCACTTCTTGCATTATTTTTTTATGAGTTGTGATTGATACTATATATTTATTATACGAACCTCTTTTGAGTCGATCCTTCTCACGTGCGGCCCTCTGCTCGTCTTGCTGACAGAAGCAGCAGCAAATTAAAAAGAAGAAAACTGAAGGAGGTAATAAAAGAAAAAAAGCACAATTTAACATCACTAAGGATGGAACGCTTGCGCGGCTGGGGAGCCTGGCCACGTCACCCGGAGGCTCGCGGCCCCGCGGTGCGTGCGCCCCAGGGCAGGCGCGCGGATGGCTGCTGCGCGTCGTGCGTCGGCGCTGGCCTCCCGCGCGGTCGCTGACCGATGGAGCCCTGGGCGCCGCGCGGTTGGAGCCTCCCCCGAATCGCCCTCCACTTCACCTGCCCCCGTCATATTTCTTCTCTGTACCCAGTAGTTTTTGACAGACGCGATGGCCGCCATGCCTCCTCCCTTGCGCCTCCGGCCTTCCGCGGCATGGTGCTCGCTCTTTATGGCCGCCGCAGCGTGGTTGTTTGTTCTTTCTGCTGCGTCTCTTGCCATTTGGTCTTGGAGAGTGCTAGACGCGCTGCTCTTTTCTCCTCCCTTTCTCAGTCCGGCTTCCGGATCTGTGGGAATCTTCGCTTCCTCCGTCCCTGGATCTACCGGTGTCGGTTGATTCCCGAGGGTGTGTGCGTGTTCTTCCCTCGGTGGCTTTTGATTTGCTTTCGTGTGCCTTCTTTTTGCAAATTCGAGATCTTATTGATTCTGCTTTGTTCTACGCAGGTTAGCATTGTGGGGTTGAAGCTGTCGTGTTGGTCGATTCGTTCAGCGCCGCTGCTGTCTTCTTCTACCCGGTCGATCTTCGAACTTGTGTGTGTGTGTGTGCCATCCATTGCCTGTGATGCTCATACTGAGATGTTCTTTTGGGTGGATTGGGGGTGTTGCTAACTGTGCTTTGTGGTGCGTAGGTTACCATGGATGTTTGTCGAAGTTTCTGTGCTGGCCAAATCGATCTGGGGCGCCGCCCAACCGTTGACAGCAACAATGGAGAAGAGGAGGCATCCATTCTTGAAAAAAAAAGAGGGGAACGAGAATGCAGAAGCAGAGCAAAACTTATATGTGTGGCTGTTGATGCTCACTAACTCTTATTTTTATGCATCAACAATACATGAAAAAGGACCAAAAAGATAAATCAACAGTAGTATAGGGCCTTGGACTAATGAATTCCACGAGTTTTGGTGAATTATATATTTTCAGGGACTATTCAAGAAAATGCGAAAAGAATGAATTCTAGAAGGCTCCAGAAGGCTCCCGAACTCAACCGAAGTGGGCTCCCAGAAAATACGCATCTAGAAGGGACAAGAGGCCCACACGCGAAGGCGGAGCCCGGCTTGGGCCCAGCCCAGGCCGACCGGCCCAGTGAGGAGGCCGATCGGGCCCCCCTGGCCCCGATCAGGCCCTACTTCGGGAAGGTTCCTTCACCGCCTCTTAGGGTTAATCAAAACCACTTGTTTAGGTCGGTTTGATCCTACGGCGACGGATTATCCCTCAGGACTATATAAGCAACCCCAGACCCCCCCAGGGCATGGTATACATCTCTCAGAAGATCATTATCATCAGGCCAAGACAGGAGAAGAAGAGGATACATCAGAGATAGGATAGCTACTTCATAGTTCAAGATCTAATTTCTAGATCAAGAACCTAGTTCTAGATAGAGAGTCAGATTCGAGTAGAGTTGAGCTTTGCTCCAGTTCAGATCTGTAAGTTATCAAGATTCAGTTCTTATATTGTTTCTCAATGACTTTATGCTATTTCAATATTATGTGTGCAATTGCTAAGTTCTTACTTTATTCTAGTAGTATATTTGATATAGTCATGATCAATGATAAGTCTACACACTTATTCGTAGAGCTCCTAGTATTTTATGCGCATATGCTAGGTAGTAGAAAGTATGTAAGCATGGTGCTTAGATATGATTTACTTGCGGATTCACCTTATACTCCGGGTCATGTGGTAGATCGTGGGCGTGACAGGCCTATTGAGTCCTTTGTAGTCCACCCCCCGAGTATAAGACTAGTCGAACAATGGTTCTTGGGAAGATCAAGTTTCGTCCTTGATTCTCTTGGGTAATCTTCGGGGTGTTCACATTTATCCATGACTATGCTATATATGATGATATGCTACATTAGAATAGATGAACAAACTCAGTCTTTGTATGCTATATAGAATTGTCTCTCTTAAGTAAATCCAATTCTAATCTAGACTAGGAATAGTTTATGCTATGCTCCACATGTGCCTCTGCCTGTCTATTTATCATTACTTTATTATTTGGCTTACCCCTGTTAAAGTATGTGCCATTCCATCAAAGTCCATAAAGTAATCTATTGCCATCCCTATGTCTGTTGTTACATCCATCCATCTTCCCTGTGGATACGATATTTTAAAACCCATCACCCCGGGTGAAATGCTCACCGGTATCCGTGCGCTTGCGGATTATCTATCATAATATTTCTGTAGGCTCTTTTACCGACCATCATTTCTTGCGTCATTGCTTAGAATGGTTCTAGATCCATTCTTTGGAAGTTGCGTTAAGAATTGTCAACAATGGCACAAATTCATTATTGCAATCTCTGCAGCTCACTTTAGCCTAGCAGTTTCCTCTTGCTAAGATCATGATGTATGGTTTCATGTGTTTTTGGTTCCATCATGCAGATTGACCAAGCAAAGAGCTCAAGCGTTCCTGCTGATGTTGCTGGCACTGATGATTGTGTGTTTGCTTTAGGTATGTTGAGCACCTCCTGGATGTACTCTTCTCTGACTCAATGTGTAATCTGTTGTGTTCTGTTTACCTTCTCACATTTTCGACAAGCATCAATTTTCTTAGTGTAGGAGGAATACATGAAGTTATATGAATCTCATGTAAAATTTAGATCCTGCAAAGTATAGTATGGGAATTTGATTAGCTAAAACATTTTCCAGATTAGGACTCGGATCAATGGACTTGAAATCATATCTTGGCGTTTTAAGTTTTAAGGAGTGATCATCCCCTTCACCTTCAGTTAGCAGTATGTGCAGGTACGTCCCTGCATAAGCAAGTACACATCTCTGAGTAGTGGAGGCATGGTGAAATGACATAACTTCTGTAGTTTTTCTCAATGTTCTTTTCAGGAGTAACGTTTGCACGTTAGGGGAGTCATTCGAAGTACCAGGAGAGATGCCAATAGTACAAGTAGTTGTGACCTTTTTGTTCACCTAGGTATTTAAACTGCACCCTCACTCTCTCTGTCGACCTTCCTCTGAAATAACAGTTCTTTCCTACTTCATGTTCTTCTTCCTCTTTCAAAACACTCAAATTTCCTCTTCCATTGCAGAAGTGTTGCTCTGCAGACATTTCTTTCATACCTATTCATAGATTCCAAGCAAATAAAAGAAAGGTATAGGTAGGTCTTTCTTCGTTTTTTTATCTTCTCAATAGATGCATCTACTTCTGCATTTGTGTATTTTATCAGAATGATGAATTGTGTGTTGATCCAATCATCCAACTGTGAACTGCACCTTTTTTATTTGTAAACTTTGATTTCCTTTTTCAATTTTTTCTTAAATTAATTACACTAGGATAGTTTGCAACCTGACTTGATCAGTGTGTCCATAAAGAGTTCCAAGGTAAGATTTCTAAATATCAAATGATAGGAATTCTTTGATATGGCGTTATTGATCTCACATGATAGGAATTCTTAAATACTTTGGTAGCCTTTTGTATTAGTTCAGGTTAAGTGCATTCCTGTCTTATTTTTTAATCTGTATTACCAAGTGTGATATTAGAAGAAATATAGTAAGTGCTGTACTTATTTAGATCCGTAAAGTTGTACATAAATCATGACCACTTTGTACACTCCTTTAAACTCAAATGCACTAGAATGCGTGATAGATAGTCCTGTATAACAAGATTTCTTACTATTAAGAGTTAGTCCAATAATGATGCACCTATCTTTTGTTTACAATCAAATGCATACATCATGGCTACCAGTGATCAGGTTGTTTATCGCGATGCATTTTTGGGAACTATTCAAACCAGTGGCCGTGTTCTTGAACCCATTAGATTTCCATTGGTTACCAGGTGATCAGGTTCATTCTTAGTACATATTGTGCAATGGAAGATATAGGGATAGGCATGACCGAACTATACCAACATCTGAAAAATTCATATGCACTGTTTGGACTAATGCACCTTCCACCATACCGAAAAGAATCATGGCTGCCCTGTTTACCAAATCGCCGAAGAGCGGATCATGAATGAAAGTTATCATTCAGCAGACCTAGGATCACATAGATGCTAATTGATGCAACCATCATTCAAACCATGTCTAAAACTATAGTTATGTGCTATGCATTCTGACAAAGATAGATAATTGTTGAAACTTGCTAATTATATATGCCCATTTTTGGACTAATATGATGGTTTTATGATTTGTATAGTAACTCAGACAGTGGGAGCACATGAACAATGCTGAACCTGCATGGATTGAGAAAAATAGCTCAGCACAGATCCATCCTACATATCGTCTCATGAAGGTGCAAGATAAAAGGCTACTATCACAACCACCGAAAGTTGTAAATATGTTGTCTTCTGTAGATATATCTTATGGACTGATTTTGTGGGTCAATTCTTAAACCATGGCTCCTGAATTTGGGATGTGTGTAATAGTTTTGAACTTGCAGTGCATCTCTAAGGTGCTGGCATGATTTTGTAGAGGGAAAGAGTATGTGTGTGTTTCGAAGTATGTTAAGCACCTAATGAATGTACTCTCCTCAAACTCAGTGTGTAAGCTGTGGTGTTTTGATTGTTTTCCATTGACATCTTCGATGGACCTTGAACGTGCTATACCAGTGTTATAGTAATGCAGACACGTGTGTTGTGGAGCACTGTCATGATCAAGTAGTTTTCAGTTTCCGACATATTAGACTGCAATTGACACACTAGCCACAATTCCGACCAACGAAAAAGTGAACCAAGAAAACAATCAGGGACTGCACCTATGACATACTCCAAATAAGAAAAGGATAACACCAATGTGAGCCCCCGGTGCTGTGTCACGACTCACGAAAGCTCCGACGACCTACGAATCTTGCGCAAAATGGGCCGATAGTCAGGAGCCCATTGGACCGGCTTCCTTCTTCGTGTAATCGTGTTTTATGGCCGGCGCGCAGGGCGCGCCCCAACCGCTAGTGAATCATCAAATGCAGACGCAGGCAGGATGATTGGAGGTGATCGTTCGGCAATTGATACTGTAATCCTTGTTTGCTTGCAACTGCAACTCCGAAAAGGACACATGATCAATGGAAAACAGCTGCAACCTGATCGGGCGAGGAGGAAGAGCAGCAGCACGCAAAAAAAACTAACTGACGCGCATGTGATGCTGACACGGTGTCCGGGCAAGTTCCATCCTCATTCAGCAGCAAGCCTGGACACTAGTCTAAAGGCGATGCGATCGGCCCATACATGTTTGACAAAGAACAGATCATTGCATTTCCTTTTTTCAAGGGGCAAGTTACCAGTCTATTGATCACTTGAAGTTTCTCTCATGGCAATGGTCCTCCATCGCCATCGGCAACAACGAAGAAGCACATCATACAAACAACTGCAGCATGTGGCCGGTCCTCATCGCTTCGACAATAGTTGCAGCATCGTCTCAGGAAGCAGCGAAGATCAGCATCTGTATTCGGCGAGAAAATTGCATAGTATCTTTAGATTCAGGTCAGTAGCAGTCCCCATATATGCAAGCAGGCAATTACAAATTGTAGGACCGGATGCATGCACCAATAGCTTAGGACAGGAAAATCTCTGCTCATACATGCATCTTTAGATTCAGGTCAGTAGCAGTCCACGCAACCACTGCGTGTGCTTACAAAATTCCAGGGGACACATCTCACTCCGTCAGACTTATCACCAACCAGAGAGATTCCATCCACCACATGATCCCTAGCTACGTGACGACGTGAGCAAACTCTACCTTTGGCATTTGGCCTCCCATCACGATCCATCCCAGCCAGAAGCTCACGCACCTCCTTTGGCATATACGACCGCTACTACTCTCCAGTGAGCCAGTTGCACTTGAACAAGGCGAGATGGCCGGCGGTGAGGGCGACGCAGCGCTGCCGTTGCTGGAGGAGAAGCCCCGCCGCCAGGTGTACTTGGATGGGTGTCCCGGTTGCGCCATGGACCGGAGGAAGGCGGAGAACCCGGGGATCCCCTACGCCCTCTTCTTCCATACGTGGATCATCAACCTCGTCACATGTACGTGCAACCATTCATCACATCTCCATTCCACTTGTGTTTATTTTGCTCTATTTCTGCTACTCTGCACTAGCTGGTCTCTGTTCCGCCGGCTACATCAGTCGTTATTGGAGTTGCAGATCCCCAGCTCTAGATGTCCTAGCAGATACTCGTTCATCAAGCCAGCAGAACAAGTATATATATATATATTACATTTATACTGGAGCACATAATTTGGTTATAAACATCAAGGCTTGCTGTGGGCGGTCAGATTCTTATTTTACAAAGGAAAAAAACAGAGTGGTTTTCGCTGCATACTACTCTGTCTCTCTAGTCAAACAATAGAGTTTATTTCTTTTATTTTATAAATCAAATATATTGCTAGATGGCTATTGCCATTTTATTGGGGATTGTGTGGTCTCAACGCAACATATACAAAACAAAAAGGAACAACTGGTAGCAGATCTTTGGTACAGTCATAAGTTTTAGTACAGGATTATTTAGGATTGTCACCCAAGTTGAAGGGTCGCAGAATTAGACATTAGTAAGATTAAACCAAGGTCCAATCAAACTCAGGATTGGATCAAAGTAGGGACCTTTCCCATGCTAGTTAGTCCAATATAGTGTTTCAAGTGAAAAAATAAAAAATAAAAAAATATCATTCTTCTATTACAACTAGCTAGGTAATTAATTCAACTATGTACCCATTTCATCTACGCTGATTGCATGTTTCTAAAATATCTATGCATTTTTGTTACTTTGTCAGGCTGGTTACTAACTTTCTTTCCCCTTCTGTTCTAGGTCTGCCAGTATCATCGTTATTTCCCTTCTTGTATTTCATGGTACGGTAAAAATTGCAGGAAGACTATCATTGTCAACAATATTTACCATGGATATATTTCTATTTTGGTGCCTCCTATTCTAAATTTTGCACTCCACACGTTACATGTTCTACTGACCATAAAGTTTTTATGAACCTTTACATTATGATATGATGCGTACCCACTTGACCTTGAATTTTACAAAAAAAAAATTGAAGACCTTGAATTTTAAAAGACCTTGAAAATTTTACATTGCATATCCAGCTGTCTGCTATAGGATGCATACTGGGATTTGTGAGCCATACTATTATTTAGCTGGCCATCCAGTTGTGCACTATAGGCTACATGCTACTAATGCCATAGTGTGTACAATTTATTGCAATTCTTTTATTATGTCGAACAAACATTGTATCTGACTTGCTTCTTAACAATAATAGATAAGAGATCTGGATATTGCCAAAGGAGTAGAAGATATTGGATTTTATGCTGCTTTTGTAGGTAAGAATCTTTCAAATAACTTGAATTTTTTTACTTCTGATGAAATGTTTATATTTGCATACAACAACCAGCTGTGCACATGCTTATCTAGAAAATTTCGTTAATCCCATGCTCTTAACTTTGTAGGTGCTTCATATATGCTTGGTAGAGCTTTGACTTCCATTATTTGGGGAATATTAGCAGACCGTATTGGGAGGAAACCAATCATTATTATCACAACTTTCTCCATGTTAGTACCTCTATTCTCTTGAACATCATTTGAATTAAGTAACCATTGCACTTCAGTAACTTTTTCTTACAATCTTCACTTGATTATATATGGATATTTATTTGAACCTCAGCCTTGTATTCAACACCTTATTTGGACTAAGCGTACACTACTGGATGGCAATAACTACACGATTTCTTCTTGGTTTTTTAAATGGATCAGTTGGCACAATAAGAGTATGGTGATTAAGTGAGATATAAAGTTAATTTTATAGCTTATTCAAGAAAGTGACCATTAGTAATTTGGAAATTGGTTTCTTTCAGGCTTATGCTGTTGAAGTTTGCCGACCTGAGCATCACACTATTGGCCTATCACTTGTAAAAATCATAAAATTGTATCAATGTGTCTTTCTCTATCCCTAAGCATAATAGGTAGATTATGATATCTACTTTATTTTTACAATTAGGTTAACACATCATGGGCAATAGCTCTTATTATTGGACCAGCCATAGGTGGTTATCTTGCACAGGTAATTATGAAAGTTGTATTAAATAAATAATATATATCCCCTTATTAATGCCATGATGTTATTTTTATACTTTTCACTCATTTGACAGCCAACAGATAAATTTCCAAACTTATTTTCTGCCGACTCATTATTTGGAAGGTATCTTGTTCTAAGCGTATTAAATTCTATTAGTAAAGTATTCTCTTCAATGTACTCATTCTTGTATATTTTTAATAGGTTCCCGTACTTCT
The DNA here is from genome assembly GCA_036936925.1 of Cenchrus fungigraminus. Classification (NCBI taxonomy): domain Eukaryota; kingdom Viridiplantae; phylum Streptophyta; class Magnoliopsida; order Poales; family Poaceae; genus Cenchrus; species Cenchrus fungigraminus. Next base: position 187,526,063 of record CM072769.1, read on the forward strand.
TACCATGTTTATTTATATCGATCTTCAGCTTTGTTGTTCTCATAAGCTGCATATGGCTCCCGGTATGTGCATTGACTGGTTTTATTATTTAGAGTATACTCGATCAATGGATATTATTCTTCCATTTTGTAGCATTTTGCTCATAAAATATCTATAATTTATAATAAGAAATTCTCATGTTTACATCGGTATTGCATTTTGCTTAAAATAGCTAATACAATGTGATATTGTCCCATGTTGAAAATGGTGTAATTTGGTCTCATCGCTATTTCAGAATCCAACATGTGAGAACCGAGTGGGTGCTCGAGTTTCTAGCAGAGATAGCGAGCATGCAGATGTCTCGTTTCCTTAGAAATTTTATCATTCAAATTATACAAATCTTATTTTTAAATATAGACTGTGTTATGCTAAATTGTACAGAAGTCCACGATTGAGTATAAAATGTAAGCACTGCTATGGGATTTTAAAAAATGAATAGTAAAAAAATCTACCACGAACATAAATATTTTTCTTTATTAGTTTTCCAATTATCTAGTGTTGCAGCATAAAACATGCATCTATTGGACTTTTGAGTTTTGTCTCATTGTTGCATGAATTATCTATTAATTTACTATAGAAAATCCATATAGATTCATTAGTATTGTTTATAACTACACTTTTATGTTTTATTCAATGATATGTATTCACTAAAATAATATTTAATACAACAAATATATGCACATATATTTTTCAGGAGACATTGCATACACACAAACTTCACAAAAAGGAACCTCAACATCCTGAATCTTTGATTGTGTATTTATCTGATTCTGAAGAGTTTGTTAAGAAATATAGTACTTCAACTAATAATAAGGGACTATTGACAAATTGGCCTCTAATGTCATCTATTGTTCTCTTTTGTGTCACATGCTTTGATGATATGGCTTATTCAGAGGTATGTCCTAATTATTTTTCAATAATTTGGTTATTTCATTACTATAACTTGAATGCACATGGTTGACTAATTAGAATCATATATTCGTAACATGAACTATCCTACCTTATTTGTTAAGCATGGAAATAATTTCAAAAATAAATTTTTATAAGTTGTGATATTAACTATTGTTGTTTGTATGAAGATAACATTAACTAATTTATATCTCATATAAATCCAGATTAGATAACACAAAACAATCGTAACATGGATGTTTTCTTCCCTTGAAATTTTAGTTCTTCATACATCAAAATGGTTGTTAATGAGAACCCCAAATTGTGTTACCAAAGGGAAAAATGGAATTGGGAAATTTTTAATTTAATAATTCTAACTTATTAAAAGATTACATATATATAGTAACCGCTAGAAAATGCATAATCTAAGCACTTACCTGTCATAATCAAATAGGCCTTTGAAAAAATAAAATTAGTAAAAATAATACTTCAGAAATAGATAATGAGTTTGTTAAAATTTTGTCTCTTATTGCTATTTATTGGTTGGACCTCACCATCAAAGAAGACCATATTGAGCAAAAAGTTGCATACAAGTTGAGATTATTTCAAAAATACAGAATAACGAAGAAATAAATTATACTCATAGCTGCCAAATTTCAATAGCATGTTGGATACTACATTCTACCAATAAATGTTTAAGTTTAATTTTTTAGTTAAATCAACATGTACTTGGGTTGTGTAAAAAAATCCCTATAGTATTAAAAAAATATGTCCATTATTTATGGTTCTTATTTTTAACTATCATCAATCATTATTATTTAGGAATATAACTTTGCCAATGAAATTGAGTCTCCATATTTTTTTTCCGTTGATGCAATTCAATAGTTTTGCTTAGCATGGTTACACTTGATCATCTCACTCGGATTTTTTCTTTGAATTCATGGAGAAAAATAAAATATGAAAAATTCAACTATTTGTAATTCATATGATCACTTAATTTACCTTTTTGTTCAAACTATTACCTTATATATTTGAGTTAATCCTTGATATCTTAAATGACCAATTAGATATTTTCTTTATGGTCCGAGAGTGACAAAAAGTATGGTGGACTAAGTTTCACATCTGAAGATGTTGGTAATGTACTTGTGGTGACAGGTATCAACTTTCAAGTCTAGGATGATCTATAAACTATGTTCTTTCTCCAATCATCTATGACTAAAAAAAGGCTAAAATTGGCTTCATATTCATGTTTTCTGCTCTAGCATATAGCATCATGTTATAGAGATTTTTTTTATAGATCTAGAGAGACAGTGGAATCCTAATAAGGTCCTTTATATATGCATTATGTTGGCTAAACACATTGAGTTTGTGAGCTTGCCAAATGTATTGTTTAGTATGGAATAAATTCGTGAACTTGCTATGGAAAATGTACATTGGCGCTAGTTATTAGCAATCATCTTTATTGGAAACCTTTCTTTAATCTCATTTTTTATTCCTATTAAAACATGAGCTTACTTGTTTATGTGTTGCAGGTGTTAGCATTCTTCTATATCAAACATTTATTTACCCCTATATTGTAAAAGTTTTCGGACTAATCAATTCTTCCCGTATTGCAATTGTGAGTATACAAGACATCATCACATTTTATTATTAGTTCCAATTAATACTTTAATATTTAAAATATAATGACCAATCATATTGTAGATTCTATCTATGGTGCTTCTTTTCACCTATCCACCTATGGCGAACTTGTCAAGACCATGGAAATTCGTTGTTGTAAATATTGCATCAGTGCTTAAAAGTTGTTCGGTTGTGAGTACCCTTGAAACTTGAAGTTATATGTGTCCATTCTTTTGAAGCACTTATTAGTACGCATTGGGAAAAAAACCAAATGTGTACACTGCAAGCTTACAATTTTTACAATATGAAAAACTTACTTTAAAAATATTTTATAAGTTGTGCACTAACCACAAACTTCTAATTATGTATATTTTCTAGAAATTGATAGGAACACTTGTTTAAAAGGCCCACGTGCTAAGTTTCTCATAGTACAAATATAATTAGGCTTATATGTTAATTAATACATTCTTGTATGTATATATCATAATAATATTGTCCATTTTTGCATGCATATTAGGCTACCGTTGTAACATGCTCCTTCATTCTTCAGAACAATTCTGTGGTATGTATCTTAACATTCTATTTCAATCGAACCAATCTTCTTATGCAAAAGATAAAGATGGATTTGTTTAATTATTAACAGCCTCAAGATCAAAGAGCAACTGCAAATGGCATAGCAACTACATTGATGTCCCTTTTTAAGGCAGTTGCTCCGGCTGGAGCTGGTATCATGTAAGTACAAATTTGGTCACAAGAATTTGCTATATAAACACTTTAATATTTTCGAAATGCCATATCATTATATATTCCTTTCAAACGCCATTTTATTTAAAAAAATATTTGACGCAAATGGGATAAAAATGATGGTACAAGTTCCATAAAATCATATATCAACATTATAGGGTAATGTCAGCTGGTTTCTTAAAAAAATTATAAGAGTATCTAGGAATAGTGTACATGACCTATCCTATAGCACCTTTAAATCATGAGTATTTAGTGTTCTAAAGTAAAATAGTAATGGAATATCAATCTTGGTAGTATAGAAGACATAAATTAATGTAGTTGTTTTTGTTTAATCATATATCATATGTTTATTATAATATGCTATAGCATGTGATACACACATGCTAGATAAATTATGTTACCCCATAAATATAGGATATTAGCTTTGACTGTTTCTTAATTGATTACACCAATGGTTGAATTGAACATCAATGCTAATGATTCTGATATTATGTCATATTAACATGTTAATGCAGATTTTCATGGGCACAAAAGCACCAACATGCTTTGATATTCCCAGGTGATTGTGTGTACTTTGCTCAATGTTTTGAGAAACTATGATGTACTCCCTTTGTCCCATAAAGAGCACAATTTTAATTTTTTTAGGACAAATTATGGTGGCATGAAAAGACTCTAATACCCTCATTTAGTTGCCACATGTAGTAAGTTTTGACATGCAAATCAAATCTGATCACTTAATTAGGCATGTAATTAGATCTATTTTCTAGGATTGCACTCTTTGTGGGATTTTTTTTTTTCAAAAGGTAGGATTGCACTTTTTATGGGACGGAGGGAGTAGGCTACAACTAGTGGGCATAAATGTTGATGCTTAGCACCAAAGGTTGATGTGTGAGTTTTGCAAGTCAAGCGTTCTTTCATTTTGGCATCAACAGTTCACTTCAGCTGGACTTCTTCGGTAGGGTCGTGTAAATGGGCATAGGGAATTGTTTGTTAACCTTTTCTATTGGGAACATGGGCATTTTGGTCGTTCCACCACATGCATAGCAAAAAAAGGCCAACGTGTTAGGTAATTGACACTTGTGGCTTCTCTATTACCTCACATCAATGCATCTGACAATAAGAAGTATTTTTCTCTCCAAACTTTTTAGCTAATGGTGCACCCATTCAAGGATACTACAACTAGTGGATGTTTCTTAATAACTTGCCATAATATGGAACTATGATGAAAACCATCAATTGTTAGATTTTTTATCCCTTTGATCATCTTTTCAATGCAGGTGACCAAACGGTGTTCTTCCTTTTGGACATTGTCGTACTTTTTGAGCTTATTTGGACATTCAAGCCATTTCTAGATGTGCCAAAGCAATCTTCTTCAAGCTAATCCATCTTGCTAATAATGGCTTGTACAAGTTCTATATATGTTATTTTATCATGACACGCCAATGCTAAGATTTTCTAATAAATGTGCCATTTTTCACACCATCTAAAGGTGCAATTTGTAACTAGCAACAATTTTGCTAGAACAACTTTGTTTTGGGGTTCTATCAACTTTGTACTACTATGTATCTTTGGGGGTGTAAATCCAGTATATGAAAATAGAAATGATTTTCTGCTAGTTAAGGAATCACTTTGCATGTAGCTAATGATGTTGTGTGCCAGTGTGACTATATATATAATAAATGAGTTTGCATGCGACTTGCAAAAGGTAGGGAATAGATGACTATTAAACAAGAGGCGATGTTTGCTGGATCAAATGTGCAAAACCAAGCTAGGATGGATGCATACTTGGATTTGGGCATTTGATGTAACCAAGTGCCAACTAATGCAAGCTTAGGCTTATCACCTTCAACACGTAGAAATGTGGATGAGTATGTTGCACCAATAAGTCGACAACTTAAAGACATCTATCACTGTCACGTTTATTTCGTGAATCAAATCAAAGGGAGATCTATGCAGAGAAGTGTGTGGCCTTATTAATAGATGAATTAATATATTATTTACACCAAGAACACGTGCGATAAAGACAAGTATACCACTGTCACGACTAGGGATGAAAACGGTCGAACACGAAATCGTAAATGTAGAAAAACGGTCGGAACGGAACATGATTTTTCTACATTTATGAAAGTAAACTACTACAAAATAATGAAGAATGACATTAAATTAACTAAATCTGACAACTTTTCATAATTCGGTAAAAACGAGAACAAAATCATAATGTAGAAAAACGGTCGGAACGGAACGGGATAGAAACCGTCTGTTTTCAACCCTAGTCACGGCACTTGTATTTTGCGAACCAACCAAATGCATGAGTGACTACTAGTGTACATGGATGAGAAGTTTTAACTCACTAGGAAAGTGCTCGTGCGTTGCTACGGGTATTAAAAGTCATAGATAGATACATTTCCGTTCTTAGTGGCAAACAACTAACATGTGTGCAATATATCCAACTTTATTAAACAAGCATAAAGAACATCTCATGTTCATTTGAATTACTGGTGCAACACAAATCGAATCATGGAGAGTCATTCATAGTTAAAAAAAGACAGTTAGTAGATGTATAGGAGAAAAGCTTCTGTATAGAAATGATTTTAGAACAAACCCTGCCAAACCTAATGCCTATCACTTGTTATCCTGCCATCAGTAGAGATCTTAAAGCTGAGCAGCAAGAAACATTCATCTGACAAGATGAGATATGATGACAAATGTTCATGTATCAAGATTGACAACTGCTCCAATAATGTTCATGTATCAAGATTGACAAAAACACGGTAGTCAGTGCAGGATCGATAGCATAATGGTAGTTCGGCCGTTAAGATAATGACAGTGGTTCTTCTAATGTTGCCTCATCATACATAATTTGTTTGCTCAATCTTATTCCAACCTCCAGAACCTTTCAGCACTGCATTCTCATATGCACTTGCGCATCTGCATAATAAAAAAAAACCAAAGAAACATGCTTAAGAATTTGTGTCTTGAGACAAAGAGAAGCCCAAATGGATCAACTGAATATTTTACATCTATAACCAGCAGTAGTGAGACATTCAAGGTATTCTATAGGCTACTCGAACCTACCTTATCATTCTCCATGACATCGTTTGCAGGTTTCACAGACAAAAACCTAGAAGATGGGAAGAGCCGAGGGCATACAAAATTAAGGCGCAATAATATTCTGCAGAGCCGTGCAAAATCACATATCACCGGTCAGAGCACCAGGAACCAAAACGAAAAAATGAGAGGTCACCGACTTACATGTTGGACTCGATGACGCGAAGATTGTCGAATGGGTCACAGCCGCCGCGGAAGCATGAGATGAAGAAAGCCATGGCGACGCCAGAATGAGTTTGGTACAAAACTAATCAATGCCTAGTCTGAATAAGAAGGCATTACAAGGATACCACACTTTAATCTAAGGCAGAGCGACAAGTATATATGTACTCTGGCTACAAAGACCATTTCTTCAATTAGGATTACAGCATCCATGGGGTGCTCGGACTTTTGATCATTCATAAATCCTAATTACTTACGTGTACATACATTATGAAAAACTAACCTGGGAAAGGCAAAGCTTGTCACCCCATGCATCTGTTGTCTTTCTTGAATTATTAAAATTCTGATCACTATCTGTGATGCCCACAAACAGGCATTCAAAATAATGTAGCTTTCAACAGAAATAATAACATGAAAGAGATCAGATGAATTAAAAAGCATCCAATTGCAACTTATATGACCAAATATGAAGGCCACTTGCAGCATGTCATGGGCAATCCAAAGCAAGGAACCTCAAGAAAGGTACCTGAGTTTATGGTGATGGGATCTTGTAAAGAGGTTTCCCTGGTCAGCTTCCTGGGCTGAATTTTGATAAAAACTTTAAAAAAAACCCCTCCTATCCAATATCATGTAGCACCTTGCATTTTTCTAGATCATATATCAGCTCGATGATTCTCGACATAATAACACCCCATGCTTCACACCGAGAATACGAAGAGTTAAATAAACCATATAGCAAAACAGCCACCTGCAGAGAAAATGCTCAACCATGACCAAATAAAGAATATATCATCAGATCTACTCAGACATGATATTAAAACTGAATCAATACAAAGAAACTTTCTTGATTATTTTTCCGGCCAAATGCGCTTGCTTTTAAGCAAACATCAGATTGAAAATTTAACTTTTTTATAATCCAAAGAATGCAAAAAAAATTATAAGGGTGAATTGGAGACACCCTTAATGAATTTGCAATGTCTGTGGCACAGGAGTAAATGACAGCACCTGCACGGTGATGGTGCTATCATGGTCCTCTTGATCTGCAGTCCTTCAAAGAATCAAGTCAGGGAGATCAAAGATCATACACGTGTGGAGGGGAACAGAAGCCAAACTCAAACTGTAGGTACTGCAATTTGAATATAGATGGAGACAGGGAATACGGATTACCAGAAGTCACATTTGGCTAGCCGTCCTCCTAGCTCGCCACCCCCTTCTTCTCGAGGCCCGTACACGCGCTGCCGAGGGGCAAGCTCCACCAGCCCAGGCAGCAGACGGGCGTGATGGCCAGACGCCGCTCGAGCATGCTTGAGTCTGGATCGTGATGGCCGCACGGCCGCACTTTGGGCGTTGGCTCGATTTTCCCCACCGGATCCCGCACGCGTGGGTCCTCGCAAGATCTGAGAGCACGCCCGCCGTCTATGATGCGGGCTGCTCCTCACCGAGCAGGGCGCCATCTCGCCGAGCCATGGACGAGACGAATGTGGCAGCGAGAAGACGGGGGCGGCAGCGGCGCGTAGGGATCGACGGAGGGAGCAGGAGCCACCATGGGGTGAGGGTGTCAGTTGCCTTCTCCTACGCCGGCGTAGGGGGCGACAACGGCGCGTGCGGCTCGCCCTTCTTTGTGTCGCCCGCTCAACCCGATCCACGGGGCCATTGGACGGAGGAGGGCGAGGTTGTTGCAGGGGAGGCTGGGAAGAGGGGCGGCGATGGGCTTGTCGCAAGGGACGCCGGGAGGGGCGGTGCACGAGGGGAGAGAGCGAGGGGAAAAATCAGGTTAGGGTTTGGGTGAGAGCGGGTAGGCGGGGATGGTGGGGGCGGGAGGATCCGAGGGAGAGCCGCGAGGAGGGGTGAAGGCGCGGTTGCGGAGGGGTGAGGTCGCGGGGCAGGGGCGCGGTCACGCGAGCGGACGCACGAGCGGGGGGCGGACGCGCGGGCGGAGCGGAAAAAAGACGCACCGATTTTTTCTCGTACTTTCATTCTTTTTAGGAAGGAGGAAGGATGCAAAGTCGGGGCCGGGTCAGTCGCTCAATTATTGTTGATTGATGTGTCGTTGAGAAAATCGAGCAGCAAGCAATCGTATCTGATCATATTGTGATGAGATGTGCAGTGACGCATGTGCTGATGCATGCCATGGGGATCGAATTCGATTTGGCTTTCTGTTGTTGGCTTCTCCCAATATAGCATCATGCATGCATGAAGAGATCCAACAATCAGCTAGCGTAAGGCAATTCGATTCGGAGTCCTATGTATGCTTGACCACCACGGAACCAAGCAAATTAATTAAAATCACGTCGTGCCATCTGTCTGGTACATGCATATATATATCTAGCTGTGTTTGTTGGCAATGGCCCCCCGTCGTCGATAATTCGTTTCCACAAGAAAAGGAAAGGAAAAGGCGTGTGCATGCATGTGCAGAGCTCATCACCACCCGTGACGCGTCCATCTCAGCCATTCGTGAAATCATTGCTGTGCTGCTGGGGGTCAGCAGAGAGGACGCGTACTGCACTTCATCCCTCTACCCGGGCGCCCGGGGAGAGCAACAAGCAATGGATCAGGACGAGGGGCATTCGTCGTCGGCGCCGTTGCTGGAGAAGAAGACCTCTGCAGCCGCCGCCGGCGCAATGGATCAGGGCGAGGGGCATTCGTCGTCGGCGCCGTTGCTGGAGAAGAAGACCGCCGCCGGCGCCGCCGCCGGGGTGTACTACGAGGAGGGGTGCCCCGGGTGCGCCGTGGACCGGCGCAAGGCGGCCAACCCGGGCATCCCCTACGGCAGCTTCATCTACGTCTGGATCGTCACCCTCTGCACAGGTAACTCCATTTCCATCTCCATCGCTCTGCTTGCTTTGATTGCCTCTTGTTCTTATTTTGTTCCTTGTCACCTAGCTACTACCTCACCTCTCATTAAATTAAACAAAGTCAACGTACCCATTATATTCTTTTCTTTTGCTCATTGTGACGAGAGAGTGATCATCAGCTGTTATATTTAATTTGTGGGGTAAATACCATATCCACGCTACACCTGTAAATTATGATTTTTTTATCCTAAAAAAAGAAATGTTTTCTAGGGGTAACGTCAATCAAAAGGATTTTTTAGAGGTATCTTCAAAAAGAAATATTCTAGTAAAATGGTATTTTTTCATCTAAAAAAGATTTTTTTTTGCGATGCGGGGTGGGCCTCCAGCGGTGAGGAACATAGGAGCAGGGTGGGCCGCCCTTGGCTCCTGCGCCCACCGACCGCTCGCCCGACGGTCTATGCTCCACCCGACGGCCATCTATCTGAACGGAGGAGAGAGAAAGATGGAAATAGAGAGAAGAGAGATTGGGTAACGCTGACAAGTGGACGCCACCACGTCATCAAAACCGCTCTGCAAAACAGCCGAAGAACGGAAAACGCACGAGTTCGGAAGATGAGAGGCCTCAAATACCCGGATTCGGACAGCAGAGGGAAACCGAACTCGCTCAAGATATGAGGGGGTCAAAAGGACTTAATCCATAAAATATGACATTCAACCTTATTTATCTTGGCCCAGTCCATACCAGCAATAATATTAGGCCTGCTCACTGCTCAGGCCCATTCCATCTGGCGGTCTTTTTTTTTCCTTCTTCTTCGACGCAATAATCAATCCTCCTCCCGGCCAGACAACAGAGGAAGGAGCTGAGGGGGGGCAGGGCAGCCATCCATTCTCATTCTCGTGTGTTCCGGCGCCCGTGACGCGATTCCAATGCCCCTGCGGCTGCGTGGTTGGATTGGTCTGGAACCCGTCCCGTTTGGCGCCACGTCCAATGTGGGTGGACTTCACAATTCGTGTTGGCTTCGTCTTCCCCTTTCTTCAATTCCCCGAGATGGGAACGCCGCCATAGACGAATCGCTCTCGCATTGGGCACCGGCCAGCGCCTCAAGGATTGGTTCTTGCCTTCCTTGATTCGCTAGCTTCTTCTGGCAGAGACGAGAGCAGGAGAGGTGCCGTTACTTGCGCGTTCCCATCTCTTGTGCTGTTCTGAGTAAGCATTGAGGGGGCTTGCAAGGAATTCCGACCATGGGGGAGGAAGGCACTTCGGCGCCGTTGCTCAGGGTCAAGGAGGAGTACCACCCGGGGTGCCCCGGCTGCGCTTACGACCGGAGGAAGGACCGCCTCAGGGGGATGCCGTACAAGGAGTTCCTCTATGTCTGGATGATTTCTCTCACCGCCGGTACACACTTCTCTTCCTTATTACCAACACCCTCTCCTTTCTGGGCCCTTGAAGATGACATTTCTCTTGACATTCTGTTCTGGATGACCACATGTTACATTAGCTAGCACTTATGAGTTATAACTAATGCTTGTGGGTTCCAAGACAGAGAAATGTACTGCAGCATGAGTTTGTACTTTGTAGCACCAATTCTCTGCTACTGTGTCATACCAGCAATTTACAAAAAATTTCCTGCTGTGAGTTGTGAGGCTGCAGGTGCTACTGATTTTTTTTCCAGTAATTATGGGTTGTTTGCAGTGCCTATGAAGATGTACTGACAGAGGCACCTTCCGGCGGAATATTAATTTGTGACAAGTTGCAGGAGACCACTTAAATTATGCGGCATTTAGGACTCAACAGTTTAAAATTTTGTACTTACACTCTTAATCATGTCACAATCTTTAATAATGCACAATCACTGTCTTTGTTTAAGGTTGATTTCTCCTAGTACGCGACCACTTTTCCCAGGTCTTATTCATACAGTTTCTTAGTCACTATCAGCATCCGCACTTCTGAACCTACACAACATTACTGGCATCTTTTTTCTGATGTTGCTAATATTTGCTTCTCTTTTCTTTATTTCCATAAATACTGTCCATTGCATACTTACTGTTTCTGACTTTCTTTCTCTACTTTTCCAGCTTTACCAATATCATCGCTGTTCCCCTTCTTGTATTTTATGGTACGTACACAATTTGGTTATTCAGGGTTTTGCTATATGACAAATAAGTAGCTAGTACATCAACAATTTAATGTTCTCTTACTACACAGATAAGAGACTTGAATGTTGCTAAAAGAACAGAAGATATTGGCTTCTATGCTGGTTTCGTAGGTTTGTTCTGATCAGTTTCTCCCTCATAGTCAGTTTGGCTTAGTTCGATATTTATAAATGATGATTTTTTTTTGGTGAGTGATCAGTTACATACTATGGGTCCTTTCAGGTGCTTCATTTATGTTTGGTAGATGCTTGACTTCAACAGCTTGGGGAATAGCGGCAGACCGTATCGGGAGGAAACCAGTTGTTGTATTCGGCATTTTCTCCGTGTTAGTAACATTCTGCCTCCATTTATACGGAATAATGTTGATTGAGCGGGGAAATGGGACTCTCAACTTACTTCTTTTAAAATTTCTCAGGGTTGTGTTCAATACTTTGTTTGGGCTTAGTGTCAGCTATTGGATGGCAATTGCTACACGATTTTTGCTTGGTGCTTTAAATGGTCTTCTTGGACCAATTAAGGTATGGTGAATTTGCAAGATTTTTAATGTTGCAATGCACTGTAGGTAATAACATCTTGCTTGAATTTCACAGGCTTATGCCATTGAAGTTTGTAGACCGGAACATGAAGCTCTAGCATTATCACTTGTAAGATACAAAATTCACATTGATGTGTTACTAATATGTCTTATATCCTAATGATTTTCATACTTGAATTCACTTTCATGTAATTTAGGTCAGCACAGCATGGGGAATAGGTCTCATCATTGGTCCTGCTCTAGGAGGCTACCTTGCACTGGTACAGCAGTGGCGATTTTACAATGTTAAAACATACCTAACTGTCTATTCTAATCTAGTTACCTTGTGACAGCCTGCAGAAAATTTTCCAAATGTCTTTTCACCTGACTCACTCTTTGGAAGGTATTTCTTTTTTACATAGCAGAAGATCTAGTTCCAAATAATCATTTTACAGAGTACTTATTTTTCTATGAAACTTGTCAGGTTTCCATATTTCTTACCATGCTTATGCACGTCAGCCTTTGCTGCTGCTGTTCTCATAAGCTGCATATGGATGCCGGTAGGTGAAATCACTTTGAATTCATTTGGCATCCACCAATATTTTGTACTTTAATTTTGATTCCTCTGTACCCACTATAAAGTATCTCAAAATATTTTATAGGAGACTTTGCACAAGCATAAAGTTAGTGAAAATGAAAACCAGAGCATTGAAGCTTTGGAGGCTCATCTGATTGATCCAAAAGAAAAGGTTGAAGAAAGTGGAAGTTTGAATACCAAGAAGAGTTTATTCAAGAATTGGCCATTGATGTCATCAATAATTGTCTATTGCATTTTCTCCTTCCATGACATGGCTTACACAGAGGTACTTGTTTATTACCACTTGTGGGATATTTATTTATGATTTGAAAAGCTAGGAAAAATCTATGCATGTTATGAACATATCTAGTACTGCTCTGTTAGAGATCTGAATAACTTGGTCTTAGTGTCCTAATAATGTTTAATATGGTGTATTCATTCTGGGATTAAAATTTTAGTAAGAAAAAAAAGCTACCAGAAACTGGAGATTTCAAAATACTCGGAGAAAAGTGGCATAATTTTTTGGAACACGACTTCTATTGTTACATAATCTTGTAAATTCATATAGGTTAGTTAGCTATTAAATACAGTGGATGTTTCAAGAAATAAAATTTTAACATGCACCTTATGAATCATCAGTTGCCATCAACGGAGCAATTTATCCCTATCAGTGTAAGGGTTTTTTTTTTAATTGTTGTGAATACCATTTTTTATCCTTGGTTACATATATGAATTTCTATGAACATATAACTTTGTATTTCCATGTTTATTTGAAATTAAAAATGATCTGAAATTTTGTATTTGTGTACTTCCTATTGCCTTGAGGACCTAATCCCCCTGCCCCCTTTTGAATAGTCTAGAAGATACTTAAGCATGCATTAGAGCCCTAATAAAACTAATTCCAGGTATTCTCTCTATGGGCTGAAAGTGACAAGAAGTATGGTGGACTTAGCTTATCGTCTGAGGATGTAGGTCAAGTGCTTGCAGTTACAGGTGAATTTTCTTATTATTGTTAGTGTTAATACTTTGTAAAAACTCCAATATAGTCTAAAGTGGTTTTTGTACTGCAGAATACTAATTAGATACCTTTGTGTAACCAATTATAAAAATGATTTCTCGATCATTCCCTTGAAGCTGTACTAAATGTGCAAATTCTGTCCTCTTCTGGTTGCATACTTGCATCATTGTTATTCGGAATACTTGTAACCAACATTTTGGTATTTGTGATAATGGCATTTACATTATTTTACCTCTTCTGTTACAGGTGCCAGTCTTCTTGTATATCAACTGTTCCTGTACCCTCGTATTAACAAAGTTCTTGGTCCTATCAATTCTTCTCGGATTGCAGCTGTGAGTAAAAACTTAGTTGATGCAGTCCCTTTCCTCTTCTTGCTGCTTATCTGAACTATTTTGCTCAATCTTGCAGATCATGTGCATCCCTATCCTTTTTGCCTACCCTTATATGACATACCTGTCAGAACCTGGATTATCAATCGTTCTCAATATTGCGTCAGTGATAAAAAATAATCTTTCTGTGAGTATCTTTTGCATCCCCCTGCTATTTGATCTTTTAGAACCAAATAGCTGTGTAGATAGCAGTTTTGATACATTTCCAAAGTATGCAGTTACTCTGCTCAGAAAATGGAAAAGAAAAAGGAAAAAAAAACTTTAGTTTCTGGTGATGGTTGAAAAGTATTAAGCATATGAGTCTTGCATCATTACCCACCACCTAGCAGTCTATGCTCTTTTTCTGTTCAATATTTATATTGTATGCGTTATTTATTTTCTGTTATAATAAAAGTTTTTGTGGTATACTATATCAGGTTACCATCATTACTGGCACTTTCATCCTTCAAAATAATGCTGTGGTATGCACACATGCGTTCATCTTAATTTTTGTTGTTGAAGTTCTGCTCCTAAACTGCAACTTACTGATGCCAATACTTGTTAACAGCCTCAGGACCAAAGAGGAGCTGCAAATGGATTGTCCATGACAGGAATGTCATTTTTCAAGGCAGTTGCTCCAGCAGGAGCAGGCATTGTGTGAGTATACTTTGTTCGTTGTAGCTTTTTTTGAAGAAATATGCTAAGTTCCAGGTTGAAATAAACTTGCAATGTGCATCATTGTCTGTAGTTAAATGAAATGTCCCTGAGGCTTAAAAGATAGGAAGGCTGAGGTGCATTTTGAATTTGACTACTACATCTGCTGCTAAATTATGTTCCAAAAGTAGCAGATTGGATCTACTAATGTCCCATTGCTTTGTAAATTTGGTTGAGAATGTATCTGCTCCACGTGAAGCATGTACTGTACTACTGTTGCTGATTCATTTTTGGTGTATTTATTCAGGTTCTCGTGGGCACAGAAACGGCAGCATGGTTTCTTCTTTCCAGGTAAATATAGGTTCCTTTTTTTAGGAAACTCCAGATACCTTTTATTTTCTTTTTGGCAGTGCACATAATTAATTTTTCTAATTCTACCCACACAGGTGATCAGATGGTGTTCTTTCTTCTGAATGTGATTGAGTTGCTCGGACTTATCCTCACATTCAAACCCTTTCTGGCTGTGCCAGAGCAATATGATAGAAATTAAAAACTCGAAATGTGGGAGTTTAGGAATATCCAAATAGAAGCCTGCACCCATCAAGTATGCGCGGGTGACCCATGAGGTAAAGGGCATAAATGCCCTTCCACCAGGTGGAACCTGAGAGAGGTAAATGGAGATTTTTGCGTGTAACTATAAGCGTTATTATGTAACTGCAGCATTTTAGTAGAGGAAATGTATAGTTGGTAAATGGCGGCCAATCGATTGCTTCCTTTGACTAGGCAGGCATTTGTGCTGAGTTGCTGCACTGTAAGTAGCAGTAAGCCAGTAATGTAAGGTATTACAGCAACGCGGAATTATTTATCGGAAATGAAATTAGTAGACATTTCTTCCGTGATGGTTTATCTGGTTTGGTTCTATTTGCTCTGCTTGTTCAAGATTCTATTTTTGTTCTGCTGAGTGCTGCCCGTCCCATCCTTCTGCGTCGTGTAAAAAACATGGCATCCTGAATCGCCTGTAAACATAAACTAGCCAGAGAGCACATGCTAAAAACTGTCGAAGCAATGCGATTGTGGTGAATTTCTGTCAGAAAAATTGCAGCATACCAGCCATTTTGTTCCAGGTGGGAAACTGTTACGATTTGGTGGCTCAGTGAGGTTGAAATCGTGTTAAATTTGGGAACGAATTCCATTCTTAGGCGTGGATGATTCGTAGAATTCTGCTAATATAGGAAGATGACAGAGATAAAAAGACGGTCCAAGTAGGACAATTGCCCCGTTTTTTGTTGCTGCGCCTGAATCTTGCTTGATCTGTTGGATGCTCATTCGGCAAGGGCTATGATGGAAAAAACTACGGCTATATGGTGGAATAAGAGAAATAGCTTCAGGGAAGAAAGCAAATGGAGAACAACCGTGCAAGTTGCATTTGTGACAGCAGCACTAGCTGATCAATTTCAGACAAAGAGGACAGAGCCGCTATTGTCGGTTTCCTGTCAGACAAGCAAATGGAGCATGCCGGAAACCGGTGTCCTAAAGATGAATTCAGACAGATCCTTCAATTGTAAAACAAATTCTGGTGGATGGGGGCTGATAATTTGTGACGAGGATGCAGCAATAATACATGCTGGAGCAGGTGCTGAACCGTTTCTGCAGAACGCTCTTCATGCACAGTTCATCAGCTAGCTGTGTGGAAGGTGCTTGAGCAGAAGGCCAGCATCTAGGACTCTAGGTTGGGAATATCTCGACTTATTCTGGAGACTGATTCAACTTAAGTGAAAGGTGCTTGAGCAGCAGGCCAGCAGCCCATTCTAATACTCAAGTGAAAGGTGCTTGTGTCAGATTGTTGGCAACGCCCGATGCCATGTTGTTGCCCCGCAGTGGCTCCACAGTACCAGAGGGCCGGTCCTGGGGTTTTCGGGGCCCAGGACAAGTTACAAACATATTAAACTCTTAAATCCCAATGCGCAATGTCATCACTAATGTCCTATTAGCATTGATCGATCATTAATGACTTGTTGCAACGAACGTGCAATACTTATATGATCGGTATTTACAGATAAAGCATGCAATACCAACTAATCTAGTTATTTGAGCCGGTGAGGATCAAAGCTGGTTAAAAAGTCAAATTGAAAATTTTGTACCTTGGCTCCTCCGGTTAACTTGCATGCTTGCTTTTTGCCTGAGGCCCTACTCTTCTATGTCAGAATCGGCTTCTAGCTGCGGTGAGACTCGAGTAATCGAGTGCCGAGACACAGAGTGGAGACGCAATCACGATAATGGCACGCCGCAAAAAGCGAGTCTGCAATTGGCGATCGACTGCCGGTGCTGTCATGATCGAGGCGAGCCGTCGAGCCGCGATATGCTTGCCTCTATCTCCGATCCATCATCACGCACTCCTGCACGATTGTGTCGAAACTAGAGATGCGCGAGTCGAGGAGACCAGCGGCCAGATGGGAGCGCGGAGAATACATACTTGTATATCTACAACAGAATACATACTTGTGGGGCCCTTTGACTTTGGGGGCCCAGGCAGGCCGCCCCTCTTGCCCCCCTCAGGGCCGGCCCTGAGTACCAGAGATTATATATACATACTCCCCTCCATATCACAAATAGATGGGCTTTTGGAAAAAGTTCGGTCAAACATTAGCAATATAAATCATGAATAACTTTTAAGTCGTTGAGTTTGGAAATATGAAAATCATATCAATAGATTTGTCTTGAAAATTACTTTCATAAAAATATGCATATATGTAACTTTTCAATAAGTATTTTTATAGAAAATAGAAATTAAAGTTGTGTTGGAGACCGTGTCGCTGTCCTAAAGCCCATCTATCTGTGAGTATATTCACCTACAATCCTCCGCGCATGGATTATTCTACTTAGGAATTAATTAAAAACTTGGATTATTCTCCCAGTGTTTGCCGCCACACAACCAGCTGCAGCACGTCCTCGTGAAAAGCACCACAGAGTTGGACTATACTCCTCCACAGTGTGTACAACATCGAGAGCAGGAATGAATGGCCATTACAAATACGTCGCATGTGACGTATTCCCCATAACTTTTAGAGTTGCTTACGGTATCAAGAGCAGGCATCGTCATTATATTGTGACTTGCTGCCCATAATGTTTGGAGTTGCCACCATTCCTGGGTGCAACTCCCCTGGATTTCCCATTGCTTATTGATAGTTTTTGTTTGTTAAGAGTGTATATATGCCCACTCTTAGTCTAGTGGTTGCCAGACTTCTCCAAACTCCATCGCTAAAAATCTGCTCACTCAGTCCACTTAATTGTACTAACTTCCACCAGATAAGAAGCAATGGCGCCTTCGAAAATGAATCTCTCTGTTGTCCTCCTAGTCGTCATCCTCCTACCCGTCGTCATGGCAGCTCGTGGTATGCATGCAGCCACATTCGATCATAAACTACATACATGTTGCAATTGGCAATGTCATTGGATTAATCTTTTGCTAAAAGCTGTTTGATTGATGCAATTTTGACATTTACTGCCTAAATGTCCATGCCTGGATCTGAACCATATGCAGGACCAATATCCGGACGGAAAGAACCTTATACTTGCGGCAGCAAACAGCTGAGCGGCAGTTATAAAGGGCTATGCTTTCCAATTTACGGCGACGAAGGTTGCTTTGAATCATGCCGACACGACAACACCAACAACGATGACGGCTACTGTGACTGGTTCAAATGCTGGTGCTTTGACTATTGCGCCTCTGAGACAGAGACGGAGGCTGTTGCTAGCGCTCCGATCAAAGATCAAGCAATGATCCCCGCCTGAACAAGAACAATGATCCTCGTCTCTTATAACAATACTATATAAGATTGTGTCGTGGACTTGCGGGTCAAAATAAATATGTATTTTTCTGTGCAAATATTGTTGATGAACAAAGAATAAGGTATGCCGAGAAAAAATGGAGCTTCTCTTCAGATGCATATTTTTCATTTCTCCATTGCGTAGTTCATATCGAGCCATCCAATGCACATATAGATAATTCAATTTAGACATGGATAAGAGTGTCAAGCTAATTATGAAATCCGCACCAAGCAAATACGCTTACTATAGGTGTATATATGGAGAAACCGAGAAAGTAATATACTTTATTCCCCTCCAATCCTCCGTCAAAGGGCAGGCATCTGTTTACGTTCTATTCGATATTTTGGGCTTGTGATTTCCGCTATATATAGATCGAAGCAGAGATGGCGTCAACTAGATAATAAAGTACACATCGTGCATGATGTGTGTAGCTGCTTCCGTTGCATAAAGATCGATGACTCTACCTAGACTACCTAGCTGCTAGTCGAAAAGCTAAAATACATGCTGCTGCGCTAGATCCAACGTGCCATCCCACGCGACGGTAAGAGATCACACCAGCAACATACCGGCAAAATTTCGTAATAAGACTCATTGGATGACATCGAGGGGAGCATGCATTTTCTTTGCACAATGCATGCATAACCATTGCGAATTCATACTTGAAAACCTCTCTCAACATAGCATTGTGGTTTTTGTCATAGCTATTGTGACTAAAAAATAATCCAACAATCTGTGTCTATATTGTTTTCATTTTCCCCATCTGAGTAGGGGCTTGCTAACTAACGAGCGACCGTTTCAAACGATCGATTCCAGACATTTACTTCCCACCCCGCCACTTTCCTTTTAAGGAAAGATGAAAATTCCGCAACTTTCTCTTTTTGAATATCATAACTTGTACACATAACTTTGATGCATAACTTCGAGCTATAAATTTTTGTTAGATAATTTCTAAGCATAAGTTTGATGACACGCATAACTTGTACGTACAACTTGTATGCACAAATGTTTGAAGAATAACTTGTGTGTATAATTTTTTCTCTACGATGATTTGTGCGCATAACTTTTTGTAAATGACGAGTTATACATATATTTTTTTCTGTACCGACGAATTATACATATAACTTATAAAAAAAATTTGTGTTGGATGAAAAAAAAAGAAAGATAAAAAATAAAACGTGTGAGGGCAGGGACCCCCGACGTGGGAGCCCCAGCGGGACCGTGCGCGCGGAGCGCACGCCCACTATTCTGGTTTTGCGATCTGGGTATTCGAGTATTATGGCTTCCCATTATCCCATATATTCCTATAGGAGTCCTGCTTTGGTATCTGTGTCACCATCGATCAGCCCTACGCATAAGATTTCCCTCTCCGCGCGCCGTCCTCTCCCATATGCAGTCATATATTTTTGTTATAGCTTAGGTGCTACGGCAGTAGGCTTCCACTGATCAAAGCTAACCACCACGGTGTTGTAATCAGATACAATTAACGATGAAGTAAAACAAGATCAAACAGTTTTACACAAGATTTAATGTGGAAAATAAACTCTCCCAATGTGAGAGAAAAATCACGAGCGCTAGCCAGCAAACACCCCTCACTATAATCAAGAGTCGGGTTACAACGCCGATGGGGCGGTTTACAAGAGAATGATGTATACTGGCTTCCTATAAGAAGTGAAATTGGCTCGGGCAAACAAAAAACCACCCTTCAATATTAGAATGTTATTAAACTCATTGAATATTAGAATGGCTCGGAGAAACAAAAAACCACCCTTCAATAAAATTGAACAGAAAGTCTACGGTTAAATGTTAAAGAAAATAAATGGCAACTCTTTGCAAAGAGGGTAGTCAAACTGATCACATAAACGACCGGAAAGGACCAGTGCGCGCCCCCACTCCCGGTTGCCTGTGGTTCAAGATTGCATCATGCGAGACGGAGCCTTAGCCTAGAAGCAACCGTCCTCTCCCCCTCCTCCCGGCCCCCTCCCTCCCGGCTCTAGTGAGCTCGCCTCGCCTCGCCGCAGCGGGTAGGGAGAGGGCCCCCCTGGCCTCTTTGTAGTTGTAGATATAGCTCCTCGAAGTACACTCTCAGTAGTATTTCGCCGTTTGGCTTCTTGCCCGGAGATGGTCGTGGCCCATGCCGTCGCTGCCATGGTTTTCCTCGGCTATCTCGTCGCCGGCATCACCGCTTCCGAGGTCTGTTCAATAAATCCACCCCCTCTTGGCTCAGCTCTGCTTCCCCTCGCCTTGGATCTGAGTCTTCCTCCCTATCTGTGTCCACCCCACTGGTGTTCCAACGCCATCAACCTAGATCCAGCCGGAGTAGGGGTTGATCTGTGTGCGCCTCCTTTATATCGGCACTTCCTTTGGGACGATCTGCTTCCTAGGATGGTTGTGATGCAATTCCCCCTTCTCGGTGGTTGTTCTGACGCCCTTGCCCCCTTCTGGGTTGTAGCGAGGTGGCCGTCGTTGAACGCGCCGGAGTACTCTATCGCTGTCTTCATCGACGCTGGCACTGTTCCCCTCCACCCCATCTCCCACCGCCGCCCCTTTGTAGTCATCGGTTTTGCAGATCCAATCGTTGTTAACCCCCACCCACTGCATCACTGGCTGTTCCGCCGGCTCTGTCCTCATCATGGATGTAGCGACTCGCCGCCGTTGAACGTGTTGTTGCGCCACCGTCTTCGTTTCATCGTCGCCGTCGTCCTTGCCGTTGCAGACGGCCTCGATGCGTCGATGTGCTCCAGGATCCACCCGCCGCTCCGCTCCGCCTTCCGCCCCCTCCAAGCAGCTACGGATCTTGCTGTTCGAAGACCGCCTCGACACTTACCCTTCTGGTGAAGATCAGGATTACTCGTTTCCTCCGGGGATTCGACTACGAGCCTAACCTTCTACAACCGTCGCTTGGCGTGGTCCCTCCACCCAGTTGTACGCGCCGCCATTGGCGCCCCTGCGGCTCACTGCCGACGAGCTCGTCTGGATCTTTGCCGTGATGGCTTATGTGTTTTGCTGGTCTTTGGACCCGTTTGTATTTTAGTCCTCTGCGAAGGACTTCTGTGTAAGATGGCTACTTAATATATATAAAGTGTTTGTTGTCAAAAAAAAAAACTAACCACATAAACCGTCATATTTGCAGGTTATCTTCAAAGGGATGTACCGGACCAGGTTCTGGTCCTTGCTTCAGAAGGAGGATCGCCTGTTTATTATGAAGGCGGGCTGTAGGGTCATTGAAACAACCGCAATGGAAGTGTTTGCAAAGCATGGCTGGTGTTTTTATAATAGAATTGTCCTTTATATTTTTCCTTTTGAGAAATTTTTTGTCTTGTTGGCTCACAACTTTTATGTTGTAATTTCCTAAATCAGTGTTTGAACGCATGTAATAAAGAATTGCCATATGCATCAGTAGATGCAGAAGCTGGAATATCAATAAATTCCCTTTTCTGAAAAAGCCGTTTACTCTACCAAACCTATGGCTCACATCCTAAGCTGAACCCTGATCTCTCTAGTGTTTCCTGCATCAGATGGAAAGCTAAGACAAGCTTTTGCTTTCTGCTGTTCATCAGTGAGTCATCTGAACCACTGTGCTGCATATAATTGACAGTATCCCAAAAAATATCACTACTAACTTGCTAAAAAAGCTGACCCACACAAATTCAATAGTATTGACTATGATTTTCTACCGTGTAAGACTATATATAGGCCACAAAACTAAATCAAGTGCCTAAACAACTTTGAAACCATTTGTATAGGGGTCTTTTACGGTGGACCATACCACCTCATACCACTATTGGAAAAGGACCAGTATGAAAAGATTCGATGGTTGAGATTAATTGTATACCACCACAACTAGCACTAGTGGTATGGGGTGGTATACATAGGTGGTATAGTGGTATGGGGGTATTGTTGGTAGTTTTTCTTGGTGGCATAAACGAAATATATGATTTCTTCATTTCAATTTTTTTTCATTTTCCTCTCGTGGTATGGCCTTTTTTCAAATTTCAAACGAAAATTTTCATTTCAAATTTCAAAAACATTTTTTTTCAAATTTTTCAAAAATGAAAATTTCATTTCAAATTTCAAGAATGTTTTTTTAAAATTTCATTTCAAATTGTTTTCAAATTTCAAAAACGAAAATTTTCATTTCAAATTTCAAAAATGATTTTTTAAAAAAAATTCATTTCACTCTAGTGGTATGGCCAAATGTTTTTCAAATTTCAAAAACAAAAATTTTCATTTCAAATTTCAAAAAATTTCTTTTCAATTTTTTCTTGGTAGCATAAACGAAATTTGTTTCTTGGTCCGATGTTGCAAAAATTACCTATTTACCCTTACCAAAAATAGCTATATACTGCATACTGGTGGTGGGGTCCACCGTAAAAGAGCCCTTTGTATAACCTGTTCGTATGCCCCCTAATTCATGTAATTGAATTCAAAATTAAATTGCTTATTGTTCAGCTAAAGGGTCCAACTCCAATGTAATGAGCGAAAAACATTTTTGCAAAGATGAAGCAACCCAAATACCGTACTGGATTAGATATACCAGTGAGCACATGATCCATTGAAGAAGGCAAAATTCATAACCAACAGCAAAACTGCAGTTGGTGTCAATCAGCATTGCAGATAGATACCATGAAACAAGACGAGGTCAAGGTGACGAAGTTACCCTCATGTGAGCATGGCGGCAGCCTCAGTAACCTTAGCACGGTGTAAGCTTATGGGCACAAAAATAAATTACTATCACTCTATCAGGATACAAGATCTCTAGATAAGCACCTGCCACTTTGTCGGTCTTTCAGTAAGCATCCCAGACAATTCAAAGGATGTTGTGGTTTTGTTTCTTGTAACTCTGCGCTTTAGGTCCTAAAGTGGCATCGTGTAAAACTTCTCTTTCTTAATAAAAATGTACTTTGCACGTCTTAAAAAAATAAGAAGAGAAATATTTAAAGTAAGTAAGCCCGAAAATTCACAAACATCTCATGAATGGAGAAGTCAGCTGGCCCGCGGGAGGTGGGAGCCGAGGCCCGAGCGCGGGAGCGAGGGGAGTCGCCTTTTGGAATGTTTTATAGTTGTAGAGATGTAGAGATCAGATGGCACGACCATTTCAAATATAGAAAGAAAAAATTTACCTTTGGTTGTTGTAGAACTCTACCTTTTTGTTGGGTTTTTCTTTATTTCATTTCACATAGTGGCTAAATCTTACAATCACTAGGTCAAAAACGATTTGTGCTGACGGCTAAAAGTGATTTCTGCTGGCGGGTGGAGCAAGTCAGTAGAAATGGCTATCTATGCTAGCGGGTGACATAGTCAACCGCCAGCACTGTGAATTTTACAAAACGACTCGAAATAAATAGTGGTTTCTGCTGGCGGGTGGAGCAAGTCAGTAGAAATGGCTCTCTATGCTGGCGGGTGACATAGTCAACCGCCAGCACTGTGAATTTTACAAAACGGCTCGAAATAAATAGCAAAACAATTTTATTTAGGGGAGGAACCCCACTGGCCAGCCACCCACCCGTCCTCGTCGCAAGTCACACCATTTTTCGCGCAAAGTCACGACACTACGCGGTCGGCGGGATTCGAACCTGTGATCTCCTCCTCGCACGAAGCCTCCTCTACCACTACACCACACACTCATATGCATCTATATCTAGTTTTCATTCTACTCATATTATACTACATGGAGTGTAAATTGTTTTTTAAGACTCTGAAAGGTTTCAAATTAAAAAGTTGTCAACTACAAAGTTTCATAACTTTCTGAGATCTATAACTTTCATTTTGAGCAAAACTTCATTTGAGGTTGTTTACAAAATTTGAATTTTAAATTTGAGAGATTCAAACCTAGTTTTTCGTTTACAATATGATTTCAAATAAAAAATTGTAAACTACAAAGTTCCATATCTTCTCAAGATCTACAACTTTTATTTTGAATGTTTCTCCATTTGAGGTTGTTTGAAAATTTCAAATTTTCAAATGACTAGATATTCAGACGTACTTTTCGTTGCCAAAAGTAATTCAAAATAAAAATGGTTCAACTACAAAGTTCTCTAACTTTTGAAGATGTACAACTTTTATTTTGGTCATTTGCTCATCCGGAATAGTGTTAGTAACATTCTTCACAAATCTTATATACTTCTCACATAGTTTCTTGAAGCTATATAAGAGAGATAGATTTTGTGAACAAAATTACCTCCACTTTGTCAAACGAAGAAACAATCTAAATAAAAGTTGTACATCTTCAAAAGTTATGAAACTTTGTAGTTTACAACTTTTTGATTTGACAAAAGTTTACTGCTTTAAAAACGAATTGTTACTTTTGCAAAAGCACAATGCTCGCGGTCGACATAAAGCAATCGTCAGCACAAATGTTTCCATTTGTGCTGACAGGCGTCTTATGTCACCCGTCAGCACTGTGCCATTTGTGCTGACGGGTGACATAAGCGCCCGTCAGTACTGCGTCTACACCCGTCAGCACTATCTCAACACCACAGTGCTGACGGGTACCAATTGCGCCCATCAGCACTCTATTTTCCTTGTGTCAGCACAAATTGTTTTTGACCTAGTGAATTTGGAAACTAAATTTACCCAGTCACTTGGAGGTGCCCTTACAAGTTACAACCCGCTTATCCCGTCTCTTGTCTCAACATTCAACTTACTTACCGCCTTTTATTATACTTGCTCTCAGGGTAACTCACGTTGTTTGCAGCATTGAGAGACCAGGCATGTCCATTAATAATAATACGTCAAATGTGGTAGCTTCCCAAAGACCTTTGGTAGCAGTTGATAACACCAACCGGTACCAAAACTTGTACTTATAGTGTCTTGGATATGGTACCAATGACGAGTTTCCAGTAGTGGACGTCCCCATGTATATTTTCAGCAGGAGTAATTAACTTGTTGACAGAAATTTCGTTTACAGTGATCTTGAAAACTATAGAAAGCTTATAAAAGCTATGAAAATATCAAATGTAAATAAGCCTTTGCAAACCAAAATTTCAATGCTGGTGTCAGGTCTCATCACGTCGAGATGAGCATGGCAAGTAATGGGTTGTGATTACTTCAGTTTCATTTTTTTGTTTTTGAGTTGTGTAGTTTCAGTTTATTTTAGGATCCTTTGGAGTTATTTAAATTTCTACTTGTAGCAATCTGCTAACAGATGTCAAAATTTTGTTTTGTTTTGTATACATCTTAACACTGAATAAGTTCCATGAGTTCCAATTTAGACTTACGAGGTACACGTGTGCATTTTTGTTGTGTGGATATTTCCACAACCAAGAAGTTTCCTCGGTCTGAAACCACTTAACATAATGTTACCTTTAGCTTAAGTGAATTAATCGATTGTCTAGCTTATGCTAGTTTGTCTTGTCATCAATTTACAAGTTACATATTATTAAAGTTGGAGTACTAATATCGCACAAAACTAAATATTAAAATGTGAAATACTTATTTTTCAATTGTAGCTGCATCGTACATGCATGGTGGGCAGAGCCATTGCTGTAAATTTTTGGGGCATTCTCTCTGATCGTATTGGACGGAAGCCTGTCATCGCATTTTCAATCTTGTCTGTGCATGTATTACAGAAATTATCAACACAGATTTTCATGGGCACAAAAACGTCAAGATGGTACTTTCCTGCCAGGTAAACTATCATTTTTCTACAATACCTTGCATAAGGTTTCATTTTTTTCTTATGGTAATTAATAAACTAGTATACAAAAAGCATAGTTTTGTTATGTGGGATATTTCCTTGTGATAGTAGAGTACATGAACATTTGGATTGTCGAATATGCAGGTGATCAGGTGGTGTTTGTGGTGCTGAATTTGGTTCCGTTTCTGTCATAAGCTAAGGTGTTCAGTTGATTAGAGAAAATTTTGATGTATTGTAATAATTTTTTCTTGAAAGGCCATGTATTTATTAAATTTGTAATGTCATTGATGCATCTTGCTAATTAGGTAGGCACAGGCTTCAACCTGAACCGCTCCTTATATTGTGTCCCAAAGCTAGGTGCCACGATGACTTGTCTGTTCTTCAGTACTACTGTATATATTAAGTAAATCATTAGAATCATTTGTGTTTCCTGAAGTTCATCATTGTGGATTGATCCTTTAGTAATTATAAGCCGATGGAACCGATTCCGTTAATTCCGGATTAGTGGCAGGAGCATCCAATTAAGCAATTGCAGATTCACAGATATGGAAGGCTGTTGCTGTGTTTGGGATCAAGTTGCCAAATCTGTGTCCCAGCGCTATGGTAGAATACTAGTAAACATTAGCCGTATGCCCGTATCTGAGATAGATGGTAGCGTCCAAAATCTTAACTCTATCCTTTGTGTCATTTAGCACTAGTACTGTAGGCCACAAGACACTTCTGTGGTTACAACTTTTATCAGATAAAGAAAGTGAGCATCCATCCATCCATTAGAGATGGCTTTTATGCATGACTGATATATAAAACTAGTTACCATTTGCAGATACGCAATAGCTACATAAATTCGTTGCCTTTATAGGGTTTTTAAGGCAGCCCATTGGCATTGCCTGCTCTGCTCACCACCAATAGCCTCTGTTTAGCCGCTGAAAGGCAGACACAGTGTCTTTTGTCAGTCATCTTCCCTCCCGTTCCCTAGAGGTCGAGGTTGAGACTTGAGAGGCCGCCGGCCGGACCTACACTACACCTACCTGAAATGGCCGACGACGGTGCGCCGGCGAAGGTTTACTACGACGGCTGCCCGGGGTGCGCCATGGACAGGAAGAAGGAGAGCCGCAGGGGCATTCCCTGCAAGGAGCTGCTCTTCGTTGCCATCACCACCCTGGCCTCCGGTACTGTACATACCTGATCGCGTAGCGTATACTCTGTACTTTTATTTAGGTGATCAACGTCGTCAGAATAAACTAGCTAGAAAATGAAAGAGTGAAAAGGAAACCGCGCGCCCTCCTCCGATCCCTCGCGATTGTTACTTTTATCTCTGTCATCATCATGCATTATGTTATTCGGAAGCAGAGACAGTGACAGCTCCTCGTCGCTCTAATCAATCCTTCCTACAAATAAAGGCAGCCCATTTAAACATGTGATTTGCTACGACGACAATAGTATAGTGTAGCAGCGTGCAGTGAGATCAGTGGGATTTGCACTGCAGTGGTAACCACCAATCAGGGTACCGTCGACGACGCTAGACTAATGAAGCTATACCTAACAAGCTAAGGTGGCTGATAGTGGTAGGATGTCAACATGATGGACGACCATTCCTGACTGTAACTGTCGTCATAGATCGACTGAAGTCGATCGATCACCCCTTTTTCCCCGATCAGCAGTCTGAACGAATCCTGACGATTCTGTCCTGAAGCTGAAAGGAACTTTGAGCTTCAGACGATATATTGCGTGGCCTGAGAAATTCCAAAGGGAAATATACATAATCGGTGAAGGATTTAAAACTTGCAGCCCGTGAAAACCCACGCGGTCTGTAGTACGTGCCATCTCCTTTCGTCGTTTGCAACAATGTCGTTCTTGATTGGCGATCGAGAGAGGTCTCTTGGATCGCTGTCGCTGGTGCCGTTGAAGTCAATTCCGGCAGGTGGAGGACGTACGGGACCGCCAGCAACAGCAATAGGATCAGTATCCAGCACCAGCTTCTTCAGTAATCAACGAAGAAGAAGCCTGCTAAATTTCACCACCACCTACCTACCTTGTTAATCAGTAACATTCTTGGACTGCAGTGGACTGACTGATTAATGGAGTGACCAATCACCTTCACCAGGCCGCAATTGCTCGATGCAGATTGCTGGCTGCTTGTGCTAGTTTCAATATCAGTCCTAGTCAGGTCTCCGTCTTTCGAGTTAATTTCCACATCCCTTTTTCCTGGTCAGGATTCAGAGTGGCTTGGCGACATTGCCCTCCCTCGCACCGCTTTCAGTTTCAGACTTCGCAGTCGGCGTTGCACAGCACAGGCACATCCGCAGGCAGGCCATCTGTCACCCCGCTTGCGTCCTCGCCATCGATCGGTTTCGTTTGTGGCGGACAAGTAACGCCGGCAGACCAACGACGCCGAGGAGGGAGGGGCCCGCGGCACCTTCCACGCCTCCCTCCTTCAGCTAGCCTCTCTCCCTCTGTGTCTCTTCTCATCCTCTGTTCTCTTCTCTTCTGTTCTGACGCGCCTCGCTCCCTGCTCCATCCTACTCTCTGCGCGCCTTCGTTGATCGCCTTCCGTCCACTCCTCCACCGCGCCGAGCTGAAACTGAAATGGGGCCTCAGTCGCCATCGGCATCGCCGGCGCCGGCGAAGGTGTACTACGAGGGGTGCCCCGGCTGCGCCATGGACAGGAAGAAGGAGACCCGCAAGGGCGTTCCCTACAAGGAGCTCCTCTTCGTCGCCGTCACCACCTTCGCCTCCGGTACGTGCACACGTCATCGATCGTCTGTCATCCGACCAACGTACATGCTGATGCTACTACGGCATGCTGCTATTCCATTTCTTAATCTCTCCATCTCCACGGATGCATGGTCTTATTTTACTCCATCTTGTGGGATTTGGATCGGATATTCTTGCGTCTTGTCTTTTTTTTTTATTGCTGGATGGACATTCTTCCTGCTCTCTACATGCTGTGCCGGCTATGTACAGTAGATTGTAGATGCTTCTTCTGAAATGTTATGTTCTGAACTTCTGATGTAACTGATATCTCAATAATATCACTTCTCTTGTCCTTTCTCAGCTCTGCCAATAACATCCTTGTTCCCGTTTCTGTACTTCATGGTAAGCTACCATGCCATTCTAGCTATTCACATATGTACCCTCTCTTATTTCTCTGAATAAAAACTATATTTTGTTGTTGTCTTATTTTGTAAATAATAAACTGCTGATTTCTAAAAAAAGATAAGAGACCTGCACGTTCCTCAAAGAGAAGAAGACATTGGATTCTACGCTGGTTTTCTTGGTAAGATTTATCACAGCCAAGTGTCAGTGAATGTCGTAGCTCTTTTCTTCAAACTTATCATACGTGGACCCTGGTGCATTATGTCTTTTTTCTTTAGGTGCGTCGTATATGATCGGCAGAGGTATTGCCTCTGTCTTCTGGGGTATGGTAGCTGACCGTATTGGACGAAAGCCTGTAATTGCAATTTCAGTATTCTCAGTGTAAGCATATATCTATCTTTACGGACCCAAAAGCAGAATGAATGGCATGTATGATTGCTAACCCATGTCAAAACCTCTGTTTCGAATCAGCATTGTTTTCAACACTCTGTTTGGCCTGAGTGTGAAATATTGGATGGCTATTGCTACAAGGTTTCTTCTCGGTGCCATGAATGGCTTCCTTGCACCAGTAAAGGTATTTTCTTTCATACAAGAGCCAATTCTCAAAAAACAAATAAAGGAAATATTTGTCACTACCAGTTGCTGCCCTGATTCCAGTAAAGGTGGGTCTAGTCAATTTTATTGTAATTGTTATTTTCTGCTATACATAGGCTTACTCCATTGAAGTTTGTCGACCTGAACAGCAAGCTTTAGGTATATCAATTGTAAGTTCTAGTTCCACATATAAAAACATAGCACTTGCCGATTAATATTGCATACCATGAACTCAGTTTGACCCATTTCATCGAATTTATCTAGGTCAGCACAGCATGGGGAATGGGTGTTATAATTGGCCCAGCAATTGGGGGCTACCTAGCACAGGTATCTTATGCAGATTATTATTTCTCAATCATAATTTGAATTAATTTTCACATGCATGCTGTGTCTTCCTTCCTTATTGCTAGCCTGTCAAACAATATCCCCATCTCTTTCATGAGAAGTCAGTGTTTGCAAGGTATGCCTTTTGTCTTTGGACTAAATTAAATTAGGTTCTTTTAAATCCGACCTAGAGTGATTCTTTTCATTTTGTCTTCTTGATCCATCATCATGCAGGTTCCCATATTTATTACCATGTATATGTATCTCACTTTTTGCTACTTTGGTTTTCATAAGCTGTGCATGGCTCCCGGTAAATATGACTCTTTTGTGTTTTACTGTTGATATGAAGAGTTTTCAACCTTCATGTATTTTTTATTGATTAATTTACAAATAATGTCTTGTTGGGATACTAAAATAGCCGACTCCATATAAATATCCTATCCTACCTTTAAAAAAAGCTAGATAATTTTGTACACATGGGTATCGTCTCGAGCTACTTCTATTTTCATTTACTTGGCATTCATCGAGTAACTAAACAGGAGACCCTACATAAGCACAAAGGCCTTGAGACAGCAGTTGAAATGGTAGAAGGTTCTACTAATCAAGAAAGCTCAGAACCACCAAAGAAGAGCTTACTAAAAAACTGGCCATTGATGTCCTCTATTATTACATACTGTGTCTTCTCCCTCCATGACACTGCATATTCTGAGGTACCATTTACTCACTCGATCCGCTCTACTACTTTGAAATACACTGGTTTTGAAATTTATTTGTTGTGATTATTCAATATCAGATATTTTCTCTATGGACTGTAAGTAACAGAAAATATGGCGGGCTTAGCTTTTCATCTAAAGATGTGGGCCAAGTTCTTACAGTTGCAGGTAATTTCAATTCAATCAACTGCTTTAATTTCCCAGAAACTCTAAGGAATCTTACGCAACCTTTTGATCAGTGTTGTTTGTGTTTTATAGTTAAGATGTACTGATTGTACTTTATGGAAGGTCAATAATCGTATCCTTTGTTGAATTGTAGGCGCCAGTCTTTTAGTATATCAACTCTTTGCATATCGTTGGGTTAATAAAACTTTTGGACCTATCCACTCAACCCAAATTTCATCAGTGAGTTGCTAAAGTCGCAATTATTTGACTACTTGCAGTTTGTGTGTACTTATTATTTCCTATTTTTCTGTTAAAAATATTTGTAGTTCTAAACAATTGACCTTGAGCTCGCAGGCATTGTCTATACCAATAATTGCTGCTTATCCCTTCATGACACACTTATCAGGAATAAGACTCGGTGTGCCACTCTACATTGCAGCAATGCTAAAAAGTGTTTTTGCAGTAAGTACTTTACGACGATTGTTAAAATACATCACCACGCTCATATATAGCATTAAAAATTTACGAGAAATAAAATGATGGTTATATATGTGAGTATCTTGATCAGATAACAAGAGTTACTGGCACTTCTCTGCTACAAAACAATGCTGTGGTATGTGTCAACTTATGTCTGTTCAATATATTTATTATCCAATATGCTAACAAGAATCGTAAATAAATATAATATCTGAACTGAATGTCAATTCGTAGCCACAAGAACAAAGGGGTGCTGCAAATGGAATAGCTACAACGGCAATGTCTTTGTCAAAGGCTTTTGCTCCAGCTGGAGCAGGCATTATGTAAGTACAGCCAGTGCTTTCCTTGCATTCTAGTTGCACATATAATGCTAACTCAATACTTAGTGGAGAAAATTTAGCTAGTTTAAACTAATATTCCTAGCTTAGCGATTGCACTTTTGTCTGATAAGAATGAAAGTATGGACCAATCCAAACAGTACATGTATTGAGAAGAAGTGACTCATTGTTGAATATATGTCTGTGCAGATTCTCATGGGCACAAAAACGACAACATGCCACATTTTTCCCAGGTATATATAACCATAAGTGCTAAGAAGCATATAATAATGTGTATAAAATATAGTTACTCCAATATGACCCTAGTACAATAATAAGAGGTGTCGATTGGAAAAGGAATTTGATTTATCCGCATTTTCCCCCCATGTATGTATATTCAGGAGACCATATGGTGTTTCTGCTACTGAATTTGACAGAGGTCATCGGGCTCATACTCACCTTCAAGCCTTTCCTGGCAGTTCCCCAGCAGTACAAATGAAGCATATAGAGTAGTGCATCCAAATGACAGGGATTATCATGGTGGCAATGCAATTTAGTTTACAGTATGTTGGTAGTGTTCTTCCGTCATAGTGCCCATGGACTGTGTATAAAAAAACTATTTAATCACTTGGAAATAGATGTTGCAGTTTTTTGAACTGGCGGTAAAAAAATCACTTTAGGAAATAAATGTTGCAGTGAAAAAAAAAGGGTTGAGGAACTCAACATTAGTCTCAACCACAACCACTAATAAGTGGTGGGAACCCAACCCAACGGAATTCCATCAGCACACCAATTCAGCCAACAACAACAAACTCCAGATCAGAGAGAACACAGGTGTATCGGCATATATCCAGTTACATTGAGAAGCTCGAAAGCGCTGGTAACCTCGCGCTTTTAAGCTGCGCTAGCACTCGTCGCGCGGGCGAGGTGGTATTAAACCTCCCCGCTGACGCTGCGGGAGACCATCTCATCAGGAGCAGGTACGATCCTGCACGTACACGTCATCGACGAGCTAGCTGACGACGTACGTATAGTATGCCGGATTGCCGGCCGGCGACTTGCGAGCCTCCTGCCGATATATGAAGAAGCTCCGGAACGGCCGGCGGGAGGAGAGCCACCGTCGACGCGTGCTGCACGTGGCCAATTAAGCACCGTCATCGATATGAATATGATAGATTCGGCATGTTGGACATACACGTGCACCATGCTCGTCGTCGTCGTCGTCGCCGGCGGCACGGCCAGCGAGCTCGACCTGGCCGTACGTGCTGATCGAGCTAGCAGTTGGCGAACGCGTCCCCGGCTGATGGACGCGGCGGCGGCCGTGCACAACGCACGCACGCTTCTCGCTCGGCCAACACGTACGGCAGCATCACATGACCTACCTACCGTCAATTCTCTGTTTGGTCCTGGATAAAGCAGGGAAGCCAACTGATGCTTAATTTTGCCAATCTCTGCAGATGTGCAAAGTCAAAAGCAGTTAAATCCTGGAAACTTTTGAGAGTGATGGAATACATAGACTTACCATTCTATGGATTGCGGAGCTTTCTGGAATGACAATTTACAGAGCTGCAATGCAAAACTGTATTATGTCCATTCCATTATTAAAAAAAATGCAAACAGAATCTATGGATCTAGATGCGATAACCCATTTTTCAAATTCTATTATGTCCAGGTCATCAAAAAAACACAAACAACATACAAGCAAAAGGCCCCCTTTGACATTTAGATCCATATATAGATTCTGTCAATTTAAATACAAACAACATATAAGCAAAAGGTATTTAAATTAAATGTCAATTTTTTTAATGAGGCGTGCACACAATGTGTCAAATATCGAAACTTATGCCAATACAATTGCAGCCTACTAGAGGCTAAATGAGCTAAAGAATCATCCAATCATTTTAGCGGAGAGCTCTTTTCTTGAGGTGTATATATATCACGATCCCATCAATTTATCGATTCTACGTGGAATCATATCCCTCGAACTTAGACCCGCGATCCTTTCTCGTCTGTAATTCTTATGCTTGGATCGAGCGCATAGTACGATTTGTCTTCGATTTCATCTCGTTCATTCTGTGTGTACTTCCACAACGCTTCTAGGATCTTATGTTATCATATATGAGGTTGGTAGATCAGTTGCGATTGTGTAGTCTTCATTTTGTTATAACCGAGATTTATTGTCTATGTATGTATATATAACAACAATGTTAATTTATCTATTTGGTCATAACATATAATTCTTGCTCATTTTAATTTGCAAATTCACAGCACGCATGGACATGAGAGATTGAGAGCACTCTGTTTTTCTTTTAATGTGGTGGTTTGATCAGCCATTTGGCTGCCCTCGAGGCCATTCGTGCCATTAGTCTCAACTCTCAACATACATAAACACATCGTTACACTCGGTTTGGAACTATCGCAAAGTGTTGTGCCGATTGAGATTAGATCCATATGTTATCTTAATATTTGCATGTTGAAAAATATTAATCAGCAAATAAACAATCAAAATAATAGCAGTTCATTGTCGATGCACGCATCATAATACAAGAACTAATAATAATAGGAAGACAAAGGCTCACCTTTACTATGAAGAATTCTACTCTTCAACATTAAAGGTGACATTCCGCGAGAGTTTGTACATAGGCAAGTTCTAGCAATCTCTTTAGCTGCGTCAATGTGTGAACGGTCTCCACATGACGAAGACTTACGGACAAGTGGATATTGGCCTATTTCTACTAAAACAACCTCTAGTACAGGTGCATTTTCAGCAACATGTGAAAGAAATTCGACTTGCCCTCTAGCCGCTTCGAATCCTGTGATCCATATGTCCTTCAAATAATTATATTTATATTGTCCAAGGTCTTTCCTACGTGGACCCACTTCCATCAACCATAGACCCATCATGTTCGTCTGACAGATGACTGGTGGCTGGTGCTGATTTGTTCTGAGAGAAAAGTATTGCTAGCTGGTAGTTGGTGGATGGCTGATTTGTTCTGAGAGAAAAGTACCGCTGGCTGGTGGCTGAGATAAGCCAGACGAACAGGGCACAATACCAGTAAACTGCAGACGTAAACAAGAAAAAGTGTTACCCGTATTTGTGAAGCAAACAACGACACTGGAAAAGCGCTAGCAACCAGATTCATTTGCCCTATTATTCACCATGAATTATGTGGTTGATTTTCTGTCAGCAACGTAGTACATTGGTGTAATTACTCTGAAATATTCTTTTAAAATATTATATACATATATAATGAAAAACACTAATTGATGGAAAATAGCCATAAACACACGCATACCAAACAAAAGTGCATCTTTAAAATTTTAGAAAGAAGGCCATTGGCCCGGCTTTACTTAAAAAGTAAGAGTTATACCGGGGTTGCCAGTTTTACAAGAGACGCCCAACTAGTCGTACAAGCCACCATATAACAAGAGATACAACCAACTGCTTGCACAGCTACCTCACTCTAGCCCCCTCTACTAGGTCTATCAAAAGAAAAACATCCAACTAAACAGACCAAGCGCGCACGGCTAAGCAACCAAAGCAAGCTAAGAGACGATGTGAAGACTGCAGCGACTAATCTTCAGAGCTTAATGAAGACAGTTGGCGTCTTAGCTTGTGCATCTCTAAAATTTTAGGATAGGCATAGTACCACAGACCTTCAATAAGCCAATATTAGGTAGCACTTTACTTTTCAATCATGAAAAACGACCCACGATAAATTAAGTAGCTAAAATAAGGAGGATATAGTTGCAAAGAAATATTGAAAAGAAAATACAAGATCACTTACGTGCACCTCCAACTTTTCAATAAATGGCGTGGCTCTTATAAACGAGACCAAATAAAGATCTTGTCAATTTCTTCGGAGCATATGAACATTAGCAATTGTAAATGTCTAAGATTGGAAAACTTGAGCTGGTTATCCCACAACCATTGCTTGAGAGAGAGAGAGAGAGAGAGAGAGACTCAAAAGGTCATTAAAATGAATATGTTAGATAGGCCATTAAGGTAAGAGCTCTCTAAGGACATACCTCTAGATGTGGCAAAGAAATCTTGTGAGTCAGGTTTTGTACGCTTGGAAGACCATTGAGAAGGGATATGAGCACATGCTGAAAAACCGATTTGTAAAAGTAAATATTTGCACTTTGCAGCTTGAAAGAGTGGACAAGATCAATAGGTATGAACGATCCCTCGTACTCGAAGGTAGCAAGGTTCGCAGCATTGAATTTTATCTTGCTCAACTCGCATTGTTCGACTTTCAAGCTACTCCCTCCGTCCCGCAAAGAGTGTCCATTTTGACTTTTTTCAGTCAAACCATCTTATGTTTGACTAAGTTTATATAAGAAGTCAAAAAGATTTTGACTTCACGAAGAATACTTTTAAATTATCATTGAAATCAAATAGATAGATACATTTTTAAGACAATACAAAATAATTCAAGAATTTTTAATGATGATTCTAGATAAAAGATTTTTAACAAAAATATCACTGCTACATTAAAAGAAAGTGAACATTTTAACTAATATGTTATAAAAGCTCTAGTTATGTTTGTTATTTGGCTAGTGCAATAGCCAACCAACAATTTTCTTATTAACCATTAATCATATCTATATAACCTATATAGATGGAACTCACTAAGAGGTATTAACTATATTTCTCTCAACATGCAAGCCATCCACCTCATGCCACATCATCATCCACTAGATTATCAATTTATGTCTTCCACTGATTTCCTGTGACTATAACATCCATACATCTTTGAGAGTACCATGCTCCAAATTCCAACAATAGAAATACGTGAAAGATCAATCATTTAATAAATGTTTTCTCTCAACAAAATGAACATATTTTCATATATAACGTCGTTTGTAAAAGAATATTGCATAGCGATCACCTTAGTTTATACTTTCAAAATTTCACCTTAGAACATATTTTCATATATAATGTCGTTTGTAAAAGAATGTTGCATAGCCATCACTTTAGTTTATACTTTCAAATTTCACCTTACAAAAAATGTTGCACCGCTGCGTGACCTACGCCCAGGGGAGCATCTACCAAATCCAGCTGAACGAGCAGGACAGATCCGTCAGCCTGTCAACGCTCGAGGATCAGGATCAATGGCTCCACCGCTTTCGTCTTCCTGTACAGGATATCATCTGGAGCGACACCCGAGTCGGCAGCCTCCTGGCGCGTGCGGCGCCCGCTGAGGCGCTGGGTCTGGGGCTCGGCGTCGGACCCGTGGACCCGACCAACCGTAGTCGCCTCAGCTTCTTCAGCCTCGACAACAAACTCGCTTTCACAGTGGAGGTGGTCTCCGGGCCCGGCGGCGAGCCGTCCGCGCGCTTCCTCGATAGTTAAGTGAGCTGAGTTCACCAGCGATAGTTGTGTCAATATCACCCCTAAGTTACACAATAAATAGTAACAATATATATAAAGTCCTTGGTTTTGCTACCAAGTTTTTACTACTTAACATCAAATGTGACATTCTGCGGGAGTATCGGGCGCATGCAAGTCCTTGCAATCTCCTTAGCTTTCTCAATTGATGGTCCACTAGGACCTAACTTCTCAAAAGGTGACTGCCCTATTTCTACTAAAAGGACTTCCAGGGCGGGCGCATTCTCAATAACATGTAAAAGAAATTCAAGTTGCCCTCTTGCCCCTTTGAATCCTGTAAACCATATGTGCTTCAAGTGAGCATATTTACAATGTCCAAGGTCTTTCCTGCATGGACCTTTTTGTGCCAACCATAAACCAGTGCCGGCGAACTGCAAGTATAAACAACACACAATGTGTTATCTGTGGATATGAGATGCAAACCATCATGGCACCGTTGCTCTGTCAACCACATATTCATCTATTATGATCGATATTCACCATATGATGAAATATGAACAAAAAATTATGATTATTTTTGTCAATGTTTTCCTAAAATCGATTCTTCGTTATACAAAAAGCAGCATATAGTTGATGAAAGTGCCTATAGACTCTGTAACAAATGAAAACAATTTTTTGTAACTTAGGCCATTAGG
The DNA here is from genome assembly GCA_036936925.1 of Cenchrus fungigraminus. Lineage (NCBI taxonomy): Eukaryota > Viridiplantae > Streptophyta > Magnoliopsida > Poales > Poaceae > Cenchrus > Cenchrus fungigraminus. The sequence continues at coordinate 187,563,881 of CM072769.1, forward strand.
TCACATACCCTCAATAATATGATAGTATCTAACACTTTAAACTTAATTATTTTTAGAATTATGAAACATGATCCGATTAAAATATATAGCTAGAATAAAGAGGATATTGTAACAAAGAAACACATTAATTAAAAAAGTGTAACATCACTTACATGTACCTCCAACTTCTCGATAAATGGTGTTGCTCTTAGAAACGCTAGTGAATAAAGAATCTTGTCAACATCTTCGGGAAATATATACATTAACAATAACTGCAACTTTCTGAGATTGAAAAACTTCAAGGGGTTATCCCACAACCATTGCTTCTGAAAGAGAAAACACAATGGGTCATTGAAACGGATGCATTATATAAGTAAAATATTAAGGTATAGGTCCTCAAGGGTCCTACTCTAGAATTTGATAACGAATCTTCAAAGACAAGTTTTGTACGGTTTGAAGACCATTGAGAAGAGATCCAAGAGCATGCTGAAAAACAGCTTTGCTGAACGTAATATTTGCACCTTGCAGCTTGAAAGATTGGCCAAGATCAATAGGTATAAAGGATCCATCTGTAACATCCTGAAATTTTGAATATTTTTGCCAAGTGTGAATTTTCACAAAAATTTAAAACTTTTTGTTTGAACTTGTGTGCTACCAAATTTGATCCCAATTTGCTAGCCTCTCATCTCAAACTCTCTATAAAATAAAACCATATAAAAATTAATTTCAAATTATGGTATAAATATGGTTTGGGTTTTCTTGGATTTTAATTGGAGTTCAAATCGTGTGGTAGTTGAATTTGAAAATGATTCAAATTCAAAACTATATATCAAACCATATTCAAACTATTTTCAAAGCTGACAACTAACTTGGGCTTAATCCCTTTCAACCGAAGTCTGCTCGAGCCCCTTCATCCCTTTAGCTCTGGACCAAAAGGCACCCTGCGCACTTGACCCAACCCACACGAGCCCGCTAGCCCAGCTCGGCCAGCGTCACAAACCAGCCCGACCCAACGGTCCCCTCTTCTTCTTTTCCTCTCGCCGACAGCCGGGTCCCGCTTGACAGCGCCCTTCCTGTTCTTCTCCTTCACACGCACGCCGGGCTGCTCTGCCGTTTTTCCCCTTCCGTGCCGTCGCGCACGAGCGCGCACACCAGGCCTCGATGGGACGCGCCACCCGGCCGGGCACAACGCCAAGCCAGGTTCCGCACCCAGCCGAAGTGGCTCGAGAGGATTCAAGGGGAAAAGTACCCCTTTGCCCCCCTCCGCCACGCCATCAGAGGTGTTCCCCGCCAGTAGGGAGCAGCCACGTCAACCTGGATGCCTCGGCCGCCAATTGGAGTCTGCCCTGGACGTTCCTGCCCTTGCGCCATCTCCACCAGACCTTATACCCCAGGTCCGACCCCTGCCGCAAGCCTTAGCGCCTTTAGGGGTCTCGTCCCCTTTCCCTGTTCCGCCACGGAGCAAGAGGAGAAGGAGAGAGAGTGGAAGAAGGAGAAGGAGGAGGCGGGGAAGATCGTGCACGCCTCGCAGTCGTCACGCGGACGCCGAAGCAGTGGAAGTCGGGGCTGATCGTGCTGTGGAGCAAGCCGCCCACACCAAGCAGAAGACGAAGCAGGGAAGAACGTCGCTCCACCACTTCCTCAACGCTCGGCACTGCAACGACTACACCGTCGCCCCAAGGTGAGCCGCCGCTCCGCGCCCTTGCTCGTCCCTCCACCATGAGCTGCCTGCGGCGTTTCGCCGGCCATCGCGCCGTGCCCTGCTCGCGCGTGCGCCACCGCGGCTCCCCTCCGTGCCGCGCCGGACCTCGCTGACTCGACTCGGCCTTCGTGCCGCCCTGCGGTTGAGAACTACGCCGCGCCGCTCAGCCGTGCACCGCTTCACCCTCGCCGCGCGCACCTTCACCGCGCCGCGCACGCAACCGCGCCACGCGCCGCGCTGCTCTGTAGACCAGCGCCATTCCACCTCCGCACAGCTCGCCGTCGCCGCTTCTGACCGACCTTCGTGCCGCACGAGTCCCTGCAGGAGCCGAGTATGTCGTCACCGTCTTGCTGTCGTCGCCGCGTCGCGTCGCTCGACCTTGCTCTGCCTTGCGTCGCGCCGCGCCGCCTTGCCGCTTTGCTTCGCCGCGCCGCGCATGCCTCGCTCTGTTGATGTTGCGTTGTGCCGTGCTGCGCTGCCTTGTCTCGCCACGCGCCGCGTTGCTCCATGTCGCGCCGTCGCCGCCTTGGTGCTCTGCTTGGCCAAATCGTGCTCGCCGTACCGGTGTTCTCCATGTCTGTGCTCGCTGTGCCTGTGCATGCCATGGCGCTGTGGAACTGGCCTTCGCGTCGAGTTGCTTTACCTGCAGGTGAACACGCCACGGTAGCCAAACCGCGCCGTCGGCCGACCCTTGCCGCGCCGTTGCCCCTTTTTGGCATTAGATCGAACACCTTACACGCGACCCTCTTTTCTCTGGTGCTTGAGTGGTGCCACACCCAAGACAACATGTGCACCAAGCCACACGGGCCACAAAGGATCCTGTGTCTTCCGTGACAAACAAACCCCAGGAAAGATTGAGGGGCGAATTTAGACTTTTACAAAGGATTCCCTGGGTTCTAGCCCACGAAGGCCTTTGGGCCCAAAGTTTAACCCAGCCGAACCCAGCAGTTTGAGGGCCTTTTCCGGACTTGTTGAACCTTGGGTCGATGTGGGCCGGCCCAATGGCCATTAACACTTTCGGCCCACGACGGCCCACTAACCCGCTGATCGCTGACGTCAGCATTATTTTAATAAAATTATTTTCTGATTTAATAAAAGGATTTAATAAATATTTTATAAACCCTTTTTCCTTTAAAAATTCATAACTAATTATCTGGAGCTCCGAAAATTATGAAACCACTTGCGTTGGTTTCATAATTTCGAGACGCTCACTGCTACCCTATCCTTATCCTCTCTTGTCCTTGAATCAAACCCGGTTTTGCCCCGCGTACTTGGAGTAGGATTCGTGGCCGCTACCGCCACTGCGCTATTGTGAGTCTGGGACGCCGGAGCCCCGCAACTAGCCACTGACGTGTTGCAGACACGAATTACATCCCCGAGTCGTGTTCTCATAGCTTTCCTTGCTTGCACCACTTCCACCGCCTTGTGCCGCAAACCGCATAACCGCTCTCTCTGACTTGCATCGAGCTGCGTAGCACGCGTCGTACCAAGTGTTAGTACCCAGAAGGCCGCGCGTGATGGACGGCCGTGCCTTGAGCAGAGGCCTCTGCTTCAAGCACGGCAACCCTGCGTTGCAACCTGGCTACTACACCAGGGTTATCGTCGCATCGCTAACGCTTGTTCCATCGTGCTCTCGAGCACGCCTTACAGTATCATCACCATTTTTGGCCGACCGTAAGTCAACCCCTTTCCTCCTCTCTGCTCTGCTACCGCACACCTTGTTCTGATAATGCCTTGCCTAGCTCGTTTCTCCTTTCTCATCTCTCTTCATCCTCTGAGCTTCCGCCTTGTTGCACCTATCTGTTGCGCTAATGCCTTGCCAGCGCGATCACCAAACCTTTAGCCCTTGATCGGCAACCCAATCTTGAACTAACCCTTCTCTTTAACTTGTTTTCTAGTATATAAAGCTAGTAGCTTAAAACTATTTTAATATAAAACCAATTACTTTGATTTCCTTAAATTAAACTAGTGCTGCTTGTAGCTAGATCGGATTTATTTGGTTCTTCTAAATTGATGTTATTTGGAGTTATTGCATAGATGATTGTCGTTATTTATTTCTGCATCGCATCTCGTGTAGGCTTGTAACCTTGTTTGAAGACCCGAGCTGCGACGACGTCCCGAGCTATGACGATTGGAAAGACCTTTGACTCGAAGGAAGGGCCCAACCTCTACTAGTCTACGACGACTACCGCGCAGGTGTCATGTCACTCCCAACCATGTAGATCCCATGCATGCTATTAGTTGCTAGTGCTTTATTTATTATACTTTGGATGATTGAAATGCATAGACAATCTTTTAGCCTTGCCTTGATTTTGATATATCATGTACCTTGAACTTCCTACCTTTGGGACTAGCTACAGACCCCTAGCTAGTCCCCGAGACTTGCTATCCATACTTTGTTACCTGTTTCATGATATGGATGGATCTCTGGTTTGGACCGAGATTGGGATATCTCGGTATTCTAGCGTGTGTTTTGGGTGGGTGTGTATCCTTGACGTGTTACCGCGGGAGCGAGCCGCTTTGGTTACTTGTGAACGCCTGTCTAGGGGAGATGCGACCTGGCCTCCCGCCCTAGCGGCGTGTCGGACGGGTGGAGTTGGTGGAGTGCTCGCTCCTTGCAATTAAGGACCGATCGTCTGTGTGACCTTGATCTTTGGGCTATTTTCGTACAAATCGTTCGCTCACGTATGGGCGGGGTTCGGTCCGAGAACTAGATGGTGGTTGGCACTCAGCTTGTAGGCGGACCGGTGTGGTCGTGTGAGGGGGACGGGTTATACCCCCCGAGTAGACGTCGCCCCGGCTCCTCCGGGGATGGTCTCACAGCTCCGAGGCCCTGCTGGCAAGTTTCGCGCCCCAGTTCAGGACGAGTCAGGCTCGGAGAGGCAGGAGAGTGCCACCCACTGCTAGGTCTCCGGCCGTTAGGTAGGGATGTGGAACGGCTGATCCCCGTTTCTGCCCTATCCGGCGGGTCCAGTTGTACAACCTCTGCAGAGTGTTAAACCTATAGCTATAGTCCGTGTCCACTGGTATGGACAGCCCTTGCGATCTCTCACCTGGCTAGACTTTTCTTGTGCTGCTTCTCTCCCCCGAGTGTGTGAGCCCGGCTTCGTGCCATTGAGATGTGGGGATAGGAGTTGGTGACCCCACATCGCAGATGAGAGTGGGATGTTGTGTCTCGGTTGAGATCCAGTGTTTTGGTGTACTTTCCTTGGTTGGGGTGTTGACCCCGGAGGCGTTGATCTCGGAGGTGTGGATCTCCTCGGAGATGGTGACCTCTCTGCAATACCGCTTACCTTGTTGTTGCTACCGCTGCTTGCATAAACTTACTACAGCCAGATATAGGATTATCCTTGCATATTAGAATTCATCCACCGCTTTTGCTCTTTGTTGGGAAGCTGACATGACCTACCCGCTTATCGGGTAGATGGCAATGCTTTCAGACCTGGTGATCGACTACGACAACGACGAGGAAGGATGGGAAGACTAGAGCTGGTCCTATACTCAAGTTTGCCTGTGGAGCTGGAGACGCTTCGCTTCGATAGATCCGCTGCATAGATGATTTACCTTTCTTGTTTAGTCCAGTTGGACTTGTACCCGGCTTATGCCGAAATGTTATACTCTGATGTATTAATAAAATTATGTAATTTTCCCTTTTTCTTGTGTTGTATGGATTTGTACCACTTGAGACAGGGTTTGCACGTGATAGCCACTTACTGGGACTATCACAGAGGTGCAGAGGATCGGGTTTCCAGTTTTGAAAATCTGGTTCGTTTCACCATCATACTCTCGAATGTAGCAAGGTTCACGGCATTGAACCTTATCTTGGTCAAGCAGCATTCAACACTCAAATAGAGTAGCCGCGGTAATGGACTATCCACTATTAATTAGTTCATCGTCGAGTCGGCATCTGTCTATGTAGAGCCACTCAAGTGTATAGCAATGTGATAACATATTCTCAAGGTCCTTCCTGTTGATAAGCACCGTTTGGAGATGAAGCTTTCTTAAATTTGGGAAACCTTTGAAATGTGAAGGTGGATCCAAAGATACGAAGCTGAGGTGCATGTGCTGTAGACGTGATATGCTTTTCCGGTCCAAAAGTTGGAAAGGAGACACGTATAGATCCATATCCATGTACTCCCAAAATCTTACGGTCCTTAGATCCAGAATGAGGTTCTTTGTCCTAGAAGTGGTAGCGAAATATACCCAAGTGTCAATATGATGAGCCAAGAATATGCTGTCCTCGAAATTGATTATGACCTGAAGCGTTTCAACCACCTTGTTGTCGTGTTTATGCAAAATGTTGTTGACCTCGCCGATGAATTGCCGAATGTGTGCGCGCTTCAAGTGCTCCCTCTTGCATTTGCACATGGCGACAACATCAAATGTTAGCCTGGCACACGCTGAGGTCGTGCATCCTCTCCACTCCGTTGACAAAACACTTGTTCTTGCGAACTCCTTGGGTGACAGCTTGGACGCAATCCTATACAAGATGTCCCGCGAAAAAAGAAGGCATGAATTAGCGTATGTAACGTGTCACGGTGTCAGCAGCAGCCCAAAATAAGTAGAGATAGAAATCTCATCTCTTCTAGATACAAATTAACCTCGAATTAATTGATGTGGAGAAGAAAAAAAAAGAGAGTAGTAAGGAGTAAGGTTAAGTTGTGAACATGGATATGGATGGGTACCTGTGGAAGATGGCAGAATCGAGAACTTGCATTGGCCTAGTGTTAATGATGCTGTCATGGTCTGCTCTTGTTTCTTGGCTTGTTGGGTGGTTGGTCATCGCGCGAACTGAGCTGGCGTCCAGCGATCGGTCCTGGCCGGCGAGTTGTGTAGATGGAGGAGAGAGACGGGCGGCGGCGGGGTACGGTGAAGCCTGGGCGGGCTGATTGCATTGATAGGTACGCGGACGGACGGATCGGAGACGACGGTTATATTGGTCTGCTCTCTGCTGATATGATGAGGATCGGGGAGGAGGAAAGAAAGAGCGTCAAATCCAAATCGGACCGGGCCAGCGCGGGCCGACGGTTATATTACTCAACCATGCATGATTAAAAACAACAATACTAATTGTGTTTTCCTCATCATCATATATATCGCAGGTCCTATCTAAAACATTAATTATCACAAACTGAAACAGGAAGTAATAAGTAACACGCCAAAACATGACTAAAATATACGCCACTGCCGGCCGGCCGACTCGGCGGCCGTGGCGTACGTCGTCCTCGAGCTCGATGGCTCAACATCAGCTCGATCCGGCGTACGTGTTGCGTTGCACAGGCACAACTAGCTTGCTTTACTCAAAACGCATCAACACGTACCCATCCATCTCTAGCTATTTAAGGGGACAATCTAGCTGCTCATCTCTTCGCTCATAATTCAATTCACCAACACACAAGCTTCAACCGCCGGAAGCAGTTGCAGGTTGTTGTCACAGAAAAAACAAAACAATGGAGGGGAAGAAGCAGATGCTCTCGCTACCTTGCATTGGTCGGCTGCAACTACGCCGCGCGCACCAGCCACCAGTGCCGGCCCTATGCTTTTGAGGACCCTCTGGCGCAGTCAGAGTGAAAGCCCCTCTAAACTATTATATATCTTATAATATATTGTAATATAGAAAACACGTAATGGCATGGTCAAAAAAATATTGTAATATAGCATGTTTGATAATTAATACACAAAAAACTAAATATTTGTTCTTGTACTTACAGAACTAACATGATTACCTTAAAAAAGAATATATATCCATCGCTTCTCATGAAAAGATTTTTCGCCAGGCATTTCTTGATGCAAAATCATCAGGGACGGCATTGAGATCAAGAGTGTCCAGGATATCCTTTTCGATGGTGCACATAGCCAAGCCATTTAACATTTCTTGTGACATAGTTGATCTCAAATTATCATGAACTTGATCATGATGTTCCTCTTCTTGTTCAATAACAGGCGGTTCTACTTGTACTGGGTTATCATGAGGCACAACACTACTTGAAGGTGAAAGAAATTTATCTAAAGCACTTTTTTGTGATTGAACAAACAACTCTTCTTGTCTTTTTCTTTACCGTTTCTCAGCGCCCGATAAATATTTCTTAGGTGGCATTCTAAGTTAGAAGACCTAAAATAGAAAATAATAACTGAATTACTAAACTAGTATGATCCAATCGAAGAGGACTATTGCGGGTGACCACACATACATACCTTCGATCGCAACTGTTCGGTGGATGACTGGACGGTGGCCTAGCGCGATCGGCGATGGTGTGGCGACGGCGATCATGAGTTCGTGACTCCTGAGACGACGTCGGCGCCCGGCGGAGTCGCGAAAGGCAGAAGGCGATCAGGGCACGCGGAAGGCGGAGCGATTCCGAAGTTGATTCGGCAGGTGGACCGTGACGTGCGCGCTGCGTGGTGCTTGCCTTGGGCCGCCGCTGCAAAATCCTGGCCAAGCAGCTTGAGTAGAGAGGGTACGTTGCATACCTGGTCTTTGGGCCCCCTTTGGCATGGGCCCTAGTGCATCGCACAACCTGCCCCTCCCCCCCCCTTAAGGGCCGGCACTGCCAGCCACTACCGGATTCGAGCACTTTGCCGAGAGCGGGGGTTCCTCTCGGCAGAGGGCCTTTTCCTCTCGGCAGAGGATGCTCTCGGCAAAGGCCTCTCGGCTCAGCTGGGCCGGCAAAGGCCGCTTTGCCGAGAGCCGGTGGATATCCTCTCGGCAAATATGTGCCGAGAGGCCCACCTGGCCCTCGGCAGAGACGTTCACACCGTCCCCCGGGTCACGTCGTTACGCGTGGGGCCCAGGTGCTTTGCCGAGAGCCGGGCCACAGAGCTCTCGGCAAAGAGCCGGCCTGTGCCGAGAGCTGGAGACCACCGCTCTCGGCAGAGGCCCGTGCAGGGTCCCACAACCTCGTCGCCCGCTTCGGCTTCGCGCCCAGCGACATCACCATCCTCACCGACAACGACGGCGCCCACATCAAGCGCGCGCTGGCCGACATGCGCGGCGCCCGGGGACGTGCTCTTCTTCCACTACAGCGGCCACGGCACGCTCGTCCCGCGCCGCCACGCCCACGGTGCCCTGCGACTTCAACCTCATCACTGGTTCCTCGTTCTCGCGTTCTTCTGTCACGTCGTCCTAGTTCTTCTGACACGCATTCACACGCCCGCCCGTGTTGCAGACGTGGATTTCCGGCAGCTCGTGGACCGTGTGCCGCGGGGCGCGACCTTCACCATGGTGTCCGACGACTCGTGCCACAGCGGCGGCCTCATCGACCAGGAGAAGGAGCAGATCGGGCCTTCCGTCGTCGACGGCTGTGCTGCACCACCACCAGCTGCTTCCGCCGCACGCGCCCGGCCGCTTCCTCCCGTACGCCGCCGTCGTCCGGCGCCTCGGGCGTCGACGCGTCCCACCACGTCGCCGACCACCTCCTCGCGCTCTTCGGCGCCGACGCCAGCGCCAAGTTCCGCCGCCGCCACCACCACGACAGCAGCGCGCCGAGCCCCGACGGCGGCATCCTTCTGAGCGGGTGACAGACGGACGAGACGTCCGCTGACGTGCCGGGGGACGACGACGAGGCGGGCAGCAAGGCGTGCGGCGCGTTCAGCAGCGTGGTGCAGGCCGTGCTGGCGGCGCACCCGCCGCCGGTGAGCAACCGGGAGGTGGTGACCCGGACCAGGGAGCTGCTGCGCGAGAAGGGGTTCGAGCAGCACCCCTGCCTCTACTGCAGCGACGCCGACGCGCCGTTCCTCCGCCAGCAGGAGCAGAAGGAGCACGCGCTGTGATTTGTGCGAGCGTGATCTTGATTACGTGCGGATATGAACACGTACAAACCATCATGAGGGTGACATGAGCGTGATCTTTAACTGTGACTTTTCAAGCCGATCGATGAACTGATCTAAAATAATCGATCGATGAACAAAATTTCTGCTTATGTTGACCATATTCCACCACGCCATGCATGTCAATCATCCGATGCCGTTTCTCTTGATCTCCTCAAAGTCATCGAAAATTGTGATCTACTGTTTTTTCACTTCAACTGTTCACAAACTCAAGTTTAACTATTTAAGTTTGTCCTGATATAAGAGCCTGATTGGTTCGAGGCCAAAGTTGTCTGACCAAAATTTTGGCTATTTTAAATTTTGATCACAAATTCAAAATCTTGACCAATTTTGACAATTCAAATGAACTAAGGTGCACAAGATGAACTTTTTTAGCCACCCATTCATTTAGATTGTTGAAATTGGTTAAGATTTTGAATTAGTGGTGAAATTTTAAAATAGCCAAAATTTTGGTCGGGCAACTTTAGCCTCAAACCAAACAGGTTTTTTTTTTACTAACTTCGACTAGCAATATTTATAAAATTACATTACATTAAATGATATTAGTTTTACATACATATTTTTATAATCTTAATTTTTTTGTTGTGAATCTATGTAAAATTTTAGATAACCTTTCCGTTTAAAATTAGCAAACTTTTAACCCCCCAAAACATTAGCAAACATTTGAATTTCACGGGTTCGAATGCTTGAAAAGATTTCCTGGGCTGAAAATGACTGTCCACCAGCCCACCATATATCTCTCGGCCCAGCCCAATATTGGCAACGAAGGGAGCCCGAAGAAACCCTGGGGCTGAACCGCTCAAGGGCACGGCCGCCACCAATACCCGAGTAGCCGACCACCGACCGCCACTCCGCCGTTCCCCTCCCCGTCCCCGGCAGTCGCAGCTCCGCCCGCCGGCCACCGGCTACCTCTGCGGCGCTCTATCCTGCAATAGTTTGATTGATTTATTTCATTCATGGGTCGCACCGTCAAGAAGACCAAGAAGGTTAAATCCAAGAAGACCAAGGTGTACTATACAAGATACTATTTCTGGAGCTCCAATTGATGCATGTTTCTTCAGTTGTTTCAGTGCGTTCTTTGCTTCACTTGCCTAATTCTTCTGTATTTCCGGGATGAAGAAAGTTGAAGCTTCATCGTCATCTAATCCTGCGGTTGCCTCTGGTCCGGCCAAGGTGAGGAAGAAATATCCTATCTTTTTTTTTTCACACAGCCGGAATAGCTATGTTTGCTCAAAAAGCTACGCCTAATGAATCGCCGTCGTGCTTTGAAGTTCTTTTTATTAAGTCTGTTCCTTTTCTAAGATGCTGCATATTGTTCGGTGGGCGAGGTATATCCAACTGATTAGTGCTTCCTCTTAGGTTTGGCAACCGGGTGTAGATGCACTGGAAGATGGGGAGGAGCTCCAGTTTGATCCTGAGGCTTACAATTATCTCCGAGGGTTTAGCATTGGCTGGTCTTGCTTGAGGTAATGTTTCACCACACAGGGCATTGTTTCTTTATTTGGGTGCTAAGTTAAGGATCCATTATCAACTAATAACCTTCTGTTGCAGTTTTGATGTTGTGCGCGATCAACTTGGACTTGTCCGATCAGAGTTCCCTCATACATTCTATGGTGTTGCTGGAACACAGGTTGCGTTACTCTACACCTTCAAAACCTAGACATTTTTACTGGCAAAAACTTTGACTAAATGTCTGTCACATGGTTCTTTTTAGTTTTCTAAATTTTCTACAGGAATGTTAATTTGTATTATGCACCTGTTCTATAGCTTAATTTTATTTTTGCAGAAATATCAGCAGAACATGCTATGATGTTGCCTGTTTGTATTTGTGTTCTTATGAAGTTTTTTATTTCAAAAGTGTGCTGGCTGATTCTAAGCTCAAAAGAAAAAAAACGTGCCAGAAACTTATTTTGAGCACTTGTGGGCATTTATATCCTGATTCTTACTAGAAATTGCAATTGATTGCAAATGAGCGAATATGGACCATTAGAAGTTTAATTTGAGCATAAATTCATCAATTTTCCATTTCAGCTTAAAGGATGTCATAAGATTGGTGGAAATGCAAATAATCATTAAACATTAGTTTTGTCTCTCTGAGTTTGGAGCTAAACTGTTTTTCAGGCTGAGAAGGCTCTATGGAATTATATTGGCATTTTCAAGCTTTCTAACATAAGTGGGAAGAAGCGGGAACCTATACCAGCTTCAGCAGTTGATGGTGACAGTGATGTGGATAGTGACAGCAGCAGCGATGAAGAAGATGAAGAAATTAATGAGGATGTAAAGCCCATCTTACATGTATGTTTCTAATCAGATCACAACTCTAAACTATGCCACAAAAATCAAGTGTTTTCATTATCTGGCGAGTAATGCTGATATACAGTTTGTGATGTGTTCTGTTGCTATGTTTCAATGTACCAGCTAAAAAAAGTGGCCCATGCGGGGTCTGTAAATCGGATACGCTCAATGACTCAAAAACCACATATATGTGCTACATGGGGAGATACTGGTCATGTTCAGGTAATTCAGTTCTGACCTCACATTTCTTTTTCAGTTATTGTGATCAATGGCAATCTAAACCTGTACATCTATTCTACATGCATTGTATTTCCTTTTGAAAACCTTTGTCCAGTAACAGAATGCACTATTTTGACCTTTTTTTTTTTTTTTGCATTGCCGGTTACTAAAATATGCAGGTGTGGGATTTGAGCTCCTTCCTCAATTCTTTAGCTGAGTCAGGGGCGCCTGCACCCAAAGAAGATGACATAATCCACAGACACACACCTGTGAAAGTATTTAGTGGCCATAAAGATGAGGGATATGCAATTGATTGGAGTCCGCTTGTTACTGGAAGACTTGTTTCTGGTGTGTTTGTCCATTTCACAATGTTTGTCATCTAAAATGTTTTGATGTGGTTCTCTCTATTCATGCCCATAGATTATTGGCACCATTTAATTTGGTGTGTAGATATTTGATGGAATGACTTAATGATTTTTGCTATGCAGGTGACTGCAATAAGTGTATTCACCTGTGGGAGCCAACTCCAACCAACTGGAATGTAGATGCAAATCCATTTGTTGGACACTCTGCAAGTGTTGAAGATCTCCAGGCATGCCACTGAATGATGTACATATGTTTCCTTGAATGTGATTGCCTCAACTAATATAAGTATATCCTTGCAGTGGAGTCCCACGGAAGCCGACATATTTGCCTCTTGTTCTGTGGATGGTACAATAGCAATATGGGATATACGTACAGGGAAGAAACCTCGTATGTCTATCAAGGCTCACAAAGCCGATGTTAATGTTATCTCATGGAATAGGTATATCCACTGGAAAACTCTTAACCTTATTAGTACTATAATTTCTGCTGCATAATATTTTACACATGTTCTGACTTGCATTATCAGGCTTGCTAGCTGCATGATAGCTTCAGGGTGTGATGATGGCAGTTTCTCAGTTCGTGATCTGAGATCAATTCAGGTCTTTCCTTCTTGATATATCAGAATTTTCTATGATTGCAAGTTTTGGTGTAACCAACTTGACATTTTCCTTAAATTCTGTTTCTATAATTTGCTCAAAATTGGGGCCCTGTTTGCCTCTCCAATATGTGGAAAAAAAATTACACATGATTGGGTGTTCCGAAGATATTAGAAAATGAATAAACCATCTAATAGATCAAAATCTATAATCTACGTTTTTTTCTACTAGATTTTTGAAATAGATAACCTACAGTAGATATTGTTTGCATCACTAGTATGTAAATAGTGCACTTTGCACAAATCAGTGTGATATGGCTAGATTACAGTGCAGCTGGCTACCGTGGTGTAGTACCGTTATCATATTGCCCAGTTTATCTTGACATATTTGGCTATTCATATTGAAGATAGTAATTGTGGTTATGTACTACTTCTTCACTATTGCTTGTGAATCTTTCTTCCTTATGCTCTCTATCATACTGGTAGGAGGACTCGTTGGTAGCACATTTTGAGTACCACAAGAAAGCAATTACATCCATCGAGTGGAGTCCGCATGAAGCATCATCATTAGCTGTAACATCTGAAGATCATCAACTCACGTAACGCTCCCTCCTTCCCTGTTTTTGGTTCACTGGATTACCAAAATGTTGTACCCAGTATTTGCTGACACCTTTTGTCTGGATTTAGAATTTGGGACCTTTCATTGGAAAGAGATGCGGAAGAGGAGGCCGAGTTCAGAGCGAAGATGAAAGAGCAGGCAAATGCACCTGAAGATTTACCCCCACAACTTCTCTTTGTTCACCAGGTACTAGTATTAAATTGTTCTATCATTTTATCATGATGGCATTAGAAATTAACCGACTTATGGCCCCATCGTTGGTGGATGTATCATTTTTCTTGCACAGTTATATTGCTTGTAAAGAGATGCATGACCCTGACTGTTTGTGTGAACAGGGCCAGAGAGATTTGAAAGAACTGCATTGGCACCCACAGATACCCTCAATGATCGTATCAACAGCAATCGACGGCTTCAATGTCTTGATGCCCAGCAACATTGATACAACCATTCCTGGCAATACTGATGCAACCATGGCACCTGCTGAGCCATAGTTTTTGGTAGCACCATGCAAGGTTTATGTATCCAGTAGTGCGTATCCCTAATCCTGTTTAGCTGTCATTTGCGTGGAGCACTATTAAGCTGTTGTCAAGCAGGATGAGAAATTTTGATTGGCTGACAATATATGCTATATATAGATAAGTTTTTAATGCGCACATGTTTTTTTTCGAAGTAGTCCCCTTTACCCCCTTATCAGGTGAAAGTTGGCCCAGCATATATCAGCTCATATTGTTGCATTGAAGCAAAAGAAATATTTGCTTTGCAGCTAGCAGACTGGTGGTAAGTGTCGGTGCTGAGGCCAGTAGGCTACTAGCGCAAATTTGATTGGTTGTCATGCTACATGCTTAGATTTGTTAGATACTATTCCACAAAAATGTTTGTGAAAGTAAGAATCTGAAATGTTGATTTGTAGCGGAGTATGTATAGTATATAGGCTGTGGATATGGCTTGCTGATGCTGTCTTTGTTCGTTCCAGAAAATTTGGCAGCCGCCCATTTGAATATGCTGCTGTGTATGTGCTGCCTTTTGCAAAAAATTAAATCTATCAGGTAGGCACATATTCTCTCTATTAAATATTGTACAGAGAATAGGGAAAAGATTGAAGAAAGTACTATGATCCTTCCTGAAGTGTTGATCAGCTTTCATGTCTTCTTTACTTCCAACTTCTTGTTAATTATTAGTAATGCCAAACTTAAAAGAGAAACGCATACCTCCCTGTGGTGATTTTTTGTGTGTGTGTTTTCTCGCGTGACTTTTGAGGTGCAATTTCGACCACTCATTTCTACTAAAATGTATTTCTAAAATTATAAAAATCCCTTTCTACACATAAGTTTGTATAGACTATATTGATAGGATCTTGTAAATCTATGAGATAATAAAAAGTATTTTCCCAGACAAATGTGTACGTATAATTTTTATGATTTCGAAACAAAATATTTGCAAAGGTACTGAGAATCGAAGTTACAAAAGTTTGACAGGATAAAATAGCAGGTACTATATAACTCTCCCGGACTCCTTATTTTGGCCAACACAAGAGCACGAACAGCCGAGGACGAACTATATAGGGAGAAAAAGAGGGGGAATAATTCATCTATTGCCGCTCCGCAATTAACACAAATTAGTCTGCATCCATCCATCGTTGCTTGCGATTTGCGATTTTGTGATCGAGGGGGACACAATGCGTCGCCCATCGATCATGTGGCGTCTCCAACGAAATTAAGAGACCGAAAAATCAGCAGCCGATTGAATCGATCGAGAGAAGAGCAAAAAAATGGATGAGGTGGAGCAGCAGCTGTCGAAGCAGCAGATCGAGGAGTTCCGGGAGGCCTTCAGCCTCTTCGACAAAGATGGCGACGGTAAGCCATTTCTGAATCGGATTTGCATTTGCAATTCTGCATTATTGTTCATCGGGAGACGAACTGACATTAAGAATGCATGCAATATAATGCAGGGACGATCACGAGCAAGGAGCTTGGCACGGTGATGCGTTCGCTGGGGCAGAGCCCGACGGAGGAGGAGCTGCAGGAGATGGTGAAGGAGGTGGACGCCGACGGCAGCGGCGCCATCGATTTCCAGGAGTTCCTGACCCTCCTGGCGCGGCAGATGCGGGAGGCCAACGGCGCCGACGAGGACGAGCTCCGCGAGGCCTTCCGCGTCTTCGACCAGGACCAGAACGGCTTCATCTCCCGCGACGAGCTCCGCCACGTCCTCCAGAACCTCGGCGAGCGCCTCTCCGACGACGAGCTCGCCGAGATGCTCCGCGAGGCCGACGTCGACGGCGACGGCCAGATCAACTACACCGAGTTCGCCAAGGTCATGCTGGCCAAGTGAGTCACCATCTCCGATTTGCATTATATTTCTTGCGTTGCAAAATCTGCATGATGCATCACGTTCTTCTGCCGTAAATCAATCAGCATATACTTATAATTAAGGCGATCAAACTAGGTGAATATTGATTGGTGCTTGCTCAAATAATCGTTTAAGCTGGAATGGTGCATTGCATATTTGCATTGGATCTTGAAAGTTCAGCAGTGTAATTTGCACTACACCTAGGGATTAAACTTGAGCTGAAATTACTACCCATGCATGATTGGCATCTGAAGCCTGAACCTGGCACTTATGTTGGGTTCTTGCATCATTCTGCAGGCGAAGGAACCAGGAGTTGGAAGACCATGGGAGCAACTCATCTCACGAGAAGAGCTTCTGTCCCTCCTGTACAATCCTCTGAAATCCCACTGACACCTTCGTTTCTAGCTGACAGCTGAGAGAAATGTAACAACATCCACTGTGTAAATTGGGGGGAAAATGAAATGACAACCAATATGAGTTCTCAATTAACTCTCCAGGTTTTCTTGAAACGATGAAAAACCTGCTTAATCTCTTCTGTTAGTACTAGAAAATGGGGCGGCATAGCAAGAGCAAGAGTGCAAGACCATACTTCAATTCCAGATTCTGCACTTAGTGTTTCAACATGATTCATTGACATACAGGGATCTACAAAGCTCACATACTCACAAATCTATTACATGAGCTGCACTCCTACTACGGTCTACAGCAAGCAATGCGAGCTCTCAAAATGCACATTTACAACAATGGTAGACGGCCAGCACAATTTGCCAGGCCACCTGCCGGTGGTACATATGGAATGCAGTGAACAGATTTGCTGATGTGGACTACCAAAATGAAATCTGCTTGGAAGAATGAGACTCAAATAGTTTGTCATCCTTCCTCTCCTAAGGTTCTGCTAAGCAGCAGGTTGCATCTGCAGGTCCTCAGATTTCCAGACAACGTCCTTTAAGGTCTTGGAAAGGTTCTTGAAGAACTGCAAGAAAGTTACAGTTTACACATGTAAGTATTATATATTGCTGAAGAACAAAATATAGATTATGAATCCTTATAATCCAAACTACTTGATTGAACAAGCCTGTGGATAGGAATTGATCCACTTCTCCAACCACCAGTTCAGTTTCTTTTTATAAGCATGATCATTGCATGTATGGTAGTTACCTTATGAAATTCTAGAGTGTCACCTTTTGCTTTTCGAACTTCTACCATATGAAGAGAGGGTGCAACTTGCAGGATCTGAACAAAAATGCACAATAAATGCAGGTTGATGAATTTTACATAAAAAATAATTGCAGTTCAGAATGTTTGTTTCTAGCATTACCTCAGTAGCAACATTGAGGTTTCCTTTCCTCCCTGCTTTCAACTTTTCGAGCCTCAACTGGTCACACAATGAAAGAGAATTTCAGCATGCATAAAGATCTATTTAAAGTTTGTAAACATAATTGAGAAGTTTGAAAAGTAAGGTAAATATTCAGATAATCAGTTCTCATGGAGTTGTGGGGAGGAACCTTGTAATTTTTCTTCTGAACATCAAATCCTAGAGGTTTTGCAGCCTCCTCAATCTTGCGGACAATTTCCTTGGGTGGACATTTTGAGGTGAACCTTGTTTCTCTTTTGAATTCCTGCAAATACAAATTATTGCAAATATAAGTACAAACTATAGAAGAATGATAATCACATAGGCATACAGAAATATTAGCTTATAAAATGCATTATGATTGTGTAACTGACTTGATCTTCAATATATGTTCCAAAGGAAATTCAAGTGCATGTCACTGTCACGATCATGAGGCAATGTCCTTGGGAAATCATGGTGATTTAAGCTATCAAACATTGCATTTACATTGTTCTAGGTTACTACAGAGGAGTCAGAAACATCCAGTACCTGCTCTGAGTCAAATAAGTTTCCAAGATTTAAGCCTGCTGACATTGAAATAAGTTCAAATGCATTTAGAGCCACTGGCTCTTCTTCTTTCTTTTCTGTCACATGGTGCTCCTGAATGATGGAAAATAACATTAGTAAAACTAGATGGTAACTAAAATCCATGACATTATGCATGAGACTGAAAATAGAAATGCACCAATCACTCACTTCTGAATCATTGAAGACAGCATCCACATCATCCAATGTGGTGTCATATTTTTCGTCAAACTCCGGACGCTTGTAGCCCTTTTTGAACCACTCATCCTCTAATATTTCAGGGATTGTTATTCTCTGCCAGGGTTTACAGAAACATGAGCACTCATCCTCATATTATGTTCACTAGAGAAAATTGTGTGCAGCAAGAAATTATGAAGTCCCATTCATCTTGAAACTAGACTCAGCACACCTTCAAGATGAAGATGAACCATAATCCATTATCACCTCTTCCTTTTTGTCTGAAAGTTGCAATTCTTTTTTTTTTTTTGAGACAATGAAAGTTGCAATTCTTTACACACACGACGGGTTACATTTTGAAATATGAATTGCCTATACCTTTTCCTTAAGGAATAATGAGCTAAGCTTTTTTCCTCAACTGCATCTCACAGTGGCCATGTCCATACTAGTAATCACATTGTGAAATTCTAAAACTTGTGTCAATCTGAGTTACATGAAAATCCCTGGGTCGATGGGAATATCATGTAGTTGATGCTTATCAGAGATATCATGTAGTTGATGCTTATCAGAGATATCCCTGGATCGATGGGAATATCATGTAGCTAAGCTTATCGATGGGAGTATCAGCCTACCAGGGAGCACACTGTATCGTGAGTACAGATCTATTCTATTTCATTATCTTAGGATTATTTCGCTAGTATTTTTCTTTTCAAGCAGCTTTTGTGCTCTGGCATACCGTCATTGGATTTGGATCAAGGATTCTTGTTAACAACCTCTTGGCAGGAAAAGATGTCCACGGTGGAAATGTAAATTCTGCATTCGATATCTGCCAGAAAGATTAGGTAAAGTCAAATAAGCATGAATAAGCAAAGACTGCAGCAGTAATATAAAAGCTGTGCAATGCTCACTTTCTTATACAATGTCATAAGATTAGAGTCCTCAAAAGGCAAATACCCTGCTAGCAGAACAAACAGGATAACTCCACATGACCACAAATCAGCCATTGCACCATCATAACCTTGATCTTCAAGGACCTAAAATATAGTTGGTAAAAATATTTAAACCATTGCATTCCTAATGGAATGATAATTGTCGTAGCATCCATAGTTTGTACAGTTCCTGGCATTACCTCTGGTGCAACATAGTTTGGAGTTCCACAAGTTGTGTGCAGCAATCCATCATCCTGAACAAGATAGAAGAGAGAAGAAATGCATAAAACATGTTGAGTGGTCTCAAAATTCTCAAACACAAACAGCTATGATTAATTGTAGATTAAAAGAATTACCCTCTCATACTCAAGTATATTGGTAACTTAGATGCATATAGGCGAGAAGTCCTTACCTTGATTTGCTGAGATAGCGCGCTCAGCCCAAAGTCAGAGACCTTCAGGTTTCCTTGTGAATCAAGTAGTAAATTTTCAGGCTGCGAGTATACCATAGTTTAGATTCAGAAATAGATTCTTGATCACAGAAAAAAGCACACAAGGAAAATGAGCTCACTTTTAAATCCCGGTGGTACACACCCCTACTATGACAATAATCAACTGCATTGATTAATTGTTGGAAGTACCTCCTTGCCTCATCTTCCCTCATTCTACCCTGGTTAACCTATATGATGAGGAAAACAAAAAGTTTACAGTAAATGAAAAATTGTCAGTGACAAATTGACTTTGTGGACACTGAAACAGTAAAATAGGCAGAGAGGGTATGGCAGAAACTGCAAAAACTGGAAAGGATGTCCATATCACTTACAATTTTGTCAAAGAGTTCGCCACCGGTAGCATATTCTAACACAATGTAGATCTTTGTTTTACTTCCCATCACCTAAAGATGAATGAAAACATTGAATTTGTCAAAGATCAGCAATTGCCTGCTTTATGTGGAAAGAAAATAGGCATGCTAAATGATTATGTTAGGAATTTCTGACTTTGGCTCTTTTCTGATCAACTACTTTGTCTTGTAAGATCAACTAGAAGATCAAGAAAGGTACCTCATATATGCGAACAACGTTAGGATGCTTAATCAACTTCATCGTCGAAATTTCCCGCTTGATCTGCAATCGACAAGGTAGTTTTTTCATCAACAAAATATTACTTCCAGCAGGAGCTATTAATTCAACGCTGACCAAAGTTGCCAAGCTCATGGGCTATTCTAAAGTAAGGCACTCTAGTAAAGTGGGTGCAGAATCTGAAGGAATGGGCCACAATCTACGTGATGTGAAATATCACCAAACATTAAAAAATGCAGCAATAATTCAAAGTGTGTGATTGAAAGTGACCTGCTCGACCATCTTGTGCTTGAGGAGCTTCTCCTTATCTAGGATCTTGATGGCTACCGGTTCGCCAGTCTCCGTGTTCTTGGCGAACCTGACCTTTGCGAATGTGCCTTCGCCTATGGTCCGGCCGAGCTCATACTTCCCCACACGTCTCTTCACCTTGGTTGTACTCATTCCCTGGCTTATCTCCCCTCTGAAATATCAGGAAGCTTCTCCGCCCTTGTCCTGTGGAAAATTTTACCCAGATTGTTACAGCTCACGTTGAAAAAAGATGGCATGCTGATACTTGTCTAACAGCATAAACTTGTGAAACTAACTAAGCACTAGTCATTATTATACGAATTTAGTTAGGACGTGTGATGGATTTGCGTCTCATTTCATCTCCAATCATCGGTGATGTGTAATTCCTATGAAATGGGCGGCTTGGGCAAATGCAAATATAATATAATCCACAACTGGTGAAGAGCCGCTGGTTGAGTGTGTTTGTTATTTCCCACCAGAAGCAAAGTCAGAATTAAAATTGGTGAAGGGCTCCAATCAGTGTGGTTGGTTAAGTAGAAAAGATTACAGTATGTGAGATCCAAAAACTAATATTTTTCCTCTCTCTCGCCCAGAGCAGGAATATTGAATTGGGAGTCAAAGGGAAGTTAGACCCTCCTTGGGATCTGGAGAGAAAAGATAGGAGTTGAATATTCAGTCATCCATTCAGAAAGAAAAGCATAACACAACATGCGAGGGGCTGCGCATGGGGCAATTGGGCATATTCCAAAATGAGATTCCATTCTTGCAGCAATCCAAGAAGAACATGAGACTTGCAGTGCCGCTCTCGAAGAGGGAAGGAAGAAATTCAAAGGTGGGGGAAATGAAAAAGAAAGAAGTAGCAGGAACAATGGAAGCGCACTCAACAGTCCCCAGTAGAGGGAGGGGGAATCGGGATTTGCTGAATCAACTGTACACGGGACATTCATTCAGCAAAAAGCCTGATTTGATGCGTAGGCTGGAACAAAAACCAGCCAAGTCGGGCTGAAAGCAGCAGCAGATCGCATCGCTGCACACCAGAAACAGAAAGAACGCGCAGACACGGAAGGGAAGAGGCAGGGTAGGAGGAGCTTACACTGTTTCGGTTGGATTGGATGAGGCAAAGAAATGCAGAGTAGGAGGCGCCGTCGCTGTGCTGTGCTGTGCTCCGCTGGTGGTGCTGATAAAGATCCCGGGAAACGGCTGTTGGGGGCGAGGAAGAGCTGCTAGGCTTCCGAGGAGGCAGCTGCTGATACTCTGAACAGGGGGTCGGGAGGGAGGGGGAGCTTGAGGACGACACCAACCAAGCAAGGGGGCGGGCGGGCAGGCAGCACAGCAGGAGGTAGAAGAAGACAGGACAGGGCTTGCCTCGCCTCGGCGGCTGCTGACAGGGATGGGCCCCACGAGGGGACGACGAGATCGAGATCGACGGCCGGGGACGTCTCATCTGCTGATTGCTTCAGGGCTTCAGGCTGTTAATGAACATCATGCACAAGCTTGAATCAAACGTACATGTCTGAGATTATTTTGTACCGGGTCTCAGACACGTACATGAGCATCCATCCCTTCCCACCCGTTATTTTTTCAAAAAAAAGGGTTTAAAAAACTCGTTTCTTATATCAAGTAAGGGAACGAAAATTAAAAACCATTTGTAATAGTTTTGGTAATTTTGAGTTTTTCCGGACCAAAAAAAAAAGAGAAACTCACATGACTGCCATTTTGAGTTTTCCGGCCGACCAAATTACATCCCACGGCTAGCAGAAACGTACAATTAAGGTGAAGATTAGTTTTGAATCAGTGGCGACAAATTGCCTAGTATATATATAATACTAATCATTGTGTCTCAAGTCGCATGACGTAGCTAGCCTTGTGTGTAGACGGACTGCTTGCACACGGGAACGATTACGAGCATTATTACTTACTAGTTTAAGATACTAGTTATACTACCTCCGTTTGCTAATATATGACGTTGGTTAGTTCATTTTTGAACTAGCCAACGTCATATATCAAAGGATGGAAGGAGTTGCGTTGTCTAGGTTTGCCTGCAGCTCCATCTGGCATCTGCACACCCACAACGACAATTATATTTGACTAGTGTCCAAGTCAGCAGCTCCGATTCCGATCGATACGTGCGATCCTCTCTCTTGCTCGAGAGGAGTCCACGTCACCTGTCCGTTCATGCACCCCGACCGAGATTACCATGGGTCGATCGACACGTGTCATTATATGGATTGCGCTAATTACCAATCACATCTTCATCCAAGCATATATACGTACGTACCTCTGATTATTCCGATCCCGGCCGGTCCAGTATATACGTACAGACTTGCTACACTGGTAGAAAAAGAGCCTTCGGTCCCGGTCGGTAAGAGCAATATGTCTCTAAAGACCTCTAGAGACTAATCTCTAGAGACAAAAGGCCCAACCTTTATTCCCGGGTGACCAACCGGGAATAAAGTGTACCCTTTAGTCTCGAGTGGGATTCCCACCCGGGACTAAAGAATTTTTCAGCAAACAAAAAAAAAAATGGAAATGCTCCTGATCGGGCGTCCGACGGGGCAAAAAAATCGGACGCCCTCCCAACCGTCCATCATCGTTGCATCCGACGGCCACGTCTCACTCACAACCGCCACCCCTGTCGTCCCCATTTCGACCCCCACACACGCGCGCGTCCTCATTCCCCACACCACACACCCACTCCTCTCTGCAACCGTTGGCGACGCGGCGGCGGCGATGCGGTCGCCGTGGCCGGTTCGATCGGGGGCGGCGGCGGAGGACTCCGATTGGGAGCCAAGCGACGGCGAGGAAGGCGACGCCTCCCCGCGAACACACTCACATCGGCCCCCTTCGTCCAGCGGCGACCCAGGCGGCGCGGAGGTCGCTGTGGACGCGAAGCGGACGCCGCGGCCGCGCCGTACGAGGGCGGCGGCGGATGGCGATGTTGGGGAGGACTGCGTCGTCTTCTCGCGGACGCGAGGACGTCGCTCGCGCTCGGCCAGCGGCGATGCAGACGGCGCGGATTCTCTGGTGAACCACGAGCGCGCGGCGAGCGAGACCCGCGACGGCATTCAGGCGAACAAGCGCACGAGGCAGCCCAGTAAGTTCATCACTCGCGCATCCCCCTCTCCCTGCTAGGTGTGCGGCACTTTTTGCGTTCAATTTCACTCCATGCTAGGGTTAGGGTTAGGAAAATGACTGAATTAATAGGGGTTACTTGATGAGATTTTCGACACTATACGGCTCCATGGATGCTGTAGGGGTGCGTGCTGCAGGGGGAGGGTCCTAGTAGTGATTGATCTTTATACTCTAGAAACTATGCGAGTCCTGCAGGGAACTCAACTCAGTTTCTTCAGTTTTTTTGTTCTGTGTGTTGCAGTGATGCTGCTTTTTAGATTCATAGGTTTAGATATTGCAATCGATAGGTCCCCGGTGGCTGATTGTAAAAAGGAGCATGCTGAATCACGCTTTTTTTGTGATCCATCACCATCATCACGGTCATGCATTTGCTACCCTTTTTATCTTCGAAGTTCAACACTGCACACACGACACCTTCATTTGCACACCCATCAGTTTTGGAGAAAACAGAGCCCTGGCCCCCCTCCCAACCCACACTGTGATGTTTATCTTTCACGTACCCCATGTTGCATTCATTCATTTGTTATGTTTCAAGCTAACACAGTTATCATTATTTTTTCAGAGAAGACAAACATCAGCGTAAATGAAGAGCATTTCAAGAGTCGGTTTTCTGTCCGCAGGATCCGTTCGCTTGTACCACAGCTTGACGCCCAGCAAAAGCAATGGGTGATTGATGCGGGTTTTGGTGCCCTGTTGTCGATGCATGAATTTTCTGTCCCTATCAAGCTTGTCAAGTGGATGATGAAGCGTGTAGACCCACTTCTCAGTGAATTCAGATACAAGAATAGAGTCATCATTTTCAACCGCGAGCTTATCTGTAAGATTCTTGGGCTGGAAAACAATGCCAGAGTTGTGAGGCTTTCCGGGGATTCAGACGAGGTTATCAAACTCAAAGATCTGTACAGGGATGGAGATAGAGCCAAAATTGGGAAATGCATTTCTCTTGCTAAAGAGAGCAAGGACAGGGAGCCCTTCATGAGGGCCTTTGCCCTATTGGCTTTAGGGAGCGTGTACAACCCTGTACGGGGAATGACGTGAGCCTAAAGTACCTCAACAGCTTAGAAAACGTTGAGCTGATCAGCACCTATGATTGGGCTGGGCACATTTTAAAGGAATTGATGGATGAAGTGAAGAAGTACCAGAAGTTCTCCCCTGAACGTCTTGAGAAGGATCATCAGATTGGATCATGCCTCATCATTTTAGCGGTATGGGTTACCCCTCTTTTTTTTCACCTCCCAATGATGCTCATTGATGTGTGCTATTATGTTGTTTCATATGTTGCAAAAGTCATATGATACTGTTTCAAGGTTATAAATTTGTGAATTCTTGTTTTGCCTTTTCACACAGATTGCCTATATGGACCATCTTGATCTGCCATCCGACAGAGGGCACCAAATCAACTACAATCTACCCCGCATCTGCAACGTTAGAAACGCGGACTTCAACTTTGTGATGGCTGTTGACAAGAATAAGTTGTCGCTGGGGAATTCTTTTGGGAGGCTACCTGTATGTGCAATATTACATCCCCTCTCTCCCTTTCATCAGTTTTTCTTTTCTGCTTTGCAACTTCCTCCTATTATTCAAAGGCACTTATATCTTCCTTTTTTGCTGCAGTTCCGCGACTTCTCTCTCACTCCGTATGCCCCTGCCTCCGCCCATGCCCCTGCCGCTGTCCCTGCCTCAGCCCCTGCCTCTGGATCTGCCGACCCTGCTCACCCACATGACCTTGAGCCCTCTGAAGAAGTCCCTATCGTCAGTTCACTAGATGAATGGCTGCAGCAACCTGCTCAAATTGACATCCAGGAGGTATATCAATCCCCTCATTTGTCGTTATTTTTTGAGTCTTGTTGTCTACCTCTCTTTAAAACATTTATATGTTGCAAATACCATTATTCTGTCGTTGCACACACACCACCCTGATGTTTGGGAAACATTCTTTTGTGATTTTTATAACTCTGTGATTTTACAACACGCTTTTTGTTTATGCGAAACATGGGTAGTACCCCCCTGCAACATAAAAGAGGAACATGTGCAACATCATATTAAATCTGGATATTAGCTGTAAAAAAACCCCCATCCACACACACCACCTGTTGATGTTGGCACAACTGCTACTAAAATGTTTCAAATTCAAATTAGAAATGTTTTTCATGTCCATGTCAGACAATCAATGTTCCAGGCTCAAAATATAAATGTGTTCAATCTCTTCCTTTTTGCGCATGTTGCTGTAATAAATGATAAACATTTTTTGGTTTTTAATGTTTTTTCAAGTGATGTTGCCCCAGTTGCTACCAAATGTTTCAAAGTCAAATTATAAATGTTTCAGCTTTACAGCCCACCACCTGTTGATGTTTTGCAAACCCCTAATACATGCGTACCATGCCTTTTTTTGCAGATACCGACTGAGTACCAGCAGGTTGCTGCACACTTTTCCAAGGTTATGGACGAAGATGTCCGCGAAATCGCTGCCGCTGTATCCAAATCTCTTAATGATCAGATTTCGGCAAGGCTCAGGCAGCGCCAAGGGGA
The DNA here is from genome assembly GCA_036936925.1 of Cenchrus fungigraminus. Classification (NCBI taxonomy): domain Eukaryota; kingdom Viridiplantae; phylum Streptophyta; class Magnoliopsida; order Poales; family Poaceae; genus Cenchrus; species Cenchrus fungigraminus. The sequence goes on from CM072769.1 coordinate 187,589,880, forward strand.
GATGTTGGCCAAGATGGCTGAGTTAGCTAGCAGGGCCAGGATAAATGTTGATGGAGCAGGACCATCAACCACCGATGGTGATGCTGGCAAAACAAGCGCTAGCGCTGCAGCTGAAGGAGGTACTAGCAAAAGCGCTACTGCTGCAGCCGAAGGAGGCACCAGCAAAAGTGCTACTGCTGCAGCCGAAGGAGGCACCAGCAAAAGCGCTACTGCTGCAGCTGAAGGAGGCACCAGCAATGCCAACACACCCGTTACATCAACTAGTGCTGCTAGTTCTCCTGGTCACAAGAAAAGCAATGATTCCAGCCTCTATGACGACCTCCCTTCATTCGATCTACTGAACTCTGACGGGATTGATGATGATTGCTCGACCCCACCAGAAATCACACGCAAAGGTGCCCCCTCCTCCTTCCTATCTATTTGTCCGCAGATTCAGCAATTTTATGTTTTCATTTTCTCTTTTTTTTCAGCTGAAACAAATGTGCAAGATATTGAAGCAAACAAGCCTGGCTCAAGCACAAATGATAAGAAAAACAGGAGGAAGCGGGCTGCCATCAATTTGAATCAAGGAAAGAAATTGAAGAAACTGAAGTTGGATGAAGAATCAAAATCTGTGTATGAGAAGTACATCAGCAAAAGGATTTTGAAGAAGCCGGTCACCAAAGAAGAGATTTTAGAAGCGTAAGCTAACTCTCTAATTTTTTTCCCTTCATTCTAGCATATATAAATGTTTCGCACTCAACTTCTAGATTTTTTAATTACATGCAGCAGCATAGCTGTGTGAATATTTTTGCCTTTTTCAATACATGTTGCAGCAGTAGTCAGTAGATGTTGTAGGCTTAGATTTAAAATGTTTCAGACTTGTTAAATACTGATCAGCTTTGCCTTTTTACAATACATGTTACAGCAGTGGTCAGTAGATGTTGTAGGCTTAGATTTAAAATGTTTCAGACCATTATATCATCAATTCAATACATGTTGCAGTAGTAGTGTGTAGATGTTGTAGGCTTAGATTTAAAATGTTTCAGACCATTATATCATTGATTCAATACATGTTGCAGCAATAGTGTGTAGATGTTTCACAATCAGAATATTTTTGTTTGACACTCATTATACACATGTTGGGTTCCATGCAGCCCTATTTTTGTTAAAATAGGTGGTTTCCATGTCTGCTACGAGGAGTTCTACAAGTCGTTTAAGCCAAAGGGCTTAATTGACAATGAGGTCATGACCCTTTGGACCAATCAGTTCAACATCGAAGAAGCTGAACTCCGTATAAAGGATAAGAATGTTGTCAAGAAATATGCTTTCTCAGCCGTACTCACAGTTAGTATCCTTTTATATCTCTCAGACAAGCACCCCTGTATTTCTACTTCAGTTTTTAGTTTTTCTAACCTTTTTTCGCCTTTTCTCCCTTCTAAGGATAAGCTCATCATCGACCCCGATAAATTCATTGACGATAGCTGCAACAGGATGCTAACCATGCTGGACAAGACATGGGACTTTTCTAAGATGGACCTGGTACCGTGTTGCAAATCCAAATCCCCTTTTTCTTCGTTTTTTTGATTTTTTGCAAAATATTGATGATAGCTTGATGTTTTCTTGTAGCTTTTCTTCCCCATTGTCCAAGAACGTCATTGGGTACTTGTCTGCATTAACATGTTTCTTCAGCAAATTTCTTGGTTTAACCCTCTAAATGCCTCCAAAGACACAATATGTTATGGCTGCGCGCAGAACCTGGTTAGTAATTCCAACTATGCTTGCCTTTTTCATCAATTTAATCCTTTTTAGATACTTGCTTTTCCCGTTCAGCCAACAGAATAATTAACATTCCATTTTTTGGTTTATAACTAGGTCACTAACTTCTCTAGAGCTTGCCTGAAATCTAACGTGCTGAGGAAAGATGTGTCTGGGTTTGTCTGGAATTACCCCAAGGACTACCCTCAGCAAGATAACCTGTAAGTTTCACTTCAAAAAAACAAGCTTTTTTCACCCAATGAATGGTTCAGTCATCTTCTTCATGGTGCTGTTTTATACATGTTGTGGATACATATTAGAAATGTTTCAAATTCAAATTAGGATTGTTTCAGATTCCATGCTCGTGTTTTAGCTGTGGTTGATGTTCTCAGACTCATCCCTGTTCATCATGTTGCTGTAACAAATGTTAGATGTTGTGGACTCGGATTAGAAATGTTTCAAATTTAAATTAGAAATGTTTCAGATCCATGTTCAGACAACCAATGTTTCAGGCTTAAAATATAAATGTTTCAAACTCTTCTTATACATGTTGCTATAATAAATGCTAAATGTTTTTAGATTTAGTGTTTTCCAATTGATGTTGCAGCAGTTGCTCCCACATGTTTCAAAGGCAAATTATAAATGTTGCAGCTCTATGTCCACCATTCAATGTTTCAGAATCAAAATATAAATGTTCCATACACATCTTTTGCATGTTGTGTTTGCTATTTTTTCTCTCAACATTTTTTCTGTGCTCATAGGCATGATTGCGGACTGTACACAATGCTATATATGGAGTCCTGGAATGGGAAGAAGATGGAAACGGCATTGCAGCCGGTAATAGCTGCAACATACTAATCATCTCTTTTTTTCCTTCAGGCTTTCAATTGTGTCAGCGTTCAAATTTTTTTAACTAATGATCTTTATACATGAACTGATGATCTATCTTTTTTTTTCAGCATATGATGGGCGATTACAGGAAAGTTAGTGCAGCCATACTTCTTCTTTCCCAAAGTAACGAAGTCAAGACAAGCGAGTTTGTGGAAACGTACTGCAGGATCAAGAAGTAGAACGGCTCATACTTTTGTGTAGTAGCATACCTTCTGTGACAGTAGTTTCTTAGGATCTTTAGACTTTTGAACTTTTTCAGAGATTCCAGTTATTTGTCTCACAGTATGTAAACAAATGTTTCACGATGTTGCCGCAGTGTATCCTGATTGTTGCACACTACGTTTTACGATGTTGCATCAAGTGATTTTAATTTTTTTATGATGTCGCCGCAGTGTCTTCTGATTGTTGCACATTACGCTCGAAGATGTTGCATTATCCTGTTTCCATTTTTATTACCCCCAACATTAGCTAACACCTTCTGAAACATCTTAAAATAACAAACACAACATGAAGTGATCTAATGTTTCAGGACAGCAAGCACTTTGTTGCTTCTGCAAATACAAAATGTTTTTTTGCATTCTTTTTTTGCACTTTGATGCAACATGTTCTCAATAGCAGGCACCACACAACAGCAGGAATAATTATATTCTTCTATTTAAATACTGGACACGTTGCAGTCGATAAAATGAAATGTTGCAGCATCTACATTCTCATGTTTCACAAGCTGAACTCAATGGATAAAAAGATACAAAATAATTTACTTCAAAGCTTTAGTTCGGTTTGCTTCAGCTCCGCCCTAATCGCTTCTGCCTTGGCCATATACTCACAGGTCTGGACACTATGACCAACTTCGTAGCAATAGGAACATGGTTTCTTCCCCGCACTCTTAGGCTTGCCCTTCTTTTTCATCGCTTTCTCCTTAGCCTGCATCACTATAGACTTGAACCTATCCACCTTCTCCTTTGGGCGCCCTTTGCTGTTTGTTCTCGGTGGATTCTTCACCTTCGCAATGGGTTTTTGATTTGCCGCAACATTCACCGCAACACCAACCCGAACTTCATCATGTTGATTTGCCGATGAGTCCCTTGTTGCCCTGACTGTTTCAAACAACTGATCTATACCAGCCGAAACAATGGTGTACTTCTCCGGACCCAAACAAGCTTCTGCTGCTAAGGAGGTCATCTTCCGGCACAATGCATTGTACCTCAGTTTGTTTGTTGTTGAGACACCAAACGCTGGTTCAGGACCTGAGAGGCGTTCTGGTACCTTAGTTGTTGCTTCCTTTGACCACCTTTGAAGCAGATACCTCTCTGGAATTGCATCAACATCCCTATTTGTGAACACTTTCAGTATGTGTGGGCAGAGGAGACCATCACGATCAAATATGTTGCACGAGCATGTATACTTTGTTGCATGTTTATCAGCTGACACTGTGTGGACTCTGACGGACGTCGGGTGCACAACTTGAAAGGACCAACCTTGGTCATCAGCAGTCACACCTCCTATCTTGAACCTTGTTGAATCACGTAGTAACTCTTAGAATTTACCAAACACTTCACCAGTGTAGAATTGCGCTGCCTGTTTCTCAAAAGAGTACCTCCCCCAAAGTGGCGGGTCCGAAATCTCTCCTTTGCAACGCTCCTTGTTTTCTTTTTCAGCTCTGGTGTCCATGATGTAGTCGTACTGCGTCACGAACTGTAGCACTGAGTCCTGAGGGTGGATGACTTTTTTGAACAATGAATTCATGCTTTCAGACCTTCCTGTTGTGCCCGTGAAAGGGAAGAAGTACTTTCTGAAGTACGCAGGAGCCCACATGCTTCGCGTTGCTGAAATGCTTTGAAAGAATTCATTGTCTTGCAGCGTGTACTTTTCCCCCCAACATTGCCCACAATCCCTCATACTCTTCTGGTGTTTCAGTGCGGTTCACATAGTAATCGAACTCCGTTGCGAAGTCCTTCTCGTGACTGATCAACCACGCAAACTTCTCGGTTGCTTTGCTCAGCACGTGCCACTTGCAACATCTGTGGACTGCCTTTGGGAAGACTATAGCTATTGCCGCTTTCATTGCCTTATCCTGGTCCATCATTATGTTGGTTGGCTCTCTGCCACCCATCGCTTCCTTCAACCTCTCCAACATCCAGACAAATGTTTCAGTTGTTTCATCAGGCAACAATGCACACCCAAGTAATATGCTTTGCAGGTGGTTATTTATCCCAACAATAGGCGCAAACGGCATGCTATATCTATTTGTGCAGAATGTTGTGTCCAAGAATATGCAATCACCAAAACTCTTGTACAGCTCCCTTGTCCTGCCATCAACCCAAAATAGCCCTCGCACAGCATTATCTGCATCAATCATTGGAGGATAGTAGAAGGACGGACTCTCAGCCTGCTGCTTCTGGAAATACTCCAATGTCGCATCCGTGTCTCTATAGCTCAGACCGCCCCTCAAGCGCGTCCTCATGTTTGAAACATCCTTGCTGCTGAAAGTAAGGTTGGCAATCCCACCATGGAAATCACCAAGAATCCCCATTATCTGCATGGTGCTGATGTTTCTGTGATGTAACGTTTTCAGCAACTCATAGTCAGCCCACGATATGCTCCGGTGGGACCTCAAATGTTTCCTCACCCCAACCCCCTTCACAAGAGGGTGGCTATGCTCAGGCTGCATTACAATGACTCTCCACTTCCTATCCCTTTTCCCAACTGCCATATGAGCTTTGCAATCAAACTTTTTGATGGTGTTGCGCTTCCTTGCTGATGTGGTTAGCATAGCTGTCGCTGCCCTCTTCTTTGTACCCTCCGCTTTAGTTGTGTCATTTGTCGAAGCTCCTGAGTTGGCTTCCTCCTCTGTATCAGCAGCCGCACCTTGAGTTGGCTTCCTAGCATGGGAGCATTCCCATTCTTTTCTGATCAGTTCCTTGCTATCTCTTTTACCGCTGATTCTGCTCGAAGCCACCCTGATGCTAAAACCCATTTTGAAAGCATAATCGTTGTACACTCTTTGTGCTTCTTCTATTGTGTCAAACTCCATACCAACACACGGTTGCACTGGTTGTGAGCACACAACATCCTCGTCCTCATAATAGACCTCCTCTTCTCCAACCATTACTTGCACATGCTCAGTCGAGTTAGCTGAAACATTTGGAATGCCCACACTGTTGCCGCTCGAGTTTGCTGCAGTCCAGGGCAGCAGATTCCAAGCACGCACCTACAGAATTTGATGTTGCAGCAGGGTCAATCACATGTTGCAAACGACATACTAAAATGTTTCGATCATGCAAACACTACGCAACATCAAAATTTGCAGCAAAAGGATCCAAAACAACTAGCAAAAATCGCAAACTAGCAGTCCAACATCACACAGTACATGGGGATCCTCGCCCACCAACATCTTCAACATTCGCGCAACAACATTGTAGGGGGTGGGCGGACCTAACCTGCTCTGCGGATGACGACGGAGGCATCGACCCCGTGTTGTAGGGCGCAGGCGCGCTGTTGTCGCTCGAGCTTGCTGCAGTCCAGGGCAGCAGATTCGAAGTACGCACCTGCAGAATTTAATGTTGCAGTAGGATCAATCAGATGTTTCAAACGACATACTAAAATGTTTCGGTCACGCAAACACTACGCAACATCAAAATTTGCAGCCAAAGGATCCAAAACAACTAGCAAAAATCGCCAAAAATCCAACATCATGCAGTACATGGGTATCCTCGCCCACCAACATCTCCAACATTCGCACAGCAACATGGAAGGGGGTGTATGTGGGGTGTGGCGGATCCAACCTGCTCCGCTGACGACGTCGGAAGCATTGGCCCCGTGCTGTAGGGCGCGGTCGTCGTAGCGCCCCCATGGAAGCCGCTTGACGAAGCTGGGCGGGCAGTGATGGACATCATCACCGGATCTGAAGCTTTTCTTCCAACAATCCGTCCAGCAATGGCTCCAGGGCGGGCGGAGAAGGCTCCATCTGATGGGGGGCACTCGATCCCCTGGAGGATATGCGCCATATCCACTCCTCACGGGGCGGATCGAAGGTTTGGGGGAGCTTTTCTCGCCAGCGCCCTGCCCTCCCCCCCGCGAGAGCCGCGGCCGGGGAGGAAGAGAGCTCGTGTGCCTTGTTTTTTTCTGAAACCCGATGTTGCACGCCTGCTGCTCGCAACATGCCACACACAAACTCGCAACATTGATCCCAACATCCTTCGTTGAATGTTGCAAGCACGACGGTTCGCAACATGGGAAAAGCTCTTCGCAACATCCCAAAAGTTGTTCGCAACATCGCTACGCCTCGCAACGCGATCGACGGCTGATACGCTCCCTGATTTAAATCGTGCGGCCGCGGACCCGTCCGATGCTAACGCCCGGATCGGACGTCCGGGCGCTAGCAGCTCCGAAAAAAAAGCCTACCCTGCCGTGGCCCTGTCCCCCATCCCCATCCTCTCTGCTTGCTCATCTCAAGAACATCAAACAATTTCTCAAGAACACGAAACAAGAAAACTCATCTCACAGTCATATATGCTCATCTTGTATAAACTTCAATTCACAACACATGAGTTCGATTCGATTTGATTCACACATGTTCAACTCCATTCATGCAGAAAAATTACATCATCATACAATTCATCCTCATACAACTCGATTTATCATCGTAGAACCGATCCATCACCAGAAAAATCCCCATCACAATACAACTCCATTCATGCAGAAAAAATCAAAAAAAAAACTTGCCTCCCGCCGGGACCGCGCGCCGGCGCCGCTGGGGCCGCGCGCCGCCGGGGCCGCGCGCTCGCGCGCACCTAGGCCGCGCGCCGCCGGCCGCCGGGGGCCGCGCCTCCCCGCGCTGGGGCCGCGGGAGGCGCGCCGGGGGCCGCTCCGGGGGACTCCGCCTCCACTGCAAGGAAGAAGAAAGAGATGAGATAGAGATGAGAGAAGAAAAGAGAAGTTGACTGGATGTGTGGGAGAGAAGAAGATAAAAAGAGAGAGGAAAGGAGCATCGGGGTGGGCACCGGCTTTTAGCCTCGGGTGGTGTCTCCACCCGGGACAAAAGATTTTGTCCCGGGTAGTGTTTTCACCCGGGACTAAAGGATTCTCCTTTTGTCCCGGGTGGTGTTTCCACCTGGAACTAGTACCAATAATTGAGACAGCTAGCTGTTGGGTGTCAAGCCTTTAGTCTCGGTTGGTAATACCAACCGGGACTAAAGGGTAGGGGGCATCCGAGACCATTTCGGGCCACGTCGACGAAAAAGCTTTAGTCTCGAGTCCAAACTTTAACTGGGACAAATGTAGTGAAACAAAGGGTGTTTTTCCACCGGTGCTACTATATAGCGTACTATTCTACTGGTGATCAACACAATCAATCACGCTCATCAACCGAAAATAATAGAGGGCCCACACGTACTCATCATCAATAAAAAAACAAAAGAAAGAAATTATTAAAGGACCCAATCATGCAGTGGCTTTGACGACCATCGACAAGAGCACCATCAACTAACGACGCGCCTCTTGTTGTTGGATCATCCTGCCCTAGATACGACCGCCCACACACAGCTAGAGATGCTCCATCAAAATCGGATAATATAAGAATATTATAAGTAACTTAGATTTTTGCAAGTCGTCCAAATTAATTAAGGGATTCAACGTTAGATAATTCCTATAATGGCATTCACAGGTAAGTGATTTGGATACAAAGTCAGGTGGTTAATTCTGATTACTATTTTATAAAGTCGGGTAATTTAGAGGGAATTTTAGGATTATTTTAGGTTATATTTTTCATAACAACATATACATGAGGTAATCTCATTTTTTTGATAAACATGCTGCGTACTTCTCTATCAGGGGATGGATCCAACGTGGAGGCTCGAGCCCCCACTACCCCCATGTTGTCCATTGGAGCAGGGGCGGAGCTGTGTTGCTCAAAACGAAATTCAGTGATTGCCAACGATTTTTCACTCTTTACACACCTCCTCGGTCTAATGTAAATGCTCTAGCTCCGCCCTTGCATATTGGAGCCCCCTGAGCACCCCTAGCAATTTCGAGTCATGGATGAGAAGAGAAAAAAGGAAGAGAGAGGAAGAGGAAGAAGAAAAGGAGAGAAGAAAGAAGGAGGAAGAAGCAAATTAAATGAGCCCCCTCTCCATACATCCTGTATCCACCACTGTTCCCTATATGAAGAAAATGGAAAATAAACATTCTAGCTACATATAGAGGCTACATGTTATATTAAAATATGCATGCTTGTCATATGTCACACATGTCGTTCAATCACATGAGTTGCACGCGCATAATTTACTAATCGACTACGGTCATAATTAATCTCAACTATAACATATTGAATCATCAAGTCCCTGTCCTAATAATAATTGTATGTAGTTGTCCACGATCGAGATTGTGGTAGCCGGCCGGCGGCCAGAACCATAGAGAACAGGGAACCGGTCTGACTTATCAGCCACTGGTAAGTAGTATTTTTCTTTCAGAACAAATAACCACAAGCCACTAATTAGTAATATTTTTCTCTCAAAGCAAATCACCAACGACCACCAGCAAAGGGAGGCTTAACATGTCCAGGTCTCAACGTGCCCGGTGCTCACCTATACGCAGGTCGGCTAGCCTGATCTCTTCATATCTCGTACCACGTCAACATTATTATTATTTTTTTGCCCACATGGATGGTAATGGTAACTAATAGGAGTATATATATGCATGCATGTATGGACAAGTAAGCTCGACCATCTCTCTTATTAATTAACTTGTGCTGACAACCGATCAGCAAGTTGTACACATCACATGTATATATGTAAATGGAATACTCGATCATTATGATCTTTTTTTCAACGAATTAAATCTTCGTGACATACGTACTTGAAAGGTTAAAAACAATAGTAGCGGTTTGTTGTTTATTCTAGTTTTTCATTTTAAAAAAAATGCATGCAGGAACAGACGACGCATGCATGTACATGTATACTTATTACGAACACGCACACGTACGTACATACATGTGTATACGTATTACAAAGACGTACGCATGTCCCGGCCCTTTGCGATGGTTGAAATTGACCAATTATTCACCGTATAGACATCTTGATCGAAAAGGGCCGGGACAAGCTACGTACGTACTGACCATCGAAATAAAGAACAAGTAATAAGTCAAAAACTGGTGTTAAATAAATTCATTCTATGTGATAAGTATACAATCTTCGAAAAAATTAAACCACTAGAGAGGCTCCTGCCGGTGCATGTGGCCGTGGTTGGCTGGTTGCAGAGCGTGGCAGGAGAGGACCCGACAGGTGTGCTTGCATGCCCCCTAAGTTTGGGCTCTATTTAATTGGGCCCCGAATCGGTCGGTCTCTCTTCGAGACTTGCCTGCCAGTTTGGTCTCTCTTTGAGGCCTGCGAGTTTTGCAATAAAAGAGAAGTAAACTTTTCCAATGAAAAAGGGAATTGAAGGAACAATCTAGCAAGGTCAAAAGGAACTAGCTAGCTTGGAAGAAGAAACTTGACACAGATTAATTAATTGTGATGAAGCATGCCGCAGCACGTTAAGCTAATAGGAGTATATGGGGCCCTTTGACAGGGTTTTTTCAAGTGCTTCTCTACCAGCTTCTACAGAAACTCTGCCAAACACTTAACCAAAAAACGGCTTCCAACCTGAAGCCATGGAGAAGCCATTTTGCAATTTATACTAGGGAGGTGAAGCCAAAAATAGTGGCTCCCCGCGGCTTCTTTCCCACATGTGACATTAAAAATACAGAGAAGCCACAACCACAGCCATTTTGCCAAACACTTTACAAAATAGCTTCAGCTTCACCAAAGAAGTCATTTTACCATAGCAGTCACAGTTGTTTCAGCCACAGCCACAGCTCTGCCAAAGGGCCCTATATATACGTCGCCCACATGGATGGTAATGGTAACTAATAGGAGTATATATATACATGCATGTATGGACAAGTAAGCTCGATCATCTCTCTTATTAATTAACTTGTGCTGACAACCGATCAGCAAGTTGTACACATCACATGTATATATGTAAATAGAATACTCGATCAATATGATTTTTTTGAACGAATTAAATTTTCGTGACATACGTACTTGAAAGGTTAAAAACAATAGTAGCGGTTTGCTGTTTATTCTAGTTTTCCATTTTTAAAAAAAAAATGCATGCAGGAACAGACGACGCATGTGTATACTTATTACAAAGACGTACGCATGTCCCGGCCCTTTGCGATGGTTGAAATTGACCAATTATTCACCGTATAGACATCTTGATCGAAAAGGGCCGGGACAAAGCTACGTACGTGATGACCATCGAAATAAAGAACAATAATAAACCAAAAACTCATGTTAAATAAAGTCGTTCTATGTAATAATTACTCCCTTCGTTCTTAAATATATGATGTTTAGGACAAAAATTTAGTTTAAAATAAACTAAATTTTTTATTCTAAACGTTATATATTTAAAGACGAAGGGAGTAACAAATATACAATCTTGGCAAAAACTACTAGCAATGAAAACGTAAACGGTAAACTGAGGCTAGTCGGTGACCCATCGTTTAGTGTTTAAACGGTCTAGACTGTTTTAAATGGTGTTTAAACGGGCTAAACGGTTTTGTACTGTAGCACATAAATTACTAGTATGAATAACACCTTTTATAGAGTGTAGACTGGTTTTTCTTCCTTGATGTCCCATTTCGTAATATCAATTTGAACAATGTATGTACCTATAGAATATAAGATGAGTGTTATAGCAAGAAACTAAGCACCACAATGATTAATGATCAAAATTTCAAAACTCAACATTGTTTTATAAATTAACATGGCAACCAATAATATAAACAATCAAAATTAAACACATACGTCTGCCTCAAAACAACCGCTCAGACGCTCTATCTCCTAAACGGGTCGTCTTTTTCGGTTTAGACCGTCTACTTCCGTTTCAAAACCGTCCCGTTTAGGCCGTTCAGATCGTTTTTTCCCGTTTAGAACCGTTTAAACGAGTCAACCGTTTAGGAATCCGCCTAAGCTCTAAACTGTGCGGTTGTGCACCGTTTACCATTTAAATCCGTTTAGGAAAACAATGACTACTAGAGAGGCTCCTGCCGGTGCATGTGGCCGTGGTTGCAGAGCGCAGTGGCAGGGAGGACCGACCAGGTGCTTGCATGCCCCCTAAGTTTGGGCTCTATTTAATTGGGCCCCGAATCGGTCGGTCTTTCTTTGAGGCCTGCCAGTTTGGTCTCTCTTTGAGGCCTGCCAGTTTTGCAATAAAAGAGAAGTAACTTTTCTAATGAAAAAGGCAATTGAAGGGTCAAAAGGAAGCTAGCTAGCTAGGAAGAAACTTGACACAGATTAATTAATTGTGATGAAGCATGCCGCAGCACGTTAAGCTAATAGGAGTATATCCAGGAAAGCGGTAGCCACTCCCTAGCACTAGCACGCACGTCGTCAGTGGAACATCATCATGCCAATCTAGTATATGTTTGGGTGCAAAGAAACTATATATGCATCACAAATTTGAAGTCGTGAAGCTGAACCGTGCAGTACGTACGTGTGTATGCGTTGAGGCAGTCAGAAGCATAGATATATAGAGTTCTCCATGCATGGAAGGAACCCTCTCAAATATTGATCGGATCGAGCGCCATACTCCACCGCCGGCCTTTATAAAAAGCCGAAACATTATGTGTGTGTGTTTTTTTTTGAGCTTAGGCAATTCTATTACTCCATAGCAGGGTTACAATCGTCTTCAACTCTCCCCATCAACACCATAGGGAAGTTTTCAGACCACACGCACTCCGGGTAGGCTGCCGAGGACAGCTTAGCACACACATGGGCTGCCTCATTACCCTCCCGGTTTACAAAAGAGATAGAAAAAGAGATAAAATCCTTGCTTAAATCAAGAATCTCATGCCACAATCCTGCAATGGAGCTTCTTTCGCCTGCAAAAGAACTCAGGAGGTTCACCAACTCCTTGTTATCAAGTTCCAGCATGATCGGATCGAGCTAGCATCACACCATCTCTCGCCGCTAGCGCCTCTGCCGTCAGAACATCTGGGATATGATCATACCAATGCGACGAAACCCGAATGAGATCACCAAACTCGTTCCTCAGTACCGCACCACCCGAACCAGAGTGCGATGCCAGCACAAAGGCCGCATCCGTATTGACCTTCGCCCAACCTGGTTCCGGTTTTTGCCAGGTTGTCCTCTGCCGAGGTAGCTGCAACCTTGGCTTATGATTTAGAACAATTAAGTCTTCCACCATAGAGGCAACATGCCTTGCTGCAGCAGCTGGGTTCCATCTGTTGCGGCCGTGTCTCCGAGCGTTGTGGCCTGTCCAAAGTGCCCAAGCACCACTGATAAAAAGGGCCGCCTCCTCAGTGTTGCAGTACTCCCCCGAGAGGAGATCCTTCGCCCACGAGGCTGGGTGCAGATGAGGTGGTTTGCAACCTGTAAAATCCTTGACTGCATTCCAGAACTGATTCGCATAGGTACACTTGAAGACCACATGATAGAGAGACTCGCTTCGCTCCCTACAGGTTTCACAATGATCTTCTCGTGCCACATGCCTTCTCATAAGCTCTACCTTCGAAGGAAGTTAATCCTGCATCACTCGCCACCAAAAGATACGGATTTTTGGGGGGAAATTTAGGGCCTGATTGGTTGGGTTCCAATTTGTGCCCAACCAAAATCATGACTTGCCTACAAAATTTGGTTATCAATTGGTTCATTACCAAAATTTGCCATGCCAAAATTTGTAGCCAAATCTAGAGAAAATCACTAGAAACTTCTTCAACCTCATAGGAGTGGAAAGTATTGGTTGCCAATACATTGGCACCAAACCAAGTGGACACCGAATTTTTTTGCCCTGACTTTGGCATGTCCTAGTTTTGGCAAGCCTTGATTTTGGCATGTCCTGATTTTGGCTTGGTAAGAATTGGAATCAAACCAATCAGGCCCTTAGTTTCCACACCTTCTTCCACCATGTTTGATCCTCCGAGGGTCTGGCCTCATTGAGTCGGAATGCTTCTTTTTGGTCAGCCTCCCGTTTTAGTAATCTGTAACAGGATCGGACCGAGTACATGCCATTCCTCTCAAAAGCCTAGGCAACTAGATCCTCTTGCAAACGGGCACCGGGTTTAATCTTAAGAATTTCCATTGCATCGAGAGCGCAAAAAGAACCACGCACTAGCTGCTCATCCCAACAGCGAGTTCCCGGAACAAAGAGCTCGCACACCTTCTCCACATTGGCCTCCGGCAACCGAAGCAGAGGTTTCAACGAACTCGTACCAGCTATCCAATTATCTGTCCAGACATTAATAGAATCACCCGGTCCAACTCTTCTAATCAGCCCTTTCACCAACACTTCACGGCCAAAAAGAATTGCACGCCAGGTTTCAGAACTCTTCTTTTTCCTTGTTGCTTCCAGAAAATTTTGCGTGGGGAAATATTTCCCTTTCAGAACCTTTGCACAGAGGGACTCCGGTCTGGACAGTAAGCGCCACGCCTGCTTGCCAAGCATAGCTTGGTTGAACAAAGGCAAATCCCGAAATCCCATTCCACCCTCTCCTTTGGCCCTAGAGAGTTTTGACCATCTCTGCCAATGAATTTTATGGTTGTCGATTGAGCTGCCCCACCAGTAGTTTGTGATATAGTGCTTCATCTTTTTACAGGTTGGAGCTGGTAGCTTGAAGCAACTCATCAGATACGTCAGCACGACCTGTGCATTAGCCTTGATCAATACTTCACGACCTACACAACTTAGCAATTGCCTTGCCCATCCATGAATAAAGTTTCTGATCCGATCAGAAACGTAATCAAACGTACCATCAGATGCACTTCCGACTGCTGTTGGGAGGCCCAAATATTTTTCTCCCAGCGCTTCAGTAGGAATTTGGAGTGCCTGATGCACGTCCTGCTTCGAACTCTGATCACAATTTTCACTAAAGAATACCGCAGACTTGTTCTTGTTGATCAGCTGCCCGGAACCTTGATTATAATCATCCAAAATGTCTGATATCCTCTCAGCTCCCCTCCTAGATGCTTGTGTGAAAATTAAACAGACATCAACAAACATCATGTGAGATATCCAAGGGGCATAACGGCTTACTCTAACTCCTCTTGAGATGATCTGAGGGCCTCGTGCTTTCAACATGCAGGTTAGTCCTTCTGAACAAAGGAGAAAGAGATAAGGTGATATCGGGTCCCCTTGTCGTATACCTCTTGTAGGCTTGAAGGAGGGAGACAAAGCACCATTAACCCTGACCGAGAAGGTAACTGAGGTAACACATTTCATCACCAAGTTGCACCAATTAGTCGGAAAGCCCAAAGCTACCATGACAGCATGGAGATAGCTCCACTCCACCCTATCATAAGCCTTAGCCATAAACTTTATAGCACAAGCACCCATCTTCCCCTTCTTGCTCTTCAAATAATGAATGCATTCATATGCAATCAAAACATTATCAGTAATCAGCCGGCCTGGAACAAAAGCGCTCTGTTCCTCTGACACAATCTCCTCCAATATCAGCCTGAGTCTATTAGCCATCACTTTCGAACACAACTTATAAATAACATTGCAAAGTGAAATTGGTCTAAAATTGGCTAACACATCAGGATTAGCAATCTTTGGAATTAGAACCAGAATAGTTTGGTTAATTACCTCTGGCATATCACCACCATTCAGAAAACCAAGCACCGCCTCCGTCACAAGTGACTGCACCAAGGCCCAGTGCTTCTGAAAAAATCCGGTGGTAAAACCATCAGCTCCCGGGGCCTTCCCCGGGCCCATTTGGAAGAGGGTCGTCTCCACTTCCTTTGCTATATAGGTCAGATCCAGCTTCTCCCGCATCTGGGCCGTCACCTTGCAGGGAACAAATTGACAAACCAATTCCGGTTGCAAGTTCTCCTGGGTCGTAAACAGCGAGCTGTAGAAATCCACCGCCATGGCCTCAAGGCCTTCTTGCTCCGTTTCTTCTGAGCCATCAGCTCGCTTTAAAGCCCTAATCCGGTTAGTGCGGCCCCGGGCCTTGGCCTTCGCTTGGAAGAAACCAGTGTTCCGATCGCCGGACTTAAGCCAATCTGCTCTGGATCGTTGCCTTTCCATCTCCTCCTCCCTTGCTAAAACTTCAGCAAGTTCTCGCATTAATTCACGTTCACGAGCAGTAGGGCCACGATACAGAGTATGACTTCGCTCTTTCTCCAGTTCCTCCCTCAAGGAACGTAGTCTCTGTCGAACGGAGCCAAAAATATCTCTGTCCCACACACGTAGGGATGATTGAAGCTGGGATAGGGAAGAACTCAGGGATTGCAGGGTTCCAGAGTTAGGTCCCGGATCCCAGACTGATTAACAAAATCCACGTAACCCTCATGCCTTTGCCACATGTAGGCACTTCCTAGAGCTGATGATCCACTGCGCCAAGAACCGGGCGGACCTCTCTCCGATGAGAGGCCACCGGATTAGTGCATGGAAGAGAACAGGAGGGCGACGCGAGGGGTAAGCTGATTAGCTAGCGGGGTGGGGCAGGGCAGGGCAGGGGGCATGACCCCCCTCTGGTGGCGGGAAGCACAAGTGAGGCTGAGAGGGAGCCGCCGAAGGAGGGGAGTGACAATGACATAGATACACAGTCTTGGAGGCAAGGCGAGGAAGAAGAGGCACCCCTCCCGTAAACCTCATTGGGTCGGCCTGATGGATTGTCTAGTCGCAAAATTGAGAAATAAAAAATTGTTAAATATACTCTAATTTTTTTCTATTTAATACTCTTAATTGGTCAAACATTTTTATTAAACTTCGTCATCCAAACACCTCTCACTAGTCGGTTAAGGAAAACCAAATCCATGAACTATATGCAACGTGGTACGGCCGATTTGAACCCAAATAAAGATCCCTTTCGCCGGAAGCAATCATGCGTGGGTCCTCTTCAGATTCGCACAATGAAACGCCCCCCCCCGGCGCAGAGTCTTTGACATACAACCCATTAAAAAAGATGCATTGGACACCTATACCATTAAAAAGTTAGAGTGTACATCGAAGCCATCAGGCGAAAATTTTTGGACACATAAACCACTCCGTCAGTCTCCCGTCTCTTTTCACCGTTACACCCCTCCGACATGAGGGCCCAGCGGAACCGGTGGTGCGCGGTTGGGGTGGCTGCAGGACGGCGCGTGGCTGGGGCGGCGCGTGCGGCTCGCGGCAGCTGCTGGACGGCGCGCGGCACGCAGGGACGCACGAGCCCCTTGTGCGGAGGAGCTCGACCTCCACACCGGCGTCGAGGACGAGCTCTGTCCTTGTCTTCCCCGAATAATTGCGTACCGGAGGTTGGTGGTCGTCGTCCTCGGATTGGCACGGGGTGACGGGCGCCGTCGGATCATCGTCGTCGTCGTCGCCGCCGCCGTGCGAGGGGTGCTCGGTCTGGACGACGACGCTGTAGAGCTCGACGATGCGGTCGCAGTTGTCCGCCCACCAGCTCTGCACCGCCCACGCGTCGCTGAAGTAGTCCTCGCTGAAGCGGATTAGACGGAGGTGGTTGGTGCCGTCGCCGCGCGACACGAGCGTCATCAGCACCCCGGGCTCCGGCTCCGCCGCCCACTCCAGGTCGCTGTCCTCCTCGTCCGCAGCGCCGGCGCCGTCATCCTCCGAGTGAGAGCAGCACTTGTCGCAGCACTCGTGCTTCGCTCCTTCTTGCTCCTGCTCCTCGCGCGGGCGAAGGGGACCCTCGCGATTGCCGTCGGCCTCGTGCGGCTGCGCCGGCGCGACTTTGGCGGATGAGGACACCGACCCGCGACATCCTTGTCCCGTGGCTCCTCGGCCTTCAGGGAACGATGCGGGTGCCGCGGCCGTCGTCACCTTGATGAGCGACAAGACCTTCATCTGCGCACGCGAGGGACACATCAAACATCATTGCGTTACCAACACACATCAAACCTGCTGGTGCCTCCACCGCCATGGAAGCACGCGTGCATCGGCTTGTGGGTCTTGGTGTCTCCTCCCTTCGAGCTGCTTCTCCTCTCCGCCGCGCCTTCCTTCCCTCGGCACGAGCACGACCTTGGTCACCATCTACCTCTCACCTCCCCGCCGGCGTAGAGGACGAGCTCTGTCCTTGTCTTCCCTGAGGGCGGCGGCGGCGGGCCGGCGGCGATGCGGGCCAGCGCCGTCCGCCCCTCCCATCTGCCACGCGCGGGGCTCCCAACCGCATCAGATGGCAGGGATCTGCGGCAGCCCCCCTGACGCCGCCGGCCTCGATCTGCGGCGGCGTCCATCCCGGCAGCCAGCGCGAGGCGAGCATGGATGTCGCGAAGCTCCGGCCCTCCTCCTACGGCAGCCATCTGCCGGCCGAGCCCCTCCTCCCCTTTCCTACCCGTGGCTTCAGCAGCTCGCCTCTGCTCACCATCTCCTCTGCTTTGAGCAAGGCCTCGCGGCATGGGGTAGCAGCGGCGGCCGGCGCACGTGTAGGGTCTCGCGGCGGGGCCGGCGCGCGTGTATGGCGAGGGAGGATGAGGAGCCAGCAGAGGAGCAGCGAGCAGGACCCGGCAACGGCGGAAAGTCCCGGCGGCCACGGAGGAGCGGTGGTTGGGGTTGGCCCACATGTCGGAGGTGTGTAACGGTGAAAAGGATGGAAGGCGGACGGAATGGTCTGGGCGTCAAAAACTTTTCGTCCAATAGCTTCGATGTAAACTCCAACTTTTTAATGGTATGGACGTCCGATGCATCTTTTTTTAATGGCTTGTATATCAAAACTCCCCCCGCATCGGTCTCCCCAACACGGCCGCCGGCTCCGACTGGTCCTCCCTCCCCGGCGATCTCCTCGAGCAGATCTCCGGCCACCTCTCCACGGACGCCGATCACCACCACATCCACCAGGTCTGCGCCCACTGGCGAGCCTTCACCTATCCTCTGGCCGCCTTCCGCCCGTGGATCCTCGCCCACCGCACGGCCCGGAGCCGACCGCCACCACCCGCCTGGTGTTACTCCGCCTGGCTCCCCCGCCGCCACCTCCAGCGGGAGGTGGACATCGGCGACCCGCCGGCCGGCTTCCCGTACTGCTACGGCGCATCTCGCGGCTGGCTCGCCCTGGCCGACGGCGCCCTCCCCCACACGCGGCTTGTGCTGTGGGACCCGGCCTCCGGCGCCGAGCTCCGCCTCCCGTCCCGCCCCTGCCCGGCTTCGCCCAGGTCTTCCTCTCCGCCGACCCGCTTGCCTCGCCGGACTGGGTGGCGGTCACAAGCCAGCCCCACGGCAACATGGGGGCGCAGAAGACCTTCTTCTGACGGCCAGGGGACGCCGCCGCCTGGAGAGTCCTGTGCGACCGACCCACCGCCGGTATCGTCAGCGTCGCGTTCCACGAGGGGAGCATATACTGCTTGGATTGGATGCAAGTCCTCGTCGTCTGCGACCTCAACCCTGGGCCGGCGCCGGCGCTGGCGCCATTCCAGATCAGGAACATCGGCAGCGCTATGAACCGTCTCTGCAGCTGCCACAGCTTCCACGGCGTCAACGGGGGATACTTGGTGTCCTGCGCCGGCGACTTGCTGCTCGTCGTCGTGCGCAAGGACAGCGGACACCCGTCCTTCGCCGAGATCTATAAGATGCAACCGGAGCTGGAGTCAGGGCTGCCGCTGGAGCTCGGCGATAGAGTGAGGGACCTTGGCGAGCACTCGCTCTTCCTTGGTCGCGGCCAAAGCTTTGCACTTTCTGCCAAGGAGTTCCCTGCTATCAAGCGAAACCATGTCTACGGCTTGCCACTTGACCATGGCCTCACATTGCCTGGTTGGGCGTTTGTCTTGGATCTAGCTTCAGATACTCTGGAAGAAATCCCATGCCCACCTCTCAGTTGTCCATGGTACGGAAGGCTACCCAGGTGCATGGCATGATTATGAAAATTGAGATGTGCTTTAATTTCCACATATACAGAAGTATTTGAGCAATTCGTAATGAAAAATTTGATTCATGTAACGGAAACAACAAAAAAAGTATGTTAATGATGTGAAGAAAGAACCTGACTATTATGCACTATTACGTTCAGAATGTATATATGGAAAAGCATGCAGCGGGGAAGTAAGGCCCGATTGTGCTTTCGACCCAAAAGAAGAAAGTGTGTGGACTGTGGACAAAGTGGTATGTCCCTCATGTAAAGCTAAAGTTTTCATACTTGATGGTATTATTTTTGCATTTATTCGCAGCATCGTCCTTTGTAAAAAAGTGCTTGTATCTACTAGAAGTATTACAAAATCAAATAATATTTATTGAACAAGGAGCTTGTGAGCAAATTTTTTTTTTACCTGTTGCAACGCACGGGTAAGTTTGCTAGTTTCGGTATGTCTTTGATTTTTTTTCCCGATCGAATTAATAACGTCTCACGCCATGCATGCAGACCTAATTAATATATAGGAGTAAACGGAGTATCTTGCAGGTTGGTGCACACATGACATGCTGCAGCGTGTCCCTCGTCGGTCGTCGCTGATCCACTTATAATTGGGATGGTAGTTGAGAACGTGGCACGATCTGTAGCTGCTGATGAATTTCTAATCGAAGCAAGCGAGAGACTAGTAGTATATATATTGCGCACGTTTCGCTTACAGGAAACTAATTATACCCCAAATAACGTGACCAAGGTTCGAGATGTGCTCATGGATAGCGAGACGACTGAGGTGACTTGGTCAATCTTCAAAATCTGCTACGCTAGCTCATGTTTTCGGAGGTGCTCGTAAGAGTAGGTTTCGTGTGCAGACGTGTATGTGAACATCTGTATATGTATTGCGTGATTCGCAAAAGAAAATGTGTATTTGTAGTAATGTAAATTCTCATAATCGCATAGTACAGCACGATGCTCACATACAACACCCATATCGCCTCTACAACTATAAACTCAAGCACCCAATTGTACCTCTACGAGCACTTGCGAAAGACCGAGCCAACAAATTATCACCACCGTCACCTCTTTATCGACGGGCATGCCATCTACTACAACTGAAAGGATAATGTTGTTTAAATCTCGAAATAAATTTAGAAAAAAATACAAGCAACTTTGAACATAGATAAGTATGTTGCACCACACAAAAATAAGTAATTATGTTTACTAGTCCATATTCGTATACACAGCTTGGTCGAACTGAACTCCTACCAATTGATTCCTTGAGAAAGAGTATATGAAGCGTACTCACGAATGACATTTGCTAGAGGTAATAATAAAAGCTGTAAAAGGTGGAACTAACAGATCACACGTACGCACGGATCCACACATGCACAACTTTAGGTTATGCATCTTTGGTTTTTTCTTGGATCAAAATGTCTAACGTCTCACGCGCCGTGAGTCACGTAATAATGTGAATATTGATACGAATTGCAACTTGCTGCGTCGCCCACGTGGTGGCTGGGATGGTAGTTGAGGACGTTTCGCTTACGGGAGAGAAAACGACAAGGAAAGAGGGAGCTGACCGGACACCTGTTTGGATCCTCGGCTATATCTACTACAGCATGCTTGCATTGGCTAGGCTCAGCAGTCAGCACTTTTACCAGCAAAAGCTCAGCAGTCTTGGGCAAATTAAAATCGGGCGCGCGCGGACAAATGAGCACCAAATCAGGTTCGTTCAAAACAAACTTCATTTTTTTCATTAACTCTCTTCCTTTTTCATGCTTCGCAGTTCACAACTATCTATTCATCCTTGGCCTTCCTCAGTGATTTTTTTCTGCATCACTAATAACCAATGCTCCATAAATCAGCATCGCATAACAATAATCCTCTAGAAGAGCAAAGAGCTAGCAGATTCCTTCTCCCTCTTCTATCATACGCTGATGAGATGATCCCTGCGTTTTTTCTTTGGCACTAGACAGGCTACAGAGACTGAACTTATTGATCCTCAATCTTAAGCATGCCCTCAAGCTCTGATATATTGTATGCCATCTTATAACTATTATTACATGGGGTTGTAAATGTAGTATTTCTTTTGTCTTGGGACTATAAAGTTCTATTATTTGAAAAAAAGAAGAAAAAAAATCCAGAAAGAAGGTTCTTGAATAAGCTTGAGCCCTAATTATATTAGAAAGATAATGCAATGAAGTTGCTCATAATTTAGCTCAACCTGCAAAGGGAACGGTGCAAACAGTACTCAAATCTGATTGTAATTTGGTAATTATTATCATATAGAAAAAAATTGATTGTGATTTCATATGTATCTGATGAATATAAGCACTATTTTCTTCTAGTAGAAAGAAAATCCAGGAAAAAAAACTCGTAGCGGACTTGGAACGAGTCCACCCCGTCGGCTACCCAAACGACGCGGCTGCTTCTTCTCTTCTTCCTCCACCGTCCGTACTCGTCGTCTTCTCCACCCGGTCGACGGAACGGAACTGCAAAACCGTCTCCCTTCTCGTACGGGTATATACAGAAGAAAATCATCACTACCAGCCGCAGCAATTCCTTGCCCCTCCCATAGTGCCTAGAACCTCTCTCTCCTCCGGAGCACAAGGTTCTAGAAGGCGTGCCCCCCGCGGCCAGGATGTGCGGGATCTTCGCCTACCTCAACTACAATGTGTCGCGGGAGCGCCGCTACATCCTCGAGGTCCTCTTCAACGGCCTCCGCCGCCTCGAGTACCGCGGCTACGACTCCTCCGGGATCGCGCTCGACGCGGACCGCCCCGCCGCCTCCTCCTCCTCCGCTTCCCCTTCTGATGCGCCGTACGCTGGGGCGCCGCCTCTTGTGTTCCGCCAGGAGGGCAAGATCGAGAACCTCGTGCGATCCGTCTACTCCGGTCAGTTCCTGAATGCTTCCTGGCGGATATTTTCGCGACTTGTTTTATTTGGGGGCTGAGTTGTCTGTTTTCCATCGGTAAAGCTTCGATTTTGGCCGGGTTTCGGATCCAATTTCGGGGGAATTTTGTTACCTGCTGACGTGTTTTTAGATAGTTCTACTGTCATCACCTGCCATTTCTTCGCTACTGGAATCGACAATTACCAAAATTTAGCATCCACGTTCTCATTATCTCGAATTATACATGGTTGTATGAAATTCCAAATGTTGAATTGGCCATTCGGTTCAATCAGGGGCTTTCTTCATGACATTTGTCAATATATTTCTTATGCAAGTTGGCACTCGAAGGCCTCCCATTTTCATTTCTTTCCAAGTCCAATAGTCCATGCTACAAAGTTTCCATCACACTTTTGATCCTCTGCAATAGCCATCAACTGTCGGAGTGCTCAGAAGCTAATCTTACACCCAGCTTTCATGTTTGCGTTTTTCAGAGGTCGATCAGAAGGATGTGAACCTGGATGCTGCGTTCAATGTACATGCTGGAATTGCCCACACCAGATGGGCCACACATGGTGTGCCTGCTCCGAGAAACAGCCACCCCCAATCTTCTGGTGCCAGTGACGAGTTCTTGGTCGTCCACAATGGCATCATCACCAACTATGAGGTCTGCTTACTCTGTCATTGTGATAATGTATAATACAACTGCATTGTTTGTTTCATACAGTGGCGTCATCATAAACTTGTTGTGACATTGTTAGATAGAATCCTTGCATATTGTTTGTTGATTCTATATTACATTTACAGTTGTTAGTGCATATGGATCATTGAAACACATGCCTGCACCAACTTGTGCCCCATGTGAAAGTCTGTGCTTTGAGCCCCTCCACATGGGATGTCTTGTTATCCTCCTCCTTATTTTTTTTAAGTGGGAATCTGCCCATTAGTTTAAAGCTCATAAAATTACTGGTACTTAGGAACAGTTACTGCAGTACATTATTTACTGTTTAACAAATGGAATATCAAGAACTGTCTTCTTAGTTGTGAAGGTTGTTTCACCACAGTCTGGATTTTTTTTGTCTTAATTATGTAAATGACGATTCACAATGTAAGATTTTAAAGTTCATCTTGTACATTTGTGACACTCAAGCCTCAACCATTTGAAACTTGAATGTATGTGACCATTTACCATTTTACACTTATATGGCACCGTATACATGGTAAATAATTCTAACTTGATCTTTTGACATATTTGTTCAGGTCCTGAAAGAGACACTAATTAGGCATGGTTTCACCTTTGAGTCTGATACAGATACAGAAGTCATCCCTAAACTAGCAAAGTTTGTTTTCGATCAGTCGCATGATGAAGAAGGTAATATGTTTTTATCTTGAAATTGCAATATTGCTGCCATAAGCAAAAGCAGAAAAGATGTACCCTCTGATATTTATCTGGACCATTTAGTCTGTAGTTTCTCTTAAAATTATTTTCTTTTTAGGGCTCTTGAATTATTTCCGTGGAGCATTGTACTATGGCTAAAACATTTATATTGTCCTCGAGGAAGTAGATAAGGCAATAGTTGATACACATATTTGCTATTTCGGTCTGCTCAACAATTTGTAATATAATGTAGAGCTAGAGCTAGAGACTCTTAGGCAACATACTACTACAAACTTTGCGGGAGAGTTCCTTGAGCATGGAAGAATACTTACCATCGCATTACAGAATATATATTTTTTGAATGAACCGTTACAGAATATATATATTTGTTGACTGAATTCATCTGTGACTTCTCAGTTCTCACTACAAAAATTCTTTACATTGTTTTTCATTCCTCAGGTGATGTGACATTTAGCCAAGTTGTTATGGAAGTTATGAGGCAGCTGGAAGGAGCCTATGCACTTATCTTTAAAAGTCCACACTATCCAAATGAATTGATTGCATGCAAGCGAGGCAGCACACTGATACTTGGTGTCAATGTAAGTGAAATAGCATCCTTGTACCCTTGACCTATTGAGTAAGTTTAATATGAGTAAAATGAAGTTATCTTCGTTTTTAAGTGTTTGTTCTGATATTCATATTCTGTTGTCGTGAGGCACTAAAGTTAACCTTTTCTTGTCGCTATCTACTTAAAAAATATGTGACAGGGTAAACAGCATCACAGTAAGCATAAAGCATTAAAGAAGATGTTGATTGCATTATTCGGATGGAATAGTATCCTAGAATTGACATTTATTATAACAATCTTCTCTCATCAAGTGAAATTCTTAGCAAGGTCCACCTATAGTAATGAACCTGTTAATTGCCACATGGTTTTCTTTGCACTGTTCGACCTTAAGAACCATGCAGTTCGACAGTTCATTCAATATTGATTTTATTTATGAGTGACCTTTTCAGTATAACATTTTGACATGACTGTACTTCACATTTTGTTATTGTACATGTATAGATCTTACAATCTTCTTTATTGATTCTGAACTCTTTCCTATATAATATACAAATCATGGCCAATGTCTCTTATTTTCCAGGAATTGAGTGGACAACAAAATGGCAAACAATTTCATGATGTCAAAACCTTGACAACAAATGGAAAGCCCAAAGAATTATTCTTCTCCAGTGACTTATGTGCTATTGTAGAACATACGAAGAAGTATTTAGCTCTTGAAGATAATGAAATTGTTCATATTAAGGTATTCTTTAAGAGCTTCCTTGTTAGTTTACATGCATTTTCTGGTTTTTAAGTTGCTGTATTTTTGTTTGAGATTCTCTAGACCTCGATATCATCAATGCTATTCTTGATTCCCTGCCACCATGATGTTATATCCAAGAAATATAATCCCTTACCTTCTATTATGCCTGATTGGTTTAAGCATTGCAGGATGGCAGTGTGTCAATCCTGAAGTTTGACCCTCACAAAGAGAAGCCAGCATCTGTGCAACGAGCATTATCTGTTCTTGAGATGGAAGTTGAGCAAATAAAGAAAGGAAGTTATGATCACTTCATGCAAAAAGAAATCCATGAACAGCCACATTCTTTGACAACAACAATGAGGGGTAGGCTAAAGGATGGT
This sequence comes from Cenchrus fungigraminus, assembly GCA_036936925.1. NCBI lineage: Eukaryota > Viridiplantae > Streptophyta > Magnoliopsida > Poales > Poaceae > Cenchrus > Cenchrus fungigraminus. The sequence goes on from CM072769.1 coordinate 187,615,303, forward strand.
GAGGTTCTTTTAGGTGGACTGAAGGAACATCTCAGAACAATTAGGCGCTGTAGAAGGGTAGTTTTTATAGGCTGTGGTACAAGTTACAATGCTGCCTTAGCTGCAAGACCTTTTGTGGAAGAACTGACAGGTAGGTCCGACCAATTGCTTCAGCTGTATTGCCTTTATGAGGAAAATTTTGGAATTCCTCAAAGCAATTAGAATTTAGTTAACGATCCTGTAGCTTAAGTCCTTTTTTCTTGCTTTCGGATAACAGGTATTCCTGTGACTATGGAGGTTGCAAGTGATTTGCTGGACAGACAAGGTCCCATCTATAGGGAAGACACTGCAGTTTTTGTTAGTCAGTCAGGGGAGACAGCAGATACCCTCCTAGCTCTTGATTATGCGCTAGAAAATGGAGCCCTTTGTGTTGGCATAACAAATACTGTTGGAAGCACACTGTCGAGAAAAACACATTGTGGAGTTCATGTTAATGCTGGTTGTGAGATTGGTGTTGCCAGTACCAAGGTTGGTCTATTTAAATTTTCTTGCTGTAATGGTTCATCCTCTCTCTGTTTTTTTTTACCATCTCAATTCTTATGTCCTAACATACCTGCCAATGTTGCAGGCATATACAAGTCAAATAGTAGCCATGACGATGATGGCTTTGGCTATTGGATCTGATCAAATATCCACTCAAGCTAGAAGGAATTCTATCATCAGTGGACTCACCAGCCTTCCAAGTATGTTGCATTGATACAAAAGTTTATTATGCTGCCAAGCAAAATGCTGTTTTTGACTGATGGTCTTGAATGTGATGCAGGCTGCGTCAGTGAAGTTCTCAAACTTGATTCTGAAATGAAGGAGCTTGCCTCTTCCTTGATCGATTCAGAGTCCCTTCTTGTGTTCGGAAGAGGTTATAACTATGCCACCGCACTAGAGGGCGCCCTCAAAGTTAAGGAGGTCGCGCTGATGCACAGCGAAGGCATGCTTGCTGGTGAGATGAAGCATGGGCCGCTGGCACTGGTGGATGAAAACCTCCCCATCATTGTTATCGCGACACGTGATGCATGCTTCAGGTAAATAATCCAGCTCTCTGGAAACTAACCAGTTCAGCTTTTGGTTTTATTATCAGTAACAAGGCTTTGCTTAACAAGTTCCCCACCTGCTGCAGCAAGCAACAATCGGTGATCCAGCAGCTACTCTCACGCAGAGGGCGCCTGATAGTGATGTGCTCGAAGGGAGACGCAACCGCTGTATGCTCTAACGGATCCAGCAGAGTTATTGAAGTTCCAGAGGTTGCAGACTGTCTGCAGCCCGTGATCAACATAATTCCGTTGCAGGTTTGTCTAAGCTTGTTTTGTTTTTTTATGTTTAATTACACTAGGTGCAATTCTGTTGATTGAACAAATTCTGTTATGTTTTGGTTCAGTTGCTGGCGTACCATCTGACAGTTCTCCGTGGATTCGATGTGGACCAACCAAGGAATCTGGCGAAGAGCGTGACCACGCAGTAGATGGAGGTAGAGGAGATGTGTGACTTGTATCCTTGTGTTGTATGGGGCAGGGTAGCATGCTGGCTGTAGCTTTTTGTTAGTGTAATTATTTATTATTGTTCTTGAGGTGGTTAAGTAGTACGGCATGTTAAACAAGTGACTGAAATGCATGGCACAAATGTTATATTTGAGAAAGAAATGTGGAGGATTGAGATTGACTGTGTTTAGTATGTAACTAAATAGGCTCACTAGCCCTTTTGTACCATGCAGATAACTAACTAAATAAACTTATTACTAACTGCAATAAACTGTGTTTATAAATAACTAGGAACGTACCCGTGCGTTGCTACAGGCAAAATAATGTATGAAATATTTACTTCTACCAAAGGTTACATGATGTTGAGCCCTTTCGTATCAATAGGTAATACAGTCATCACTAATCAGCATGAGAGCACGTAAAAATGAAGACACAGTACAATCAAATTGCAAAAACAATTCACTAACACACTCGTAAATCAAATTCACAGCCTCTTCCAGGGCACCACGCACAACCTGTTGATCTTTGAGGTGCTTTTCTAGCTTTTCTACTTGCAGAATCTGCATCGGGTGATTAAATGAGTCACATTATAGAGATTTCAGCCGGAAGACAGGAAACAACAGCAAGTCTCAAAAAAAAAAAGACATGCCAAACCATTCATGTGTAAAACGTAAAAAGCTGGACATGCAAATGTATTCCAAAACCAAAACAAAACTAAGTTACAGAATATATTCAACATCTCTGAATCAGTATAGCAAAATCTAAGAAAAAACAATTTCCTAATCTCTGAAATTGTATTTCTTCACATCCAGTCGACCAAATACATAGTACTTTCAACTACTTTTTTATCACTGTTGTGATCGCTCAACACATTTGGCAAGCCATTCATTTAGCGATTTCACTATCCTGCCTATCAAGAACAGGTGTATTAACTGCTGTATCAAACAGATGCGAGATGTTCTACACCACCAAATAATTAACTACACACAGACGGTCAATACCGCAATTCAAAATTCTCATATATAAAACTAAATTCTATGCTCCAACTCTGTAGAGTTCACTATTCAGTTCTGTAATGAGAAGCCAAATTAGTCTGCTGACCCTGTAAAATTCTGAAAGCTCCAAATCCACCCATGCTAAGCATGTTGATCACCCTATAAAATGGCTGCACATGTCAAACCCCAAAAAAGATGTATAGCTTTAGTTATCACTAGACTCATATTGACCATTCCATAGGCACAAAGAAATGGAAATAGTAAGATCAACTTAGAAGGTTTGCATTCTACTATGTACAACTTAACTAAAAAGCCAAGATGACAAGCAAAGAATCATCCATGCAAACGGCTCCCAAGCTAATACAGTTGTTTGCTGTACTTTCAGTATATGAGCAAGAAGAAACATAAATAGCTCAATTGAAAGAACAATAGCTAAGCCAACACACCCATCCGGTGAACATAATAATATCAAATATAAAAAGAAAATGCAGTATAGTTAAGAGGTGTAGAAATAAATAGAAAACTTTGTTTGAATTTACTATTGTCCATCAAATTTGGCAGTATGTGCAGTTCACTATTCCTGTAAAAAGGTTTATGAGCAGAACAACCCTTTCAGGTCAAAGGTGAACCAAATGAGATTTTGTGCCCCTAATTCAAGTAAGCGAAATGTCAAAACAAGGAAAGCATCAAATTTTCACCTGGAGCAATGGAGCACGTAGTCTCCAACCATTCTTTAAAACTATCCTTCATATTAAAACTTTTGCTTAATCAGTGAAGAAGCTGAATTCCTGTTAAGTTGAACCAACAGTGATGAAAATATCAAATCAAACAGGCCTGATTTAGGTTCATATTTAGATGTAGAACTTACTTTCTTCCAACAATGACTCGAATGGCATCGTGCATTATAGTGCGTGCAAGAGCCTCAATTGAATCTGGCAATGTGGCACTGAACAGGGACCGAATTATTGAAGGATTGGAACAGGCTTCAACAACTGAATCATTGACTTCAACAAATCCAAGCTCAAAAAGTTTATCAGATTCATCCAAGACAAGGTATTCCACACTGCAAAAGGAAGGTCTCTGTTATTTAGATTTTAGATTATGCCTTACAATGCTGAAAGCAACAACTAAGAGTTTATCCTCAAATAACAAGAAAACACAGTGAGTTGGAAACAGCATAAGGGTAGCTTAATTGATAGTACAAAAATTTTGATCACAGACCTACTTAAGTCAAGGTCTTTTTTCTTTATGGCATGGTCCAAACGAAGCGGGGTGGAAACAAGGATATCACAGTGCGTATCTTTGAAATTCCCTGATTTGGAGAGATCTTTGGTCATCAATTTAATATAGTACTTCCTTCCTTTAGCCAACTTCTTGCATTCTCTCACAGTTTGTGCGGCCAACTCCCTTGTTGGGCAAAGAATCACGGCTTTAACACCACCTTTAGACCCTGGTTATTAGAACAATACTCATCAAGTGACATATTAACCAATCTGAACAGCACAATGCAATACTATAAAGACATACCTTAATTTTCATAAGAAGTGGAAACAAGAAAGCCAGTGTCTTGCCAGAACCAGTAGGTGCACAAGCAAAGCATTCCCTTCCCTAGGCAAGGAATACAAGTTAAATCACCTTAACAGCTAAGTTATTTTCCAAGGCAAGAGGACTAAATCCAAATTCCAAATAGAGTTCGAACTCTCACCGAAAGAAGAATGGGAATGGCCTGCCTTTGTATCGGTGTAGGTTCTTGAAAGTCAAGTTTTGACAAGTTCCCAACCAGATAGGAGTCACAACCATATCAGTGCAAAAATGAAATCAACTTAACCACCTCAAAACGACGTACCAAGTTTTTATCTCCACTTCATTCTTTTTAGTAGAGAAAAAAATATCTATATCTATCTCTATCTCTATCTCTACTAACATGAATAAACAAATTTTGAGAAAGAACAATCTACTACCTAACTAAATGAAATGAAATGCAAATGCCTCCTAGTGAAATCCAACAGCTCACTCATGCCTGCCGGAAGGTACCTGCAGTGTCATGGTATAAGGTGTTATGGTAGTGGGACCAGCCCTAAGCCTGGGCCCACTACTGTAGCGCAGTAGCTTGGGATAAGGATTAGTTGTTAGCAGATAAAGATTAGTTAGATTTGGATAAGATCTATTAGTTGGTTTGTTAGTAGGCGCTTTGGTCTATAAAAGGCAGCCAAGAGTCCTAGGGTTAGGTAAGCAGAAAATAGATCAAGAAAGCCATCTCAGAGCCTCCCTCGGGAGGGCGAGTAGCCGATCTATCCTGCCCATTCTAGAGTCCCTATCAAAGGAGACACGTTTCAGAGGCTCTTCTGTGCTAATGAAAGGACGACCATGACAGTAAACTAACAAGTAGATCATTCAAGTTTACCAATTAACATGTTAGGTGCTGACCACTTATACTAACAAGTAGATCATACAAATCGAGTGTTAGAAAAACATTGTACTTCACAACGTAACACATTTCAGAGAATCTTATCTGCTAATGAAAGGACGACCATGACAGTAAACTAACAAGTATATCATTCAAGTTTACCAATTAACATGTTAGGTGCTGACCACTTCTACTAACAAGTAGATCATACAAATCGAGTGTTAGAAAAACATTTTACTTCACAATGCATATTGATTCTGCCAATCAATAAAGTGAAACAACATACTATTATTACCAATCAATCAAGTGGACAGCCTCCGTTAGAACAACAGAACTATGTGACCAATGTCATCAATTGTTCATCAATAGCCTTCACCATTAGCTCTTTTCCAAGAATCTCGACACCCACTAAATAATCTAATATATCGAAGCATGAGCAATACCCAATCTGTCAAATTAGCATAGTAAGCACCATAGATTTCATAACAAGAGTAGATAGAACTGGCAAGGCATATGACCCTAACCAAGTGTCTAGTAGGTGAGTTACTAATAAGCTTGCAAGAATAAATCATGAGTTACTAATAAGCTTACAAGAGCAAAACTGAAGCATAGAACAAAGAGTTAAGCAAATCATATAAGAAAGATAGTTGCTTGCAAATAAAAAAGCACACTGAACTAATCAAATAATCAACATGTTGGTATTCTGAATAGATGAGCAACATACGGGAGAAAACTTACTCTGCAAATTTTCCAGCTGTAATAGGCTTCTTTTATGCTTCAAATTTGCAACAGAAACCCAATTTAGAAGCCATCACTCCTGTAAAGAAAACCAACAAATTGCTAGTTATTTTGAACATTTTTTTAGAACCAAGTGGCTAATACAATTTCAGTAATACAATTTCAAACATGGGTGCTTCCTGAATTCACCATTAGCCAAAATATAAAGATCCTCCAAAGTCCAATCCAACAGATGGTTGCAATTATGCTTAACATAAAAAAGATAACATATCGGAATTGCGTTTTCCCATCTATACAAAGCAATCAAAACATATTGGAATGGCAGAGATAAAATTGAGTAACAAACTAAGCATAGTGCTGTGGTGCTGGTGTTTTAAACAGGATTATCAAGAGAGAGCCCAATCAAGATTAGGGGTTGGAAATCAATAGACAGGTCCCGGCGGCTCATTTGGTAGAAGCTAGCAGAACAATGGATTAGCACCACACCAGTAAAAAAATTATGCCGCTGACCTTGGTAAGGGTGACGGCCCATGCTGTCCCACTGATGGATGTTGTCGAGAGCAGGTGAGCGGATCCAGGAGTTGACTGCTAAGGGCAGAGCAAGAGTTGGAGCATAGAAACAGAGCAAGAGGTGGGGATGGCCGGCTTGCAGGAGGAGGAGGCGGCCTGCTTGGTCGGAGATTTTTCCACATGGGTGCCGAGGCGGCGGTCGGAGAAAACACCGCCGCCGGTGCATGATGCGGCGGCAGATTTCGACGGGCGTGCACCATTGGACGCGAAGGCTGGGGTGGGGTTGCGGGCGCGGTGCGGGTTGGCGAGGAGTTGTGCGCGGGGATGGCGACGACAGGATGGAGGAGGAGGTATGCTGCTTGGCGGCGAGTTCGACGCGGATCCGGAGGAATGAGGGGCGGCGACGGGCCTTAGCGGAGATAGAGACGAAGACGGGCCTTTGCCGGTGGCGGCAGATGGTAGCGGTGATGGAGGCCTGGAGGAGAGTGGATGAGAAGGGGAGAGGAGCCGGCCAAGATCCCGCGCCGGCGAGGCCTCTGCTCCTCCCCCGCGCCGCTGAGCAGGACAGAGGCCGACGGCCCCTGCTTCTCCTGCCCCGAGCCCGTGCCTGTTGGCGTCCCCGGGCTCCTCCACCGCGGATGCAGCGTGGCGGCGCATGGAGGGGCGCAGTCCGAGCAGAGGAGGCACGGGCGCATGGAGGGCGCGGAGGGGGCGGCAGAGGTGGCGTGCGGAGGGGGGGCGGGGAGAGGCGATGTGGATTGACCGTGGGGGCGGAAAACCTAGGGGTAAAAATGGGAGACGATAAAAAAAACGGGTAGAGGGGGCGGACTCGCGGAGGCGGGGGCGCGAGGCGCGGAGCCCCGGAGCCGAGGGGAGGAGAGGAAAACGACGTACAAAAAAATGTTTAGTTTTCATTCTTTTCAGTAGTATATAAGTAGAGAAAAAGAGTTAGTTTATTGCAAATGCATGTTACTTCATCAGTAAACCATGTATGTACCATTCTTAGTTATCCATTAAATAAATAAAATTTATAGAATAATTTACTTTCATGTAAAAACTTAAACTTTTTTCAAAATACATCAAATAATCATACAAAATATCCCGCAGCGGGGAATTCACCAGTTCTCCGGAATGAGCCGAACCCACCCGCAACTTCTTCACTCCATCTCGCTTGCTCAGTCGCCCTACCCTCCCCTCACTACCGGAATCGAACACTTTTCACTCCATCTCGCTCGCTCAGTCGCCCTCCCCTCCCCTCACTACCGAAATCGAACACTTTGCCGAGAGCCCGGTTCCTCTCGGCAAAGGCCATTTTCCTCTCGGTGAAGGCTTTGCCGAGAGGAAGATCTCGGCAAAGGCCTCTCGGCTCATCTGGGCCGGCAAAGGTCGCTTTGCCGAGAGCCGGTGGATATCCTCTCGGCAGATATGTGCCGAGAGGTCCACCTGTCCCTCGGCAGAGGCGTTCACACCGTTCCCCGGGTCACGCCGTTACGCGTGGGGCCCAAGTTCTTTGCCGAGAGCCGGGGCACAGAGCTCTCGGCAAAGAGCAGGCCTGTGCCGAGAGCCATTGACCACCGCTCTCGGCAGAGGCCTGCGCAGGGCCCCACGGCACGCGGCTTTGCCGAGAGCCACGTGGCTCCCGCTCTCGGCAAAGAGGGCGCCTGTGCCGAGAGCCGGGGACCGCCGCTCTCGGCAGAGGCCTGCGCATTGCCCCACGGCACGCTCTTTTGCCGAGAGCCACGTGGCTCCTGCTCTCGGCAAAGGAGCGTCCCAGGCAGCCACGTCACGCACCTTTGCCGAGAGCAGTGGATTTGGCTCTCGGCAAAGACGCCTTTTTGCCGAGAGCAATGGTTTTAGCTCTCGGCAAAGCCTATTTCTTTTTTTTTAATTTACCAGCAGCGTCAAAACAGCCCACAAATCACAGATATACAATATTCATCACAGGCAGCTAATATTCATCACAGGCATATTATAATCATCACAAACAGCTAATAATCATCACAGACAGCTAATATTCATCACATAGTCCACAAATGCAAATAACGAGTCCAAATGCAAGTACAAGTCACGAAGTCACAAAGGTCCAGCAACTCACAAATGTCCAATTGCAAATAAAAGGTGCGTAGTTCACGAACTCACTCGTTCGCCGCGTCATCATGCGGCGACTGGGAACCCGCCCCCCCCCCCCCCCCGTCGGTTGCTGTTGTGGCCACGACCCCCACCCAGACGCCTGTGGCTGTGTCATCATCCCCGGTCAACTGTGAGGCGGCTGCTGAGGGCGAAACGGCTGTTGAGGGCCAGGCGGTACCCACTGCATCCCGTCCCAAGGACTCTGCTGAACTGGCGACGACCACTCGTTTGATGCCGCCGATAGATTCTGCGTAGGATTTAAAGTGCGAAATGATAATACGAGTCATTTGTACAAGTCATTTTTGAATTCTACGTCATTCTAGGTTTTGCTAACATTTATAAGTTGTATATCATGATGAGAACATGAATATAAGGTTTTGAGCATTTATATGAAGTCATTGTAGGTCACTACGAGAAACAAAAAGAGGAGGGTTCGAAAGTAGCTCACTGGCGAAATAGTAGCCGGTCGAGGGACTGGAGGCAAGTACACCTGCGGTAGTGGAGAGAGTTGCGCCTGTGGCGCCACCGCGTGACCAAGAGTCTGCATGTACTGAAGCACGGAGGCATACTGCTGATTGTGGGCCTCTTGTATCGCATCCATCTACCTCTGGTAGGCCTCTTGCATCTGTCGCATCTGCTCATCAGCCCGCCTCTGCGCCTCTTCTACCTGCCTCTCCCGCTCGGCCCTCTCTGCCGCAAGCTGGGCCTACAATATTTGATTTACACATTAGAATACAAAGCAAACATATGAAAGTGTCAATGGACGACGCAGAGAACAGAATTAACCTGGAACTGCTCGTGCAAGCTCTCCGTAACGGTGGGCCGCCGTTGTATGGGCGGGCCTGAGCTCGTGCCCCTATCTCGAGATCGAACCTGCGAGAGCGACGGAACCTCGGACGGGACCAGGAGACTGTCACCAATCCAGTACCGTACATGCGTCTTGCCGCCTCCACTCCTCATGATGCTTTCTCCATCAATAGGCTGTGTCACTGGATCGAATTCTGGCCCACGAACCTCCCTTGCCGTCGTGACGTAATTTGTGATGCGGGGCTGGATTGTCGGGTTGATGTACGCCTTGGGCGGGTCGTCCACGTTGAAGGTGACGTCGGACGTCGCCTTGCCCTTGTGTGCCATGCCATATGCCTGGAGCTCGCTGCAAGGCTGATTCTCATGTGCCCGAGACCGCAAGAAAACAACAAAGTGGATGTTAGACTAATTGAGAGTTAGATAACAAAATAATGGAATAAAGAAATAACTTAACGTACCCATCTACGACCATACTCGCGAAGGTTAACGGGGCCTTGGTGGTGTGCTGGACCTGCCATGGCCAAACACCGCCGCCGGCGCTCGAGGTGCTTTGCCTCCCAATCCTCCGTAAACCACTGATCCACAATCACTCTCCAAACCCGAGGCCGGTCGGCAACCCACCACAGAGTCACCTGCACGTCATCAAGAACATCAAATTGACCAAATTTAATCGTAGAAAAATGAATTGACCATATTTACCTCCATGTATTGTTCTGGAGTGAGCCGCAGGTTTCGAACTTCCCATTTTGTGGCTTTCACCTTCTGCCTAGCATTCCACATAATGTTCTGCGAGACGCGGGACTCGTAGATCATATCCGTCACAAGCTTCCGGCAGATGAACATGATGTTGTTAGCCGCCGCCTGCTCGTATCCCGGCATGCATCTGTAGAAATCCTACATATAAAGGTGTTGTCAGTACTTGAGCAAAATGTAATTAAGTCGATTTATTCAGAAACACAATTTATTGCTAGGAAAACTCATCAAAAACTCACCAAACACCCTGGCGGCCGCGTTCTGGAAGTCACGACCAGTCGGATCAGGGAAATCGGGAGCAAGGGCGTAGTGGTCAAACGACATCACCAGCACCTCTCGCCGAGCATCTGGCTCGCCAACCCACACGAACCCGGGGTACCAAAGCCTGGTAAGAGCACCCAAGATGCCATTGGGAAGACGCCTGTGACTACCGGGAGTGACGATCTCCCACCCCCTGCCAAAATGATTCACACAATGTATTAGTTTGAATCGTTAATTTGTTTCAAAAGAACAAATGAAAATGTTAAGATAAGTTACCGTGTTCCCTCGGGTCTAATAACCGGTCGGTTCGCGGGCAGTATGGGCCGATCCGGAAGCTGAGCAGGGCCTCGCAAATAGACCTTTGACCCCTCCCCCGCCTCCTCCTCGTCTTCCCCCTACTCCTCGCCCTCCCCTTACTCCTCACCCTCCACCTGCTCCTCGTCCTCCCCCTGCTCCTCATCCTCCGCCTGCTGCACCTCCTCCTCATCAATCCTGTACTCCTCATCGGATGACTCAGCAATTGGAGAGGGTGCACCTTTGCGACCCCTGGCTCCAGACAACTCAGAGGGTGCCACGGACCTCGACGCCCACCTCACCGTCCCGGAGCCCTCACCCTCGTCCTGGTAGAAGTCGTTGAGGTTCCTCACCACAGGGGCGCGCTGCTTCGACGCCTTCTTCTTCTTTGGCGGCATCTTTGATCAATCACCTGAAATAAAAAAGAGTAAATCAATTAGTACATAATTACATTTAAATACCAATTAGTAAATAAGAAATAAATATCCTAGTAAATTAGAAACATAACTACAATTAATAAACAAGAAACAAATATCCTAGTAAATTAGAAACATAACTACATATCCTAGTATCTTACATGTTTTAGAAATATTCATCATGATCCGGATTTTCCGGATCATACTCATCATCACTATCTCGTATGTCCATAGACTCAACGCCGTGCTCCAAAGGTGGAACGGTGTCATCATCATCATTGCCACTGCCTAAACGTAATCGCTCGAGTAATCTTAAGTCGTCATCATTTTGAACCTCTTCGGCAGCATCGTCGTCGACAACCGTTCCATTATCTACTTCTATTTTGAGCACTGGGGTTAAGTCTATCTCAAACATCCCTTCTAGCCCATCTTCTTGAAAGAACTCTCCGTCATATGTGTTTGGGTCTAGTAGGTGGTAATCTTCTTTGTTTGGGGCGGGTAGTGTACCGTGTGGCGATACCTTGTACACAACATCCCAACCCTGCAGACGCTTGTCAGTTTTACAAGGATATGAGAGGTAATATACTTGTGTGGTCTGTTGGGCCACAATATAGACATCGTGCCCTGGGTACAAAGATGACTGTTTAATTTCGACGAGCCCAAGATTCTTATTCTGTCTCATGCCACTAGCGCTTGGATCAAACCAATGACACTTGAATATGACAGGTTTAAGAGGTTTGCAACCATGATACTCCAGTTTGTATATTTCTTCAAGTCTTCCATAGTAATCTACCCATCGGATCGGCTATGCGTACACACTCCATTATTTGTGGTTCTTCGATTGGGCCTTCGCTCCTCGTATTGTGTCGTGTGAAAGCGGTACCCATTCACGTCATAAACATGATATGAGTTGACCCTAAAGGCGAAACCTCCAGAAACCTGCCTCACCTCAGGATTCATCAACATATCGGTTTGGCCCTACAAGTTAAGGGAGGATAGTGGTTAATGTGATACTGAGTACGAGCTTAATTACTTTTAATGTACTGAGCACGAGCTAAATTACCTTATGTTTGAACCAGGCAATGAAATCGGGATGCATGGGTCCCGCACCCTGGCGAAGAAGAGTTTCCTCCTCGTGGTCAATAGGTGGCTCCGAATGATGCCAAAATTGCTCAATAAATTCACTGCACCAAATCAAATGAGGATGGATGCAGATGAGGCAACATACGAGAAAGGAAATGATGAGCTTTATTGACAACTTACTTTATGTATGGCCGTACTTCGTCAAGGTTGCGCAAAACATATATCGTGATAGTACGCCACTCTTCAAGAGATAAGGTCTTGCGCGTCCAAACACTGGCACTTCCGATTTGTCCTCGGAAAAGGCTGAGGTTCAATTCATTTTCACCAGCATTGTACCGAGGAGGTCGATTATGCACGCTGGGAAGGTGCTCAACATAGTATTTAGTTGTGAAGTTTGACACCTCCTGCAGAATGTGTGACTCTGCAATGCAAGTTTCAATTTTATTTTTATTTTTACATGTGCTTCAAAGAACCTTGCAAACCCTCTCAATTGGATAGCACCAACAGTTCTGCACGGGCCCTCCCAATCGTGCCTCGCACGGGAGGTGCAAAATCATATGTTCCATCGGGTTGAAGAAGCCAGGTGGAAAGATCTTCTCTAGGTTACAGAGCAACACATGTGCACTTTTTTCAAGTTTGTCAATCACAGCACGAGATAACTCCTTAGCGCAAAGCTGACGGAAGAAATAGCTCAACTCTGCCAGCACTTTCCACACATGCTCAGGTACATAGCCTCAAACCATCATCGGAAGAAGTCGCCCGATCCAAATGTGGTAGTCATGACTTTTCAACCCCTTTAATCGCAGAGTAGTTAAATTGACTCCCCTCCTCAAATCCGCAGCATATCCATCAGGGAACATTAAATCTTGGATCTATTGTAGTACTTCCTTCCTTTGTTCCCTTTTAAGGACGAAATCAGCCTTAGGTCTTTTCCATGTCTTACCCGGTACAGGTTTCGGGATGACTTGCTTTGGCCTATCGCATAACATTTCTAGATCGACTCTAGCCTTAACATTGTCCTTACTCTTCTCTGGTATGTCCATGATTGTACCCTATAGTGCCTCGGCAACATTCTTTTCTGTGTGCATCACATCAATGTTATGTGGAAGAAGAAGATCTTTCATGTAGGGTAGCCTCCACAAGCCTGACTTCTGAGTCCAGGCATGTTCCACACCATATCCCTCAAAACGATGTTCTCCTTCTTTGAGCACGAGAGCGTCTATCTGAGTTTGAACCTCGGCACCTGTCATCATGTGCGGGGGTGGATCTTGAACTACGACACCTTTCATAAAGTTCTTTATGTCTCGTCTGAATTGATGGTCAAGAGGGAGGAATTGTTGATGTTTGTCGAAGGAAGAATACTTGCCACCCCTCTTCAATCAAATGAACATCAGAGCTGCCTTACATACTGGACAAGGGAACTTCCCGTGGACACACCAGCCGCAAAATAACCCATAAGCCGGCATGTCATGCAAGGAGTACATGTACCACACGTGCATTCTGAAGTTTGTCTTCGTAGCTCGGTCGTATGTCCACACCCCTTCATTCCAAGCCTTGAGCAAATCATCAATCAGAGGCTCCATGTACACACTCATATTATCTCCCGGGTATCCAGGAATTATCAACGACACAAATATGTACTGCCGTTGAAAGATGATGCCGGGAGGTAGATTGAGGGGGATAACAAACACGGGCCAACAAGTATACGGGGCAGCCATCATTTCAAAAGGATTGAACCCATCTGTCGCCAGCGCGACACGTACATTGCGAGCCTCACCAGCTTTGTCATGATGGATCTCATCAAATTTGGTTCATGCTTCAGCATCTGATGGATGTGTAAGGTTATCATTGTATCGGACACCCGTTTTGTGCCAAGTCATTTGCTTCGCAGATTCCTCGGTCATGTAAAGCCGTTGGATCCGCTGTATGGGCGGGAGGTACCACAGGACACTCACTGGGATCGTGAGCTGCGTCTTTGGACGACCCTCACCAGAGTCTACCTTAACGTACCGAGACACTTTACATTTCGGACAGTGTGTTGCTTTCTCATGTTCTTTCCTGAATAAGACGCATCCTTTCGGACAGGCATGTATCTGCTCGTATGTCATCTTAAGTGCACTAAGGACTTTTCGTGCATCGTACAAGTTCTTCGGCAAAAGGTGATCTTTGGGAAGCATGTCACCAAAAACAGTCACCAAAGTATCGAAGCAATCTCGACTCAGGTTATGCTGGGACTTTACGGCCATCAGGCGGTCGATTGCATCTAGTTGAGATATTTTGGTGTGTTGGTGAAGGGGTTTTTGTGCTGCAGCCAACATGTCATAATACGCCTTCGCGCTTGGCTCTGGCTCCTCCTCTGGACGTTCTCCTTGAAAATGTGCTTCATGAAAGTCATCTATTATGTCTGCTACTCCAGCATCACCATCAAGTTCTCCGATCCGTTGTCTCACGGCCTCGGATCTCATACGACAGGTTTCACTATGGAAGGTCCACTTGGAATAGTCTTTCGTAAAACCATTGTTGTGCAGATGAGCTGACATTTCCTGCTTGTTCCTTTGACGCGAGTTTCCGCACTTGGCGCAGGGACACCAAATATTTTTACTGTTTTTAGGCCCTTTAACCTTTCTAAATGCTTCATCCATGAAAGCTTGAGTGTTGTCAACCCATTCCTGTGTCACACGACCATTTGGTGCCCATCCTTTGTACATCCACTCACGGTCATCCATGCTCTATCATATCAGCGAGTTATATAAAATAAATTGCATCCTCTACACGATGTCTACACATTCTAATAGGTAAAGATAGGTCCTAATCCCACCCGTGGATGCGTAGATGGGGTCAGTTCCTATGGTCTACTCCGATCCGAGAAAGAATTTCGGCAGCACCTCCCCGCTGTTCTCCAAATACACGTCCCGTTAGGGAGATTGTGTATCCGGAGAACAACGGGGAGGTGCTGCCGAAACTCTGTCTCGGATCGGAGTAAACCATAGAAACTAAACCCATCTTCGCATCCACGGGATGTCCAAAAAACGTGGACAATTCGAAACAGATACAGTCATAAATATGCACAGTTCTGCATATTTCGAACTGTATCTCTTCCGAACGGGAGACGCCAACTAGGTTTCGCGATCTACGACATCAAATGAAAACAAGAGCATTTTTCGCGTGCTCACCTAGTACTCCGAGACAGGGGCGGGCGGCAAGACCAGGACTCCGAGACAGAGGCGGGCGGCAAGACCAGGACTCCGAGACAGGGGCGGGCGGCGCGACCTCCTACTCCTCTTCAGCGGTGGCGACGACAATAGAGACTTTCCTGCAAAAATAGATCAATGAGTGTCTATTCAAAATTTCGACAGCACCTCCCCTGTACGGTGAGGTTTCCAATACCTGCAACAAATCCAAAACCTGCAACACAAGCCACGACACGAAGGTCGGGCTACACACGGGCTTCCTTCCAACGGCTCGATGGCCGAACAAATCACATGTGGTGCCCGAAGTTAGCCACGAGACTCACCTAGGAGATCAAATGACACGACCTACTCCTCTTCCTCCAATGGTGAGTGCGGCAAATCAAGGCATCTCTACCTATAAAATTGACATGCATTAGAAGTTTGACAACAAAAATTAGAGACATGATAAAATTGCACACTAAATTTGCTAGTACTACCTTCCTTAATAATATTCATAACTAAAATTTCTAGGTAACTAAATTAATAATATTCATATAATTAGCTAGGTAACTAAATTAATAATATTGCTATCAAACTAAAATTTCTAATAATCCTAACTAACTAAAATTTCTAACTATACCTAAATTAATTAGCTAACTAAATTACCTAAATTCATATCTAAAATTGATAACTAAAATTTCTAAACTTTCTAACCTAAATTTACAATCCAAATTTGCAATCCAAATTTCTACCTAAATTTGCAATTCAAATTTCTACCCGGGGGAGGACGGCGGTGGGCGGTGCCGGCCAGGGGAGGCCGCCGGCGGTGCCGGCCAGGGGCAGCCGGTGGAGGCCCTCCCGGCCGCGGCCCGCTCGGGAGGAGGGGGAGACGGGGCGGCGCGGCCGGGGAGCCGGGGAGGCGCGACCGGGGCGCCAGGGCGGCGCGGCTGTGGACACGGGGCGGCGGCGCCGGCCGGAGGCGCGGCGGCCGGAGGCGAGGCGCGGCGGTGGTCGGAGGACGGTGGCCGGCGGCGCTGTGTGGCGGGCGGGCGGGCGTGCGTGCGTGTGTGCGTGCATGTGTTGTGTTGTGCTGTGCTGTGTTGTGAGTGGGAGGCTACAGGTGGGCCCTGTCCGGGATTTGCCGAGAGCCAAGATCTAGTGCTCTAGGCAAATCGCATCTGTGTCGAGAGCACTAGATCTTGTCGAGAGCACTGGATCTAGGCTCTCGGCAAATCGGGGACTGGGGCCCACCTGCAGACCCCGGCCGTTTGACCAACGGATGGGAAGAGGTGGCCCCACCATCTTTGCCGAGAGCTTGGGATCTTGCTCTCGGCACAGATTGTACAGCGGGCCCACCAGCAGCACCCCGGCCGTTTGACCAGCAAGCGGGCCCGCACGAGTTCTTTGCCGAGAGCCAAGCTGGCAGCTCTCGGCAAAGGGGACCTCTGTGCCGAGAGCATTACTCTCGGCACATAATTTCTGAACCAAATTTAATTTTTAAAATAGCAAACATATGAGAAAAAATACCAACACTTAACATGGTACCATTTATGTTGCATATTACTTATAAAAAAGTTTTTGTATTCAAACTCAAATTTGAATTTGTCTAAGTCTCTAAATCAAGTGACATTAGTTTAAAATCTTTGAAACTTCTCGTGAGATGTTCCGGTTTCTAAACAGCGTATGTGTTAAAGTGTTCAGAACATTCTCAAATTTTTACCACAAACTCAACATATGATATCATGAGCGTTTGACAAAATTCGTGATTTTCAAACTTGATTTGAATTTTATACAATTTTACAACCTTTCTACCTCACGATCTTCATCACGATCAGAGAACCCAATGACGGAAACTTAGGTTCATTTCATGTACAGAGTGTTAGAGATGTCTCATGAACATGAATATCATTTTTTCAATAACTTTACTCTAAGATTTCATGCACTTGCAGTTCATATCGGACGTATACGAAAAAATTACGAATAACGAAGTACAATTGTTAAATATAGCAAACTGAGTCGAAATGGCACCAATTTTGAACATGTACTCTGTATGAGTGTATGTTGAGCAAGGGAAAAGTTTGAAGCCGAAAATGTGAAGTTTTCTCCCACATTTTGCCGTGAGTTCTAATTATGCTCTCGGCAAAGAGCTCAGGCTCCAGGCAAAGGCGAAAGGTGCCATGCGTCATTTCTTTGCCGAGAGCCAGAGCCCTCTGGCTCTCGGCAAAGAGAGCCAGGGGCTAACGGCCAGGGCACGGCCGTGACAGCGTCGCCCATGCGCCGTCTGCTGCGCGCTTTGCCGAGAGCCTGGGCCCTCTGGCTCTCGGCAAAGAGATCCTGCGCCGTGGGCTTTTTCTCTGCCGAGAGCCAGGGGGCTCAAGCTCTTGGCAAAGGCGCTCTGCGCCGTGGGCGTTTTCGCTGTCGAGAGCGGGCCCCATTACTCTCGGTAAAGAGGACCTCTGCCGAAAGCACTCTCGGCAAAGTCAGGAGCTCTCGGCAGAGGCTCTGTTTCCGGTAGTGCCTCCGGCTCTAAAGTCTAACCTAGCGGCAGCTCACCCGGGCCCAACCCTCCTCTCTCCCCGCCGGCCGCCCACCATGGACGCCGGCGACGAGTCCACACCCATCCGGAGGGTGCGCCCTGCCCCTTGGATTCGCACCCTCACAGTGTCTGCGCACACTGCCACCATCGACACGAAGCGGATAGTCAATCGCTTGAAGCAGTAGAGCGGTGGTATGCACACAAGACAACATTTCTTTCTTTCTTTTTTTTTTTGGGAAAGGTTGCATTTTTAGCTTGCTACTAGTTCGTGCCTCGTGCATTGTTACTTACCCTCAATGTTCCTACTGTGTTTAGGCAGGCATCATTAAGAACCAGAAGAGCAAGAGAACGTTCCAGAGAAAAGGCAATTGCTGAAACCTCCCAATCTTCCGCAGAAATCCACAGGCCCCCGGAGGAGGAAGGTTCGACCATGTATGATCTCTGCCTCGAATTTTCCTCTGATCACGTGCGTAAGCTCAACGCTTAATGTTCCCTGCAAGCTTTATGCCTTTGGAGTTGACCTAATCGATTAGTTCCTTAAAACCTATTATTCTCTGATTGCTTGTAAATACTATGAGATCCCAACTTGATTTGCTTTATCGGTAATTCCGTTATCTGTATAACCTGTATCCTAAAGCTCACTGTGCAATTTCATAGTTTGTGCTACCTAGTTCTTCTAATATGCACACCAGGCAACATCACGTACTCTTCTCGGAGAAATAAAAGATTGCAATTTTTACTGTGCTAGTGTTATCCTAATGCATTGTTATTAACCCCCATTGTCTGTTTTCTATTTAGACGCTCAACAACAAAATCCAGAAGAGCTTGGAAAAAAGAACGTTCCAGAAGAAAGGCGGCTGCTGAAACGACTCCCTCCCAATCATCTGCAGAAATCCACAGGCCCTCAGTAGAGCAAGCTTCGACCATGTATGCTATCTCTGCCTTGATTTTTCTTCTGCACACACAGTTACACACATAGTGCGTCACTGTCTTGTTGCCTGCAAACTATAGGCATAAGGCGTGGACCTTCTATTCTGAGATTGCTTTTAGATACTGTCATACTGTCAGCTTCTTAGTTATTTTACTTTCTCTGTATGTATCAATGAAACACGCACTATCTTGTGCGGTTCGTTCAAAAAAAAAGGTAGTTGCACAATTTGTGCTACCTAGTACAGGATTATTTTTGCTGGGATTTCATCAGGAGTAAACCACTGGCACATGCTAACTGTTCTTCACCTTTCTAAGGGCTGAGGTGGATGCTAGCTTGCATGATGAAGAAGAAGAATTACCAGATTGGATGTCACAACTGTAAGTTTTTGTTTCTTGCATTCCTTTACCTGTCAATTGACCAGCCCAATCATTACTCCTGAATTGAAACCACTTGTTATGTTGGAGGAATGATATGGGTTGGTATTATCGCATCAAACCAAGTAACCAAACCATTCTAGAATGAGTTTGCTCCTCAAACCAAAATCCACTTTAGTCTTCATGTCCTATTTTCTGCCTCGGGAGCTACTGGTAACCTACATTCATCTTAAAAAAAAAATTGCAGTAGACTCTAAATTCTTTCCTATAAGGCTTATATATCCAATACCATACAGCTTAAGCAGATTTACATTTATCAAATCATTGACTTCAACTAAGTATAGCAGTTCCTGTTAGGTTTCAACTCTAGCCTACCCCAATTTGCTTGGATGAAATGCTTTGATGTTGATGTTGTTGAAATCGAATGGCCCTCTGAGTTGAACTTGAGATTATCACCAGATCTAAGTTGTGATTATCAAATGATTGTCTTCATCTCAAGTTTATAAGGACTTGATCTCTCTAATCAGATCAAATTTCTTTAGGTTTGAGAAGTTGGACTTGGAGGCAAATGAGGATAGCATTTGTTCCACTCGGAAGGTGGCTCAAGTAGAGACACATTCAATTCTGGAGAGGGGTATTTCCTCTGAAATCCACAGGTCCTCAAAGGGGAGAGATTCAACTATGTATGTTATCTCTACCTTGAATCTTTTTCTGCCAGTGTAGAAAATATTTTGCATTGTCGATTTGTCGTTAACTGCAATCTATGTTTCCCCTTATCTGGCCTAGCAAACCTATTATTTCCTAGTTGCTTGTGAATATTTGTAATCTCATAAGGAGCCTTTACTCTAACATTAGCTTTATTCATATGGTTTCTTAGCTTACAACCATAAGTTTTCCTCTGTTGTTTTTCCTGTTTGATAATGTTCCCATAGGCTTCAAGGTAAGCAGCTCAATGTTAATTATGTTTCATTTTCATGTTTTTCAATCTTAACATCTCCTACACTATTGTGGCATATCATGGCAATCTTGATTGTTGCTTGTTGAATTAATCTGACAATTTATATTTGATGTGCCTAGTCTGCCATTGTTCACCCCTTTTACATAGTATCCACTCAATATTTTGAGACTACATCCAGAATTTTGGGACCTTGGTGATAGGATCTTTTTTATCTACTCAGGATATTAGTTTAGTTTATGACATAGGCAGCATGTTTTGCAAGGTAGAGTGGTAGACAAAAAGCAGAATTATTGTTGTTTGTTTCATGTGTATACAAATAAGATCACGGTAGATTACTGGCCAAATCGCACCATAGGCTTTCTTTTTGTTCATTTGTTTTTATAGAAATGATTTGCAGTTATGTAATAATATATAAAAATATAAAATAAAATAATATCATGGTAGATACCTTATGTAGATTACTGGCTAACCGCACCGTATTCAAACCAGGCCTACTTTTTCTTTTTGAGAAATGATTCGCAGTTATGTAATGACATAGAAACTAAACTCTATTGTGGCATTTCTGACTTAGGGCCAATGTGGATATTGGTGTCTTCCATGAAGAAGATCGACTACCCGATTGGATGTCACAGCTGTAAGTATTTCTTCTTGTATGTAATCTACTTGTTTCGGTTGAGAAATTGGAAGTGTTGGCATGTCTCCATCACATTCCAGAGAAGCATATGTCTAGTATAAAAATGATGAGCGGTATGATCCAAACCATGATCATGGAGTGACTGTAGATAGACAACCAATTTTAGGTTGAGTAGGTTCCTGAACTCATTAGTCATTAGTAGTATTCATTTCTTGCTTCTGCTTCATGGTAGATAACTTACTTTTATCTTGGGAAATGTTTACAGTTCTCTTAGATAGTTTCCATGCTTTAGCATACAATCTTAACCAGATTTTATTTAATCAAATGAACCTTAACATTTGTTGTCATTGTCATCTGCCCTAAGTTACTATGGACTTCTTTTAGATATTTTTGCTTTAATCAGATCAAAATGGGTGGTTTAGGTTTGAGAAGTTGGATCTCGAAGCAAATAAGGATGAAGACTCAACTGGTAAGGTTTCTCAAGGAGAGACACATTCTCTTTTGGAGGGGGGTATTTCTTCGGAGAGCCACTTGTCCTCGGAGAAAAATTCGACCATGTATGCTATCCTCTGCCTTGAGTCATCATCAGCTCTAAGTTACTAAGGGCTTGTTTTAGAAATTATTTGTTCTAATCAGATTGAAATGGATGGTTTGTTCCACTGGTAAGGTTGGAGGCGAATAAGGATGATATTTGTTCCACCGGTAAGGTTGCTCATGGAGAGACACACCTTCTTCTGGAGGGAGGTATTTCTTCGGAGATCCACATGTCCACCAAGAATAAAGATTCGACCACGAATGCTACCCTCTGCCTTGAATCGTCTTCTTGCTTGGGACTAAAAGGGGCTTTGTTGTTTAGATATTGGTTAGTGCTTTTCATTACCTGCAACATTTTACTTTAATCTGGCCTAGTAAAGCTGCGTATGAACCTATTATTCTCTTGCTACTTGCGTTGTAAATCCTCTCAATACAGTGCAACATAATCAAACCAACATTTTTTTATCTGTACACTTCAGTTTTGTCCCACTGGTTCTTACCTTATAACGGTCAGTTTTCTTCTTTTACCTTCTTGTTAATTTCACCTTGTTCCGTAAGCATAGAAGGTGTCAGTTATTTAGTTCAGGATATCAGTTAGCTTGTGACGGAGGTTGCATATTTTGTGGGATTCACAAGAGTGGAGACATGCTTTGTGTTTGTTAATAAAATGACACTGGCAAGATGCTAACTGTATTGTTACACTTTTTTAGGGACAAGCTATATTTTGGAGACTTTTATGATGATGATAAATTTCTAGATTGGATGATCGACATGTAAGTATTTCTTTCATGGTTCATTTTGCATTTCTTGACTTGAGAATCCTGTTAGAATGCATTATTGGGTGTTATAAAGAATTTGGAGGGTGATTGTGCTAGCCAATCGTTAGTCCTGGAGACCTGGACTGGTTTGTTTAATTTGAGAAATAGGATGATTTATCACCACCTTGGTTCACATAAGCATATGTATGGTATACAAGTGAGGAATGGCGTAATCCCATTATAATTATGGGGTGCTCTCATTACTGACCAGCCCACTCTAGAATGAGTTTGGCTCCTTAAACCAGAGACTCAGTTTGTCTTCATGTTCTGTTTGTGAAAAAGTAGACTAATGATTGATGACACTGTTTAAAGGTTTCTATATCTTCGATAGAAGCTTTTAAAAAATGTTCTAACCAAATGACCTTATGATTTATTATTAAGCTCTAAGTTACTAGGTGCTTCATTTTTTGCAGATGTTCCCCCCCCTGAAGTGGATCAAGAAGAGGAATATCCTACTCATGATGATGTGCCTGATGAGTTCAATGGCCTCATAGATGAGTCAAATGACTATTGTAAGAGTATGAAAAAGGATTCTTACAGAAAAACAATTGAAAATGGAATCAAGTGGATGAGTGAAGAATGCTTCTTAGCTTTCACAAAATCTGTTGAAAATTTTCATTCTGAGGTTTGTCAATCCTCTTTGTTTGTTTTATTTTTATGTAATTATAATTATGATCATATTGTTTCCTTGTGTTTGTAGGGCATCGAGCACAGATTTGGTGAGCTTCACAGTTAATGTTTCAGCATCCAAGCTTATGACAAGAATTTTCACCACTTCAATTTCATAATTGAGGAAAAGCATGGCAGTTCTGATATTTGGACTTCAAAACTTTATTTTGCTGAAGTAAAGCAATTGTCTGGTCTCAAGTCTTATCTCTGTTGCCCGTTGGAACCAAATGAATGCGGTACTGTAGTTTGTCATAATTTTCTTGAATAAATAATTAAAGTGAACTTTAAAATCTATATTATATTTGTATTTTAATAGTTTTTCTTTTGTATTATTGCATCAGGTCACTGCCATGGATGCAAGAACCAAGACATGTATGATCTAAAGCACCCTAGTACAGGTGGGTACAAGGAAGGTGATGCTGATATATGTTGGCCTTTTATGGATGACCCTGAATATGATTCTAATAGCAGTAATGATTATCAACATAGCTCTTGAGAAGGCATGATATCTAAATACTTTACTGTGAAAATATTGGTGCATTTCCTTACCATATTTATGTCTCGGGAAGTTTGCTTGCTTTTATGATGGTGTTTCTGTGTCAACTACCTGCTTTGTTCAGCTTGCAATCTCATGTATGATCTGTTATTCTGTACTTGGTCTTGTGGTGACATTTCTGTGCCGACTTTCCACCTAGTGCTGCTAGTAATTGCTAGGAACTTGTTTAAGGAAAACATACTTAATTATTTATTAAAGATGCATAGTTAAAATTTATCACTGAACTCATTGACCTATGGCATTGTTGGCATTTCTTAACACCACTGCTTAAGAATGGGTTTAGAATACATCCTTAGCAATAGCGTAACACTACGTGAAAAACAGACATTGGTAACGGGCGCGGATGGCCATTGGTAACGGGCAAAACGCCCGGTACCGATCAAGCGTTACAAATAAGCCAACAAAGGTAACGGGCCGATGCCCGTTACTGATGACACGTAATTGTAACGGGCGTCGAACAAAGACCGTTACCACAACTACTTACCGGTCACCTGAAATGGTTGTTTCTCCGGGCCCACCGGAGCCTTTGGTAACGGGTGCAGACACTGAGCCCGTTACTCATAACACGTATTAGTAACGGGTGGCTAACAAAAACCGTTACCGAAACTAGTTACCGGTCACCTGAAACGTCTGTTTCTCTGGGCTCACATGGACCTTTGGTAACGGTCGCAGAAACCGAGCCCGTTACATGAACTCGACATCGAAGACGTGGAAAATGACACGTCTCCTCTGTCTTGACGAAAGGAGACGCGTCGTGTAAGTGCGCGTCTCCTCCGTCTGGACGAAAGGAGACGCGTCTCCTCAGAGCGCGTCTCTTCCGTCTGGAAGAAAGGAGACGCGTCTTGTCAGTGCGCGTCTCCTATGTCTCGACGAAAGGAGACGCCTGTTGTGAACCCGCGTCTCTCTCTGTCTGGACCAAAGGAGACGCATCTTGTCAGTACGCGTCTCCCTCTGTCTCGACCAAAGGAGACGCGTACTATGTACGTGCGTCTCCTCTGTCTGGACCAAAGGAGACGCCTACTGTGTACGTGCGTCTCCTCTAATCGACCAAAGGAGACGAGTACTGTGAACTTGCGTCTCCTCAGTCTCGACTGAAGGAGACGCGTTGTCTACTTTCACAAAAATTAGGTACAGCATCCACATTCACAAAACTTCACAAACTGAATAGAAATCCACAAGATTCACATGCATAATCTGTCAAAATTCAGGCATTCAGTATCCTCTTCTAACAAGCTAAGTAAGGTTCACAACAATATCATCACCGGCCATGAGGATTGGTATCAGATACAATGCGAGCCAGAATAGCATCATTAATGTGAAATTTTCCTGAGGGTGCGATCACCTGGTCCATGAGGAATGAGGCAGTTCTTTCCCTAATGTGGAGCAGCGTCTCTCGGTGCAGCTGACAAGTAGGTATGCAAAATGCCTGAATATAACAATGTCAGCAGTCAGCACACAGGTGGTTACCAAACATGTGCAGTGCTAATAAGCAAGAACTGTGCTCAGTTGCAGGTGTTACAATTGCAGATCCCAAGAAAGTACCTCAGGGTCCTTGAATTTATTTTTCACTGTAAGCATGTGATAGGCACAATAGAAGCCGCAGACTCTGGATTTGTAAGGTTGTTGGTGGCACTGCGATAAATATACATAGACAAACAGTGGTGAGAAGAAATAAATTCAAACTTTAGTACTAGCTTCCACAGGCAGGAAATACTAAGTAATACGTACATCAAAAGTCTTCTCATGGTTCAAGGCGCAGCGGGGCAACTTGTTGTCATCACAGTAACTATTCCAAGCACTACAACAAAACATGCAACAATGGTTAGGGCACCATTAATAAACTCCGCAGAGTTTGTTGAGGAAGTTTGTAGGTTAAGAAAGAAAAAGAACTGACTCATCAATGGCAAGTACCAACTCAGAGAAATTAGTGTCTAGCATCCAATATGAATCAAGATACAAGACCGTCTTCTGCTTTGGAAAGATCACCACTGCAATCCAGTGCTCCCCAGTGTTGTAGCAGGAAATGATGACTCTCTTTTTAGCATATGACTGATAGGCACGCTTCGTATAGGACACAAAAAAGTCCCTGTTATTTTGTATATTTGACTCGCTAAAGCATTAAGGATCAAGGAAGGCAACGGGTTCCTTCTTCTGCCGTACTTCTACAACCATATTCCTAATATTAAGAAAAAACAAAGTATAAGGAGGCAAAATACATAGTAAAGATGAACTGAGGCAGGAAGCACATTTAGATAGAAAATGATTAGTGACAAGCAGATTAAATTTTCAAGCAACTTACAGGATGAAACAGCGGAGAAGTCCCATATCCAAAGCATCCAAGTTGAAGAGATCGTACAAGTCGCTGATGATCACAGCCAACAATTCGTATTTTTCATCTTCTCTCACAGGCCACCAGCCGTGCTTGGGCCATATTATGCCCTGAATCAGAGACTCGTCATTGTCCTTACAACGTCCCATGTAGAAATTGTGGAGAATAGTGACAGAAGGAGGAGCAGTATCGGGATGGTTGAGTTCAGCAGCACTGAGCATTGCATCTCCAAATTTGTAGTTTGGGTTAATATGAGTCATAGCAACATTGGCCGCCTTCTTCTTAGCGTTTCTCTCAGATGGCTTTCTGGCAGGCTTCTTTTCCTCCTGCTTTGAGATGGCTGAAGAAGGCTTTGTGGTAGGCTTCTGAGACCTTTTATTTTCAGCAATTTTCTGCTGCTGCTGATTTGAGATGGCTGAAGAAGGTTTCTCAGATCGCTTTCTGGTAGACCTTTTATTTTCAGCGAGTTTCTTTTCCTACTGCTTTGAGATGGCTGAAAAAGGTTTCTCAGGTGGTGTTTGACCAGCAGCTATTGCAGAGATATTAGGCCCAGATGTAGCTGCAGCTTTCTTCGAACTGTCGTCGACAGATTTCTTGGCATCAGCCAACACATGACTCTGGGCTCCTGGTTTGGCATCATTGTTTTGAGCACTTTCTTTTGGGGATGGAGGTTTTGTTCTTTCATGAGAAGGTGGGGATGTAATTTGCGTTTCTGGGTCTGGAGGGGGAGGAGGTGGGTTAACAGGTTGGGAATGAATCTGTGCTGTAATTTGCGTTTCTGGGTGTGGACGAGAAGAAAGAGGTGGGTTACCAGGTGGGAAATTTTGTTCTGTAGTTTGCGTTTCTGGGTTTGGGTTTTGTCCTGTAGTCTGTGAACCAGAAGGAAACTGTACCATAGTGTGCGTGCAAGATTTTGCAATTGGTGCTCCCTTGATGTGAATGTGACACCTCTTCCACTGTATCCTCTGGTGTAGAGCTTGTCCAAGTGTCGTCACCTCGTCATTAGGAGGGTGTTCCAGCACGTGATCCCTAAAGACAGAATATACATGCAGCACTTCGACCACAGCACAGTCTTCATGAATCGGGACTGTGTGTAGCCTATTCTGCTCTGGTTGAACCACACCAATTGCAGCTTCACATTCAACACCGTGAAATATGATCCATAGGCCACAGTCTGTGGGTTCAGTCAACGTGCCTATAAGGTCTTCCTGTGTGGGGGAAGCAATGTGCAGTACCTCTGTCGACAACTCTGTAGTGCCGTTGATCAAACCTACATTATCTGCGGACGCACAGCTGCTCTTCAGTTCGGCGGGTGAAGGGCTTGTGCGATTGGACACTGGTGCAAACACCACCTGGTACCCTCGTGCCATCATGTCAAGCATATCCTTCTCCATCTCAGCCTTGAGTTCTTGCTTGATTTCTTCCTTCATCTGTTGCTTATCAACTGATGAGTCAGTACTGGCCCTCTTCCTCTTCCTATACATGGAAGCGTGCTGAGGCCATGCAAACTTCCAGCCCTAGTAGCTGGAGACACCACGCACGTGACCTGGTTGTTCGGGGCGGCCCAAGCACTGACTTAGCACATCATTCTCCCTCAGCCATGAAGTCATTCCTGAAGATTCTGCATGTGCATTCTTTTCCATGATGTCTGCAGCCACACTTTCATTTGCTACTTTGTTGATCACTATCTTGGCAACACCGTCTGTCACCACTAGCTTACTCCTTGCTCGCATCCAATTCCTAGAACAATCATCAGTGATGGCATCATATGGGTTGGCGATCCCAGCCGCAGCTAATTTCCTGTCCTCTTCCTCCCACAGTGGTAGTTTTCCACAATAACCAGCTGGACCCATGCTGTGCTCGTTTGTGTTCAGGCTTCGAAGTGACTTGAACTTGCAACTAAGAGATGAGGCTTCCTCGATTTCCTGCTGTTTTACAAACGCTGTCCACTCTTCCGGCTTGATAAAGTCGTGCTTTCCAAATGGCTCGAGTCCTTTTCTGATAAAATCTCGCCTAAGCTGAAATCTGAATTATCTCCATGCCTTGGCTGCAATCTTCCACAAAGGCTTCAATGCCTACTCTTTCATGTCTTCCTGGAACTCCAAGTGTTTCTGCATATAGGTTTCAAACAAGTACCACTTTTGTTCATCACTTAGTTTTTTTTATTTCTAGCAAATCCAAAGGTATCTTTTGTCTAGCGATGAGCCCTGCAAGCGCCCTGAACCTGCGCTTTTGTGTCAATGGTATTGGCATCCCCCCTCTCTCAACCTCAGTGACTACCATTTTGTCTCTTGGCCACTTTGTCGCTGTCCTTGGCACTCTGGCTCGGCCCGGAGCCCCACCCACCTGCTCTTGTTCTTCACTAGCAGTGGCATATCCATCTTCTTCATTACATGCATCTTCTTCAAATTGCTCATGTCGGCAGTCCTCGACAGAGTTATCCTGTGAATTAATTGTCAAGGGATTATGAGAAAGGTCAGCTCAGTGTCCAAGAATAGCACAAAAAGCAGACCATACTGCTACCTTTCCCAGGAGACATGCTACAACAGGAGACAAGTAGAGCACATTTTTAGTTAACCATGCATAACAGCTAAGCATTTATCTAATCAACACCCACAGAACTGTGTACAAGACCATACAAATGAGAAAATAATTACAGTAACTAGTTTAGCCCACTATAATCTCATTGGTTCTATGGTAAACCATTAACATAAATGCAATACTCAGAAACCAAAAAATTAGTTCAGGCAATACGACCTTACCATTTTAAAGAGGAAGATGCTCGCTGCCTCTGTTGCTGATGAGGTACTTATTCAACTTGGAGAGAATGTCCAAATGTACATATGGAACAAGAGCAAAACCAAATATAAGAGTGAGTCGAAAGGAAAATGCTAAGTATATGTTTTGAAACTCGAAACCCTAACTGAGCATCAGTGGCGGAGCCAGAAAAAAAAATTAGCTGGGGCGACACCTAATGACGGACCAAACCAAAATGAAACACACACTGAAGCTTAAAAATATCGTCAGAGAAGAAGGAACATAGTCGAGTTAGGGCAGATTAGCTGGGGCGGCTGTCCCAGCTGGCCCCAATGTGGCTACGCTACTGGTGAGCATAGTCAAGAATGTATCTTAATGATATAGGAGGGATTTCTAGCATGCAGTTCACCTTGTCACTGTCGGAGCGGAGGGATCTCTAGTCGCCACGTCCTCGCGTCGACCTCGTGCGCTGGATCCCTCCTCCTCCTCCTAGTCGTTGTCGCTGGAAGGTGAGGGGTGGTGTGGCGCGTGTCTCAGCGAAGGTGTGTAGCGTGCGTCACGTCGCGGGGGGGGGAGGGGGTGAGGAGAGGAAGGCGAGGGTGAGGAAGCGGCGGTGGAGGGGGCGAGGGGGAGGAAGCGGCAACGGCGCGAGGGGGAGAAAGACGACGACGCGAGGGGAGAGTGAGGAGGCGACTGCGTGAGGGATGCATCTTTCCCTACTAACCCTAGCGCGAGTGGGCGTGTGTGGGCCTTAATACTGAAAGGCCCAATATTATTAGGAAAAC
Source organism: Cenchrus fungigraminus (assembly GCA_036936925.1). Classification (NCBI taxonomy): domain Eukaryota; kingdom Viridiplantae; phylum Streptophyta; class Magnoliopsida; order Poales; family Poaceae; genus Cenchrus; species Cenchrus fungigraminus. The sequence goes on from CM072769.1 coordinate 187,644,259, forward strand.
GCGTCAGGCCGGGGCTAGTTCTATTCGAATGAAGAACGGTTCGCATCATTTTCCCCTTTTAATCTGCAATCAAAGATTTGAATCACGTATTTCTCCGTCATTCGTAATACAAATTTGATGATATTTGTTTCTGATTTTTTCTAAAATAAACTTCTATTCATTTATGACATTGTTTCGTATATAACTCCATTTTCTGGATGTTGTTTATACGCCTTTATCTTGTTTCTTACAAGTAACATAGAAATAGTATATGTTTTACACAACCATTACTAATGAAACTTTGTATTTCGTAATGTTAAGGTGAACACAAGGTTGTGTTAAAATTTCAAATGTATATGAGTTTGAACATGTTGTGAAGTATGGAAAACTTCAGTGTTGAAGTATAACATTCTAGGAAACTATGTGAGAGATGTACACATTTGTACACAAGTATGATCTTCCTTTTGAGAAACCATTTGAAATTTTTATGACGAGTTTACGGACCCAAATTATGTTGTCAAGTCAATTTGTAGAATTTTTAGACCAACCTAAGACGTTATTACAATTATTATATCCCAACCATGAGATAAAAAATCAAATTTTGATAATTTTGGTTACACAAGTGTGCCTGCTGATATTTTATTCGAATACTAGATGATCAACTACGAATTGTTCATATTTTTAATGAATTTTTAGGTGCTGTTTAATGGGCTCTAATATTTGAGGGAAGCAAGTTTCATTTCAAAAAAATTACTGTCGGGCCCACGTGTCAGCGTCAGCAGCCTATATAAAAAAGATAACGTTGCCTGGCCGGTCGAACCCGCCTGACATCGGAAATGACTCTCGATTTTGGAAATGAATATAACATCCCGAATGGGATAAGCGCAGCACACACGACGCTCTGACCTCTGAGTTCCCTGCTTCTTCTTCCCCGCTCTGAGCTCCACCACCGCCCGCCCTTCCTTTCCCCACCGTCGCGCACATGTCGCACTACGCCAATTCGTCTGGAGGTGGACGTGGCAGGAGCAGGTTTCAAGGTGGCCGGGGCAGCCGCATTCACTCCATCAGCTTGGATGCAGTCGGTGAGCTAAGCGGCTTCCCACTGGTCCCTTGCCCAGACTGTGGTATGGCTCGGGTGGTGGAGGGGAGGACGCAGAAGGAAGGTGAAAACCACGGTCGTCTCTATTTCAAGTGTGCAAGGAACGCGGTGAGTAGTCTAAGCTGTGATTTCCCAATTCTGAGTTAGGGTTCTTATGTACTTTTGATTTGTACAGTTCCCCAAGCTTTGTGGATATTACCGTTTCGAGAAGGAGTATCTCCAGATGCTGAAGGATGCTGGCGTCATATCTTTTCGACCGTCAAACTGGGCAGACGTGATCGATGAAGTAGTTGATTCAGTGGATTGTCAACTTGGGAGCGACAATCAGAGGAAAGCACCGGACGACAAGCAGAGGAAGAAAGCACTGGAGGAGAAGATGGACAATGTGATCTGGAAGATGAACTTGATTATTGTGGGTGCTGTTTGTGTAGTATTTGGATGTTTACTGGGGATGTATGCTGCAAAGAAGTAATGAGGATGTGAAAAGTGGTGCTTTAATTTGTTTCATCTGTGTGAATGAGGAATGAAAAATTTGTCACAGATGACAAACTTAAATGTATGAATGAAGAAAATGGAATGGAATTACAATTGGGTCACAAATCTTAATGTGTCACATATCACAAATTTCATCAATTCATCTGTGTTGACATTTCAGTGTGAAATTAACCAGCTTGCACCAGCATTTCGAAACTCAGAATCTTTTCACTAACAAATAGAGTAGTAACAAACATTGCAATTCATTGTTGCCCCGCTGCCACTCTGCCCTGCCACTCTGCCATTGTTAGATGTAGTTCATCACAAGTTCAACAAACACACAAGAGGAACACATATTAACAGAGGAACATGTTCATGACAAACAAGTAGAATTCCCAATGTTTGACCAAAAGCCCCTCTCCCCTGCCACTTAGATGTAGTTCATCACAAGTTCAACAAACACACAGGAGGAACAAGCAGAGTTCCACGAACAAACAGAGGAGGACGAACACACAGAGGAGGAACAAATTAATTAAGCTAAGGTAGGAAGACTTGTCGCCGCCGCCGGAGGAGCCCCACCGTCGGAGTCGGAGCCGCCGAGGCCGCGTTCGTCACCGCCGTCGAAGTCGCCCGCCGTCGTCGCCGTCGCCCAAGACCACGACTCTCTCAAGGTCCCGAGCCAACCAACGGATCTTGAAGGCGAAATCCTTCACGGACCTCTGCAGTGGATCGCTGGGTCGTGGCATGCCGAGCTTAACGCACACCTGTTGAAGCTTCCTGAAAGCTTCGGCCAAGAGTTGGACGGACCAAATGTTGTCCAAAACTAGTTGTGAACCCAGAGAGGAGGGCTGCCCGGGCGGCGGTGCCGGTGCCTCCTCGGCCGGCGGCGCCAGCGCCTCCTGGATGAGACGACGGCGGCGGCTTTCGTCGTTGTCGTCCTCCTCCCTTCCCCGCTTCCTCGATGGCTCGCTCGACGACGATGCTATGCGCGCGCTTGAGGAAGAAGAAGCTCTTGGTGACCGGAGACGACGGTGGTGCTGGAGTTTTCTTGGTGGCGCGCTTGAAGCTTATGGAAGAAAGCTCTTGGCCGGCCGGGCATTTATATGACAAGACGGGGAACCGTCAGGCGGCCAGTCTTCCTACTGCGACACGCCACTGCGCCTCGGAACGCGGTACGCTGCGCCGACGCGTGTCGACTAACCAGCGTCGCATTACAAAAGACTTTTTTCTCCGTCCCGCAAAGACTGTTCATATACCTTATTTTAATACCTCTTTTCAAGTTCCAATGCAAAGGCTGTTCATATTGCTTATTTTAATTTATTAATACCTCCATTCGCTGGAAACCGACCACAAAGGAAATAGTTCTCCTTTCTCCTTTTAATCTGGAACCAAATTTTCTGTCACGTATTTCTCGGTCATACGTAATCCAAATTTGATGATTATTTTTTCTAAAATGGCCATCTTTTCATTAATTTCATTGTTTAGTGTATATTTCCTTTTCGTTAGTAATGTTTTTATGTCTTATCTTGTACTTTATAAGTAGAACATAGAAATAATATTTGTTTTACACAACTATTACTAATGAAACTTTGTATTTCGTATTGTTAAGGTGGACACAAGGTTGTGTTAAATTTTCAAATCTATATGAGTTCGAACATGTTGTAAAGTGTGGAAAACTTCAGTGTCGAAGTAACATTCTAGGAAACTATGTGAGAGATGTACACATTTGTACACAAGTATGATCTTCCTTTTTAGAAACCACTTGAAATTTTTATGACAAGTTTAGGGACCCAAATGATGTTGCAAACTGAATTTGTAGAATTTTTAGACAAACCTAATACGTTATTAGAATTATTATATCCCAAACACGAGATAAAAATTCGAATTTTGATAATTTTGGTTACACAAGTGTGCCTGCTGATATTTTATTCGAATACTAAATGACCAACTACTAATTGTTCGTATTTTTAATGAATTTATATGTGCTGTTTTATGGGCTCTAATATTTGAGGGAAGCAAGTTTCATTTCAAAAAAAATAGTGTCGGGCCCACGTGTCAGCGTCAGCAGCCTATATAAAAAAGATAACCGTTGCCTGCCCGCCCCCACGTGACAACTAATGTGATGTGGGTTCTCGAACCTGCGTCGGCAATGACTCTCCATTTTGGAAAATGAATATAAGATCCTGAATGGAGAAGCGCAGCACACACGACGCTTTCCTAATTTCTCACTAGGGATTAGCGGAGGTGAGCGGAGGCGGCGCCGGCGAGGTGAGCGGAGGCGGGGACATGACGATGAGCGTCGGCGAGGGGCCAAGCAGCGGACGACCCCGCGCACCGTGTATCGAGGAGGAGAAGCCGAACGCGATGCGGTGCCGCAACTGGATCCGCGCGCGCGCCGTCGAGATTGCAGCGAAGACGGCTCCGACGATGACCGTCGGAGAGGGGCCAAGCGGCGGTGCAGCGAACCCAAAGCTGGAGATGAGCGTCATCGACTGGATCCTCTCGGGTTCCGACGAGGGGCCAAGCAACAGCAGGGAGGAGCGTGCCAGCGAGGGGGCAGCGAAGAGGGCAAGGCGCCTGCCTCACGTCTGCGACGGCAAATGTCTTGCAACGACGGCGAGGGGTCGAGGGAGCGGCGAAGGTGTAGAGGACCTCGTATCCGATGCTGGCAACTACCACGACGATGGCGAGGCAAGTTTCTCTGAATCACAGTGCCTTTTACTTGTTCTATAAATGGAGCAGCTTGAGCTTGAGCTTGATCTACTTGTTCTATAGAGATTTTGTAGGATTTCTAATATGATCAATGTAGCAACTTGTTCCTATGAAATGGCTAGCTTGTTCCTTTGTCTATCTCAATCTTCTCATTCCTATGGTTCATCCAAATGATCAATGTAGCAACTTTCCTATGTTTTTCATTACATAGGAATCAAAATGGCATGACACTGTCTGGGAATATGTGAAACTTGGGGTTGATAATATTAAGGAAGAAATGCACATCCTCCTCACAAAGGCTGCATTCATGAGGCGGTACAAGTTTGTGGCTGAACAAAATCTGCAGCCCATGGAAGATGCGCTCGATGTGTTTCAAGATACCTTGGTTGCATTTGAAGAGGCTGCAAAAAAAGCAAACCTTAGTTGAAGATACCATGCTTTTGTTGATGTTGAAGGGGGCATGCTTTTGTTGATGTGCATGGTCAGATAGCATGACCATTGTAAAAATGTGACGGGCAAGTTAAGGCCTAGCTAGATGGACAAGTTATTAACTGTTTGTAATAATTATGTATATCTGTGTGGATCTTTGTGGACAAGTAATCTTTATCTATATATGTGGACAAGTTATCTTTATCTATATTATGTCTGTTTTGTCTCAAAAGATTTTTTGTTGATTATGCCTGTATGTCGAAATGGGAGCCCTGAGAGATCGGGCTACCTGTCAATCAAGACAGATACAAAGGAGACTACGCGGGATGGTTATTCCCCATCGCATTTGCCCCTCCAAACTGACGAGGAGGAGCCGGCCCCACGCGCCGCCCCCGTGCATTGTAGACGAGGTTTGGCTTATCCACGTATCCTTTGTTCCCAATGTTTGACCAAAAGCCACTCTCCCCTGCCACTCGATCTGCCATTCTGCCTTCCTTCTCAAACCTTCTGCCTTCCTCGTCTTCGTCGCCTTCTCTCCGATCCCCTTCTCCTTCCACGTCTCCGTCGCAGAGATGGCCGGCGGAAAGCAGTTGTTCCCCCGCCGCGACTCAAGAGGGAGGTTCTGCAGCGAGGAGGAGAAGGCCCTGCCCGCCGCCCCCACCAAGAGAGTGAGGTTCCGCAGCGAAGAGGTCGGTTCTTCGTCGGCCAGGGGGCGGAGGCCGTACACGCGCGCAAGTGCCAAGGGGGTGCACTCCGGCGACGCCCGGCAGGCAGAGGCCAAGCCTTCCTCGAGTTTGGTATGCTTGAAGTTAGATTTATGCTTGAAATTGAATTCCTGGTACTCATCATATGCTGCTCATAAAAATGTTGAACTCATTCTGTATACTGCTTCAATTTCTGAATCTTCATGCTCAGCGACTTTTATTAACTGAACATCCAGTGCCTTCACTGATCAATGGTTCCAATGCATCAATTTTCTATTGTTTTAGGAAGTTGTTGTACCAGCACATGACATTGTCAGGATCTGGACAGAAATCGACAAGCTCAAGAAAACCTTAGACTACATCTGCACATTCCTAAACAGGATGGAAAGAATGAAGGATGACATTGGTAAAGAGAAGCAGGCAAGTTCTGAACCTAGTTACAGCAAAACAACTTTCTTATTTGACCGGTTACAACTTTATGATATTAAACATGGCAATCTAATTGTGAAGCTTTCTTCAATTTGCCTTTGTTTTAGAAATGTGTTGTTACTCGGGAGGAAAATTATTAACCTTTCGAGTAGAAATTTTGTTATGCTTGAAATTTAATGCATGGTACTCATAATATTCTGCTCACAAAATTGTTGAACTTATTCTATATACTACTTCAATTTCTAAATCTTCATGCTACATCAAATTTTATTAACTGAACATCCAGTGTCTATGTTTTAGGGAGTTGCTGTAACTCGGGAGGACCTTGACATGATCTGGAAAGAAATCCACAGGATCAACGAAGCTCTTGACTACACCCGGAATGACATAAAAAATCTGGAAGCAAGGAGTGATCACTTTGCTGAGGCAAGTTCTGAACCCAGTTACAGCTAAACAACTTTCTTGTTTGATCAGTTACATCTTTCATGATATTAAACTTGGCAATCTAATTATGAAACTTGCATCAATTTGCCTTTGTTGTAGAAATGTGTTGTTACTCGGGAGGATCTTCACTGCATCTGGAAAGTACTCGACAAGGTGGATAGAAGGATGGATGACAAGGCTGTGGACGACATAAGTCTCCTAGCAAATGGTCAGAAAATACTAGAATCTGAGGTGGAGAAGCTTAAAGGCGCACAGAAGATGAAGGATATTGGACTTGCCGAAGCTGCAAAGAAGAATGCTGATGAGCTGCAGGAAAGACTTGTAAAACTAGAGGTAAAGATAGCTGAACTTGAGGCTGTAGCACAAAAGAAGCCATCTAACTAGTGCCCCTGCTGATGCACGTCAGATGTGATCATGTGAATCTGTTTGTTCTGAACATTATGCATGTCATATGTATGTGAACATGTGATGCTAGCTATATATGCATCTTAAATATGTAGAATATGCTCTTATGACTACTATCCATGTGTACTTGTGGTTTTGCATCTTATTTAAGAGACATGATTATATGTTTGTGTGATATCCAATATTTGCTATGATGACATAGTCAAATATTTGACGGCAGTGACAGTGCTAATGGACGTCAATTATTGACCTCTGAGTCTAGTAACAGGCGTCAAATTGTCATCAGTAACGGACTTAAAAGCACGTTACCGATATGGCAGTGATCGGTAACAGACTTAAAGAGCCCGTTACGGATACGTTTAACTTTCGTAACGGTCGCGTTTTAACGTCTGTTACAAAGAATAACTGTAATGGGCGTTTAAGAAGCCCGTTACTGCAAGTCGTCATTGGTAACGGGCGCTGTGTTGGCCACATCGGGGTCGAGCCTGCCACGCTTATGCGTAACGGGCGCCAAACAACAACCGTTACAGATGGGGTCCATGTAACGGGTGTTAAGGGCCCGTTACAAATGCTGCGTGACCTATTTGAGGTTTTCACGTAGTGTAAGAAATGTCTGTAGGCATCTCTCAACGTCACTGCTAACGACACCGAGTTAGTGCGAGCGTCAAGACTTGCCAAAGGTCAATCTAACGATCGTGAACGAATCCGCAAGCGCACAGATGAACTATTGTAGCATTTCCCCGGGGAAGTGAGTATTCTAAGGGTATCGTATCCGTGGAAGGCATTGGCGGATATCACGACATGCTTTTGCAATGAGTGTAACCATGAGACAGAAATAGAAGACAACAACTCAAATACAGGGGTAAGGTAAATAATATGATAAGGGTAGTGCGACACACACTCAGATCTATCTCTACACAAGCACACTACGGCGTAGGGGGACATACGAGTTAGCTCTAGGTTCTAAAGAACTATACATACAAGAGTTAGATGATACAAGAAAGAGAGGCACAAAGCATTGCATGATTGGAAGGTTTAGCACCCAGGTACAAACGGGGAGATAGCCCGTGACGACTAGCATCTTGCGTTACTATCCTTTAGACTCCTACAGTAATACCCTTGCGCGGAGGGTTTCAAAGGGTCTAATAGTTGTCACCACTACGGCCTACCTCTATTGTTACGGGGGGGGGGGGGGGCGGCAAGCTCATAACTAATGAAGCCACACAACCCAGTCACCATGCCTGCGTTGCTGCTAGACTTCACCCGGCCCGGGCTATTGTGACCCAGGGTGAAGCTACCAGATATCTGGCCAACTTAGACCGAGTACCGTAGCTTAAACACAAACCTCATGCAACACAACGATGCCATCAATCTAGATCAAACTAGGACTAGTCATACAAACGGATGTGAACTCTCTTATGTCTAATCAACAAGATCAAAGGGTCGTGTTCGTGAAGAACACGAGCCTCTAACTTATGAACAAACACATAAGGAATGAGAAAATCATCCTTCAACTGGATCGAAAGGTAGTGTTCATGAAGAACACGAGCCTCTAAATGATGAACAATGGATGAACTCAAGAACATATCAATCAAATGATCTACCACAACTTTATATGAAATAGTTGAATAACTGAAATAGATCAAAGTCATACAAAGAAATAAAGATACAAGAGAACTCATACCTAGATCCCAAAGTAGACTTGGAACCTGAATAAGAGCTACTCTAGCCTACCCCCTAGACTTGGAAACTAAAAGTGAGAGGAGAGTCAAGAGAGTGGTGTGTGAGAAATGGAGCCCCTCCCCTTCTATTTATAGGCAAGGGCCAGGCTTTCTTCGGGCTCCAATTGCCTCTAATTCACCCGGGATTGCAACAAATAACCAATGGGGAGCCAACAAGTGGAAGGCCAGGATGAACCGACCCTAGGTCAGTTCGGTCGAACACACAGTCGGCCGACCGTCTAGGGCGGCCTCCTGGCTTGTGCTTCCTCTGGGTGGCTGACCTGTGGGCCCTCTGTGCTTTCCCTGGTGCATGGAGGTTTTGGAATCCTAGGTGGGCCCGTGGATCCTTGTGAAGTCCATGTGTCACTCTCTGATTCGTCGGTGAATGCCTTCCTTGGATCAGTGATGTGGATGCCACCTAGAAGTAATGTGGCAGCTACCTCCTCAGCTGAGTTGGCATGGATCTTTCCATAGAAGGTGGGTTTCCATCTCTTTTTATGCTTAAATCACCTACATACAAATAATCTTCAAGAACAAGTGGAACTACATTATTCATACCAAAATGCGAGTAATAAGTGCATATGCCTCTATTTATGTGAGGATATTGACGGCTAAAAGTGGTACTTAACAGCAGTCAACAGGCATTCAGCATTTTTGCTATGTTATTCCTATTTCCATTGGTAGAAAGCTAAATAAGTCTGTTCTGTATATCATTGCTTTATCTTACCTTTTGTTGGTTCAAAATCTAGCTTCGTTAATTATATGCAATCCTTTTCAGTGTATGATGTGCACCTGTAGTGAATCAAGAAGCTAGGGTATTGTTCTAAGATCTGAGGTTAGTCAGGACTGACCTTTTGTTGAACTTCTTAATTGTATCTCAATTAGGATTATGTATACGCGCAACTCTGTATCTATCTAAAGGAGCATATTATATGTGCAACTTCAAACAATTATGCATGAAAAATAGATCTTGAATTTATTTCACTTGCTTTGGAGGTATTTACCACTATGGGTCAGTGTTTAGCCGTACTTTGGCTAGGACACTGTCCAGGTTATACACACTAACATAATTACAAGCATAGAATATATATGAAAAAAATCTGGATTGAATGGTTTAACTAAGGCGTTAGTGAGCGAAAAGAATATGTTGGTTAGATAAAAGAATATGTTGGTTAGATACTCAACGTTTACTTCAATCTGTATTTATGTGTAGCTAAGAACGTAGTAACATGTTGAGTTGTGGATGTTTCAGGTTGAGCTGCTCATCTAAGCCCTTTTTTTGGTTTTGTGGCTTTAATCGTTCATGCTCTTCCATGGTACTCCTAATATGCTACTGGTACCGCATGTACAATGATGATAACGAAGTTGCATTCAACTTTTATCTGCAGGTATATATGTATCATGGGAAGCTTTTGGAGGGGCACATAGAAAGATTAATGAAGCTTTGTTGCCGGGGAGTGTGTGCATCTGCAACCCACCAAGCCCTGTTTTATATACATCTACACTACCACTTTAATTTGGCCCAACACAACACTACATCATGTATTGATGCATGCATTATATACAGATTGTGGGAGCTCATAATCACCTCCAAATAAAACTAGGTGCACAGGATGCAACTCAACAAAAAGCGAATCAAATCTTTTCTCAGAATAAATATACGTGCCCGGTTTTCCAAAGCCTCCAAGTAGTACAGCCGGCCAACTGTTGACGTTTGATTATCATTGCAAAGTTCGTTTGGACTTGCAAGCGGACAAATCCCTCGTCGTAGTTAAGGAACCCTTCTTCCCTTGAGTGGTGAACCCAAGGTATCGAATCCGTGGAACAATATGTAATGTAAAATCAATCTAATAACCGAAAAACACTTGCTTCTTTGAAAGGCTTCGAATTGCATCTAATCTACTAAGATCAAAAGAGGTAGCAAGAGAAAGCATCGAGGTACCGATCTAGAGAGGGGTCTAGATCGAGTTTATGTCGTCGTTCCGAGCAAGATAAAAATAGAGTAAAACGAATCTCATTGAAAGCTTCTTTAAATCATGACCTTCGGTCAAACCTCCTAAGTCGCCCCGCCGTACTCGGTGTTAACATCCTGTCATGATGTTCCCCTTTCTTTGCGGTCGAATCTTAGAGCACACCCGCTAGGAGTGCATTGAACTACTTGGTAGATCGGGTATGCACCTCTAGCCACCGCGGCTACAAGAACATTCCATGCAATCTATCTCGAGAATAGATTGAGGAGGAAAATACCCAAGCAAGAACAAGAATTGCAAACGAAAGTACTTGATCGCTAAGAATCGGATCCATTAAAACTCCATCAAAAGTATGAATACATGAATAAGATCCAACCGGGATCCTACCTTGACCTTGATTCACGCCTCCGGAACTCCAACATGGTCTTCCTTGCAAGATTCCCATGCCGGCTAGGCAAACCCTAGATGACTAACTCGACCCTCCTCTCCGGGTGGTGTCCCTCAAGCTTCTCTGCTCCTCGGCGGCGAATGACGAATTTGCATCATATGTGGCTCGGGGTACCGGGGCTATAAATAGCCCGAGGATCAGCTAGGTCAAAGAGGGTAGTGAACAGGGCCCAGAATGGGCTGGGCCGGCCGGCTTGGGCCCATTCTGGCCCAGTTCGGGGCCGCCTTTCTTCCGGATGCTTCTCGCGACTTTTTGAGTTTTTGCCGAGTTGCATGTGGGCCCTTGATGTCATTTTCCTCGCGGTTTAGATGAGGGGGCTTTGCGAATGAACTCCTGCATCTTCCGTCTAGGTCCTCCGCACTTCTCGGCTTCACGCTTTAGTCCTTGGCTTGTTTGGAGTCATGTTCATCTTGTATCTTGACTTGTCCCGGGGTCCATGATCACCTTGTAAATCCCTTGATGAACTTTACCCGGAAGTCCTCATTTAAGCTCTTGATTCTTGTGTAAACAACAAACTCCAAAAACCGTGCATGAGTGCGAACATAGCATATAATGGGGGTTAGGATCGTTAGTGTGAATATCAAATCAATACCAACATAGAAGGTAAACAAGTGGCTAGGTTGACGGGAATCGACCGCCAACATCCCCCCATGCTTAAACCTTGCTCGTCCTCGAGTAAGCCTTGTATGAATATCAGTGTTGCCCTTCGATGTTCAAACCCTACACTTGATCATACATGAGAAAACATAATGCTCTCTAGTTTTATATTCATTAAAGTTCCATAATGTACTAACATTTATCTTAATGGAGGGTAGATATCATTCAAGTTCTTTCCACAAGTACTTGATCAAGCTCTCAAACTTTTAAACAAATCTCAGAAATTTTGAAAAATAAAGAATGGGATAAAGAGAAAAATTGCTTTGCCAAGATCAAAAGAAACCATCTTGCACTTTGCTCATGTACTCTCATCTTACTTGTCTCTCAAGCCTACTTGTTTTACTCTTGTCCTCTCTCAAAGTATATGATGGAAAGCTTTATGTGGAGCTATAGGAAAGTTTAGTCCTACCAAGATATTATAGTTGAGATATTATTAAAACAAGACTAGCTTCTCATGGTCTTACCGAGACTCATCAAAAAGGTCATTGGAAAAATAATGTTATCAAGGAGGGGGAGAGATGAACACACACTTTTAGATAGGTGGACATGTGCAAATGGCAAAAAGTGATCCCAAGGCACAAATGAAGTCCTCGTTATCGGATTGCACATGGTTGGAAAGATGAGTATGGGTCTTGATCTTGAATCCTCTTGAAAACTCAAAAGCACTAAAACATAGCTAGAGAACCGAGGAGCTTTATTATATATATATTCATTTTTTTTCATCATTCATTTTTTTCTTTTTCCTTCATCATACTTTTTCTCTCTCTTTTTTTATTTGCTCCCCTTGAACTACTCTAGACTATACTGGCACTTCCTTGGCAACCCCCCCATGCTTAGACGTTTGCTCATCCTCGGGCAAAGAGGTGATAAAAATGCCAAGGTGGGAATTGAAGCTCTCATTTTTTCTAAGAGAGAGACACTCGAAAAAATCTTCTAGGGATCCTTTTGGAAGTTTCCCTTTCTCACTTGAAGTACCTTCCTTGTAATCTTCTCTATAATATTCATCCATACTCATATATTGGGTTGTGGTCAAGGAGGTGAACACAAAAAAGATATATTTGGGTTTTGGTTGGATATCCGGCGAGATTTGCGAAATTCCCAATGTGGAAACTCACAATGCACGGATAAAAAGGCTAGCATAAAGAACGATACACAAAAATAGAATGACCAGCTTCTTAGTCTCGGGCCAGAGAAATTAGGCCTTGAATCAATGCACCCAAAAATAAATGTTGTATATACTAAGGTTGTGCACTCAAGTAAACTTAGGCTTTGGATGGGTAGAGCAAAATGCAAGCGGTACTTGTGACAAGGTTAGCATAACTATTTGAGAATAAAAAGTTATTTGATTCATTCAAAGTTGAGAGCAACGAAAAGAACTATGGGACTTGAGTTATCATAACCTCCACACAAGATTAGGCTAGCATTTAATTAAATTTCAGATTCATGTTAAAAGAGAGCACTAGCTTAAACATGCATAAATCAAACATAAGATTGAGCAAAGCGGCAATCATCATCACATATCAACATGGTACAAATTCTCCATCCATATTAAGATCATAAAGCAACGGTGAAACTTATTCATGATGATGGATAACAAACTACTACTACCACACATGCTGAAATTAAATAAAAACAAGAAAATACTACGCAAACATAAACGCACACAAGATGAAAAATAAAGAAAAGGAAAAGGAAAAATCAAACCACACTTAAAAACTCCATCCCTTTCTTCCTTCTTCATTCTTCATCCGATTGTCCTTGCTCCGTTGGTTAGCTTTCATTGAATTCTTGCTCATAGTATTGTTGCATGGCCCCTCCATGAAATTGATGAGGCGGCACGAGTTGAAGACGTCCCAATTGATGGGCGATTCCCGCCGTTCCTTCATGCCAATGGTTGACATGGCTTCGAATCCTCTCGACGTCTTGTTCGTTCCTTTGCATATATGCCCCAATAATGGCTGCACTTTGTTGGGGTTGGGGCATGCTTGCATAAGGTGCCACAAATACTTCATTGGGCACAACAAAAGTTGGTGGAAAATATGTTGGAGGAGGTGGTGGCATGGCTGCACCACTCCCCTATGCTTGCATTGGTACACTCCTGTAGTGAGGTGGTGGCATAGGAATTTGACCATAGGGTTGATGGTAGGCCGCTCCTCCTTGCTCTTGGGCTGCGGAGGATGAACCTTCTTCTATGATTCTTCCCCTCTTGTTCTTCTTGGTCGGTACGAGAATTCCTTCTTCTAACCAATTCTCTCTCCCTTTAATAAATAATTTCAGCTTCATGTTGGGTAGAGGAACATTGACTTTTGCCACTTTGTATCCTCTATTCTCATCTCCACTAATATATTTTCCTTGCTTCATATAATCAATTCCAAGTGAATTTCCCGCAAGGATGAATTTTGGATTTCTTGTAATGCCCGGCTTCACAGAAATTGCTATCATAGATAGATAGCATCCCGAACCAATTTGTCCACTCCCCGATATTGCCTCACAACACCACCAATTGATCATGATATATGACGGATCAATGGCTTGTCTTGCAATCAATGCCGAATAAAGCTAATTAACTTCCATATCGGTGACTTTGGACTCCTTCATCCTTCCCAAAATCCTTTTGCTCATCCAAGAATGAAATATCCGGATGATGGGATTCCGAATGCTATTTCTTTGCCGGTTGTCTTCCCCTGAAATCATGCTCCAAAATCCTTCCAACACACTTTCACTAGCATTAACTTGCTCCGGGGCTTCCCTCTGAAAACCGAGCAACTCTCTAATTTGCTCATTAGAAATCATTTTCTCTTCATCCTTCAACCGAAATGAGAGGGATGGCACCCCTTCATTAATAATTGGTGCCATGGTCATGAGAATTTCCATGGCAAGCTCCATATGAAAACTCACTCCTATTCCATCAGAAAATTGCCCCCATCCAAGGTGGTTCATCATTTGATAGATATCCGAGGCAAATCCCAATACTTGGAGAGCATCATCATCAAAGTCAACATTGGGCACAACCCTCTTCTCTAGGCGCCCAAGCCTCTCCTCCTCCTCCACCGACATCATAAGAAATCCATACTTGCAACACTGTGGAGTGTATGGTGGTGGAGCGGATGAACGAGTCGATCGACGAGGTGGAACGGGCGGCTCCTCCGTTCGCCCTTGCGGTTCGGTGTACCGCATAGACGAGCTTTGGGTGTTCCTTCCACCAAGGAGCATGGTGTCACTCCTTGATGGCATCACGTCCTCTTCCATGCTTCGCGTCGACTCGGAGACCAAGTGCCTCCGCGAAGAACTTGTTGATGCCGGCCTTGATGATGATGATTGCGTCTTCCTCCCAAGAACTTTGCCAAAGACATTTTCATCTTGTAGTTGCTACACAAATCACAAACAAACTCTCCCGGGGGTTTCTCGCTGGTAGAAATACACACAAAAGAAGTATATGGAAGAGCAAAGTTTGTGATGTAATTCTCTGAATTTTTGGACTTAAGAGAGGAGAATAAATTTTTCTGGAGAGTTTCTGGAGGTTCTGGACAGAGAGCTCAAGAACACGAACTAGTAAGCAAGCAAGAGACTCACCTGTGAAAGATGGAGGCAGGGGGGGCGAAGATATAGGGCAGGCCAGCCGACCTGGGCCGTCCGGCCTGGGGTCCCTGCCCCCTGCCTCGGCTCCGGTTTTCTCCCACTTGATGCTTGTCGCATTATGACCTTGTGCCCTCGTGCTCCACGCTGATCCACCGACCAAACTCTCTTAGCCATTCCTTTTTCTTTTATGGTCAAGTCCTCATTTTTGATCATTTCCTTTGTGTCATTTCCATGCCTCCTTGCCTCCCATGTTATCATTTATAACCTGCAAAGATCAAAGCAATGCTGCCCCCCATGCTTGTCCCATGCATGCCAAAAGATTCTTGAATGATGGTGTGTTCCCGTGATGCATCATGGGTCATTAGAGGCTTAAATAAACTCAAAACCTTCCCTTGATCATGTTTAGATGCTAATCACTCCTCTAATTTCGAAAATTAAAAATTAATTCAGAGATATGAAAGAGCTCAAATGTATTTTTAGAGGATTTTTTAGGCATCAAAAACATTTGTAAGTCGAAACTTTCTGACTACATTGATTTTGGTTACACCGGGATCACTTGCTTTCATTAATTGATAGCGAGCTCCTCCGGCTTGACTGTGGGGGTATGGGTTTAGGTTCTAATTTTGGCTAAATAAGAGAGGGATGTTTTGAATGAACAAAAATAAATGAGGATTGGAAAAATTCTAATTCTAGAGAAACCAAGGTTCACGCGAGTCCTAGCATGCGTCAAAAATTAAAAATCATTAAGAAACAACGCGGGGCTCTACTCGTGTGTTTTTATGATGTAAAACAAACCAACCTTATCATCATGAGGAGGATGAAAGGTGTGGGTAGGTTCTTAATTTTTGGAATTGGTGTCTCGAAAAGAGGCAAATAAATCGTAGGATGGCTCATGTCAAAGGTTTATGTCAAATAAAATCCAAATGAAACATCCGAGCAACTTAAATGTCTCAAAAGAAATAAGTTCAACCACTTAAGAGTTTATACCAAGTCTTGCGTAGAAAATTCTAAGACCAACTTACTTGAAAATCAGAAATAATCCTGGTTGCCCTCCCGGCAGCTTTATTCTTCAACGGGTTGTCCTCCCGGTAGCTTATTCTTGACTCGACGAACGGGTTGCCTCCCGCATAGCGCTTCGTTTATAGTCCATGGCTAGACTTCTTGTCTTTTTCACTTCGGATCAATGCTCTTTGCGGGCGTTGCAATCTTGGGTACCCACTTCCGCACCATCTTGGGCACGGGCTTATTCTTCGGCCTAGTCATCTTTTTGGTCTTCACAGGCAGCTTTTGTTCTTTGGTCTTGATAGATGCAACGACTTCTTTGATCACTTTCGCTTCCTTCATCTTGGGCTCCTCTTTCATCCTTGGCTCTTCCTTACTAAAACGACGATGAGGTGGAACATATTTAACATTGATCATGTTGCATACCTTGAAACATGGACGAAACTTGAATATGCTTCGTGTGCCATTGACGTCGAACTTAATCTCCCCCTTGCCAACATCGATCGTTGCCCCGACGGTCTTAAGGAAGGGCCTCCCTAAGATGAGCGGCGGCTTCTCCCTTTCTCCCATCTCAAGTACCACGAAGTCGATGGGAATGAAGTGATCTCCAACTTTCACGGGCACATCTTCGGCAAATCCCACGGGATAGCGAATAGAGTTGTCGCCCAACTCCAAACACATTCCCGTAGGCTCAAGTGGTAAGCGTAGCTTCTCGAACACATCTCTTGGCATGACACTCACGCTTGCTTCAAGGTCGCATAATGCCTTCTCGAACATGAATGAGCCAATAGAACATGGGATAGTTGGACATCCAGGGTCTCTTTTCTTCTCGGGCCCTTGATTTGTGATGGCGGCACTACATTGTTTGGACATCTTGACATGGTCTGCTCCAAGTGTTGCCATCTCATACTTGTTTGCAAGTATGTCTTTGAAGTAGCGAGAATATGTAGGAACTTGGAGAGCATCCAATGACGGCATGTTGATGCTTAACCTGCGCACCACTTCCACAAACTTTTCAAAATGATTATCAATTTTACCTCGAAAGTAGCGTGTCTTTAGTGTTGTCATCTTTGTGTCATCACTTGGCATTTCGAATTCTGGCTCTTCGGTAGCAATCTCCGGAATAGTAGTCACCTTCTCCTTAGTGTGATCATCCGCTTCAACGGTTGACTTAGGCTTCCTTGCTCCGGCTGGAAGTTCGGGATCTTCAGTCTCCTTTCCTGACCGAGTTTGAATAGCCTTTGCCATCTCGGGACTTTGGGGCTGCCCCGACAATCTTCCTTCACTAGCGGTTAAGCGCCCGACAAGTTGTCTCACTTGCGTTTCCAATATCTTCATTATGTTGAGCACTTGTTGGTTGGAGCTCCTGACCTCCGTCACCTTGCCCGTAGCGGAAGTTCGGCAAATCTCCTTTTCTCATGTAGTCAAGCACCTTTGCTTCCTCCGGACAATCTTTTTGGACATGGCCGTACTCCCCACATTCTTCACACGTGGATCTTGCTTCGGCGGCCTTCAAGTCTTGGGCGGCCTTCTTTTCTAGCTCCATCTTTTCCAATCTTCTCATGAGCGAGTCAATCTTCCCATCTAGAAGATCTTCCTTTTCAACCTGCAAAACACCTTTAACATTGCCTGTCGGTTGAACCGGAAGTAGACATCCCGATGACGCCCATGTATCATTATCCGCAACCTTCTTGAAAAGAGTGAATGCCTCCGTCGGAGTTAGCTCAATAATAGATCCTCCCGCCAATGCGTCAATTACGGTCCTTGGTTCTAGATTGAGACCTTGATAAAACTTTTGAACGAGGTCTTCCTTCGGGAACTTGTGATGTGGCACAGCTTGGGTGTACTCATTGAAACGCTCAAAAGCTTCCGCGATAGTCTCCATAGGATATTGAGCAAAAGTAGCAATCTTATTACACAAGCTTTGAGTCTTACCCGGCGAATAGTACTCCTTCATGAAAGCTCTCATCAATGCTTCCCAATTTTGCACCGTCTCCACCGGTAGAGTATAGAACCATTGCAAAGCTTTTCCGAGAAGTGAGAACGGAAAAAGTCTTGCCCTCAATTGATTTTGATCCAGCTCTTCCATCGTGAATGTCTGACAAAGTTGAATGAATGCTTGGATGTGAAGGTTAGGATCCTCTTTACCGGTGAAAGGTGTATGTTGCACCATGCGGATGGTTGTAGTCTTGATCTCAAACGGCCTTCCGATGTCAGCTAGGTTGAGGATGGGGAGATCAACAAGTTTCGGGATGCAAAGCTCCCCAATCTTCCTCTCTTGTGCCATTGGTGGCGGTCGAGGTTGATCTCTCCTCGGACTTGGAGGTGGTGATTCCTTTGGAGTTCCCCGATGTTCCTTCGTCTCTGGTGTTTGGATCTACAATCTACAGCTTCCTAGATCGTGCTACGCGTCTCCCTTGCCTGTAAAGTTTTTCTGGATCATCCACAAAATTTTTTGGTTTGTTGGAGAGGTGGCCATCCATCTCCTGTTAGGGTTAGTGATAAACAAAATATACAAAAGATCTAAAAAGAAAACAAAACTACAAAAGGGTTAGTCAAAAACTAGATTAGATTGGTTTTTGAGGATGATCGAAGTTTAGTAGATGCAAAAGAAAAATAAAAAAGAAACTGAAAATACTTACAAACGAGATATTAGATTGGATCTTAATTAATTGTTCCTCGGCAACGGCGCCAGAAAAAGGGGCTTCTTGACGTTTGATTATCGTTGCAAAGTTCGTTTGGACTTGCAAGCGGACAAATCCCTCGTCGTAGTTAAGGAACCCTTCTTCCCTTGAGTGGTGAACCCAAGGTATCAAATCCGTGGAACAATATGTAATGTAAAATCAATCTAATAACCGAAAAACACTTGCTTCTTTGAAAGGCTTCGAATTGCATCTAATCTACTAAGATCAAAAGAGGTAGCAAGAGAAAGTATCGAGGTACCGATCTAGAGAGGGGTCTAGATTGAGTTTATGTCGCCGTTCCAAGCAAGATAAAGAGAGAGTGAAACAAATCTCATTGAAAGCTTCTTTAAATCGTGACCTTCGGTCAAACCCCCTAAGTCGCCCCGCCGTACTCGGTGTCAACATCCTGTCACGATGTTCCCCTTTCTTTGCGGTCGAATCTTAGAGCACACCCGCTAAGAGTGCGTTGAACTACTTGGTAGATCGGGTATGCACCTCTAGTCGCCGCGGCTACAAGAACATCCCATGCAATCTATCTCGAGAATAGATTGAGGAGGAAAACACCTAAGCAAGAACAAGAATTGCAAACGAAAGTACTTGATCGCTAAGAATCGGATCCATTAAAACTCCATCAAAAGTATGAATACATGAATAAGATCCAACCGGGATCCTACCTTGACCTTGATTCACGCCTCCGGAACTCCAACGTGGTCTTCCTTACAAGGTTCCCACGCCGGCTAGGCAAACCCTAGACGACTAACTCGACCCTCCTCTCCGGGGTGGTGTCCCTCAAGCTTCTTTGCTCCTGGGTGGTGAATGACGAATTTGCTTCATATGTGGCTCGGGGTACCGGGGCTATAAATAGCCTGAGGATCAGCTAGGTCAAATGGGGCAGCGAACAGGGCCCAGAATGGGTTTGGCCGACCAGCCTGGGCCCATTCTGGCCCAGTTCGGGGCCGCCTTTCTTCCGGATGCTTCTCGCGACTTCTTGAGTTTTTGCTGAGTTGCATGTGGGCCCTTGACGTCATTTTCCTCACGGTTTAGATGAGGGGGCTTTGCGAATGAACTCCCGCATCTTCCGTAGGTCCTCCGCACTTCTCGGCTTCACGCTTTAGTCCTTGGCTTGTTTGGAGTCATGTTCATCTTGTATCTTGACTTGTCCCGGGGTCCATGATCACCTTGTAAATCCCTTGATGAACTTTACCCGGAAGTCCTCATTTAAGCTCTTGATTCCTGTGTAAACAACAAACTCCAAAAACCGTGCACGAGTGCGAACATAGCATATAATGGGGGTTAGGATCGCTAGTGTGAATATCAAATCAATACCAACATAGAAGGTAATCAAATGGCTAGGTTGACAAAAATCGACCGCCAACACCAACAAAAAGACAAGAATAAAGAGCGCAAACGAAACATCTGCTGCAGGTCCCAGCGACAACTAGTTGTTATGGAAACATCAAAAGCTACTATTGTGCAGCTGAACAAGCTCCGCTATGCCAAAATGACTCTGCTCGAAACCTCACTGTTCTACATGCACGCGTGCAGAATAGATCGAATCTCAAATGTGATATACAAAAAAGTGATGATATCTTCCTCCACAAGTTCCACTCAGTATTCCTACAAGATCAAAGGCAGCTACACAACTTCAGTCTAGTAGTTCTTCGAAGCCAAGGAAAATTAGCTTCCTTTTTTCAACTTTCATGTGTGAGGTGCATGGAGAGGAAGAGGTTTCCCTCCCCGTCTGCGCAATCGATGACGCGGTCGTCGAGGTAGTAGTGACGGACATGGAATTGCAAGTGGGTGTACATACATTCTTAATTTTGTTTCTAATTATATATTATCCTATTACATGATTTTTAACTTATTCAAACTAACAATCATATATATATGTGAACATAATCTTTGTATTTGTATGTTTTGCAAGTAATTTTTCTTTAAATATATTTTAACTTTTTTACTAAGTTAAATGTTAAATGGGTTGGCATATGTTTTGAGCGATGTCATGTTAACTCTGAAACTTTTGATAAGAAAATTATTGATTGGTTATTTTTGCTAAAAAATTTAGTAGATCACAAGGTAGTTGCACTAGCCAAATAAGAAACATAACCAATGCTTCTACAATATCTTATTAAAATGTTCACTTTTTTGCAATGGTGATATTTATGTTAAAAAATTCTTTATCTAGAAATATCATTGAAAAAAATCTTTACATTATTTTATATTATTGTGAAAGATGTATATATCTATTTGATTTTGATGATATTATAAAAGTATATTTCACACAGTAAAAATGTTTTTAAGGTAAAGTTACATATTATGTTATGGTAATACTTTAGAAAAATAAGACCAAATATTCGTATCACATTCAAGCTACTCGTGCTCGCTTCACACCCTGCTCTTGTTTCCATCCATTGGCACCATCTCTACCATGCCATCTATCTCCACAGCGTGCTACTCGCGCTTATCGCAATAACCTTCAGCTACTAACTTTGGAGAAGAAGAAAAAAACTAACATTTAAAAAATGTTGCTCTTTGTTTTAAAAATGTTGAATTTATTATATTAATATGTATTTTAAAGAAAATATTTAGTGTGCTACTACTGGTTATGTTGATTATGTTATTTTCGAATGTTAGTATGATTTTTTTAATGTTATGAAATTTGTTAGGTTAGAATATTAATTAATTTTAGATTCTTAGACTAATATAATTGATCGTTTTTAAAATATGAAGCACTTTTCCATTCCTTCCATCAGTGATGTGAGGCATATTCTTATTTTGCCTCTCAAATCTTTTGCTGCATTAACTCCATCATGATAATATAATGACATCTTTTCGAGAGGAGATGAAACACCAACAACAAAACTCAGAGCATCATTATCAATATCTTTCTCTGTCAATCGTCAAACATGCAGTTATAGACCCCAGATGATTCATTAGGTGTGATATCTCATTAACATCAATACCACTATATGCACCTAGTGGAAGTCTTAGAATGAAACTACAACTGAAGAAAAATTGCTCTTGAAGGATTTTGCAAATGTCAATCTTTCACATTTTTTCTGGAGGTACTCGTACTGATCAATGTGGTTCTCGAGGGATTTTATGGTCTCATTAACGAATTGCCTCCAAAAAAGGAGCACATGACTGTAAACATGCGCTAAGGAATCAACATTAGTTGTAAGGCTTGTTTAGGAACCTTACTTTGTTGTGCAAGAACCAAAACATTTCCGAAACTCTCACGTCGAAGAATCATATCCCCTAGATCCTCCAACATATCAATCAGTTCTTTAGCATCCCAAACAGTTGGCACACAAACAAGTGCTCTCTTGTCATTTCCAAGTGTTAGTAGTGCAGAGGCAATTGCTCTTGTCTTCTGTTGACGGTTCGAAACCGCGTTCAACTTCACCGCAAGTACACGGAGTGACTTGGTACCTTTTTCACCAAGGGAGGGGACCCCAAGGTTCTTGTCAATCCACGGAGCAAGGGGATTACTTGCGTTTAACCTAACACTAACTTAGTTGATTAAGGACTTTATAATGTAAAGATTAATCTATAAAGTAAAGACAATCTAACCCTAGATTATATTAAAGAGAAATAGGAGGTTCACGAGTATGAAGAACGTATGCCCATGGAGTCTAGGAACTTGAAGATGCAATCACCAAAAACATGATAAAACCTCGATCCAATCTATCTAAGCATGTGAACAAAGGATTAGACGTTTTCCTTCCCTCGTACATGTCACTACGCGAAGGTAATCGATACTAACCCCTAAAGAACACGGTATGTTGACGTGATCTACGGGAGCAACCCCGAAAGCATGGTAGCTAGCCTTAAACATTAGGCATCATCAACAAAAGGTATGATACACATAAGATCCAAACAAGAGTGGGTGACTACATATCAAGATTCATTACAACTCCATGGACAAACGATAACTTTACCCCATCAAGACGCTAGGCATGGCACCGTTGGACATGGTGGACGCCTCCGATGGAGTTTGTTTCCCGGTGTCCTTCAACTCTGGCGGTGCCGTGGCAAGGCCTCGGCGTCCTCCTTCCTCGTGGTGGCCTCCCTTGACCTCGGCGATGATCCTCTTGAATGCTCACTCCCTCGATCAACCCTCTTCCTTGTGGTTGATCTCCCGAGGCTTCTCTGTTCGTCTTTCGCGAATGGCTTCCTTCTCCAAACGATTAGGGTTGCACGAACTTATCACTGAAGAAAGGTGGCGGCGAACCGACCCTGAATGGGGGTGAGCCGGCCGGCCTGGGCCGATCAGCCTGGCCCATCCCTGGCCCGGTTCGCCTCCGTCTTTTGCCACGTGTCATCTTTTGCACTTTGGGATTTTTCCTCCTTCGGATGTGGGCTTTGGACGTCGTTATCCCCGCGACCAAGTTAAGGGGCCTTTACGCATGATCTTCCGGTCTTTTTGTCAGTGTTAGGATTAGTCCCGACACTAACTAGTAAGTTGCGCTGTGATCAGCTTCTCGATGGTCGGTGCAAATGACAACACAGGGACGCGGGTTTATCCTGGTTCTGACCGCGGGGTCGTACGTCCAGCAGATTTGCGCGTGCGCGCTGTATTGATTCGCACCGGGGGTGCCTGTAGAGGGGGGCTACAAGCAAGGCGGGAGAGAAGGAGAGGCCTCCAAGTCCCTGCTAAGTGATTGAGGCAAAGTGCCAATATCAAAGGGAACGAGTATGCGAGTGAGAGTGAGTGTGAAGCGATGATCCCGTCCCCCGGCGACCGGGCGACCGCCTCCTCCTTTTATAGACCAAGGGGAGGCGGCTTACAAATGTGCTGCACGGGGTTTTACACAGTATTGTGGTACTGGTACATAGCGTTTGCGATTTGATGGTGTCCTGACATCTCAACACTTGCCGGTGTCGTGGTGGCTATATGCTGGTCGGGGAATAGCTTCGAGGGTAGCTCGCTCGGCGTACACGTCTGACCGCCGTTCGTGCACCAGTTCGAGGGTCTTGCTGACGAGGGCACCTGGGGCTGTACGGGGCCCGGCGTGGCGGCGTCCCATCGCACAGCACCTGCACAGCGCCGGAGATGGCTGCATAGCGCCCGGGATGGTGCCACAGGGCTAGGGATGTCCGCACAGCGCTGGTGATGATCATACAGACCCTGGGTCAGTCGCACAGCGCCCGGGATGGCTGCATAGCGCCTGGAGGTGATGGAGGTGACGCGCCCCGCCGGCCTTGCGTCACGGCGTCGTTCCAGGCGGGCGGGGAATTGGTGGCCGTACCCCTTTCGAGGGTGCCGCCGTCCTCTTTCGAGGAGCGCGACGTGGAGGAGGTACGGGAGTAGGCGGCGCAGCGTCACGGAATGACACCGGCCATGCCGCACAGCACCCGCACAGCGCCGGGGATGGCTGCACAGCGCGGGTTGGCGGAACAGCGCCGGGATCTGATTCCTAGGCGGTGTCAGAGGGCCGGCGTGGCGGGGATTCGCCTTTGATCCGAGCGCCCGCGACGCGCCGGAGCATTTAATGCTCCGGTCGTGGGAGCAGGGATGGTGTCGCGGATCGGAGGAGGCCTCGAGCGAGGCGGAAACTCGCTCGAGGGGCGTCAAGCCCTCGAGCGAGGCGGACACTCGCCCGAGGGGGCGTCAAGCCCTCGAGCGAGGCGGACACTCGCCCGAGGGGGCGTCAAGCCCTCGAGCGAGGCGGAAGATTCGCAGTACAGCGCCCGGCCCTCGAGCAGGGCGGAGGTTCGCTCGAGAGGTGCCGGGGGTTGGCTATTTCGATGGGCCGCTGGGGCTTTTTGGGCCATGGGCCGCAGCATGCGAGGTGTGATTTGCGGTTCGTGAGTTTGCTTGTTCGCTTTCGTTATTTTTCGAAAAAGAGGGGGTGATTTCCCCCGTTATTAGGGGACCCCTATGGCTGTCCCCGACAGTAGCCCCCGAGCCTTTGCAACAGCATCCAAAGGAACTTGCAAAGGCTGGTGCTTTCTGATGGGACTTTCTTCCCGCCTGGGCGTTGTGGCGTTCCGTGGGGGCGCGCTAGCGCACCCGCGAGTGTAGCCCCCGAAGCCTTGGAGGAGTGTGTGCATTCCTGCAAGGTTTTTCGCAGCGTGCGGCCTGTGCGCGAGGTGTTTGTTTCAGCCGGCATCGGCGTTATTTCAGCCGGCCTCGGCGGTGCCATGCGTGCGTTCCGGTATTTGCTTACGTTCGGGCACGTCCAAGAGGTGTAGCCGTGCGTCGAGCCCCCGAGTCTGGGCCCGCTCGAGGCGATCGGGGCGAGCTCTCCGACTTGTCTGCGCGCCCCTTCGCCGCCCCTTCGCGGGGCGGAGGGGTGAGGTGCTCATGACTCCCATCGAACGGGTCGCGAATCATGGGTCCCTCGTCGAGCTGTTAGCGGGTGGTTCAAGTGGACGTCCGTGCCCCGTTCGATAAGGGTCGGCTCGTGGTCTGGAGACACGTCCATAAGAGCGCTTACGCGGGTATGCTAGGCAGGGCTCGGTCCCGTTCGATTGGGACCGAGGGCGCGGAAGCTCTCCCTCGGTGGGATCCCTCAACTAGCTGCCCTCGTTGGCCTTGAACACGAACTACGGGGCGCCCCCAAGCTTGTGAGCTTGGGGTCAGGCTCAAATGCGCGCGCCCTGGTCGTCCCTGACTCTGTCAATCTGAGGCGCCTGTTCGAACCCTTCGAGGGTCAGGCTTCGAACCTCTGATTAGTAGGGCCTTTGCGGGGTGGCACTAAAGTGCCCCCGTCTTGGCTTGATCTGTGGAGCCCGCTGGGCTGTGGTCGAGCCGACCCTTGAGCCAGTGATCAGTAAATCCCCGCTCGAGGGGCATCTACGGTGCCTACCCTCGACGGGCAGGTCTTGGAACCGCTGATCAGTAAATCCCCGCTCGAGGGGCATCTGTGGTGCCCTCCCTCGACGGGCAGGTCTTGGAACCGCTGATCAGTAAATACAGCGTTCGAGGGGCCCGACCCTCGAGTTCGTTCGGTGAGCCATGGCTCTGCCCGTTTTAGATCGGGGCATCGATCGCACCCGCGAGGGGTCGGTCCTCGAGCTCTTGGCTCTAGTTTCGTGAGGGGGTCATCCTTACTCAGGAAGGAACCCAGCCATTTAATGGGCGCAGATAGTGGACGCAGATCGTGCGAAGCGGGCGCGCCTTTTCAGGCGGCGCACCATAGTCGTCGTGGGCGACGTGGGGGGCGGACGGGACGGGGCGCCGCGCCCCTTCGATTTTTGCGTCGTAATGATAGCGCGTGCGCGTGCGTACGACCGTTTCGGCGCGGCGGGGCCCGCTCGTCAGCGACGTGGGGCGCCGGTCGCATTAATTGGCGCTGTGCGCAGAGTTTTCGGGGGCGTTGCTCCCCTAGATCTTATAAATCACGGGGGGAGGCAGAGGCGAGGTCCCTTACCTTGCCATTCGCATCCATCCCCGCACGCAGCTCGTCTTCCTCTCGGCCGTGCGCTCCGCCGCTTCGGATCTGCTCGCGTTCCTTGCGCTTCCGCCGCCATCCTTGCTTCTCGCCGTTGTCCTCCATGGCCCCTCCGGTTCGAGTGGTGGAGCCTTTCCCGTGGCCCCGGTCGACGGTGACACCGCTGGCGCTGAATGAGCTGGTGAACGGCGGGCAGTTGATGCCGGCCGGTGACGGCCCATACCCGGCATGGAGGGTCCCGCCGGCGTCGGACAGGGAGCCCAACCCTCCGCACGGCTACGTCGTCAGCTTCGCCCGTCTCCACGAGCGCGGCTTCGCCGCCCCGGCGAGCCGGTTTATGCGGGGGCTGTGCCACCACTACGGGGTGGAGCTGCACAACTTCGCCCCCAACGCCATCTCGCAGGCGGCTGCCTTCGTCGCCGGCTGCGAGGAATTTCTGGGGATCCCGGTGAACTGGGACCTCTGGGTCCATCTCTTTCGTGGCGAGCTCCACACCCTTGCCACGGCCGAGAAGGGGACGCGCCGGGCGGTTCGCGCCGGCGGCCTTACGTTCGCACTGCGGGACGCGCGCAAGGAGCTGTACCCGCTGTGCACCATGACCTCCAACAATGCGGACTGGGAGAAGGGGTGGTTCTACCTCCGCAACGACGGCGTTGGCGTTCCGCCGTACACCGGGAAGGTGCTGATGGGGAAGTCCGACGCCTGGTTTCACGGCGTGTCGCCCCCGTCGCGACAATGAAGGTTGGAGTCCCTCACCACCGCCCTGCGCCAGCTGGCGGACGCCGGGCTGGGGGTGGCTTCGATCATCGCCAACTTCCACCACCGGCGGGTCATTCCCCTCATGGAGAGGGAGCTCTGCATCTTCGAGATGAGTGATGCGGCCAACCCCACGTCGCTGGCGCGCTCACGGCTGCTACAGGAGCCTCTCCCCAAGGGGTATGCGGTCACGCGGGCGAGGCGCGCGATCAACCTCAAGGTGGTGCCGCATAGCGACGACGACCTTTGGTCGTTTGTGATGCTCCCCGACGCCGAGCCGGTGAGCACCGTTTTTTCTTCTTTGATTCTTGTTTTGTGTTTTTTATTCGTCCTAACAATCCCTGCCCACAGCTGGTGACCGTCGATGCCGCCCGATCGGACCCGCCAACGCCTCGATCTCAGGCCGCCGGTCGCGCCGCGCAGCAGCGGGAGCGGGACCGGGCGGCCCTTGCGAAGGAGAGAAGGATCCGGCGGCAGGAGTGCCTCGATCAGTACAACGAGGAGTACCGGCTGCGTGAGCAGCAAGGTCTCTCTCCCCCACCGGTGCTGGAGAACTCGTCCTCGGACGAGGAGGAGAGCGACGGGGAGCGGGCCATCTCTGGTAGGTGGGAACCCGCGGCGCCCCCGTCCCCGCGGGTCGAGGGGGCGGCCGCGGAATTAACCCTTGAGGCGGGCACGGTGCCGCCCGTCACCGGGTCGTCGGTGGAGGTGCCAACGGGCACCGCGGAGGTGCCGGTGGGCGCAGTGGAGGTGCCCCCCAGCCCTCAAGGAAGAGGAAGTGGGGCTTCTCCAGTTTGAGGTAAGTAGCATCGTTTCCCGCATGCCCTCGATTTCGAGAAACAGCCGCTTATCCGCCCCTTTCATTTCGTTGTCAGGGCGTCGCCGGCCGTCCCCGATCTCACGCCCGCCAAGGCGCTCAAGTTAAGGACGTCCTTGACGACTGGGCGGCGCTCGGAGAGGGCGCCACGGGCGGCGGTGAGCATGGCGGCGGCGGGCGAGCCATCACGCACCCCGACCGCGGCCGCGGGGTCGCAGCAGGAGGTGGCGGTGGCGGCCGCGATGCCGCAGCAGGCGCTGGTGCTCCGCGACCCTCATCAAGGGCGCGGGCTGGTTCATTCGGAGAGCCGGTCCATCAGGGGCCACGAGACGGCCGAGGCCCCCGCTGGTGGTGATTCCGCCCCCAGGAGGGGCCGGTCGAGGTGGTCGTCCGGGCCAGCCCCCGGGCCTACGCCCGAGGTGCTGGTGATGCGGGCTGACGGCTGCGTGATGTCGCAGCAGCCGGCGCACGACGCCGGGGCGTCGACGTCTCGTGCCGCGCCGCCAGCATCTGACGCCGCCGCGTCGTAGCCGGAACAGGGGTTGCGTCGTCCCGAGGTGCCGCGTACCCTGCTCGACGAGGCCCAGGCCGAGCAGGCGCTGTGGCAGGAGTTTCGCGAGCACGGCGCCTCCCTCAACGCTGCGCTGGCCGAGGCGCTCCGACTCCACGAAGGCCGGTCGTTCCAGCTCTTCGAGGTGAGCGTCTTTGCTTGGTTGGAGTTCATTTTCTCGTTTGTTTCTCATTCGAGTGTTTCACGTTCCAATTCCTCTCTCTGCCCTTCGGTTGCTGCTCGCAGGAGCTGCAGGACCAGGCGCGCGAGAAGTACAACCGCCTCTCCCAGTTGAGCTCGAGCCTCGACTGGTACCGGGGGCAGTACGAAGCCTTGGACGCCCTGGTGGAGGCCCTGCAGACGGACAACGGCTGGCTGGAGTACCGGCTAATGGCCGTGCAGGACGCGCTCCTGGACCAGCGTGCTCTGACCGCGGAGGGCGCCACCGCGGTCGACAGAGTGAAGGCCGTGCTCCTAGAGAAGGAGGGGGTGCTGACGGCAGCGAACGGCGAGCTGCAGAAGGCGCGCGCTGCCCTGGCCGAGGCGCAGACCTTACTGGCGCAGAAAGAGACTGCCCTCGTCGCGGCGCAGACCCAGCTCCAGCAAGACCGCACCACCCTCGAGGGGGCGAGGTCCTGGCAGGCTCAGGCCGAGCAGAAGGCCAAGGAGGCCGAGAAGCTGAGCGCTGATCTGCAGGAGAAGGTCACGTCGCTCGCCGCGGTGGAGGATCAGCTTCGCCAAGAGCGGAGCGCGCGTCAGCAGGCAGAGAGCCAGCTCCAGTAAGAGCGGTCCGCCCTCAAGGAGGCTCAGGCCGCCCTCCAGCGCGAGCGCTCGGCTCGGGAGGAAGCGCTAGGCCAGCTCCAGCGGGAGCGCACCACGCTGGGGGAGGTTCAAGCCGCGCTCCAGCTCCGGGATTCGGAGGTCACGCGGCTCAGAGGGGAGTTGGTCCAGGAAGCCGTGTCGTTCGAGGAGCTGCGGCAGGCTAGCGAGGAGAAGGACGCCGCTATCCTCGAGCTGCAGCAGGCGCCCGAGACCGCACGCGCGGCCCTCGAGACAGAGAAGAAGCAGGTCGAGGGTAAGTCACCTCTCTTAGATTCTTCGTTTGTTGCTTGGGTTCGTCGAGATCTGCTCTCAACTTATTCGTCTTCCGTTTTTTAGGCTTGCGGGCTACTCTCAGGACGTCAGCGACGCAGGCGGAGGTGCTCCAGGCGGCCTACAATTCCTCCCAGCAGGAGCTGGGGGTTCTGCAGGAGGCAGCCCTCGAGGCGTGCCAGAGCGTCGACGAGGGCGACGGGCAGGGCGGGAGCACTGTGGCGAGTCGCCTCCGAGCCTTGGGCGGCCACGTCGCCCGGCGTATGCGAGGTGCGCTCCGCCTGGGGATCTAGAAGACCCTTGGCGTGGTGCAATCGCATTACCGGGTTAACCTTGCGGCGTTGGCTACGGGCTACATTGTCGCTGACGACCTCGACGACGATGGTGCTGAGGCCAAGGCGAGCCGCCTGGACGTGCTTGCCGCTCCTGCCGCCGACATCCTCGCCGACGACTTCGCAGAGATCCTCTTCCCGGACACTCCCCCCGCCGGGCCCCTCGAGCCCTGAAAGTAGCTGGGCACTCAGGCCCTTAGATTGTAGTTAAAGATGGGCATGGTTCAACCACGGAGCGAACCGTGATCGAACCATCGATCCATATACCGTGTAAAGGTGCGTCAGGTCTATCCATTTTAACCCGATGGTGCCCCGTGCTTATTATGGATCGAACAGATTATGCGTGTTGGCTTGCTGGCTGCTTTGCCTAGCTGCGCTAGTAGCTCTTGCAGGTTATGCTGTTGAGTGTTAACGTATAACAATTTTTCTATGTTAACATACTGTGTAAATGGAGAAGCCGAACACAGTACAAACAAGCGCTTGAAGTTTTACAATTCAGCAGTTCAAACAGTTGACCGTAGCTCTAACAACTCATTTCTTGCCATACAATTAAGGTACAACAAAAATCATTCGCTTCTACCTCAGCATCCAAAAATTGCAAAACAAAAGAAATAGCTGGGGAAGAGATTATAGCATAACAGTAAAGCATGAAGACAACCAGCAACTGTCTTAACTGAGGATATATTACATCTGCAAGTGAAACATCTTTGTCCATTCTTGATCCAAAATATCATTGCCCAGCCACAGCCATCCCAAAAAATGAATCACAAGGAAGTTACTTTGCAAGATAGAAGACTTTTGTGTCTGAATGACTTAAGTCAGAGTTTGACCCACTGCAATAGCTTTTCTTCAAAAAAAGTTTCCCCTTCAAGATCTGCAAATCAGCTACATTTTGGGGAAGCCGAAATAGAAATGTCTCCAAATGGGAAAGACATGCCCCTGCAAGGAGAGCAAAGGCCACTATGACCATGAATCAAATGGCTAATATAGCAGAGCATGAAAGAACAGGGAAAAGAAGCTACGAGATCCTCTTCTAGTGTAAAAGGAAAGTTAAAGTAAATAGATATCATGCAGTGAGCTGCTCTTGTAGTACTACTTATTCTTTGGTTGAAGTTATATATAGTAAATAGAGATCATGCAGTGAGCAATTAGAAGTAACTCAAGATGTAATTAGCAGTATAAGAAAAGTTGCTGAAACTTGCAATCTCGGGATATCTGAAAGTTCAGATAAGGTGACAAGTGTCATGTTGCGGAGGAAGCGGTCGAGTCCAGTGGATAGGGATCATTTTGTTCACACGATGCATATTCCAATCTAGTACCTCTGGAATTCATCCCCGTTTCAGGATATTTAAAAGTTCAGATACACTTTTTGTTATTTGAGGCCACCACATTGGATTGACTAGAACAAAAGAAATGCACGCTATTGTCTAACCATAGTTCTGAATATTTTGCAAGCAAAGCTGGACAGCATGCAACTGCTTCAGAGTTTCAATTGCAACTGCTTCAGAGTTTCAATTGCCACAATGCCACACACAAGCCGCATTTAACAATTGCCACAAGCAAAGCTGGAGTAAAGCTGGACATGAAGCAAATATCCTTCCACATGCTATGGTCTAACCATGATTCAAACATTTCAGTTGGGACTACATTCATCAGATCGACGGGCTTGCAAGGCAGGGATCATGCACGGTCAGATTCACCAACAAGATTAGAGCAGTTGGAAAAATGCATAGTCTCATCATCCAATCTTACCTAGCATTGACAATCCAAATCATGTTCTCATTTCAGTTTGTACCAAGAAATCGGAGGATATGATCTCGGATGACGCAGAGCCGACGGGGGATGGGGCAGCTACTCGCCGGGAGCTGGCAGAAGGGACGATGATCTTGGTGCTCGCTGGGGCTAAAGCACCGCGGCACGGGCTCCACATCGGCCGGGTGATGCGCGTCGATAGGCACCGCTCCTTGTAGTACCCCGCGGGGTCCCTGCACGCCACCACGGCCGAGCACACGCTGCTTGAGGGAGCACTCGGTGTACAGATCTGCCGCCTGCGGGTTCACCACTGCGGGCACGAAACCGTGGCGGGGGCGGGGGCGGCGGCGGCGACATCAGCGGAGCTGCGGAGGAGACGGTGGTGGCGGCGGCGGTAGCGGCGGCGGGTCGAACCGCTCGACCCTAGGGGTCTAGTCTGTCGAACCTAGAATCTTCCATGGAGCCCAATGGGTTTGTTTTCGTGGGTCGGTTCGCTGAACCTATGGGCCGAACCGAACCATGCCCATCTTTAATTGTAGTTAGGAATCGAGCCTCGTGGCTTTGTGTAATAAACACAGTTTGCTTAAAGTACTTGTAAGTTTAAGTGCCATTTCGTTTTTTGTGATTGCGCCGTTCCGTCTCTCCCTGTCGTTTAGGCGAGTTTCAGCTGGAATCGTTTGTTTTCACAAGTAGCGCTTAGGCAAAGTGGTGAGGGGGAAGGGCCGTATCCTACCGCGAGGCGTAGGCTATCCCCGACTCACCCGTCTTTGCCCTTTGGCCATTCACGTCCTGCGTCATTTCGCTCAAACTTCCGGGTCAAGACGTACTTAGCGCTTTTGAAGTAAAGATTTTTTGCGAAAAAATAGGACCGTTTAGGGGGGGTGCCCCCCGCAGTAGCCCCCGAAGGGGACTTGGTTTTCGGGGAGAAAGCCGAGTCACCCTTGACTTTATCGAAAAGAAAACTTTACATTTGTACAGCCGACTGGGGCGTCGGACATGTGCAAAAAGACTTGGAAATCCTTTCTAAGGGTAGAAGCGACGTAGCTGTTGGATGTTCCAAGCGTTGGTGAAGACCTCGCCTTGCTCATTCGCCAGCTTGTACGTGCTAGGCTTGAGCACCTTGACGACGACGTAGGGCCCCTCCCATGGTGGTGACAGCTTGTGGCGGCCTCGGTTGTCCTGGCGCAGCCTTAACACTAGGTCGCCCTCGTTGAGGTCTCGGCGCCGGATTTTCTGAGCTTGATACCGCCTTAGCGCCTGCTGGTATCTTACCGATTGCATCATGGCCACGTCACGGGCATCATCTATTTGATCCAGCGAGTCTTCGCGAGCTCGCTGGTTCGAACCTTCATCGTAGCCCTTAATCTTGGGCGATCCGTATTCCAAGTCCGTGGGGAGAACGGCCTCTGCGCCATAGACTAGGAAGAACGGTGTGAATCCCGTGGCTCTGCTCTGAGTGATCCTGAGGCTCCAAATGACCGCTGGGAGCTCCTGAAGCCATTTCCGGCCGGACTTGTTCAGTCTGTCGAAGATCCTAGGCTTGAGGCCTTGTAAAATCATGCCATTGGCACGTTCCACTTGGCCGTTAGTCTGTGGGTGTGCGACAGCCGCCCAGTCCACGCGGATGTGGTGGTTATCACAAAACTCCAGGAATTTCCTGCTGGTGAATTGGGAGCCGTTGTCGGTGATGATGGAGTTCGGCACTCCGAACCTGTGGATGATGTCGGTGAAGAATGTTACGGCCTGCTCCGCTCTGAGGTTGGTGATTGGGCGTGCCTCGATCCATTTGGAGAACTTGTCCACGGCAACCAGCAGGTGGGTGTAGCCCCCGGGCGCTTTTCGCAAGGGCCCGACAATGTCTAATCCCCACACGGCGAAGGGCCATGTGACGGGTATGGTTTGTAGGGCGTGAGCAGGGAAAAGGGTCCTACGCGCGTAGAACTGGCACCCCTCGCAGGTGCGCACGACCTCGTTGGCATCGGCAACCGCTGTGGGCCAGTAGAAGCCCTGGCGGAACGCGTTGCCCACGAGGGTGCGCGGTGCCGCGTGATGGCCGCACACGCCTGCGTGGATGTCACGGATGAGTTCCCGGCCGTGGGGAATGGGAATGCACCGCTGCAGGACGCCGGACGCGGCGCGCTTGTACAGGTCACCGTCAATTACGGCGAATGACTTGGCTTTCCTGGCGATGCGCCTAGCCTCGGTCTGATCTGAGGGGAGTTCCCCTCGATCGATCCAGGCGAGGTACTTGGCCCGCCAATCCTCCGCGCGGGGGGTCGGCTCGATTTCCATGGCCTCGGTTTCGTCCGCGCCGTATCCCTCGAGTAGGGAGAGCACGAATGCCTCATTCGAGGGGTCCTCGTCCATGGATTCCGCACCCACTGGACTCGAGGGAGCCCCCGTGGGTTCCTCCTGATTCGAGGGGGCCGGACTGAGGTCGACGGACGGTTTGGCGACGTCTCGCGCGAAAACGTTTGGGGGAACGGTGATTCGCCCCGACGCGATCTTCGCGAGCTCGTCCGCCTCCTCGTTGTACTTGCGGGGGATGTGACTGAGCTCGATGCCGTAGAACTTATCCTCGAGGGCGCGTACGGCGTTCCAATAGGCCTCCGTCTTCTCGTCGTGGCAGCTCGCATTCTTCATGACCTGATCGATTACGAGCTGCGAGTCTCCCCAGATGTCGAGGCGCTTGATGCCTGTCTCGATGGCGATTCGGAGGCCGCAGAGGAGGGCCTCGTACTCCGCCATGTTATTTGATGCGGGGAAGTGCAAGCGCACTGCGTACCTCATGTGTTCCCCGAGGGGCGAGATGAAGAGCAGGCCCGCGCCCGCTCCGGTTTTCATCACCGACCCATCGAAGTAGAGGGTCCAACACTCGGCCTGGATCTGCAACGGGGGCAGCTGTGTGTCCGTCCACTCGGCGACGAAATCTGCGAGGATCTGAGACTTGATTGCCTTGCGCGGCGCGTAGGTGAGCGTCTCGCCCATGAGCTCTACGGACCACTTTGCGATCCTGCCCGCAGCGTCCGGGTTGCGGATAATCTCACCCAACGGGAATGATGAGACCACCGTGACCGGATGGGCCTCGAAGTAGTGCCACAGCTTGCGCCGCGCGAGCACCACTGCGTAGAGCAGCTTCTGGATCTGGGGATACCGTGCCTTGGTCTCGGACAGCACTTCGCTGATATAGTACACCGGCCTTTGAACTGGTAGGGCATGCCCTTCCTCTGCTCGCTCCACGACGATGACCGCGCTGACCACCTGGGTGGTTGCCGCGACGTAGAGGTACAGAGGCTCGCCGCCTCGAGGCGGCGTGAGGATTGGCGCGTGTGCGAGCGTTGTCTTGACCTTGTCGAGTGCCTCCTGGGCCTTAACGGTCCAGGAGAAGCGTTCGTGCTTTTTCAGGAGTCGGTAGAGGGGCAGTCCCTTCTCGCCGAGCCGTGAGATGAAACGGCTCAAGGCGGCCAGGCAGCCCAACACCTTCTGCACCCCTTTTAGGTCTCGAATCAGGCCCATTCAGTCGAGGGCGGAGACCTTCTCGGGGTTGGGCTCGATGCCCCGCTGAGAAACAATGTATCCCAGTAGCATGCCGCGCGGCACCCCGAAGACGCACTTCTCGGGGTTGAGTTTCACCCCGTTTGCCCGTAGGCAATCGAACGCGACGCATAAATCGTTAACCAGGTCGTCCGCCTTCCTGGTTTTGACGACAATGTCATCTACATATGCCTCTACGGTTCGCTCGATGTGGTCCCCGAAAACGTGCTGCATACATCGCTGGTACGTAGCGCCCGCGTTTCGGAGGCCAAATGACATTGTTACGTAGCAAAACATGCCGAACGGTGTGATGAAAGAGGTCGCGAGTTGATCGGACTCCTTCATCTTTATTTGGTGGTAACCCGAATAGGCATCAAGGAAACATAAGAGTTCACACCCCGCAGTGGAATCAACAATTTGATCGATTCGTGGCAAAGGAAAAGGAACTTTGGGACATGCTTTATTTAAACTGGTGTAATCTACACACATCCTCCACTTCCCATTCTTTTTCTTCACTAGTACAGGATTAGCTAGCCACGCAGGGTGGAAAACTTCCTTGATGAATCCGGCCTCGAGGAGCTTCCGCAGCTCCACTCCGATCGCGCGGCGCCTTTCTTCATCAAAGCGCCGCAGCCGCTGTTGCACGGCTCTGGAGTGAGGTAGGATGTCAAGGGAGTGCTCGGCGACCTCCCTCGGGATGCCTGGCATGTCAGAGAGGCTCCACGCGAAGATGTCAGCGTTGGCGCGGAGAAAGTCGACGAGCACCACTTCCTATTTCGGGTCGAGGGTGGAACTGACCCTCAACACCTTGCCCTCAGGGGCGACAGGGTCGAGGGGCACCTCCTTCGTTTGTTCGGCAGCCTCGAAACTGCCCGCGTGCTTGGCGGAGGAGTCGGGGCCCTCGTTGGCCAGCTTCTCCATGTCCGCGACAAGCGTTTCGTCGAGCGCCAGGGCCTCAGCGTGCTCGACGCACTCGACGTCGCAGTCGAATGCGTGCTCGATCGACGAGCCCACGGTGATGACGCCTTTTGGCCCCGGCATCTTCATGTTGAGGTAAGTGTAGTTCGAGACCGCCATGAACTTGGCATAGCACGGACGCCTAAGGATGGCGTGGTACGCGCCCCGGAACCCCACCACCTCAAAGGTGAGGACCTCCTTGCGGAAGTTGTCCGGCGTGCCGAACCAGACCGGCAGGTCAATCTGCCCGAGGGGCTGGACGCGCTTGCCCGGTGCGACGCCATGGAACGGCACCGTGCTGGGCCGCAGCTGGTCCAACCCAATCCCCATCAGCCGTAGGGTGTGGGCGTAGAGGATGTTGAGGCTGCTACCACCGTCCATCAGCACCTTGGAGAACCGCGCGTTGCCGATGATGGGATCGACGACCAACGGGTACTGGCCCGGGTTGGGGATGCGGTTCGGGTGATCCTCGCGGCTGAAGGTGATGGCGTCCTCCGACCAATCGAGGAAGGAAGGAGGAGCCCTCTCCGCGGCGAGGACCTCGTGCCGCTCTCGCTTGCGCCGGCTGGTGGACATGTCCACCGTCGGTCCCCCGAAGATGAAGAAGACGTTCTCCACCGCGGGGAAGCCATCAGTGTCTCCGTCACCCCTGTCCTTCTTGGCCTCGTCCTCCTTCGCGGCGACGCGGCGGTAGTACTTCTTGAGCATGTCGCATTGCTCAAGGGTGTGGTTGACCGGGGTCTTGTGGTACGGGCAGGGCTTCTTCAACATATCGTCGAATACGCCGGGGCCTCGAGGGGCCCCTCGAGGACCCTTACGGGCAGGGTCAACAGCGAGGGCCTCGTCGTCCTCGTCGCGCCCCTGCGCGCGTGCGTCATGGTGGGGCTTCTTGCCCTTCTTGCCCCGCTTCTGCTTCTTCGCGGGCTCCTTGGACTTGCTGCCCTCCGCAGGCGCGTCGTCCACGCGCTTTCCTTTCTTGCCGTCGAAAATGGCCCCCACTGCCTCCTCTCCGGAAGCGAAGTTGGTGGCAATATCGAACAGCTCGTTGGAGTCGACCGGCGGGCTCCTCCCGAGCTCGCGCACGAGGTCCCGACAGGTCGTGCCTTCAAGGAAGGCGTGCACGATCTCGGACTGAGCAACACTCGGGAGCTCAGTACAGCGCTTTGAAAAGCGCCGTATGAAGTCCCGGAGCGACTCGCCGGGCTTCTGGGTGCACGCCCGCAGGTCCCAGGAGTTCCCAGGGCGCACGTATGTGCCCGGGAAGTTCCCCACGAACGTGCGGACCAAGTCATCCCAGCTGTGGATCTGGCTGGGTGGCAGGTGCTCGAGCCACGTTCTGGCCGAGTCCGCAAGGTGCAGCGGTAGATTGCGGATGATCACCGCATCGGTGGTGGCGCCGCCCAGCTGGCAAGCCAGGCGGTAGTCGTTGAGCCACACACGAGGGTCCGTCTCCCCCGTGTACTTGTCGATGGCGGTGGGCTGGGGGAAACTTGCCGCACGGATCTCCCGGCTGAACACTCGGGTCCCCGGGGGTTCCGGTGTTGGCGAGCGATCCTCCCGGCTGTCGTAGCGACCACCTCGTCGAGGGTGGTAGCCCGCCTCCGCTCGCGCCTCCGCGTCACCCCTTCTCTTGGCGTTCAGGACGTTGCGGGCATCGCCGTCGTGGACCTGGCCGCGCGTGTCAAGGATCCGCTCCCTGACAGGCGTCCTGTCCCGGTTTGCCGGCTGCCCCGCAACGCCGTCCGCGTGGACAGATGCCTCCTGGTCCTGCGTGCCGCCGTCGCCCCGCGCGCCAGACTGGTTGCGCATGCGGGACGCGGAGCTCTCGGCCTGCTGCACGGCCGCCTGCTCGATGAGAGTCTGCGCCTCGCGGCGCAGGTTACGTGCCTCGGGTGTCGATGGCCCGGGCATGGCCCGAAGTAGTGTCGCCGCCGCGATGAGTTTTTGGCTGGCCCGAAGCGGCGTGTGTGGATCGTCCACATTGAAGTCGGTGTTGATGCGCTCGCAGGCCTGCTTCCCGGCTTCTCGGGCGCGTTCGCCGCGCGTCGAGGCTTCCCCTGCGATGGTGGCACGCAGGAGCCGTACCTGCCGGTACTCTTCCGCGAGCTTTGCCTCGAGCCCGCGCGCCTGGGCCAGCTGCGCATTACTATCCGCATTGCCCGCTGGTGGGGCCGGTGGCGGGTTCGGCTCTGGATGCTGGGCCGCGTTCCCGTCGCCCGCTCCGTTCGCGCCGTCAGCATGCTCGTTGGTGGCGACAACGAAGCACTCGCGCGAGGGATCGTAGCTCCCTTCGCTGGAGTCGTCGGAGTAACCGAACCAGTAGTCCGCGGCGTCAAGGAACCGCCGGAATACCACAGGGTCCGGTACGCCGGAAAAGTCCCACTCCGCGTAGCCATGCGAGGTCGAGGGTGGCAGCTCGCTGGGCGAGCCATGGTACGACTCGTCGTTGGTGGTGGCGATGAGGTTCCGGGCTGACAGCAGGTGATGGCCCGGGAGATCCTCATATGCAGCCATGTCGGTGCTGACGGATGAGGCGTACGCCGCAGCAGGGTTGCGCATCCCGTGGGGGAACTGCGGCACCGCGGCCGCGTGCTCCCCTGCAGGGTGCGCCGTCGCGTCGCTTGGCGGGGGCACGTCGTTCCGAGCCGCCTCGCGTGCTGCCCGGCGTCGCTCTGCGCGCGCCTGACGCGAGCGCTGACCTGGGCGTTTGCGGCGCCGGGACGTCGAGGTGCTCGCAGCAACCGCCTGGGTGGGTGCCGGAGCGTCAGTAGCAGGCGTGGCGGGCATTGGGCCCGGCCCAGTCGACCGCCACGGGTGGAGTTCGTCGCGGTTGGTGAGGCGCATGAGGTAGCCGTTCCCTGTGGCCTGAAAGTTCAGGCTCCCAAACCAGATTTCGAATCCGGCCGGGAGAGGGTCCGAGCTGCCCATGGCGTACCTCTGGGACGTCATCTCGGTGCGAATCACCATCGAGACTGCTGGTGAGGGGTCGATCACAGCGCTAGTTCCCCTACCTGGCGCGCCAACTGTCGGTGTTAGGATTAGTCCCGACACTAACTAGTAAGTTGCGCTGTGATCAGCTTCTCGATGGTCGGTGCAAATGACAACACAGGGAGGCGGGTTTATCCTGGTTCCGACCGCGGGGTCGTACGTCCAGCAGATTTGCACGTGCGCGCTGTATTGATTTGCACCGGGGGTGCCTGTAGAGGGGGGCTACAAGCAAGGCGGGAGAGGAGAGGCCTCCAAGTCCCTGCTAAGTGATTGAGGCAAAGTGCCAATATCAAAGGGAACGAGTATGCGAGTGAGAGTGAGTGTGAAGCGATGATCCCGTCCCCCGACGGCCGGGCGACCGCCTCCTCCTTTTATAGACCAAGGGGAGGCGGCTTACAAATGTGCCGCACGGGGTTTTACACAGTATCGTGGTACTGGTACACAGCGTTTGCGATTTGATGGTGTCCTGACATCTCAACACTTGCCGGTGTCGTGGTGGCTATATGCTGGTCGGGGAATAGCTTCGAGGGTAGCTCGCTCAGTGTACACGTCTGACCGCCGTTCGTGCACCAGTTCGAGGGTCTTGCTGACGAGGGCACCTGGGGCTGTACGGGGCCCGGCGTGGCGGCGTCCCATCGCACAGCACCTGCACAGCGCCGGAGATGGCTGCATAGCGCCCTGGATGGTGCCACAGGGCTAGGGATGTCCGCACAGCGCTGGTGATGATCACACAGACCCTGGGTCAGTCGCACAGCGCCCGGGATGGCTGCATAGCGCCTGGAGGTGATGGAGGTGACGCGCCCCGCCAGCCTTGCGTCACGGCGTCGTTCCAGGCGGGCGGGGAATTGGTGGCCGTACCCCTTTCGAGGGTGCCGCCGTCCTCTTTCGAGGGGCGCGACATGGAGGAGGTACGGGAGTAGGCGGCGCAGCGTCACGGAATGACACCGGCCATGCCGCATAGCACCCGCACAGCGCCGGGGATGGCTGCACAGCGCGGGTTGGCGGAACAGCGCCGGGATCTGATTCCCAGGCGGTGTCAGAGGGCCGGCGTGGCGGGGATTCGCCTTTGACCCGAGCGCCCGCGACGCACCGGAGCATTTAATGCTCCGGTCGTGGGAGTAGGGATGGTGTCGCGGATCGGAGGAGGCCTCGAGCGAGGCTGAAACTCGCTCGAGGGGCGTCAAGCCCTCGAGCGAGGCGGACACTCGCTCGAGGGGGCGTCAAGCCCTCGAGCGAGGCGGAAGATTCGCAGTACAGCGCCCGGCCCTCGAGCGGGGCGGAGGTTCGCTCGAGGGGTGCCGGGGGTTGGCTATTTCGATGGGCCGCTGGGGCTTTTTGGGCCGTGGGCCGCGGCATAAGAGGTGTGATTTGCGGTTCGTGAGTTTGCTTGTTCGCTTTCGTTATTTTTCGAAAAAGAGGGGGTGATTTCCCCCGTTATTAGGGGACCCCTATGGCTGTCCCCGACACTTTTCACCTTGGCCCTCGGAGATTCTTCATTGAAGCACATTGGTTCTTACCACCTTGGGAGTCAGGTTCACGCACGGTTGGCGCCCTTTAATCATCATGTAAATCATCCTCCGAACCGAGTGCATCTCTTCTCATTTAGTGTTTGAATTCCTACATAAACACTGTACTCCAAAAGACACATCCAACAATGAACTTGTTATATCATTATTATGCCTAGTGGCGGGTTAGTTCCAAAATGATATCCAAACTATAACATAACAAATGTTCTTGGTGAGAGCCAGGTGTGGTTCGAGGACCAGTGGATGGTCGCTTCCTGGTGTGATGAGTGATTGACAACGTGGTGTGGACTGATTCTTGGCTAAGAATTGCAGGTGCAGGTTGCGGCTTGACTGGTGCAGGTGCAGGTGAAGAACAAGCGTGAAAGGTCGTTGCCGGTGAGGCCTCCAGGTGTGAAGAAGACAAGTAGGCTTGGTTCGAGGGACCCGGTGGCCAGCGGGGTCAAGTGCGGGCCGCATAGTGGCAAGAACGGCAAGATGAAGTCATGGACGGTTTCTTGGTTGAGCCTCAAAACTAAGGTCGAGTCGGGACTACGTGGGAGCCGAGTCATGAGTAGTGATTGGCGGAGGCTACACCGAGTTCGCGGGGTTTCCGGTGGTTCACCAGAAAACCACTGGGTTCCTTGGTTGATCCACAAAACCAAGACTGAAGAACCGAAGACGGAGGTGCAGCAGCTCCAGACCGGTCTGACCGGTGGGTCTGACCGGTCTGACCGGTGGGTACCGATCTGACCGGTGTGCGACGACGTAGTCCGGAATCTTCGAAGCGGAGGACACGCGTCGGGATCGCAAGGCTTGCGTCGAGGCTAAGCAAGTTTGCGGTCGCTGGGCATCCGTCCGATGGAGCGAAGACAAAGATTTCCGAATTCGCCCTTGAGGGGCATGTATCCCTAGTTAGCTAGTAAGGGTATTTTCGTCTTTCGGTTGCCTCCATATAACCCAAGTGGTGAGAGGATGGCAGCCATCTCTTGGAACCCTAGCTCATTTAGTTTTCCTATTTTTCCTAACTATTTTCTTAGGATTTTCATAGGACTAGCTTGAGAGCTTCATGGTGAGATCTTGTGAGAGAGAAGGATGATCGGGCGGCAAGCTAGACCTTGTATGAATCTCTTTGGTTTGTATAGATGATTCGGCGTGGTTCCTCAAGGCTTGGATGTGTCTTTCCCGTTTCTCCTTTTTGGTGATTTTCGGAGCCCTTTCTTGGCGGTTTTCTTGGAGCGATTTCGAGGCCTTTCTCTTTGGGATTTGGTGGGGGATGTATGCATGAACCCTTCGTGGTTCTTTTCCCTTTGATTCCCCTTCCAAATCCGTGAGCAAAGGGGCTCGATTTTGAGGTTTTCGTGGCTCTAGGGTTAGAGGCGTTCTTGGTGGGATTTCTTCGATTCCTCTTGATTTGACAAGTTTTGGTGGACCAAATCTTGGCTATGAAGTACCCATGAGGTGTTCCTACTATCCCCAAAGTCTTGTGCAAAACCGTGGAGCGAATCGGGAGATCGGGAGTTGGATTTGGGGGAGTTGACTCGTGGGCGTTGTTCATCCCGAGCTGCCCAGGCGCGACCGGTCTGACCGGTGCTCTTGACCGGTCTGACCGGTGCTAGCCCTTGGTGGGTTTTTATCTCGGGGAACAGCCTTGTCCGTGTGGTTTTGTCCCGTGGTTCTGCTGGTCAGTTCTTGGCGTGTTTGGAGTTGTTTTGCTAGGTTTTGTGAGGGGTTCTTCTTACTTCCAGGTTGTGTTTCGGATGTGGTTTTTGTTCCAGGGCCTAGAGGAGTCACTGAGGCTTGCTGGAACGTTTGCTGTGCGGCTGCTGTAGCCACCGGCCTGACCGGCGCTGTCCACCGGTCTGACCGGTGTCACCGGTCTGACCGGCGCAGGTCATCGGTCTGACCGGTGTAGCACAGGCAGCAAGCCGTGCAAGTTTCCGCTGTGTGTTTTGGTGAGTTCTGGCTCGGAGGGTTGAGTGTTGGTTCCTAGGACCAGTAGCACTCCAGTGGCTGCGTGGTTTTGGCCAACTTGGGTAGTTGGGTCGGAGACGTGATTTGGAAGCCGTGTTCGTCTTGTTGGAGTTCTCATCTCCTTCGAGAAGAATTTTTATCGGCTCCCATTCACTCCCCCCCTCTCTGGTTCGCCTAATCGGTCCTTCACTTGGTTGATGGAAATCGACCGCCAACATCCCCCCACGCTTAGATCTTGCGCGTCCTTGAGCAAGTTGCTCACAAATTGTTTATCCAAGGAGTTGAAACATGCTTTGTCAATTCTTTCCTTTCAAGTTAGTCA
Source organism: Cenchrus fungigraminus (assembly GCA_036936925.1). Lineage (NCBI taxonomy): Eukaryota > Viridiplantae > Streptophyta > Magnoliopsida > Poales > Poaceae > Cenchrus > Cenchrus fungigraminus. The sequence continues at coordinate 187,686,971 of CM072769.1, forward strand.
ATCATTCATCTTTAATATAAGAGACATGAAACAAAGATCATAATGTAAACATGGGCGTTTAGAAATTACCAATTCAAGACTTACCCCACAACTCATACCTTTTCACTATAGATCTTCGACTTCATCCATACTCGCTTTCTTACTTTCATCGGAGGGTTTTTACAAACTTTTAAAAAATAAAATTCCTACACAAATCATTAGACAAAGTCCTTCTCCAAGTTATCACATGTTGAAGGACCGATTAGACGAACCAGAGAGGGGGGGAGTGAATGGGAGCCGATAAAAATTCTTCTCGAAGGAGATGAGAACTCCAACAAGACGAACACGGCTTCCAAAACACGTCTCCGACTCAACTACCCAAGTTGGTCAAGACCACGCAGCCACTGAAGTGCTACTGGTCCTAGGAACCAACAACCACCAACACCTACTCGAGAACGCAGCGGAAAAACCAACTCGAGCAGCTTCTGGGCTACACCGGTCAGGCCGGTGAGCAGCACCGGTCAGACCGGTCCCTGCTGGCAAAATCTGAGAACTTCCACAGAAGGCCTCTACACCGGTCAGGCCGGTGTAGCTCGCCGGTCAGACCGGTCCAAGCCAGGAAATCCCAAATCCACCAAACTGACCTACCGAGCTCCAAACAGGACCAAACTCGAAACAGCAGCAACACGGGACAACAACGAACTCACCCAGACGTTCACCCGAGGCAAAACCCACAGAGCCTCTACACCGGTCAGACCGGTGAGCAGCACCGGTCAGACCGGTCAGGCTGGGCCGCTCGGGGATGAACAGCACCCGCGGGTCAACTCCCCCAAATCCAACTCCCGATCTCCCGAATCGCTCCACGGATTTGTGCAAGACTTTGGGGATAGTAGGAACACCTCATGGGCACTCCATAGCCAAGATTTGGTCCACCAAAACTTGCTAAATCAAGAGGAATCGAAGAAATCCCACCAAGAACGCCTCTAACCCTAGAGTCAAGAAAACCCCAAAATCGAGCCCCTTTGCTCACGGATTTGGGTGGGGAATCAAAGGGAAAAGAACCACGAAGGGTTCACACATACATCCCCCACCAAATCCCAAAGAGAAAAGCCTCGAAATCGCTCCAAGAAAATCGCCAAGAAAGGGCTCCGAAAATCACTAAAAAGGAGAAACGGGAAAGACACATCCAAGCCTTGAGGAACCACGCCGAATCATCTATACATACCAAAGAGGTTCATATAAGGTCTAGCTTGCCGCCCGATCATCCTTCCCTCTCACAAGATCTCACCATGAAGCTCTCAAGCTAGTCCTACGAAAAATCCTAAGGAAAATAGGAAGGAAAATAGGAAAACAAATGAGCTAGGGTTCCAAGAGATGGCTGCCATCCTCTCACCACTTGGGTTATATGGAGGCAACCGAAAGACGAAAATACCCTTACTAGCTAACTAGGGATACATGCCCCTCAAGGGCGAATTCGGAAATCTTTGTCTTCGCTCCATCGGACGGATGCCCAGCGACCGCAAACTTACTTAGCCTCGACGCAAGCCTTGCGATCCCGACGCGTGTCCTCCGCTTCGAAGATTCCGGACTGCGTCGTCGCACACCGGTCAGACCGGTGCTCCTCACCGGTCAGACCCACCGGCCAGACCGGTCTGGAGCTGCTGCACCTCCGTCTTCGGTTCTTCGGTCTTGGCTTTGTGGATCAACCAAGGAACCCAGTGGTTTTCTGGTGAACCACCGGAAACCCCGCGAACTCGGTGTAGCCTCCGCCAATCACCACTCATGACTCGGCTCCCACGTAGTCCCGGCTCGACCTTGGTTTTGAGGCTCAACCAAGAAACCGTCCATGACTTTATCTTGCCGTTCTTGCTACCATGCGGCCCGCACTTGACCCCGCTGGCCACCGGGTCCCTCGAACCAAGCCTACTTGTCTTCTCCACACCTGGACGCCTCAACGGCAACGACCTTTCGCGCTTGTTCTTCACCTGCACCAACACCAGTCAAGCCGCAATCTGCACCTGTAATACTTAGCCAAGAATCAGTCCACACCACGTTGTCAATCACTCATCACACCAGGAAGCGACCATCCACCGGTCCTCGAACCACACCTGGCTCTCACATGTCACTCATTTAAAGTGGCTATCCTAGATAATTTCATAAACTCTCACCTCCCACAAGTCCCTCATTTATAAAGTAAGGTGGAGCTATAGGTGTGGCTAGTGAAGCTAGCACAAGTACTATCAAGCTAGGAAAATCCTCTAGTGGTTGTTCACCTTTCGAGCCAATAATCATGAGAATTAAACCATAATGTAAGGGTATCAAGGATGAGAAGATTTAGAATGGTGGACATGTGCAAAGGGAAAAAGAATAATGACTTCAAGGCACTAATGATGTCCTCGATGTCGGATTGCACATGGTATGGAATATCAAAGATTCGTTCTCAACATCGTCACATTCTTCCTTGCACTTCTTGTGATCTTCATTTGACTTATCATCCCTCACTATACCTCTCTTGCTTTGCCTTGGATTTTTCTCCTTTTCCTTCTTTTCTTTTCTTTTTCTTTTTCTTTCTTTCTTCTCTCTCTTTTTTTTCTTCTTGCTTGTGTGCGCGCCACACACACACACACACACACACATATATATATATTCTTCTTTCCACATCTTTACCTTCTTCTCCGAAGCTTTTTGCTCATCCTTTTGACATGAATACCAATCTGAATTTTAAATAAAATCTTGCCTAAAAATTGAACGAATCTTCAGACATGGGTTGTGTTCAAGGAATAAGATGATAAAAAGATGTTTATGGGTTTGGGTATGGAATCCGGCGATGTACGAGGCATTCAATGTGAATTTCCCGTTACCGAATGTATGACGAGGCTAGCAATAAAAGATATACATCAAGGACATGATCATTGCTCGAAATTAGACCTTCCAAGAGAGTAAAATCCTAACCCAATTCATCATGCTAAACAACATTTATGGTGGAGTATATATATATATAGGCCTTGTATAGGATAGATTTTACCTCTCAACTTGGAGAAAGAGATCGCTAACCTTCATAGCAAGATGTTTTTCTTAATTTTCAGAAATTAAAGCCTCCAATGTTAACATTACTAAAAGCATAGATGAAGCAAAGTCCTAGATCAAAGTTTTAATATGGGTGCTTTACAAAAGTAAATTTCCACTAAGCACCACGGTAAACGATTAATCACCAAGCTCATGCTCGAATAACAAAGATAAAGTAAAGACATAACAAGAAAAGAAACAAGAGGCTTGCATAAGACACTTTTTATTTCTTTTTCTTGACTCAACACTAAATTAAGACACTTTCGAGCTAAAAAGATAAAGCAAAACTCACACATGACTCTCACACTTGACTCAAACTAGACTCGATTTTAAAGACTCGACCTAACACCACTTTAAGCAAAAAGTTTTAAAAAGGTAGCTAGCTAGCTGCCCCCCCCCCCACGCTTAGATAATATGATGTCCTCGTCGTATCTTTACAAAAAGTACAAAGGGGGAAACACGCTAACTACAACACCTAGTGAAACTTCCCGCACGAGGTGCACCACTCCTTCTTTTGAAGTTCTTGTTCATCCCGAAGAGCTTCCTTATATTCCGGTTAAGGAACTTAAAGTCGTCTTCCACCATACGCTCCAAATCTTCAATCCTTTGTTGCATGGCGTTGACAGTGTGGAAGCACTCGTCAAGGGAAGTGAAGAGCTCCGCAATAGCATTGCGGCAAGCCGCACAACATATATTGTGCTCTTCCTCTGGATCATTGTTGCTTCCGTCGTCTTCGTCGTCCGGATCGTCACCGCCGTCTGGGTTGCCTCCTTCACCATGCTCGTGGTGGTCCTCCGGCTCCTCCTTGGGCACCTCCTCCCAAACATAGAGGTCATTATCATCTCTACCACCGGCTGCCCACGAGTTAGGGCTCCGGTCATTGGAGTAGTCGCTATCTCCGTATATCTCCGCCGGCTCGGGGGTCTTCTCTTTATAATTCTTTCTCTTCATCCTTAAGAGCCTCTTTGAGCGGCGTACGGGAGAAGCGGGTTTCTCCTTCTTCTCTTCAACCCACGGATTTCGGCTAGCCATTTGCCTTGTTGGGATACGCCCTCCGCAACGAATCCGCGCGGTCCTCTTCACCTCCTCCTTGAAATATTTCTGGTTAAGGAATATTTCTGTCTTTTTGAGGCGAAATCAATATTTCTGTCTTGTAAGTTCTGTCTTGTAAGGTGTTTTCAGTTTGTAGATCAATGCCATTTCTTTCATACTGAACAGGAGTTAATGCGTGAAGACATGCTGAAGTTCAGAATTTATTAGTGTGGACAAGTTGTCGCAGGTACTGTTATTTCTAGAAGAATAATTTGAAGTAAAATAATAGAGTAAGATGAAACTACCATGCATTCTTGTACAGTGAGCTTTCAATCTATCATTAGTGTAAAAGGCACAGAATGCATAACTTCTTGAATTCTACGTACCTAAAGAATCGGTAGGTAGAAGAAATTGACCGAAGAGGGTTCCACCACCCCAAATCCATTTTCCCCCAAATAGTTTTCCGCAACTGTTTTGATACACAATCATTTTTTTCCCTCCACATTCAGCTGATTTCTTGTCCTTTGATAGCTCAACAGGTACAAGTCCAATGAGCATAACAGAATGTGAACATACTAGCTTGCTCTTTGTGCTTATGATTGGCTTATGAGGATCGTACTTGTATGCCTGCCTTGGGTTCAAGGTAAAGTAGTTGCTTGATATACGGAAGGATCCAACCATAACATTTCCCTCTTCCAAAAGCCTACATATTTTGTCAAAATCCTTGCTAGTGTATTCTTCAATTGATGATATTCGAAATGCGACTGGTACTTACATATGCAAGAACATGTTAGATGATTAGCAAGTTATTGATTTTGAGCTGACCACATGTCATATGTTAAATTTTGTTTGTGTACCAGTTTAGGTTAAAAGCTTGAAAAGGAGCCATTTGCACATAAATTACTAGCAACAAGTTTAGCATGCAACATAATGGGAGAAGTAGGGTCTTACCATTTTTTCACTGCATTTTCCTTTTCCTAAGACCCCCTTTTCCTTCAAGGCTGTCAATGCATATTTTGCTCGAAACTTTGCTTTTTTGTCATTAGATATCTCAGATCCTAGTTTAGTTCCAAGTTGTATTTCAAACTGCCTCTCCATATCTTCAACACAAAATATGATCGTAAATTTTCTTGGTGGTTCATCAGTTGCTGCTTCCAATCTGTAATGGGTCTCGGTAGTGGCTAAGCAAGCATGTAGTGAGCATTTTTCTGAACCAAAAGAAGATGTCAGCAAATTAAGTTTGAGTTGTTAAAAGAGAAAGGAAATTAGATTGTGTAGCACATTTACCCGTGTTTCCCTGATTTCTCATGGGAGCCAACAAGTGCTTTGGGATTCCAACCCAAATGAAAGGTGTAATTGATTTCTGGAAGAAAAAAAACATACGTCCAGAGGCGGCCCCTGATGCGTGGCCTCGGGGGCCCCAACCGCCTCCTCTCCCTTGCTCCTCGACGCTGCGGTGGGTCCGCGGCGGGTCCGCCTCCTTCCCCGCGCCTTCCGCCTCGTTGCTGCTGCCCCCGCCAACCTCCACGTCTGCTTCGCCTTCGGCTCCTCCGTGGCTTCACCGTCGGCCTCCGTCGACCCCCCTGAAGGTGTCCTGCGGTGCCGTGACGCCCCCTGCCGGCGGCCGCGGGCCCTCCTCCTCACCTGCGACCGCGGCCATCTCCCCCTGCCGGCGACTGCCCCCCTCCCCTCTCTGGCTCGTCGGCGGGCGCTCCCCTTCCCCTGCTGGCGTCTTCGGCTCCCGTTGGTGCCTTCCGTCGGGTCTGCTCGGCGGGCTGGCCGGTGTTGCCTCGTGAACCCTCGGCGACGCGGCTGTGGTTCCGGTTGGCTGCAGCTTCTCCCTTCACTTTCAACCTCCCCTTCGCTGCCTGCTGCTCCTGGTGATCGTTGCTGGTCGAGGTGCTCCATACCTTGCCGGCCTGCTGCTGTTCTTCACCTCCTCCCGCGCCCTGGACTGCATGCTGCCTCTCCATCGGATCGCCTTCCGTCCAAGTCTTCTAGGCCGGATGCGCGGAGTTGGCTTTGGGGCTTGGCGAACGCCTCGCCCGACCTTTGTCAGGCTGGCAACGGTTGCGCTTGTTGGCATAGTTCACCTCGCTGAAGGCGTTGCTGCTGTGGCCCCAATGCCATTTGGTCTGCAAAGTGAAAGCTTGTCTGCTCCCTCCTGGAGAGACGGATGATGGCGGCGCCCTCGTCGTTCCCTCCCTGGTGGCATCGTCCTGCTCGACATCCTCGCTCCACCTTCGAAGACCTCTAGATGGCAGGTGTCCGGTGATGTGCGTGCGTTCTTGGTGTGCTTGTTGTTTGCAGGCCGCGCCCCCCTCCCCCTTGTTTCTTGCTTTGGTGTGGTGATGTGGTGGAGTTCTCTCTCCCTCTTGTAGCGTGCTGTGTTTGGCGCTTTGGATCTCTTCCAAAAAACGCCTCTGTGTAACTCTTTTTCTCTCCTCTTAATGAAAAATGTGCTTTGCACGTCTTAAAAAAAATACAGGAAAACACTTGTTTTTGTCGAACTAAAGACAACACTTGTGAGTTGGTGATCATAAGTTACCTGCTTAGTACCAACAACGACTTCATTCGTCCTTTTGTGCTGGTATTGCTGGGTCAATCGATGCATTTTGGTTTTCATACAGGATAACTTTCTGAATACAGGTTGTAGCTGAGGCATCAACTGAGTGGCTAATACAATGTTTTTAATTCCAGAACGACATATTTGGGCTAGTAGATCACTTGATATTCTAGAAGCTTCATCAGTAATGATCAAATCCTGATTTTGGTAAGAGTGAATGGTTGACCAGCTTGAAGGAGTACATATTACAATTTGACTTTCAGCTAACAGATATTCCTTTATTTCTTCTCGTGTTTCAAACACTCTCAACTCCAATGAAGATTTTATGAACACCACTGTTTCGAGGAACAGAGACATTTTTTTCTCTCAGCTTCTTTGCTGCAGCCACTCCATCTTGATAATATGCTGATTCTTTGAGAGGAGGAGGGAGAACAACGAAAACAAACTCCAGGCCATCGTTATCAATGTTTTGATCAGTCAAATATGCATACATATCTGACAGTTGGTGCAGTAACCTTGTTATGTCATCAAGCTTAATGCCACTGAATGCCCCTTCTGGAAGTCTTCTGATGAACTTGAAACAGCATTCTAAGTCCTTAATTGCTGAAGAGGCTTTCTTTCTGAAGAAATTTGGGAATGTCAGACTGTGATTCCCATTGCTGCTCACATGATGTTCATAAAGAAGCTTGTAGTTTTTGATTGATTTTACCATCTTTGATGCCAAAGCCCTCCAAAATAGGAATACATTACAGTACACAACTGATTGTACAGTAACATCCATCAGCAAAGTATGCCTGTTCCTATTAGTTTCTTCAGAAAGAATGGACATCCTTCCAAAACTGTGTCCTGGACGGGTAGTTGTCAACTCTTCCACTGTGTCAGCCAGCTGGGTAGCATGAGCAATGCAAGGCACAATAACAATTGATTTGTTGTCTTTGGGAAGCTGTAATAGCATATGGCCGACCACTCTTGTCTTTCCACTTGCAGATGGACCCAGTATAACATCAAAGTGTCTTTCCTTGCTACTGACACCATGCATGATGGATTTTAAAGCACTTGTCTGTTGTGGATTTAGATTACCCTCTTCAAACTTCAAAGCAGGAGCACATTTTGATTTTGTGGGACCTTCTGTTGCCTGCAACCAGTGTACTAGACGAATATTTGTTAAGCAAAACGGCTATTTTTATAGATGTATAAAAGGTGGAAATAAAAAAAATGGTGGGATTATGCGAATAAAATGGACGCATCATCTTTCTGTGACGCCCTCTACAATCTGCATTGGAAAAAGAAAAACATGTGCAGCACAAAACCAAGATAAAATCTTTCTACCGTCCCATTTACAATCTGCATTTGGAAGAGGAAATCACATGTGGATGCTACAATGTAACCTAAAAACTGCCCCCCAGCAGTAATGCATTGCAGGACAAAACTAAAGGTAGCATCTTTCTCTCATACTATATACTATATGCATTGGTAAGGCTACAGAACAGAACTAAAGGTAGCATCTTTCTCTCATAGTATATACCATCTGCATTGGTAAGGCTATAGTCAGTACCTTCAAAATTTCCTCGACCTCCTCTTTACCAGGTGAGGGTTCTGAATCCATCCCTTCCATTTCCAAACTCTGCACTGAAAATACAAACTTGACACGAGAAATTGAAACACGAGCAAAGAGAAATTAGGGGTGGGTAGGGGAAACTTTCCATCGCAAACTCAGCACTGAAATTACAAACTTGGAACGAGAAATTGAAACATGAGCAAAGAGGGGCGGGTAGGGGAAACGGAGAAAAGGAGATCTGCGGAGGACCTGAAGCCCTCTCTGTCGCTAGTACGGGTCAGTACTGATCAGGAATCGTCGAGGAGGGAGATCTTGGACCAAGAATCAAGTGGCCAAGTAGGCTTTGCAAAACCCCATCTCCAAAGTCCAAACCCCAGGAGCAGGGACCGAGCGCTCTGCTATGATTTCCCCACTGAGTGAGTTGCGCGTCGTGTGGCCTCGTGGGAGTGGAAGCCGAGCCGCTCCTATGGATGTGCGAGTTGCTTGTACGGACAATACAAGACGGTGTGTCGGGTTACGACCCGTTCCGTGTGCCGTGATAGTTAGTCAGTGCACAATTTTTCAAAGAAATAAAAGTATCATTCTCAGTGTATAGGTTCATTGTACAATTTTATAAACCACCTGGAACATTTAATTTTATATGAAGTTAAGACTAAACGTGCCTTTCGATAAAACTAAAACATCATCAGTGCAATTTCATTGACACCCCTACTGAGACATGCCACCCTTAGTAGCATGGACGTACATCATATCATTTGTATAGAATATTTGATTGACGATATGTTGACACGAAAGAGACAACCATGTATTTAAGTCTTGGTTTCTATTATGTATATATATTTCAAATCACACAATACAAACGCTAACGCTAACATACACGTAAGCACATTTGCTTTTACGAACACACACACACAATCTTACTCATATGAGCATCTTCGAAAAACTAAGCCGAGAAATTCTCTAGATCGACGAAGTCACCACTGATGTATCGCTGTCGAGGTGCACACTGAAAGAATAGTACCGGTTAAAATCATAGCATAATTCTAGGAAAATGTGAGCATCAGTGCCGGGTCGAGAACTCAAATCCTGGTGGGAGATCCCGCCACAAGGAATCTTTCCAGGCTAGTTCGCTTCTGTTATGTACTCCCCCGTTTCAAAATATTTGTCATTCTAACTTTTCTAGATACATTCCCTTTGTTATGCACCTAGATAGTTAGTATGTCCACATACATAATAAAGAGAATGTATCTAGAAAAGTCAGAATGACAAGTATTTTGAAATGGAGGGAGTAATTATTAAGGCTGCAATTAAAATCCATAGTGAAGCATGCATTGGGAATATACTCCACACGCCTTCCATCGTGGGATTAAATCAAATAATTCAAATAAAAGTGTTAGTCTAAAAAAAGCAAATTATATATATATATATATATATATATAATCTCCTAAAGATGTGCATAAATAGATAGACATGAACTCACTATGCGCATACTTTATGCTGAGAAAAACATATAGAATTTTCCTATAATTTGGATCAATAAACAAATGAGTCAATTTATGACAGTTCCAAGTGCATATTTTTTATGTCCTCATCTTTCCAACCAACAGACGATAAGATGAAGTAGGGGAAAAAAGCTCTAATGGAAATAATCCCTTTGTTTTAAATTGTAGGTCATTTAAAAAAACTTTGCAGTTTGGAACAAATGGAGTAGTTATATTCACACATGAATAGAAATCACAAGAACCAGCCTCACCACCTCGGATATGTGCATATATAAAGTTTGGCCTCTGATGAAAGTTTGACCGTTGATGAAGTATTAACAATTGAATTTTCCATCTCAGTCTCTATTTGATGAGAAGTCGTTGATCGATCCACTTGCATTCTTTTTTTTTTCTTTTGCAGCAGCCAGCAACGAATCAAACCACGTACACATATGTTGCATCTCCACAAAGTTGGCTTCATAAAGATGGTGGATACAACATGACATGCACACACAGGCATTACTTTTCATCCATACATGTGCGTACGGAACAAAGCATTACTACTGTTCATTCATATAAATGCCCGGAAGTACAAGGGTGCGTGCATAATTTAAGCAAGGTAGAAGATCATGAGCAAAATAAGTGGCAATGTGAATTTGGGCGTTGCTACCATCGAAGCAGCATTTCTAGGATGCAGATGGAAGATCCGTTCCTGTGGTGCCCCCGGCGGCAGGGGCCTCTGCTCAGGCCCAACAACCTGGTGATCAGGGCGATGATGAGCCTGTGAGATGAGGCTCGGAGCTGGAGGAGGCGGTGAGGCTGCCGTGCCCCGTGTCATCTGCTTTCGCCATGACAAATCAAACCTCAGGCTCTGCTCCTCTAATACTTACTGTCTCTCTAGTCTATATTAGTACTACTACTACAAGCAGGTACTGATGCTATATTGATTTTAACAGCAAGCGGTTGCAGGAACATATATCTGGAGATTCTGGAGCCATGTGGCGTTTCTTGATCAATATTTCCATCGGATGCATATCATACATTGATGGAACGACGGTTGAAGGCCTGCCTTTGCCTAAAGGCACACGGGCAGCTGCTGGTGATCTGTGTTCATTTGCCTACATACCAATCTGAAATGTCACTGAGCACGATGTGAAAACCAATCTCACAATTGCCAAGTGATTGATCTTTAAAAAAAAAATCGAAAGGAGCATACCTAGGAGAAATGTAGGTGTGGGAGCTCTTAAGTATTATGGTTCTTTCTGTATGAGTCACTGTCAGTTTCAAGTTCCAGTACGGTATTTGCAGTATCCACGTGGCACATGTTGTTCTGCAACTCATGACAGCTTCCCTGATCATCATACTCCTCATCGAGCAAAGCTGCGTTTCTGGTTCACCAATGTTACGGCATCCAGACAGAATCAGAGCTAGCATTTTCCTTTGCACATTGTATAAACGATTAGACTCAATCAGGCAGCCTTTACTGTAACTCTCCCTCAGAATGACTGTCTTTGCGCTTCCCTTGGTCGAGATGTAGAAATAAAATTCCTGGGTACTTAAGAAGAAGCTCCTGCAGGTTTACTTCCATAGCAAAAACTCGTCTAAAGTGCGACAGTCTCTTAAGTGGTATCATCTTTTTCTACTGGACTTAAAAGTTCACGAAGAATACCAACAATACGTTTCTCAAGCCGCTCTACATTGTGCATAGGATGCACATTATTTTTTTCATAAGGTTTGGTGTAGGCAAGCCTTTGCCAGTTCTTGGGCTTTTCCCTGAAACCTTTCTCAATCTTAAATCCAGTAGGGAAGTTGATTGGAAAAGCGTATTTTGTCTCTGATTCAACTAGCCAGTTTTTAGTGTACTCTTTCTTCCTCCATACTTCAATCTTAGCTACAGCTGATATGTCATCCCTACTCCCTAGAGACAAGTGACAGAGTAACACATAAACTGCCATAATGCATGGATATTCAGTGTTCCATCGTGGAGAGCATGAGAAGTTTCTTCAGGCGCTGCACTGTGTCATCCTCATTCTCCCTGATCACAGCATCTTCCTCTTCAATCAAGTCGGCCATCTTTTGTGTGATATTGCAGCAATGGTTTCTCTTTACAGGGTGCATGTAAAGCTGGAAAATGTGTGCTTGAGGAAAGTGCGAATATCATTGTTTAACCCAACCTCATGTCTCCACTTCGAAAGAAGTTGGAGAGATGCATATCCATTCCTCTGCTGGGATACCAACTCATTAGCTTGTCCAACCTATGATCCCTTTTTCTGCCCTCCAGACGGGTTCTCGCTGAATCCACTGACCTTTTCCACCTCCGCTGTACACCACAGTTGAAGGGACCATATTGAAATGCCCGACTCCCAGCCAATATTCGAAGCCATACAGAGACAGCATGCAGGTTTCCTGAACTGAATGCGATCAAGCCCATTTGCTTGTATGTTAGAACTCCAATCCTTAGATTATAGGGAAAAGTCCGATTTACAACCTCGAACTAGCACACAAGTCTGATTTTCAACCTTAAACGACAAAACCAGACATAAAAGGCCATCCAACTATCAAAATCGTGCAAGTTTCAACCTTTGAGCGGTATTGGAGGTGATTTTCCATTTTGTGAAAATGTTTAAAAAATGGTTTCATCTAAAAAATCATAACTAATTCATTTTAAATCAGAAAAATATGGAACTAATACCCAAAGTTTTATAAAAATGTCACCTATCTATTGGTGCACTATTTGGAGTTTTTTTTAAATATTATATGTTCAAGTTTCTAGTTTTTATTGCTTTTTCTAAAAATACTAGGAATATGAATAATAAGATGCAGATGACTCCAAATAGTTCACCAATAGATAGGTGACATTTTTATAAAACTTTGGGTATAAGTTCCATATTTTTCTGATTTAAAATGAATTAGTTATGATTTTTTAGATGAAACCATTTTTTTTAACATTTTCACAAAATGGAAAACCACCTTCAAAACCGCTCAAAGGTTGAAACTTGCACGGTTTTGATAGTTGGATGGCCTTTTATGTCTGATTTTGTCGTTTAAGGTTGAAAACCAGACTTGTGTGCTAGTTCAAGGTTGTAAATCGGACTTTTCCCTAGATTATATGAAGCTGCATCAAGAGCCACAAGTGCATCTGTAGGGCAACGACAACCTGCCAAAGTTCAATACATCTTCAGTTTTGCAGAGCATGTCACTGGCAGGAGCGCACATACCAGGATTATGTAAATGATTTCACAGAAACGAGTGCGAAAGTGGAAGCTAACTCCATGCAGTATGGCAACACATAAACCTCGAATTACCTTGCTGGGCGTTTCATCGAACATGGCATGTGCATAACTAGAGCGATGGACGAACCAGCTTCAAGCTGCGGCAAGGCTCGGTAGTCGGTGGCCAGACGGAGACCCAGAAGGTTCTGGCAGGGCTTCAGATAGCAGATGGCAAGGCCAGGACGAAGCAGTGTGTGGGTGACTGGGAAGTGATCGGCGATTCGGCGGGCGAGAAATGCAGGGAGATCTTCTTCTTGTTTTCTCTCTCTCGGAATTCGCTCTCTCGTGTGGCGTTGGGCTCACTCTTGCCTGGCTGCTTCTTGGGCCGTTGGGCCCTTCCGATTCCGTTACTGTTTCTACTTTTTTTTTTTGCGAGTTCAAAAACTGTTTGGATCTCTCTCCCCCTCCTCTTGAGCAGCAAGGGTTTCTAAATTCGCGCTAGATTCAAAGTTTCTATAATCGTCTGCCATCGGCATCTCTAATGAAAATTTAGAGATAACTCCGGCTACATTGCTCCTTAGATGAACATTTTAAGACGTTTTTTGATTGAAAGTTTCAAAACAGCACCCCAACGCGAGGGAGAGCAACCGTGACATGTGGGACCCACTGCCACATCATAAAGAGCCCAACTGCACAGTCCTACCAGGCCCATTTCCAATTGAACCCCACCACAGCCCAGCCCAGCCCACTGTCCAGCGGCCGCCTATATGTCCGATCCCCTCCCTCCGCTAGGGTTTCCGTATCTCCTCGGTTCAGTCCAGGTAAGGTCTCCTTCCGCCGCCGCTGCCACGGCCGATCTCGCCCCTCTGCTTCCGCTCAAGCTTATTTGTTTGTGGTGCGCAGGAAAGGGTTGGTCCTCATGGCTCCGCCGCAGGCCAAGTCCGGCCTCTTCGTGGGCATCAACAAGGGCCATGTTGTCACCAAGCGCGAGCTGCCGCCGCGCCCGTCCCACCGCAAGGGGGTAAGCCGCCGACTCTCACACCTTTCTCTTGGCGATGTGCTGTTGATGACGCGGCTAGAGTTTTTGTGAGTAGGCGTTACATCATGCTGGGTCGATCTGTTGTATCGTACAAGTTTTGCTTACGGCTGCGTAGTATGCTGATATGAGGGCTGTTTCCTACCTAATACTGTCTTGAGGGCTGATTTTACCATTTCAGACCTTGTATGTTTACTTGTCCTTCAACAACTTCTCAAAATACAATGTTACTACACATCTTCGATACGCTCTTGTTTAAGCTTTACATATGGCCGTTTTCATTTTGTAATTTTTAGGCTTATGTTTATGAGTTAAGCTAGGTGTGCCCCCTTAAGTATGAGTTTTAAGCTAGCAGTTCAACAGTTTTTCAGCTTGTACTCTGTTGTATTGAATTTACTGGCAAATGCTCCACTCCATTTGAGATATGTGGATCCATTCATTTGTCTTGGAAAAGACCTTTGGTTTATTGGATTGTTTTTCATATTATTTTTCACTTGATTATCTATGTCTTTTACCTTGACAAGTTCATAACACGATTTGCAGAAAGCAACCAAGAGGGTGACCATGGTCAGGGGCCTGATCAGAGAGGTTGCTGGGTTTGCTCCTTACGAGAAGCGTATTACTGAACTTTTGAAGGTTGGCAAGGACAAGCGTGCTCTCAAGGTTGCCAAGAGAAAGCTCGGAACTCACAAGAGGGCCAAGAAGAAGAGAGAGGAGATGGCGAATGTCCTCAGGAAGATGAGGTGTGTAAACCTGGATCCTTATTCTGTTCAACTTTTATTCAGCATTATAGCTTGTCTTCAGTTTCATTGGTTTGTTACATACTACCTCCGTCCTTAGGGCAAGCTAGTTAGTTAAAAAACGAACTAATTTGCTTGTCCTAAATGTCATATATTTGAGAACAGAGAGAGTATGTTGCTTATGGTATCATTTGTTTTTTCATGACATCATTTTGCTTATGACATTCATTGGTACATATGGTCCTTTTATATGTTAGCTGCAATGTGATTAGCAAATTAGCACTGCTTGAGTTTGCTGGTATTAATACCCTATGCAAGCTTGGTTTGCTTCTTCTGTCATAGTTTTCTACCACCATCTGATTATTGTTACTTGTTATCATTACACTTCTATAGATTTCTGAAGCATTGTTCATATTTGCATCATCATGACTTTGGAAAGGTTATTGTATACATCTCTAATATAACTTCTTTTGGATGTAGGTCTGCTGGTACTCACACTGATAAGAAGAAATAGAGCATCTCAAGTTTGGGAAGCTGACGGCGACATTCTCCTGTCTTTTTTTTTCCCTACCTGTAGAACGTATAGAACCTGTCAAAGTGCCTGTCAGCAAAAACATTGTGTTACGTGTTGGAACAGACATTGAGTTTTTTTTTATGTAACTTTGAATGCGTCTATCCTTGGTTTTGCATATGATTTCGTATGCCTGCTATGTTTGAGTTGCCATTCGTTACGTTTTCATGCTTGGCCAGTGGACGCACCACATTTGTCAGTTTCGAATCTCTTTACTCTCGTCCTTTGATATGATTTGCCATGGTGGAGTCTGCTAAGAGAGAACAAAGCTTTGTACTGCAAATTGCCAAGATAGAAGATACAATGCAACAACGTTTCCTTTGCTTGTTTCGGATGGAGACGCGTTATGCTCTGTTCATCATGATTTGCACAAAATCCTTGTTATGCACAACAATGTTTCCATTGCTTGTTTCGGATGGAGACGCGTTACCATGATTTGCACAAAGTCCTTGTTATGCACTTATTTTGCATAGACATTGTCAGTGTCGATATCTTTGCTTTGTTGTAATTTAAGCGTATAACCACTTGGTAGCATTTTATCCTCTTATCATGCATCATTAACGGTGATTAAGGGCTATTTCTGCAAATTTCTGTGGGGAGCATTTATTTCTACAAAATCATTAAAAAAATATGTAAAAAATTTTTGATGGGTGGCCTATCTTTGGGCCCAGGTAGCCCTCTTATTTGTTCAGTTCATTTATTCTCTCAGCGCACGCAGTCTAATGAAAAAATTTCACCCTCTTTCCAGTCCACCAACTAAACGCGGCCTAACTGTGATTACTGCAGATGGTTGGAATTTGCCGTCCGACTGCGACTGGGGAAGAGCAGCTTGCAGATGTGATTGATCAGGCTCTGCTGTTAGCGCAAAAGAAGCACCATGTGGTCCTCCCAGGTTGTCCAAGCCATGGTTGCCGCACCACCATGCTGAGCGCGTGGAGGGTTCAAAGGCATTCCTGCCGGTACCGGTGTTGGAGATGGAGATGATGGCGCAGCGCAGATCCCACCGGGTGACCAGCTCTACTGTCCATACCCCAAGTGCTCAGCCTTGATGTCGTCGAGCCAAGTGCAAGCAAACACCAAGGCTGCAGTGTGTGAGCTGTGGAGGGTGGCTGTGCGTGCGCTGTAAGGTGGCATGGCATCAGGGGATGGGCTGCCGTGAGTAGAACAAGCTGAGTACCAGTGGAGAGGAGGATGCCATCATGTTGGAGAAGCTTGCGAAGCGGCGGCTGTGGCAGCAATGTGGGAGATGCAAGCACATGATTCAACTCGCCGGGGGCTGCAACCACATGAGTGAGATGCAGGTGCGGCTATGAATTCTGCTACGGTTGCGGCCTGCCCAATGCAAGCTGCTGCTGCCAACAAGCAAGAGGAGGATGGAGACGACGATTACTCCCATGGTGGTGGTGAAGGATTATGATTTACTATTTGTTAACTTTATCAATATGTTTCAGCTATGGATAATCGTACGTAGGTAAAGCAACACAACACAACAAGGGTGGTATTTGAATTCACAAATCTGTGAAAAATCACAATCACAGCACCACATGCTTCTTTTCAGAACAACCACCATCCACGTCCAGTAACCAAGTGCCCCGTACTATCCCAACATGTTAATCTGCTTTATATTCACTCAGTTCCTGTGAGTCACAGAAATGTTGGTATGGGAGCTCCTCAATAATATGGTTATTTCTGTACGCATCACTGCCAGTATCAAGTTCCAGTATGGTATTTGCAGTATCCACCTGACACATGTTGTTCTGCAATTCATGACTGCTTCCCTGATCATCATACTCATCCAGCAAAGCTGCACTTTCTGGTTCACCAATGTTACGGCATCCAGACAAAATCAGATGTAGCATTTTCCTTCGCACATTGTATATAGGATTAGGCTCAATCAGGCAGCCTTTGCTGTAACTCTCCCTCAGAATGACCGTTTGTGCGCTTCCCTTTGTCGAGATGTAGAAAACTCCTGGGTGCTTAAGAAGAAGCTCCTGCAGGTTTACTTCCATAGCAAAAACTCGTCTAAAGTGCGACAGTCTCTCAAGTGGTATCATCTTTTCTACTGTAAGACTTAAAAGTTCGTGAAGAATACCAACAATACGTTTCTCAAGCCGCTCGACATTGTGGATCGGATGCAGAGCATTCCTCTCATTGTCTAGTGTCATAATGTGACTCCTCTCTTGCTCAGCAACACATGTAGTGAACACTGAATGTGCATTTCTTTTTTCTAGATTTGTTTATTGTTGAGGTTCACAGGATGGTATGATCCTGTTCTTTTATTTTAGAAGAAGTTGTCACTTGTCCTTGTTTGCTCATCATCTCTGTTATGATCTGTCAACCTTGCATATATTTTTCGCACTCTAATTGCAGTTCGTTGGTTATATCTATCACTACCACCATCGCAAATAATACAGACTGTCCAGTGACTTTTATTGACCATTGTTCAGTGCAACTACCAGGTGTTCACCATGGAGAACTCGCAAGATGAATCGGAAAATGATGAGCAAGAGCAACCCTTGGAAATGAAGCCATTGCGGTCATTAGCGCCAGTGTTCCCGGCTCCTCTGGGATATCATGTGGCAACCCAATCAACTGATCCACCGCTAGTTTTCGTTACACCGTTCAGACCCTGCACCTCACCAGAACAGTCTCCAGCTTCATTTGGTCAACCCTTACCAAAGTCATCAATTCCTCTGAAGGCTACTCCAATCTCAGCAGCATTTCCCATGCCACAACACGAAGATGAATCATCAGATGAAGACTACAAGCCCTTTTGTAATCATAAAAAACCAACATCACTGAAGACAGCCAAGAGGACTCATCAGGCTGGGTACTCCAATGAAGGTAACGTCAAGCGCAGGTCAACAAGGAGAAGCCTCAACACAGAGCTCGCCTCCTGTCCATCCTTGTCAAGCGACCCAAATAAATCAGTTGAAGAAATTATGATGATGTTTGATTCACTTCGGCGACGTGTACTGCAATTGGATGAAAAGGAGGATGCAAGCAGGAGGGCTGACTTGAAGGCTGGTACTCTCATGATGCAGAATGGCCTGAGGATCAATAACCTGAAGACCATAGGACCTGTACCTGGTGTTGAAATTGGAGACATTTTCTTCTTCAGGATTGAAATGTGCATTGTAGGTTTACACGCACCTGCGATGGCTGGCATTGATTACATTTCCGCTAAGCATGTTGGAAAAGATGATACTCTGGCTGTCAGCATCATCTCATCTGGTGGTTATGAGAATGATGGCAATGACATGGACATTTTGGTGTACACAGGCCAGGGAGGCAATAGTCGGCACAAGGAGAAGCATGACCAAAAGCTTGAAAGAGGCAACCTCGCTCTCATGAACAGCATGAAAAAGAAAAACCTGATCAGGGTTGTGCGCAGTGCACCGGACCCTTTCTGCAACTCAAACAAAATTTACATTTATGATGGACTTCATCGGGTCGAAGACTCCTGGATGGACAAAGCAAAGAATGGCTTTAGTGTTTTTAAGTACAAGCTGAGAAGAGAGCCAGGACAGCCTAATGGAATTTCAGTTTGGAAGATGACTGAGAAGTGGAAAGCAAATCCTGGGACAAGAGACAAGACTATACTACTGGATTTATCATCAAAAGTTGAGAACCTACCTGTATGCCTTGTTAATGATATTGATGATGAGAAAGGGCCAAGCTACTTCAACTATGTAACTGGAGTGGAGTATCTGAGGCCACTTAGCAAGACAAAACCATTACAATGCTGCAAGTGTCCTAGTGTGTGCTTGCCTGGTGATCCTAATTGTTCATGTTCACAACTGAACGGTGTTGGTCTTCCTTACAGCGCCTCTGGACTGCTTGTGAAGCATATTCCAATGCTTTATGAGTGCTCTTCGAGATGCCAGTGTTCACAAAATTGTCGAAACAGGGTCACACAGAAGGGTGTTTATCTGAACTTTGAGGTCTTTTGGACTGGGAATTGTGGATGGGGTCTGCGGTCCTGGGATCCCATCCGTGCTGGCACATTCATCTGTGAGTATGCTGGTAAGGTCATTGATGAAACAAATATGGATATGGATGATGATGAAGATGAATATGCATTTCGCACATCATGGCCCAATGCTAAGGTTTCAAGACGGAACTTGGGAGCAGAATTACTTGAAGATGCAAGTGCTAGTGTCTCAACTGAGAGCTTAAAGAAATTACCTATTGTCATAAGCGCAAAAAGTTCAGGCAATGTGGCTCGTTTTTTGAACCATAGCTGCTCCCCAAATCTCCTTTGGCAGCCTGTGCAGTACGACCATGGCGACAACAGTTACCCACATATCATGCTGTTTGCAATGAAACATATACCTCCCATGACTGAACTGACCTACGATTACGGAACAAGAGGAGCTCCTCCTGGTATTAAGGGTAAAATTTCAAATTCTTCCAAACTCAAGCCATGCCTCTGCGGCTCTGCCAATTGCCGAGGTTCTTTCTGAACTACCTAAGGCAGGTAAAAAGCATTACCATATCTGGCTACAGCGCAACAACGTATTCTTACATTGTAAATTTGCGTTGATCCATTCTGCTGATCCAATCTGCATGATTGTTTTCTTCTCAGAAAATGTATCAGTCTTCAGTATCAATATAATCATTCTAACTTGAATAAATCTTGCTACGATGCTCAATGGATAGATCACTGTATTATTTACTTATTGATTAAAGCCTTATATGAGCAGTTGTTATCCTTGATGGCACATTTTAGATTGCTTAATAATGCAGTTTCGTACTTGCTGAACATTTGAACAATGCACGTGCATGTCAACCTAAAATCTGGAAAAAGTCTACTCTAAAAAAACTGGAAAAAAGTCGTTGACAACTGGAGTTAAGAATTCTTTCATTGTTCATGCATTTATCAATATATGAAATTGTGGAAAATTGAACAGTTAATTTTGGCGAGCTCAATCTGGCATTGGTTGCTTAATGCTGCTATCTTGGCTTTTCAGGTTGCAATGCTCGTTTGGGCTTGTCAGCTTGTGTGAGCAGTGACGTGTTTGGTAAGGGATTTTGGATGCTGGTGGCAACTGGGAAGAGAGGAGACAGATAGTCGAAAGAAACGCTGCGCCAGGAGGCGCTCAGCTTTTGTGGCATTGTGTAGTTTGTGTATGCATGACTGGAATGCAAGTACTGTATGTGGTAGCATGTACATCTTGCGCTACCAACTCGTCCTCTGCTAAGTAGTAGTAACAAAAAAAAAAAAACTTGTGGTAGCATGACAATGTGTTGTGATAAAATGCGAGCAAAGCTGCAACCCCTTTCCAGCACTACCAGCAGGAAAAAAAATCAAATGTCTGAGCCCAGGTTCGAACTGGGGACCTTTAGTGTGTGAGACTAACGTGATAACCAACTACACCACCCAGACAGTCTAATCAATATACTAATCAAATCTACAAAAAAGGTTATGAGGACGGCCAGACCTTCCAAATTGGAAACAAGCAATTTGCCACTCTGAACATAGGTCACATGTTGGCTCATCATCAGTGACTCCTAGATTCCACTCCGATGAAACAAATATACAGGTAAAGTCATTGATGAGCCAATTACCGACAATGTTTTTAAGATGGAATCTAGGAGCATGATTACCTGAAGAAACAAGTGCTAATTAATGTTAGAACTTACCGAGAGCTTAAAGAAATAAACTGTTAAGATCGGAGCAAAAAATTCGGGCATTGTGGCTGCTTTTCTGAATCATAACTGTTCCCCAGATCTCCTTTGGCAGTCCGTACAGTCACAATTCAGGCTTTAGTTACCCATGAGGCCATGACTGAACTGATGAATGATTATGGTACAAGTAGAAGAATTAAGGGGCAACCAAATGCTTGCGGACTCAAGCCATGCCTCTGTGGCTCTAGCAATTGCCGAGGTTCTTTCTGATAGAATCGAAGATGTGTCGGGCTTTAGCATAATGTATGAAGTGATGTACTAGAGCAGGTAAGAGATGCTTCACAACCGTTCCCAGAGTAGTTCAAAGGCATGAAACTGTGATTTAGTATGAATGATCATAAAACTGTTATTTGAGGACTGAGATATAACACAAACATTTTCGAAATGGTGGCCATCGACAATGGAAAGATGGAGAGCTAGCAAACACAGTTACCACACAATCAACGACGACGTATATATATGTATATTATATTATTGAATTTGCATGGTCTCTAATCATGTATATTCCTCTAACACCAATTTGTGGGAAATGTCCACAGCTAGTGATCCACAACACCACCTGTCACTATTACACGACCAAATTAAATTAAGCACCATGTATGCGTCACACACTCAATCAGCTCATTCATCTTACTTACTTACTGCTTACTCCCTCCGTTCTCAAATATATGACGTTTAGGACAAGAAAACTTGTTCATTTTGAACTAATTTACTTGTCCTAAACGTCGAACGGAGGGAGTACTTATTACTGCTGCTAGCGACATACGCCGGAGTAGGTAGTAGCTAGAGCTAGACGGGGTAGCCGGCATAGTTGGCGATGCCGTAGATGCCGCCTCCGCTGTCGGCGCCGCGCTTTTTTTTAAGGGAACGACAAGAGATTTGTCGTAATTTTTATTAGAAGAAAAGCGTGAGGACACGCAAAAGGATAAGGGGAAAAAACAAAGGTGCGATGGGGTGGGGAAAACACAACTATCCCTCGAGCCCAACCCCGCACAACTAGAAAGGCAACTAAAAACGACTGAAAAGAAAAACTGCTATTGAGAGTGCAAGAAAAAAAAACAACAATAGGGCAACCACTAAGGAAAAGTAGCCGGTGCAGCAGAGGTCGTTGTAGTTCTCGTCCGCTTGAAAATCCTTGCGTCCTGGTACAACTTTGTATCACTTGTGATGTGTTGAGCCACTTCGGCTACATTCAGGGAGCTGTGTTGGAAAATCATTCGATTGTGTTCCTTCCAAATGTTCCACCAAAAATATAGCATGAGCCCATCAAACTTTGGTTTCTCTTTTTTATCAAAGGAGCGTCGTAGCCGTCTCCACCAGTTGTTGATTGTGCATGGAGGTGATGTCTGGAGGTCTTGCCTTCCAAGCTGCGAAGTCAGATGCGTCCATACACTCTGGGTGAACGGACATTCCATGCATAAATGCGTGGGTGTCTCCGGTGCTGCGTTACAAAGCGGGCATATCGGGTCATGTGGCCATCCCCGTTTGGCTAGATTATTGGTAGTGAGGATTCTATGCTGAAGCACGATCCAAGCAAAAATCCGACATTTCGGCTCCGCTTGTGCTTTCCAAATTGGGGTGATAGTCGGTTTCTTTCGTCGTCCCACGAACTGTATCCGATAGGCGCTCTGCGTGGTATATTGGTCGTCCGACGTCCATCTCCATTTAATCTCATCGTTTGTGTCCTCCGATATGTTTACTCCATTAACCCCTTCCCATAATGCGATGAACTCCTGAAGCTCTTGTAGTGACTGGATGGGTGATACATGTGAGATCCACTTGTTTTGGTCCAAAGCCTTCTTGACCATAGTATTTTTCCTCTTTGCCTTTTGGAACAAACTCGGTGCGATGTGTTCGGGGGCCTGACCATTGATCCAACCAGAGTGCCAAAAACTAGCTTTGTCACCTCTCCCGACAGTTATAATCGTTGACGCATGGAAGAGCTCTCGATCAGTGGCGTCGCAAGGGACATCTAGGCCTACCCACGGTCATTCTGCGTATTGCCATTCGAACCACATCCACCACAGCCTCAATGCACGGGCGAAGCATTCCAAATCCAGGATGCCAAGGCCCCCAAGGTCCCTTGGGGCACAGGTCGTCGGCCAGTTGACTAAGCAATGACCACCGCTGAATTTTTCCGGTTCCTCACCTTTCCATAGGAAACTTTGTCGCATCTTATCAATTTGTTTGTACAACCACTTTTGTGTCGCAAAAACTGTTAAGTGGTAGATTGGCTGCGAGGTTAGAACACTTTTCACCAAGGTTTCTCTCCTGGCCATGGAGAGCAGCTTGCCTTTCCAACCCGGTATCCGAGCACCGATCTTGTCTAACAAAGGTTGGATGTCCACTCTTCGAAGCTTATGTGTATGCAGTGGTTGGCCTAGGTATTTACCAGGGAACTCTGAAATCTTTCTCGGGAATTCTAGTAGTGCCTCGGAGACGAGCGTTTCATCGCATCTTATTGGATAAATTTTCATTTTAATCAGATTGACTCTTAGGCCCGAGCAATTGCCAAAAAAATTGAGCACTTGAGTGATGTGGTGGAGCTCTGTCCTGTCAGGGTTTGCAAAAAGAGCCGCATCATCCGCATAAAGAGAGTAGCGTAGTGAGGCTGCCCGAGGGAGGATAGGGTGCAATAGTCCTCTAGTGGCTGCCAGTTCGATGAGCCTCTGTAGCGGGTCAATGGCAAGTATGAAGAGCATAGGTGACAATGGGTCACCCTGTCGTAGACCCCTGGCATGCTTTATACGTGGGCCCGACACACCATTCAGGAGGATCCTAGAGAGGATGTGGCTAATAAGGTGGCAATCCAGTCCCTCCATCGCTGTCCAAATCCTAGTGCTTGCATAGTGTCCAGTAGGAAAACCCAACTCACTGAATCAAAGGCCTTTGAGATGTCGAGTTTGATGAAAAGCGATGGGCGTTTAGCCTTGTGAAGAGCCTTGATCACATTCTGTACATATAGGAAGTTATTGTGAATGCATCTCCTTTTTATGAAGGCATTTTGATATCCAGACACAAGCTCATTTAGCCTTGGTGCTAGTCTATCTGCCAGAATCTTTGTGATTATTTTAGCAAGGCTGTTGATCAGACTGATAGGTCGAAAATCACTAACAACGGCAGCGTCATTTGTATTTGGTATTAGTACCACATTTGCTTCGTTAATTAGCTCCAATTTTTGGGTTCTCAAAGAATGGAAGGCTCGTAATGCGGCCTTAAGATCAGACTGAATGATATTCCAGCATTTTTTGTAGAATAGTCCTATGAAACCATCAGGGCCTGGTGCTTTCTCGTTTGGCAGATGCATTATGACTTTCTTAATCTCATCATCCTCAAAAGGGTCTTCTAGTTCCTGTAGGTTGTGCTGCCGATAGCCCAGATGGGTCCAGTCTAAAGTAGCAGTGCGCATCTGTGTCTGACCAAGCAGGTTCACAAAATGATTATACACTTCCTCCTTGCGCTGGTGACTGGTTGCTACCCCCGTGTTTAGCTTCAATGATGGGATGAACAATTTTCTCCTTCGATTACTGGCATGGAGCATGAAAAGCTTTGTGCAAGCATCCCCATCTCGAAGCCAGGTGAGTCTGGAGTGTTGTCTTGCTCGAGATCTTTGGATGGCAGCCAGGTTAATTGTTTTTGCTTTTAGATAGCGTCGGAAAACTAGTTCGTCTTGTGATAGCACTCGCTTCTCTTGCTCCGCATCCATAATAAGGAGTAGCTGCTTCGCAATTTCTAAACACAAGGGAAGGTTCCCTAGGCACTGTCGTCGCCACAGTTTTAAAGCCTTGTCTATGTGTATAAGCTTCACGTGCATCCGTAGAATGGGTCTTATGTGTTAACCGGTTGGGTCCAAGCGGTTTGAATAGTTTCAAAAAAAGCCGGCATATTGATCCAATATGATTCAAAGCGAAATCCCGAATAATTTTGTCTTCTCACATCTCCTGTGAGTATTAAAGGTGCATGATCCGAGCCAAGTGAGGAGAGGGCCTGCAGGTCTATATTCAGGAAGAGGAGGTGCCATTCCGGCGAGCCGAAAAACCGGTCAATTCGTGTGAACGTGGGGTCATTTTGCTTGTTACTCTAGGTATAAATGCGACCCCGGAGGTCGATCTCCATTAGTTGGGTCTCATCTAAAGTTTCTTTAAATCGAGTCATCAAACGTCGGTTGAGCCTGTTGTTACTCTTGTCCTCTGCTCTATATATTAACTTAAAATCTCTGAGTATCAACCACTCTTTCTTTCCTCGTATCTTCAGGTCTTTGATCTCATTTAGAAAAACTTCCTTCTCATTATTGTCCTGTGGGCCATAAACCCCTGTTATTGTCCAGGTAGCATTATCAGCTCTCATCACGATATCCGCCGAAACCGTATGCGCAGTGGTGTGAACATTTTGCAAGGAAAAGAAGTGCTCATTTACAGCCAGTAGGATGTCGGCTCGTACTCCATTGGCTGCTAGCATTGTGAAAGAGTTTGCAAAATTCGGACCAAGGGTGTCTCTCACCAGTTTGGAGTTCCAACTTGCAATTTTCGTCTCCTGCAGGCACACAATGGTCGCCCCTGCTGCAGCGACAGCATTTCTAACACTATCCCGTCTAGCCTGGGCATTAAGCCCTCACACGTTCCAACATAAGATGTTACAGTTCTTTTGTGACACGGAGCTCAGGCATACAACTTGACGTAGAAGAATCCACCATATGCCCACCGAGGACCGTACGAGTTCTTGATGATCCAGTACTTGTCCCCCTTGACGGTCTCGCCGTAGCCGACGACGAGCATGGCGTGGAGGGCGTTGCCGCAGGGCCTCATGAAGATTCTGGCCCCGCTGTAAGCTCTGAAGTGCGTCCTGTCCAGCTTCATCCACACTGCCACTAGCTGTCGGGCGACGGCATGCAGCAGCTCAGACTCGGAGTTGATGCGCTTGTATCCGGCGATGGCTGCGGAGATCACCGCTGCCCTGCACTCCTGGTACCGTCGCGACGTGTAGGGGTACGCCGCCTCCGACGCCACAGCCCCGTTGCGGTGGATCCACTCGAATGCCTTGAACCTTGTGTTGGCGCCGGCCTTGGGGGAGCAATCCCACACCCTGTTGGCTCGACAGGTTCGTGAGCTGCCTCGTCTGGATCTTGTGCAAACCCTCCACGACACCAACTGCAGCAAAAGCCCAGCAGGAATCTGCATGCACACACAAGATATAAGTTAGGAGAAAAGAACAAATTTTTAGGCAATTAGACTACTTTACTGTGTTGCACTGTACTTATCAAGGAGTCCCTGGTGTTTTGCCGTCGTGACGGTGCCGCGTTGGTGCCAGTCTACCTTCACGTCGCGTGCGGCAGGGGCAGGCGCCAAGCTCAGGGACGACAGTGGCTGAATGATGGCCGGCTACGGAATGCAAGCGCTAGCTGTGCCTGCCAGTGGCAACAACAGCCACACCACCACCGCCATAGATGGGGGACAATGGCGGATCCAGAATTAAATGTAGGGGGCTGAACACTTTATTCTACCTCTAACTAGTAAAATTTTTCATTTATAACAGAAAAATCCAAAGGAGATTAAAAGGGAGGCGGGGGCTAGAGCCCCCCCAGCCCCCCCTCTGCACCCCCGGTCAATTCGTGTGAACGTGGGGTCATTTTGCTCGTTACTCCAGGTATAAATGCGACCCCGAAGGTCGATCTCCATTAGCTGGGTCTCATCTAAAGTTTCTTTAAATCGAGTCATCAAACGTCGGTTGAGCCTGTTGATACTCTTGTCCTCTGCTTTATATATTAACTTAAAATCTCCGAGTATCAACGACTCTTTCTTTCCTCGTATCTTCAGGTCTTTGATCTCATTTAGAAAAACTTCCTTCTCATTATTGTCTTGTGGGCCATAAACCCCTGTTATTGTCCAGGTAGCATTATCCGCTCTCATCACGATATCCGTCGAAACTCTATGCGCAGTGGTGTGAACATTTTGCAAGGAAAAGAAGTGCTCATTTACAGCCAGTAGGATGCCGCCTCGTACTCCATTGGTTGCTAGCATTGTGAAAGAGTTTGCAAAATTGGGGCCAAGGCTGTCTCTCACTAGCCTGGGATTCCAACTTGCAATTTTCGTCTCCTACAGGCACACAATTGTCGCCCCTGCTGCAGCAATAACATTTCTAACACTGTCCCGTCTAGCCTGGGCATTAAGCCCTTGCACGTTCCAACATAAGATGTTACAATTTTTTTGTGACATGGAGCTCAGGCATACAACTTGACATAGAAGAATCCACCGTAGGCCCACCGAGGACCGTACGAGTTCTTGACGATCCAGTACTTGTCCCCCTTGACGGTCTCGCCGTAGCCGACGACGAGCATGGTGTTGGTGTGGAGGGCATTGCCGCAGGTCCTCGTGAAGATTCCGGCCCCGCTGTAAGCTCTGAAGCGCGTCCTGTCTAGCTTCATCCGCACTGCCACTAGCTGTCGGGCGACGGCGTGCAGCGGCATGGACTCAGAGTTAATACGCTTGTATCCGGCGATGGCCGCGGAGATCACAGCTGCCCTGCACTCCTGGTACCGTCACGCTGTGTAGGGGTACGCCGCCTCCGACGCCACGCCCCTGTTGCAGTGGATCCACTCGAATGCCTTGAACCTTGTGTTGGCGCCGACCTTGGGGGAGCAATCCCACACCCTATTGGCTCCAAAGGTTCGTGAGCTGCCCCATCTGGATCTTGTGCAAACGCTCCACGACACCAACTGCAGCAAAAGCCTAGCAGGAATCTGCATGCACACACAAGATATAAGTTAGGAGAAAAGAACAGATTTTTAGGCTATTAGACTACTTTACTGTGCTGCACTGTACTTACCAAGGAGTCCCTGGTTTTTTGCCGTCGTGACGGTGCCGCGTTGGCGCTAGTCTACCTTCTCGTGGCGTGCGGCAGGGGCAGGTGTCGAGCTCAGGGACGATAGTGGCTGAATGATGGCCGACTGCGGAATGCAAGCGCTAGCTGTGCCTGCCAGTGGCAGCCACAGGCACACCACCACCGCCATAGATAGGGGACAGTGACAGATCCAAAATTAAATGTAGGGAGCTGAACACTTTCTTCTACCTCTAAGTAGTAAAAAATTTCATTTATAACAAAAAAAATCCAAAGGAGATTAAAAGGGAGCCCCCCCCGCACCCCCACTTGCATCCGTCCCTGATGGGGGATGGGAAATGAGTTGAGAGGGTGAAGTCAAGCTATGAATGTTGAAAGCAGAGTAGCAGCAGCTCTGTTTTTATAGGTAGACGTCATCACGCTCACGCATGCGAATCGAGATACATTAGGCCGAGCCCATTATTCCTTCTCAAACCGCCCCAGTGTTTAGAATGAACCAAACATGCATGTAATCACCATCTCATCTAATAATCTAAAAATAAATAAATGGAACAACCACTAATCAGTCTACCACAAGAAAAAAAGGTGTTGTCACCTCTTGTAGAGAGAGGCGACCCATTGGACAAATGTTTGTCCTGGGAATCGAATCAGTTACTCCAAGAAAGTGACACCTAACCATTAACTTAATCCTTCCGTTCCAAATTACTATTCATTTGGGTCTTTTATCTCAAATTTGATCCCTCGTCTTATTCACTTCTCCTGAGATATCCCTGACCCTACATCAGATTAGTTGTGTCAGCTAAATTTACAAATCATCAGTGCTTACACTTAACATTAAAAAAAAGCACATCATCAAGGTGTGGACACTTTATTAGAATGTAGAACAATCAGTAGCAAAATAACGCCTAATTCTAAACTGATTCAAAATTTTGAAACTAATATTGTTCTACATTCTAATAAACCCATACGGTTTTTGTAGCTATAAATCAGTAGGGCGAACCGCGAACCCCTCCTATTATTGCAACAAAACAGATCATTGACGTGTGTTGTTGAATGAAGGATTTGTCCACTTCCAAAAAAGATGTAGCGGGTTCATACTTCACCAGGGTCGAGAATTGGTTGCCAAAAAAGATGAGGATTTATCTCTAGTTTTTTTTCTTTCAAAGTACATACAATCTGTGAATTGGTTGCGGCTAGCTCACTACGGGAGAAGCAAAATTCCCCGAGTGTCCCATGCTTCCCCGAGTGCCAAAAATCGAATCTTTCCCGAGTGCTACACTCGGGGAAGAAATACACTCAGGGAAGAGGTGCTTCGCCGAGTGCCGTAGAGTCCATGGCACTCGGGGAAGGCCCTCTTCCCCGAGTGCAACACTCGGGGAAGAGAGGCACTCGAAAAAGAAAATTTGTATTTGACGACGGAGGGTGACGGAGCCGTATGGGAAAAATCTTCCCCGAGTGCCTTCCTCTAGCACTCGGGGAAGGTTGCCTCTTCCTCGAGTGCCTTCACCTAGCACTCAGGGAAGCAAGCCTCTTCCCCGAGTGCCCGCATCAGGCACTCGGGGAAGGCTCTCTTCCCCAAGTGCTAGGCAAAGGCACTCGGGGAACTATTTTATTTTATTTTAGTTTTTTTGCCTCATTTTTTTGTAAGGTCTTCCCACATTATTTAAAACTCCTTGCTCAAATTTGGAGTAATTTTGAATTTTTTTGGTATATTTCCTTAGTTTTTTCGTTTTGTTGATTTTTTTGCATACTTCAAATTTGAACTACATGTGCATGAAATCTTATAATTTGGTGATTCAAAAAATGATATTCATGATATTTGGTGTATGTTGAGGCCGTATCCAGGAACTCACATGAAATGCCGAGCATCTTGTTGCCGTGACATGATGAACAACTTGCAGGAAAAGTATTTGTAAATTACATTAAATCCGAACGAAGTCCGAAAATCACGAAACTTGTCTGGGAGTATTGTTATCACATGTAGAGGTTGTGTGCAACAATTGAGAAGATTTCGAGCAAGTTGCGACGTCGGATGCCTAAAACCCAGATATCTCCACATGTGATCAATGTGATAACACACACGGAGACGTCTGAGTTTTAAGCATCCGACGTCCCAACTTGGTCGAAATCTTCTCAATTCTTGCACACAACCTATACATGTGATAACACGACACCCCGACAAGTTTCGTGATTTTCGGACTTCGTTCGGATTTTTTGTAATTTAGAAACACTTTTCCCGTAAGTTGTTTGTCATGTTACGACAACAAGATGCTCGACATTTCATATGAGCTCCTGTATAAGGCCTCAATATACACCAAATATCATGAATATCATTTTTTGAATCACCAAATTATACGATTTCATGCACCTGCAATTCAAATTTGAAGTCTGCAAAAAAATTCAACAAAACAAAAAAAACTAACGAAATATAAAAAAAATCAAAATTACCTCAAATTTGAGGAAGGAGTTTTAAATAATGTGGTATGACCTCATAAAAAAATAAGACAAAAAAAAATAAAAAAAAATCCCCGAGTGCCTTCTCTAACACTCGGGGAAGAGACCTTTCCCCGAGTGGTAGATCAGAGCGCTCAGGGAAGAGGGTGGCATCCCCGAGTGCCATCATGTCCTGGCACTCGGGGAAGTGGGCGAACCCTAATGGGCCGGCCGGCCCACATTACTCACCCACACACGCGCGCCGCACACACAGGCACACAGCACGCACAGACACCGCACCCACACGCACCGCCGCCCCTGCTTTGCCTACTCGGCCGCCGCCCCGATTCCGCCGCCCTCCGGCTACCCGCCGCCCCTGCTCGACCGGCACCCGCGGTCCGCCGCCCTTTCCCCCGACTCCCCTACTCGCGTGTCGCCCCTTCCCCTGGCTCCCCTACTCGCGCACCGCACCTACCCCCGGCTCCCCTGCCCGCCGCGCGCCCTCCCCCGCCCCCCGGCTCGTCGGCCGCCACGGGCCCTCCCCGGCTCCCCGGATCGCCGGCCTCCGTGGGCCCTCCCCGGCTTGTCGGACGCTGCCGGCCCTCCCCAGCTCGCCGGCCGCCGCCGGCCCGAGGGGGGATTGGAGGGAGCCACCTGAGGGGAGGCGGCCGAGGGGTGGAGGGACCTCGGTGATGGATTCAGGTGAGCTTATCCATCCCCATGGACGTGCGATTTTAATTGATTTGGATGTGCTAGGGTTTCAGTTTTTTCCTCATATTAGGTGGCATGACGATGGTTGGGATCATGAAGAGAGCAGCAACATGAAATTGAGGTATGCTCCGCCCTTTCCGCACACTTTTTTCGCTCTTCCCTGGTGATGTTTGCTGCGAGCATATCATTGATGGTTCTGTTCCATGGAGATTTCTGGGTAGTTCTCAGTAATAAGTCGGTTGAGTACTACATTTTCATTCATTTTCTGCTCAACTTTAATCTATACAAATATATAATCATTTCACCATGAGCCCATCACCTGATTTCTCTGTACAATACTGATGTTTATTAACTTCAGGGACTTGCAATTCCCAACATTTTCTTGACAAGAAAATTATATCCTAATACTATGTCTGATACATAATTGTTTGGATTGATTGCGATGTGCCAATCTGATAATCTTGCCATGTCTGAACTCACTTAAGTTTTTGTAGTCATCAACTTACATATTTCAGTGTTATCTTTTCTTTATTTTAGTGTAATCCACTATGGCATCTGTCATATAGCAATCTGTTACTCTTTTTTGACCTGTACACGTCTCCTCGATCACTGAATTGAGCTGTTGGTGGCTTCTCTAAGTGAGGGAACGTGCTGAGGATAGCCAAGTGATGGCTGACAGCCTGACACTATCAATTTGAATGCTTCTGTACCATTTTTATGTTGCTAACAAATCATAAACATGATTGCTTAAGTAGCCATGTTAATTCACATATCATGTTGCCACCATCATCTAAAGAAACTTGAGATGTGCACTATCTAACATAATTTCTATTGCATCTTTGCTACCGACGGCGGCCTCGAGCTCCTCCCACACACGGAATCGATCCGACGACGGCGCCCCTCCTCCCGATCTGGACAGCAGCCACCTCCCTTCCTCCATCTGCAGGTAACTCCTCCCTTTTCCTTCTTCCTCTACCTCCAAATTGCTGCCTAGAGCCTTTGCTCCTGCCAAGATCCAGAGATGCACCAGGTGCCTGAAACAGTTAGCTGTCATTGTGAAGTTTCTTAGTTAGGTTTATTTTTTTGTCCACTGTGTGTGTAGTTCACGCTGGGGACAAGAATGTTATTGCATTGCATGTTTCACAATTTTCCAAATTTCAAAATTGAATCTATCTATTAACCATTTTCTTGATAAGAACTGGCCCACAGTTTAACATCAGTATTGTTTTACTGTGATGGCCAACTGGGAAAAAATGAAGCATGTAAAAGCTAGATAAACTTCAAAAGGAGACAAACATTTTTTTCCTTCAACAAGGGAATGCAACATATCAGATGTTTAACTCCATGGCTCTACATGTTCAGTCAAGTTTGTTATTTTATCAAGCCTTGCACTGACTCATGTGAAGAATGTGCGCCAACCTACATGCATGTCAAATGCTAACCAGCTAACTATACTATGCCTATGCAATGATTCTCAATTTAGATCTGACTTCCTTTGTCTAATCACCTAGTAATAATGTACTAGCATGCACAAGCTTTGCCTCATTTGACAATAAATTTAAGAAGATAAATAATACTTTCACAAAAAAATGTCACCTTTGAAGCATCATATAAAGCCGGACATAGAGAAAGTTTTAGAAATAAGTACCCTAAATGGTAAGTTTAAATGGTGAAGTTTAAATGGAACCAAACCTCTTACTGGTAAGTTTAAATGGTGAATTATAGGGCAAGAGTAAAATGTGCAATTTATATATGGCTTCTTGTTCCGCAATCACCATTGCATATTTCCACTCAGTCACTTTCCAAAGTTTACATACAAACTTTTCCAGAAACTGCAGTCGGAAACAGCTAATCAATAATGATTCCAGACTTGACCATTTTTCAGTTTTCAAGTAGTGAATAGTAACTTTCAATCTTTAAATAATTAATATAATCAAGTATTATTTTAGGGCTGCTTATGTTCATTTGTTCCATCTCTAAGTAATTTATGTACCCAAGTATTTGTAACTATGCCACATGTATCTATATTTGGACAAAGAATGTGCACTTCGGTGCCGGATGTGTCGTTGATGGCCTTTGTGCCGGAATTGTGGATGTGTGGCCTTCGTGCCGTATATGTGTTGTCGGCCATTGAGCCGGCTTCTTTCCTACAGGTTTTGGAAACCTCCCCGTGCAGGGGAGGTGCTGCCGGAATTTTCAACTTTTCTTTACACTCACGTGCAATTTCTTCTCTTTTTTTCAGCATCAATCGGGGGCGTCGTCGAACAATGTCGGAGGGTCGCGGAGTCGGATTTATCTATTGCACTTGTGAACTTGAAATAGTGTGTACTTTTGAATGTGTGGATTGTAATATATTGTGATTCCGGACAAATTTGGTCGTTTGTGATTTATAAATGTGGTTTGTGATATATTGTTGTTGATTTGTGATTTATGATGTGTGTGTGTGTGATTTGTTGTTCACACGGAAAAGAAAAAAACAAAAAAAGGTGGCTTCCCCGAGTGCCTAGGCAGAGGCACTCGGGGAAGAGCTTTTTTAAATAAAAACCAGCTAATTTCTTCCCCGAGTGCCTAGGCAGGGGCACTCGGGGAAGGGTTTTTAATAAAAAAATGGGAAATATTCTTCCCCGAGTGCCTTGGAAGGGGCACTCGGGGAAGAGGATTCTAAAAAAAATCGAATTTCTTCCCCGAGTGTTGCACTCAGGGAAGAATTTTTTTTAAAAAGAAATTTCTTCCCCGGGTGCAACACTCGGGGAAGAGATTTTTTTTAAAAAAAAAGAAAAAAAGTGGATGACGCCGACGGTGTTAAATTTTTCCCGAGAGCTAGCACGGCACTCGGGGAAGGCCGCTTCACCGTGAGAAGTATCCCCGGAAGCTCTTCCCCGAGTGTTGCACTCGGGGAAGGCTTCCCCGAGTGCTTTTGGGCCTTCCCCGAGTGCATTTGGCACTCGGGGAAGCCGGTGCCTCCCGTAGTGGCTGCCGCCTGCCAACACATTCAGACACGTACTGCATATAAATAGAAATAGAAATAGCTAGTGACTTGACCAATATGTTGTCACACTCAATGAATGAGTTCAGATAAACCAAACAAGAACCCACTTATCTTTCTGTATACAGAAGCCAGCCCATTACAAATTTGCTAATTTAGACACAACAAGATGGAACCACCACCCCCACAACAAAACAACGTGTTGACACAGACGACCTCTTAGCTTGAAGAGAGAGGCAACACATTAAATAACTCTTTGTCGAGTGGATCGAATCAGATCCAGGTGCTTCAAGAAAGTGACACCTAACCATTAAGCTAACTCATCTCCAACAAGTTTTGTCGAACATGTACATCTATGTTGCTCGTCAGTATCACTAGCTGCAGAAATATTCGTATTGCCGTCACCGGCATGTTTTTTGAACGAACGACACATGATGTGTGCGTTTCTATTGATATAGCAAAAATGTTACAATCACCATGTTACCTGTATATAATCTACCTAGAAAGAAATAAAGAATCAAGTAAAAACATGCCTTGCATGTACTAACGTGTACTTATGAGAATAATTAGTCAGCAACGGCAAATGAAGAAGAGGATACAAAGCTTTAATTTGGAGTTTTGGACCATGTTTGATTTGGAGACAAACCTTGGTACACATACTCATAGTTAGTTTGCACTGAAACCGATGCCCTTGCACTGTGTAATTGTTATATGTTCATTTTTAAATATGTTGAGGCGTTATGATTTTTTCTGTCGAATAAGGCATGTTTTGGGCTTTGCCTCTCATATGTTTTCCGAGGGAGATTCTCTTTGATTATTTTTACTGGATGGACTCTTTTATTGTTGTTACCTTCTCAAGGAAAAAGGTTAACACAACCAAATATGTTAAACTGTTGACAAAAACTCAGTATCTTGCATAGTACTTGTATTGGTGGTGTGGTAGCGTGTTTATATATATCCTTTAGATAAACAATTGACAATTTCATACAGCTCAAAGATAATATATTTCTAACTATATAAATCCAGGCATCTATATGTAGTCTCCCCTTTGGGAATCATGCATCCAAAACCCTCTACCTATAGCAGTTAATGCAATGGATACAAATATATATATAACAACGTAAATATATATTCTAACCATAAATCCATATGTAGGCATGTAGCATCCTCTCTACTTTGATAACCATAGTATATTATTAATGCAATGGGTGCAAATAATCTCGTAAGCTCTTGACTCAGATGGCAACAAATTAAATGATCAACACCCACAATGGAAGGAATGGAGCACAAACAATTTCCCCACAAATTAAGAGCGCCAAACCACACGATCGGATTTGCTCTATCTAATCATGGATTCCTCTCATTAATTTGTTACTACTCCTACATGCAAAACTTTCCTATAAATACACATATGCACTATGATCCACAAAACATCTCATATCATACTGATTATCATCCACCGAGAGTGGACGACATGGCCTCCTCATCCCCTAGTGTGACCGTCATCTTTGTATTCGTGCTTCTATTCGTAGGCACTTCCAGTGAGGTCGATGCAGCAGAGCCACCCGTCGATCCCTCGTTTCCCATATGCAAGACTGTCATCGACGCTGGCAACCAATCCCCTTCGATATGAACTTTTGCATGGAGGCTCTCAACTCCGACATTCGGGCCAAGTATGCCGACAACCGGACCCAAGACGCCGACGACTACCAGAAATCCGCCATCATTGTCGTGAACCTCCTAACCGCCAACGCCACGAGTACAGCAACGCAGATCGGCAATCTGCTCGAGAAGGAAAACACCGTAGAAGGTCCCATGAAGTGGTGCCTGCAATCGTGCCGAGCTTCTGTACGGTAGCATAGTGCAGATGCAGCCTAAATGCTGGGATTTAGTCTGGGACTTCATGTACGATGAGGCGAAATCTTGCTTGGACCAAGCGGCGAGGGAGACGGAGCTGTGCGAGGCTGAGTTCGTCAGGCGTCATGTGATCTCAGCATTGGCGGTAGAGAACGATTGCGCATTCAAGCTGGCGAGGCTTTCATGGGCTTTGGTCGATTTTGCTAGTCTCTGAGAAAATCGATCTTAATTTGTTGTTGTTACCATTGCTATATCTGTTAGACCATCAAGTTCCTGATACTTTACATCCAAATGCATGTGTCATAACAATGGTGTATCCTTAATCCTTATCAAATAAGATTAGAATGATCTCGATTAGTAAGAAGCTTATTACAAGTTTGCTGTCTTGGTGTGATCTTGATCAGTAATCTCAACCAATAGGAAGAATCCGTGTACTAATTCACTTGTCTCTGAAATATTCTAACCATAAATCCATCTATAGCATCCTCTACTTTGATAACCATATATATTATTAATGCAATGGGTGCAAATCTTGTAAACTCACGACCGAGATGGCAGCAAATGATCAATGATCAGCATCCACAATGGAAGGAATGAAGTGCAAACAATTTCCCCACAAATTAATGCCAATATAGCTCAAAGCTAATTAGAGAAACAATTAACAATTTGATATATCTCAAAGCTAATATATATTTTATGGTCTCATGGGAATCATCCAAAACCATCTACCTGTAACAATTAATGCAATGGACACAAAGATAACAACACGTAAATATTCTAACCATAAATCCATCTATAGCATCATCAACTTTGATAACCATATATATTATTAATGTGATGGGTGCAAATCTTGTAAACTCACGACCGAGATGGCAGCAAATATGATCAATGATCAGCATCCACAATGGAAGGAATGGAGCCCAAACAATTTCCCCACAAATTAATGCCATACCAGACGATCAGATTTGCTCTATCTAATAATGGATTCCTCTCATTAATTTGTTACCATGTACTCCTATATGCAAAACCTGCCTATAGATACACGTGTGCACTATGCTCCACAAAACATCTCATATCATCCATCGATTAGCATAGCAATATCGACAATCCACCGAGAGTGGACATGATCTCATCCCCCTATTCCTTTAGCAGTGTGAGCGTCATCTTCCTCATTGCGCTCCTATTTGCGGCCACTTCCACATGTGAGGTCGATGCAGCAGAGCCGCCCGTCGATCCGTCGTTTCCCATATGCAAGACCGTCATCAACGCTGGCAACCAATCCTTCGATATGAACTTCT
Source organism: Cenchrus fungigraminus (assembly GCA_036936925.1). Classification (NCBI taxonomy): domain Eukaryota; kingdom Viridiplantae; phylum Streptophyta; class Magnoliopsida; order Poales; family Poaceae; genus Cenchrus; species Cenchrus fungigraminus. Next base: position 187,724,022 of record CM072769.1, read on the forward strand.
GCATGGAGGCTCTTGATATGAACTACCGGAAATTCGCCATCATCGCCGTGGACCTCCTAACCGCCAACGCCACGAGAACAGCAGGAAAGATCTTCCATCTGCTCAAGAACTTCGGTCATGCCAACACCACGAGCAAAGCAGCAATGAAGTGGTGCCTGCAGTCATGTCGAGCGATGTACGGTAGCATATTGTCGATGCAGCCTAGATGCAGGGATTTAGTCCGGGACTTCAGGTACGATGAGGCGAAATCTTGCTTGGGCCAAGCGGCGAGGGAGACGGAGCTATGCGAGGCTGAGTTCGCCAGGCATGAAGTGGTCTCAGCATTGGCAGTAGAGAACGATTGCGCATTCAAGCTGGCGAGGCTTGCATCGGCCTTGCTCGATCATGCCTGAGAAAATCGATCTGTTACCATTGCTATGTCTGTTAGACCATCAGGTTGCTGATACTTTACATCCAAATGCATGTGTCGTAACAATGGTGTATCCTTAATCCTTATCAAATAAGGTGAGCATGATCTCGACCAGTATTCTCAACCACTAGGAAGAATCCATGTACTAATTCAATTATCTCTGAAATGGAGAAAATAGCAGGATGAATTCATTTTCTTGGACAGTTAACAAAATTCAAGAATCCATGTACTGATTTAATTATCTCCGAAAAGGATAAAAGAGCAAAATGAATCCATGTACTGCGTCAATAACAAAGAAAATGAATTCATCCTGTCAGTTAAAAGGCATCAAAACCCAATGTGCTATAGCCATCAATAAAAATGAGAAAGCAGAACAACACCATATCTACAAAAAAAAGGGAAAGTTTCGGTGAGGGGTTCAATTCCTCTATCTCTTCAGCATACAGTTCTTTCGTTCTTTCAGCGGGGACAAGTTTCGGTGAGGGGTTCAATTCTTCTGTCTCTTCAGCATAAAGTTCTTTCGTTCTTTCAGCAGCGACAAGAAAAAAAATAAGCAAAAAAATTCAACTGTCTGAGCCCAGGTTCGAACTGGGGACCTTTAGTGTGTGAGACTAACGTGATAACCAACTACACCACCCAGATAATCTGATGAAATCGCTGTATATCATATTTCTTAAAAGAAGGAGAATATATTAGGATGAAATGTGAAAATTCAGTTTTTGTGCGAAGCATGATCCAAATCCTCATCCTCATCTAGTTGGGAATAATATGAGGCAACAAGTTAACTGCCCTCCTCGGAACAGCTATGTAAATTAAAGGTAAACCGGATGGGTCTTTTTGTGTTGTACCGAATGAATTCTCAGGTCCTAGTACTGTATGAGCTCTAACTAGCTCAAAATACAAACAGGCCCTCTTGAACATTTACCAGAAATCTCTCTCTCCACAGGAACACTCACTCCTCTTCAACATAACGGCATGGCTTTCGTGCTCGGGTGGATGGATGACCGTGTTCATTTAATCTGAGCCTTAATCTCTTCGACCATGGGCTGCTAGTTTCTGATGGGCCTCAGTCATACATTGCCGGGGCTTGATTATCTGTTTTTCCCCCCTAAAAAAAGAGGTTTGTTTCGGTACACAATACCACTCAGCGGTAGTACGGTGGTATTATCGGTTTTTTATTATGGGTAAAATGGTAATTTGCTCGATGTATATTATTTGGAAAAAAATTTCTCCTCCCTCCATTCACCCTGTCACCCGTGACGCACATTTCATTTCATATATTACAACAATATCACTTTGCATTTCGATAATACCCGTATACTACTCATACCACCTATGAATACCACCCATACCACACAAAAAAACTGGTGGTACATAATTAATCTCAACCGTCGGATCCTTACACATAGATCTTTTTTTATTACATACGAGTCCTTTTCAACCGGTGGTACAGAGTGGTATTGTGTACCGAAAAACCTCTAAAAAATGACGCTTCTTCGCTATTCTGCAGGCACCGTTTAGTTCAGTGAATTTTTGGTGAAAGTGGTGAAAATTTTGCATTGGAAGTGTGTCCTGTGAGACGTGACACGGTCTGCGATGCGAAAATTTTTGGTACTTTTGGGAAACTAAACAGGGCCTGAGGGAGGGTAAATCACGTGGCATTACGAAGCTTGTAAAGTAAGCAAACGTCAAGTGAAGGTACGTACCAGCACCGACAAACTAAAATACTGTTAGTTATTATAATCAATCAATTATGATGATCATCATAAAGCCTACCAAGCATCAACGCGTGGCGTCAGAGCAAATTCAGGCGACGGGTCAACTGATCGAGCTATCTAATTAAATTAAATTCAACAACAACTCAGACGCAACGTTGTTATTACAAAGGCGGCAAGCTGAAAATGTTTTCCTGTGGTTGCTACGAAATTATGCTAAATAAATAAAACCCTTTGCTTAAATAGTTATCTCACATGTACAACAGACTGGGACTAATGTTTCAGAAAGAAGTAAGCATGGCACTAGGATAGGAGGTATCCATAATCAAAGTTTCGGTCAACTTGTATAGCTCCTTTTGGGCCAAAAAAATGTATTCAGACGCAAGCTTTTTACTAGTACTCCGTAGTATACAATACTCCAGCAAAGTGCCCGTTGTTGTAAACTTGACACTCGTTTAGACAAAAGACAAGCCACCTCTTGGAAACTGAAATCACGGCGAATTAACCAATTTGCGTAGGACAGGGGAAACTGAAAAGGAGTGAAATGAAGCAAAGTGGGGGCAGAGAGAGATCTGGGGGTGAAACAAAATAAAAGGCGAAACGAGCTCTCACGCACACATCACCTGCGGTGCGGGCGGCGTTCGTCTTCTCTTCCCCGAGCCCGATTACCTGCGCGGCGGTGGCGGTGGCGGTGGCGCCCACCCAAATCTCAGATCAAAACACCACACCGGAGGTCCGAGGCTTCTTCGGAGCAATCGACCGCCGCCCAGAGCTCCACCCGCCGCAGGCAGAGGCAGGTAATCGCTCTCGCCTCCCCCCACCCTTCCGCTATTTCCTCCCCCCGTGTGCCCCGCCGGCCTCTGCGCGCTCGTAGCCGCGGTGTCCATGGACGGAGGACGAGCTACACTCGGACGGAGTCCAGAGTCCGTGGTTGCGTCTTCATTTCCTTTGGGTGCCTGCTTGCCTGGTGGGTGTTTGATGCAATGCCTAGCCTTCTAGGCACCAAATGGGTGATGATTCCACCTGACGGAGTTTTTTGCTTGCTCTCCCTGTGATGCAGAGAATGCACAAGCAACGTTTGCATCGGTTATTCAGTTTTCGTAATCCTTGTGTAATCACTTGACCTTTGCCGGAAGTCCGAGTCCCAGGCATAACTTGCTAGCAACTTGGAAAAAAAAATGTGTATTGCTCTCTGTATACATGTATTTATGCCTACTTTTTTTAAGACAATGATGTATTTATGCCTACTGGGCACGCACAACAGTTTGATCCGTTTATAGTCATCTTGTGCAATTGTTACCTGCGCATTTGCTCGCGTATGACTAATCACTTCACTTTCTGCAGCTCAAGCCTGGATTCCTGGATCTGATGGTGTCGGTCTCTTGGAGATTGTAATTCAGCGTGGTGAATCGAAACCGTGCAAGTAGATATGACTTCTCTGAACAAATCTGACAAGAAGGCGGCCCTCGACTTTGCGGCATGGAGTTTCAACGTTACAACATCCGTTGGAATCATCATGGTCAACAAAGCTTTAATGGCTACATACGGATTCAGTTTTGGTATTGTCTGTGCTTAACTTAGGAACAGTTCAGTCTCCTAGTTCTTGTAACTGTGCTAATGGAACCTAAATTTAATTTCAAGGAAAACGATTCATACTTCAATTCAAGTGACGAATATTCTTCTGTCAGTAAAATTTTAATTTTAAATGCCAACGTACCAAAGTGTTGACCATGTTTTCTCTCTTAACTATTGAAAGAATAATCTCAAGACAAACTTATAAAGTGCTCTGACTAGTGGGCATTTCTACCGAACCTGAAAGCTACACTCTTATAGACTTCATTGGTGTATTTTGGCAATGTGTCTTGCTGTGCCTTAATGGCCTTCACCAAAGTAATAGAAACATGATTATTAATTTCTTATACTGTATGTTACGTAGTTGCATGTTCTACCATATCCTGCACCTTCTCAACAAAATGTACATGGGCACTTGGATATATCTCCTGTCATGTTCTTAAATGCAATTTCTTTCTTTTGCAGCCACAACATTAACTGGACTTCATTTTGTGACTACCACACTGATGACAATAGTATTTCGGTGGTTAGGCCTGAGCCAGCCCTCCCACTTACCGCTAGCAGATCTGATTAAATTTGTGATATTTTCAAACTTGTCCATTGTTGGGATGAATGTGAGCTTGATGTGGAACTCTGTTGGCTTTTATCAGGTGAGTGGATTTTTCAGTAGCTAAACTCTGTGCCTTTAAATTGTTATTAACAACTGAGTTCATTATTTTCCCTTGTTCAGATTGCAAAGCTGTGCATGATACCTGCCTCATGTCTTCTGGAGGTTGTCTTTGATCATGTACATTATTCCCGGGACACAAAGCTGAGCATAATGGTTGTGCTGACAGGAGTTGCAGTTTGCACGGTTACCGATGTCAGTGTGAATGCAAGAGGTCTGATTGCGGCTGTTATAGCTGTTTGGAGCACAGCTTTCCAACAATACGTAAGTTTGATCACCTTCATATGCTGATTTCTTATATGTCAGCTCCCCAGTAAGATTGCTTGCCATAACTGATTGTCTGCTTCTGTTTGCAATGAACTTTATGTCACATACATTTGCAAAGGACAGTATTGAAATATGGCACTACAGTGACAGTGATGCTTGTTAATTCTTCAAAATTATGAATAATCAGCAGTTGCTGATATAGCTCTTTTTTTCCTAGACACCAATTAGGATATAGCTATTCACTATACAATGTCCTCCTGATACCAATGCTTGTTCTTTACACAAGCTATAACTCCATTTCCGTAAAGTGGGCATATGATTTTCATTTAATTTCACAACTTTGGCATTCTTCTACGATTCAAGTGCCCATGCTGCCCAAGTGCCCAACATTTTTCAGTAATTGTTCATTGGCACACTTTCAATCTCTCCAAAGACCAAGTATTAAACTATAGTGACAGTGATGCTCCTTAGTTCTGCAAAGTTGTGAATAATTAGCAGTTTCTGATATAGCTCCTTTTTTTTCTCTCTCTAGACATCAGGATATAGCTACTGACCATGCCAGTTGCCAGTATTGGTATTTTCCATGTTTTGACTGTTAGATTGATACCATGTTCTCATGATACCACTGCTTTATCATTAGACAAGTTATAATTCCATTTCCGAAATGTATAAGCATGGTTTCATTTAATTTCACAACTTTGGCATTCTTATACTATTTCCCCACCCTTGCTGCCCAGAGTTTTGAGTAATAACTGTTTTATTTGCACTGCATATTTAATTATTTATGGACTTCGTTCCTATCATGTACCAGATTACAAGGGGCACAATTCTGATTCTTTTGTATTTTCTACTCATTTTGTAGTACGTTCATTTTCTCCAAAAGAAGTATGCTCTGAACTCGTTCAACCTCCTGGGCCACACTGCTCCAGCCCAAGCAGGGTCCCTCCTGCTAGTGGGACCATTTGTCGATTACTTGTTGACAGGCGAAAGGGTGGATCACTTCAATTTCTCATCTCTTTCTCTGGTAAGGGCAGTCTCATAAGACCAACTATGTCTTCCTTCAACTGTCATCCTTTTGCTGGATAAGAATCATTTGACTGTCATTTTCACCGAAGCTTTTTCTTGCTTGTGCAGTTTTTCCTCACACTCTCATGCTTCATCGCCATTGGTGTCAATCTGAGTCAGTTCATCTGCATCGGGCGGTTCTCTGCTGTATCCTTCCAAGTCCTGGGTCACATGAAGACTGTGCTTGTTCTGTCCCTTGGGTTTCTCTTCTTTGGCAAGGAGGGCCTGAACCTTCAGGTAGTCCTCGGGATGGTCCTCGCTGTTCTCGGAATGATCTGGTACGGAAATGCATCTGCTAAACCAGGAGGCAAAGAAAGGCGCAGCATCCTGCCGGTGAGGTCTACAAGTCTCAAGGGAAGTTCAGAAGAAACGGATGGTGCCGAGAAATAGTCTTGATGTCTGACTCCAACTGATATGGGGAATTTTCCTGTGAGATTAAAATTTCTGGTGACGCGAGTACATCACAAAAATGGAAACTCTGGTCTTATGTTTGCAGCAGAAAGGGGAACTCTTGTTCCCGTCTAGAAACTCAGGATCGTTATAGTTATACAGGTATACAGTAGTAAAGATTCATTTTCTGGCTCTCTCTGAATCATTTGTAGCGAGGGGAATGACACATGTGACTATGTGAGGCTTCAAGACACCTTTACCCCAGGATATAGTGGTTTCTTTTTTTTAGAAAAAAAACATAACCTTGTGTACGGCATGCGAATTTGTTCTGATTACTGCATGAGGTTGTTGAATTGCAGTAGCTAAGATTGAAGCTACAGGTGTTGGCGGTTCAAATATGTTGTTTAAATCTTGTACACAAACAATGATGGCCATTCGTGCACTCTGTTTCATTTTCTAGCTAGCTGGCTACGGATAGAGCTGAAAGATGCTCGTGAATCTCAGAAGAGGCTTTGCCTCGTACTGACTGAATCCTGCATCTATGAATATAGCGCTCCTTGCCTGATGTTACAGCCATCATCAGCAGGTCCAACGACACCTTGCAAGGAGAGGCAACAATTTCCCTCCAGCTGGTTCTCCCGTTTCTGGGAGCAGATAGCCTTCTTGCACTGAGTTACGATCTTCACGCACACCTCGTCGCTCCAGTCATGCATTATGTTCTGCATGCAAAAAATTGAGATTACTTCATCAATGGAAGACGGCTCATGATTGTAATTATGCAAACGCTCAACAATTACTTGATCAGGTTTGCATTTTTTTCCTCTCTCCTTTGCAAACCCAAGGAAATATACTATATTCATCAAATGTTGCTATCTCCTTGTTGCTATCACTACACATATTTTAAGGCCACCTAAGTTGTAAAGTCTTAGTTTTTCTCACAAGATGTATTAATTTAATTTTAGAATTGCATCATCCTTTTCCATTTCCCACCATTTTTACATTCTAGCTTCGTGTTTCTAATTTTGTTTATTTGGTTGGTTCAGCTCATTCGATAATCATCCACACAAACTAATAACTCCACATTTTTTGGTGTTCACTTGATTTTTTTACAAACAAATTGGCCATGAACATGTCACAAAATACATACAAGTTTTTACAAAAAGGCTTTATTTATATTTTTATTCTCTTCGGTTACAGTTGGTATATATTGCAGTTTATATGCGACTTGGAGAAAAGGATTAATGCTGAAGGAATATTTGGTGCACCAGTTTTTTGTAAAAGTTGAGAGCTAATGTGGCCTAAAAAAAGTTGAGAGTTAATGTTGTTTAGCAAATCCATAGACAAATGTAACAGAACACCAAAAATGAAACCCCATTACATAAATCAAGAGAAGGAATAATCTGCATCATCATCATCAACAACAATAACCTTTAAGTCCTGATCTGCATCAAAACCGCAATTCTCAAAGACTACATGTGCTGATAACATTGGCATCATTTAAGAAGAATCAATAACTCATAAATTATAGATGGAAATCTACTGTGCAGCAGAAGAAACATCTCATATATTTGTTTTAACTAGATGTAACAGCTTCACAATAAACAGTTCTGTTGTGGTTCAAGTCTCATTGTTTGACGAGATTTTGTGCAAATATTTCAAATATATTAGCACGTGAACTATATAGTTTAATATGGGTCACATTTGCTATCTCCAAGCAAGAAAGGAAAAGAAACAAGAAATAGGGTGGAACCATACTGCTCCAGCCCAAGCAGGGTCCCTCCTGCTAGTGGGACCATTTGTCGATTACTTGTTGACAGGCGAAAGGGTGGATCACTTCAATTTCTCATCTCTTGCTCTGGTAAGGGCAGTCTCATGAGACCAACTATGGCTTCCTTCAAGTGTTGTCCTTTTGCTGGATCAGAATCATTTGGCTGTCATTTTTACCGTAGCTTTTCCTTGGTTGTGCAGTTTTTCCTCACACTCTCATGCTTCATCGCCATTGGTGTTAATCTGAGCCAATTCATTTGCATCGGGCAGTTCTCTGCCGTATCCTTCCATGTCCTGCGCCACATGAAGACCGTGCTCGTTCTCTCCCTTGGGTTTCTCTTCTTTGGCAAGGAGGGCCTGAACCTTCAGGTAGTCCTTGGGTGGCCCTTGCTGTTCTTAAAATGATCTGGTACGGAAACGCATCTGCTAAACCAGGAGGAAAGAAAGGCGCAGCATCCTGCCGGTGAGGTCCACGAGTCTCAAGGCAAGTTGAGAAGCAACGGATGGTGCCGAGAAATAGCCTTGATGTCTGACTCCAACTGAGATGGGGAATTTCTTTGTGAGATTAAAACTTCTGGTCTAGAAACTCTTGTTCCCGTCTAGAAACTCAGGAATTTCTCTTTGCCGAGAAAGAGGATAGTTATACAGTAGTGAAGATTCATTTTCTGGTTCTCTGAATCATTTGTAGCGAGGGGAATGACACATGTGACTGTGAGGCTTCAAGACAGCTTTACCCCAGGAGAGAGAGAGAGAGAGAGAGAGATATATATATATATATATATATATATATATATATATATATATATATATTAAAAAACATAACCTTGTGTATGCCATGCGAATTTGTTCTAATCACTGCATGAGATTGTTGAAATTCAGTAACAAAGATTATTGAAACTACAGGTGTTGACGGTTCAAATACCGCGTTTAAATCTTACACAAACAATGATGGGCATTCGTGCCCTCGATCTGTTTCACTTTCTAACTAGCCTAGCTACCTATAACTACGGATAGAGCTGAATGATAGACATGAATCCCAGGAGAGGCTTGGCCTCGTAGCGGCTGAATCCTGCGTCCATGAATATCTTGCGCCACTCGGTTTCATCGCGCTCCTTGCCCGGCAAGACGGCCATCATCAGCAGGTCCAACGAGACCTGGGCTTCAAACATGGCCTTGAAAGGAGAACCAACAATTATGTCCATTATGATCACTTTGCCTCCACCGTCTGGTTTCTGGGAGCAGATAGCCTTCTTGCACTGAGTGAGGATCTTCACGCACACCTCGTCACTCCAGTCATGCATGATGTACTGCATGGATTAGCAGCATACAACAAGTTAGAATTATATTTCAGATCATCATTGTAACTTTATAAGTATATGCAGTGTGCTTAACAATTACCTTAAGGAATACAACGTCAGCTGGTGGGATGTACTCCATCATATCACCTGGGATGTACTCAACTAGTGTGGCATCATCATCAGCTGACGATATGCTGCTGATGACATGAGGAAGGTCCAGCACCTTGCACCTGACATGCGGGAAAGCCCTGGCGATGGCCTTGGCGGCGGCGCCGATCCCTCCCGCGACGTCCACCAGCGAGTTCACGCCGGCGAACAGCGCTTCCCCACGCTCGCCAGAAATGGCAAACTTGAGCGCGACACGGCTGTCGGCTTCCATCCCGGCGTTAAACACCTCGTTGAAGCGCGGGTCGGAGCGCGCGACGTCCCATGGACCGACGCCGCCGAACGCCATCTTGAACGGCGTCTCGGCTCCGTCGTCCTCGCCGCAGCCGATGAACCAATCCGGCAGGTACTGCGCCGCCGTGACGTGGTACTTGGTGGTTTGCGAGAGCACGAATGGAGACAGGCTCGTGCAACCGTTCACCGCGGCGTCGTCCACGAGGAGGCGGGACACAGGCGTGAGGCGGTAGGCATCGGCGTCAGAGTCGTGAGCGAGGATGCCTGTGGCTGCGAGAAACCTGATGAGGCGAGGCAGGTATGGCTTCCTGTGTGCGGGTACGGGGAGTAAGGCGACGAGGTCGGGCAGCGAGGCCGCGCCGCCACGGCTGTGGATGGCGTTGGGTATCCCCAGTTTGACAGCGCAGTCTAGAGCCGTGGACTTGAGGTAGCCGTAAGTGAGGTTCCACAGCTCCACACGTGCTTGCACAAGCTCCTCCTCCGCAATAGCAGCCGACGTCGTCATCATGGCCATATGAACTCTCTCAAGCCTTGGACACGAACCTAGATCATAAAAGTAAGACAAGATCCATATGCATGCATCTAAGGAATTCAAATGAGAGCAAAACAAGATCTATATATGCTTGCATCTAAATAATTCAAATGGGAGTAAAACAAGATCCATATATATGCATGCATCTAAATAATTCAAACGAGAGCAAAACAAGATCCATGAATCTAAATAATTTAAATGAGAGCAGAACAAGATCCATACATGCATCTAAATAATTCAAACGAAAGTAAAACAAGATCCATGCATCTAAATAATTCAAATGAGAGCATAACAAGATCCATGCACGCATCTAAATAATTCAAACGAGAGCAAAACAAGATCCATGCATCTAAATAATTCAAACGAGAGCAGAACAAGATCCATGCATGTATCTAAATAATTCAAATGAGAGCAGTACAAGATCCATGCACGCATCTAAATAATTCAAACGAGAGCAAAAACAAGATCCATGCATCTAAATAATTCAAACGAGAGCAAAACAAGATCCATGCACGCATCTAAATAATTCAAACGAGAGCAAAACAAGATTCATGCATCTAAATAATTCAAACAAGAGCAGAACAAGATCCATGCATGCATCTAAATAATTCAAAAAAGAGCAAAACAATATCCATGCATGCATCTAATAATTCAAACGAGAGCAAAACAAGATCCAAGCATCTAAATATAGTTCTAGATGACAACACAGAAATAGAAATGGGGAATACATAAAGAACTGACGAGCAATGGTAGAGGCCGGAGGGAGGAGTGGAGGTCTCACGTTGCAAGATTCTTCACTGCAAGCCGTCGCCAGGAGGTCTCTTCACGAAGAAAGGAGTGCTCGCCGCCGACCGCCAGGCGTTGGAAATGTTGCAGCGCCGGCGAAGGTGGGGAGTGGGGAATATATATATATATATATATGTTGGGGAGGTTCTAGCTAGGGTTCGGGAGGTACAAGTGGTGTGGGAGTAGGTAGGAGCGGCTTTGGGCCGAGCGAGTTACTGGGCCGTCTGGCCGTTTTCTGCTGCATCGAGCGAATTACTGCTGCGCCTGCCTGTCCAAGGACCTCGCCGATCGAGAACAACCCCGGCGCCCGCGTCCTGGTGGTGTGTGCTCCCAGACTGATCCCGCTCTCGCTGCACGGCCCCTCACGTCGGGAACCTCGTCGGCCAGGCCATCTTCGGCGATGCCGCGTGCGTGCTGGTCATGGGGACCGGCCCCGTCGCCGCCGGCGAGCGCGCCGTGTTCGAGCTGGCGTGGACGTCGTCGCAAGAGATCGTGCCGGGGGACTCACGGAGGGGAACACGCGCCATGAGGCAGTACGGGCAGGGGATGCGCACCGCCGGGATGGCCTGAATGAGGGATCCTCCTCCGGGACTATATATGGTAGAAGGTGTACAAATTTAGGATGCGTTCCATCTTCTTCTTTCTATTTCGACACGACTTTCTTCATCGTCGGACGGACAACGCATGAATATGTTCTGATGCTTTATATACTTCAAATTATTAACTCTGATGCTTATAACATGCCGATAAGTTTTTAAGATTTCAACACCATACATATATGTTCAATTCTGACATGTAAACTGAGCTTACGGAAACTATGACACTCTAAATAGATTGCCCAATACATAAGGCGCAAGCGGATGACCTGCCGACATGCTACCTACACAGCTTATAGCGGATCACGGCAGCTACCCCTGCATGCCAGTGGTGGTTCAGGGAGACATCGTCGATCACGATGGCGCTGGCACGGTCTTGTCCCCAGCGACAGAGGCAGCCGGGGGGGCAAGAGGGGCTCGAGCCCCCCCTACAGCTCCCAGACGCGACCGGGGAAGAGGAGCGCAGCGTAGGGATTGTGCGCGAGATTAGCCTCTCTCTCTCTCTCTCTTCATGCATGGTTTCAACACACGATTGAATCTTCGTCACCATTGGATTAGTTTAGACGACGGCGCCAAGACCTATAGCTCAGAGATGAGATGACTCGAGTTGAGCTCTCTGAACGAGCGACTAATTAATAATCGAGCAGTCATAAGTGTCTGCTGACCTCGTGATCTTTTAATTCCGCGTACAAGCAAATCCTTTTTCTGGATACGCACTGCATGCCATTGATTGATTTTTTTTTTTTGAAGACCACCATTGATTGATTTGAACTTGAGTTCTGAATCTACACATGGTATGATGATAAGCAGTCCTGCTGGTGGCTGCCTGGCTAACTCCCAAATCTACAGTGATGCCTTGTTTAATTTACGTCGTCTGCTCGTCACTGCCTTCTCGCGACCTCGCGCCGTCTCCCGTCGTCCCAACCTCAATCCTTTCTCCGACTCTCCCGGTCTCCTGCCGTCTCCGCGACTCTGCCTCTCCGGTCGGCCGGTCCCTGTTAATTCTCTCTCCCTCCGGTCTATCAGGCGCAGCTCCGTGCCCAAGCGGGCACCGGCCGGCGGGAAGCCCGCACGGCGCACGCCGTAGGCCGCAGCGGCGCAAAGCTCGAGGGCGAGCCGCGAGCGCCGAGCGGCACAACGTCAGGCGGCCATGAGCACACGAGCAGCAGGCAGCACCGCAGCAGCCAGCAGGTGATTTTTTTCAGCCCCTCCTAAAATTTTTCCTGGCTCCGTCTCTGCTTGTCCCCATGTGATGGTGGTAGAGTTTGGTGCACAAGTGGTGGTTTTGGAGTGCTTGGGTACACTACCGGAATCGCTACCTTTGCTGAGAGCAAGATGCTCTCGGGAAAGGCTCATTTCCCCTCGGCAAAAGGCACTCGGCATAGCGGGGCCGGTAAAGGTCTCTTTGCCGAGAGTCACGTCAGACCCTCTCGACACACGTGTGTCGCGAGGGCAGATGGCTCTCGGCAAAACCATTTTCATAAAACAAAAAAAAATACAGGATGTTGGGCCTGCGGGCCCACCGGCCAGGCAGCACGGCCCCCGCGGGCTGCCGCCACCACCAGCACCACCACTGCCGCCGCCGTCACCGCCGTCGCCACCACCACTGCCCACCGCCACCACCACCACCACCCGCCAACACCGCCACCTGCACTGCCACCCCCAACACCAACACCAACACCACGGTCGGATCCAGAAAAATGCAGGAGAGAGAGGGAGGGAGGGAGAACCCGGATCCGCCGCCGCGCCGTGTCCGCCGCCGTGCCGGGAGGAGGCCGCGCCGAGAGGAGGGAGGACGCCGCGTCAGGAGGACAGAGGACGCCGGATCTGCCGCCACACCGGATCCGCCGCCGCGCCTGGAGGAGGTATATCAACAGAAACACATATGTCGTGTGCCATTCAAAAAATACATAACAATTATATTATACATCATAGGTGCAAAAGCATCGAACATGCTCCACGATAAGAAGGCCACTAACATCACCCATGTAGAAAACAGTAAACAACAATATGGGAGATATTAATAAGTTTGTTGGGATGCATGGCAGCAGTGAGTTATAACTTTGTTGATAATTATTTCATTGTTGCACTCACAAAACACATACATACAGGTCATTTGCAAATAATATCTTCAAGGCACCTTTCATGGGTCAAAGTTAATGATAAAGTGTATTCAAAATACAACATGATGTTTTTTCACAGCAATATTGATGAAAAGGATAAAAATGTATCATATGTCCAGTAAGATAAATAATAATTTAACCATATCCCTCATAACGCCAGATCTCAACAGTGCATATAGAAATGTTGGTTCCTTCAACCTCCCAGCAGAGTGATGAGGAGGGAGGACCAACTGAATGAGTGCTTGGATTACTAGAATGCTCGTCATGGGGATATACAATGCATTGGCAACATACAAACGAAAATATAAAGAGAAATTCTGAAAATACATCAACATGATACAAAGAGAAAAGAAAAAGACATTCTGCCAACATGTCACAATGCAATTACCAAATTCATCTAGCTTTATCAGCTACGCGGAACATTTTGAAATCTGAATGAAGTAGAATGCATCTCGACTTATTTTGCAGATAAGCTTTTCCCTTTTTCAAGACAACATTCAATGGAGTAGGCCAAGAACATATGATCAAACATGACTAGTTGTGTCAGCAGAAAACACATGTGTCATTTGCTAATTTGACATTTTTAACTAGACAATGTCGGCTTTTTATGTCCGGCAGCCTACCAAGGGGGTACCCGAGATATAGTAGATTGTGCGGTGGGGGATCGCGAGACCTGGAACCCGAAGGTTAAAGTGAGGACACGAGACACAAATTTATACAGGTTCGGGCCGCCGAGATAGCGTAATATCCTACGTCCTGTTTGTGGTGTTGTATATTGTGCCCTGCACTTGGGTGTTGAGGTATTGCCTCATGATGTCTGTCCTCCTAGGTACTCCGACCCTCTTTTATATAGTTCAGAAGGCGGGTTCCTAGTCGGTTACAAGATAGGAGTCCAGATTGGATTACACGGTACGAGTCCTAGTAGGATTAGGATTACATGAGAATTCTAGTAGGAGTTCGTCTTCTTCCTTCAAAGTAGGTACCCGGGGTGTATACCCGACAGACAGTATGAAAAAATCCAGGTGCCTCAACATGCATCAATAGCTTTTCCATAGTCAATCATTTTAACAGGAATTTGATGTCTTGATAAGAATTCAATTGCAACTAAGGTGGTTACTTCTGTTGTCCTAACACTAGCCGGGGACCTCATCTGCTAGGTACATTTGCAGCATTTGGCCTCAATGTGATGCAATGTAATATGGAATTCGTAATGACTTTCAAGCAACTTAGTACTGCTATATTGTGATACTGTTTGTTTTGTAGACCACACAACTATCATATTTTATGGTCCATAAAATTGAAGCACTCGAATACCTATCATAATCCCAACTTCTTACTTCAACCTAATTGTGCTTAGATTTTTGTCCTAGTGCAAAACTGATGTAGAATCGAAATTTTGTTCCGAATTATGACAATATCTGAATTATATGAAGTTATTTGGTTCACTACAATAACATGTGATTAGTTCTGCCCTTTGATGGGGTTAAGCTCACCTATGGAACTTGAAAGTAGGGGTGGGCACTTTGAACCTGAAAACCGAACCGAACCCAAATAACCCGAATTGTCGGTCTATTCGGGGTTCGGGTTTGGTCCTGATAATTTTATAATTCAAAATTCGGGTTCGGTTTCGGTTCCTATGGTCTATAACCCGAATAGACCGGATAACCTGAAATTCAATATAATTGTGTATTTTCAATCAGACTATCAACGTTACAACTTTGTGTTTTAAAATATTTTATTTTTTTTACATGAACTTGTTAGTTACTTACTTCCGTGGAGTAGTCCTTAAATCCATAAACTTGAAATGAGTTGGGAATTTCAATTTCTACCATAGAATTTTGAAATGTGACAAGGATACCTATCAAAATTTGGGTAATTTGGTGGACCGAATAGACCGAACCGAAATAATCGGTCTATTCGGGTTCGGTTCCTATTATGTATTTCTAAAATTTCGGTCCTCATTTTTTAAAACCTGAAATTTTCAAACACCGAATAGACCGAACCGAAATGACCGAATACACCGAATGCCCACCCCTACTTGAAAGACCAAAAATTCTCAAACAAGCAAACTTTTATAAATTTGATAGTGTTACCACCTTTCTGAAATCACCTATTTAATGTATGCATGCCAAAAAATGAAAATGAAACAAAAAACAACAAGCAATTGTTACCAGCTTTGTCGAATCACCTTTAATATGCATGCATGCCAAAAACAAAAACGAAACAAAAAACAACCAAGCAAATGAAGATAATCGAAAAAAGTTCAAGCCATTGATGGCTTAGGGAATTGCAGCAAGAACTGTATGGTAGGAGTGATTAGCAAACATGCTTACATTTCTAGTTGTATGAAATTGTTACGGATGAAAAATTGCCTTGAGTGCTCACTGAAGTGTTTTATTGTACAATTATGATATTGCTATTGTTTACTAAAACACCAAAATATTTAGTCCTAAATCTACTTTTCTTTATGTTCCAGTTTGTGATGATCGGGTTCCAGAGCTTGATTTGAGGAGAACATTTGTATTACCCGTTCTCGTAATATTTTCCGAGTTGCAAAAGTAATCCATCAATACAGAGTGTAGAAAATATTTTGTGCCACTGTTCTTTGTTATATATTTAGTCTTCATGAATTAGTGACAATCGGCGGAGCATCAGGTGCCATTGCTCGCCTTATACTTGATCAGGTTTGCATTTTTTCCCTCTCTCCTTTGCAAATCTATGGAAATATACTATAGCGATTGTTGTCGCCTTGTTGATATCACTACGCATATTTTAAGGCTCCTAAGTTGTAAATAATTTTAGTTTTGCTCACAAGATGTATTAATTTAATTTTAGAACTGCATCATCCTTTTTCCATTATTCACCATTTTTACATTCTCGATTTGTGTTTCTAATTTTGTTTATTTGGTTGGTTCAGCTCATTCGATAATCACACAAGTTAACTAAATAAAATTTGATGCTCACTTGGTACTATACTTAGCCTACAGTGCTATTTGGCCATTCCCAACATGAGCAATAACAACCAGAAAAAACATGTCCTATCTCTGAAACAACATTTCAGTCACACGTCGTGAAAACAGGTAAAAAAACAGTCAGCAAGCGAGTTGAAAGAACTGCACGAGTTAAGCATACTGCTCGTCAATATAATTTAAGCATCAAAATTGTATTGGCTAAATGTAAATAAAAAAGTTAGCACTGATTATCAACATTTGATTCATTGGAATAGAAATTACATGGAAGATTGCTGAGCACGTAAACCACACTCTAATCCACTGGAATCCAATCGATGAGTGATCAATGTCACTTGTTGTTTACAACACAATGCAGTCAGGAGGTTCTTAACATTGCATTATTGACATAACATGACATAACATGCCAAGTCATAACATTTGATTCTGTTCACAGCACAATGCTGCTCCGGAGGTGTAAGCAGCATAATGCTGCACAATTCTGTAAACAACATGCAGTCATGAGGTTCTTAACATTGCATTATTGACATACATGCCTCTACACCTATATTTAGCTCTGCAAAGATTCAATTCTTTGTTCCTGCTCCACTGCACATAAGTAAGAGTTGGGCATGTGAGATTGTGTCAACAGATAAAGCTAGAATTTTTATAAACAATGAGTTGGCCATGAACGTGCCACAAAATACAGACAAGTTCATGAACCACATGGCTACATTTGATGTCCCACAGGTTTTGTTTGGGTAGAAGAGTATTGGAGTGGAATGGAGGGATTGAGGAGGAAATTAGTTCATTATCATCTCGATCCACTTCATTCCACCCTAATTTCACTCCAATCCTCTTGTACCCAAACAAGCCCTCATCGATGTTACAGTTAGAAAAAGATAACCAAGTAACAAATGTGTGATGCTAGTGCTTAGAATTAAAGGTAATTCAACAACAACAATAACAACAACAACAAAAACAATAAGAAAATATTTCAGCAAGATATGCATACCACCTTCCTTTGAAACAATTTAACATAAAGTCCGACAAAGACATCTATTTGTGTTTTACCTTGCAGGGATTTGTCGAAGTTCTCCAGCTGGGATATAAACCCCTCGTTAGGAGCCACTTGAGGCCGTTTGTTTCTAACTAGTGACACGGCACTTTTGAGGCTCATTTGATGCTTCTTCATGAGATATGCAACAACAATTGTCACACTGGACATTTTTACAAAAATAACTTAGTCGGAAACAAAAAAAATAATGTTGCCTACTTGATATTTACGAATTAAATAGTCGATGTGAAACACCAACAGGTTAAGGAACATGTCATTTCATCCTTTATCTAACAAATCAGTTCTTATCGAAAGGAATACAATTGAGCTTAAGAAACACAATGTGATAACTATTGAAAAATTCTGCTATTAATCACAAATAGTTAATCACATCTAATAAGTATGGCAACGTATCTAGTGGAAACCAACCCCTGCGTGCAAACTACAAAAACTTCAATCTGAGCCACATGATGTTGATCCAAGGGGTCGCTCGGGAGAGGTCGGAGGGGTGATTTGCGAAGCTCAGGGGAGGTGGGATGGGTGATTTGCAAAGGTGCTTTTGCAAATCACCCCTCCCACCTCCTCTGAGCGCCCCCTTGGATCAACATCGTGTGGTTCAGATTGAAGTTTTCATAGTTTGCACGGAGAGGTTGGTTTCCACCAAATATGTTGCCAATAAGTATAACGTGCTGACAAAAATCATTGCATGCAAAATAACTGATGAAAAATGTTGTAAGCACATAGGTCTTCTACTATGGATAGGAGTGCTTGGAGACTAGCAATCAACATGCCTGAACTATCTTTTTCCCCCCTATCCTTGTTTCTTTCGGGTTTCATCTCTAACCTACCCCAACTTGCTTGGGACAAAAGGCTATGTTGTTGTTGCTGCTGCTGCACATAGGTCTTCTACTATTAATTAAACATCCAAGCATAGTAGATGCTTTGTCAAGATACAAAACATCTGTTAAAATTCATATTGAAGTATTTAGAATGAGTTCTACCAGTTTTCTCTGAATGTCTAAGTGACCTCAATAATCATACTAAAGAACATAGACAGCCACATAGGTTGCACTGAAATTTCCGTAGAGTAACATACTGCAGTAATGGGTCACTTATATATTGATACTCTTTGCATACATATGAAATGGATAGGCATGTTGGACATAGGAAAGAATTTTAATTGCATAAGTGTTGACAATATTTCTTTTAAGAAAAACGGTGTTGACAACATTGTTATGCTAAGAAAGTTTTCAGGTGTTGTATGAAATAACACACCACCTCATTATAGCCTTATTTTATTAATCTATCAAATTAATAAACTAGCCATCCTTTAACACTACTTTCTTCTTAACTGAATATGCATTCCAATTTACAACTGGGTTGCTGGTAATGTAAGTAAACATTTCAGTGGTTAAAAAAGAGGAAGAGGGAGATGGAAAAAGGAATTACCTCCTTGACCGCCCAGCAAAGCAATGAACTAACACGTTGCCTCCAGAGCTGATAGCTTCATCTATGAAACTAAAGCATTCATCAAAGTGCTTCAACAAATCAGTGTCAGGGCTGTCAAGTACTGCATTGATAAAACAAAGCATGGCTTAGTATGCATGTTTTTTCAAAAAGATAATGCCCCAACAGGCTATGAGCCCCGTATATGCAAACCCTGTCATTTTTTGTCAGTGTAATGGTTCTGGATTGCAACCTCAAATTAAGTTTTTAGTCTATGGTTTTAGAAAATGAAAACAATTTCCAACTTTGAATTTTATGAAGAAAAAGAGACAAAAATTACCCTCGATCTTCTTGTAATTGAATTCAGCTGGAAAGGCTGGACTCAGTGATCTTGCAACAATCAATATATGGGTGATGTTCAAGCTCTTCAGAGCATCCTTATTCAATGCTGCTCCAACAGATCCCAAGTAGAGACCCTACAAAGGGTGACAATAAAATTATGCAAAAAATTTAACACAGCGATTTCATTAAAAACAATGTATGATACAAAAGCAAATTTTGTTTCTCGTAACAGGAACTGTTCGCACCCAAAATTGGCACAAAGCCGATCAGGCTGACGCCTCCGGTCAGACCGGTGTCCCTCAACGGTCTGACCGGTCGGGCGTCATGTAGCCGATCCGGCAACGGCCACACCGGTCTGACCGGTGGGCCTGACCGGTCTGACCGGTGTACCCCGAGTCCGAGTAAAATTGAGGAGTCCTAGCGAATTTCGACTTGTAAAAGGATTCCTTGCGGGGCAAGACCTCCCCACCCTATAAATATAAAGGGCCACAGCCGTTTGAGGTGGAATCACCCAATCGATCATATCTTTTTACAACTTTTGTCTCTCAAACCCTAACTTTTCCAACCCCTTTGCTTTCCTTGTTTGTCTCGACGGCGATCAAGGACGTTCTGAGTGGCCTGCCGATCTCAGAGCAACCCTAGGCGCACCACCTCCGACGGGGTCCCTCCCGAGGCAGCGCTCGTAGGCATTCACCGGCGCTCCGACGCCCACCGGTCAGACTGGTGGACTTGACCGGTCAGACCGGTCGAGACAGGAGCTCCGGCGAGCTCAGTTCCTGCTGTAGCGCGATCTAGCGCTCCCATGTTGTTGACCAGAAAAGCATCAACAATTTGGCGACTCCGCCGGGGAAGAAAGATCAGGTTTCTAAGACCGTTCAATCTAACCCTAGTACGATGTCTCGGTGTGAACTCGACATGAACAACATCGTCACCGCATCGCTGGAAGATCTCTCTCCGGAGGAGCAGCAGAAGTTCAAGGTGCTACAAGAGTACATGCAAGTACAATTCCTAGCTGGCGTCAAGAAGGATCGATCCGGCAAGGTGGCAAGATTGAAAGAGTTCGAGCTACCGGCGATCAGGCTAAACGACAATAATGTTGAGGTAATTCCCACTGTAAGTAAGAAACCCCCTCCTGAACCTTCTCATATGAAATCTACAGTGGAAAGTGATGAATTACTTGCTTCGTATATTGCTCGTTTAGAAAGGTTAGAAGATCTTGAAAAAGATAGGGCTTTAGGCTATACTAATAATGAAACTAATAGTAGTACTCCTAAAGCTAATCCTCATGGGTCCTATCCTAGCTTAGCACCTTTGCCTGTAAATAATGGTAATCATGCATATGGTTTGACTCCAAATCCAGCATCTGGTCAGTACCCTCAGTTTCAACCGCAGGCCAAACATGGCTGCACTGGTCGAACTGACGCAGGGTACCGGTCAGACCAGTGCTATGGATTTGGTGCCTGACCAGCCTTTGCCAATTTCTGTCGTGCCAAATCAGATGGTCCCTACTTTTTCTAATACAATCAGTAATGTTGGACCTCATTATAGTACGATAATGAATACATCGGCCTCCAAAAACATTATTCCGGACGATGTGCTTGAAAGTTACAGGCTAGCTCAAGCTAAGATAGCTCCCTATTTAAATAAGATAAATTTGGAGAATCCTCAGCCACCACAGCCAAATAATCCTAATTGGGCGGAATTTAATAAATTTAAGGAAGATTTGGCTAATGTGGTTAAAACTAAACTTGGTGTTGATATTGGTAATACTAATTTGTATCAAAAACCATATGATCCCGAGTTTGATAGATTTCCTCTCCCACGTGGTTGGCGTATGCCTGATTTAATTAAATTTAGTGGTGATGATGACCGAACCACATGGGAACATATTAGTCAATACACTGCACAACTAGGTGAAGCTGGTGTCTATAATGCTTTAAAAGTACGCTTGTTCTCTTTATCTTTAACTGGCACCGCTTTTGCTTGGTTTTCTTCGCTTGCTCCCGGTTCTATTATATCTTGGGATATGTTAGAACGTAAGTTTCATTATCACTTTTATAGTGGGAGCATGCAATTAAAATTGACAGACTTAACATCGGTTAGGCAAGGAAGAGATGA
Source organism: Cenchrus fungigraminus (assembly GCA_036936925.1). Taxonomy (NCBI): domain Eukaryota; kingdom Viridiplantae; phylum Streptophyta; class Magnoliopsida; order Poales; family Poaceae; genus Cenchrus; species Cenchrus fungigraminus. The sequence continues at coordinate 187,745,519 of CM072769.1, forward strand.
GACTGTCTCTGCCTACATTAAAAGGTTTAAAGAAACTAAAAACCGGTGCTTTAATTTGTCAATCACTGATATGGACCTTGTAGACATTTGTCTGAAAGGCTTAAGGTCATCTATTAGAGATAAGATAGAGGGCACTGATTTTCTTTCGGTTGCACAAGTTCAAGTAAGAGCTTTAGTTGTTGAAAACCGAATGAATAAAGAAAAGGATAACTTTAAATCACGTCGTTCTAATGTTCATATTATTGATTATGATTCTGATAGCTCGAACGATAGTGATAAAGAAGTTTATGCTGCTGAATTTGTTTGGCCCTCTAAAGAAAAAGCTTATTCTTGTTCATCTCTTAAGCCGGCTAGTAAAGGTCGGCAAGAAGAAATTAAATTTACTTTTGATGTTTCTAAATGTGATCGTATATTTGATGAATTGCTTAAATCTGGAAATATCAAGTTAACTCATACTATTCCTCCACTTGAAGAGTTGAAAAGACGTGCATATTGCAAGTATCATAATTCATTTTCTCATGCCACTAATGATTGCAATGTGTTTCGTCGACAGGTTCAATCGGCCATAAACGAAGGTCGTTTGACTTTTCATGAGATGCAAGTGGACAAGGCTCCTTTTCCAATTAACACCATGGATTTACAGCAGCCTAAGGTACTGGTTCGGCCACATCAAGCTGAAGCAACTAAGGGCAAGAACGTGGTAATCGGGGAGACTAAGCCCGATTTGAGAGGAGGGTCATCTTCACCTCCAAGGGCTGCTACAAGACTCAAGGGTGAATCATCGCAGCAAGGGCAACGCTTTACTCCACCATGGGCGTCATCAAGTTCAAATGCACCACGCCCAATCTATGATGACAATGCAGTGATGTGGGTGCCATTCCAACAAGCCTTTCATCCTGGATGGGGAGGACAGAAATCAGCTTTCGACAGGATCTCCAGGCCTATCCAAGACCAATTGGCTCCTCGCCGTTCTAGTCAGGGTCACCCGACCGGTCAGACTGGTTGCTACCACCGGTCAGACCAGTGCGGCCAGAAAAGCCGTGCCACCTCCCGTGAAGCAAGTTTACAAGCCGAAGCAGAAGGAGGAGGTGCAGGAGATGGAAATTGATCCAGAGAGGACCACAAGTCAAGATATTACTCAGATTGGATCAATGAATGTTCCTATTGGAGAAGATGGCAAAAGACCGATTGTTCCAAACAATAATGTTGTGACATCAACTCCAGGAGTGTTTGTTGCTGCTAACGACCATGAGGCCAGTGGAAGTGGTTCCAACTCCAAGTACTTCTTACCAAGGTGGTGTCCTCCCGGTTTGACTCGCACACAAAGGAGGAAGCTTCAACGCCTAAGGTTTCAAGAGAAGAGGGAGAAGGAGCTAGAGAAGCAGAGAGACGAAGCTTTCAACCAGTACAGGCCCATGGTACCTCAGGGGAAAGAGTGGAGAGTCAAGACCAGCTCCCAGCCAACACTGGTCAGACCGGTCACACCGGTCAGATCGGTGGAGGGCGTCGGTCAGACCGACGACCCAGAGACGCCACCCGGTTTCTCTTCTTCGGTTCCCATGGTTTGTGATAACAAGTCCGCATCGGATCCTGCACCAAAAGACGATGAAGAGCTTGTTGACTACAGTTCTTCGCCCGAGCGCATGAATTTGGACATCAATGTGATCCATATGTCTATGGATGGTTATGTACTCTCGGAGGAGGACGTTGCGCATCTCGACTTTGGGCCAAAGGAAGCTATTTTCCAGAAGCCTAAAGCTACTGAAAATCATCTTAAGGCTTTGTATATGAAGGGACACATTAATGGGAAGCCTATCTCTCGCATGCTGGTGGACGGAGGAGCGATTGTCAATTTGATGCCGTATTCTTTGTTCAAGAAGCTGGGAGGTTCAGATGATGAGCTGATCAAGACCAACATGACCGTCAGCGGTGTGGGAGGAGGCGAGCCGATGGGAGCTAAAGGCGTCATCTCTATGGAGCTCACCGTTGGGAGCAAGACGTTAACCACGGCATTCTTCGTCGCTGAGACACAAGGTAACTTCAGTCTCATCCTTGGTCGTGATTGGATTCATGCAAATCAGTGTGTGCCTTCTACTTTGCATCAATTCTTAATCCAATGGGTAGGCGACGAGGTAGAGGTTGTTCATGGTGATACATCGGCTTGTGTTGCAGTGGCCGATAGCTCTACTATGGATAATCATGAGAATCTTAAGTGCTTAACTGGTTTAGATCTATCTAATTTAAGGCTTATTGATTCTATCAAAGATGGCTTTGCTACTGTAGTCATGAAGCCGATCGTTGATCAGGCTAGAACCTCTTTGTCGATTTGATGGATGCAAATCTGGAGTGGTTGCAACAAAGGCAAGAGCACTATCGAGCGCATAAGAACGATATGTGTGAGGCCATCAAAGACTTTGATGATTTAAGCAAGTTAGGACAAGGGTTTACGTCGGCTGATCCTTTAGAGGAGGTAGATATTGGTGATGGCACTATACCTAGGCCGACATTTGTAAACAAGAATCTTGATCCTTTGTTTAAATCTGATTTAATAAAGCTGTTAAAGGAGTATGTTGATTGCTTTGCATGGAACTATAATGAAATACCTGGTTTAAGTCGCGATTTAGTTGAGCATCGTTTACCTATTAAACCTGGTTTTAGGCCTTATAAACAACCTCGTAGAAATTTTAATCCTGATATTTATGACCGAGTGAAAGAGGAAGTCAATCGGTTACTTGATGCAAAGTTTATTAGGCCTTGTCGTTATGCTGATTGGATCTCTAATATTGTACCTGTTGAGAAAAAAGGAACGAAAAAGCTTCGTGTTTGCATTGATTTTAGAGATCTTAATAGAGCTACTCCTAAAGATGAATATCCTATGCCTATAGCCGATTTTCTTGTTAATGCTGCATCCGGACATATAATTCTTAACTTTCTTGATGGTAATGCTGGTTACAATCAAATTTTTATGGCCGAAGAGGATATATCCAAAACAGCTTTCATATGTTCGGGTTTTGTTGGCTTATTTGAGTGGGTTGTTATGACTTTTGGATTGAAAAATGCGGGTGCTACTTAACAAAGGGCTATGAATTTAATCTTTCATGATTTGCTTGGCATCATAGTAGAGGTTTATATCGACGACATTGTTGTCAAATCAGCTGGAGATGATTCTCATTTAGCTGATTTAAGACTTGCATTTGAAAAGATGCATCGGTACAAATTAAAGATGAACCCACTCAAATGTGCTTTTGGTGTATCGGTTGGGAAGTTTTTGGGCTTCATTGTGCATGAGAAAGGCATAGAGATAGATCCTAAAAAGATTGAGGCAATCCGGAATGTTAAAGCACCTACTTGTAAAAAGGATTTGCAAAAGTTCTTGGGCAAGGTAAATTACTTGAGGAGATTCATTTGTAACTTGTCTGGGAAGGTGAATGCTTTTACTCCTTTACTTCGGTTGAAAAATGATGTTGACTTCACTTGGGGGGCAAAGCAACAAGAGGCATTTGATGAGATTAAGAGCTATTTGATTTCGCCTCCCATTCTTCAAGTGCCCAAGAGTGGTATTCCTTTCAAGTTGTATGTAGCAGCTGAGAAGGATGTCATTGGAGGTGTTTTGACTCAAGAGACCGAAGGCAAGGAGTATATTGTTGCATATGAGAGTAGAAGATTGCTGGACGCCGAAACAAGGTACACTTTTATTGAAAAGTTGTGTTTATCACTATATCATACTTGTACCAAGTTGAGGCATTATTTATTACCAAGTACTTGCATAGTAGCATGTCAAACCGACATAATTAAATACATGTTGCATAAACCAATTTTAAGTGGTAGGGTCGGCAAATGGGCTTATGCTTTAGTTGAATATGATCTACATTGTGAGCCATTAAGTTCTATGAAAGGTCAAATTGTTGTCGACTTTATTATTGGACATAGGGTAGATAAGCAACTTGATTTGAATGTCGGTTATGCTATTTTTACTCCATGGAAGTTGCATTTTGATGGGTCGGTTTGCAAAGATGGTTGTGGTGTTGGAGTTGTCATTATTTCGCCAAGTGGGACTGTTTTTGAAGCTCTTAACCGATTGGATTATGATTGTACTAACAACCAAACCGAATATGAGGCTCTTCTATTTGGATTGGAGATTTTGCATGACATGGGAGTAAAACATGTGGAAGCATATGGAGATTCTTTATTGGTGGTGCAGCAAGTATCCAAGGTATGTCAATGTCTAAATGGCTTTTTAAATGCTTATCTTGATAAATGTTTAGACATCATATCTTGTATGGATGAATTTGTTATCTATCATGTACCACGAGAGGAAAATCCTAGAGCTAATGCTCTGGCCCAGCAAGCATCTGGTTATAATGTTCGAAAAAGAAATTTTCAAGAACACAAACTGTTGCTTACAGCCGAGTGTTTTGCTCTGGAGACACCGGTCAGGCCGACGCAGCCGACCGGTCTAACCGGTGACACCGGTCTGACCGATGTTACCGACCGGTCTGACCGGTCCCCTGGTTCTCGGTCGCTTAATGGCACCGGTCTGACCGATGCCCATGACCGGTCTGACCGGTCCCCTGGTAAAAGTTCCTCCTCGGTTTTTCGTGACAAAGATGAGGTGGAGGATTGGAGGAAACCTCTGGTTGATTATTTGCAAAATCCTAGCAGTTCAGTTGATAGAAAAGTCCGACGATGGGCTCTCAAGTTTGTTGTTGATAATGGTGAATTATATCGTCGGACTGCGGATGATTTGCTTCTTAAATGCTTGGGTCCTGATCAAGCTAGGTTGGCTATGGCAGAGGTTCATGAAGGTATTTGTGGTACTCATCAATCGGCTCCCAAAATGAAGTGGCTCCTCAGACGAGCTTGCTTTTATTGGCCTACCATGATAGCTGATTGTTTTAGGTACTACAAAGGGTGTGAAGAGTGTCAAAAACATGGAGATATTCAGTTGGTGCCTGCTGTATTGATGCATCCGATTATCAAGCCTTGGCCCTTTAGAGGATGGGGTTTAGATTTTATTGGCAAGATTCATCCTTCGTCGTCAAAGGGGCATTGTTTTGTGATCGTGGCTACTGATTACTTCACCAAGTGGATTGAAGTTATTCCTTTGAAGAATATGACACATAGAGAGGTGATTGAGTTCATTACTGAGCATATTATACATAGATTTGGCATTCCACAAACTTTGACTACGGATCAAGGGAATTCGTTCATATCTAAAGAGGTGCGTGAGTTTGTTGATTCTTATGGTATTAAATTGCTCAATTCATCTCCATATTATGCTCAAGCCAATGGTCAAGCCGAGTCTAGCAACAAGACATTAGTGAAGCTCATCAAGAAGAAGATAGAGGACAATCCTAGAAGATGGCATGAGGTATTATCTGAAGCTTTATGGGCTCATCGTATTTCTAGACATGGTGCTACTAAAGTTACTCCTTTTGAGCTTGTGTATGGTCAAGAGGCCGTTTTGCCCGTTGAGGTGAATCTAGGCGCATATAGACTTGCAAAGCAAAATAATCTTGATGTTGAGACATATTATGCCTTGATGATGGATAATATTGATGAAGTGACCGACAAGCGTATGGAGGCTTTGGAGGATATTGAAAATGACAAAAGGCGAGTTGCTAGAGCATACAACAAGAAGGTAAAAGCCAAATCCTTTCAGGTAGGCGATTTAGTTTGGAAGACGATTTTACCTCTTGGGACTAAGAGTAACAAGTTTGGCAAGTGGTCTCCAAGTTGGGAAGGTCCGTACAAGGTTGTCAAGATTTGTTCTGGGAATTCTTATATGGTGGAAACTTTGCAAGGACAACGACTTCCGAGAGCTCTCAACGGGAGATACTTGAAGAAGTTTCATCCAAGTGTTTGGCAAGACGCTTGATAGGATATGGCCGATTTAAAGCAAAAATCGCCCTTAGAACAAAAAATAGCCGGTGAAGTGTCACATCGACTTTAGAATTGTTTTTTAGACAGCAAGCTTTACTAAAAAAATAGAGGGGCATATGTTCGCACCCAAAATTGACACAAAACCGATCAGGCTGACGCCTCCGGTCAGACCGGTGTCCCTCAACGGTCTGACCGGTTGAGCGTCATGTAGCCGATCCGGCAACGGCCACACCGGTCTGACCGGTGTACCCCGAGTCCGAGTAGAATTGAGGAGTCCTAGCGAATTTCGACTTGTAAAAGGATTCCTTGCGGGGCAAGACCTCCCCACCCTATAAATATAAAGGGTCACGACCGTTTGAGGTGGAATCACCCAATCGATCATATCTTTTTACAATTTTTGTCTCTCAAACTCTAGCTTTTCCAACCCCTTTGCTTTCCTTGTTTGTCTCGATGGCGATCAAGGACGTTCTGAGTGGCCTGCCGATCTCAGAGCAACCCTGGGCGCACCACCTCCGACGGGGTCCCTCCCGAGGCGGCGCTCGTAGGCATTCACCGGCGCCCCGACGCCCACCGGTCAGACCGGTGGACTTGACCGGTCAGACCGGTCAAGATAGGAGCTCCGACGAGTTCAGTTCCTGCTGTAGCGCGATCTAGCGCTCCCGTGTTGTTGACCAAAAAAAGCGTCAACAGGAACAAATCAGTATGAACTAATTGAATAATTGAAGAGAAACACAAACAAACAATGATGGATAGCGAAAGGATGAAGCCAGCGGCCAGACCTGCTCGATGGGGCAGGGTGTCTTGTCGGCCTTGCCGTACCGCGCAACGCAGAAGCTTTGCATCAGCGCCATAAGCACCCGGGCCTGCTGCTGCTCGTAGTCGTCCCTCCCGCGCTCATCCCTCTCCGCAGGTTGCCCCGCCTCCGGCACTGACATGACTCGGGTTTGATTGCAGGAACCTAAAAGGTTGAGGGGGTATTCTGTGAAAGATGCAAGACACGAGATAAGCTCCGGTATTACGGGGTTCTCCAAGGGCCTAGATGCAAAAGCTGAGAGAGCTTCGATGGCTCCTGGCTGATCAAATCGCCGGCGGTCTGGGGGGCCTAGCGATTCTGACGGGTGGCGCATCGGAGAGAGAACGTGGAAGGGAGCTCGGAGGTATGCTTACCGGCGACAAAGATGCACGACGCAGGAGGGAATCTCAGGCGGGTGGCGAAGACGGCGGCGCACAGGGCTTCACGGGCGGTGGTGCTCCGGCGACTAATCGAAGGCGGCAGCCAGCAGCGCACGCTCGACTTTTCGTGGACCTCGTGGCGGCGAATCGGGTGAGCCGGCGACGCGGCGGTGCTCTGCTCCGGCGGCCTCTGCAGGCTGCTGCGGCACTACGGCGACGGAACGGGTTTATGGAAACTACGACCCTAGTCGCTGATACTTTTATAATGTTGTTGACACTCTAAATAGATTGCCCAGTACATAACAATTATACATCATAATACCAGAGCATCGAACATGCATGGTAAAAAAAAGGCTAATATTAGCATCAACATTGCATAGTACAGCAAACATCAAGACATAAGATAATGAGTTAGTTGGAAGCATGGCAGCAAACATACAGATGATTTGCAAATAATACTTCAAGACACCTTTCACGGGTCAAAAGTTAAAGATAAGGCGTATTCCAAATACAACATGAAATTTTTGCTACAATCAGCACGAAACATCTAACTTTACCTACATCAAGATGGGGGGGAAAACAAGAGATGGCAGGCCATTTTTGATCAAAATTGTAAAAAAAAAAAACTGTTTCAGATGTTCAGTAAGAGCAATAACAATTCAACTATATCCCTCAGAACGCCAGATCTCAACAGTGCATATAGAATGCTGGTTCCTTCAACCTCCAAGCAGAGCGACGAGGAGGGAGCACCAACTGCATGGGCGCTCAGATTACTAAAATGCTCATCATGGGGATAGACGGAAATTCAGAAAATGCATTACAACAACAAGGGAAAAAGGAAAGAGACATTCTCCGAAAATACAGCAACAAGATACGAGGGGGAAAAAAGGGAAAGAGACACTCCTGCCAACATGTCACAATGCAATTGCTGATTTCATCCAGTTTTATCAGCTGTGCTGTGCAGAACATTCTGAAATCTGAATGAAGCAGAAAACATCTCGACTTATTTGCAGATAAGCTTTTTCCCTTTTGAAGCCATAGAACTTCCAATGGATTAGCCCAGGAACATATGATCAAGCATGATTAGTTGTGTCAGCAGAAAAACATGTGCATGATAAATACTGAAAAGTCCAGTTTCAGAAAGAAGATAATCGGAAATCAGGCTATAAAGGGAAGAAGGAAATGTGGACAAATATTGCATTTCCAAGCACATCAGATACATATAAACAATGATTTTCCTGTTTGTCATATCAATGTCAACTATGCATCCAGTTTTACGATGACAGTTGACTGATATCATAACAATAATACCGTGTCGACCAATCGAACTAATGTCTAGTTTCGAAAGAAGAAAACTGGAAATCAGGCCTTAAAAGAAGACAGTAATATGGACAGATATTTCATTTCTGAGCACATCTAACATCTCAAGAGACATGTATAAATACAATTAGTTTCTTGTTGCCATAATAATGTCAACTCAGCATCCATTATTTTTTACGATGATGGGAGGCAAATGTCATAAACAATAATACTTAGTCGGCAAGTCCAACTAATACCCGCTACTACCACTGACCTGATGCTGCTCTATCTCGAAGCAACGTATCTCTCTCCTCTTTCATCTTATTCGCAATCTCAATTACCTTTGGGTTACAGAAACGGTCCACAACATGCTGCTTTTCCTCTGCTTGTATTTCTTTGATGGCACTTGGGTATGGGTTTGGCGGTGGCTCCTTTCCTTCACTGCGGGCGATTGCTTTCAGTTCCTTGTATGCTTTCTTCTTTGCTTTCTTTTCTTTGCGATACTCAAACTGCAACAGGATGATAGTCATCAATAAAACCAAGTGTGTTTAAACTAGTACAGTTGCATAACTCCAAATTTAAATACAGTAGGCTCAGAATAGGATTTTACATTAAGGGGAATTTGATATAATTAACAAAATGATATATTCAGAAGAGGATTATTACATCTGCTACAGCCATCGCATAATCTTCACTGACGCCTTGTTCTTTCAACTCCAAGACACGCCAAGCAAAAACTCGTGCTGGTGGCGGGTCAAATCCACTTATCCTGAAAAGATTGGATGTGTATTAAAATTTGTATTAAAAGAGAGGTGAATTCAAATAAGAACACCACTTCTGCGAGGAAACAATATCCCAAGGAAATAGAAAAACAATAAAAAAAATTTCATCCTTGCCTACAAAAAATTGGAGTCTTAAATACATGCATACCATTTGAATTTGTACAGTTCTTGTAAGGAAACCACATACAACACGAGAAGGAACTCAGTATACTATTTCGACAATACAGTGCTACAGTGGTAATTTGTTTATAAGGAAATCGCATAGCATGTGAGAAGGAACTTACTTGATTGCATCATGGTAGAGCGAATCTGGATGCTTCTTGAAGAACTTCTGTACGTACACATCCTCTGGCAGCTCAATCTTCTTGACCTTTCCATCCACACGAGGAAATGTCACTGGAGGTGCCCTGATGAACAAATCTTGTGTTTCAATTTACCAGCACGCAATATGTCAAGCAAAAGAAAGGTAGCATGCATAAATTCACTCCATCTTCAGTTCACAAATTTCTAGCCTGACAATGTAGCATAATGCAAACCCTTTGGCAACAGAAATAATAATAAAGCAACAGGAAGTGCACACAAATCACATTTGTACGCAATACCATGGCGTTCAGGGTGATTGATGAGTAAGTAATTAGAAATCAACAGCATTTCAGAACAGAATCATGTCATTTTACAACATTTCAAATTTTTGATTCATAGATCCATGGATATAGTAGCCAGTCAAATGAACCTCGCATAGTCGTATATAATGGCTCGTAGAGCTTTGACGACATAATCAGCTACTCGCATAGTCAAATGAGTAATGGAGAAATGCAGACGGAAACGCACGGACACGGCTAGGGATATGGAGATGTGGGGGGTAGGGTAGGAGTTGCACTGACTCTTCCATGGCCTTGAGCCATCTGGGGGCGGGCTTGGCGAGGCCGTTCACCAGCTTCCGCGTCTTGGTCAGCAGGTCACCGCGCATGTACGACATCTCCCTCCCGCTCTCGTGCCCGAGGACCTCCCCGTCGGAGAGACTGCCGGCGCCGCCGCAACTAACAGGTGAAGTCTCAAGACCTTCGTCCTCGCTGCTAGGTCAAGTCCATCACATATCATGTGAAAACCAACCACTCCGTACAAATTATGAAAACTTCAATCTGAGCCACATGATGTTGATCTAAGGGAAGACTTATAGAAAGTGGGAGGAGTGATGTGCAAAACTCATGAGAGGTGGGAGGGATGATTCACAAATGCACTTTTGCAAATCACCCCTCCCACCTCCCATGAGTCCTCCTTTGGATCAATATCGTGTGGCTCAGATTGAAGTTCCTATAGTTTGCACAGAAAGGTTGGTTTCCACTTGATATCTTCGCTTTAGTAAAAAAAAGAGCCCAAATGACCTCCCCGTCGAAAAGGGCCCAGTAACGTTTACGTCTACGATTGTTTCCGCTTTTTGCCACAGAAAACGTAAAGCATCTGAGGGCGTGTGCTTCTTAAACCTAGAAGAGAGGAGGAAACGGCTGGCAAAACCCCACACTATCGTCTCCATTGCTGCTGCTGTGCCACCCTGCCATGGCTATGGCGTCCGCCCTTGCGCTCCTCCTCGCGCCCCGCCCCGTCTCCGCGAGGCCCACCTCACCTCATCTCCGCTCCCGCCGCCTCGCTCTTCCTCCTCCCCGATCCGCCGCCACCCACCCGCGCAAGGCCGGGCGCCTCCAGCAGCTGCACGCCGCCTCCTGCTGCAGCAATTCCGCTCCGGCCGCAGGCTCCACTGGAGGAAGCGCTGCTGGCGCAAAGGATTGGTGGTTCTTCCTGGCATGGTAATTTGATTATGCGCTCAGTACTTATTATCCAATGCATTGTTGGCTGTAATGCTGCTGGCTCCCTGACGCGCAATTGAGAATCCGAGTGTACCAATTTCAGACTGAGATGTATGCATTGTGACAGGTACTTGATGTCTCTTGATAAGAATCCCATTGCAACTAAGGCGGTCACTTCTGCTGTGCTAACGCTTGCCGGGGACCTCATCTGCCAGGTACATATGTGCAGCATTTGGCTTCCGTCTGATGCAATACAGCATGGATTTCGTAGTGAATTTCAGGCAGCCTAGCATTGCTATGTTACTGCTTGTTTTGTAGACCACGAAACTGCTATGATGTGTCATGAAGTATGCAAAGTTATTTTGATTCACTTCAGTAATCTATCGTTATGATGGCACAGGTTTACTTATGAAACTTAGACTAAAATTCTCAGACAGTCAAAAATATTATAAACTTCTACTCTACTATGTAAGTACAATTATATTGTTACCGACTTCGTGAAATCAACTATTAATGTATGCGTGCTAAAAATGAAAAATAAGCAAACAAACGAAACCAATCTAAGAAGTTCGATCCATTGACTGCATAGGGGATTGCAGGAATATGCGTATTGAAGCAGTGATTGGGAAATGTGCTTCAGAACTTCATTTCTATGGCATTGTTAAGGTTTTGAAAACTTGCCTTGATGCTGAAGCGCTTTTCTCCTATATTTGTGGGCTTGTGGCTATGGGTGTTGTTTGCTACTACTTATAAAACACCTAAAGTATAGCCCTAAACCTACTTTTCTTTCTATTCCAGCTTGCGATTGATCGAGTTCCAAAGCTTGATTTGAGGAGAACATTTGTATTCACATTTTTGGGCCTTGCCCTTGTGGGTCCAACTTTACATGTCTGGTAATATGTTCTGATATGCAAAAGTAATTATCACCATGTATGGTAGCTAGCATTTCCCACTGCTTTTTGTTTGATAATTTAGTGTACATATGCAGGTACTTGTATTTGAGTAAATTAGTGACAGTCAGCGGAGCATCAGGTGCCATTGCTCGCCTTATACTTGATCAGGTTAGCCCTTTTTTCCTCTCCCTCCCTCCCTCTAACCCCAAAGATATTAGCCATGAAATTGTCTCGCATGTCCTGCAGTTTATTTGTTTCTACTATTATGTATTTTCTTTTGATGTTTTATTCTCTTTTCATCCTTCTCAGTTCATTTTCTCCCCAATTTTCATCGGCCTTTTTATGAGCTTACTGGTCACATTTGAGGGAAAGCCCTCCCTTGTAGTGCCAAAGCTGAAGCAGGTGAGGTGAACCTTTCCATACTCTTTGGTATGGCATGCATGCACTCTTTTTCTTGCTATCAAATTTACATTTCTGACATCTACAGGAGTGGTTATCATCAGTGTTGGCAAATTGGCAATTATGGATACCGTTTCAATTTTTGAATTTTTACTTTGTCCCTCAGAAGTTCCAGGTCTTTGAAGATGCTCTTTTCATAAGTTGTTGTATTAGCATGCTGTGTTTGTTGCCTCACTGTCTTGCTGGATTTTTTTTCAGGTGCTTGCTGCTAATTTTGTGGCCCTTGCATGGAATGTGATCTTGTCATTTAAGGCTCACAAAGAGGTTGTTGCAAAATAGGTACTGACTCCATGCCCCAGCTCAAGCTCTCAGATTAATTTGTCGAAGTGATAATTGCATTATTTACCGAGTAATACCATCGTCTATAACAAAGAAAGTAATAAACAAGAAAAGTGATATGACTAGATTTTTCCATTAACGCATGAATGTGAGCATTAATAATTTCCTACTGATGGTTACTGCATGAGCAATTTTGTATACGGAGTATCTGTGATAGTGCATGCACATATTTCTCTTTCCTGATTACTTTATGATAGGTGCTGCATTTCAACTTCATACTCCATGCAGGGAGTAAATAGTAATGAACTGTACTTCAATTTGCAATACTGATTTCATATGTTAACTGCTAGGAACTTATGAATGATGTTTGACTTCTTTATGATGAGGCATATATGATGTGACTTTGCAAACCCAAGTATGACATATGTTCTCACAAGTCATATGTTTTTTTAGCATGTCAGCCTGTCAAAGTTTCTTCTCAGAGGTATATTAAAACTGATGTGTAGTAGTTGTAATAGTGGATCAGTGTTCATCAACATGTTTTCTAGGTTGAGGAATTCTTTTCCGCTGCTTCCTGCACTTCAGTAGGCGTGTTTGAACTGCTATAATGTTTTTTTTTAAATTCCCTTATCAACTAAAGTAGAGAGATAAGGTTCTTTTCCTGTCTGTATCTTTTCTGCCACCCCTGAAAGCAACCTTGTGGATTGTAACTTGACCTGCCAAAAGTCAGACCTTGATAATTTACCTTTTGCATTTCAACATGATATTGATTGATGCTAAAGGTGTTTTTGGTTCTGTACTTCTTGTGTATTGTTTCTGACCTTAAAATCTAGACAGAAGGGTCTGTATACATGGTCAAAATATTGTTCCCCAAAGTTGACAAATGAGTCCACTAAGGCGGCAAACTTTGAGATCTTTTAGTCGTTATAGACTCTCGTATCTCAATACTCTGCATCCACTCTCATTTGCTGCAAATTGGTAAGTGCTTACCATTTCAGATTTTGATGTTTTAATAGTAAGTAGTTTGCACTGATGCTGAAGGCCACAAGTAAAACAGTTAAAGAAAGGAGGCAGCAGTAGGCATCTCTTTCCTGCAATTATTTTCCTGGCATACCTATTAAACGGTTGTAACTTAACATCCCCAAAGTCAGACATGTCAGCTTCCACCTTTTGCAATTGAACATGATCCTGACTGATGCCAAAGATGCATTTTGTTCTTTTGCAAAAGGTCTTTAAATCCAAAGGGACACATTCTGGATCCTTGCATGGCTGGTAGAGCATTGTGCGAAGTCGATTTTCTTGCTGTGTTTAAAGTTTCTGGATTTTTAGACTTTTCAAAGCAAATTAACTCACTTCTGATATTCTGCTCCTTGTTACTGTCTTAGGCTTGTGTGAACTTAGCCGAACTTAGCCGATGATGGTGAGTGTGGCAGCATACCGGAGCAATTATTCGTTGAAAGGTGACTTTCACGTGAGGTGAGGATGGCCATCTTGCAGGGTGTACAGGAATTGTAAATTAGCATGTGGGGGTGCTGGTTCTGATCAGAACGATGTGCATCATCGCATTCTGCCGGAGGATGTATGATCACGGATTTGTAGGATTACTGATGATGTCCGTGTGAAATGTTTTTAGCATGGGCAGTATCGCCTCCTTGGGAACAGGTTATGCCACAAAGGAAAGGAGTATAGTACGCAGGAGACAAATAGCTGTTCTTGTTGTATGGCTGTTTCATGCTTGGGTTTGCCCGTCAATTATATTGGCTGGGGTTACATATCGCTGGGACATCATATATATAGGAGTATGTAGCAGGTGCAGCAACCTGAAATACGCTAAGACGCCATGGGTGGCTATGCGATCGCTGTGGTTGCGGCGATGCAGCTCGTCTTGGTGGCGGCGGCTGACACCACCGGGGGCCTAGCCAAGTGCCCAACCAAGTGCGGGGACGTGAGCGTTCCCTACCCGTTCGGCATCCAACCCGGGTGCTACCTGGCGGGTTTCAACCTCATCTGCAACACCCAGAGCACGCCGCCACAGCTCCACCTTCCCGATGTGGCCTTACACATCACCAACATCTCCTTGGATGACTCCACCCTGCGCTTCGGCGGCTCATCGCCGTTCGGCGACATCGCCATGCCGCCCCAGGGGCTCAACTACTTCGAGCAGCAATTGCTGCTCAAGTGGACGGTGCTGTCCACCGTGCTTCAGGCGCTGAACGAAACGCGTGCCGGCAACCTGACGTGCCCCCGGGATCTCGGCAGCACCTCGTGCCATAGTAGCTACAGCACCTGCCGGACCTCCACCCGCTTGCACCCGGTCCCTAACGAACTCGTCGGCTACATGTGCAGCTGCAACGAAGGCTATCAAGGAAACGCTTACCTACCTGATGGATGCCGAGGTAAATTACCATTTGCACCCAAAACATGTGTTCCTTGTTCTCATCAAGTCATCATGTATCCCCTTCACCCCGCTTAAAGTTACCATTCACTTTGGATTTCCTTCTCCAAATTTAATCAAACTTTGACAAATTAAATCAAAATGAACACTAACTTGGGACGGACGGATGGAGTATTATTATTGTTGCAACAACATATTCAATGCATGCATATAAACTCTTTTGCTCTCATTGTTTTAGATATCGACGAATGCAAGCTTCCAGATAAATGCTTTGGCAATTGTACAAACTTACCTGGAAATTATGTATGCCAGTGTCCAAAAGGGACCACTGGCGACCCATACACTCGGAATGGCTGCGTAAAACCACACAATCCAGGTAAGCTTCCCACTTAACCGACATGTTAAATATTCTCAATGCAAACGCACCCTTCAAGCTAAAATTATTAGAGGTACGGTATTGTGCTCTTTTATTTTTCAGACATTTTAAAACTTAATTTGCTCTATCATTCTTAGGGCTAATCATTGGGTTAGGAGTTGGAAGCGGTGCAATGCTTATCTTTCTAGTCCTAGGGACCACATTTATCATCAGGTTGATCAAGGCACGAAGGAAGAGAAAGATGAGGCGAAGATTCTTTAAGCAAAACCGTGGACAACTGCTACAGCAATTGGTATGTCAAAACTCTGACATAGCTGAAAGAATGATTCTTACTATGAAAGAGCTGGAGAAAGCCACTAATAACTCTGACAAAGCTCGTGAGCTTGGTGGTGGAGGGCATGGCACGGTGATGTTCAAGGGGATTTTATCGAGCCTGCATGTCGTGGCAATTAAGAAGTCAAAGATAATGATACAAAGAGAAATTGATGAGTTCATAAATGAGGTTGCTATCCTTTCTCAAATAAACCATAGAAATATTGTGAAACTTCTCGGGTGCTGCCTTGAAACAGAAGTCCCTTTGCTTGTTTATGAGTTCATTTCCAACGGTAGCCTCTACAATCATCTTCATGTTGGAGCTTTGATATCACTATCATGGAAAGATAGATTGAGGATTGCGGTTGAAATTGCTAAGGCTCTCTCGTACCTGCACTCACTTGTGTCAACGTCGATAATTCATAGAGATGTGAAGTCTCCTAATATACTTCTTGATGATGATTTAACAGTAAAATTGTCAGACTTTGGAGCTTCAAGATATGTTCCAATCGACCAGACTGGGTTGGATACAACGGTGCAAGGAACATTCGGATACTTGGATCCTATGTACCATAGCACAGGGCACCTCACTGAGAAGAGCGATGTTTACAGTTTCGGTGTGATTCTGATAGAGTTGCTTACGAGGAAGAAACCTGTTTCATATAGATCTCCACATGGTTATGGACTTGTATACCATTTTGTGACTCTATTATCGGAAGGTAACTTGGCTCAAATATTGGATCCACAGGTCACCAAGGAGGGAGGAGGAGAGGTTGTTGACATTGCTTTGTTGGCAGCGATGTGTGTGAAGTTTGTAAGCATGGACCGCCCGACAATGAGACAATTGGAGATGGTGCTCGAAAGCATCCATGCAGCAAAGGAGTATGCTTCGAGTGACGATATGACAGACGAATCAAAGGAGCGCTACATTGGAGGGAATGATCGGTCTGTTGCGGGGGCAAGCGACGTGGATGTTGCAACAAGCCATGATTAATTGATTAAGAGGAAGAATTGGTGCGCGAAATGAAGCCGGTGCCTAGCTAGGTTAAATAGAATTGATGAGTCCTCTCCCTTGAATTGAGCCAATGATGGATGTTGCTTGTTTATTTTGCCTTGTAATAGAGAGTTGATGCATGCCCTGTATATTAATTTATGGGAAATTTTGACAAAGAAGAAAACGAAGGTGATGACATGAGCATAGCGAGATGATTGCGTGCATGTATGGGGCGGGTGCCGATCGAATAGCGATGAGGTGGACGGCCAGCAGGTTGGCCGCGAGGAAGGTGCAGTGGAGAGGACAAAAGCGTCATTAGCGAGCAGGCAGTCAGCTGACGGGGCAGCAGTCAACCGGAGCTTCCATCTGTTTCATGGCGACATCGATTGTGATCATGTTCCCCCCTTTGACGAAAGAATCAAAACCACACGAGCGCTGGCAATTTAAGAATTAAGATACGATCTTGATTACATTCTTCCATGGCTTATTATGGGTGCCAACACTACAATCGCATTGTGTGAGCAGAAGTTGATTTTCTTTGCGGCATTCAAACTAAAGAATTACATTTCTTAAAAAAAACTAAAGGATTAGTAGAAAATGTAGAGAGAGGTGTCTTTGAGAGAGTTGATTCCAGAGGAGAATAATAACCATCTCGTGGTTGCAGTGCAGATTGTAATTTGTAAATTGTGGTACAGGCCGGAGGTCGTCGTTCTGATCAAAGTTGAAACTGGTGATCCTCCAAAAAAAAAGTTGAAACTGGTGATGTCATGTTTTCTATGTATAATGTGTAGTATGCTGGAGGATCCTCCTTGCAGGCTTTTAGACCTTGTTATTAATTTATAGCAGAAATATATGTGTGCTAGTCTGTTATGATGGAGCCGTGCAGTGGCTGGGCAGTGTTGCCTCCAAGGGAGTAAGTTCTGGATTTTGGGAAGGATTGGGAGGCACATATGATTGATATCCTCCCCTAGTGCAACAGGTGCATGGTTTGGCCCGTCGCTGGAGTTGGAACCTAACGTGTGTTATATTCGTCAGGCGCCAATCAGTGATGGCTCATATGTAACATTGCCGGTACATACGGTGATGGGAACGAGAGAGATCGTCACAGATACTTCAATCTATACCGGTACCACCATGCTAGACATGGGCATGTATGTTTGGATTGTTAGGGTAAATTTACCGTAAATTTGCCTCAATTTGACACTTTTGAGGGGCAAATGAAATCAGAGGAAGCTACATATTTGTCCCACAACATTTACCTCGTATGTTTGGCACATTTAGGGTAAATTTACCTCATTTATCCAATTTACCCCTCTATCCAAACAACCCCATGCACGACTGCTGTTCGTATGATCAGCATCGTCAGCGACGTTTCAAGTTGAAGGCAGGCTGCTTGCAGCTGCATCTCCTGCTGGTGTTGTTGTGGGTGGTGTGGTGGCTGATGCCCAGCAACACCACCTTTTGGTCGGGCAGCCCAACTGCACGACCAGGTCGCACTACCGGGATCGCCGCCGCCGAGCCGGGGAAGGAGCTGCAGGCCGCCGCACCGGGGAAGGATCCGTCGCCCGCCGCGCCGGGGGAAGATCCACCACCACCGCGTCGGGGGAGCAGCCACCGCGCGCGGCACTGGGGGATAGGAGGTCGAGCTGCGCCTCCTTATGCGCCGCCGCCGCACCTCACCCCGCCGCTGCTCCTCACCGCCGGTAAGGGGCGAACGGAGGGGGGAGGGGAGGCAGGAGGGCCCGGCGGGCCTAACCGGTGAGGGAGGAGGTTGAGGAAGAGGGAGGGAGGCGGCGGAGGCCGGAGGAGGAGCGAGGGAAGTAGGCGGCGGCGGATCTGCTGCCCAGAGGAGAGGCGGTTGGCGGATCTGCGGGAACAGGAGGCGGCGGCGGAGGGATAGGGAGGCGGAGGGATAGGGTTTGTGGTGAAGGCGCCGGCGATTTATAGAAGGGGGGGAGTTAGGCTGTGGTGGGCCGGCGGGAAATGGGCCTCCTGGCCCAATGCCGCTTTGCCGAGAGCCTAATAAATGGCTCTCGGCAAAGATATTCTTCTAAATTTTTTTAATGCATTTAATTAGTTAGAAATAGTAAACAGATGTATTTTTTAAAAAAAAATTTAACATGACACCAGTTGTGTTGTATATTACTTATAGAAAAGTTTTTGTAGCCAAACTCAAATTTGAATTTCTCGAAGACTATAAACCAAGTGACATTAGTTCAAATTATTAGAGACGTCTCGTGAGATGTTCCGGTTTCTAAACAGCGTACGTGTTAAAATCTTCAAAACATTCTCAATTTTCTAACACAACCTCCACATATGATATCATGAGCACTTGACAAATTTCGTGATTTTCAAACTTCATTTGAATTCTATTCAATTTTAAAAACTTTTCTACATCACGATCTTCATCATGATCAGAGAACCAAATGCCAGAAATTTAGCTTCACTTCATGTACATGGTCTTAGAGATGTCTCATGAACATGAATATCATTTTTTCACCAACATTACTCTATAATTGCATGCACTTGCAGTTCATATCGGACGTATGCAAAAAAAAACCTAGAAAGAAGTAAAATTGTTAAATATAGCAAACAAAGTTAAAATTGTGCCAAATTAGAGCATAAGTTTTGTATAAGTGTATGTTGAGGATAGAAAAAGTTTGGAGGCAGGAAAGTGATTTTTTAAAATTTCGACTAATGGCTCTCGGCAAAGAATGTTTTTTCTTTGCCGAAAGTTTTCTGTGTGGCTCTCGGTAAAGACCTTCTTTGCCGAGAGTAAAAAAAAAAAAGCTCTCTGCAAAGATTGTGACTCTCGGCAAAGCTTCGAATTCCGGTAGTGTCGGGCACACCACCTGGACCCGGGCTGCTACGTTTTCTCCAACAAGAAGACGAGCTGGCTGGACTGGGAGGTGGGATCTCCGACGTGCTGCTGCAGGGACGGCGACCAGTTACCACAGCAGTCACAGCACCTGCAGCACCACCGCCGGCCCCTTCGAGAGAGGTACAACCGCACCATCGGCTATGTACTATGCAAGTGCGACCATATGGTTACCAAGGCAACCCTTACCTCCCCAAGGATGCCAAGGTACTTAAGCGTTCTTTTTTTAGCTTGTGTAAATATATATGTCCATACAAATATCCCGGTCTGAATGAAATTTTGTCACCATATATTATCGATGGGTGTACAAT
Organism: Cenchrus fungigraminus; assembly: GCA_036936925.1. Classification (NCBI taxonomy): domain Eukaryota; kingdom Viridiplantae; phylum Streptophyta; class Magnoliopsida; order Poales; family Poaceae; genus Cenchrus; species Cenchrus fungigraminus. The sequence continues at coordinate 187,765,358 of CM072769.1, forward strand.
TTGTCACCATATGAATGAAATTTTGTCACCATATATACATTGGGTGTTGAGAGAGTTGATTCCAGGGGAGAATAACCATCTCGTGGTTGCAGGATATATAGTGGTGTAGGAAATGTTAGATTGTAAATTGTGGTGTTGAGAGAGTTGATTCCAGAATAACCATCTCGTGGCTGCAGGATAGTACGTGGTGTAGGAAATGTTAGATTGTAAATTGTGGTACCTGAGGGCGTCGTTCCGATCAAAGTTGAAACTGAATGTTTCATGTCATGGTGATGACATGTTTATGTGTGTAATATATGCTGGAGGATCGTATCCTCCTTGTAGGTTTTACCCGGCCCCACTGTTGTTCTTAGCGCGGATATATGGTGTGAGCCATGGCTGGGCAGTGTTGCCTCCAAGGAAGTAAGTTTTGGATTTTGGAAAGGATTGGGAGGCCCTCCGGCGGCACCTATGATTGATATCCTCGATCCCCTAGTGCAGCAGGTGCATGGTTTGGCCCGTCACTTGAGTTGGAACCTAATAATAACGTGCGTTACGACGTCAGGCGCCAATCAGAGTGATGGCGTAGCGTGCATGCTGGGAGCTACATAAGCATTGCCGGTGACGGGAGCGAGATCACAGTCGTTACTGCAATCTATACCATGCAAGAAGCCATGGACGACTGCCGTTGGTATCAGCATCGTCAGCGACGTTTCAAGTTGAGGGCATGCTGCTCGAGCTCCTCAGGTACTGTGAGACGCTGCTTGCAGCTGCTCCTCCTCCTGGTGTTTCCGGCGGGTGGCGGCGGCCACGTGACCGGGCACGGGCTGCGGCCCAACTGCACCACCGTCTGCGGCGGCGTGAGCGTGCCCTACCCCTTCGGCATCGAGCACGGCTGCTACCTGCACGAGTCCTTCAAGCTCACCTGCAACACCACCGGCTACAGGACGCCACGGCTGATCCTCTGGCTCGGCACCGACATATACTTCATCCTCGGCATCTCGCTGGACCCCTCCACCATGCGCTTCCGGCCCAAAAAGGTGATCATGGAGCCAGGGGCAGAGCAAGGGCTGTCCAAGAACTGGACCGAGACCCAACGCCCGGGCTCCGGCTGCCACTTGTTCTCCGAGAAGGCCAGGCTGGACTGGGAGGTGGGATCCAACGCCCTCCTGCTGGAAGGACGGCGGCGGCACCGCCGCCGCCGCGCTGGGTCCAAGACATGCCCCCGGGACCTGGGCAGCACGGCGTGCCACAGCAGCCACAGCACCTGCAGGCCCACCACCGGCCCCTACAAGAGGTTCAACCACACCACCGGCTACGTATGCAACTGCCACCATGGTTACCAAGGCAACCCTTACCTCCCCCGAGGATGCCAAGGTACTTTTAAACATTTTTTTAGCTTGTGTAAATATATATGTGATCATATCATCCATGCAAATTAATATCCCGGTTTGAATGAAATTTTTTCACCATTATATTATATTGCTCGTCAGATATCAATGAGTGCAGGCTTCCCAATAACTGCTTTGGCAATTGCACAAATTTACCTGGCACGTATTTGTGCCAGTGTCCCAAGGGAACCACAGGCAACCCATACACTCGGAATGGTTGCATGGAGCCACATCCAAATACAGGTAACGTTGTTCCATTCTCATCGACCTCCTTAACTTAATAAACACTATAAAACCATGTTGATTACATTGTCTCTTTTTTGTTGTTTAGTTAGGACATCAACACGGTCTCAGCCAACACGATTTGACCATTAGCATCATTTTTTCGCAACTGCTTTCGAGTAAGAAAAGGTTGAGACCAAAAAAAACAAAACTTATGGACTTTGTACCATTGTCCCGCTGAAGATACACCCTATGGTCGTTTTCATGTCAAAATTGCTGTAGGTTTTTTACAACGTGCTTCTAAAAACCAGTCCTTCTCCAACATGTGTAAAGATTGGTAAAGTTACTCTTCAAAATTAAATCTGATAATTTTGCATGTCATTGTATCAGGGCTAATGGTTGGCCTAGGCATTGGAAGTGGTGCGTTGCTTCCATTCCTAATCGTTGGAACCACATTTGTAATCAGTAAGATCGAGACACAAAGGAAGAAAAAGATGAGACAAAGGTTCTTCAAGCAAAACCGTGGGCAATTGCTACAACAATTGGTATCTCAAAGCGGAAACATATCCGAGAAAATGATTGTCGTCACTTTGGAAGAACTAGAGAAAGCAACTAACAACTTTGACACAACCCGTGAGCTTGGTGGTGGAGCACATGGCACAGTGTACAAGGGAATTTTATCAAATCTGCATGTTGTGGCAATTAAGAAGTCAAAGATAGTGATACAAAAAGAAATCGACGAGTTCATAAACGAAGTTGCTATCCTTTCTCAGATAAACCATAGAAATATTGTGAAACTTCATGGGTGCTGCCTGGAGACGGAAGTTCCGCTTCTTGTTTACGAGTTCATTTCCAATGGCACCCTCTACGACCATCTTCATATCGATGGTCCGATATCACTACCATGGAAAGATAGATTGAGGATTGCGGTTGAAGCTGCCAGGGCTCTTGCGTATCTCCACTCGCTTGCTTCAATGCCAATAATCCATAGGGATGTCAAGTCTCCGAATATACTACTGGATTCCAATTTAAATGTGAAATTGTCGGACTTTGGAGCTTCAAGGTACATTCCAGTTGATCAATCTGGGTTGGATACAACTGTGCAAGGGACATTTGGGTACTTGGATCCTATGTACTACAGTACAGGGAACCTTACCGACAAGAGCGATGTCTACAGTTTCGGTGTGATTCTCATAGAGTTGCTAACTAGAGAGAAACCAGTTTCTTATAGATCACCTGAGGGCAATGGTCTTGTGAACCATTTTTCCACTCTAGTGTTAGAAAGTAGATTAGCTCGCATATTGGATCCACAAGTTGTGAAGGAGGGGGGCGGGGAAGTTGTCGATATCTCTCTACTAGCAGCAATGTGCGTGAAATTTGTGAGCAAGGATCGGCCGACAATGAGGCAGGTGGAAATGACATTGGAAAGCATTCATGCAGCAAAGGAGTACGATTCAAGTGACATGACAGACGAATCGGAGGAGAATTACTATATTGGAGTGAATGATATGTCAAATGGAGGAAGAATAAACGAGGATGGTATAAATCGGGATTATTGATGACTAGAGGTTAGGGTTATAGCAAAGAACAATAATTGATGTGCGTAACGAAGGTATCAACCGCATATGTAGCCAGCGCATGTCTTTATATATGTTGAGTAAAACTGCTAATTTTGTACTGCTCGTAATTCGTAAACCCAATTTTAAATAAAAAGAAAGAAAGGAAAAGAAACTGGCTGTTCGCTTGGTTGCAGTCTTGTTAGAGGATGATGAGCTAAGCATGGTGTGACGATGGCGTCTGCCGCTCGGCGTGCAGAAGGCATCCTGAAATTTTGTCCTCTAGTGACTGAAATTTGTTTTTTTCATATGATTTTTTACAAAAGTTGTTTGAATCTCAAATTTTGGGACAATGCACATCTAGTTTGGTACTATTGGTGTGCAAAGTTTCAAAAAAATTAAAAAATTTCTAAGTGCGACATGCAAGACTATTTTGATAAGCTTCGCGATCGCTTATACCATCGGTAATGCATTTCTGCTTTGTCGACAGATAGATGGTAAATGAAGTTGTAGGGGAGCGGTGGTTCCCGACCGGGAACCATGGCGACGGCGGCGAGGTGGAGTCCATGTGCACGGCGGTGGTCATGAGCATCCTGTGCTAATTGGTGGGTGCAGGATTTGGCGAGCGGAGGAGGAGGTGGAGCAAGCCAGCCGGTTGTTTATATGGGCGGGCTGTGTGTGAGGTAGAAAAGTCAAAGGCACGTCAGCACAAGCACAAGCACGACGCTGGTCCCACGCTGACATTGAGACGATGGCAGCATGCATGCTTCGTTTATGTCGGGCAGCACCGGCCATGCCGGCCTGCAAGGGAAGAGAGGAGATTATGATCTGTTGCGTCGTGTCGTCTCCCTGTTTAACCGCTTTGCTTGTTTTATTAGCATACAGGCAACGCAAACGACGGTCTCTAATAAGTTTCACTTGGCAAATTAGCAGTCCGATCCACGCGCACACGCTTGTCGTGCTTATAGAATTCCAAACAGGCCGTCCGGCCCTAGCCCAGCTCTAGCCCTAAATGGCCCGGCACTAAGTGGTCCGACCCTATCAGGCACGATGGTAACTTCGTGCCGTGTCGTGTTGTGCCACCGTGCGTGAGAGGGCGCCGGAGGACAGCCCTAAGTATTTTTTTGTGCCGTGCCGGCACTAAACACGGCGGCAGCACGACAGGCACTAAGGGCCGGCCGCCCGGGCTAGTGTCGTGCCAGGCACGATGGACAAGCAACCTCTCAATCAACTTCATATCAAGTCACCAAGCGGAAAATCAGAAGACAACAGAATTTTCAAAAGTTTGAGCTGGTTCAGAATTTGCAAAATGTTCAAATATTACAGACCAAGTTCAGTTACATAAATTCCCTCCTACTACTTCTCCTTCTCTTCTGGCACATCTAGATACAACTCAGAGTAGCATTCCTCTTCAAATGAGAGCAGAGCTCGTCGTCGTCGTCGCTCGACATCGCTGGAGCTCTGGTCCCTCAACGGATACCGGTGGCCGGTGACCTGCACACACGGAGCAGAGGAGAGCAGAGAGAGTGAGACAGAGAGACTGAGACAGAGTGAGAGACAGGGAGACCTAGCTTACCTCCTGCGAACCGGAGCACCAGAGCACGGATCACCGGTTCCTCAACGGCATCGCGGTGGCCGATGACCTGTAGCAGCGAGAATAAGAAGTCAAGAAGAGCATAGGAGACGACGAGATCTATGGTTAGGGTTTGGCTTAGATCTCGGGCTTACCTGCGAATCCGGTGCACCAGAGCGGACGGCGACGTGAACAAGCAACAGAGGAGGAGGAGCGGACGGCGATGACCGGAAACTAGAGCCGGAGCGGTAGAGTGCGGAGGAGGAAGGGAGAGACGGGGAGGCTGAGCCGTGTGGGGTGATCCAAGGGTCGGGAGATGGTCGGATCCGCGGGGGCCGGAGTTGTCGTTCGTCGCCGCCGTCATCGGAGACGACAGGTGATGCAGGACGACAAGTGAGAGCGGAGCGGAGAGAGGCGACTACGATGCGGTGCGGGCGTGCAATGTCGAATGGGACTAGGGTTTTGGGGGAGGGGAGGGGCACCCCCGCCGCGGCTTATATACGGCTCTCCCCCACAGGCGGATCCAACAGTCGAGGGAGCCGCATCCAACGGTCGGGAGGGGGGCTCACTAGGGTTTCGGGGAGTCGCGGTTGGCAGGCCGGGCCGCTTTAGTGCCTAAGGCCGGGCTGCCATCGAGTCGTGCTTCGGGCCGGCCTGACGGGCCGAGTGGCGGCCCAGGCACTAAACGGTCATCGGGCCGGGCCGGCACTAAGCACTATTGATTGTGCCTAGGGCCGTGCTTTTTAGGGTCATGCCTCGTGCCGCTAATCGTGCCCAGACCATTTGGAATTCTATAGTCGTGCCAGCCCAATTAATTAATCTCGTATCAAATTTCACCCACAGGCCTCGCGACGATTGATTGTTATTAATTATTCTTGTTAATAAAACTTACTTATGCATGTTGTGCGGCGAATTCAATAATGCAAAAAAGCCTTATCAAAAAAAGAAAAAAAATCAGAATCAACGGGTCAACAAACTGAATTACTCAGGTGTACTAGTGGAAGTGCACGTGTGACACGCACGTGATATAAAAAGAATTGAATACAAAACTATATAGTCATTGAAATTGAAACTAAAAACATAGAACTAACAATTCAAATTAAAATCTAACAATAATGATGTCGCGTATGGCCATCTGTGCGGGATAAAGGTTTTTCTTTGGGTGATGGCATCAATTATATTGCTCTTTATAGTATAGATAAAGTGGGAAGAATATCCAACGAACATATGTCTAAAATTATTACATTTAAACTAAAAATCTAAAATTGAAACTGCTTCTCAATATAATAATAGTTCATGATAATAAGCAAAATCCACTCCACAAATGCATTTATTTTCAGTCTATTGCTACTTATCATGTAATCATATAAATCCATAAGGACATGCGGTGGTTTAAGCAGAGTGGCGTGGCTGGTGCTGATTTGTCATCATGGCTATATCATAAAACTTCACCATGCATTCCTACAGGAACAGTAGATGTATTTAGAATATTATCCATTGGAGAAAAACACTGATTATAATGTAATCTAAAAATAATAACAATCGTATCATAATCATAAATTTAAAACAATGCACCTCATGTTTCCAAGATATCCCTACAAACAATGTTCTTGGTGCCTTTTCCACTGGGATCAATGTCTTTGTTCTTTCTAGCAAGAACCCATGTAGTATCACGAGAAACTCCCCTAGACAGTGCCACATAAAGTTGTTCATGTGCAAACAAAGTAGATACCTACATTTAGGAATTAGGATTGCCTGCCCTTGTGCTTTGTTAATGGTCATGGCAAAGCTCAATCGAACGGGGAATTGCTTACCCTTCAACTTAAAAGGGAGCGTTAGATCCTCAGAAGGCTTCATTGATATCTTTGGTATGGACACCCTCTTTCTTACATGCTGCCCGTTAACAATCTCAGCATCAATAGCATTTTTTATTAATCATTTAACGATCAATCATGTGCCATTGCACAATCCATTATGAGGGGCTAAATCACATAGCAGGATGATAGGGCAGTTCTGTTTAATGGTAAACTCGTGAGGAGGCAAACCATTCATGTTAATGAATTTAAAAATCTAATGGATAATTATTACGAGTGTCATCATCCACCATATCAAAGGTATAATACACTTGCTTATCACCTGGAAACCTATCAATCATAAGTTTGTTGACAGCATCAACGTGCTCATTCCTTGTTGAAAGGACAGCACGCTCCCGCATGTACGATGTTGACCTACAATTGTTATGAAGGTATGGGAACACACGATCGATGAGCTATCAATAAGTATATCATCAGGAAAAAGAACATAATCATCGGCAACATACATGAACACACCCAAGCAGCCGGAATAAATTTAATTGCATTACGTGTGCAGCATGCAATTTGGATCGAACTTCACATACCTTGCATGACGCCGTGAATTGTTGTACCGGCACCGACGTGGTGTGGTCACGATGCTAGACCTCATTGTAGTAGAGGGCCTCGCCGCCGTCTAGGGCCTCACTGTCGACGACCGACACCAGCGTGGTGTGATTTGTTAAGATGGAAGACCTGAAATCAAAGTGCACGTGGCTAAGCATGTGATTTAAAAAATAAAAAATATAATATACAAAAATGAAGAGTGCATGCACGCATAAATCAAAATGGAAAGTGCATGCACGTAAAAGAGTAACAACAATTCGTAATCAAGTGCATGCACACATATCTATACTATAAAAGCAGAAAGAATTGAAAACAATTCTCACCCAAAGTTGTACCCGCGTACCCCTCACAAAGTGGTCCACATGTCATGCGCGACCCCACTTAAGAGACCAAAAATTGAGGACAAAGGGAGGGGGGAGAGTCACTCCCACGTTGTAAATCGCTCTCCCACCCTGTTTTTTTTTTGTTACCGTAGGCTTTTCTACCCCATTTTGTACCTGTCGGTCCCACATTTGCTCGCCCCCCCCCCCCCTCGCGCCTCCTTCCTTCCTCCGAATTCTTTTCACCCACGTCCAGACTTGCCGTGATTGAGGTTCTCAAGTTTTGGAAGGTTAATTACCATCACAGTCATCTTTCCTTGCAAGCGCACGGTAATTATGGACTCCCAATCCCGTCCTCGAATTGACAAATATAGTTTCCTTGTGTGGCCTCTAATCATGTTGTCCTGAAATTACTTTCCTTGTCTGGCCACTAATCATGTCATGTTGAAATTGCTTTCTTTGATAATTACGTTGTGTATTTATGGACGTGATTGGTGGCTTCAAATTGCTTTCTTTAATTATTACTTTCAAACAAGATATACCCCGATTACAGCCTTGATCAAGTTTCTTTTTTTCTTTTCACGTTTCAATCAATCAGCACACATCCCTCGTGTGTTTCCATTTCTCCACCTTCTCATATGGAAACAGCTACGGGATGTTCAAAATTAAGCCTGTCAAACATTTTCTTCCATCTACATAACCCTGTACGCCTCTCTGGCTCTCTCCCGCCGCCTGCCTGCCCTCCACGCCGCCTCACATATGCACCCTCTCTACAACAGCCGCCTCCCTAACCTCCGTTGCCTCTCGTGCCTCCCTGCCGTCGACGACAAGATCTGCGCATGGCCATCCATCCTCCTGCAATCCTGCTACCGTCTGTGGACGCTGTAAGGTCACAGCAGTGCTGCCTTACAGGACGGCATATACTCCTCGGCGTCAGCATGCAACACGCAGTTCATGGGATCAATGCCTTTTAACCTACCAGGAAATCTAGAAGGTGCGGACGCCCGCTAAATGCAAATTCTTTGGTTGACTCGCCATTAGAAATAGGTTGTGGACCACAACGCCAGAAACGATTTATGTTGGCGGCTAACAAGAGTTTGTACTGGTGGGTGGAGAAATCGTCAGCACTCTTGAGCCAGCAGAAATGATGATTTATGCTGGTGGGTGCTTGCCCGCCAGCACAGAGACCTCTCTGTTGGAGGGCGTTGCATGCTGACGCCGAGGAGTATATGTTGTTCTTGTCTAGTTTCTACTTGGCGGAGAGCCGGAGTCCACCTCTTGGGCTAACCTACCAGGAAATCTAGAAGGCGTGGACCCCCGCTAAATGCAAATTCTTTGGTTGACTCGCCATTAGAAATAGGTTGTGGACCACAACACCAGAAATGATTTGTGTTAGCGGCTAACAAGAGCTTGTACTGGTTGGTGGAGAAACCGTCAGCACTCTTGAGCCGGCAGAAATGACACAGAGACCTCTCTGCTGGCACAGAGACCTCTCTGATGGCGGGCGTCTTAATGCACCCGCCAGCACAATGAATTTTAGAAAATGCTCAAATATAAATAGCAAAAGGATTTATTTTTTAGGGGAGGAGCTCCTCTAGCCAGCCACTCACCCGTCTCCATCATCAAGTCACAAAGTCACGCAATTTTTCGCTCAAAGACGTGACGCTCTGCGGCCGGCGGGGTTCGAACCCGCGACCTCCCTTCCGCGCATAACCTCCCTTACCACTGCACTACACTCTCCCATGTATTCATATCCCATTTTCATTCTCCTTGTATTATACTATACCAAGTGTAAATGACTTCTTTGAGGTTGTAAATGTATTCAAATTAAAAAATCGACAAATATAAAGTTTCATAACTTTCTACAACTTTCAATTTGGGGGTTTCTCCATTCGAGGTCGTTTACAAAATTTGAATTTTGAATTTGAGAGATTCAAACTAAGTTTTTTGTTTACAATATGATTTCAAATAAAAAAATTGTAAACAACAAAGTTTCATAACTTTTCAGGATTTACAACTTTTATTTTGAATGTTTCTCAATTTGAGGTCGTTTGAAAAATTCAAAATTTCAAATTTGATAGATTCAGACGTACTTTTCATTGACAAAATAAGTAATTCAAATTAAAAAAAGGTTCAACTACAAAGTTCTATAACTTGTGAAGAACGACAATTTTTATTTTGGTCATTTGCTCATCCGGTACAGTGATAGTAACATTCTTCACGAATCTTACATCTCTCTTGTATAGTTTCATGCAATATATAAGAGATAGATTTTGTGGACAAAATTACTATTACTTTGTCAAATGAAGAAACAACCTAAATGAAAGCACCTGAGGCTGAGGAGGCTGTGTGAGGGGGCTCCCGTTTAGACAGCCCGTGTAAATTTGTGCAGTTTTATTTTGTCTTTAGTCCCTAACCTGTAGTAAAAGGATGTGCTGGAAATGGCACCGTCCGTGGCCACTGAAAATAATCCCTCAATTATGATGTCACTGATTACTTGGGCCTTGAGATAGTTGATTCTGTTATGGTGGAGCCGGAGTATATGGTAGGGCAGTGTTGCCTCCAAGGACGTAAGTTTTGGATTTTGCAAAGGATTGGGAGGCCCTCCGGCGGCACCTATAATTTGATAACCCCTAGCGCAGGGGCATGGCAGCATGGGTTGGCCCGTCGCTTGAGTTTGGAACCTAACGTGCGTGCATGCTGCAGGATGGCAGCTACATAAACATTGCCGGTGATGGTAATTAACGAGCTCACAGTCACAGTTCGTTACTGCACTATCTATACCACTACATGAAGGCAGCAGGCTGCTTGCAGCTCCTGCTGGTGGTGTTGGTGGTGGTGGCGGCTGACGACGCCCAGCACCACCACCACCACCAGCATCAGATGATCGGGCTGCGGCCCAACTGCACGACCAGCTGCGGCGGCGTGAGAGTGCCCTACCCTTTCGGCATGGAGCCCAGGTGCTACCTGCACAAGACCTTCAAGCTCACCTGCAACACGAGCTACAGCACGCCGCGGCTGCTCCTCTGGCTCGGCAACATTACCTTCGTCGTCACCCGCATTTCGCTGGACCCCTCCACCATGACCTTCCGGCCGAGCAAGGTGATTGCGGTGCCACGTCCAGGCCCAGGGCTGCCCAAGAGCAACAGGCCCGGGACCCAACGCCCGGGCTGCCACTTGTTCACGGAGCAGGCGAGGCTTGAATGGGAAGTGGGATCCAGCGCCCTCATGCTGCCAGTGGCGGAGGTACATTATATTATTAGTCTTCCTCCTTATATCATTGATATAGTAGCGCTCCTGTTTTACTTTAAAAAAATATATTATTAGCACCAAGAAGAAAAAACAGCTAATATATATGTTCAATTTTTCTATATATATATATATCTATATATATATATATATATATATATATAGTCTAAGCATCCACAAGGTAATTGCACCTCTCTTCAACGAGATATTTTGAAATTTGACTTTAAGTTCGCAAGCCTTTCAAAATTTGAGACCCCCCTATCACAATGACATGTGAGTCTGAGTCATTGATATGTGGGTCACGGGGTCAACTCTTGAAAGGCTTGCGAACTTAGAGTCAATTCTAAAAATTTCTCCTCTTTAATTTACTCCAGCTTTGCCAGTTGTCACTGCTTGCTGCAGGGACGCCACCAACGTCGTCGAAGGCGCCGCGCTGGGTCCAAGACATGCCCTCGAGACTTGAGCAGCACGGCGTGCCACAGCAGCCACAGCACCTGCACGGCCACCACCGGCCCCTACAAGACGTACTATAACCACACCACGGGCTACGTATGCAAGTGTCACCGTGGTTACCAAGGCAACCCTTACCTTCCCCGCGGATGTCAGGGTATACTATTTTCTGAGCTTGTGCATATGTGATTTCTCATCATCATCATGCATGCATGAAATTTCTTTTTAGATAAAGAAAATAGTTCCGACCTTTGCGACCGCACACAGATGCATGCATGCAAATACACTAACACAATTATATGTTGCCCCAGCCTGAATGAAGTTTTATCATCTTTGCTTGCTAGATATCAATGAGTGCGCACTTCCCGGTCGGAACAAATTATGCTTTGGCAACTGTACAAATTTACCCGGCACCTACTTATGCCAGTGTCCCAAGGGAACCATAGGCGACCCATCCACTCCAAATGGTTGCATGGAACCACATCCAAATACAGGTAAAAACAGGCTATATAAATAGATATTGCTGCCTCCATTATCTCTTTCTTGTTGTTTCCTTAGGACATCAGCATGGTCTCAAGTCACAACAAACACGTTTGACCATTACTATTATTTTTTCACAACTGCTTTCAATTACGTAAAAAAAATGTTGAGGCAAAAAAGAAACGTAGTCGCTGTCAAATTAATTAGTTTTCAATAGTTTTTCATGACAAATTACATTGACCCGTGGAATGAGCCCACCACGAAGGCCGATGATGGTTGGGTCCCCACCCAGCTGGTAATTAAGAAAGGTATAATATAGTTTTTTTCTAATAAATAATTGTGTCAAATAGTTACGTTGTAAGTTTCTGAAGTGGGCAACATGTATAAAGATTGTTGTATAATTTTTTTTTCTAGCAAGTTGACTCTTCAAAGTTAAATTTGATAATTTTGTGTGTCGCCGTTTCAGAGCTGATCGTTGGCCTAAGTGTTGGAAGTGGTGCGTTGCTTCCATTCCTAATCATTGGGACATTTGTAATCCGTATAATCAAGACACGAAGGAAGAAAAAGATGAGGGAAATGTTCTTCAAGCAAAACCGTGGGCAGTTGCTACAACAATTGCTAAGCCAAAGTGGAAACATAGCTGAGAGAATGATTGTTGTCACTTTGGAAGAACTAGAGAAAGCAACTAACAACTTTGACAGAACCCGTGAACTTGGTGGTGGTGCGCATGGCACGGTGTACAAGGGAATTTTATCAAATCTGCATGTTGTGGCAATTAAGAAGTCAAAGATAGTGATACAAAGAGAAATTGATGAGTTCATAAACGAGGTTGCTATCCTTTCTCAGATAAACCATAGAAATATTGTCAAACTTCATGGATGCTGCCTCGAGACGGAAGTTCCTCTTCTTGTTTACGAGTTCATTTCCAATGGCACCCTCTACGACCATCTTCATGTTGATGGTCCGATATCACTAACATGGAAAGATAGATTGAGGATTGCAGTTGAAGCTGCCAGGGCTCTTGCATATCTCCACTCGCTCGTTTCAATGCCAATAATCCATAGGGATGTTAAGTCTCCTAACATACTACTAGATTCTAATTTAACTGTGAAGCTGTCGGACTTTGGAGCTTCAAGGTACATTCAGATTGATCAATCTGGGTTGGATACAACTGTGCAGGGAACATTTGGGTACTTGGATCCTATGTACTACAGTACAGGGCACCTTACCGACAAGAGCGATGTCTACAGTTTCGGCGTGATTCTCATAGAGTTGCTAACCAGAGAGAAGCCAGTTTCTTATAGATCACCTGAGGGCAATGGTCTTGTGAACCATTTTTCCACTCTAGTGTCGGAAGGCAAATTGGCCCAAATATTGGATCCACAGGTTCTGAAGGAGGGGGGCGGAGAAGTTGTTGACATCTCTCTGCTAGCAGCGATGTGTGTGAAGCTTGTAAGTAAGGACCGGCCGACAATGAGAATAGTGGAAATGACGTTGGAGAGCATTCACGCGGCAAAGGAGTATGATTCGAGTGACGAAATGACAAATGAATCAGAGGAGAATTACTATATTGGAGCGAATGATATGTCAGGAGAATAAACAAGGGTGCTATAAATCAGAATTAATCATGACTAGAGGTTGGAGTAAAGAGCAATAATTGATGTGCGTAACGAAGGTCTGTCTGTATGTTGAGTTACATGGTAGTTTTGTACTGCTCGTAATTCGTAAACCCAAATTAAAATAGAAATAAAGGAAGGAAGGAAGGAAAAGAAACTGGCTGTTTGCTGGCTTGCAGTCCTGTTAGAGGATGATGAGCTAAGCATGGCGCGACGATGGCGTCTGCCGCTCGACGATTGCGGCCGGGCCGCCGGGGGAGGTTGGCCGCGAGGAAGCACGTGGGTCCACTCCAGTCTACTAGTCCGCTCCGGACAAAAGCATCGTCGTCTCCGTGGACGGTGGACTGGACTGTAGAGGTTGGTTGACCCGGCCGGAATTCTTCTCTGACGATCGAGCAGCAGAGCAGGCCGGACGGGGCAGCAGTCAACGGAGCGGCGAGCTCCATGCCTTGATGGACACTGCTCTGCTCTGCACATCGATGGTCTTGAGTGAGCTCCATCCGATCCATTCCATGGTGAATGGTGATGGACACAGCCTGTTTAGTTGGGAAACAAAACAATTTGGGGTCGACCTATTAGGAGGATTAAATATAGACTAATTACAAAACTAATTACATGAATGGACGGGAAATCGCGAGACGAATTCATTAAGTCTAATTAATCCGTCATTAGAGATTGTTTACTGTAGCATGGCGTTGTCTAATCATGGCATAATTAGGCTCGTTAGATTCGTATCGAAAAATTAGATAGGGGTCTTATGGAATGGGTTTTGTCATTAATTCACATTTAATACTCCTAATCAGTGTCGGAAGATCGATGCTGCGACTTTGGCCTCGCCTTGCATCGGCCGCTATTTTTGACTCCTGTAATCCCAGTTAACCATGACAGCAACCATATGTATAATTTTCTTGTCGATCTCTTTGCTCTTTTTCCGCTGTCAGAGTTTAGTTTACCACCGCTGGTGTAGTAGCAGCGTCAGGTTTTACCATTACCGCAAGAACCTGTCAGTGTCATGACTCGCTCATTTCTGGACTTTGTTCTCCATCCATCTTTTGTTACAGTGTCAGCCGCAAGATTGAAAGATACTCCGTATTAACTATACTCCACGGACAGAAATACAAATACTGACCGACCCCATGAGACAAACACAATAAGGCGTCCTGCATTTCGTTTTCTTTGGTGACGATGACGACGACTACGACGACGTTAAACCGGGGGCTTCCGATTGTGTAGGATCGATCGATCGATGAAGAGCAATCCAAAGGCAGATGGATCCATCGATCTCATACTCAATTCTCAAGGACGTGCTGACTCCTGCTCTGTCGCTGTCAAATCCCATCATCAGTTTAATTAGCTGCTGCCTTCATCTCAACGTATCGTAGGCTCTAAGCAGCATCATTATATGCTAGTACTGCTGACAACCTCACGTTTTAATTGAGTTTGGTGCCTTTTACTAGAATTAGCTTGCTATTAAGCTCAAATGCACTGCTAATGGCACTGGCCGGCAACCAAACAAACGAGGGACCCTCGTTTTCATTTCGTTTGCTTCTCTTCCTTTGGACTTGAGAGAGGAACTGAGAAATCGGACAAGGTACGTACCCGATGAAGGGAATCTCGGTAACAAAATCAACGAGCAATTAGTTACCGCGTACGCACACACTGACGCTCGCCGCAGCGGATCAAAACGATTCTTTTATATTACGAGAGCGACAAGCTCGATCAGGTCAAACAAACTAAAGATGCATGCTTTGTTGATAGATAGATGGTAAATTGGTAAGCAGCTAGAAGAGAGCATCATCCCAGGAACCCAAGGTCGGGAAGCCACCGCCGCTGTTGCTGCTGTAGTTGCAAGCCCCGCCGGCCTCCGTCCGACTCTGATCCGGCGCAGGTGCAGGCGCCGGCGTCGGCGCGTCCGTCCACGCGGGCACTCCGGGCGCTCCGAGCAGGAACGCGGACGTGTCCAGCGTCGGCAGCATCATCGCGGCGGTCGGGGCTGCGGAACCACCAGCGCGGTAGGGCGCCGGTCGGCATAGGGTCTCCGGAGGCGGCGGCGCCATAGGCAGGTCGTCGGCGCCGGTGACCTGGTGCACCATACGGCGGAAGCTGGCGGGGTCGGCGGTGATGTAGGTGGTGGGCAGCTTCCGCGACGGGCGCGGGCGTCGCTTGGCCACGCGGCGGGCGGGTCGGTGGTGGTGCTGGTGGTTCGGCGGCGCGGCGGCGGCTGTGGCGGGCGTCGGGGAGGGACTAGCGGACGCCGTGAAGTCGTAGGGGAGGCGGTGGTTGCCGGATGGGACCGGGAACCATGGCGGCGGCGGCGGCGAGGTGGAGTCCATGTGCACGGCGGCGGTCATGAGCATCCTGTGCTGTGGTGATTGTTGGTGGGTGCAAGGTCAAGGATTTGGCATGAGCTGGAGCTGAAAGCTGATGAGCAGAGGAGAGCAGGGCGGTTTATATGGGCGGTGGAGGAGGTAGAAAAGTCAAGGCCCGGCCACGGCAGCAGCGCCACCCACGTCAGCACAAGCACGGCGCTGGTCCCACGCCGACAGTGAGAGGATAGCTTCGGTGGGCAGCAGCCACCGCCCTGCAAGAGAAGAGAGGAGATTATCATCTGCTGCGTTGCTAGTAATTAAGCTTGACTTGGCAAACAACAATCCACGCGCACGCGCTAACTCGTCGTGCCAGTCCAATTAATTACAAAACTAAGCCTGGTGAGGTTAAAAACTAAGTCAGTGAGGTTAAGACCGCCTCACGATTTTGATTAAGAGAAGAGAACCCAATCCCGACTTAGAAAACCCCCGAACACCGGCTTCACCAGCGAAGAGATTTTTTTTAAAAAACTAGTCCCGTTAATTCGCTCTGACGAAGAATCGAACCCGAGTCTCCTAGTTGCGACCATACCTCAGCCCAATTAATTAAGCTCGTCATCACTCAGTGCATGCTCTTGATTATTTGCCCTTTTCCCAAATTTATACATCTTGTGTGGCAAATTCAATCTTGTATAAGCTGACACCCATTTAATTAAATCTTTGCGTAGTAGTATGCCTCTAGTTTTCTGACTTGAAGATGTATGGAACAATGTATAATGCAAATAAGAATGCCTTGTTGCAATATTATAAGGAGAAATCGTCAGAATCAATGGGTGCATGCAATCAACAAATTAAATTAGGCTGGTTTGAATGGTTAACAACACCATGGTCTGTACAGTTCAACCTTCAACGCATGCATTCTGACGCGCCAATAGTAATGCAAGTTGATGATCAGAGCACATGATGATGCATTGCATTCACGGGTTAATTAATTTGGTACTGCAATCTATTGACATTCCAACAAATCGCAATCCATGACACGTTTTTTGTATTCCTGACCTCTTGATGTGCGCACGCATGCATACTGTATATAGTAGTAGTATACACGCAAGTATACGTTCCACTAGAGTCCCAAGTCGCAAGTATGTATAGTATACACACATTACTGTAGCTACTACGGAGTACTTCTTTGTTGTACGTTATTACTTTTCACCGTAGATTTTTTATCACGACGTTTGATCACTCATTTTATTAAAAAAATTAATGTAAATATGCAAAACGTCAAATTATATTTAAAATCTGATGTGTTCCAAATATACTCTCAGATCTTTTTTTTTTGGAACCTCAGTTAGTTTTTTTTTCAAATATACTCAGATTTGATCCGGCGCCCTTTGCTGCCAGCTGCCCTGTGAAGTTGCCACGCGGTGCGTGTGAAAACGGTTTGGAACGACTTGGACACTTGAGGCCGGGGTCAGTGGCTTTAGCGGTTCGTCTCTTCTTGCATTGACCGTATCAGTCCGAGTACGTACGTATGCACTGGGGGCTGACTTCTCCGTTGACTCGTCTACTCCAGTACCGGGGCTACTAGCCAAGCCTACCAGTATTTGCACTGACTGACTCGCCAACGCCAACCATCGTCACTTCATGCAATTTGCACTGTTCCTTCCCTTTCACGTTCATTTCTATTGACCAATAAGCATCAGCACTTCATTAATTAGACCTTTTTCACTTTTCTTCTTTATTTTCAATGCAACCCTCCGGTTTGATAAATGAAGTCGTTTAGAACAGCGACACGGTCTCCAATGTACAACTTTGACTTCTTATTTTTATAAAAATATTTATTTAAAACTAACATATGTATACTTTTATGAAAGTATTTTGCAAGACAAATTTATCGAGGTAGTTTTCACATTTTCAAACTCAACGACTTAAAAGTTATTCATGATTTATATTTCCAATGTTTGACTCAAACCTTGTCCAAAAGATCAAAACGACTTCATTTACCAAACCGGAGGGACTTCATTTACTTCGTCGTCAGATGCTTGTTCTTGGTCTTTTATTTGAGATCGAGATGGATCATGACTTTGTCCCTGCTCTACGTACACATCTTTTGATCCTTTCACTGCTGCCCAGCTCCTTAATTTTCCTGAGAGTCGCTAACATTTCGCTCGGTGCATGCATGCTACTTAATCCAAATTCAAACGTGTCTAGCCGCTCACCTGAGTTGGTATCAGGAAAATTTCAGATTCAAACGCATCGGATTGGATGACATCTTACAGTGGCAAGTCAAGTTTTTCATTTTTGATGTTCAAGTATAAATGAATACTAATATTATTATCAAACAAAAGTATATAAGTGAATATAATTACTATTGCATACAGAATTTTCAGGCCCAACCCAACAATCCACTCCATGGGCCCAAACCAGACAACGAGCCATGATGGGCCTTTTCCCCATTATGAGATGGAACCCAAATCGCTTTCCCCACTAACTTTTATACTTCCAAAAAAAAAAACACCAGAAAGCAGTCGCCGGAGAAGGAGCAAGCCGGCGAAGCATATCCTGCGGCTCGGCTGCTCCCCTCACCCGACGACGCCGGCAGCCGACGCCTTCCAACCCCTACTGCAACACCACGAACCCCACGCCGCCCACCCATGCCGTGCTCGCCCTTCCCCCTGAACCCCCGCGCGCGGACATGATCGCCGGCGATGGAGGATCCGGGCCCGTCGTCCGCCGCCTCTGAGCCTCCCCTGCCCCCGCCGGAGGAGGGGGACGGTTGGGTGATCCTGCCGCCCAGCGAGGTCGAGGGAGTCGACGATCCCAAGGTCATCCACTGGGAGGACCTGCAGCAGGAGCTCGCCCGCCTCTGGAGCCTCTCCGCCGCGCTGCAAGCCGCCAGTGAACGCAAGGCGCACCTCGCCGCGCGCCTCGAGTCCACACTAGAGGTAATCGCCAAGTTTGGGAGTCAATTCGGGTTGTCCCTGCTTGCTCGATCCATTCGGTTCTCCAGGGGATCTTGGTGCTTTCCTTTTCCAGCCCTGAATTATTCCTGGGAAAGACTGGACTCGTTTCCCTACCTTCGATTTTGCTTGGAATTGTGAAAACGAGAGTAACCTGAAACTAATCCAACAGCATTCACGGAGACGGAGTCATTCTCTGCGTTTGATTTTGCTAACAAGAAAGAACAATATTACAGACTGGTAACATCATTGTGTTTGAGTCCTCTAAAAAAACATCATTGTGTTTGCGGACAGGCTAGACGGGCGTTTCTCCAGCAGGACAATGAGTTGGCTGAAATGCGGCAAAGCCTGCAGCAGTACACTGACCATCTGGGGGATTTGAAGATGGACACGAAGAAATCGTCAGAAGATGTTGAGGAGCAGAGGTCGCAGCTTTGCATCAGCATCAGAACATTGTCTGTGGCAAGCAAAACTCTTGGCACAGCGCGCGGTAATCTGGAGGTACCCAATTCTTACATTACGTTTCTCTTTGGTTTCTGGAGCTCTAATAATACTGTCAGTACCGATACCAAAACGCTATTGTAGTAAGTGCCTTCCCTGTGAAACTTCCGAAGTGTGATTGTGCAAGTAAACATTACTTTGTAACATATGTGCCCAAACCTGTATAAGATGTACTTAACTCTATTGTTGCTTCAACTTTGGGATTCACAATATAGTGTTCTATGACAGTACGGTTTTCCTTGGCGTTCATACTCTGGATACGACAGAGCCGTTGTATTTCACCAATCTTACCAGAATGTTTCATTTTTCTGGTTGTAGGAAGCTAATAAATTGCTGTCAGGGGAAAATGGTTTTGGACGCCTTCAAAATATCACACGGAAGTTACATATGAGACAGCAATATATGGTGACACAAGTTGCTTGGGTATATCCTGTTAGGCCTTTGGATGAAAAATCTCCTGATCACAAGACTGGATATACCCCCAGCATCATCAAAACAAGTATGCCTTTTTTTTTTTTTGCTGCATCGCAAGTTTCATGAGTTTTCAGTTCCGTGTGAATCTTTTTACTGTTCTGTGGCAGACCTTAATCGAAAAATAAGGGGGACAGATGATAGCCAAATACTAACTGTAATTAAATGCATTTCAGCACATGATTTACAGTTGCTAACAAAGAAAGTCATGAAGTGTTATTGTAAGAAGTATGATCACTTGCAGTGTCGTACAATACATAACTTTTAGTTCTCTGTCCTAAGACTCTATATTCTGAAATGTTTTCTTTTTCTGCCAAAACTTAAATGCTACAGGATTTTTTTCAGGCAATGCTGAAACAATTTTGCCAGATAGCTCTCAAAAAAGACCTCTGACCATATTGGGTCTACAGTTATCAAAGCCTACTGCCAAAAAGACTGGCTACTTTGGGGATAAGACTGATTTTCAGAAACCTTCTACTGTTCTGGGATATGCTGCCCATGTATGTATAGTCTAGTTTGATTTATTATTATCAAGTATCTTATTTGCTAATTTTAGTCTATTTTATAGAGCATTTCGAAATACTATCGTTTTATAATCTCACTGTTCTAAAACGAAGAGATGTTCAGATTGGTTTGACATGTAACCGAACATTATTCTCCAGTTTGCACTATTCTGCATATTTGACTGTTTGTTTGTTGTGAATTATAGGTGGTCTCCCTCGTTGCATCATACCTCAATGTTCCTCTTCGTTATCCTTTGCGCTTTGGAGGTTCACGGTCATATATTCTTGATCATTCACCTTCAGTTGAGCTGTCATCTGTGACCTCAGTTGCGAGTTCTGTCTCGCCGAGAACAAGCCTGAGGACGATGGAATTCCCTTTGTTTTTCGATGGCCAGGAGACAACAAGATCAGCATATGCAATATTTTTGTTGAACAAGGTTGGTCTCCTTATCTATTTAATGCAAAGTGTGCTTTTAACATCAATTAGTGTTTACTTTTAGCACAGTTTTTGATAATACAATAAGGGTGATGTAAAATGAGCTATGGAAGAATATACATGTTTTCTCTTCTTGCCTTATTTGGTAAATCTGGAAAATTATCCCCATGTAACTAGAAGGTAGAAATTATATGAGCGCAATCAAATATGGTGTGAAAGAAAGGCCTGCCTATTTCTGTTTGTTACAACACAAGGTTCTACTGCTCTGTTTTACGTTGGCGAATGATTAGGAGTAGCTCTGTTTAGGCTGTTAGATATAAACCTTAAACTGAATTTGACTTTATATTGTGAAAGAACAAAAAGTGTCAAGCTGGTGAAGATGTTGGACAACATATGAGATGAAACAAAATAATCTAACAAAGAATTTAACGAAACAAAGAAATTGTGACCGACAAACTGGTTTTGGGTGTCCTTTCTCTAGAGTTGCTGAACCATGTTGGAGCCAATTTTTTTCATATGATTATTGTAACCACCTCGAATCTATGGTTATCAAAACTTGGCATTTTTTCCCCATTTTAGACATTAATAACATCCTGCATGCTTCCTGGCAGGATATCGAACAACTCCTGAACTACATTGGTGCAGAAAGCCTTGGGCCAAGACACGTATTAGCTAACCTGAAGCAGCTGACAACGATCATCCAGTCACAACAGTATATCTCTACTGATTAGTTTGACCCAGATACAGTTTTGGAGTTCTTAGTGTTTTCAGTCCAGACGCTGTTGGTGCTACTTTTTAGCAGGCACCTTTTTCTTTTTTGACCCCCAACCTTTTGACACACAAGAGTCAGTATGTTTCTGTTGCTGGTAGTATGTTCACTGTAAATGAGGAATTCATTAAAGTAGTTGGTGTAAAACGTTGTCACTTCCAGGTGTACATGAAGGATATGGAGCGAGTAGATGTGTTCATTCCCCCCTGGTTTACTTGTAATTTTTTGACTGACGCAAGAGCTGGCAATCTCTGTTGTACCTTGCACTGCATTTCAGCAAGATGATGAGCTGATTTGTTCAGTCCTCTCTTCTTTCCTTGATGTAACTTTGTTTATCAAGGAACAGTAACAGTAGTATGACTGTATGAGTTAGTGGGGATCTTATGAAAAAATCAGCTGCAGCCCCCAGCAATCTGGACCGCAAATCATGGATCATTCTGGAGAAGCGGGGGTGAAAGTGAAGTCAATATAGTCTTGCCAGTTGCCATCATGGATCACTGAAGCAGCAGTTTATTTCAATTTCAGTGCGGGGAAAGCTTCCTTCCATATTCATGAGAATCTTTATGTGATAATAAAGCAAGCAGCCACGGTTCATCCGTCTTGAAGCTGTAGTGACACGGACGAAATTGCACAGAGGATGGGGTAAACTAATTTCTAATGGTCTTCCTTTCTTCTCTTTACCACCGTGTGGCATTGTTTATCATCTAGGGGCAGCAGAGCTGGGTAGAGCAGGCGCTAACTGATTGTCCGCTGCAGTATCATTGTACCATCTGAGAATTTGTTAGGGAAAAAACGATTGTCCGCTGTATATGTAAATTTAGTTGCAGAAATTAACAAGCTTTGCACCTACATGCAGACAGGGGGAAAAAATTGATGGTATCACTGCTTTCAGTGAAAGGAATGCCGCACAATGGCAAAACTTTCTCGTCTTTTGCTTGGGAGCTGTACGGTATGGTCCTCGCTCTTAACTACCAGTACGATCTGCACTGCAGAGCTACACGAGCAGCCAGGTCAGGCTGGCTGGAATTGGATGGCCCAACTCTACTCCAGCAGGAGACTGTTTCGTTTGCAAGAAATGAGGTGAGGTGAGCACGACAGCCATGGATCAAGGGTTGATGCTAGCCTACTATGATGACCTTGCACTTGAGCATGACAGCCATTGCCTTTCCGTGCCGGCCAAAGCATTCTTCCTCTTCCTGCTGCTTCTCCCGTTCTCCCGTCTCCACTCCAGTGCAAGGAAGGAATCCTAGACCAAAAGGGAGCCACTGCACTGTAGCTTTGTGCCTTCCCTCTGCTTGCTTTATTCCCTCCCTCCCTCCCTCGCATCACCTCTTAGGCTCTTACTGCATTCGTGCGAGGCAACTCTTCAAGGCCCTCGCCGCTGCCCGTCGTCTCGTCGAGGCAGCTAGGTGAGTTTAGTTTCCCAGTTCTTGTGCGATGAATTGTGCTTCTTGCTTTCTCTGTGCATACTGCTCTTTTTTCCTTGAGAGCCATTGTTGGATTCTTCGTCAGTGAAAAGCCACATGCTTCATGTTTCATAGTACATCTTTATTTCCTTCCACGGCGTAATTTTCATCCAGTTTAGTTGTTCTGCAATTTTTCTCAACTTTCACTTCTCCTGCCTTAATTTTCAGCATTTTGTTCTTAGTTTTCTCTCTTCTGTGTGTCCTACTCTTGTTGCACACAAGCATGTTAGCCTCTATGGTGCTAGTAGATTCAGATTCAGAAATCAGCTACATTCAGTTTAATTTGTTTCATATCTCTGTTATTTATGATCATCTTGTTAAGGGTTCGTTTCCTCGTTCAATGTTACTATGTTAGGCCCTAGAGATCGAGTATTTTCCAACCTAGTTTCCATGTTATTAGACAGCTACTTCTGTTGATCTGTGACTGCATCTTGTTTATTCTCCGACTGTAACCATACTGATCTGCTTCCTTCTTTCTTTTCCAGGCTATATTTGTATCACAGGACTTTTCATGGAGACAAAAATGCCATTTGATATGAACAATCTTATGTTCCACATCAAGAGAGTAGTGTATCCTTCTATCAGACATGGCTATCAATCTGCTTGTGACTATCCTGCAGTACTCGGCATTGGACTTCTGTTGCTGTTCCTGCACAAACTTTGCCCTTCTCTGTTTACTTTCCTTCTGTCTTCATCTCCAGTGTTCCTGTTAACTGCACTTCTTCTTGGAGCACTATTGAGTTATGGGGAACCAAATGCTCCAGTGATTGGAGAGGAAACATTGGAGAGACAGAAAAAATCGTCCCCTGAATCCAAAGTCTCCGTAACTGAACGTTCAGCTGAGGAGGTTCAGAATGTTCCTGTCACCTGCTCAGCAAAGAGTTTTGGAACTCCAGTTGTCTGCGTCGAGGAAAGAACTTATGACATCCTTGTGCGTGATAGTCACCGTGATGAGGAGAATGTGATATCCATGTCTGCTGGTACTGTACTTTGTGCAGAAACTTCAGAACTTAACAACGAAGTTGTTGTGGAAAGAGAAGAACATGTCAAGGAAATCTGCAAGGAGGTGGAGCTGCAACAATTGGAGAGCACCACTACTGAAAGGTGTCACTATGAAGTGAGCAATCAGTATCAGTTTGGTGAGTTCATGAGCGCATGTTGGGAACCTGTTATGAGGAAGGAACCTTGTTCGGATTCTGAATCTGATCGTAGCGATAGTTCTTCTGATGCATCAATAACTGACATTATTCTAATGCTCGATGAGTTAAACCTTCCTGCAAACTTGGGGACTGATCACCCTTCTTTAACCTTTAGAGACAACCTGAATTCCTCATCAGATGATGATGAAGATGACTCAGAGGAGGATGGTGATCTTAACTCAGATAAAGATAGGACAGAAGACGATGGAAATAACCCGGACTTTATGGATCCAAACTCTTCAGATACGGAAAAGAATGGGAACTTGGAGAGTTTGATGGAGCGGCGAAAAGCACAGAATATTCTGAAGTTTGAACTTGACAGGAGGTTAATGGACATGCAAGATGCTGATGCAATTCAGAAAATGGAGGAGGCGTCACGTTTCCGTATCCAGGTTCCCTCCATTTGTACACCAAGGCCTAATCCATTTGATCCTTCAAATGGTTCAGAGGAAATAGTAGAGTTACCACAAATTCCTGATTCAGCACCATCTGTTCTACTTCCCTGGAGAAAACCATTTGACATTCCATTTGACCAAATTGTGGACCATGACGATCGTTTGCAGGAAACAGAGACTCCTCGTTCTCGCGTTCCATCAGCACAGCGTAGGAAACATGAGAGCCTGTATTTAAAGAAGTCTACCTATCTTCGACATCAGAATGGCACAAAGATAGAGAAGCCTGAAGTCAGTGAACAAGATGGCAGTGATAATCACTCAGACAACGATTCTGAGCAAGCGTGGAACAGTGGCAAGTTATTTGGCTCACTGGAACCACATGTTGGTGATGAGATTAAAATACTAAGTGCAGCTATTTCAGACGTGTGCGTGTTAGAAGTAAATCATGGAATTAATGAAGGAACTAAAAGTACTGATCCCACCATTAGCACAGATTCATTTTATATCCAAAAGTCTATATCCAGCACATCAGAAGCTAATGATTCAGTTTCTGCAGGTAACATGGGGCCTGATTGGTTGGGTACCAAATGTGACAAACCAAAATTTTGGTCATTTTAAATTTTGACCACCAATTCAAAATTTTGATCAATTTTGAACTAATGTGCACAAGATGAATCTTTTTAGCTATCCATTTGTTTAGATTGTTGAAATTGATTAAGATTTTGAATTGGTGACCAAAACTTAAAATGACCAAAATTTTGGTTTGGCATATTTGGTGCCCAACCAATCAGACCCATGGCTCATTTTCAGATTATTACAAATTGTATTCAAATTATGTATTTGCAATATTTACTCAGCTAGGGTTAACATTGTGCAGGTTGTGAGCAATTGCTATTGGGTTCCGTATCAGAAAAATATAATACTGAGAAACATATCGTTGAAGCAGACTCCATCAGTGAAGTTAACTCATTATTTAAGTGCCGCATGGAGGAAGTACTAGTGCAGTCCATTTCAGAGTCTGGTATTGATCAACCCTTGACAGGTGGTAAACTTGAACAAGAATTGAATGGTACTTTATCTGCAGAATCTGTAATGCATGTAACTGAGGCAAGATCAGTAAAAGAGTTGAATTCGCAGTTCGCACAGCTCAACGGAGAAGCATTAGAATGTGCTACTTCTGACTCCAGTTGTGATGAGGAACCAATCCAAGACATATCGAGTGAAGCACTCCCTGTGGGAAATGGGCATACTTCAGAACTGCCAACCGAAAATGGCCACTCATCATATCCCACTCTTGACAATCCAGTGGATGTGAATGTTGAATGTAAATCCAAGGAGCTGTTAACCGACGACAATGAGCTTCCTGTTCTAGAAGCAAGCTCAGTTGAAGAGATGAACTCACTGTTCAGGCAACTGGAAGATGAAGTGTTGGCTCAGATGCCTCGTAGCCCAGATCTCATGGTTGGTGAACATAATGGAGATATTGATTCTGGTGTGGTAGTTCTTGATGCGAATTCTAGTGAAGGTATCCCTGGAGATGGTGAAGTAATGCTGGATTCTGTGGAGCTAAACTCAGGACTGCATGTCCTGGAGACCAATGCTCTGAATGGCGATGACACATCCGGATTTGATAGTACCGAAGCGATTTAGATCAAAGAATCACTTGAAAGGGCTTAAGCTTCGGTTACTGAAGGGAAGATCACAGGGTGCAGCTACATCATCTCCTGGGAAATATTTTTGGCCTTTGGACAACATTGATCGACATGTCCATGTTCATAACACTTCCTCTTCTGCTTACTCTATCCATACTGCCTTGTTTTTATTTTTTGACAAAATATGGTGATATTAGGAGTTGAAGTTTTCTAATAGCATGGATCACTAGTTTTATCTGTGGATTGTGAGATTGTGTAACGGGAAGCTATTTGCTTGTAAATCCAAGAATGTCAGTAATAAAAAGTGGGAATTTTTATTGCAGACGTTGGGCCTAAATCCAACATTTCGTCTCATGGATCTGGAGGACATTATTGATCTCCCGCACTATTCAAGACTGTTTGCATAAGTGGCTTTTGCGGTAATGCTGGCCAGGACAAGCTAGCAAAATACATCCTCAAAAATGCATTAATCTTGGAGCATTTTATTCTAAAACTAGGCGCAAGGAAGCCTAGGAAAAACTTGCTCCACTAACTAGCTACTTTTTTTCTGATATGTTTTTATCAAAGGTTTTGTCAGAATTCATTGTATCTGATATGGTATGAAGTTTCTTCTATATCAATAGAAAAGCACAGCGAGTGTTGTTAGTAAAAAAGAAAAGAAAGATACGGCATGAAGGTTATCAATGATGCAGATTAGTGTGTATGAATGTTTTGTTCCTTTTGAAACAACTTTGGTCTGTGAATGTTACAGCTTGTTTGGAAACGTATGAAGTTTTACGTTGAGAGAAAAAAAAATGTGCATAACTTGCTCATGCCGCAGAGACAGAGCAAGGAATGACAGGAAATATGTTGCGATAGCTTTGAAGAGCAAGGTGCGCGTAAAATGTGGTATCTCGAAAATTTGTGAAGGTAAAAAAGGGAAATTTAAACATAATGTGCTAGGAAACTTACATCAAGAATCACGAATCATCCGATCCAAATACCGAGCCTAAATGCAGCATTAGCTTGTGCGATCTCTGTTATATCAAATATATAATTAAATGCATTTGGACGTGCAGGAGAACACCAAACACGGTACACGATAGCACCTAAAACCGGTGCATCATAGCATAGTACATGTTTGCAAGCTCTATCCATTCATACTTTTTTTGTTGAATTTTTGATGTATTGACTTTAAGCCTAATTAATTCGTCATTAGAGATTGTTTACTGTAGCACAACATTGTCTAATCGTGGCATAATTCGACTCGTTAGATTCGTCTCGAAAATTAAGGTAGAGGTTGTGGAATAGATTTTATCATTAATTCACATTTAATACTCTTAATTAGTGTCCGGCGATTGATGTGGCGGATAGTTGGTGAAACATTTGGGAACTAAACAGGACCTTAGGTGCTACAATGTGAACAAGGTATTACATTTTTGGGTAATGTGCTTTTGCGAACATTGGATTATCTTGTACGGACCTACTCCCTCCGTCTCATAAAAAGTGCAATCTTAACTTTTGGAAAAAAAAATCCCACAAAGAGTGCAATCCTAAAAAACATATCTAATTTACTTCCTAATTAAGTGCTCAGATCTGATTTGCATGTCAAAACTTACTGCATGAGGCCAACAAATGAGAGTATTAAAATCTTTTTACACCACCATTAATCTGTCCTAAAAAAGTCAGAATTGCATTCTTATATGGGACGGAGGGAGTATATATTATAAAGAGCGAAATAATTGATCGTCAACAAAATCTTACATCTTCCAATTTCTTCACCGAATGGGTAATGTCAATGTAGACGACTAATTGACCTTTGATTTTTTTAATGATTATAGAATTGAGCTGTCCATATATCAATTGAATTTTCATGCATGGTGTGGCTGCTGGTTGTTTTTTTTTATCATCTCTAGCTCGTTTAATCAGTTTGCATTATATATAAATTGGCCATTTGGCCTACGTACGCTAGCTACGTGACCGACTGCTTCTTCAATTCGGTGGAGATACGCATGCGTACAGATGCTTTTGTGCTGATGAAGTTTGCGACCATTCGGTGGAGATAGGAACGGGAAAAGAGACTCCGAGTCATTAGAAACAAACATCCTGTCGATACATTCTAATGTTGGGTGCCCTCACTCGTTACTCCAAGTGAATAAGCGACCGTTGAGATGAATCTCGAATAAATCCGAATCATTAAGGAAATTTCTGAAACGGCCTATCATTCTTCTAGAAAGACAGTCATTATTTTTGTCCACTGCCTGATAAATAAGGTTGAAATCGCCACACAACGCTCAAGGACCAGCCAATGTAGGGCGGAGGGAGTGCAACTCTTGCAGGAATTTGACCTTCTTCGCATCACTCTGCGGACCGTAGACTGTGGTTAGCCACCAAGTGGCTTCCGGGTTACTCCGAGGGGCGACCTTGACAGATATGGAGTGGACGCCTAGCACAGGTGAAGAGATCGACCAACAATTAGCATTCCAAGCGACTAAAATACCACCACAACAGTGCACAGTAGGGAGAGTGAAATAGTCAAAATCCACACTAAACATATCATGAACAATATTCACTGTATCTGATATGGCATGAAGGTTATAAATGATGCAGATGAGGCGGGGTCGATCGTTTGTTGTTTTTGAAAGGTACAGAATTGGATGGAGGACGTTCGGTCAGAATGTAGAAACGGGAGTGCTAGCGCCCGGACGTCCGGGCCGGGCGCTAGCATCGGACGGGTGCCCAACCGTTGGATGAGGCAGATCAATGCGTCGGAAGCCTCTCCTTATCCGCACGCCCCCGTCTCTCTCTCTCTCTCATCCTTATCCGCTCGCCCTATCTCGTTTGCTGCCATCCACCGGAGTCCGCACCGACAAAACTGCCCCCTCCATCCCCAAGTCCGCCGCCGGCGAGCTGCTCCTCTCCGTCCTCGAGCCTGGCACCGGCGAGCCGCTCACCTCCGCGCCCGTTCTAGGCTCTGCTCCCCAGCAGCACCGGCTGCAACACTTAGAAAGGGAAGGTGCAACATCACATTTTAACTTTTGCAACATAAAAGACAAGCACATGTCGTAGGCATCCAATCCTACACAAAAAATTACCATCGCAACAAATGGAGATGTTTCATGCAACATGCAAACTAAAAATCCCATGTTAGTCAAAAGAATTGTAACTCTGAAATTTGTTAATGAAACATCCAAAAGCACCTTATGCAACATAAAAAAAATTTGTTTGCAACATCAACAAGAAAATGTTTGCAACATTGGGACACAATAACCTCAACATCTCAAGTCACCCATTGCAACATCAAACCATGAACTAGTTGGAATTACAACTCATCGGACGCATAACCCGTTCCAAAAACCATGACGGCAACATCTCAAATCACTTCATGCAACATCGAACATCACTAGATGAAACATCTCAATCAATTTGTGCAACATCGAATGACACCAGATGGAACATCTCAAAACGTCTCATGCAACATCGAAAAACACGACAAAGGGGTGAGCGACTTGGCTGCTACAACACGAACCGGAGGCACGGCTGCGGGGGGCGGCGGCCTGCGCTGTCGGCGAGGTCCTCCCCTAGCCGCTGGGGAGCTCCGCCCTTGGCCATGGGGAGCGGCAGGCCGCGCCACCGGCCATGGAGGGGCGGTGTCTCGCACCAGATACGCCGCCGGTGAGCGTCGCGGGAGCACACCGACATGAGAGACGAAGGGAGGCGAGCCGCACGGAGAAGGGGTCCTCGTCGTCGAGGAGCTCACGAATCACCATCATGGCGGCGGGGGAGCGGCCGCCGGAGCGCCCCGACCACGATGAGCGGCGTCAGTGGTGGTTGCCCGATCTCCGCGCACACACCACGGGAGGAGGCGAAACCGGAGGGGATGGGAAGGTGGAGCAGCGGGGATCACAGATCTGTGCTCGGTTTGCGCGGAGGTGGCCGGCGCAAGTAGATCCCCGCGGCGGCGGCGAGGTGCGTGAGGCTCGCGCGTGTGGTGGAGAGGGCTGCAGAGAGAGAGAGCGATGGCTGGTGGGGGTGTGAGAGAGAGATCGGTGGCCACTAGTAAAGGGAGCTGTGGGAGGGAGTCCTTAACAGGGGACCCGCGTCCGATATTTTACTCCGCGTCCGGACGACCGGGCCAAAGCATTCCCGATGTAGAAAAGGTAGTGCAGGGCCTGTGGCGGCTGGTCAATTGAATGGATGGACAACTCTGATAAGTGTAGTACTTTTTATATTATAACCTTTTCTTTAAACATATTTTAAAATTAGACTGGTTTTGAAACTATTTCCAGTTCTGACCTTTTTCTGCATGCCAACGTCAATGGTGCGGAAGGTATACAGGTTCGCGCCCAAACGTTTGGCGTGAAGGTCCAGCCAGATGGCACAAAACATGCTGACGTGGCACTAGGTCCACACCAATAGTCTTGGCGCGGAGCATCCGTCTCTACCTGCTCTATCTTTACTAGCCATCCCCAACCACCGGCAGAACGGGGAGGAGCAGAGCGGCGGCGAAGCTCGAGCAGTAGCAGGGGCGCGGTGGGGTCCCCGAGGAGGACGTTGCGGGGTGGGGTGGGGTGGGGCGGGGCTTGGGCTCAGGGGCGGACCTAGAGTCAAATTTGAGTGAGGACATGCCTTAACAAAACTTAAATCTATAGAACTTTTATATGGTGAAAAATAACCTCTTGCTTTTGCTTTCGGAAATCGAGTGAGGGCCTGTGCTCTCACTGGGGTCTGCGACGGCCCCTTCCTCCGCCGGTGAGCGGCGCGGCGAGGCACCTCGCTCCACGGCGGTCGACCTCCCTCCGCGCCGAAGGCCGCCTCTTCGTCTTCCTCGTCGTCGTGGACGGTCATGTCCGTGTAGGTCCCGTGGCCGACGGCCCCGTCCCCTGCTCCCGACAGCGCGGCCTAGCCTTTGTCTCTCACCTCGTCCGTCGCCGCGTCCATGGAGGAGAGGAGCA
The DNA here is from genome assembly GCA_036936925.1 of Cenchrus fungigraminus. Classification (NCBI taxonomy): domain Eukaryota; kingdom Viridiplantae; phylum Streptophyta; class Magnoliopsida; order Poales; family Poaceae; genus Cenchrus; species Cenchrus fungigraminus. The sequence goes on from CM072769.1 coordinate 187,796,203, forward strand.
GGGTATGACAGCCACTACCGGAGATCTGCCAAAGGCGCGGTGGCGGCGTCCTCCTCCTCTCATCTCCGGCACACGGAGGCCGCCTCCTCGTCCCTCCCCTGTTCCACATCCCTCCCGACATGCCTCCGAAAGCGGGCGCGATGCGCGGGGTGGTAGCGGAGCTCGGTCTCGGGGTCTCCTGCTGCTATGCCTCGATTCGAATCGTTTCGATTCCATTTGATGGAGGTGAACAGCAGCTCCGCCATCTACGGCGGCATCCTGCTTCTCGTGCTACCTCTCTCTCTCTCTCTGAGGGTCGGAGCTCCGACGACGGGACCTTTTGCTCGAGCTCCAACGCGCCGCTATGCTCCTCACCGCCCCGCCGGCCACAGGGACCTCCACGGACGGGACCGGCCACGGGGGCGAGGAAGACGAGGAGGCGGCCTCCGGCGCGGAGGGAGACAGGCCACCACGGAGCGAGGTGCCTTGCTACGCCGCTCGCCGGCGGAGGAAGGGGCCGTCGCGGCCCGAGCCCCATTACACCCCACCCGTCCTCCTCAGGGACCCCACCGCGCAGATGTACCTGTGGTTGGGAATGACACGCACAGAGCACAGGAGCGGTAGTGACGGATGCTCCGCGCCAAGGCTATTGGTGTGGACCTAGTGCCACATCAGCATGTTTTGTGCCATATGGCTGGGACCTCCGCACCAAACGTTTCGGCATGAACCTGTATACCTTCCGCGCCATTGACGTTGGCGTGGAGGAAATGGTCAAAACTAAAAATAGTTTCAAAACCGGTCTCATTTTAGAATATGTTTAAAAAAAGGTTAAATAAATATATATATATATATAAAAGTACATAAGCGTACAAGATCAAGATCGATCGGCACCTTTCTTTGGTGCCGGTGAATATAATAGTCTTGCAACCAGTTCGTTCAATTCGTGCGGTACAAAATAATAAACTTTGTACTGCATGCAAGGGTTTGCGATGACAAACCAGAGAAGATGATGTCAATGCAGACGACTAATTAACCTTTGATTTTTTTTATGATTATAGAATCGAGCTGTCCATATATCAATTGAATTTCCGTGCATGGTGTGGCTGGTGGTTGTTTTTTTTATCATCTCTAGCTCGTTTAATCAGTTTGCACTATATATAAATTAAATTGGCCATTTGGCCTACGTACGCTAGCTACGTGACCGACTGATTCTTCAATTCGGTGGAGATCACTACCGGATTCGAAGCCTCTGCCGAGAGCCCTCGGCAGAGCCCACTCGGCACACTCCAGCCGGCAAAGACTCCTTTGTCGAGAGTCATGCCAAATCCTCTCGGCGCACATGTGCCGAGAGCACGGATGGCTCACGGCAGAGAGAATTTCACAAAACAAAAAAAGAAAAGAAAACCCACCGGGCAGCGGGCCCACCGGCCGGCCACCCTGGCCCCTGCTGCCGCCACCTGCACCGCTGCCACCACCACCGCCACCTGCACTGCCGCCACCAGCACCACCCGCCACCGCCAGCACCGCCCGCCGCCAGCACCACCACTCGCCGCCGCCGCTCCACAACCACCACCACCTCAGCCAGCCCGCCGGCGCCACCACCACCACCACAGACAGCCGCCGCCGCCACCGCCACCACCACAGCCACCCCGCCGCCACCACACACACAGAGAGAGAGAGAGGCCTGCCCTACCTTCTTCCGGATCCGCCGCGCCGCCGGATCCGCCACCGGATCTCGTCACGGGCCACCGGATCCGCCACCACGGGAGGAGGATGCACGCCGCCGCCGGGACGAGGAAGGAGGCCGCGTCCGCCGCCACACCGGGAGGACGCCATCGCTGCCCACCGGATCCGCTCGCCGGATCCGCCGCCCGCCGTCGCTGCCACGCCTCTCTCCCCGCCGATGCTCCCCACTACCAGTGAGGGGCGACCGGAGGGGAAAGGGGAGGGCAGCAAAGGGCGCAGGGAGAAGGGACGGAGGAGGGAGAGGTGGCCGGAGAGGAGGGGGAGAGGTGGACGGCCGGGAGGGAGGATGGAGAGGAGGGGGAGAGGTGGACGGCATGGAGGGAGGAGGGGTAGAGGCGGCGGCTGCCGCGGGAGGGAGGAGGGGGACGGGTTAGGGTTAAGGCGGCTTATATACGGAGGAGGCCGCATGAGGTGGGCCGGCGGCGGACTGGCCGTGGGGTGGAGTATTGGGCCACGCGGGGAACTGGGCCGTGGGGTGAGGGAGCTGGGCTGCCTTTGCCGAGAGCCACGTCAGCTAGGCTCTCGGCAAAGAACCCTCTTTGCCGAGAGTCTGGCTCTCGGCACAGTCAATTTTACTTAAAATAATTATTAAAATAGCAAACAAACGTGAAAAATTACCAAAATTTAACATAACATCAGTTATGTTGTATATTACTTATATAAAAGTTTTTGTGTCCAAACTCTTATTTTAATTTTTGTTAAACCCCAAACCTAGTGGTATTAGTTCAAATTCTTAGAAACTTCCCGAGAGATGTTCCAGTTTCTAAACAGCGTACATGTCCATGTGTTCAAAACATTCTCAATTTTTTTCACAACCTCCTCATATGATATCATGAGGACTTGACAAATTTCGTGATTTTCAAACTTCATTTGAATTTTATATAATTTTTTAATCGTTCTACCTCACGATCTTCATCATGATCGGAGAACCAAATGTTGGAAATTTAGCTTCATTTCATGTACATGGTCTTAGAGATGTCTCATGAACATGAATATCATTTTTTCACCAACTTTACTCTATGATTTTATGCACTTGTAGTTTATATCGGACGTATGCGAAAAAATACCTAGAAAGAAGTAAATTAATATTGTTAAATATGGCAAACAAAGTTAAAATTGTGCCAAATTTGAGCATAAGTTTTGTATAAGTGTATGTTGAAGATAGAAAAAATTTGGAGGCAAGAAAGTGATTTTTTAAAATTTCTTTGCCAAGAGCGTAATAAATAGCTCTCGGCAAAGAATTTCTTTGCCGAGAGGTTTTTCTTTGCCGAGAGCTTTTTATATTGCTCTCGGCAAAGATTCTTTGTCGAGAGTTTTTTATTTTGACTCTCGGCAAAGATATTTCCTCTCGGCGAAGGCTCGGATTCCAGTAGTGGATACGCATGCGTACAGATGCTTTTGTGCTGATGAAGTTTGCGACCATTTCGTCGGTACGTACAGAACTTCATTCGTTCCTTGTGTTCGTGTAGGTACACGGACTTTTTGAGCATGTGCAAACATAAGAAGATGACGATGTCAGTGCAGACTAACCCTTGATTTCCTATCTAACATAAAAACACTACGGCTGCCTGCCTGCTGGTGCTGGGGTTTCGATCTCGTTTGGTCAATTGGCCTACGTGACCGACACCTAGCTTGGAGAGGCATGCAGCGATCGATCATTTCGTGTGGGTGGTAGTACAAACTTATAGTACTGCACGGTTTATATATTATTAGCTTGGATGCATGACATCAAATCTTTGATTAGTGTGTGGCTTAGTGCGAATCAATCTTTGAATTCCCTAAATAAAACCTGAAGCTTAGTGCGAATGAAATTAAAATACGGGCTATGGCTTTGCATGACTGCTGGAAATTAAAACACACATAAATAAATAGCATGCATATTGCCTCAAACTGGCTCGAGGAGAATAAGGAAGTTGCTTCCAAACACATGCTCAAACAAAGGGAAGTGCTGGACAACCCTGCCACAGTGGCTGGCACATAAAAGATTGGACAAGACAAGGGAGTACACGTACGGAATGGAGCTAGTGCATGCTCATTACGATCGAGTAACAAAAGATTGGGGGTAGAAAAAGAGGGAGGCTCACCTAAAATTAAACCTATACTACCATTCTTTACAGTACCACCAAACAATTGCCCGGCCACACTACCAACTTAATCACACAGTTGGATTATTCCTTTCTTTTCCTTCATGAATCCCGGCCACCTGTACTGCTGCTTCTGACCAAAAAAAAATAGTACATCTATATATCGTCTTTGAATAGCACCCTAATAATCAAATAGTTTTGTATCATGTGTCGGCTGAAAAGGTATAGTAGTATAGAGGCCTTTGGTCTAAAAAAGGTACTGTATCAGCATATACCATATGCCGGTATAAAAAAGATGGTATACCAGTCGTAATATCTTGAAGGCTATGGGCAGAGTCAGCCATCGTCTACGGTGTGAATACAAAAGATGCCAACAAACTAAAGGAAAAGCTGCACGCGTTGACGACCAAAAAAGCCACTATCACGTACTGTAGCCTATACTATGAGGTGTGTACTATTAGACCATGCATGAGCATGACCCACCTTAAAGTTCAATTAGGGTATAGGGAAAACATACTGCCAACATATTTGGAACCCAGCATTATTACGAGGCCACACGAAGAGGAGGGTGCATAAAATAGAGCGGCATGTTTCACAATCATAAATTAAACTAAGCTCTAGCAGAGTTCTTTTAATGTTAATCTTCTACACAAAAAAAGGAGGAAGCAGGGCAGTGTGGAACCTTGTGTTATCTGCCTCTGCCTTCCTTCATCCTCGAGCCCCAAACTTCATTATCACGCATGATCAAATCACAACAACTCGTTGTTGCATTAGAATAAATAAATAGAAAATAATACCATAGCACCTTGTCTCAAAAGAGAAGCAGGGTAGTCTATTTTATAGCGGCGAAGTATGAAGAGCGTGAGATGACCGTTTCCCTCGTGTCGTCCCTTTCCTCTCGCTCGTTTCTATTTCTTCCTCGTCGTCTTCATCATCTCCTACGCGCTCTACCTCTCTTTCCACTCGTCCATCGATCGGTCGCCATCAACAACCAACGCGGCTTCGTCGCCCTCACGCATACACTACATAAAACGGCGACGCAGCCAACGTTCACTCCCACGCTCTCGTGCTCTCTCTTCTCCGTTTCCATTTCGTCGCCTCTGCGTGCTCAGCGCCTCAGCGAGAGCTCAGCTCGCAACAACTCCCATCCATGGCCGACCGCGTCCACCCCATGCCGGCGCCACCGTCCCGACGACCCGACCAACCACCAGCCGCCGACGCCGCGGCGGCCCCCACGGAGACCACGCCGCTGCAACAGCTGCACCCGTCCTTCCACGACCGCCCGCTCTCGCCGCCGCCCGGCACCTACATCATCCAGGTGCCCAAGGACCAGGTCCTCCGCGTCCCGCCCCCGGACCGCGCCCGCCGCTACAAGAAGCTCGCCGGCCGCCCGGCGCGGCGCCGCCTCCTCCGCCGCGCGTGCTGCTTCTCCTGCGCCGCCGTCCTCCTCCTGCTCCTCCTCGCCGCCGCCTTCGTCGGCGCCGTGTACCTCGTCTTCCGCCCCCGCGCGCCCACCTTCTCCGTCGCCTCCCTCTCCATCCGCGGCCTCGACAACCTCACCGCCGCCTCATCCCCCGAGCTGGACGCCGCCGTGCGCGCGGACAACGGCCGGAACAGGAAGGTCGGCATCGACTACCGCGGCGGGGGGAGCATCACGATCTCCTACGCCGGCGTGCAGCTCGCGGCGGGGCGGTGGCCGGCGTTCCTGCAGCCGCCGCGGAACGTGACGGTGTTCGAGGTGGCGATGAGGGGCGAGGGGGTGCGGCTCACGGAGGAACAGGCGAGGCAGCTCGCCGCGGAGCGGGCGGCGGGCGCCGTGCCGCTGGCGGTGGAGGTTATGGTGCCCGTGCGGCTGCGGTTCGGGAAGGTGCTGCGGACGTGGACGGTGGACGTGAAGGCGAGGTGCGACGTGGCCGTCGACAGGCTGGCTGGGAACGCGGCGGCGGTGAACAGGGGGTGCAGGGTGAAGGTCAAGCCGCTCTGGTGGTGGTGGTGATCGCTCTCGCTCGTTCATCGCCGGCGGCGGTCAGGCGTGGAGCATGGTTAATGATGCCTGGCTACTAATTACTAGGAGCAACGGTGCATTGAACACAGAGATTACTGCCAGGTTACCTGTGAAGATTTTTTTTTAAAAAAATTGTAGAATTTTTTTTTGGGCTGTATGATATTTGGAGTTTATGTGATTAAAAAGGAACATTATCGATATTTCAGTATACAGTGGAATGGTGAGATCAATATTGCAGATAAATTTGATTTTCTGTACAGAAGAAAAAAATAAAAGGACTATTGCATCATTATTGTACTTTGTCATACCAATGACTATGAGGGCTGCTGCTGTGAAGGTGATGGTGGTGAAATTTTGAGCTGAGTCGTCGTGACTGTGTAGCCAAGTTGGGCAGCCAAGTCAGTCACCTCGTAGTGTAGCGTCTGTCTTTGCTTTCATTTGCCACCAACTTATTATTACCGAGTCGTCATCTTCTTTTGCGTTTTCAGAAGAATAATCGACCTTCTTTTTTTTCGAAAGACCAATAATCGACCTTTTACAATTTTATTGATGAGTGATGATGACTAGCCAATTTCGAAAGAAAAAAATTAATTTATGCATTGATCATTTGTTCCAAGGCATCACACATATCCAGATGTGCAAGTAGTATATTATGCTCTTGAAACGCAGTACTGGTGGAGCGGCTATTTTTTTTAGGAAGGTGGAGCGGCTTGCGGCTGTTTGTCGTCCATATATACACGTCTGGCGTGATGTCTGTGTCGCATAACAGGTAATTAATTTAACATCATCTGCTCTTTTCTTTATCCAGGCGGCACGTAGCAATATTTGGAAGCGTATTTTGATATATTCTTATAAACTTTGTAGCAACACGAATCTTCGTTCATTCCAAACCGGCACAAATTCATTCGTACATATATACTGTATATACATACGGATGAGCTGATAGCACTAGCACTCCTATAGTCGTCCTATGTGCTGCATTTGTCTACTACTCCTATGTCTTAACTCTTAAGGCTCGATCAACTCGGCTGACGAGAACAATGAGCGATTCTTATTTTCTCCTTTTCTCTCTATCTCTTTCTCTTCCTTTTTCTTTGCTGAGGGGAGAGGAGCCACGACCAATTCAACGAAACCAGCGTTTTCATGGATGTCACCTGCGGCTCTCAACTCTTCTTTGCAACCGGCCTGCACTGCAGCTGTATGCAGTATTTCAATTGGGATTGTCGATCCAATCCTGTCTGTCTCTCACAATACCTGAATGACGTAATTTGGTAACCTTCACCGACATAGCGGATTAGGATAGGATCAGGCATAGCTCGGTGTAATTTGGTAACCTTCACCGACATCTTTGCTCTGACCAAGGCAAAGCTTAACATCTTTCTAAACACAAGTGGAATAAAGGATCAAGCAATGAAAGGATCAGAAGTAAACCCATTCTTTGCACAGGCTTGAGTGCACAGATAGAGAACCTTAGGTTCTCTACTTCCAAACAGGTAAAATGGCACGAGTTTTAGCTAGATTGATATACCGTCACAAGTTAAATAAGCTCTAGGAGTTTGTAACGCCATCATCTTAAGGCTACATATTCTGCCAGCATTAGGAGCTTCAGCATCACGGGTTCAAAATGGCCATCTACTACCACCAGGTACCAGCTACTATATGTACATAACAAAAGAGAGCCGCCGATCTCAGTACATATCATTCATTGGCCAGCATCATCATTTCTTCCTTCTTTTGGATGCCCTCATTGCCTGCGAAGCTCCTGCAGAAGACGCCTCTTCAGCAGCCTGGACTGCTTCGGCTTTCATGCTTCTTGAGCTCCTCCTAGGCACCGCCGTTGATGGGCCTGCATTGTCATTTTCTTCCACCAGTTCAGCTTTGACTCGGTTGCGCCTCTTTCTCGAGGAACGGTTAGCTGATGGGGCTTGATCCTCCTCAGGTTCATTCGCGTCATCATCACCATCCGCTTCACCATCCTGACGGGGCCATTCGGTACCACAACCAGGACAGGCTCTTGAAGCCTGCATATGCAGATAAATTAGCAAAACAGAAATGGCTTTGACATTAACAAGAGTAACAGTGTCAACTAGATATACCTTTCGCTGTGAAAATTTCTTCCTCAGACAGTATTCATGGATTCTCACATTGCATTCCTCATTAGGACAACTAGATGCCTGTTGGAAAAATAGATCAACAAGTTAGAAGGTTATATGGAACATCTAAAACAAGACCAAGGCAACTCATGAAAATCAAATAATCATCACTCATCAGTACCTTTATACAAGCTTCGTTACACACCACACATGATGGGATGTTGTTACCATGGAACCAGCTTCGGAGATCAAGAAATGATCTGGTGCCTAGACCAATCTGGCCTGTGGAGGTGTATGACAACCAACGATCCCGGATCAGCTCATCTAGAGTTTTCTCTTTCTGGCTCAGTGAGAAGTTCTTTATGGAAGTAGGAAGACGAGACTGGGTTTCCTGCGAACCATCTACAATAATGACCTGGGAACAGAATAGTCAACAACTCATCAAACCATATGGCAATCAACAATAAGGTCTGTTCATCAGTATATATAATAGTGCTGCCATGCCACGCAATGCCACAGAAAATACTGCAAAGTGCTAACACTGATGACAAGGTAACTGCAAAATAGTATATGAAACTATTATATGCTTAACTGCTTGTAAATCTGTAACTATTATGAGCTATAACAAACTGCATGTTGATATAAGATAATCTGTTATGAATAAACAAATGAAAGCCAACAAATCATCTTCCCAGAATTACTGTAAAACAAACCTGGTTGTCAAGTCGGACATTGAGACAGTCAATACTGGTTATGCTCCCATCGTTTCCAGCTTCCTGAACAATTGCTTCTAACTGCCACAGGAATCATTAGTTATAGTTACTTCAATTACATGCGAAACTAAGGTATACAAAACAAGGTAGCACATACGAGTCCTTTGTAGAATGCAATCTGGGGCACAGAATACTTTGTCCCAAGCTTTGATTCTTCATCAGCAATGTTATTAACCACTCCATAATACACCATTCCATCATACTGGTTCATGCATGCTCGCAACTCAAACTGCAAATATGCAAGGTCCTTGTTGATCTTCAGAAGTGTATCATTGAATAGTTGTTGATGAGTGGCTGCAAGGCATAATGAAATAAGTGAATGGAGGCTAGACATTAGGCAAAATGAATTAGGAAAAGCTTGCAACCAATAGCCCATACATATACTCTTCTAGAACTTGTGCTAGACATACGATTCAGCCAACTGGCAAAACAGGTGACAGAACTGAAAATAATTCCAACCACATGTACAATGAAGGCCATTATTTCAGACAAACAGATATGTGGTTTTGAAGTGCAAGTGATTGTTCTTTTCAGCAAACCTTTGAAGATTGTGATCGGCTTGGTTAGTAGGCAGATGAACAATCAAAATTCCTTAGTTATACCTTTGATTTTTTTTTAGATAATGATACCTTTGATGAGAATGTAAGTGTGGCTACTGGAACCTGAATCGACAAGAAGTTACATTAATTTTTTTCAGAGTACAGTATTCATTTGTCAATGACTTTATGCAGTGAACAAAAGTAGGTCAAGAGAAAAGATCCAACTTAAATAAGAAATGTCAACTTAGGTCCAAGAAGGAAGTAAGAAACAATGCCTACACAGACTGCAACAGTATTGGTAAGGCAAACTTTTCTGTGCAAAGAAAAGGACGAGGGAATATGAGCCCAAAAAAATCAGCATGAGATCAAACAGTAGTCTGTTACTTGAGAAACTGAAGATTGGTACTTAACAGGCACATGTATTCCGCGGCCTTCAGACCTCCCGGGGAGCCGGCACGGCACAGGAGCATTTCGTCGAGCACCTGTCCGGCTACGGCGCGTAAAGGGGAGAAGAGAAGGCGGGTGCAAATGTCGTACCGGGGTTCTTGCCGGAGACGCCGGCGAAGACGGAGTGGAAGTCGCGCTCGGAGAGGGGGCCGCGGGTGAGGAGCGCCTGCAGCAGGGTGTGGTGCCGCCACGACAGGGGCGCCATGGCGAGCTCTCTCGCTCGGAGAAGGGAAATTCGAGCGGGCACTGCTAGGTTTTCCCCCCCGATTGGATTAATTTAGATTCGAACGAAGATTAATTTTTCTTAGTAACTGATGGATTTTTGGGGTGTTTCGCGGGAAGCGAGCGGGGTGGAGGCGGGAAGGAGGAACCCGGGCGGGAAAGAAATCGTTGTTGTCAACTGGGCTGGAGCTTCTTGCATCCTCCTGAATGGGCTAGGCCTCCTCTCTGCATCTGGGCTGGACCGTAATTTTCTTGGGCTGAAAGTTTTGCTAGATATTTTGGGTTTGACTTTTGAGAGCGACCACTCACTCCCTGCCAACCAGCCAGCCACACACACAGAATGCAGAGTGCTTGGTGCCTGCCTTCCATGGCGCTCGCGCCCTCCGGCTCTGCATCTGCTGCCGGCCTCGCCCCACCTGTCGTACGGATATCTCTGGGCTCACTACTCAGGTGGGTACTGGGACCGACTACTCAGTGGGCCCCTGAGACTACCCGATTTGAGCTGCACGGCACCTGTTGGCGTGGAGCGCAAGGCAAACGGAGGATTAGTACTCGGTTAGGAAGCTATACATGCCCGGATCCATGTAGAGTATTCCTAGCCGCACACGACTAGTACTCCTCTGGCAAATCGACTTGTAACCTTGCCTCCCGGACTATATAAGGCGAGGCAGGGACCCCTATCTCATCAATCTGCATCATCTTGTAAACACACCCAATCAATCCAGAGCTACGCAGCATACAGAACGTAGGGTATTACGCACCTCGCGGCCCGAACCTGTCTAAAATGTGTGCCACGTGTCTCTCCTTCGAGTTACCGATCTCGGCGAGGTCACATTCATCTACCTCGGGTACTCCCCTTGGTAGGTTACCGGTCTAAAACACTGACAGCTGGCGCGCCAGGTAGGGGGACTCGCCGAAGATCACACGGCGAACTCGACGGCTTCAATCGTCATCAAGCCAACCGCCGCTTTCAATCGTGGCGACACCTTCGTCTTCGGCTCCTGGGTCTGCACCGCTGACGACGCTGGATCGTTCCAGCGCTACCTCACCATGACTACGATCCGGAGACCGGGCTCGTGACGCTTCCCGAAGCCGTCACGGGTCAACTCGTCGAAAAATTCGACGAATTTTCGCTCTGCCAACAAGTCGCCGACTTCGAGTTTGGATCCGCCTCCAACTCGAACTCGACGTCGCCCTGGATCGTTTCATGCGAACCGGCTCCTAAGCTATCGTGTGAGACAGTCCCCCTCCACGAGCACTTCCCCTATGGTCTCTGCAACTCTAGCAGGGCCCACGCGGAAGCACTCGCCGCACACCGGGCCGGCAAGGAGATCGCCTCCGAGTACTCCTCGGACTCCAACACCGCAACCGGCTACTACTCGGACTCTTCCTACGAGTTCGACTTCGGATCGGACCCAATCGAGTCCGAGTCCGATTTCAACACGACTGAGGAACCGCTGTCAGGTCCTGCCACTGGCCTGGTCCTTACGTCTACTCCCGCCGGCAGATTCGTCTACTGGCCCGACCGCAAGCCCGTAGACCTGACGGACGACAACTCACGCTGCGTCGCCTACCTCGATTCACTCCCCTTCCAGGAGGGGACCTCGCTGGCTCCAAACGACGAGCACATCCCCACCGAGGTGGCGACCACTGACTCCAGTCTCTGCACTCCCGACCGTGAAGTCTTCATGACGACCGTAGATGCTGGGACCTCGGAAAATCGACCCGACCGGTACCTTGACGACATCTCAGAAGATGAGTTGTCCGCCAACGCACCTCCGAACGAGACCCCCGAAGACAAGAACGCCCGGCGTGACCGCAACAGGAAGCGAAACGATCGACGCAGACATCTCCGGGAAACTCTCCCCATCCGGAACCTCAATGAGGCTCTGGATCAAGTTGCCAACCGGGTACACACCACTCCTGAGCAATGCCTGATGTCTATCACCACGATAGCACGACAAGCCCAGGGGATCTGTGCAGGCGAAGTCATCGCTAAGCTCGCTGAAGATGCCTACTTCATGCGGGTCGACAACAGGGTCGTCCAAGTACCCCCCGCCGGAAACCACGAAGCCACTAGCCGCAGCCCAGCAGACGGCGGACGCAACCGTGTCCGTGGTGAACACCAGCCAAATCCCAACCGCTCTAGGGCCTCGGCTGAAGGACCCTCACAGGGCGGCATCAGCCATGGTGGCACCGGAGGTATCGCGGCGGCGGCGGTGGTGGTGGCAGCATCGGCGGAAGTTCATCCCATGACGCCGGCAGAAGAGCTGGTGGCGGTGGCGATCGCGGAGGCCGAGGCCACGCGACTAGCCACGCCACCGGCAACGCACGTGGCGGCTACGACGCACACCACAGGATCGACGAGATCCGCCGCAAGAAGGCTACTGAAGCAAGCGACGGCGACGGCTTCCCCGCCTACTCTGCACGGCTTCGCAATCTACTCCTTCCTGAGAAATTCAAACCTCTCGGGATCACCAAGTATGACGCGAAGCAAGACCCAGTTCAGTGCCTCAGGTGCTACGCCTTGGCCATCGAAAACGCTGGTGGCAACAACGACGCAAAGTGCCTCTTCTTCCCTTTCTGCCTGGATCAAGCTCTACTCACGTGGCTCGAGTCACTCGAAAAGAACTCGATCGACAAGTGGGACCAGCTGAAAGCGCAGTTCACCAGCAACTTCGCGGGCGCCATGGGGCGCTCCGGTACCCGCATAGATCTGGTAATGGTCAAGCAAGAACAAGGCGAGACCCTCAGCCAGTACATGCGGCGCTTCTTCGACAAACGCGCGACCGTAGTCGACGTCACCGACAAAGAAGTCATCGACATCTTCCAAGACGGGCTCTATCACCGTCGCACCTTCGAAGACTTCGGTCACCGCCGCCCGAACTCCATCACCAAGCTCAAGGACATGATCATGTCATGGGTCGACAAAGAGGACAAGGCGAACGCCAAGAACGACTCCATTCGCGGCAAGAACAAGAGCAACACGGGCGGCAACAACAACAAAGATCAAGGGGGTCGCCACAACAATAACTACTCGAGCTCCAACCGCAAGCGCAAGCCAGACAACACAGTCATGGCTATACAGCGCCCTGCGAAGGACAACTCGAAGAAGACCTCAGGCGGCTTCAGAGACTTGCTCAAAGAGAAGTGCCCGTGGCATCTGGATGGCAATCACACCACCGAGCAGTGCTACCAGCTCCGGCGAGCACTCAAGGATACTCCTGACCCACGGCCTCCTCACGACAAGAAGGGCAAGAAAAAAGTCGACGAGGGCAACGGTGACTTCCAGGAACCCGATAAGATGGTGAATGTCCTATTCGGCGGACTACCCACCAGACGGTCTCAGAAGGCCACCCGACGGGAAGTCTTGAACATTGAACCAGCGGTGCCGACACCTCTAAGGTGGTCGGAGGTACCCGTTACCTTCTCCCGTGCGGACCAATGGACAAGCTTCTCCGAGCCAGGACGTTTTCCACTCGTCCTGAAACCTATAGTCGCGGGCCCCAGACTCAACAAGGTACTCATCGACGGCGGGAGCGGACTCAATGTTCTCTTCACTAAGACCTTGAAGAAAATGAAGCTCGACAATACCGACATGCTCACCAAGAGCGCGTCACCCTTCTACGGCATTGTCCCCAGTAACGCGGCTATTCCACTAGGCTCAGTGGTCCTGCCAGTTACCTTTGGGGAGACAAGGGAGAACTACCACACCGAGTACATCAAGTTCGAGGTTGCGGACTTCGAAACCTCCTACCATGCCATCCTCGGCAGACCAGCTATCACCAAGTTCATGGCGGTACCCCACTACACCTACTTGGTACTCAAGATGCCAAGTCCTGCCGGAGTACTCACGCTACAAGGGCCCTTGAAGATCTCTTTCGACTGCGACACCGAAGTCGTGGAACTCGCAGCGACCAACCAAGTACCCAATGCAATGATAGAGATCTTCGCTGCGTCCAAGAAGCTCGCCCCAACCGAACTCGAGATACCCGAGAAGACCGACACCGCGAACAAGCCTCAACCGTCGGAGGAAGTGCAGGTGAAGGCCATCGACCTCGAGACGGGTGACAGCAGCAAGACCACCATGATCGGCGCAGGGCTCGACCTGAAATAGGAAGACGCGCTCGTCAGCTTCCTTTGGGCTAACCGAGACATCTTCGCGTGGAAGCCAGCGGACATGCCAGGGGTGCCCAGGAGGCTGATCGAGCACTCACTCAACGTCGACCCTAAAGCTACTCCCAAACGACAACACCTTCGCCGTTTCGCCGACGACCGACGGGATGCCATCAAGAAGGAACTCGCCAAACTACTCGCGGCGGGCTTCATCTGTGAAGTCTTCCATCCTAAGTGGCTCGCCAACCCCGTCCTCGTCCGCAAGAAGAACACGAACGAGTGGAGGATGTGTGTCGACTACACCGATCTCAACAAGCATTGCCCCAAGGACCCCTTCGGGTTGTCGCGGATCGACCAAGTCATCGATTCCACGGTGGGCTGTGACCTGCTCTGCTTCCTCGACTGCTACTCCGGGTACCACCAGATCGCTATCAAGGAAGAAGACCAGGAGAAGACCGCGTTCATCACCCCGTTCGGTGCTTACTGCTATACGACAATGTCGTTCAGGTTGAAGAATGCCGGCGCTACATACCAGCGAGCTATCCAGGCCTGCTTCAAGAAGCAGCTCAATAAGAATGTCGAAGCCTATGTGGATGACGTGGTCGTCAAGACCAGAAACTCCGATACGCTCATCGTCGATCTTGAAGAGACTTTCGCATCTCTGCGAGAGTACCAATGGAAGCTCAATCCCAACAAGTGCGTCTTCGGCGTACCGTCTGGGAAACTACTCGGCTTCATCATCAGCCATCGCGGCATCGAAGCCAACCCCGAGAAGATCACCGCCATCACCAATATGAAAGCTCCAACCTGCATCAAGGATGTCCAGAAGCTGACCGGGTGCATGGCGGCCCTGAACAGATTTATCTCGAAGCTTGGAGAACGGGGACTACCCTTCTTCAAACTACTCAAGCACCAAGAGAAGTTCGTATGGACCGCGGAGGCTGATCAGGCTCTGGCGTAGCTCAAAGACTTCTTGTCAAAGCCACCAGTCCTCACGGCTCCTCGCAAAAAGGAGCAGCTACTGCTCTACCTCGCTGCGACTACTCATGTGGTCAGTACTGCCATCGTCATCGAGCGGCAGGAAGAAGGCCACGCCTACCCAGTCCAGCGTCCAGTCTACTTCGTCAGTGAGGTTCTGTCAGAGTCCAAGGCATGGTACCAACCGATCCAGAAGCTACTCTATGCGGTACTCATCACCTCGCGGAAGCTACGACACTACTTCCAGGAGTACTCGATTGTCGTCATCACCGACTACCCGCTCGGTGACATACTCCGCAATCAGGATGCTACTGGAAGAATCTCCAAGTGGGCAGTCGAACTCGGCACCCTCAACATCGACTTCAAGCCACGTACCGTTATCAAGTCTCAGGCACTAGTCGACTTCATGGCAGAGTGGCGGGAGAATCAGCTACCAACTCCAACCGAGCGGCCAGAACACTGGGTGATGTACTTCGACGGTTCACTCAAGCTTGAAGGCGCAGGTGCAGGAGTACTCCTGATCTCTCCAAAGGGCGAACAACTCAAGTACGTCCTGCAGATCTTCTAGAAGGTCTCAAACAACGAAGCTGAGTATGAAGCCCTACTCCATGGGCTCCGCCTCGCAATCTCATTAGGCATCAAGCGGCTACTAGTCTACGGCGACTCTGCAGTGGTCATCAACCAGGTCAACAAGTCTTGGGATCGCAACAAGGAGAACATGGATGCCTACTGTCTGGAAGTCCGCAAGCTCGAGAACAAGTTATACGGTCTCGAGTTCCACCACGTCGTCCGTGACAACAATGTTGTGGCGGATGTCCTGTCGAAGCTTGGTTCTACCCGCACGCAAGTACCTGTCGGAGTCTTCGTCCACGAGCTTCATGCGCCATCCATCCCGGAGCTGGCGCCAACGACCACTGACCCTGTGCCACCACAATCTGGTCAGGAGGTCATGATGATCGACGTGGACTGGAGACAACCCTTCATCGACTACATCCGCGAGCAGAAGGTTCCCTCCGACAAGAACATGGCCAAACAACTCGTCCGTCGAGGCAAGACCTACGTACTAGTCGGAGACAAGCTCTACAGGCGGGGTGCCACTTCTGGAGTACTCATGAAGTGCATACCTCGGGATGAAGGCAAGGACATCTTGGAGGAGATCCACAAGGGCGTCTGCGGTAACCACGCGTCTTCTCGCACGCTGGTGAGCAAGGCTTTCCGACGAGCTTTCTACTGGCCCACAGCTCTGGCCGACGCTGAAGAACTCGTCAGAAAGTGCCACGGATGTCAATTCTTCGCCAAACAGCAACACGTCCCGGCCTACAAGCTAGTTACTATACCACCAACCTGGCCCTTTGCCTGCTGGGGGCTCGACATGATTGGGCCTCTGCCAACTACGCCAGGAGGATTCAACAGAGTCTTGGTGGCCATCGACAAGTTCACCAAGTGGATCGAAGTCAAGCCGGTCACCTGCCCAAAGGCCGACAGAGTACTCGACTTCTTGGATGAGCTAGTGCATCGCTACGGGCTACCCCATCGCATCATCACAGACTTCGGTTCTAACTTCAACAACCATCAGTTCTGGGAGTATTGCGAGAACAGCGGGATCGATGTCCGGTACGTCTCAGTCGCCCACCCCCGCGCCAACGGTCAAGTTGAGCGTGCCAACGGGATGGCACTCGACGCCCTCAAGAAGCGATTGCACCACGCAGCTAACACCAAAGGAGGCAAGTGGATCAAGGAACTACCCAATGCACTCTGGAGGCTTCGTACTCAACCTACCAAGCCTACTGGGCAGTCGCCCTACTTCCTGGTCTACGGCTCCGAAGCTATTCTACCTGCCGACGTGATGTGGGAATCCCCGACAGTAGAGCAATATGACGAAGGCATCTCAGAAGACAGCAGACGGGTTGACATCGACAGCCTCGAAGAAGCCCGCTGTGCCGCCCTCGTCCAGTCAACAAGATACCTAGAGGGTATCCGACGCTACCATGATCGCAACGTCAAGGAACGATCCTTCAACGTCGGCGACCTAGTCCTCCGTCGCATCCAGAACACGGACGGACTACACAAGCTCAGCTCGCCGTGGGAAGGTCCCTTCTCAGTCTCCAAGGTGACCGGACCAGGCTCCTACCGCCTCCAAACACTTGAAGGCAACGACATCAGCAACTCGTGGAACGTCGACCAGCTGTGTCGCTTCTACACGTAGTCGCTCGACTACTCATATACGGGTCCAGTCTATACGACTACTCACGGACTCTTCGTTGTAAGCGGCCTTTCGGTCCTAGCACTAGTCTTCGGACTACTCTTCTCCAAGATCCAGCGTCAACGGCTACTAACGGATCTTGGGCTGCTCAGAGCATTGAGGACTCTAGCGGCGGTCTACAAGACCATGTACTCTAGATCCAGCCTATACGGCTACTAACGGATCTGCAGCTGTAAGCGGCCCCAGGGCTCTAGCACCACCTAGCCGTAGGCGGCCTACGGGTCCTGGCAACTACACTTGTAAATGGCTCTGCCATCCAGGTGTACTCCTTCATCAGTAATAAAGATTGATTCTATTCAACTTCTTTACTGTGCCTTTCAGTCAGGTAGACTCTACCGAGTACTACTACTCACAACTTCTCCACAGTTTGGTACTCCGCGCACTTCACTGCAAGTGGCGGCCACGAGTACTCATTTCACATACAAAACATGGACAACTTTCATTGATAATTCAAACAAGTCACTGACTACTTTGTTTGTTTTACAACTACTACTCTAGCTACCTCTACAGGTACATCTACTGGAGATTAAGCTTCTCCGCCACCTGCTCAGCAATGGGCGCCATCTCCTCGAGAAGGGTCTTGTACTGATCATCGCTACAGTTAGCCGCAAGACCGCCGGCTACCACATCCACCGGTGCCTTCGGGAAGTATGACTTCATGTACGCCAACACCTGGTTTGGGATCGATTTCGCCAGATGCTTGACATACGTCGCCAACCGTCCGGGGGCTTCTTTCAACCGGTCTACTAGTGGAGCTATCTTGGGTCCGCCCGGATGCGGCACCAGCAACCTTGCGATGGGCAGTGCAGCTTCCTCAAGCTCTTTCAGCTAGCCTCGAAGCTTCTCGCAGTCTTCATTGAGCTTTTGCAAAGATTTATAACAATTGACAAGGTCACGATCTGAGGCTTCACGGAGCTCCATGTGCTTGATACACTCATGACGCAACTGAGCGTACTCATACTCAAGTACCTCTCTTTTGTCGGTCTCACGATACATGATGTTCTTGAGGTCCGTCTCCGATGCCTTCAGCTGGTCAACCATTGCCTCAAGATCTACAGACAACTCAATTCAAGGTCAGACTACTCGCAAGTGCTTCAATAAGTACTCAGCACTCCGGTGGGAGACATACCTTTGTTCTTCTGGCGTAGCGACTTGTTCTTCTGGATCAAGTCGTCCCTCTTTGCCTGCATCTCCTGCACCTCGTTATGGTACTGCGCGAAGGTGCCATCCAGCTTGGATTGGAGCAGAGCCGTATGCTTCTTCGACTTGTCTAGCTCCTTCTCCAGGCCTTCGGCGCGAAGAACTGTGTCACCATACCCCTTCAGAAGATCAGACTTCTGTCGAGACCGCTCCACCACATCCTGCGCAAGACAGAATCAGTCCATGAGTACTCAGTATTCAACAAAGCAAGATTATTCGGGGTACTCGCAACGTACCTTGACCCATTGCTCGGTGCGGCGCCATGATTCCATGCTCAGAGCAACAATGGCCGGGTCGACAAGGTTGTCCTCCAGCAGCTCAATACCCCCACGGCTTGATGATGTCGCCTCTGGCATGGGTGCTGAGCGAAGTGGCGCAGCTTCTTTTATGATCGGCTCGCGGACGACTACTTCCGTACTTGCCTCGGGGAGTGGATCGACCCGCGCTTCTGTACTCAACTCGGGGGCTACCGTAGTCTCCAGCCCGGGGGCTGCTGCTGCCGTTGCCCCAACAGCCGGTTCTGTGGGCTCCGTCTCCACAGTAGCCGTCTCCATAGCCACGGCTTCAGGGATCGCGGCTTCCTCAGCTTGTGCTCCTACCAAGATGAGTACAAGAAGTCGATTTCAACGACTACGACTACCTCGCATGATGACTACCAAATGTGACAGGACACATACCTTCGACCAAGGTGGCTTCTTCCAAAGTCGACTCCACCGCGGCTTTAGATTGTGGAGATGGCGTGGGTTCGCGCACCTCCGCCGAGTGGTCCTCTCCATCGGCCGGAGTGTTGGCATCCCCACCATCCCACGACAAGTCCGTGGATTTCCTATTTCACGAAGTATCCAGTCAGCAATGCAAGATTACCGACTACTTCCTACTCGAAAGTTCAGAGAACTTACAGAGTTGACCGCACGACGGTCACGGTCGGAGCGCCAAGTATACTGGCAATATCAACTATGCCAGCTTCGCTGGCAGTTTCGGCTTCGGCATGAGCCTCCTCTGGCTGCTCCACCGCTGCAACTGGAGGAGGACCTTGCCCTTCTTCGACCGACGCCCGCGAATCTACGGCGCCGGTCTCTTGTTGTGCCGCTACTGGTACGGCTCCTTCAGTGGTTGGAGGTGGGCTGACACTCCTCTCAGCTCCCGCTCCCACCGTTTCCCAGGCGTCCTCGTCGCCTTGATCAACGGGATCCGAGGAGGGGATGTCCTGCAACAGTTCAAATAAGCTTGTCAGCAACAGACTACTTCTCGGTAGCACTCGACTACACTAGTCGTGCTACTCACCCCTGGCCTGGTGGTCTCTGACAGCTTCAGTTTCTTCACAGCGCGTTTCCGCGCCACATTGCGCGGCTTCCTAGGCGGCACTGACAAGCTAGCCTCCAAGCTAGATGGCTTCTCGATGACCGGGCTGTTCAGCATCCCAGCTCGGCTGAACCTTGAGCGGAGTTGGAACCGCTGCTGCAGCGTCTCTTCATCCTCGTCATCAGAGCTGTCCTCGATAATGATAGCATCACTACCTTCACCGACTTCACGGCGCTCCTTCCCCTTGGGCCCCGCTTTCCCCTGCGCCTGTCCTTCAAGTCGCAGAGGGGAGGGCGGGACGGAGATGTACTTCTCCACATCATCCTACAACATCAAGCAAGCATAAGTACGACTACGTCAAGTAAATCAGTACTCGGGGGCTTATGTCACAACTACTGACCTAGTTTGGCGGCCGTGCCGCAGAGTACTCTGGCACCAGGCACGGTGTGTACGAGGGGCATATCCTTGAAGATTTTGCCCAGCCTCTCAACAAGGACGTCGTCCTCGACTTCGAAGCTAGGCATCCGGGACGTATCCTCGTCGCCGGTGTACTGGTACCCGAGGGTGTCTCGCGCCATCAGTGGCTGCACCCTCCTCTTCATAAAACTGAAGGCCACGTGCTCGACCCTCAGTCCGGCCTCCTGCAAGGCCTTGATCTTCTTCAGCAGCGGGGGTAGTTGGATACCCTCTTTCATGGTGGGCTCCGTGTTCCACCACGGCGCATGCTTTGGCTGACGCCCGCTCGGCTTCGGCAACTCGAGGTGGTGGTTACTGATATAAAACCACTTCGTCTTCCAGTCCTGGTTGGAGTCGATGAATTTGTACGGCAGGTACTGACCGGCGACGTCTTCGCGCATCTGAATCCCGGCGCCTCCGACTACTCGCGGGTCATCAGTGCTTGGCTGCGGCTTCACTCGGAAGAACTCCCGGAACAAGATCCAGTGGGGTTTGATCCCCAGAAACGCTTCGCAGAAGTGCACAAAGATGGAGGTGTGGAAGATCCCGTTGGGGTTAAGGTTGAGGTACTCGATGCCGTAGTACCTGAGAAGCCCCTTGAAGAAATCGCTGGCCGGCAGCGTAAGTCCACGCTCCACGAACCGGGCGAACATCGGGATCTCGTCCGGATTCTTCTCCATTGGGTATGGATCCCCAGTGGCGGTGCGCCATAGATCCATCTCTTTCTCGCGGAGGAATCCGCTATTGACCAAGGCAAGAAGGTCCTCGGTCTTCAACTTTGCCTTCTTCCATTCCTTCGCCGGATTGGGGCGAGGGGACGCGGGCGGCGACGACGACGACTGGCCGGCATCTTCGGCTTCATCACGGCTCCTCTTCTTCGACACGCCGGTCTTCTTGCTCTTTGCTGGAGACGCCTTCATCCTCCAAGTCACTAGAGTCTTCACTTGCATTCGCTCGGGGGCTGAGGAGGGGGCGGACTGCGGCGGCGGGCGCAAGTAGATCCAATCTACTTTGTGGCGGCAGCGGCAGCGGCGGAGCAGAGAGGGCAGTCTCTCAGATCCAATCTGTAAGAATGCTGTTGCTAAGGGTGAAAAACCCTAAGGGGCTTACTGGTTATTTATAACCGGCCAGGCGGCTCAGTTCTAAACGGGCAGATAAGGCGCCAGACGGGTGACTCAGCAGTAGCTGCCCGACTCTTCGAATTCAAGTACTCGAAGCTCTCAGTCTCGGGGGCTCGACTACATCAGATGGACTCAGTGGGCTACCACCAGATCCCAGACCCACTCAGGACACATTCTACAATCAAGATGATCCTTCAATTCGAGAGAGAGTACTCGACTAAAGGCTCGGGGGCTCCGTGCCACGTGTCCTTCGGTTTTTTCTCTGGATTTTTCGGGATAAGATTGGCAGAACTTCAGATTGACCCTCAGCTTGAATCTGCGATTCGACCTAAGGCTCGGGGGCTACATTCCATATGGAATGCGATTCTCCGAATCACATTTTCCATATGGTTTCTTCATCAAGACAACATGAGTACTATTGAAGACCTTCGAGAGAAGCACTCGGGGACGCTTGAGGACTACTCGAGAAGACTTCAAGACTACTCAAAGATCAGCTGGAGTACCTTCCAGCCTCGGGATAATTCAAGCATTCTTGAGGACTTTCGGCTTGTGGAACTCGGGGACGCTCAAGGACTACTCGCCAAGGCTATCAAGACTACTCGAAGACATCCTGCTCGACTACAAAGTACTCGGGAGCTTGTCGTACGGACATCCCTAGGCCCACTACTCAGGTGGGTACTGGGACCGACTACTCCGTGGGCCCCTGGGACTACCCGACTTGAGCTGCACGATACCTGTTGGCGTGGAGCGCAAGGCAAACGGAGGATTAGTACTCGGTTAGGAAGCTATACATGCCCGGATCCATGTAGAGTACTCCTAGCCGCACACGACTAGTACTCCTCTAGCAAATCGACTTGTAACCCTGCCTCCCGGACTATATAAGGCGAGGCAGGGACCCCTATGTCATCAATCCGCATCAAAGTTCTTAAAAGCTCCCCTCGATTGCCCTCCTCTCCGCGTTTCACGGGACGCGTGTCGCACAGCGCGCATTTGGCGGTTTTGCGAAAAAGCGCTCCGGTTTGCTAGAAATCGCGAAACGGACCAGGAAGTCCAAACTGCACAGGAACGACATTCAAAAGATTTGCACAAAAGCCCTCGTACGAAACTTTATTTCTACGCCAAGAAGGGAAAATTCGATGTAGGTGTCGTTTTTACAAGCGCCCCCCGTACGCTTTTGCAAAAACCCCCTCCCACCACCCACCCACTGGCTATTACCCCCGCCCCCGAACTCTATCCTCACTCCACTCCCCTCCCCCGTCGCCCCCCTCTCGCCCCTACTCTCCTCCTCCCCGACGCCGGTGTCCCCGCTGCCACCCTCGCCCCACCTGCTCTCTGCTTGACTCCATGGCCACGCGGAGCTGTGGATCCAGCCGAGGCGACCACTCACCCTGAGCGGCGGGCAGGGGCGACGCGGGCGAGCGCTCCACCGCCGCCGCTCGACCGAGTCCCGCAGGATCCAGATCCGGCGCGGCGGCGCGGCTCGGAGTGGGAGCAGCGGCGCCACCACCCAGGTCGTCGTCAGAGTGGGCTGCACCTTCACTTGAGGAAGGGAAGCTGCACGGGCATCTTCTGCGGTGAGCTGCTGGTCGGGGGCTCGGGGCCATGCCGAGGGAGATCTCAGCACTGCAGGCCTGCATCCCGCACCCTCGAGGCCAGGCCAGGAGGCGGAAGGTCGGAAGGAATCAGAGCTGATCCCGGCCTCACTCGCTCACGGTAGGAAATCTTGCAGTTCGTTCTTGGATTCTCGATCTCTGGTGCATTCGGCCCCAATCGCATGGAGTGGTAGGTGGGATGTTGTGTCGGATTGCGATTCTTCGCCCAGAGATTCGATTGGGTTCTGTGCTTCAATCCGATTTCTTGGAAAGTTTATGCATCGACCAACACTTTCGAGTTGGGATGAGGATCTCTCAAGTGTGGATACTGGATATGAATTAGGGTCCTATTATATTAGTAATTCCGCTCAGCGGTGTTCTTGAGAGTTCAGATGATTGTTTCCTTTGCATTTTTGTATTCATGTTTGAATTTCTCAGAGACACTTCAAGCTATTCTTGATTTGTTGCCTTATCTTTGCAGGATCTCGGTAAAGTGTGATGCATTTGCACCTGGCCTTTCTGGCAGGTAGACGATGAGTGCAGGACATGGCGACACAGGTATGCTGAGCAAACTTGAAATTCAGGCGTCACAAGGAAAATGCTTGAGAAATGACATTTGTTTTAGCAATGGTGACACACACACACATGTCCAACAAAAAATATAAATGCATAATTTTCTCTGAGGGCTTTTTGATCTTGGTCATCCTGCAGCATAGGAGCTGGCAATGAAGGAATTGCCGCTGGCAAAGATCTGGGATACATGATATATTTTTAATATTTGCTTTATCTCAATTGATTCAATTCAGATTGCAGAATACTCCAAACCGCATGTGAGAATGGAAGATTAATGATAGTTTAAAAATGGATGTTCTTCCCAAGTCGATTGATCAACTGCACTAGAATTTCTGTTGTGTTGTGTTCGTGGGTAAAAATGAATATACAACTATAG
The DNA here is from genome assembly GCA_036936925.1 of Cenchrus fungigraminus. Classification (NCBI taxonomy): domain Eukaryota; kingdom Viridiplantae; phylum Streptophyta; class Magnoliopsida; order Poales; family Poaceae; genus Cenchrus; species Cenchrus fungigraminus. The sequence goes on from CM072769.1 coordinate 187,820,068, forward strand.
ACTTCTCTGCATTCATAACTTTGCCATATGCCACTTTGTTTCACTGAATAAACCCAAGTTCCTTTGTTAGAAGTTACAATGGTTGATGATTTGATGTTCATAGGCCACTTTGTTTCACTGAATACCATAAAACTGTTTACTACGTGTATTTTTGTTCAATGCAACCAGTTTTTTTAGTAATCAAGAGATGTGTTAGGTTTGTGTAGGTAGTAGAATTTTAGATTAGCTGAAAATAGTTGTCATGTGAGGCCACAGTAGCTATAGTTACTGATTCTAAGGTCGCTTCCAGATGCAGGGAAAAGGATCCATTGGTGTTGTCTGCTACTGGATGAAAAAGTTATTGCTCTAGCACGGTGCCAAGGTGGGATCAGTTTCTCTGTTTGGCACAACCCTTTTCAACGTTTTACTTTGATGTGTTGCATTTGTATGTTGACCAGAAGACCTTGGTTGCAAGTGATAGGAAGCTAACATACTTTCCTGTTCAGAATATTCACTGCTAACCTACTTGATTATGGTAGCGCAATCTTTGTGAAATTCTCTTAGCTAGATTGCTCACATATGTTCAGTCCACTATAATTTGCACACTTCTGTCCTGAAAAGAGAGTGCTAGGCCCAAGGAAGAACCCTGGAAACATAAATAAACACTTCAGTGATGTGATGCTACTGGATGGTTTGCACAGCTACTCCCCTTCTCTACATTTACAACTCATGTTACATTAGTTAGAGTACAAGGAAGGTTGTGTGCCAAGCTGCTTACAATACTATACTTCAAAAAAAAATTACCACCACTAATGCATGTGTCGTTCTACCAACTAGAGATCAAATTACAGCGTGACGACGAGTTCATCTATGATATTTAATTATAATTTGTCCTCCAAACTTTGTTTGCTCCTCCAATAGCTATGAGTATTGACTTATTAACAAGTGTTATTTGTGGCCTCTCTTCACTTAGATGGTCACATGTATTTTCTATTTCGACTTCATCCTTCCATTATTTCCTTTTTACCAAACAATATGGTTACCTACACTAGCTCCTTATCTCAAGTAACAAAACTGATATTTAATTACATCTGTTTCAGAATCCGAGGAGAAAAGCAATCAGGTTTGTTGCTTATAGCCTATACGACCACATGATGGAGTGAACGTCTGGTGTTCCTTAACATGTTCCTATTTTCAATGCCATCTACATGAATTGTTCTTTTAGGGTGATTGATTGATTGGGAAGCACTGAATGGAGGTCAAACTGATATGTGCTCATGACTACACTTATGTTACTCGGTTCTTCCTGTTCTCTAGAAAAATATTGGAACACTTGCACTCATGTTGAAGACTATCGATCGGAGGGACACTAAAATTAGTCTTCCACTTGCTATTTACTTATGTAATATTGATGTCTCCTTTAAGAAAAAAAATGAGATTTCATATTGTTGGTTCCTAATATTATAGATGTTTATGCAAACTGATATGTGCTCATGATTGAGGACAAATACTATCATTTTAATTGATGTTATGCAAACTTATTTCTATGGCTTGCACATTCATTTTTATTGTTACGTTGTGATGTGGCGCGCATCGTTGCTATCCTTTTCGAGTCAGCTTATGATGAACAAACTTAATGTTGTTGTTATGTGTTTATTATGTCTTGGTTCATTCGCATATGGATAGGGCGCGCAACGCGTGTCAAATTGTCTAGTCATCTTGTAAACACACTCAATCAATCCAGAGCTACGCAGCATACAGAACGTAGGGTATTACGCACCTCGCGGCCCGAACCTGTCTAAATTGTGTGCTACATGTCTCTCCTTCGAGTTACCGATCTCGACGATGCCACATTCATCTACCTCGGGTACTCCCCTTGGTAGTTTGCCGGTCTAAAACACCGACACCACCTACGATCCTCTCGCCCTGCCTGAGACAGCTGACGCCCGCCATCCCGGCTCGTCCACACGTATCGCTCAGCCTGCAGCACCATGGCCGAGCGCGCAACGCCGACCTCCGTTGCCGCCGCCGGCTCCTCACGGCACGAGGCGAGCGCCACGACGACGACGACGACGAGGAGGAGGACCCGTCGGCGCCGTCGACTGGTGGTGGGTTTGACGCGGCGGTGGCGCTGTTCAACCGCGGCGAGTTCCACGCGTGCCACGACGTGGTGGAGGAGCTCTGGTACGACGCCGAGGACCCCGCGCGGACGCTCCTCCACGCCATCCTCCAGTGCGCCGTCGGATTCCACCACCTCTTCAACCAGGTCCCCCTAATTTAACCCGTTCATCGTCGATCCATCCATGAACTCTGGATTTGCTTCATGTCGTCAACCATCCAATTATTGATCGATAATCGATCGGTGTGCGCAGAACCACCGTGGCGCCATGATGGAGCTCGGTGAGGGCCTCTGCAAGCTCCGCAAGCTCGACCTCGCCGACGACGACGACCCATTCTCCCGGTTCCGGGACGACGTCGCCGGCGTCCTGCAATTCCTCTACCGCACCCAAAAGGAGCTCGCAGCATGTATGTACGCGCGTGCAATTACCTCTCTCGCTCGTCAATTAGCAATTAATCTTTGTATATTCTGAATCCCATCGAATCGGCTCTTCCATTGATTGATTCAGGCACCGACGACCTGTGCTTGACCATGGACGGCACGCCGAGCTCGTACCAGCTGCTCGGCAACTTCGCCGCCGGCCAGCAGCTCTACCGGTTGGACGAAGCTCGTGATGATACACACGGCGACGGCCCTTCTAGCAGCAGCATCGTCTTCTCTGTTTCTGACCATTCGCAAGCACCTCCTTCGAGAGTGAAGCTTCCAGCGTTACATGCCACGGAGCAAAATCTGACAGAGCTTCAACGCGCACACCAATATATGTAGCCGAGCCCATCGCATATATGTTAACAACAAGAAAACAGAGCATCATCCACAGATTGATCTCAAGTTCATTGCCAACGGTGAGTGGAAAGAAACTGACTCATTTGTTTGGCCAAATCCTTCCATCTTCTGGATGAATATTGAATACCAACAAAATGGGCAAAGCATTATGATCATTTACTATAACAAAGCACTTACAATAATCTACCTATAATTCATTATGATCCAGTGCTACTATTTTGAACTGAAATTACCATCACCACCTCTGCTCGTATATCTCGGCCGGGTTCTGTATATTAGTTTTGTCTGCTACAAGATCGATCAGAATGATACAAAAAGAAGAGAGAGATTGCAAGCTGCCTACCAAGCCTACAAGACTACAAGAGAGGACATATCAGAGGAGGAACAAGAAGATGCATGTCCCTAAATCAATTCTGCCTGGGGTTGGCCCTGCTCCCCGGCGCCGACCTCGTGCTGGCGTTGAACTCCACGTTCGGCTTCGCCGTCGCAGCACCTGGTTGTTGATGGTGGGCGGCGCCCTTGACATTGAAGGTGTTGGTGGCCGCCGTCGTCGGTTGCCGGAGCAGCAACCTCCTGGCAGCCGCCCAACCTTGGCCGTCCGGAGGCTGCAGCTGGGTCGTCGTCGCCGGCGATGCTTCCACAGTGGCACTGCTGATGAGGAGGAGGAAGAGAAGATAGAGCAAGATCACGGCTCTCATGACAGCAGCCTTCATCGATTTGCAGCTTCACTTCACTTGTGAGCAGAGGAAGGAGTAGTAGATCTTGGGGGTCACTGATGGTCGTGGATGTTGGTGTCTGCTTGGAGTCTTGGACTTGCACAATGTGCTAGAGTAACCGTGGTCTGTACATATACATATATGTATATAGCAGCCGGGCAGGTAACATGGTTGCGAGTGGAAGAACATGCAGAGAACATGGATGCTTCTATATCTCTTCCATGTCTCGATCTACTGGTGCTGGAGTGGAGAGCAAAAGGGCACGAGGCATATGGCCCACCTGTGTAGTTTAGTGAACATATCACCCTGAGACCTGCATCATTTTTTCTTTATTTTGCTGGGGGAAAGAAACACATACATGCAGGTGCCAAAATGTTGGACAATTCAGATATTTGCCGTCCCTACATTATTCTCACACTCTCTCAAATCGCCGTCAGGTTAGGTTATCTGGTCAAATGCATGCGTCAGTACAGACGGAGTTCTGAATGCCGACCATGTGAAGTGTGTTCATCTTATTACATACTTTGACTAATTTTTGTACATATATACCGGCCGGCGCCGTATAAACTGGAGGAGTTTATATCAGTTCAGTTAAGCCACGCCATTGTCATGTGATCAAATCATACTATACGCTCTCCTTCTTGAGCTACTACGGTTAGGATATCTTATTTGGTTGTGCGTACACTATATAATACAGAAAGCTTCAGATAATCAGATTCATATCGGTAATGTGCGAGATGTACGGCAGGTAGGTCGCAAACGAATCGTACACAGATAGCATCATGCTCGCACCTTAAGTTTTGTAACTGCAGCAGCAGCAGCAGCTGTGTGTTCCAGAGTCAATTACTCTGGATCGAATTTGGACTGTAATATACGTATCCAAAATTCCATTAGTATAGCTGAATTCCTACTTGATGTGTCTCTGCTATGAATTCAGTCAATGCTACTTGTCTGATACTCCAATGACAGTTCGTGGGAAGTTGAACTAGTTGCACACATACACATACACTGAAGTGAAACTGCCATTATGCATATTATCCAACAATAAAATTCGAGTAAACAATGCATCGCCAACTAACGAGCCACAAGTGCGTCTCCACATGGAAGAGGTGCTGGCCAAGGACCATCTGTCTCAATACTCCACAGATTTGACCTTGCCGAGCTCCTCTGCATGCAATGCAATCATTGGAATTTGGAACATTCGTTCTTGCTTGGCCAGTTTGCTCTTGGACCACAGTGGTAGATGGCATACGACCCCAACTAACATGGGGCACTTGGAGTAGCTCTACCACCAGTCTACATTTCTAATGGATGCCGTCGATCACATGCTGTTTAGCATATATTGGATTATGGCTGTAAATGAGATGACACATTCCATTCTAAATGAAGTGATTTCTCAAAAACCAAACACCGGATCCATAACATCTTCACACGAATTTTTGCAACTATTTTTACAGTTCAGATCTACTATTTTTACTACCTCCCCTCAATCTTATCATCTTCCTCTCTTTCTCGCTCCTCCTGTTATCCTCTTCGTCTTCCTCCCGACGCCCGCATCCACCCCCTCTGTCGCCCCGACTGGCGCCGCCCTTGTCCGCTGGCGCCGCCGCCGGTCGTCACCGTCACGCCCCAGCGGCGGCGCCCTCGCCGCCCAGCCTCGCCGCCTGCCACCTCTACCAGGCCGGCCTGCCGCCGCCGGCCCTCCCTCCATGGCCAGCGATGACAGCAGCCTCGGTCCCCGGCAATTCCGAACCCTAACCTCGCCGGAGTGTCACCGGAGTTGGAGAAGAAGGTGAAGATTGAAACGAACCAGATTTCTGAGAATGGAAACCCGATCCCTGCACCTCAGTGATAGTCCCAGGAGGCTATCACGTGCAAATCCCTGTCTCAGAAAGTAACAAAACCATACAACAGAAGGGAATATAGAAGATCCACATAAATAATATTATTATAATTAATCATCTGAGTACATCATTTCGGTACATGCCGAGTACAAGTCCAACAGGACTGAATCAAACAGAGTAAACATCTACGCAACGGAACTCATGTAGCGAAGTAGACACCATCTCCCAAAGGCTGCTCGAGTGCAGAACGAGCCTCAGTCCTCCCATCCATCGTGCTCGAAGTCGTAGTCGGGCTCCTGGTCTGAAAGTCCTTCATCTACTCGATAAGCGAGTAGGTCATATCAGCTTTCTAATAAAGAGCATAAGCAAAAGAATAATTCTAGTATGCATGGATATTTCTATATATGGCTGTAGAAGGTTATGCAAGCAGCGTAGTAACATCAATGTATGTAGAAATGCTGAGAGGTCACCATCTCCGAGGAGATCCACACCTCCGAGGCAAACACCTCCGGGGTCAACACCCCAACCAAAGAAAGAACATCAAAGCATTGGATCTCAACCGAGACACAACATCACACTCTCATCTGCGATGTGAGGTCACCAACTCCTATCCCCACATCTCAACGGCACGAAGCTGGGCTCACACACACAGGGGAGAGAAAACAGCACATAAAATACTAGTCAGGTGAGAGATCGAAAGGGCTGTCCATACCAGTGGACACGGACTATAACTATAGGTTTAACACTATGCAGAGGTTGTACAACTAGACACGCCGAGTAGGGCAGAATCGGATGCCTCCGATCCACATCCCTACCTAACGGCCGGAGACCTAGCAGTGGATAACACTCTCCTGCCTCTCCGAGCCTGACTCGTCCTGAACTGGGGCGCGAAACTCGCCAGCAGGGCCTCGAAGCTGTGAGACCATCCCCGGAGGAGCCGGGGTGACGTCTACTCGGGGGTATAATTCGTCCCCCTCACACGATCACACCGATCCGCCTACAGGCTGGATGCCATCCACATACTAGTTCTCGGACAGAACCCCGCCCATAACAAGGCGAACGGTTTGTACGAAAATAGCCCAAAGATCAAGGTCACACAGTCGATCGGTCCTTAATTGCAAGAGCGAGCACTCACCAACTCCAACGGAACGACACGCCGCTAGGGCAGGAGGCCAGGTCGCATCTCTCCTAGACAGGCGTTCACAAGTAACCAAAGCGGCTCGCTCTTGCGGTAACACGTCAAGGATACACACTCACCCAAAACACACACTAGAATACCGATATATCTCAATCTCAGCCCAAACCAGAGATCCATCCATAACTAAGGGTAAAATATATGGATAGATAGAGCCGAGAATTAGCTAGGGGTCTGTAGCTAGTTCCAAAAGTAGGAAGTTCAAGGTACAGGGTAATACAAACCAAGGTATGGCTAAAAGATTGTCTATGCAATTCAAGAGCATTCATAAATAATAATTAAGCACTAGCAATTAAAAGCATGCATGGGATCTATATGATCGAGAGTGACATGACACCTGGTTGGCATCCGTAGTCCTGGTCTGGGTTGAAGTCGGGGTCGTAGTCCTCCTCCGGCTCGTAGCTCGGGTCTGCTCAGCACGAGATACGAGACGCTAAATTACCGACAAGCATCTAAGCATAAATCCAAGGAAACCCAATTTCAAAAGATCCAAAAAGATCCAAACTATCTACAAACAGCACCGTCTTATTTTTAGAAAAATAATGAAACTGGTTTCATATTATTCGGAGTTATAAATAATTAGTTATGAATTTTCAAAGATTAAAGGATTTATAAAGTAATTATCATATTTATTTATAAATCAGAAAAGGGTTTTTATTTTTAAAATACATGATGACGTCAGCATGACATCAGCGACTCCGGTTAGTGGGCCGTTATTGGGCCGAAAGGGTTAGTGGGCCGAAAACGGCTCAGTGGACTCAGCCCATCGGGCCCAAAAGGCAAAGTCCAAAGGATAATCCTGAACTTATCTAAACGCGCGAAAAGAAAAGAAAAGATGGAGGGCCGTCGAATGGGCCTTAATGGGCTAAGGCCCATGCGCGGTCCCCTTAACGTTTCGCAGGAAAGAAGTCCGGATTTGCCCCTCGGACTCTGCTGGGGTGTACACAAGCTCCTTGAGTTCTTCTGGGGTTCATCCCCGAGGACGACGTCGCACAGCGCCCAGAGCGCGGTGCCCCGGCGCGGCGGCGCAAGGCCGGCGGCGACGGTGAGGTGAGTTCCTGGGTCAGCGGTGGTGCGGAATGCCTCGGCTAGGATGGGGCTAGCACAACGAGCAACACAGTGCAGTCACGGTCGAGTTCGAGGCCTCCACGGCTGGCTCAGTGCGACGCCACAGCGGCGCGGTGGAGCTGGACCGGCGCGCAGCAGCACGGCACTGACGCGGCGGGGCTCGGCAATGACGAGGACGTGGCTAAACAGCAAAAGCAAGCAGCGTAGCTACTACTGCCAAGCACATGGGCGCGCTCGGCCTGGACACCTGCGCGCGCACAGGGCTCTCCCTGGCCGCGACACGGCCGGCCGGCGTGCGGGCACCTGGCGAACCAGGGCCGCGGCGCGCGGCACGACGACGATGGCGAAGCGGCGGCGAGCACCTGCAAGAGAGACTCCACGGCTCGAAGGCCGGTGCACAGAGCAACAACGACACGGCGACGAACAAGCAAACAGGCGAGGCCCGGCGCGGCGCTGGGGTGCGCCGCGATGGCGAACTCGCGGATGCGCACGGCTCGACGACCGGCGGCGCAACGCAGGGGCGCGCTTCCACAACTCAGGCAGATCAAGGTAAAGGGAAGAGGCAAGGACGGCGGTTGGCTCACATTAGGGCAGAGAAGAAGTCGTGGCCGGCCTGCTGAAGACAGCGATGCAGCGAGGTGTGGCGGTGGCGCAGCGTCCTCCTCTGCTCCGGCTGCCGCTCGTCACGGACAGCTTGATCTCCCGCACGAACGGCTTCAAGTCTTGGCTACTTCGGCTTCAGCGCATCGCCGGCGACGCGTGTCGCATGTGCAGCTCCTGCTTCCTCCTTCTTCTCACTCCTTCCACCTCCTCCCCTTCTTCCTTCACTCGGCGACAGAACAGGGGAAGGGGCAAAACCCCAAGGGCGCTAAGGCTTGTGGAAGGGGTTGGACCTGGGGTATAAGGCTTGGCCGAGACAGTGCAGGGTAGGGGTGTCCAGGGCATGCTCCAATTGGGTGGCCGTGGCGCGCTGGCCGACGTGGCCGCTCCTCAATGGCGGGGCGCTCCTCTGGTGGCGTGGCGGAGAGGGGCAAAGCGGTCCTTTCCCTCTCGTATTCTCCCGAGCAGCTCAACCGGGTGCGTCCCCTGGCTCGGCGTCCGTGCCGGCAGGGTGGCGCATCCCATCGCGGGGCGTGCGTGCGCGCGTGCGCGGCGGCGCGGAAGGGGAAAAGTGGTGTGAACGGGGTGACCGGCGCGTCAGGGACGAAGTCCGGGCATGGGCCCCGCTCGCCAGCGACTCATCAGCGGCGGAGGCGCATGTGGGCTGAGCTAGGCTGGATCTGGTGGGCCGCGCTGATGACCAGGGAGTTTGGGCGATCGCGGCCAAGAGATGGAGGTGCTCTGATAGACTTAGCTTAAGTTAGCAGGCCCAAGGTTAGATAGGGTTTTGAATTTAGGTTTTGAATTATATATAAACTTTAGATTTGAATTTGAACTATTTCAAATTCAAAACACACTCAATTAAATCCAAATAAAATCCATAAAATCCAAATCACATATTTTTACCATAATTTGAATTTATATTTTTATATTTAGGTTTTATTTATATAGAATTTGGGAGAGAGCTAGCATTTGGTTTTAAATTGGATAGCACCCAACAATTAAATAAAAAGTTTTAAATTTTTCAGAAATTCACACCATAAAATTTTACGGGATGTTACAAAGATGGTGGAGATGAGATGAAGAAAAATTCGTGTGAGGAGCTCCAAATCACCCAGGTAACATATAGCTTTCCCTTATAACATTATAATGCAAATAACTGTCCCTGACTCCTTTCGAATATACTCCCTTGGTTTCATAATACTTCGTTTTAGCTTTTCTAAATGCATTCCTTTTAATTTATTATGTATCTTGACACATATATATCTCGATACATAGCAAAAGATGTATTTAAAAAAGTCAAAATGACAAGTATTATGAAACGGAAGGAGTATACTGGTAGAACATTAGTTTATGCCTGACAACTGGTATAGCTTACAAATTGTGTAGAGTGCTAAAATGACGCATGTTAATTAGAGGCACTGAAGTTCGACTCCTCGCATTTTCAATAAACTTCTTTGTTTGATTGATATAAAGGTGGGCTAGCATTCTTGTTACAGCATTTTTTTAGGGCTCCTCCATGTTACAGCACTAACCAGCCCACTAATACGTAGACGTAGGCCAGGGCTGCAAAATACGAGGCCCGCATCGGAGCTCAGAGGCAATTCTTCTTCTTCCTTCCACAGCTGCGAACGTGAGATGATGATCATGGACTGGAGCAACACGAAGATTGACGAGCTGAAAAAAAACGTTTTGTGTGCTGAAGCATATGCTGAGAAACCGGGATCAAAATATGCTGAGTCGAGATCGAATGTGGGTGAACAGATCGATCGATCCGGCACGTACAGACACAGCCTTTTCCGTTCCCCGTCCTGCACGTCAACACGGTGACGTGCCTGTATCATTCTGACTCGCGTGCATTACGCCATCTGATCGAGCCCACCATCTCTTTTCTTAGGGATTCGGTTTCCATAAACGAATCTACTACGCGAGAACATCTTACACTATAGTCTATGCACCTCAATATGTAGAGGTTAATTTACGTGATAAAGCTACAGGGTCAACCCATTGCATCTCTAGAAAACTAGTTTTTTCTTTCCATGCAAAAAAAGTACAAAAGCAAACAAAGGTTGGGGATGAGCTAGCTCAACTGGTAGAGCCTCTCTCCAGTGAAAAGTTTGTTTCAGTTAATTCATCTTCCACGCATTTTGAGGCATTATTCTCTTCGATGCATTAAAAAGATATATATAAATATTTATTGTGAAATATAATCATCAATTGGGGATGTAGCTCAACTGGTAGAGCATTAATCTAAGCATGGTAAAGGTACGGGGTTCAACTCCTTGCATCTCCAATAAAATATTTTTCTTTTAATTTCTCTATGTCTTCCATATGTATTAAAAAATGTTATAAGATATTTGTTATTGATAAACAAATAACAGGTGAGGATGTAGCTCAACTGGTAGAGCATTAATCTATGCATGATAAAGGTACGGGGTTCAACTCCTCGCATCTCTAATAAAATATTGCTCTTTTAATTTCCCTATGTCCTATATGTAAAAAAAAGCGTTATAAAATGTTTGTCATTGAGAAATAATTATTAATTTGGGATGTAGCGAAATAATTATTAATTTCGGATGTAGCTCAATTGGTAGAGCATTAATCTAAGCATGATAAAGGTACTAGGTTCAACTCCTCGCATCTCCAATAAAATATTTTTTCTTTTAATTTCTCTATATCTTCTGCATCAGTTAAAGGTTATAATAATATGCCGAAGGAACTCGACAAAATGAAACCGTAACTGTGAATGATAAAGGTACACGTTCAACTCCTCACATCTCAAGTTAAATTATTTTGAAATTTGTTTGCCAAGATACAAAATCATGAGCTAGTCCCAAACCATGTTTTGGTGTCTTTTTATTTTACTGGCTACCATGGCCCTGAATAGATCCATGTGTTAGTGTTAGTTTGGAGCAAACTAACACAAAAGATTCATTCAGTGGTGTTAGTTTGGACTAACACTCCTCAAAAAACTAACCTCTCCAAGAGGTGGTAATTGGTGCTAGTTTTGGTGGGACCCACTCAAATTTACTTTTTTTTCTCTCTCCCTCTCCACAGCCGATCCAACCCTATCGCATCCCCCTGCCGCATCGCCCCCATCCCGCCTCCCGCAGCGCCGCCGCCGGGGGCTTCCACCCGCGCCGCCGGCGGGGCCTCCCAACCGCGCCTCCCAGCGCCGCCGCGCGTCCTTCCACCCGCGCCGCCGTGGGGGCCTCCCAGTGCCGCCTTCCACCCGCGCCGGCGGCGAGGGCCTCCAGCGCCACCTCCCGCGCGCGCCTCCACACGCCGACGCCTCTCCCAATCTCCCGCGTCGCCGCCTCCCCAATCCTCCAGCACCGCCGCCGGGAAGATGGACGGAGAAGAAGGCTACAATTTTTTCTCCCAGGACTCCGCCGCCGGCAACACATGGGCGGCCACTGCGAGCGGCCACGGCGGCGGCGCCCCCCTACACGCCGGAGTTGAGGAATTTGACCTACAATTGGCGGGATTTGTATGAACATATTTGTTGAGACATTTATGTGCATGAACCTATTTGTTTGAGACATTTATGTTATGGATATATTTTATTGAGACATTTTTATGTGATGGAAATATTTTTTTCCTTTGAGCTTCTTCAATTTGGGCGTGGCCACACGGAGGGCAACAAAACCCCTATGCAGACCAAATCACACATTTAGACCCTCAAATGATTGTAAAAGTAGCATTAAATACAAGCTAACACATGTATCCATTCATCCAAGGTGTTAGTTTGTTACGTGTTAGTTGGAGGGGTTAAAAACTACCGCTAACACTAACACTAACACCTTGGATCCATTCAGAGCCCATATGTTGTTTATGCAACAGTATCGGGTTAAGTATTTGCTCTGCTCTAAATAAAAAACTAGCTCGGCATACAAGAGAATTGCACTTTCCTTCTTGTCGTGCGTAGATATGTTGTAGCACAATCCGATGCTAGAAAGCAACACGTCGCATAGTATATATGATCCCAAGGCTCTCGTACAGAACATAGGATACTATATGCCGCAATTAAATGGAACAAGTAAAATAAAAGATGTGAGCACCGAAAATTGTCACACTAGTTTTTCCTCTTCACCAACGAACATCGAGGTGTGAGAACAAACCTGTGCATTTGGGAATAAATACATAATATTTAGGACAAAGAAAAACAGAAAGGGGATGTAGCTCAAATGGTAGAGCGCTCGCTTTGCATGCGAGAGGCACGGGGTTCGATCCCCCGCATCTCCATTTCCTTTTTTTTTCCACGGTGGCATGGAGACTGGGCCCACTCGTCATCCTCAGCCAAGCCGCACCAACTCCTCCATGGTCAATCCGCAGTGGGATATTTAATCTTTTGCCACCGTAAGAATGGCTGCTCCTTCAAAAGAGATTTTTGTATTGGCTTCTACACATTTGTCACTCTTGTTCGCGCGAGGCAACAGATTTGCCACTTTTGCTGACGTGGCGAGCCATGCCAGCATGCCAGCGTGTATTTGTCATGTGAAATGACCATAGTGCCCCTGTTTTTTGTTACTCCTTCACGTTTCATACCGCTGACGTGTGGGACCCGCATGTCAGATCATCTTCAACCTCTCGTCTGTCTTGCTTGTGGCCGTAGCCACCGTCCGCGGCCTGGATCTCTCGTGGCCGGCGCTCGCCTTGAGTTGTCCGCCGCCTCCAAAGTCCTTCTCCCTGGCTACCCCGTCCTCCTCGTCCTCCTCCGCCACCAAGCTCCTCTCCAGCGGGCACGACCCGCCGGCGCCGCCGTCCAACCTCCTCCCGCGACCAACTATTACAGGGCCCGCCGACGCTCCCCTTTTCCTCTATAAAAGCTCCGCTCGCTGCCACGACAAGGACCCAAGAAAGAAGCCAAGCAACGATCAGAAGCTCGCTAAATCACTCCAGGACTCGAGAACCTCGATTCCTCCAAACCACCAGTAAGAAATCCCACCGACCATGTCGCTGGTTCGGCGCAGCAATGTCTTCGACCCCTTCTCCCTCGACCTCTGAGACCCCTTCGAGGACTTCCCCTTTGGCTCTGGCAGCGGCAGCGGCAGCCTCTTCCCCTCATTCCCGCGCACCAGCTCGGAGACCGCGGCCTTCGCCGACGCGCGGATCGATTGGAAGGAGACCCCCGAGGCGCACGTGTTCAAGGCCGACGTTCCGGGGCTCAAGAAGAAGAGGTGAAGGTGGAGGTCGAGGACGGCAACGTCCTCCAGATCAGCGGCGAACGCAACAAGGAGCAGAAGGAGCAGACGGACACCCTGCTCGCGGGTGCCCGGGGCAGCACCGCGCGGGAGGCCTCCTCGTCCCGGCGTGCGCGGGCGCCTGGCGCAACACCAGTGGGGAGCGGTGAGGAAGATGGAGTGGCAGCCGGGCCGGCGGCGGTGGCGCGCGGCGGCCGGGCAGGCGAAGTCCGCCCCCTGGGGGCAAGCGGCGGCGGTCGACCGGCGAGGGCCACCGATGGGGCTGCAGTGAGGAAGAAGCACGGCCAAAGGTTGAAGAAGACCAGTGAGGAAGAGCATGGGCACTATGGTCATTTCACATGACGAATACACGCTGGCATGCTGGCATGGCTCGCCACGTCAGCATAAGTGGCAAATCTGTTACCTCGCGCGAACAAGAGTGGCAAATGTGTAGAAGCCAATGCAAAAGTCCCTTTTGAAGGAGCGGCCTTTCTTACGGTGGCAAAAGATTAAATATCCCATCCGCAGCAGCAGCAAGTCTTGTTTTCGCGGTTCCCTCGCCATTTCGTTTCCTCCGCCCGCCGTACCAATCCGGCCAACCGCCGGATGGCGTCGTCGGCGTTCAAGTCCACCACGCGCCGCGACCTCCACGCCACCTCCACAACCACCTCCCGCTCCGAGCCTCCTCCGTGCCCGCGCCGCTCCCGCTCCCGCTCCCGCTCCCGCAGCGTCAGCGCCGCGCCCCGCGCTCGCGGCCACGAGAACCACCTGCAGGAGGACTACGCCAACACCCGAACCAACCCGCTCTTCGACTCCGCGGGTTCCCCATCTCCGCCGCAGCAGCCGCCGGGGACTGCTACTAGCGCCGGCGGCGGGGTTGCGCCTAGGCAGGACAGAGGGCGCCAGCCGCTGAAGGATGGGGGACGCGGCGGCGGCGGCGGGAGAGCGCGGTCGGTGTCCGTCGCGCCGCAGCCGAGGCACACCGCCTCGGTGCCGTCGGCGGACGGTGCTGGCGCTGTCGGCGGGAGGAGGGCTTCGCGGGCGCGGTCGGTGGCCGACGAAGTACGCCCGTACCGCTGCTCTGAGGTCAGTCATCTCTGCTTCACATTTCACCCGAAAACCTGTCCCCAGAAAAATTCCCCGCTTTCCATAACTACGATGTGCATAATTTCTTTGTCTTCCTTTCTACCACTACATGATCAACTAGTATACGCCGTGTAGGTATTCAGACTAGTTGATATTCAATCTGCATTCTATCTCCATCAATCTGAATCTGTCTTGACATTGGAGAAATGCCAACTAATCAAATGCTGTCTTGCTACATCTGACAGACAGATACAGAGGCAAGGAAACTGCAGTCATGGAGGAGTCGGCATTCGATTTCAGAGGTATGTACGCTGCTTCCGGACCTTTAGATTGGATGGTTCATGTGTACGGTAATTATGTACTTTTAAAGAACTTGTATTCTCACAAAGCAGTAAATCACTCACAGAGCAAACAAAGGGGAATCAGTGCAAGCTGTTCATCTCAGGGGTCAACAACCGGAGCGGTATGTATCTTTGTGCTTTGGTCAAATCATGCATGCCATGGGTTTTACAGGCAACATGAGCATGTCACTGACTAAAAGTATGTTTGTTGCACACAGGGTTCTCGACAAATGGATGAAACAACCAGTTTAGAATCTAGCACTGTTTTTTCTTCACCAGCTCATCATCTTGAGCACGTAAGAACTAGCGAAGCACTCGTGTGCAGCTATTTCCCACTGCAATTCCTTGGTGTAGCTATGAACTAGGGAAAGGATAACTTATGAACATTGTTGTTTTCCAACTTTGTCAGGTTGGAAATGTGTTTTCCAGAAATACTTTGCTAGCCTGGCTTTCTGTTTGTAAAGGAGAAAAGTTTGCTTTTATGTCCAGCTTTTGCTTTGAACCTTACTTTACTGTTTTCTCTACTATATTCTGTCTAAACCTTTCATTCATATTTTATTCTATTGTTCTAAGTTGCCAGTGAATCATGATACTACTATTCTTATTTGATCAACAGGCCATTTGGCAGCAGAACCATTCAACCGTCCCAGTCGATCCAGTTCTGGAAATTCCTCCTGAGTTCGATCCAGATTCTGCTGAGTTTATTTCAGACTTAAGTGATTACGCCACAGAATACCGAAAGAAAGATGTTGTGGAATTCCCTCTTGAATTTGATACAGATGTTGCTGAACTGGACTCTGACGCGAGGAACAATGCAGCAAAACAGCACCGGGAGCAAATGGAAATTCCTCTTGAGTTTGATACAGATGCTTCCGAGCTGGTTTCAGACATATGGCACCATGAAGCAAACCAGCAGTTGGGGCAATTGGAAGCTCCTCTTGAGTATGATCCTGACACCTCTGAACTGGATCCGGACATTACAGAATATACAATAAAACTCAAACAGGTCTGATAACTGTTGTGCCAACTGTGTTGTGCCTTTAGTTAAACATAGTCAATGCTCATAAATTATAACCTTTTGACTTCTTATTGCAGTCACATGAACGTGCTCGAAAGCTTCGGGCGGATTTGGCAGTTGAAGAGCAACGGGAACAAGAACTGAGTAGAATGCTGAAAGGCATAGTAACTGCTCCAAATTTTACTGAGACCCATAAAAAACGGCCAAGAAGAAAGGTAATATACTTGATAATCCAGATACTAATACAATCCATTTATCATTTATGTAATTTAGTGATTTGTGTTAATAATATGCAATCTTTATCTTAAATTTATATCTGCTTTGGGATTACAGAGCAGCATAGAAAGACTGAGAGTGTCAAGGCATTTAGCTGAAGAGGCACTGAATTTTTTCGAGGAATGTGTTTCAATTTCAACAATGGATAGCACTGATTTCTCGTCACCTGAGGATCATCAACCAAATTCAGTTTTCAGTGTCCAACCAAAGAGCAATAGTAGATTTTTCCACAAAGGGAGATCAAGCTTTCAAGAACCCCACACTCCAGCTGGTCAACATGGCCATCATGAGGTTAGTGAATTGATTTTTCTCTTGGCTTGGAGTTTGTTGTGCTTGTTGAGTTCCTTTAGTATGCTCTCATTTGTTGAAAGTGCACATTACGTTGACCCTTTAATGAGACTAAAGTTTGAAATGTTCTTGGAATATATTGTGCACCCTCATTTCATGGTATGATCTATTGATCTCCAGTGTGTTACGTGTTCTGAATGATTGTGCGCACTGTAAAAAAAATCATTATTCTATTTTGGAAGCTACATATTTCATATTTGTTCACTTTTTGTGGAGAGACAAATTTAAAATGCAAACACCTTCTTAATTCATTTGGATATGAAATGTGCTGCTTGTTAGTAAGGTCCCACGAGATCCAAATAGTACCTTATCTGGGGATAACCTGAAATTGCTGCCCTTGTATCAATAGAATGTCATAATATCTTCTGTCATAAATCATAATATCATTGGTAATTGTAATCCTTCTCTAGTTTAGCTTTTTTCTGATGTATAAACTCAGAGGATATCCTCACCTTGAATTTTGCACGGCATTCCAGTATATTGGCATTTATGTTTTTTCCTTTACTTCAGGAATTGGACAAGCAAACTCAGTGCTCAATTAGCATAACTGGATCTGATGTGTCTGATGGTGCTATCTTTAGTAACACAACATGCCACGTGAAATTTAGAAACAACTCCAGTGAAGATCTTGATGGCTTTGACACTCCACGGAGCAAAAGTTCTTGTTTCTCTTTCACCCATGAGCCAATAAAAAATGTTGAAAACTGTGATGTTCGGCAATACCTTGGGAATTTTGGAATGGGAAACAATAAAGAGCTAGGAGAGACACGGTCTAGTTATTTTGCTGATGACTATGTCTCCCAGAAAATCAACCTGGACTTGCTTAATGATATGGCGACCTTTCAGAATCGAATGCATTATGGAGGACTTCATATATGTAACATTAGAACATTCTGACAGTGAACAGAGTAAATAGTTCCCACTGCCAATGAAGTTAACTAATTATATATCATTGTAACTTGTAAAGTGATTAGCATTGTACAATTATTTGTGTTGTGGGTGTATGTCCATTTGTTTTTTTCCTTGACAAATGTGAATCTTAGGTCACTGATATGACCTTTTGTCATGTTTCTCATGCATGCTAATTTATTTACATGGGAATAATTTGGATGAAGTTCATGATATTTGAACAGAATTTGATGTGAGAATTGGTTGATTAATAGGTTGGGGATGTAGCTCAATTGGTAGAGCATTAGTCTATCAGGGGTTCAACTCCTCTCATCTCCATTAAAGTGTTTTTAAACTTATAATTTCTCTATACCATCAGTGTCTATAGAAATATTATAAAAATTGGGGATGTAGCTCAACTGGTAGAGCGTTAATCTATGCATGATAAAGGTACGGGGTTCAACTTCTTGCATCTCCAATAAAACATTTTTTAATTTCTCTATGATTTCCATGTGTATTAAAAAAAATTGTTGTGTCAAAAAAGTTAGGATTCCCATGTCTAGAAATTCTTTATTTTGGATGTAGCTCAACTGCGTTAGTCTATGCATGATAAAGGTAAGGTGTTCAACTCCTCGCATCTCCAATTTACTTGAACGAAAGCTCAATTCTTTTGAAATTTCTTACTACGTTACTCCAATTTATTTGTATAGAAAGCAGTTGGTTCTCTGTTTAATGATCAATGAAGTTCACATGATAAGTACGTTTTCAAGGAAGAGGTAAGTTCTCTTGTTCATAGAGCCAAACCTTCCTTAAAGTTTTATATATCTGACCAGCCTTGTAACCTGTACAATTTTGCCTAGTAAATATGTGGAAAAAAAAATAACTACAGGACAAATGCAGGTCAGAGAAATAATCTCCTGGTCACAGTTGTCTCAGGCTCCTGGCTCCTGCTGGCATCATTTTGGCAACATGCCTGTCGTCGTCGGTACAAGAAGGGTGCAGGGATTGCAGCCACGCGCCGGCGTGTGCTGGAGGTTTTCAACACGAACACCGACGTGGACGGTGGATGGATCGAATGCATGTGCTGGCAGCTACATTCGCGGATCGGATATATGCCACGGTCGCCAATCATCCAGCGACACACCACGCTTCTCTTGAGTCTTGTGCGAGCGCCACACCGACGATCGACGGCGACGGCGACGGCGACATCAGACGAGGTGGCTACTCAGAGTCGTCGTCGTGCCTTCAGACAGGTAATGCCCAACCGGCCAAATTAAAGCGCTCATAATTATTATCCAGATATCCAGAAAAAAAAATTAAGCTTGTCGGAGAGGGGAATAAACTAAACCTTTTATATCTCTCGTCTCTGCACCCCACACCGCCGCCAGACACCTCACGCACCGCCTCTTCAGATTTCGCCCTCCGCCGCCCTCGGCGCCGTACGAGCTCGATCGGGGATTCCAGAAGATCGATCTTGGCCGCCGGAGCCGCATCAACACGTCGCATGCTGCCGCGGAGTGATAAAGCTTGTTGCAAGAAGCAGGAGTAGATCGATTCGGCGGCCATGGGGGGCGCCGTGCTGGTTGCCGTCGCGGCCGCCATTGGCAACTTGCTGCAGGGCTGGGATAATGCCACCATTGCAGGTAATCATATATGATCTCTCTATCTGTAACTCGATCGATCATCAACGTGTTTCAAAAACTCCAACTGATCGCAGATTAACTTTATTCTGAGTTTCTGATTGATCACCCTACCAGCAGTTAACCTTATGCCTGATCGCATCTGCAGGGGCGGTCTTGTACATAAAGAAGGAATTCAACCTACAGAGCGAGCCCCTAATCGAGGGTCTCATCGTCGCCACGTCCCTCATCGGGGCAACGGCCGTCACGACGATCGCCGGCGCGTTGGCTGACTCCATCGGAAGGCGGCCCGTGCTGATCGCCTCCGCTGTCCTCTACTTTGTCAGTGGGTTGGTCATGCTCTGGGCACCGACCGTGTACATCCTGCTCCTGGCAAGGCTCATCGATGGACTCGGCATCGGTTTGGCTCTCACCATTGTTCCGCTGTACATCTCTGAGACTGCACCGACGGATATTCGAGGATCGTTGAACACGCTCCCGCAGTTCAACGCTACTGGTGGGATGTTCCTCTCTTACTGCATGGTTTTTGGGATGTCTCTCTCACCAAAACCTAATTGGAGGATCATGCTTGGGGTTTTATCGATCCCCTCGCTTGTATACTTTGCGTTGGCCGTCTTCTACCTACCTGAATCACCGAGGTGGCTTGTCAGCAAAGGAAGGATGGCCGAGGCTAAGAGAGTCTTGCAGAGGCTGCGGGGAAGGGAAGATGTGTCAGGTTTGTATGAACTTGCATTGCAACATATATATATGGAACTCATTGTGATTGTGGTGGCTGTACAATTTGTATTATGATGATTATTACTAATTTTAGGTTAACTAATATTATGCAGTAGAGATGGCTCTTCTGGTTGAAGGTCTGGCTGTTGGGAAAGATACACGTATTGAAGAGTACATAATTGCTCCTGATGAAGGGCTGGCTCAAGATACAGAGAAGATCAAACTATACGGACCTGAAGAAGGCCAAACCTGGGTTGCCCGACCTGTTAGTGGTCAAAGTGTACTTGGAAGTGTGTATGGTCTCCTCTCTCAGAATGGGAGCATGGCTAGTCAAGGTAAACCCTTCGTGGATAATGTTGTCACCCTTTTTGATAGCGTCCACGAGAAGACGCCTGATATAATTTCGAGCATGCGAAGCACATTGATTCCCAACTTTGGCAGCATGTTTAGTGTCGCTGAGCAGCAGCATCAGCACACTAAAGCTGACTCAGATGCTGAGGGTCAAATGGAAGGTGATGAGTATGGTTCAAATCATGGTGGAGATGATGATGAAGAAAGCCTCCAAAGCCCACTTATTTCTCGTCAATCAACAAGTGTGGAAGAAACACCTCATGGTAGCATAATTGGCGGAGGATGGCAATTGGCATGGAAATGGACTGAGAGAGAAGGTGCGGACGGGCAAAAGGAAGGTGGCTTCCAACGTATTTACTTGCACGAGGAGGGTGTACAATGCAGCAAGGGTTCTATATTGTCATTACTAGGGGGAGATGTTCCTCGTGGTAGTGAGTTTGTCCAGGCTGCGGCTCTTGTCAGTCAACCAGCTCTGTACTCCAAGAAATTGCTGGAGCACCATGCTGCTGGTCCTGCCATGGTGCATCCATCAAAGGCAGTTGCTAAAGGTCCAAAATGGGCCGACCTTTTTGAACCTGGAGTGAAGCATGCACTGTTTGTTGGCATAGGAATACAGATCTTGCAACAGGTAAGAAGATTATTTTTCTCTATCCTACAAACTATATATATCCTTACATGCATCTAGTAATTAGTTTAGCTCTCGAGAGGCATTAAAATAATTTCTTATAATGCTATAATGAGTTAAACCCTTTCTTCTTAAAAATAATTAGTTATATTGAATCATCTTGCTGCTATGTGCTGCACTTTTGCTAGTAACTTTCTTGTTATAGTCAACTTTTGTTTATACCAGCAAACGTTAGGAGCCTAGCGATTATTGAAACCAGCCTGATGGTATTTCTTGCTAATTCTGAAGAAGGAAACAAACCATATTATATGATGGATGCTAATCTGGGTTGCGTAATTTTACTAATCACACTTGCGGTGCTACCGAGAAGCCTTTAGGTCCTAACACGAGTGAACTTAGATTTGATATCTTGTAGTAGTCAATTTAGAAAGAACCAAGAAACACATACTTTTTTAAATAAGATATATTGGTGAACTGTTTAAGTGGATGGTTCCAATCTTACTCTTACTAATCGGAGGCTGAGGTTCCATGTTAATCTTTACTCTCGTCGCTATAGAAAAATAGATAAAGTCTAGAAATTCTAACAAAATTCTGAAATATCTATCCATCAATCAATAGACTATAATCAGTATAGCCATTTGATCTATTATGTTTTCTAAAATTAAATTATCAACATTATCGTTATGAAAAAATATATTTATTTAAATTTTCCACTTGTATAATAATTAAAATAATCTCTCAAATTTGTATATGAATTACCCACATTGTCATTATTAGTATAACTTAAAATAACATAAGGTAGCCCCTAAATGCACATTGTAATTAGTTACATTTGTTTTCTTTTAACCTTTTCTCCATGAAATGTGGTTTACTATGTCAATTATTAACTATCATGTTTTTATGCAGTTTGCTGGCATTAGTGGTGTTCTCTACTACACTCCTCAAATTCTTGAGCAAGCAGGTGTTGGTGTTCTTCTTTCTAACATTGGCCTTAGCTCATCTTTGGCATCTATTCTTATTAGTGCCTTGACGACCTTATTGATGCTTCCAAGCATTGGCATTGCTATGAGGTTCATGGATATGTCTGGAAGGAGGTTAGACATTGTGTTTGATATACTATTACTTATTGTGCGCAAATACATTTTTGATAGAAGTAATGATGGTAATATTTTTTTTGTCTTGTTTCTCGTTCAGGTTTCTTCTCCTTGCGACAATCCCTATCCTAATAGTTGCACTAGTTGTCTTGGTCATGGTCAACATTTTGGATGTGGGAACCACAGTGCATGCTGCACTCTCCACGATCAGCCTCATACTCTATTTCTGCTTCTTTGTCATGGGGTTTGGGCCTATTCCCAACATCCTTTGTGCAGAGATCTTCCCCACCACAGTTCGTGGAATTTGCATAGCCATCTGCGCCTTTGCCTCCTGGATCGGTGACATCATTGTGACATACACTCTCCCCGTGATGCTAAACTCCATCGGGCTCGCCGGTGTCTTCGGGATATATGCTGTTTTTTGTATCATGGCTCTAGTATTTGTATACATGAAGGTACCGGAGACAAAAGGCATGCCCCTTGAGGTCATCATCGAGTTCTTCTCTGTTGGAGCAAAGCAAGCTAAGGAGGATTAATAGCCCGACTAGGGATAAGCGTCATTAGCTGTAATTTTTTGGTTTCCAAACTTCACTGTGGTTAGTTAATCCTCTAAAGTCATATGAAAGTTACTTTACCTGTGAAGGAAGGGACCAGGGACAATGTGCCTAAAGAGTTGGTTTAGATGTACATGGTGTCATGCAATGGTTGGGCTTAAGTTTTTTTCACTTGTTCCTACTTTAATGTCACATGAGATCCAAACAGTACCTTATCTAGGGATCACCTGGAAATACTTCTCTTGTATCAATAGACTGTCACAATATCTTCTTCATAAATCATAATATCACTGGTAATTGTCATCCTTCTCTAATTTCTCTTTTGTCTGATGTTTAAACTCAGAGGATATCCTTACCTTGAGCGAGTGGTCATGACAGATATCCATATGGGCGTTCTCCTTTCCATCATCAGAAAACTGCAGTTTTGACTTGTGCGGTCTTATAGTATATATTCTTATTACATCCATACCATTCAGAAGGATTTGAAGAACTATTGGTGACGATGTTCATTCAGAATGTGGATAGTTGTACTCTATGTTCAGGTAGCTTGCAAGCAAACATGCTGCTTCGTAACAGGTGAGTGAGAGATTATATGGAAAGGTTTGGAGTTTCCTAGTCTTTGGTTCAGGAATCTGATAACCCACAACTTGTTACTCAAACACTCAGCCTGATTACCTGAACTTACAAGCAAACACGCTTTTGAGTTGTTTAGACTTTTGCAGCTGAGAAAACCGAAATTGTGGTGCGTGCGGCTGTCCATGCTGGATTTTTGAAGAATAATAAATTCAGCTTGATAATCAGCAATGTAATGTCGATTTTAACATGTTGTCAACGCACTCCTCTCCCTCATATAGTCATATTGGATGGCTAGATTTTGTATACCATTTGATGAGTGGCCTACCCATGTAGTTGTAGTTGTAGTTGTAGATGTGTTCTCATTTTGCCCATTCCCATAAAAACTGCATGCAGGTTTGACTTCATTCCGCTATTTTAATAGTCTTATACTATTATATCCTACTATATTACTTCCATCTCATTCAGCAGTGTGGGCAGGTGATGTTGCAGGTAACTTGCAAGCAAGCAAAGATGCATAACGGTTGAGACATTAGAGATGAAAGGGTTTGAAATTTCCTTCTTGTCAGGAATAATCTTGGCAACCTAAAACTTTTTTACTTGGTCAACTCGAAAAAAGTAGATGAGAAAGCAGGTTAACAGCTGAACCAACAAAGAGCAGTTGCCGCAACAAGCAACAACACACGTTTTTGAGACTCAAATCTTGTGTTGCACAGCAGCAGCAGCAGCAGCAGGAGGTCAAGGCATGGACGGATGGAACGGAAGGGCGTTTTGAATGAGCAGTCGGCGTCGTGACGACGAATTGCTTCGCGTGGTGGCAGCCATATGTTTCTCAGTGCACTCTTTTTTCAAGTCTTCCAGGGTGAATATTGATGCAGCTGCTGTGCCTGCTGCCTAGTACATCCCACGAGTTGAGCATTGACGTTGCAGTGCAGAGCAAATGAACTCAGGTTTTGGCGTGCAAGTGAAAGAGGATGTTTCATGATTGTGGCTTGGCGCTTTCATCTTTTGGTAGCACAATCAAGGGGAGAAAGCAGGGGAGCGACCATTGCTCTGCTCTGCTCTCCTTGGACGAGTGTCGTCGTAGTCGTAGAGGAGGAGAGAAACCAACGGCCAGCATTGCATTTGGGGGCAAGAATCTGAATCGCAAACCTGAATTTTGTCCACATGTTGCCTAGGTGCAGGCTCGGTTTGGAATTGCATGCTGGTTGCTGGTGCACAACAAGAAACTGCAGACGCACAGCTTGTCATATATGAGCCCTGGCTGAGGGAAGGGAGGGAGGAGATCCATCGCATCGCATCTTGACCAAAAACCCCCCACCGCTGCTGCGCTATAAAACCTCCCATCTCTCTCGCCGGCGCGGCGCGGTAATCTCCCCACCGCCATCATCCATCAGGAAGCCAGTAGGCGTCCAAAGGAACACGAGAGATCATTCATTCATGGAGACATCTCCTCCTCCCCCTGTTTCCTCCCCTCCGTCCTCCTCGTCCTGCATCTCCACAGAGCAAATTCCAATTCCTCCCCGCAGAAAGAGGGCGAGGACGACGACACAGTCCACCAAGGCCGACAAGCCCAAGAGGCCCCGCAAGGAGGCGCCCCGAAACCGCCACACCAAGGAGGAGTCCACTGACCCTGCTGCTCCCAATGCCGCCGCCGCCGCATCTGCTGGGAAGAGGAGCTCCGTCTACAGGGGAGTCACCAGGTACGCCATCCACTCCATCTGCATGCATCCCATCTCCCGGTTTCTTCAATTTCCATCGCTGCTGCTCTCTTCGATCCCAATCACCATTCTCCGCGGGCCCTGCATTGCTGCCAAGTTTGTCAAAAAAATTTCTTTGATTCCAATCCCAATCGCAATCCTCTGCGGGCCCTGCATTGCTGCCAGCAGGTTCGTCAAAAATAAATTCCAAAGGATGCCATTTCAGATTTCACAACTAGGGGAACACAGTATCTGACTGATCTCCAGCCCACAACCGCGGCCAAGGGCATCCAATGTTTGCGCTTGCACCATCAGCCTTCCGCTTGCGATTGCTTCCAACGCGAATCCCCCCTTGCATGCCGGGCATCCGTCGAATTCTGGATGCAAGCTGTCAGTTCCTGTTTTCACTGCTCATCGTCAGGACCTGCTGTTTTTTGTTCAACCCAACTGTCACTTTCTTTCTATTACGGCCAAAAGGTCGTTCTCTCATAGCTAGAAAGTAGGAAAGTTTGTTCATCGGTATTACGGCCAGCCATCTTGATGTGCTCAGTTTGTTCAATTTTCTTTGCTACTCCTTGTTGTAAATTAATGCTGCTGCTGCTGTGCTGCTCACCAACATTCATACGCGTCTCACTGCATGCGTGTAAACAGGCACAGGTGGACAGGCAGGTTCGAGGCCCATCTCTGGGACAAGCACTGCCTCACCTCCTCCATCCACAACAAGAAGAAAGGCAGGCAAGGTGTGTGTCTATTGCTTATTACTTATTAGTATCACAAATGCATGCACACGAAATGGTTTAAAGTATTCTTGTCATATTGTCTGAAAATTGCTTCCTTTTTCCATCCTACTTATTTTCAAAAGGAAAACAAAAATTCTAATACAAGGATGGTGCCAGTAGTACAAGACTGTTTTTTTTCCCCAAAAGTGCACCGAATTTCTTAAGGCTGACATTCTGATCAGGCTCTGTTTATCTCTTTTCTTTCTGTTATCTTTGGTGGGGGGCCCTTGCCTGGTGATCTGCATGTGACTGTGATTTACTACTGCTTGATGCTGAATTGGGTGCCCCTACTCAATAGTCTATCTGGGTAAGTCCCACCATTTTACTAAATATACCTAAGCTGTCTTTGCCAGATTCATGTTACTTGGGACCAGATCATGGTGTGATCTGCATCCTTGTCTGTTGGTATGAAAAGAAAAAAAAAACTAATCCATTGTCTATGATCTGCAGGGGCTTATGATACTGAGGAGGCAGCTGCTCGTGCATATGACCTTGCAGCTCTCAAATACTGGGGTCCTGAAACAGTCCTCAATTTCCTTGTAAGTTCCTGCATCATCCTACAAACCAAACTGTCCCCGATCTGTCAAGAGTTTATATTGTCAGCAAGCTCTAAATATCCCAGAGGCAGGGGATGAACTGAAAATGTCGGCTCAATTATTTGTGAACAAGACACCACCAGCTAGTAATTAATTTAGATGACGTCAAATCGAGCAATGAGCTCACAACCCCTGTCGGCTTGTTTACAACTAGTAGGAGACAAGATTTGCCTTCATTAATGTGTGGTTGTAAGCAAGGAGGGGTGGCCGTCTTTCTTGTCGTAAACGTCATATATTTGAGAACGGAGGGAGTACTACTTGGTACCCATGTTAATGGAGTATGTTCGGTGAAATCAAATCGACAAACATGATGATTTGATTGATGCAGGCGGAGGATTACTCGAGCGAGATGTCTGAGATGGAAGGGGTGTCGCGGGAGGAGTACCTGGCCTCCCTCCGCCGCCGGAGCAGCGGCTTCTCCAGAGGCGTCTCCAAGTACAGAGGCGTCGCCAGGTACTACTTGCTATTCATTCCTTTTGGTTTTATCAACTGATGTACAGAGTATTAGGTTATTAAACCCCCCTCAAACACACCTGCAAAACTGTGCAACTCAAGTACCGAAAAAGGAACTGAGAATGGGGTCCAGTCGAGAGTGCAGGCTGACTCAAAGACAGAAACCTTTCTGCTGTAGGTGTTCTCTAGTCTGCTGTAACGTGACTGCCATGCACACCTGGGCCTATGACACGTCACACGCCAGCCCTGTCAGCATGCATGACTCATCACTCATCAGCATTTGTGCACCTAGAAATGCCAGCTCTGTACTGCATGCATCACTTAGGGCCTGTTCTTTTGGTCACAAATGAACAGTAAAAACACTATTCACTTATCACATCCATCCATCACAAGAAATACTATTCCAGCACTATTTATTTGCAACTTCACTATTCTTTTTCACACAAAAGAACAGGCCCTTAGTTAATCTCTCCTCATTGTTCAGAGATGCATGCCTTGAATTTTTTCAGTTTATAAGTTAAACAAAATCGAATTTTAATACTCTCATTGTTTTGATGGTCCAGGCATCACCACAATGGGAGGTGGGAGGCACGGATTGGCCGAGTCTTTGGCAACAAGTACCTCTACTTGGGAACATTTGGTATGGACTAGTGTACTATATTACTCGATGTAAATGTTTATAGTTTCATGCTCTTTGCACCTCTTTTAACAAGTTGCTTATACCAGCATTTAAGGGCTACTTATGTTTGTTGTAGAATTGTCCTACTTACTGACAAGGCCACCTACTTTTAACCAATTTTTATGAAGGTTCATCAACCTTACTTCGGCACAATTAATTAGCTTGCATTTCTTAGTTTCCTTTCAATGCAGACTAGACAATCCCCTTACTGTCCTATTCAGATATAGGTGATCCTAACTACTATGTATCTTTTCTTAAAGAAGTAAAGAAAAAAAACACTGAATTTGATCATCTATCACATCAGATCATACAACAGGCCCCTTCTACAGGTGCATAATACTGGTGCCCTTTTCCTGGACACAAAAAATTGTCCCTTTCTTGACTGTCAATATCAAGACCATGAGGCCAAGATACTGTCATGTCAATCCCCAGAAATTTGATCCTCCACTAGTCCAACTTGCCCTAAAAATTAAGCTGTTGGCTAATTACTAGCCAAAAATACATGGCTTCCAACATGTGACAAGCACGTGACACAAGTAGTCACCACTCACCACTCACCTGCCAGCCACTACCAGTCGCAGTAATAATAAGATGGTGCCTAGGGATCTTCAATTCATCAGCAATGCCGGCCTTTTGTTTTTTTTTCACTTGCCTGTGCGACTCAGAGCACCAGCAGCCAATGATCTCATCACGTGCATCAAGCATGCCCTGCTTGGCTGTGTCAAAACTAGATCAAGATTCAAGATCCGGACCACAGATTTGCTTTCACCGCTGTTATACCATCGTAAAAGGCCAGTGATTTAGAAAAACACAAAGGTTAATTACTGGCACTGGAATTGGACATGTGCAAGGAAGCAGACACCGTCCATTCAAACTAGTGAGCAGCCATTAACTGCAATTCAGTCTCTCTTATTAAGGACACTGGTGCTTGAATATATGATCATCTGCTTCATGTTGTATTCTAAAAAGCAAAAATGTTCATTCACCAGAATCTGTCACCAAATATTGTCCTAATTACTTTCCAGATGCACTGTACTCTAAGAACAATGGCAATTGAACAAATTTCACACTGGAATTCTCAAGATATTAGTCAAGTCATCATATCCAAACTCGCAAAAATGCACTCATTCAGATAAACTTACCATTGTTCTCTTCTTGCAGACACTCAAGAGGAGGCAGCCAAGGCCTATGATCTTGCAGCCATTGAATACCGAGGTGCCAATGCTGTAACCAACTTTGACATTAGCTGCTACCTGGACCACCCGCTGTTATCGGTGCAGCTACAACAGGATCCACAGGTGGTGCCGGCACTCAACCAAGAACCTCAACCAGATCAGAGCGAAACTACAGTCCAAGAGTCTGACTCAAGCGAAGCAAAGACACCTGATGACAATGCAGAGCTTGATGCTATTGCAGAGCCTGATAACAATGCAGGGCCCCTCACAGTCAATGACAGCATTGAAGAGAGCTTATGGAGCCCTTGCATGGACTACGAGCTGGATACCATGTCAAGATCTAACTTTGGCAGCTCAATCAACCTGAATGAGTGGTTCACTGATGCAGACTTCGATAGCAACATTGGGTGCCTGTTCGATGGTTGTTCTTCGGTTGATGAAGGCAGCAAGAATGGTGTAGGTCTAGCAGATTTCAGTTTGTTTGAAGAAGGCAATGGTCAGCTGAAGGATATTATTTCAGATATGGAAGAGGGAATACATCCTCCAAATATGATCAGTGTGTGCAATTGATCCTGAAACCTATGTGTGCATGTCTATGGGATCTCAGATATCCAAGGAGGTTTTCACTTTTCAGGTGTCTTTTCTTGGGTATACTTGATTTGTCCAATGCCATAATGCCACTACAGCAAAGCTGAACTTGTAGAAAGCCCCATGGCATTTAGCTTGGCATTAGACAAGTGTGTTAATGTTCCTTGATTCTTTGAATTTGCTCCAGGCTGCTTGACTAACCTTGAGGGATTGTCTCACTTAGCCTAGATTCAACTAATCACATCCTGATGAATCTGAAATGTGATTTAAATGGTTGTGTAGTACCACAGTTTTGCATGCCAGTGCTGCCCGTGCAGATTTTTTTGTGCACTTAAAGAGTTTACAAGACCGTAACTCTAAGTCTCTAATAGCTCCAGCTTAAGGAACATAGCTTTTTTTTATTAATCTTGACAAAAGACCTTGTGTAATTTTTATTCAATACACGTGACTTTTTTTTAAAAGCAGATAGTTTACCCAGAGACACTTAAAAGATAATATTAAGTTAAGTATTTCTCCCCAAGGCATCATCTATTATATGGAGTGGAGATTTATATTATGACCAATATACACCAGTACCACATCTTGATGTCAAAACTTGTTGATAAGTATTTTTCCTTTCAAGGCATCATACATGAATATACACAGTATACATCTTCAGCATCCAGTAAAGGAATGGACAACAAATTTAAACAACCTATGAACAGCGTAAAAGTATCTCTTTTCCAGAGAAGTTCAAACATGACTAGACTACCTTTTTAGCATTCTGAATGATGGCAATTCTTGAATGCTAGAAATGCACCCCATAGTAAGCTCTTTCTCTAACTGAACTCGTGTAGACTTCAGAACCTCCTATAAAATTGAAATTATCATCAACTCAAACTAGATGATGCAACGGAAATTCATTAACATGCATAGAAGTCTTAGTGAAAAATGCTCACATTGAATTCCATATAACTTGCTTGCCTTGCGAGCCATTGAGCATCAAGCACCTGAAATGCTACACAGAAAAGGTTATCGAAAGCCGCCTCGTCATCTTCAAGTAGTTGAATAAAATGGACACCAGCTTCTGTACTAAGTTTTCCTACAAAGAGATACAACGAATAAGATTTAGTTCTCCATCGATCGCCTGCTTACAAACCAAATAAGATTTAGCAAAGATTGCAATAAATCACCTGATTGTAAATCCAGCATTTGAACTAACATATAAGATATGTTTACACCACCTGCTGCAAAAGGATACTCCCATTCTGCTCTCTTACCCTCCGCCTTGTGCAGTAGCCTATGAAAGGAATCCTGCATATAAAAGCAACTAGAGGTTAAAGACTACTGAGTTGCCACTGATGACCAATTTGTAGAGTAAACATTAAGGATGAAAAGAAACATACTGGGTAATTTCTGGCAAAGTAAATTAGATTCTCCAAGGACATGAAACCACCTGCCCTGCAAGTTCAGCATACAAATCATATTGGTTCAAGTGGTGTCAACATAATGCATGATAATTTATCATGAAACATCATCACTAGGAACCTAAAATCTGTTGATGGGTCAGAGTTTTGCCAGCCCATCTCCTTCCACAGATCTGATTTTAGAGGAGGAAGTTGTCGGTCAGGATAAGCCAATCTCCAAAGCTCTTTCAGAGCATCCTGTAATAGAAAAAGAAATTACTTTTTCTGATTCGCACTACCCTGTCAGTCACGAATACCAACATAACAAATCTATTGTATTTATCCCATTCTTTTCAGGTAGGAAAATAGCATTCACTTGATAACAGAAAAGGATAACATAAAGGTAAACTACATACAGAACACGAACCTGATGCTTGACAGAGGAGCAGTCATATGGCACATCTAACCTTTGTCTCAACAATCTCAATCTTTCTGCCTGCAAAGTAAGTGAAACTGTTAAATGTCAGAAAACATTGTCTTAACAAAGTTCAGCAATGTAAACACTACTTCAGCAACCGAGAAGGAAGTCAAGAATAACATGCACAAAGTTGCTCTCTAAAAGGGTTGAGATTAAGGGAAGGAGGATTCCATTGATTTTTCTTTAGACACATGCATGTCAGCATCCAATGTGAAAGTCAATCAAAAAAAATTAACAAATATGAAATGGATATATAAACATTTGTATTCATGATCGTAAACGAGGTAAGAAAACTTTTGACCTTAAGCGCCAATGAACTAGGAGAATATGAGAAATTTCAAATTACACTAACATCAAATCTCTAGTCATACTTGTTGTGCAGTATAACGATTCCCCGGTAGTTATGTAAATATGCATTTATAGTGCCCCCTAATTCCCAGGAGCAATATCAAATATTATGCATAATGAATAAAAAATATCTACTCATATTAATAACAAAATTCCAGATTGCACACTACTATTTCAAGTCATGCTTTCAATAGAATGATTCCCTCTGCTCTATGTTGTACAGCAGTTCAAATGAAATTAGGACTTTTGCAATCACCACTGTACCTGTAATGGACTGAGATTAAGTGGAACTGTCTGTCCATTTTGTGAACTTAGGGAAGCAGAAGAGCAACCAAAAAGTCTTGCAATCAAAGATCCAAACTCAGAAAGAACATTTACTGCATAGAAAGAAGTGGGTCTTTTCAGAACAGTACTTCAGAATAGCACGAGTGACAATTATAACTGCAGCATATTAATCAGAAAAGAATGACAAAGGTGAATTTCAACACAAATGACAAATAAATGTTCTGGACATAATCAAATCTTTGATCTAGGGGATCTTATATATAGAATGCACTGTACATTTGCTTATCAATAGCTTGGATTGTCTATGGCGTCCAAAGCATTAAAGGGCAGACCCAGTGCCAGGCAGCTCCCACTTGAGTGGGGTTCTGGGGAAGGGTTTAACCGAGGCACAATCTTACCCCCACAAATATGCAGGGAGACGGCGTCGAACCCAGGACCTGGTGCTCGGTGGGTGGCGTCCAAAGCATTAAGAAATAAAATTGTGAGCTAAGTGATTATTTTCAGAAATAGAATTAACAGCAGCAGCCAAGTGATAGCTCAAAAACAAAAGGCCAAAGATGAAAGAATTTATCAAGTAGGAGTGTAGGAGTATGTTCTTTTACATATATGTGTGTAGGGAGGACACTACAAAATTAACACCTAGCTCTTCTCGAATTACCTATTTTTCTTGCAGACTGAGCAATACAAATTGATAGGAGATGCGCCCAACGAAGGCACTCATGCCTTGTCCCATCCCAGAAACCTGACCTTGTAGCAGGCTCATATTTCTGCAAACAAATAAAAAGAGAGGGCATACTGAAAAACATGAACTAAAAGTTGGTCACTGACCCCCAAGCATTTCATGAGAAGTTACAAACCTTGGATTTATCTTGGTGAGGACCATTTCCTAGAAGAGGTTCTGTCACAGGATGTGATACTGTTGTCTCCATTCCTTTTCCACTTGCTTTATCAGTTTCGGTACTGCAAGGTCTCCTTTTTATAGCTTTCGAGGCCATACTAGCTGGCTGTATGAATCATGCCTGCTTTAAGAGAAAATTGAGCAGTATCAGTCAGAAAGTATACATTGAAGACAATTGACCAATAGAGAGCCAGATCAAACTAACCAATATGCTTTGGTCAACAAGAACCCCAGGAATTATTTAGAAGATCATACAAAGAGAACGCTGACATACAAAACTACACAGTTCCAAGTAAAGAACTATTTGATGAACCAGATTCGTAGAGAGGTGCTCCAGTTTGTTCAGTACCAGCAAATTTAACCAAGGTATTGTACAAACTGGAGCACCTATGTGCAATCGAATCGCTGGAAGCAATTATCACAAATTCCAAGCTACTTGGCCCAACACTGGCAGGGGAGCATCCTCGACACCAAAATTCGCAAATTTAAACCCTTGTTATTATCTCGAAGGAAGCTACTGAGGATCGCCTCGTTGAAATCTTGGGAAATGACAGAACAGGTCGCCTCCACCAACCATTCTGCATGAAATTCCCCCAAGGAAAAAAAACAGGTAACTGGTGGCATTGCATCAGATTGCGATTCGCTTACCTCGATTGAGACCCGATTCCTCAGTCTCCGCGCTTTCTCTTCCACCCCTTTTCCCCAGAGTAGAGAGAGGAGCGTCGGTGTTCAGATATCCCCACCCGCACGGCAGGCTGACGAGGCTCTGCAATCTGCAGAGAAGGCTTTCGTTGCAGGGTTGTTCCTGCAAATGTGCCAGGAGACATCATGCTAGTATTCTACTACGTGCCCCCCAAGGAAAATAAAGAATCGCACATGACCCCTGCTCTTTCGGGGACATTTACATATTTGCCATTATAACGAATGGCGCTCACTCGAAAACCATTCTTAGAATGACACCTACAGATTTGTCACTATTGTTCGAGAACTCATTCAAAATTGTCATTTTTGCTGATGTGTCACGCCAACGCACGCCACGGCTGCATGCCACGCAGACACCTTCGCGCAAAATTTCGATCCTACCCTTGCCTACAATTCCCTTCATCCACTGACATGTGGGACCCACATGTCAGAGTCATCTTCAACCTCAAGCACTTCCATGGCCAGTGCTTGCAGGTCTAGCCGCCGCCCCATCTTCTGTGGCCGCTGCCCCATCTATTGTCGCAGCAGCCCCATGAGGCCGGAGGCAGGCCATCGCGGTCCCACGCAGTCGGAGGTAGGCCATAGGGGCACCACCGGTCGGGTTGTCTCCGCCCTCCGCTCGCACCTTCTTTTCCCAGGCGGCGCCGCCCCAGGATGCGGTGGCGAGGGGGAGGCATAGAGCGAGTGGCGCGCGGGGCGGGCGCCGAGGAGGGGGAGGCGTGGAGCGAGCGACGCGCGGGGCGGCACGGCAACAGGCAGCAGCGGTGTTGGTGGTGGTGGTGGTGATGGAATTGCGGCTTGACGGCCGCCGCGTCGCCCACCGCGGCCGCCGAGCTCGGCGCGCCGGTCAGCTGCGGCGCCACCCTCTTCTCAATCCGCGGCAATGCGGCTGGGCCTTAGATCTCGTGGCCGGAGGCAGGCCGCCATGGCAGGGCAGGGAGCCAGGAAGAAAGAAGGCGGAGGAAGAAGAAGATAACAAGGATATTTTGGTCATTTCGCGTTCCAATCCACGTGGGCATGAGTGCGCTGGCGTGCCATGTCATAAAAAAGGACGACACGTAAGCAAAAAGGATAATTTTGAATGGGTTCTCAAACAAGAATGGCAAATCTGTAGGAGTCATCCTAAGAGTGATTTTCGAGTAAGCGCCATTCGTTATAATGGCAAATATGTAAATGTCCCGCTCTTTCGCAACCGAGGAGACTAGAACTGGGCCCACTTGCCAGTTGGCAGCACCATTTCAACCGCGCCGCGAACGCCGCCGGCTACCGACCGGGTCGTAATTGATGGTGAACAGGCGCATCTCATACTTTGCTCCCTCAGTCTTTAAATATATATGACATTTAAGAAAAAAAATTAGTTTAAAATGAACTAATTTTACTGTCCTAAGCGTCATATATTTAAGGACGGA
Source organism: Cenchrus fungigraminus (assembly GCA_036936925.1). Taxonomy (NCBI): domain Eukaryota; kingdom Viridiplantae; phylum Streptophyta; class Magnoliopsida; order Poales; family Poaceae; genus Cenchrus; species Cenchrus fungigraminus. The sequence continues at coordinate 187,854,541 of CM072769.1, forward strand.
GGAGTAATTATCAAAGAACGAAGCTCCATGGCGATCGACGTGCGTACGTATCGTATTGAGTAAGTTGAGTTACTCAGAGCACTCTCAACTCAGACTCTATCTATAAAGTCTATATCTTGAAGACTTTATCATAAGAAATTATAGTTCCCAATGCAAAATTTGAAATAGTTGATGAAAACATTTATTACATAGCACATAAAGAGCTCATCAGTTGTGGCATATTGCTATGTGATCCACCATGCACCAAACCTCAACAATATTACCACACACATAGAAGCAAAGTAGCACACGGAGCAGAGCAGAGCAGGGTGGAGGCCGGCCCTCCTCTCCGGCGGTCGCGCACGCGGAGGTCGGCCTCGCTCTCCGGCGGCCGCACGCGCGAAGGTCGGCCCTCCTCTCCTTGGTGGCGCGTGCGGAGGTCGGCCCCACCTCTTCCTGCGGCGGTGCGCGGATGCCGGCCCCGCCTGTCCTATAGTGACGCGCACGGATGCCGTCCCCGCTTCTGCTGCGTCGGCCGCACGGAGGTCGGCCCCGCCTCTCCTGCGCCCCCGCGCGCAAAGGCCGGCCCCCCTCTCCGGTGGCGCCCGCGTAGGCCATCCCCTCCTCTCCAGCAGCGAATCAGGCTTTGGTGTCGCTGGATTGGAGCTCGCCGCGGCCGAATCGAGCCCTGACGACGGCGACGGTGAATCGAGCCCCTACGCAACACAGGCACGACTGCGGCGCGGCGCCGGCACGACTGTGACGCGTGCGGAGGCCGACCCCTCCTCATCCGGCAGCTGCCCGAGGCTAGGTGGCACCCGACGGCGGCGACACTGAATGGAGCCCCACGCCGGCATGACCGCGACACGCGCGGGAACAGGAGGCATGTGCGGGAGAGGGAAAGCACGGGAGGGAGGCACGACGAGCAGAAGAGCAGCGGCGGGCGGCGGTGCAGGGGATCCATCGACTCCACACCACCCGCCCCAACGCGAGTCATCTGGTTTCCAGCGGCCTCGAAGGGAACGAAGATGTCAAGTCCTATCTAGAAACAGAATCATTTCGAAAGGTTTGCGAACTCGAGGTCACTAGAAAGGCAACACGACGTTGCCACGCTAGGCCAGTGCCCTTCGTTAAATCAGCAGCATCTTTAGACTTAAGGATGTTCGATTTGTACCTTTTTTATTTTAGCTAAGTGAGACGGTGTTGACCCTATAGCGTAGGTCGTTCATTTTGTGGTTGAGAGATTTTGCATGAAACCAAGTAAGTAATCGACTGATCATCCCAAGGTAGTGCAGGTGGATCGGAACGATGGTAGGCTGTGTTATAATTTTTGTGATATTATATTCTGGAGATTTAGAACTATTTAGGAATTGAAGGGTGTGTTCATACAAATATATAGGCCACCGATTGGTTGTTGTCAATAGTTTTGCAAGTTAGTTATTGGAAGTTGGGATTGTTTTTTCGTATCCATGGGCTACAGATTATTTTTTTGTAAAGTTGAGACGCTAGTTTGTGAGGAAACGTGAGATTGAACTATGGGTGGAGTTTACAAATTTTTAGTGTGTTGTTGATAAGTTTGGGCTATATGTTGACTTTTGGGAAGATCGCAGTTTTTCGATGAAAGCTGGAAAAATTGTGGCTGTAAACATATTTTTTCCAAAAGGTCAGGGCCTTTTTCATAAACTTATGTGAACTCGCGGGTACGAGTTCCGCAGAGAGGAAGGGTTTTTTTGCAAAATTGTGTTAACTCTGGGCTGATTCTCGCTAAGTGGAAGGGCATTTATGCAAAATTTAGTGGAAAGGTTAGGTTTTGAATTGATTGTTGTTGTTGCAAAGTACATGGTCTTTTTCATAAAAAATGTGAGTGGAAAGTGTGTTTTCTCAAAAAGTTTAGGAGAGTTTTCGTAAAATTTAGTGGACTTCGGTACAAATTTTGCAAACTATAGGGTCTTTTTCATCAAAATATGGATGGAAAGCATATTTTTCAAAAAGTTTAGGGGCTTTTTTGTTTTTCATAAAATTTTATGGACCACAAACATAATTTTTACTAAGTGGAAGGGCTTTTCTGTAAAATGACCGCTACTCGGCTGATCCGGGTTGTCCACCTGGCCGATCCGACGGTCGAGATTTGCCGACGACGTGGCAAGCTCCCCAGGCCTTCGTGAGGAAACGTGAGATTGAACTGTGGGTGGAGTTTACAAATTTTAGGGTGTTGTTGATAAGTTTGTGCTATGTGTTGACTTTTGGGAAGATCAGAGTTTTCTCGATGGAAGCTGGAAAAATTGTGGTTGTAAACATATTTTTCCAAAAGGTGAGAGGCTTTTTCATAAAATTATGTGAACTTGCAGGTACGATTTCTGCGGAGAGTAAGAGGTTTTTCGCAAAATTGCGTGAACTGTGGGCTGATTCTCGCTAAGTGGAAAGGCATTTATGTAATTTAGTGGAAATGTTAGGTTTTGAATCGATCGTTGCAAAGTACAGGGTCTTTTTCATAAAAAAATGTGAGTGGGAACTGGGAAGCATGTTTTCTCAAAAAGTTAAGCTTTCGTAAAATTGAATGGACTTGGATACAATTTTTGCAAACTGTAGGGTCTTTTTCATCAAAATGTGGATGGAAAGCATATTTTTCTGAACATTTAGGGACTTTTTCGTAAAATTTTATGAACCACGAACATAATTCTTGCTAAGTGGAAGGGTTTTTCTGCAAAATGACTGCTGCTGGCCTGATTTGGGCCGTCCGCCTGGCCGATCCGACGGCCGAGATTTGGACTTGGGTACAATTTTTGCAAACTATAGGGTCTTTTTCATCAAAATGTGGATGAAAAGCATATTTTTCTAAACATTTAGGGATTTTTTCGTAAAATTTTATGACTCACGAACATAATTCTTGCTAAGTGGAAGGGTTTTTCTGCAAAATGACTGCTGCTGGCCTGATCTGGGCCGTCCGCCTGGCCGATCCGACGGCTGGGATTTGCCGGCGACGTGGCCAGCTTCCCTGGCCTTCTTATTGGCCACGAATCAATATATAGAGATTTCTTGTGGTTAAATTTCGAAATCTCTCCACCGGATGGGCCTGGGCTTCCCAGCATCTGAGACTGACAGCATGGTCCCACGACTTCCCGTGGTGGCTGACTCAGCACAGCCCACTATATGGGCCCACGCGGCAGAGACACGAGCTCCGTCAGTGCGAGTACACCACACGAGCACACGGCGGCGGAGGATTCCCGGCGATTCTTGGCGGATTCACGGCCAGCGGAGGTGCGCCGGCCGCTGCCCATGCCCATCCAGTTCCTAGCCCCTGCCGACGGTGAATCCAAGTTTCTCCCGGCGAATCCAAGTTGTCGAAATGCCGACGCCGGTGAAGTCTGTGCTCCCCGTGGTGCTCCTCGGCTGCGGCGGCGTCGGCCGCTACCTCCTCCGCCACATCGTGTCCTGCCGCCCCCTCCACGCCAACCAGGTATTCCTCTTCTTCAACCACCCCCCCTCCCGTCCGACCACCTGTATGCCCCGATCGATTTGGTGATCACTGATGGTTTCTGTTGTTTCACTGGCTGATAGGGCGTGGCCATCCGTGTGGTGGGTGTCGCCGATAGCTCCTCCCTGCTCGTCGCCGAAGATGTCCACTCCAGCGGCCTAGATGATGCGCTCCTCACCCACATCTGCGCCGCCAAGGCCGCCGGCTCTCCCCTGTCCTCCCTGCTCGGCCAAGGTGGATACTCCCCCATTTGATTCTGATCACTTTCGTTGACAATGTGGAGTAATAGATGCTTGGATGTGCAATTTCAGGTCACTGTCAGCTATTTCAGAACCCTGAGGCTAGGACCAAAGTCATTGATGCCGCTACCACGCTTGGAAGAACAACTGGTTGGGTTTTCTGTGCTCAACTGCATATACATATCTTCATATGTCAATCTGCAGGCAACAAAAAACTTTTCTGTGCTCAACTACCACTCTTGTATATTTTGCTTTATGCCTTTTATGTTCCAATCTGTAGGCACCAAAAAGCTTTACATCCTTGCTGTTTTCATATCTAATAGATTTGAATCATATTTTTGGTATCTAACCAACATTTATCATTTTATTGTCACACCTCTATTCAATTCTCAGGCCTGGTACTAGTTGACTGTTCTGCAACCTATGACACTGTTAGTCTGCTGAAGGATGCCGTGGATCATGGATGCTGCATTGTTTTGGCAAACAAGAAACCTCTTACTGGTGCTTATGTAATGCTATCTGACCTCCTCTTTTCTGCTAGAAATGATCTTTCTTGATGCTTAATTCACATTATGTCCTGTAATTCAACAAAGAGCAGTTATCTAATTATCAAATGTGTTTGTTGATCTAATTATCAAATGTGTTTGTTGCTGTCACAGGAGGATTTTCAAAAGTTGGTCTCCAACTTCCGTCGGATAAGATTTGAATCTACTGTATGCGCTTGCTTCTATTAGTGGCTTCACTTTCTTTTCTCTTTCCCATTTTGATTCCTGTAGATGCTACTCTTGTTTACATATGGCCAGAGTTCTGCTGCAATGGGTTTATCTCAGAACCTTGCCTGTAATATAATGAACATTGGTTTCATTATGCAAGTAAACTATATAATTGCCATTTCATTCTTTCTATGTTTACATTGAATTCATTTGTCTTTGACTATTGGTTTAGTATTGTTTACTCGAAATCAAAAGATAATGCACATGTATGCATTGGAACAGTCAGTGCATACATATAACATAGTTATATTTCTATTTAGCATTTTCTCTCATTGTTTATTTTCACTTTTGCTAGGGATCCTTGGTGATTTATATGTGCAACTGTTACTTTTTAGGTTGGAGCAGGTTTGCCTGTGATAGCTTCTGTAACCCGTATTATTGCATCTGGAGACCCAGTTTCTCGTATAGTTGGCAGTCTAAGCGGTATGCTGTTATTAGTCTATTCTGTAAAAAAGGTACCCTGTTTCTAAAAATATAACATAAGTTTTTCCTCTGTATGGGTTTGTAGGTACACTTGGTTATGTGATGAGTGAGCTGGAGGATGGAAAGAGATTTAGTGAAGTTGTAAAAACTGCCAAGTTTCTTGGCTATACAGAACCAGGTTTTATGATTTTTTTTCACTACAGTTTTCATATGCCCTGATTTGTAGTCACCTCTTGTTTGTGAAGTGGAGGTAAAAAAAAATACTGTATATCAGTATGTAGAGATAAATGAGTATAAATATCTAAGCACAAGGAACACTAGTTAACTATTTATCATTTACGCTTGTGCATTTACTGATGCGTTTACTTTTACCAGATCCACGTGATGATCTTGGTGGGATGGATGTGGCTAGAAAGGTTAGATACCACACAATTTCCCATTCGATAATTGGCGTTCTGTTTGTTGCTTTTTTTTTCATTTCCTAAGTGAACTGTTATGTATTGCATGGACTGTTTCTGTGTTGAGTTTGTGTCCTACTAAGATTTGATTTGGAAAATCTTATGAGCATAACCACTATCTCAAAATGCTCCTCCTGTTCCAGTAGGCCATGTTATCCACTTGTTCATATTTGAGTTTAATAAGTTGACAGCTTCAACTTTCATATAACCATCTGCATATGGTTAAATCACAATATAAAAACTTACTTTTTTTGTGAAAGGGGTAGCTGAGGTTTTGTCAAATGTTTCAGTTGTCTTTGCTAACACTCAGTCAGTTCTAAGAGCTTCATGTTTACATGCAGGCGTTGATCCTGGCTAGGCTTCTGGGGCAACAAATCAGCATGGACAATATCAATGTATGCCTATATATACTACTGCTAAAGATTTATGGCTTCAACTTTGACAGCCTTGTTTTTTACAAACATTTAAACACTAGGTGATATTTTCACTGTTATTGATTATAGAAATATGGGTGTGACTGTTACTTTGGCTGAGATTGTAATCAACCAGGCACTGTACTTTTGGCAATGTCTAAGTGAGGCAATTTTTGTGTTTCTCTTCACTCTCAGGTTGAGAGCTTATATCCTCGCGAATTAGGATCTGATGCAGTATCCACAGAGAACTTCCTTGAAAGTGGTTTAGTACAACTTGACAGGAGCATGGAAGAAAGAGTGAAAGCAGCATCTTCAAGAGGGAATGTTCTTCGCTATGTCTGTGAGATTGGAGGCACGGGGTATGCATCCTGCGTAGTGTGATAGTACTGTGCAATATCTGCTGGCATCAGAAATCAGGGTCCAATTTTTTTTTTCCTGAATCTCCAGCATTGTTTCTTGTTGTCATTAATACTTCCAAAATCTTGTTGCTTATTACTTTGCCTCGTCTTGTTTGCTTATTCGGATCTTCTTCCAGTCTTTGTGCCTCCCTGGCTAGTTTTCAATCTTAATGTGGCCTATTACTTTGCAGGTGCCAAGTAGGCCTTAAAGAGGTCCCAAAAGATTCTGCGCTCGGCAGATTGAGGGGAAGCGACAATGTGGTATGCTATCATTCTTTCTCTTACTTGCTCTATTTTTTTGTTTGCGATATGTCAGACCGCTGTCTGTTCCCAAAGCATCAGATATCATTTGTTTGAGAATTCACCGATGTGTTTTTTGTGGTAATCAGGTGGAGGTATACAGCCGGTGCTACGAGACATCCCCTCTGGTGATCCAGGGGGCGGAAGCTGGCAACGACACCACAGCGGCAGGCGTTCTTGCTGATATAATCGACCTCCAAGACCTGTTGCAGAAGACGGCGTGATATGTGTCCACCCCCATCGATAACAGTATATACACCGAGGAGTGGTGTGGTGTCCTCTCTGTGGGATGAGAGGAGTTGAGGTCGTATGGAGGGTACTTTTGTTCTTTCAGCTGATGTATACTGTTTGCGAGCAAATTGGCAAACTGGGGCGTGTGATGCCGAGTTTTCCCAGAAACAATATTTACTTGACTGAAATAAGATCCCGTTCTGTAGAAGCAAGCAGACATGCACCTTGTTCGTCTGGCATTTAATCTTTTGCCATTTTTACAAAGGCCGCTCCTTCCAAAAGGACTTTGCCACTTTTGCTGACGTGGCGAGCCACACCACCGTGTCAGCGTGGATTGACCATGTGAAATGACCTCGGTGCTCTTGCCTGCCTGTGTCAGCAAGGGCACCGCGGTCATTTGACATGGTCAATCCATGGCAGGGATTCATGGCAGCAATAAATTGGCCTGCTTCATGGCAGGGAAGCTGCTTCCTTGATTAGGCTATCCGCACCGGCACACGCCACCCGTACGCTACGGGACAGCCTGGCGCGGTGGCGTTGCTTTTGCCAATTTTTTCCCTGCAGCGGGGTACTGGGAGGCGAGCGCTACGTGCCGTTTGGCTTCCGGGAGCGCTACATCCAGCGTCCTCCCCGTCGTGCATTACGCCCCGTGCAGCACCTTGCCTCCGCGAGCAACTGCCCCGCGCGCGAAGGTGGAAGCCGTCGCTGCGAGGCGGCCTGCCGTCCGCCGCGAGGAGCCGCCGGCTGAAGGGCTCGAGGCCGTCGACGCCGCAGAGCTCGAGGCTGCCGGAGAGCTCGACGCCGCCGGAGAGCTCGAGGCAGCCGCCGCCGAAGATTCGCCGCCCCCAAGATCCTGCACCGGAACAGGGGACCTCGACCTCCGAGCTTCGCCAGCCAGAGGAGGGAGGGAGGGCGGCCAAGATCCAGTGCGATTGGAGGGAGGGCGGCCAAGATCCGCTGGGGGAGAAGCAGGGGAGGGGACCCGGCTCCGCCGCCGGCTTGCTTGCCTCCCCGAGCCGCTGTCGTCACACGCCGTGCGGAAGGGAGGCTCCTCCAGATCCGCCGCCGGGGGGCAGGAGCGGGCGCTGCCGAAGCCTCGGGCTCCTCCCCCTGCACGCCGGAGAGGGCAGGAGGGAGGGCTGCCATCGGAGAGCTTGAACTCGCCGGAGAGGATGGATCACCACGCCGGAGAAGAGGGTGCGGGCGGATGGAGAGAGAGGGGGCCGCCGGAGGGGGGGAGGGAGGCGGCGGCCGTGGAGGAGAGGGAGGCGCCGTCGGGATCCAACGCCGGCGAGCAGGCAGGCGCAGGGAGGAGAGTGGACGGGGTGGGGAGGAGAGGGCGGCGGAGTGCACGAGGACGGGAGGTGGGTTGGAGAAAAGAGAAAAAGAAAAGAGAGAGGGGAAGAGAGGATGACACCTGGGCCCCACATGAGAGTAGTTGGTTTGGAGTAGAAGATGTAAAGGATGACGGGTGCGGGAAAATTGATACTGTACTGTAAAATCAGGATGATCAGGTAGAAATATTTCATTTAGAGATGATTTTGGGTTGGGGGTGGGGGGGGGGGGTACGAGTAGTGCGGATAGCCTTAGGCAGCCATGCAAAGTGGCAGTTTCATCTTGTTGTGTCGAAATTAGCTCATTTGCAATGGGCTAGCTGACTTGTGTATACAGAAAGATATGTAGGTTCCTGTTTGGTTCGCATTCATTCAGTGTGCCAATGTATTGGTCAAGTCACTAGCTGTTTCGATCTATATCTATGCGGTCAGTGTTTGAATGTGTTAGCAGTAGGGGTGGTAAAGGCCTTCTAATTTAGTCTAGCAAACTTAAGAATCGAACAAAATAAAAACTGGGTCATATTAGTATACAATTTTGAGTTAAAAAGCAGTAAAACTTTTTTACATTATGAAGAATACATTAGGATCATAACATCTCTATTTAGCAGGCTGCAGCTAGCGGTGCGGGAATCCGCCGGCACAAGCCCCGGCGAGCCATTCGGGTTCGACGGGCTGCGCGCGCGGCATTATTCCACGTCAAATAAAAAGTAGTTGGTTAGCGATCCCATAAACGGGCGCCTCCTCTGCGCCCCGCCCGCCCCCACCCCGCCCGCTGACGCCGCCGCCCGGATCTCCGCGCTCCGGCGACCTCCGCCTCAGCCGCCATAGATCCTGGTTCCCGTCCGCGTGCTCTTCCCCGCCGTACTGCCTGCTCCGCTTGCCGCGCGGCGTGCAGGGAGATCGGGGCTCCCCGCCATCGGTCCGTCGCCGCCTCCGCCATGGACGTCCGCGACTACGACGACGACGAAGACCTGCTCGACGACGAGGGGACGCCTCCTCCGCCGCCCGCCTCGGGCCGCCCCGGGTTGGAGCCCGGCTCGTTGGAGGCGGGCCCCTCCATCCCGTCGGCAGGGGAGCTCTGGGCCTTCGCCGTCTCCGGGTCGCCGGCCGGCTCGCCGGGCTCCTCTGCGGCGTCGGCGAGGTCCGGCTCGCCCTCCTTCGCGGCGGCGGTGCGGGACCTGGGCTACGATGCCCCCGTCGGCTCGCCGTCGCCCCGCCTGCGGCGGTCGCCATCTCTCCCGCCTCCCCCCGGCTTCGCTGCTCTCCGGCCAGGCGCGGTTGCTCCAGAGGCCGGTCGGCGGGGCTGCCGGTCGGGGGAAGGGCCTGCCGGCCGGTCGTGCATCATCACCTCCCGGCGCGCGCGAGGTCACCCCGCCGCCCATCCCCTCGCCGCGGCTGCTGGAACCACCGCTGCGTGCGGTGCCCTCCTCGGTCGAGAGGGGCAAACGGGTCGCTTCTCCCCCGCCACCGCCCTCCGGCCGTGAGGGCAAGGTCGCTCAGGTCGCAAAGGTCGTGGCTTCGCCCCCTCCTCCGCCCCTGCTTCGGAGCGTCGTGGTGACTGCCACCTCGGGCTCGTCCTCCGCGCGGTGGAGGGGGAGGATCGCTACTGCGCCGGCGGGCCGGCCACGGGGGACTCGTCTGGTTCTCATCGCGGCTCCACTCCCCCGCGGCGGGCTCCCCCACCACCTCCGCCGCGTCCGGATGGAGCTCCGCCCGATGAACGGCGTCGACGCGGGGCGGCGGGGCCGCGTGCGCCGGGCTCTTCCCGCGGGGCCGGTCGGGCACCCCCAGGTCGGGAGCCGCGTGCTCCCCCTCTCCCTCCCCCTCCGCCGGTGGGCGGATTCATGGCCGATGCACGGCGCGGTGGCGCCCCGGTCGTGCCTGAGGATGAGGGGGGTGGGAGGTCAAGGAGTCCCGCAAGCGCAAGTCTTCGGGATCCCCTCCCCTTTCTCCTCGAGGGGATGCTCCGCGTGGTCGTGTTCCGACGGACTTGGTTGGCTGCTGCTTCAACTGTTTCGTTGCGGACCATGTGGCTGCTCGCTGCCCCACGGCGGCGAGGTGCTTCCGCTGTGACAAGCTGGGCCACCGTTCTAGGGACTGCTCCTTGCCTTGGTCGCTTCGGGGACGTGGTCGCGCCGCTGCCGGCCGGGCTTCGGGTCGCGGGGCGCCGGCCAGGGGCGTGGCCGAGGACGGCCGCACCGTCGCTCGGCGACACTCCCCCTGTCGGGTGTCTCCCCCTCCACAGGAGGCGCGGCCCCTGGACGTCGCACGGGATGTCGGTCGCTCCGGGTCCTACGCCCAGGTCGTGCGTCGCCGCTCTCCTCCTGTCGGGGCCGCTCGGGCCGATGCTCCGTCGCCGCTTGGGGCCGACAGTCGGGCACCTCCTGCCTCCGCGGCTGCTTCGGCGGCTGGCCCGACGCCTGGGTGTTCCCAAACTCCGCCCTCGGCCGACCGGGAGTTGGGCTGCCGAGGCTCGGGAGGGGGGACCTCCACCTGCCCCCACCCTCTGGGGCACCCGTCGCGGCGGCCGCGTGAGGAGCGCTGCATCATCCCTCGTTCTCTTCAGGTCGCTGCCAACGAGGTCGTTCTGGAGCGTGCTTTGGTCGGCGTGGTCGCGAGGACGAAGCCCAACCTTGATGCCAATGATGTGCAGGCCTACATTTTTGGTCACTTTGGGGCGTCTCCGGGTTCTTTCACCGTCCACCCACACCACCCGGAGGACTTCTTGGTTCTTTTCCAGGATGTGGTGCTGATGCTTCGGGTGTTGCATGCACCCATACCGTTGGGAGCGGTCAGGATCGCCTTCAAGAGGTGGCGTAGGGAAAACTGGGCGGAGAAGGTCTCTTTGGATTACCGCCTGAAGGTCGCTGTGATAGGGATCCCTGCACACTTGTGGTTGGTGTCCACGGCTGAGGAGATTTTGGTGTCCTCCTACTCGGTCGTCTCCATTGCACAGGAGACCGAGTCGAAGGCCAACCTCAAGAGGTTCCTAGTCATGGTCGATTGCCTTCACCCGGATCTTGTTCCGGCTACGAAGGTGATGGTCGCGCCTACTACGTCGGGTCAGCCGGGGAGGCTACCGTGCCTGCTTTACCGGGCGGTCGTCGACATCCTGGACGTGGTGGAGCTCCCCCCGGAGGCTGCACCGGGGGACCCGGGTGCGCTGGGCCCGTCGCCAGGTGGGGCTCCTCAGGGAGGCGTGCCCCCTACTTCCGGGGGCGCACCTCCGTCTGGTGGGGCGCCGCCCTCGGGTCGGTCGGGGGACCCTGGTGTCTTCCCCACGCCCGGCCAGGGCGTGTTCCGCGGGGCCGCTCGGCCCCGGTCGCGTTCGGGGCGCCGGTCGTGGCCCCGGTTCCGGCACCGCGGCCCGCCACCTACCCGGGGTGGGGGTTGCAGGGCATCCACACGCCCGTGGCTGCTACGACCGGGGTTGCTTCCTCCGGCCTTTCTGCGGTGGCTCGCCCCTTCCTCGCCTCCTCGACGTTGGCCGGCCACGCCTCGGCCTCGCGCGGGTCCTCGGTGGTGGGGGCAGCGGAGAGTGCCCCGCCGTCGCGGCCGGGCCCCTCAGCGCTGGAGCTCGCCGCGGTGATCCGTAGCCCGGGCAGGTCGGACACGCCCCGTGCGAACCCGATGTGTGAGGAGGCGGCTGCGCGCTCGTCGCCGGAGGCACCTGTGCGTGCGGTCATCCTTGGTCGTTCGCCTACGGCACCTGTGCGTGCGGTCGTTTCGGGTCGCTACCCGGCTACGGTCCCGGTCCGCTCGGTCTTCTCTCGGCTCGCGCCGGCCGATCAGGGGGGGGCGGGGTGTAGCTGGAGGCAGCCCCGCAGCCTGGTCAGGTGCCCCCGGAGACGGTGACCGCCCGGCCTGGCCTGGGGGTGGAGGCATCGCCTCCCCCACGGGAGGAGAGGTTGTCGCTGGAGCTTGCGCCTGTCGCGGTGGTTGCTCCGCTTGAGCGGGGGGTGCTGCCGCCGCGTTCCCCCCGGGGTGCCGGGCCTGCTGACCCTGTCTCTCCGAGAGGCGGGTCTCAGGGTCCTGCCCCGGGTGTCAGCGAGTTGGTCGCGGACTTCTGTGCCTCCGTCGTGCGGCAGCGCTCGTCTGACTGGCAGCCGGTTTTGCCGCGGCCGGCGGGTCGTAGGGCCAAGGTGCCTTTGGCTGGGCCGCCGCGCCGTAGCAGTAGGCTCGCGGCCCTTTCCAAGGGTCGGGGGCCTAACCCGGTCACGGCCGGACAGAACGTCATCATGCGGCGGCTTGGTCTGGTCGCGGAGGGCCAGGCACCGGACACGGAGGCCTTCTCGGAGTACGTGCGGTTGTTCGCGGTCGGTCTTTCGGACGAGCACTGGAAGGCCATTCAGGCGCTGTTCGGAGATAGGTGGGGTGCTGACTTCCACACGTGCATCGTCGAGGATGACTAGTTCCTGGCCGCGGCTAGGGAGCTGTTCCCAGAGGAGCAGGGGGCCGATGGTGGCCGGTTGGACTGTTAGGGCCTGGTGGTCTTTCTTTTTTCCATGTACTGTTGGTCGCACATTAGTTGTAATGAATGAACACATAGTTTGTTGGAATGCTAGGGGTTTGAACCGGCGTGCCTGGCGGTCGGCAGTGCGTGAGTTGGTCCAGTCGGAGAGGGTTTCTCTGCTATGCTTGCAGGAGACAAAGCTCGATGTAATGGACAGATCTTTGTTGGTCGATATGTTAGGGTTGAGTTTTGACTATTTTGATCTTCCGGCGGTTGGCACTCGTGGAGGCATTTTGATCGCTTGGGACAGGAATGTCTGGGAGATCTCCTGCCCCCGGTACGGGGATCACTCGCTCTCAGTTCGGGTCGCCTCTCAGGGATCCCAATCCCATCCGTGGTCGCTAACAACGGTTTATGGCCCGCAAAATGATGCGGACAAGGTCGCTTTCTTGCAGGAGCTCCGTGACATGAGAGCCGCCATTGTTGGTCCCTGGCTCCTGTGTGGTGATTTCAACTTGATCTACCAGGCCCAGGACAAGAACAATGATCGGCTCTCCAGGAGGATGATGGGGAGGTTTCGGCGGTTCCTTAATGATTTGGAACTAGAGGAGCTCCACCTCCACGGTCGCTTGTTTACTTGGAGTAATGAGAGGTCGCACCCCACCCTAGAGCGCATTGACAGGATGTTTGTTTCTTCCTGTTGGAGCGCGTTTTTCCCTAGGGCGGCCTTGCAGGCGCTGTCCTCGTGGTGCTCGGATCACGCCCCGCTCTTGCTCCTGTTAGATGATGGTCTCCACCCGAAGCATCATTTTCGCTTCCAGTCCTTCTGGCCGCAGTTTGAGGGCTACCTCCAGGTGGTGGAAACAGCATGGAACGACCCGAGGCCTGATGCGGACGCCCTGCGCATGGTCGACCACTTGCTGCGCGTGACCGCTAAGGCCCTGCAGTAGTGGAGTGCTAAGGCGGTTGGGAACATTAAAACCCGGATCAGGGTCGCTAAGGAGGTCATTTTTCGCTTGGAGGCTGCCCAGGATACCAGGTCGCTCACGATCGTGGAGGCCACCTTGAGGCGGTTCCTTAAGATCCGCTATCTTGGTCTCACCTCCCTCGAATGCACGATGGCTCGGCAGTGCTCGAGTGTGCGCTGGCTTCACGAGGGGGATGCCAATACCAGGTTCTTCCAACTCCACACCAACCAGCGTCGTCGGAGGAACCACATTGCCATGCTCCAGGTCGATGGGGCCACCTTGGTGGCCGAAGAGGAGAAGGCAGAGGCCGCTTTTAACTATTTCTCCCATATCCTGGGTACAGCCCATGAGAGGGAGGGTCGTCTTGACTTCGAGGCTTTGGGCATTCATCGGAGGGATCTGTCCTCGCTGGGTCGCCCGTTCACTGAGGAAGAGATTTGGGCGGTCGTTAAGGAGCTGCCCCTCGATAAGGCGCCTGGACCAGATGGGTTCACGGGTCGTTTTTACCGTTCTGCCTGGTCTCTTATCAAGCGAGATGTTATCCGCGCCTTTGATGCTCTCTCCTCGATGGATTGTCGTAGTTTCCATCACCTCAATGATGCCCTTCTCATTCTCCTGCCCAAGACGTCCGACCCTTTGTCGCTGGGCGATTATCGCCCCATTAGTCTCATCCACAGCTTTGGAAAGTTATTCTCCAAAGCGCTGGCTAACCGCTTTGCCCCGGTTCTGCCGCTGCTGGTCTCGCCTAACCAGAGTGCGTTTATCAAAGGTCGCCAGATCCAGGATAACTTCAGATGTGTTCTAGGCACCGTAAAAGCCCTGGTCATCAAAAGGCATCCACGAGTGCTGCTCAAGATAGATCTAGCGATAGCATTTGACTCGGTCGGGTGGATATTCCTGTTGGACCGCCTGTCGGCTATTGGTTGTCCGAGGACCTGGACAAACTGGATCTCCACTATCCTCTCCATCGCCAGCACAAAGGTCCTTCTTAACGGGTTGCCAGGTCGCAGGATTTGCCATGGTCGGGGCCTTAGGCAGGGGGACCCTTTGTCCCCAATGCTTTTTGTGCTAGTGATGGAGTGCTTCAGCGCCCTAGTCACGACTGCTGAGTCCCGTGGTTTATTTTTGCCCTTGGGAGCACCGGGGATTAAGCATTGCATCTCGCTATATGCGGACGATGTGGTCGTCTTTATTTCGCCGGTCGAGATGGACCTCCTTCTTATTAGGGCCATCCTTGATCTGTTCTTCAAGGCCACGGGCCTGGTAGCTATTTTGTTAAGAGCCAGGCGTTCCCCATCCGATGCGACCCTCGGCATACGGATATGGTCACAGCCTTGCTGGGCTGTGCGGTCGCTTCTTTCCCATGTACATACCTAGGGGTACCCCTGGTGCCGGGGAGGCTGCCGAGGGTGGTGTTGCAGCCGCTGGTAGATAAGGTCGCTAACAGGATCCCAGCCTGGAAAGGGAGATTGCTGAACAGGAGTGGGAGATTAGTTCTTGTCCAATCTACCCTTTGCGCCATCCCAGTGCACATCTCGATGGCCCTCAAGGTTGCGCCTTGGCGGTGAAGGCTATCACAACCCTCATTAGAGGTTTCCTCTGGTGTGGGACCGAGGTAGCATCGGGAGGGAAATGTGCGGTAGCCTGGGTGAACACATGTTGCCCCAAGGAGTTGGGTGGTCTCGGTATCCCGAACCTTCAGCTCATGGGCATGGCACTCCGAATGCGATGGCTTTGGTTCGCCCGGACGGACCCGCAGCGGTCTTGGTCCGGCCTAAAATT
The DNA here is from genome assembly GCA_036936925.1 of Cenchrus fungigraminus. Lineage (NCBI taxonomy): Eukaryota > Viridiplantae > Streptophyta > Magnoliopsida > Poales > Poaceae > Cenchrus > Cenchrus fungigraminus. Next base: position 187,869,767 of record CM072769.1, read on the forward strand.
TGGCAATGACATGCTGGCAGAGAGTTTTTTCAATGCATCCATCTCGGTCGCGGTTGGAGATGGGAGGAAGGCCCTGTTCTGGTCGGATTCTTGGATCGAGGGCTGTTCCATTCGGTCGATCGCCCCAAATCTTTGGGGGCGGTTTCTCCGAGGATTCGACGCTCTCGCTCTGTGAGAGATGGGGTTTTGGATCATGCTTGGGTACGTGACATCACCGGAGCCACCACGGTTCAAGTGATCGTCCAGTATCTCAAGGTCTGGGACCTTCTGCTTGAGTTCACGCTCAACGACACTCCAGATCGGTTCATCTGGAAGTGGACTACCTCGGGTGAGTTCTCCTCGGCGTCGGCGTACCGAGCACTTTTCTTTGGTAGGTCGCCTCTGCTGGGAGCTTCGCAGCTCTGGAAGACTCAAGCGCCGGGAAGGGTGCGCTTCTTTGGCTGGCTCGTCTTGCATGGTCGCTGCTGGACGTCAGATAGACTTCGACGTCATGGGCTGAGCGATAGTGATGTGTGCGCTCTCTGTGCTCAGGAGGTCGAAACCTTGGATCACCTGCTCCTTGGTTGTGTCCATAGCCGGGAGACTTGGTTCCGGGTGCTTCGCTTCGTTCGTCTGGCGGATTCCGCCCCTTTGTTGGAGGAGCCTTTGGCGGCCTGGTGGCTGCGGTCGCGAAAGGGGGTAGCCAAGCCCTCTCGTAAGGGTTTCGATACTCTGGTGTGGCTGGTTACCTGGTCGATCTGGAAGGAGAGGAACCGCCGCGTCCACGAGCGGTCGGCGTTGCAGCCGGTGGCTCTCGGTGGGGCCATCCTGGAGGAGGCGCGTCTTTGGGCCAGGGCGGGCTTCGTGGCGATTGCGGCCCTTCTGAGGTTTCGGCGCACGTTTGCAGCTCTTTAGCTCGCGTATTTTGCCTTGTTGTCTTGTTGCGGGGCGGTGTGCCTCTCTCGCTTGTGCGTTTGTGCGTTTGGGTTGAACCGTGTGTACTGTTTCTGTAAATGAACCTCTCTCTCTTCTTAATGAAAAACGTGCTATGCACATCTTAAAAAATTATTCCACGTCGTGCTCACGAAGTCGTGCTCACCGGTGCCGATCGACTCGCAGTCGTGCACCGCCGACGACACGCACGTCGGCGCGGGATAGTCCGTTACATACAGAGCCTACGCCATGGGAGTGGTGGCTCGGCGACGACGACGCTAGGTTGTCTTTTTTTGTTGACACTCAAAATTGGTAGCTAAGTCAGATCAGGTTGGACCATGCGGTTTGACCGCGGTTCCTATAGCCGGTCTGGCAACAGAAGGTCAGACCTCGTCCCTAGGGCGGTTAGACCGCCCTGGTCAAAGTCCTCAAAAGGAAATTTGAACTTCACCATTGGATAGGTCTCGTCGAGTAGATCGAGATTCATATATAGAACGTCCAAATCGGAGTCCGGATGAGAGAGTTATGGCTTCTGGAAGATCTGCATGTCATGCAGTCGGTTAGACAGCCCCACCTAGGAGGTTAGACCGCCTATCCCTGTAGCCGGTCTGGAAAAGGGCCCAGGCGGTCTAACCGCGTGCCCTAGGCGGTTAGACCGCTCTCCCCTGAGTCCGACTCAAATTGAGGAGTCCTTGTAGATTTTGAGTTGTAAAGAATTTCCTTGCGGGTAAGACCTCCCCACCCTATATTATGAAGGGCCACGGCCGATTGAGGACCTATCACCCAATCGATCAAACATTTATCTTACTTTTATCTCCAAACCCTACTTTTCCAACCCCTTTGCTTCCTTCTTCGTCTCTACAGCGATTTAGGGCGTTCTAAGTGGCCTGCCGACCTTAGAACAACCCTAGGCGCGCTACTCCCGACGCGGTCCCTCCCGGAGCAGCGATCCTAGGTTTTCGCCGACGTCTCTGACCAAGGCGGTCAGACCGCCCTCCATAGGCGGTTAGACCGGCCCGTGCCCGGGACCTCGACGAGGAGCGATTTCGACTACCGCGCGATCCAGCGCACTCGTGTGTTCGACCGGAAAAAGTGTCAACACACTTTTGGTGACTCCGCTGGGGATAGATCTGGTTTTACAACCGTTTTGTCAAACATCATCATGTCAAGCATTGAAGAACTCAGCGAAGAGGATCAGAGGAAGTATGCAAAGCTTCAAGAGTACATCAAGCAGCAATTCCTCTCCCACGCCAAGAAAGATCGTTCAGGCAAGGTGACGATGGCTCAAGAATTCGAGGTGACGGCGATCAAGCTGAACAACGACAAGGTTGAGGTAATCACCACTGTAAGCAACCCTGAATCTGATATATCTACAAAGCTTGCTGCATTGTCTGATAAATTCGTGTGTGCTTTTAGTAATCAGCATAGTCAGGTTGCTAGTATGATTACTCGCCTAGAAAAAGTTGAGGGTAAAAGTAGTAGTTTTAATATTCCTGATAATTTTATCCCTCAATTAGATTCACAAGGGGTGTTACAAACAAACTTGTCGGCAGCGCCAGGAACCTCAATTGAGACACCTGTGTACGGCATGCTGACTGGTTTTTATCCAGGACAATCATCATTGCTAAAGCCGACCCCGGTCAGACCGCCCCCCATGGCCGGTCAGAACGTCCTGTCTGGCCAGATGATGAGTGTTTCGAATTTTAATCCACCCCTTGTGAATAGAGTTGATATGTCAGCTACAATGCAATCCCAGCTAGATGCTATGGATGAATTTAAAAAAATTTAAGGAAGCAGTAGCTAGCATGGTGAAAAACAAACTCAGCGTTGATATGGGTAATTCTAGACTATATCAAAAACCTTATAAAGCCGAATTTGATCTTGTGGATTGTCCCCCTGGTTGGCGTTTGCCTGATTTTATTAAATTTAGTGGTGATGATAATCGTACAACTTGGGAGCACATAAACCAAAACATTGCTCAACTAGGTGAAGCGAGTACCTATGATGCTTTGAAAGTGCGTTTGTTCTCTTTGTCTTTAACGGGTACCGCCTTTGCTTGGTTTTCGTCTTTGGCCCCTAGCTCTATTGATTCTTGAAATCAATTAGAACAAAAATTTCATGATCACTTCTTTAGTGGGGATTACCAATTAAAATTGACAGATTTGACATCGGTTAAGCAAGGTAGTGATGAAACAGTCTCTAATTACCTTAAGCGCTTTAAAGAGGTTAAAAACCGTTGTTTTAATTTGTCACTTTCTGATTCCGACCTAGCTAATCTTGCTGCTAAAGGTTTAAAATCTGCTCTTAGAGAAAGATTAGAAGGTGTGGACTTTTATTCGCTTGATTCCGTTCTTGTGAGAGGTATGGCACAAGAGTTGAATTTGAATAGAGAAAAAGAAAAACTTGAGTCTCATCGGTCTGATATTAATATGATTGATTATATTTTTAATAATTTGAATGATGAGAATGAAGTCTATATTACTGAATTTGTATGGTCTTCTGAAGATAAATCTTTTTCTTGTGCATCACTTAAGCCGGCTAGTAAAGGTCGGTAAGAAGAATTAAAATTTACTTTTGATGTTTCTAAGTGTGATCGCATTTTGATGAATTATTTAAACTTGGAAATATTAAGATATCTCATACCATGCCTCCACTTGATGAGATAAAACGACGTGCATATTGTAAATATCATCATTCTTATTCTCATGCTACTAATGATTGCAATGTGTTTCGTCGTCAGATTCAATCGGCCATAAACGAAGGTCGTTTGATGCTTCATGAGAAACGAGTGGACAAGCATCCTTTTCCTATCAACACCATGGAGTTGCAGCAACCTAAGGTTCTGATTCGGCCACATCAAGTCGAAGCAACCAAAGGAAAAAATGTGGTGGTCGGGGAAGAGCGACACGATTTGAGAGGAAAGAAACTAAAAAGAGAAGTTGCTTATGAAAAGACCCCTGATGGTAGAGAAATATTCAAGATCATTGTCCAAGCTTCTGGACATGGGAGGCAAGGATCGTCCGCTCCGTCTTCTCAGCGACCGTTTGAGCCTAATCAGGTCCAGGCGGTTAGACCGCATGAGGAGGGCGGTCAGACCGCCTCTGCCCATGGTCATCCAAAAATGCTAAAACCGAAGCGACCGGAAGTTGAGAATTAGAAGCTTAACGTGGCAAAGAATCAGGGAAGTGTCTCAAAGCCAAAGATCACGTTTGATATGCTATTCAACAAATATTCTAAGCAAAAGGCCGTTACAGGTGATCGGTCATTAAAAAAAGGATGAAGTCACCTACACATCAAGAGAGACCGTCCTCGCCTCCACGAGCAGCAACAAGGTTCAGAAGTGAATCATCTCAACACGGGGGGCACTTCGTTTCTTCATGGGCATCTTCAAGTTCAAATCCACCTCGCCCGATCTATGACAATAATGGAATAATGTGGGTGCCATATCACCCATCCTTTCATCCTAGATGGGGAGGACTGAGAAAATCAGCCTTGGACAGGATTTCACGATATACTCAAGACCGTTTGACATCTGGACATCAATCTGGTCAAAATTACCAGGCTGATGCGGTTAGACCGCCCCCTGTAGGAGGTCAGACCGCCCTGCCCAGAAATGCTCAATCTTCTCCGAAGCAAGTTTACAAGCCCAAGATCAGAGAGGAGAAGGTTGAAAAGATGGATGTCAACCCAAAGAGGACTACTAGTCAAGATATCATCCAAATTGGGACGATGGACATTCCCGTTGAGAAAAGTGGAGAAGGACCGGTTGTGCTAAGCAATCAGGTTGTGACACTTACTCATAAAGGATTTGTTGCTGCTAATGATCATGAGGCCAGTGGAAGTGGTTCTAATTCTAAATACTTTTTGCCAAGATGTTGTCCTCCCGGATTGACTCATACTCAAAGGAGGAAGCTTCAACGACTGAGGTCTCGGGAGAAGAAAGAAAAAAGAGCTAGAGCAGCAAAGGGATGAGATGTTCAATAACTACACACCCATGGTGCCGCAAGGGAAGGAGTGGAGAATCAAGACTGGTGACCAAGCAAAACCGATCAAACCGGTGGAGGAGACGGTCAGACTGACTAAGGTGGTCAAACCGGATGATGGGTTGGTTAGACCGGCTAGTCCAGAGATATCGCCTAGCGTTGCTTCTTCGATTCAAATGGTTTGTGACAGTGAGGTGTCATCGGTGCCTACTTTAGAAGACGATGAGCAACTCATTGATTACAGTTCTTCTCCGGAGCACATGGATCTTCAAGACGATTGAGAAGATATGACCGATTTCGATGAGAATCGCCCTTAGGACAAAATGGCCAATGAAAAGTGTTACATCGACCTTAGATTTATTTTTTAATACGCAAACTTTACTAAAAATAGGGGGGCATATGTTGACACTCAAAATTGGCAGCTAAGCCAGATCAGGCTGGACCAGACGGTCAGACTGTGATACCAGGCGGTTTGACCGCGGTCCCTATAGCGGCAACAGAAGGTCAGACCTCGTCCCTAGGGCGGTTAGACCGCCCTTGTTAAAGTCCTCAAAAGGAAATTTGGACTTCACCATTGAATAGGTCTCGTCGAGTAGATCGAGATTCATATATAGAACGTCCAAATCGGAGTCCGGATGAGAGAGTTATGGCTTCTGGAAGATCTGCATATCACGCAGGCGGTTAGACCGCCCCACCTAGGAGGTTAGACCGTCTATCCCTGTAGCCGGTCCGGAAAAGGGCCCAGGCAGTCTAACCGCGTGCCCTAGGCGGTTAGACCGCCCTCCCCTGAGTCCGACTCAAATTGAGGAGTCCTTGTAGATTTCGAGTTGTAAAGGATTTTCTTGCGGGGTAAGACCTCCCCACCCTATATTATGAAGGGCCACGGCCGATTGAGGACTTGTCACCCAATCGATCAAACATTTATCTCCAAACCCTACTTTTCTAACCCCTTTACTTCCATCTTCGTCTCTACGGCGATTTAGGGCGTTCTAAGTGGCCTGCCGACCTTAGAACAACCCTAGGCGCGCTACTCCCGACGGAGTCCCTCCCGGAGCAGCGATCTTAGGTTTTCGCCGACGTCTCTGACCAAGGCGGTCAGACCGCCCTCCATAGGCGGTTAGACCGGCCTGTGCCCGAGACCTCGACGAGAAGCGATTTCGACTACTGCGCGATCCAGCGCACTCGTGTGTTCGACCGGAAAAAGTGTCAACATTTTTTTTACGTATAATCTCTTTGAGTTGTAAACACTGTGTGTGCGTGTCCGGTTAACTCGCGTTATAACAAAACTATCCTTTTCTTTTTAATACAAAGATACACAGCTCTCCTTCGTATTAAAAAAAAAAAGACGACGACACGTTCCGAGGATGTGCATGTGGCTGGGGACGGAGATGGCTTACGTGCAGATGAAGTCCATCGTTGGGAGCGTGCTCCAAGAGTTTGTGGTCGACGTCAACAAGGACTCCACCGGTACGGGCACTACGTGAGCCTATTGTTTTGCCGTGAGTATTTTGTTGGGCTCACGGCAAAATAGTTTTTTGCCGGTGGCTAAGAGTAAAACTCACGGCAAATAACTCGGCTCACGACAAAAAAGGAATTTGCCGAGTTTGTGACCGACGGCAAAACTTTATTTTGCCAAGAGCAGCTCACGGCAAAGAAATATTTTTTGCCGTGAGCCTTTTTCCTAGCCGACGGAAAAATGAGCTTTGTCATAAATTAAAATCAAATTTGGAAGGAAATCAAAAAACTTTCAATTACATAGTTTCATTACTTCTCAAGATCTACAATTTTTATCAGAATAATTTTTTAATTTGACAAAGTTGTAATAATTTTGTTCACAAAACCTATATCTCTTATATAGTTTCATGAAACTATATGAGAGATGTATAGGATTTGTGAAAAGTGTTACTACCATAACACCGGATGATCAGATGACCAAAATAAAAGTTGTCTGTCATGAGAACTTATGTAACCTTGTAGTTCAACCATTTCTAATTTGAATTACTTTCGTCAGCGAAAAATACGTCTGAATTTCTCGAATTTGAAAATTTGAAATGACCTCGAAATGGACAAACATTGTAAATAAAAGTTCTTTATCTTGACAAGTTATGAAACTTTGTTGTTTACAATTTATGAATGTCAATGAAAAACTAAGTTGATTGTCTCAAATTTGAAATCCAAATTTTGTAAACTACCTCGAATAGAGAAACTCACAATATGAAAGTTGTGTATCTGAAAAAGTTATCAAACTTTGTATTTGACAATTTTTTTAATTTGAAGTTGTTTGCTATATTTAAATAAATAAATACATTTGATGTATTTTTTTAAAAAAAACTCTTTTTGCCATGGGCTTAAACTTGGGCAAACGGCAAAGCCTAAATGGGCCAGCCGGCTCATCTTAATCCGACGGCCCACTCCCCGCTCCCGAACCCTAGTATATAACCCCACCCCCGGTCCCCTCCCCTGGCCTCTCCTCCCTCACACCCCCGCGCGCAGCCACCTCCCTCTCCCTCCTCCCGGTGGATCCACCTTCTCCCTCCTCTCCAGCCACCGCCGGGCCCTCCTGCGTCCCCTCCCCTTCTACCCCGCGTGCAGCCGCCTCCCTCTCCCTTCTCTCTCCGGATCCGCCATCCCCTTCCTGCGGTGGCGCGTCCGACCTCCCCTCCCGGCAGATCCGCCTCCTCCCTCCTCTCCGACCACCGCGGGACCCTCCTACCTCCCCCTCCCCCCTCCGTTCGCCCCTCACCGGCAGTGAGGAGCAGCAGCGGGGTGAGGTGCGTCAGCGGCGCATAAGGAGGAGCTCAGCCTCCTCCCCCGGCATCGGCATGGCGCTGATGGCCTCCACAGTGAGGAGATCTGCGGTGAGGAGATCTGCGAAGAGGAGATCTGCGACGAGGAATCTACGGCGAGCTCCTTCCCCTCGGTGACCGGATCTACGACGGCAGCGGTGTGGCCTCTTTCTCCTAGCGCGCCGCCGCCACCTCCTCCACCAAATCCGGCGTCGTGATGTCCTCCTTCAGGCGTGGCAGCCTCCACCCCCACGTGCGCGGCCTTCTACTCCATGCCGGTCGGGGAGCCTCAGGCCTTGTAACAACCCATAATTTGCAAGGTGTGAATTTCTGAAAAAATTGAAACTTTTTAATATTTGTTGAGTGCTACCAAATTTTAAACCAAGTTGATAGCCTCTTCCTTAAATTCTCTACAAATATAACCCAACATAAAAATATAAATTCAAATTATGGTATAAATATGTGAGTTGGGTTTTTTCTGGATTTTATTTGGAATTATTTGAGTGTGTTTTGAATTTGAAATAATTCAAATTCAAATAGTAAAGATAAACATAAATTCAAATCTATTTTCAAATCTTAACTCCTAACTGGGCCTGCTAACTCGCGACGAAGTCTACCGGAGGACTCTGATCTCTTGGCCCGTGACCCTTCGCACACCCTTGTCTTTCGCGCAGCCCAACAGGTCGGCCCGCATAGCTGCCCAGCCCAGCACAGCCCGCTGTCGTGGCCACTGTCACCGAGTCACTGGCAGGTGGGACCACCCCGTCATCTCTTTCCCCTCTCCCCTTTCTCCAACCCGGTGCGCCGCACCGTACCGCACCGCGCCGCGCCGTGCCCACGCGCGATGGGATGGCCGCTCCGCCAAGCTGGCACACACACCGGGGCCCGCGTGCACTTTCAGGCCGAGCACCTCGTGCACTCTGCCCCTAGATTCACTAGTTTGCCACCGCGCCCCTGCTTTTCCCGCGCGCCACCCGCCGCGCCGCGCCTTCGCCGTCAAGGCAAGGGGGACAGTCGGGTCCCGCGTCGGTCGCGTGTCCTCTTGACCCCGCGCGCTCTTTATCCCGAGGTGAAGCCCCAGTTGCCGACCAACCACCCAGTTGGGGTTTCCCCTTTCCCTTTCCCTTGTTCTGCTGCCGAGAGAGGGAGGAGAAGGAGGAGGGAGCCGAGAAGGAAGAGGAGGGGAGAAGAAGAAGAGATCTGCGCCGCCGCGCCGGGAGAAGCCGGTGGCAGTCCGTGTCAAAGCGTCGAAGCCGTCTTCGTTCGAGGAGAAGCCGCGCCGCGCCAGAACACCATCGCAGAAGAGGAAGCAGAGGAGAACCGCGTCGCCGCCGTGAACACCTACACCTCGTCGCCGTCTTCACCAGGCCGGCCACGTCTTCACCGTCGCCCCAACGTGAGCCGCCGCACCGCTTCCCTCTCATCTCCCCCTTGAACTGCCTGAGTTGTGGGAGCGCACTCCAGCGTTGTGCCGCCGACCGTCGCGTCGTGCCTGAGCCGAGAGCTCGTCGTCTTGCTAGCCCCTGTCCGGCTTTTGTGCCGCCTTTTCTGCAGGATCCCTTCGCCGCCGCGAGTAGAACCTAGCCGTTGTGCACCCGCGCACGCACCGGCAAGGCTTCAGCCTCTAACACCTCACCGTCGTGCCGCACCACAGTTCTATGGCACAACACCTTGGTGTGCGCACACCGACCATGTCGCGCGCCAGCCCAGCCGCGCACCACGGCCTAGCGCACCCCAGCCCAGGGTCTTGGCATCGCCCGGCTTTACCTCGTTTCCGTAGCACCTCGCTTGTTCCGCGCTGCCGCTGCGCGCGTGAGCTCTACTTCGCCGCGTCGAGCCGAGTCGGCTGTGGAGGTCCTAACCCAGGTCCTGGTCGTGCTAGGAACCTCACTGTGCTAACCTCGTCACGCCGCGCCACCGTAATCTCTAACTCCGCAACGCCGTCGCTGACGCGCCGCGCGCCGTCCCGGCTGAACGTCGTGCCGCTGCCGCTCCACGAACAGGCAGCATCGGCGAACTCCAGCTGAGTTCTGGAAGTGCCGGTGCATCGGCCCGTGGTGTTCGAGGGTCTGATTTAGACTTCCGACGCCAGGAACGTGCAACGGGCCACTGCTTGGGCCTTAGCCCATTAAGGCCTGGTAACAGCCCTTCTAACCACCGCAGGGTAAAACGGGAGTTGGAGATTGTTTTCCGGATTTGGTCCACTGGGCCCTGTTGGGCCAGGTCCATTGGGTCGATTTCGGCCCACTAACACTTTTGGCTCATTAACGGCCCGCTAACCGCTGACGGCTGACGTCATGCTGACGTCAGCTAAATATTTTTATTAAAAACTCTTTTCTGTTTTATAAATGATTTTAATAATTATTTTATAAATCCTTTAAGCTTTGAAAATTCATAACTCCGAAAAATATGAAACTAGTTTCATTATTTTTCTAAAAATGAGCCCGTGTTGTTTGTAGATTGTTTGGGTCTTTTTGGCTCTTTTAAATTTGAGTTTCTTTGGATTTATGCCTAGTTGATTGCCGGTAATTTTAGCATCTCGTATCTCGTGCTGAGCAGACCCGAGCTACGAGCCGGAGGAGGAGTACGACCCCGACTACGACCAGCACCAGTACTTCTGACGCCAACTAGGTGTCATGTCACTCCTGATCATATAGATCCCATGCATGCTATTTAGTTGCTAGTGCTTTATTTTATATACTTTTGGATGATTGAAATGCATAGACACTCTTTTAGCCATGCCTTGTTTTTCTATATCCTGTACCTTGAACTTCCTACCTTTGGAACTAGCTACAGACCCCTAGCTAGTTCCCGATATTTACTATCCATGTGTTTTACTTTATGATATGGATGGATCTCTGGTTTGGACTGAGATTGGGATTTCTCAGTATTCTGGCGTGTGTTTTGGGTGAGTGTGTATCGTTCATGTGTTACCACGGGAGCGAGCCGCTTGGATACTTGTGAACGCTATCTAGGGGAGATGCGACCTGGCCTCCCACCCTAGCGGCTTGTCGGACAGATGGAGTTGGTGGAGTGCTCACTCCTTGCAACTAAGAACCGATCGACTGTGTGACCTTGATCTTTGGGCTATTTTCATACAAACTGTTCACCTTGTTATGGCCGGGGTTCGGTCCGAGAACTAGTAGGTGGATAGTATTCAGCCTGTAGGCGGATTGGTGTGATTGTGTGAGGAGGACGGGTTATACCCCCCGAGTAGACGTCGCCCCGGCTCCTTCGGGGATGGTTTCACAACTTCGAGGCCCTGCTGGCAAGTTTCGCGCCCTAGTTCAGGACGAGTTCGGCTCGGAGAGGCAGGAGAGTGCTATCCACTGCTAGGTCTCCGGCCGTTAGGTAGGGATGTGGATCAGAGGCATCCGTTTCTACCCTATCCGGCGGGTCCAGTTGTACAACCTCTACAGAGTGTTAAACCTATAGCTATAGTCCGTGTCCACTGGTATGGAGACAACCCTTTCGATCTCTCACCTGGCTAGTCTTTTCTTGTGCTGCTTCTCTCCCCCGTGTGTGTGAGCCCGGCTTTGTGCCGTTGAGATGTGGGGATAGGAGCTAGTGACCCCACATCGCAGATGAGAGTGGGATGCTGAGTCTTGGTTGAGGTTCGGTGCTTCGGTGTATATTCCTTGGTTAGGGTGTTGACCCCGGAGGCGTTGGCCTCGGAGGTGCGGATCTCCTCGGAGATGGTGACCTCCCTGCTTTTCTGCATACCTTGATGTTGCTATCGCTGCTATTGATAGCTTACTACAGCCATATATAGGCTCATCCATGCATGCTAGAATTCATCATTTGCTTTCGCTCTTTGTTGGGAAGCTGAAATGACCTACTCGCTTATCGAGTAGATGATGGACTTTCAGACACGGAGCCCGACTACGACTTCGAGAACGACAGATGGGAGGACTGAGGCTTGTTCTACACTCGAGTTGCCTTTGGGACATGGTGTCTACTCCGCTACATGAGTTCCGCCGCATAGATGTTTACTCTGTTTGATTCAGTTATGTTGGACTTGTGCCCGACATGTGCCGATGAGTTGTACTCAGATGTTTATTTATAATAATATTAATTATGTGGATCTTCTATATTTCTTTTTGTTCTGTTTGGATTTGTTACCATTGAGACAGGGATTGCACGTGATAGCCTTCTTGGGACTATCACAGAGGTGCATAGGGTCGGATTTCCATTCTCGGAAATCCGGTTCGTTTCAGATCTCCTCCCGACGGCGGCGACCTCCTCCCCATGGTGGCATCAACCACGCTGACGGTATGCGGTAGGGTGGCGGTGGAGGTGGCAGCCAGCGGCGACGGTGGTGGTGGCAGCCGGCGGGGGTGGTGGTGGCGGTGGTGGTGGTGGCGGGGCCCGCAGTGCCGCTTTCTTTTCTTTTTTATTCTGTTGCAATAAAGTTTGCCGAGAGGCCAAACGTACACACGGCGGACGTGTGCCGTGGGTCCGAGCAAAGGCTCACGACAAAGGGTTGTTTGCCGGTAGAACTTTGCTGTGAGTCCTTTGCCGGCGGTTACTCACGACAAAGTGGTTGTCGTGAGTAAACCGGCCTTTGCCGTGTGCTCACGGCAAAGCTTTGGTTTCCAGTAGTGTGGCATGGCACTGGGCACCCCTGCCGGTCTTGAGTTCACCTTGTTCTTCCTATATATGTTCTTGAAGGTTTCAGCTGTGCTGACATGTGGCTAAAATATTCCATTTCCAGTCTACTTTCTTTGTGCCGTGATGATTGAATGTGGCTAATGATATTTATTTGAGAAATACCCCCTCCGGTTTGGTAAATGAAGTCGTTTTGGACAAGCTTTGAGTCAAATATTGAGAATATAAATCATGGATAACTTTTAAGTCGTTGAGTTTGGAAATGTGAAAATCATATCAATAAATTTATCTTGAAAAAATATTTTCATAAAAATATATATATTTAAGTTTACAATAAATAATTTTATAGAAAAGAGAAGTCAAAGTTGTGCTTTGGAGACCGTGTCGCTGTCCTAAACGACTTCATTTACCAAACCGGAGGGAGTACTTATTTACTGCAGTCTAACCGTAGCAGTCAATTGCAAGTTGCAGTATAGCAGACTTGCTAAGCCTTAGTTTGCACTTGAATAAACTCAATATCAGACAACATGATTTTAGCATTTTACAAATATAAATTAGCTGGACTATTAGCAGCGTACAACTCGACAGATTTCCATTGATCTAGACAATGAAATATATAGAAGCAAATTTTGATTTAGCTGAACACGCAAAGGACCTGTCAGTGTACAGTATTGTCAACATACAAGAGATCTTTACTACATACATACAACAAATGCTTTGATGTTCATGTACGACAAGATTACAGCATATATATGGAGGCCTAACAACATCTGAGCACTTTCGTGGCCAAGTGGCCAACCACCTGCTCACGGTACACACATTCAGACAGGAGGAATGAAATGCATATATGTACTAATTGTAGATCAAATAAGATCGAGATATCACCAGGCAAAAGAAATATATTAGTACTAATAAAAATGTTGTTGCGAACTCAGAACTCTTACTCCCTCCGTCCCAAAATAAGTGTCACTATGGTATTCGCGCCGGTCAAACATTCTCAACTTTGACTACATTTGTATAAAATGTTAGTAATATTTATATCTCTAAATAAGTTTATTATGAAAATAGATTTAAGAATCTATCTAGTGATACTAATTATGTACTATAAATACTAATATATTTTTATCTATAATTGGTCAAAGTTGAACTCGTTTGACTTCTCGGGAAGTGAGAATGACACTTATTTTGGGACGGAGGGAGTACACAAGAAAACATATGGAAGGCAATACTACTTTGTCCAAGTTGAGTGTAGACATTATTTTAAACACATAGAAAGGCAAGAGAGTCTCAACTGGGAGAAAACTAATCATTGGGCCTCATTAATACGGAGGTTTTCTTCGGTACACAATACGACTTGTACGACCCGTTGGAAACGGACTCGTATGTAACAGAAAAGAACCTATATGTTAGGATCGGACGGTTGAGATTAATTCTATACGACCGGTTTTTTAGTTGTCGTACGGTAGTATTCAAAGGTCGTACTGGTAGTTAAAGGGTATTATCGGAAATGTAAAATATCATTTTTGTAATATATAAAAATGGAGGGAGGAGGTGTGCACCGGTGAACCAGGTGGGTAGCGGGGAATTTTTTTTTCTAAAACATATATCAACCAAATTACCATTTTACTCTTAAAAAAACTGAAGAAACCGACAATATGACCGTACGACCGTTATAAATTATAATGTATTGTGTACCGAAGAAAACCTCTTAATACGACACGATTGCCAGCATTTCAAAGCCAAAATGCCGCAGGCTTCACACTGTAACAAGAGAGCGATGGAAAGTTGTAGCATTGCACCGCAGTCTCAGCAGCCGTCAGGTGTCCATTCGTGTCAGTGCTGAGAGAGAATGTTTTCAAACGGCAACATGCCGTAAGGGCTCTTTCATCTTCTCTTTGTAATCAGGACACTCCCAACCCAGATTCTATTTATGGAGTCTATATCTTGAAGACTCTATCACAAGAAACTATAATCCTTAATGTAGATTTTGTATCATAGAGTCTATCTAATGTTCCTCTCAGATCTTCTGCTCCCATTTTATTAAATAAGCGGACACATCAAGCATGTGGGCAGTCACACGGGATCCACACATACCTCGTTTTGCGTGTAGACTTGAAGTCTAACTTAGACTTGGTTTCTAAGTTTTCACCTCTCTCTCATCATTAAATTACTTGTCACATCAGCAAATTGCCTACGTGACCTACGTGACAGTGTAGTTAATAACTGTGAAGCGCCCTCAAGCATTTCCCACTCCTCCAGCCAAATCCGTACAGCTTCAGCATCCCCAATGCTGGCACACTCCACAAGACAGAAGCTGTTTTCTCCCAAATGGAAGAGAGCCGTTGTACGTCCTAAAATAAATGTAATTCTAGGACTAAGCACGCAAACCAATATGTGGTGTAAAATTACCAAATTACTCCTTGTCTTTTGTGAGAAACATCTATACATTTGTTCGTCTTTTCTACGAGAAGGTTCCGGAGACTCTTGTCTTTTATGGTTGGTAGGTCAAAGTTGCATTCTTTGTAGGACAAAATTCAAACTCTAGAATTGCATTTATTTTAGGACGAAGGGAGTAGTTTGGCTGCAAAACATGTCAAGTCAACAAGAGACTAGCAAAAACAACCAAACTCGTACAACAATATAGTCTTCTCTTTGATTTCAAATATCATTATTTATTAAGTAAGGCCCCACCACTCTTTCTATCTCACTCTTCCCAGCTGTGGCTGCACGGGAGCCTAGGAGGTGGCGGACCCACAAGCTACCAGAAAATTGTGCAAGGCGCGTACAGCTCTTCATAATCAGTACTCGTAATCTGTGAAGTCCTCGTCGTCGTCGTCGTAAACTGAAGACTCTTTCCCAGCAGTGGGCCACTACATACTGAAGAATTCCTACGGAGAAGACTGGGGACGAGGGCTACCTAATCCTTCCGCGCGAGCTGATGAGCTGCGGCATGCTGGATGGCGATGAATCTTACCCCGAGATGGGCATTTGACTGGTCGATCGAGGTGCCACCGTTGGACCTTCATCGTGGCCAAAGGGGGCCATGGCCCCCTGCGAATGCATAATTTACGCTAAATAAATAGTAATTTTAGCATTGTTAAGTGTTTTCTTTTTGCTAGTTTTTATGGAGTGTTCATCTTGAGAGTTGAAAGAGTTTAGAGAACGATCGACGCCTTGTATTGATCTTCTCAGTGTCAATTTATACATGCACAACACTGTTCACCATCCGACAATGGAGGAGAACGTGCGGCTGTTTACATTCAGTTAGCAGGGGATCTAACAGCCCTGAAGAATCGGTCAAGTGGCTAACTAACTATCGCTAACACTCCCCCTCAATCAGTGCATCGGCTGAACGAATGCACAGACTGTCTCTGAAGTCTTCGAACAGGGTTGTAGGCAGACTCTTGGTCATTATATCGGCGAACTGAAGATGTGTCGGAACATAAAGAACACGAAGCTGTCCCAAAGCTGTTCGCTCCCGCACAAAATGTATATCCAACTCAACATGCTTCGTCCTCTTGTGATGCACCGGATTATCAGAGAGGTAAACCGCAGACACATTGTCACAGAAGATGATGCTTGCCTTATCAACGACGAGATGAAGTTCGCGCAGGAGATTCCGCATCCAACAGAGCTCAGCAGCAGCGTTCGCGACCCCCCTGTACTCGGCTTCAGCAGAGGACCGGGAGACGACAGCTTGGCGTTTGGAGGACCACGACACGAGCGCGTCTCCGAGGAACACACAAAACCCCGACGTGGAGCGGCGCGTGTCCGGGCACCCGGCCCAGTCGGCGTCCGTGTATGCCGTCAGAGTGGTGGAAGAGGATGCGCGCAAAAGAACGCCATGACGAAGAGTACCACGAACATACCGCAGAACTCGCTTGATGATGTTCCAGTGCTCGTCGCGGGGGTCGTGCATGTGCAAACACGCCTGCTGCACAGCATAAGCGAGCTCCGGCCTTGTAAGCGTCAAGTATTGGAGAGCACCAGCGATGCTTCGGTAGAACGTCTTGTCCTTCAACGCAACACCAGCTGTAGCAGAGACCTTGGCCTTGGTGTCGACCGGCGTCGCGGCAGGCTTGCAATTAAGCATGCCGGCGCGGTCAAGTATGTCCTCGGCATACTGCTGCTGATGGAGAAAGAAGCCCGCCGCGGTGCGTCGGACCTGGAGACCAAGAAAGTAACTCAAGGGGCCAAGGTCCTTCATAGCGAACACCCCCCGGAGATTAGCGACAATCCGTTGCAGCAGCGTCGTAGAGGAAGCCGTGAGCATGATGTCGTCGACGTAGAGGAGGAGCCAGGCGGTGTCGGAGCCGCGGCGCAGCACGAACAACGAAGTGTCAGAGGCTGTCGTCACGAAGCCGAGGGAACGAAGATGAGCCGCAAATCGCTGGTACCACGCGCGCGGAGCTTGACGGAGGCCGTACAAAGATTTGTCGAGAAGACAGACGTGGTCCGGGCGATCTCCGTCAACAAACCCAGTGGGTTGCTGGCAGTAAACTGTCTCCTTGAGCTCGCCGTGCAAGAACGCATTGCTAACATCCAGTTGATGCACGGGCCACCGGCGCGACGCGGCGAGTGTGAGCACCGTTCGAATGGTCACCGGCTTGACGACGGGAGAGAACGTCTGGTCGAAATCAACGCCGGGTCGCTGGACGTCGCTGCGCGCCACCCAGCGCGCCTTGCGCCGCTCGAGAGTGCCGTCGGGATGCAGTTTGTTCTTGAGCACCCATTTTCCGGAGATGACGCGGACGCCGGGCGGACGAGGAACAAGGCGCCACGTCTTGTTGCGCAAGAGGGCGTCGTGTTCCTCCTGCATAGCCTGGTACCAGTCGTCGTCACGGAGCGCCGCACGGATCGATGACGGGACAACAGGTGGCTCCGGGACCGTGGCGACGTTGGCATAGCGCGGGTGCGGCTTGAACACGCCCACACGAGCCCGCGTCACCATCGGGTGCTGCGGCACGGGAGGAGATCGGGCAGCAACAGGCGACGGTGTTGGAGGCGAGGAGATGGCGGTAGGCGATGATGTCGAGGCAGGAGAGGACGACGAGGATGAAGACGCCATGGTACGCGCACGCGGCGGCGATGAGACGGGCGTAGTGTCGAAGACGGGCGGCGAGGAGGCGGGAGACACGTCAGTGACGACGTGTGGCGAGGGCGCCACCGAGGTCGCGCGAGAACGCGCATCCGGCGAGGTGGCGTCGTGCTGTGGACCAGCAGATGACGTCGGGGTACGTGGCATGGGGGTCGCGGCCGTCAAGGATGAAGGCGGTGCGACTGGAAGCGCGGCGCGTCGCGGCGCGGCACGACGGGCTGGCGGAATGTACAGCAGTTCGTCGGAGGGCGACGCCGGCGGTGTGGGCGCTGACGGAGACCTGGACCGGAAAGGAAACACATCTTCCTCGAAATACACATGCCGGGAAACAATAACACAATTAGTAACTGGGTCGTAGCATCGATAGCCCTTGGTGTCCGCGGGATACCCCAAGAAGACGCACGCTGCCGAGCGCGGCGAGAGCTTGTTGGCGGCAGTGGCGGTGAGATTCGGATAACAGAGACACCCGAAGACACGCAAGTGGTCATATGAAGGCTGGCGACCGTGTAGGAGCTCAAAGGGTGTGGCATTGTTGCGAGGGCGGCAAGGACGAAGGTTGAGAGTATATGTAGCTGTGGCGAGAGCTTCAGGCCAGAACGTCGCGGGCACGTCGGCGTGGAACATGAGAGCGCGCACGCTGTCGTTGAGAGTGCGAAGCGCACGCTCGGCGCGGCCATTCTGCTGCGACGTGTAGGGGCAAGTAAGCCTGAGAATCATGCCATTCGACGAAAGAAAAGAGTGCAAGGCATGGTTATCAAATTCCTTGCCATTGTCAGTCTGCAAACAGGCAACAGAGCTGTTGAATTGTGTTCGAACATAAGCATGGAAGCAAAGAATGGTGGGAAGAACATCAGATTCATTTCTCAAGGGGAACGTCCAAACAAAATGAGTGTGGTCATCGAGAATTACAAGATAAAACCTGTATCCAGAGTTGCTAACGACGGGAGACGTCCACACAACACAGTGAAGGAGCTCAAAAGCTCGAGAAGCTATGTTATTCGAACTGGCAAAAGGGAGCCGAACATGTTTACCAAGGCGACAGGTGCGGCAAGAGTGATCATCAGATCTAGAACATCAAAAAGGAAATGAACGAAGCAAATTTGCAAAGGAGCTATCGCTAAGATGACCGAGGCGAGCATGCCACAGCTTGGAGGAGGCGACGGCGGCGAGACTGTGATGCGGAGTGGCAGTGGCGTCGCGGAGAGGGTAAAGCTCCCCAGAGGAATCACATCGGAGAAGCACCGTCCTCGTGCGAAGATCCTTGACAGAAAATCCAAGAGCATCAAATTCAACAGTAACGGGATTGTCACGAGTTAAAGCACGAACGGAAACAAGATTCTTAATCAATGATGGACAAACAAGAACATTGCGCAAATGGAGTGGAGTGGCGGCGGTGGGAACAGAGAGTTCAGCGGTGTGCGTGACAGGAAGGTGAGCACCATTGTCAACAACAACATGCGTGGGATCGGAAGGAAGAAGATGACCGTGCGGAATACCAGGATTGGCCGCCATGTGGGAAGATGCGCCGGTGTCGAGGAACCAATCCCCACCCCCGGAGTACGCGGTGGTGGAGAACGGCTGCCCGTGGAGCGCGGTGTAGAGGTTGGATGGCGCACCGAAGGAGTACTGCTGCTGGTGCTGGGACGGTGGTTGGGCGATCATGGCCTACGGTGGTGCAGACGGCCGGTGCGGGAACGACGGGGGGCGCCAGTTGGCCGGCGGAACCTGCCACACTTGCACCATGCCAGTCCAGGGGTTGAAACCCCCCCACTGATGCGGCGAGGCCGAGTTTGTCGGGGCAGATCCGGAATTGTAGCGAGGCTTGCCGTCAGCTTGCTTGCGTTTCTTCTTGCGGTCGCCACCCTTGGAAGGGGAGAAGCCCGACAGGCTCGCCGGGGGCTTGGATGCGCCAGGAGACGCAGACGAGCCGGTGGCGACGAGGGCCGCCGCTGGCGCGCCAGGAGCGACGGTGGCAGATGCGCCGGCGGCGAGGACGGAGGTCGCAGCCAGCATCTTCTGAGAGCGATCAAGACGTGTCTCCTCCTGCAGGAGATAGGAGTGTACCCACAAAAAAGACGGAAGCGGGTTCATGGCGTTGATGACGCCTAGCGCGTTGGAGAACTTGTCGCCAAGACCGCGCAACGCGTTGACGACGAGGTCCTGATCGGTGAGGGGATGCCCGACGTCGGTGAGGGTGTCCGCGAGCCGCTTCAGACGACAGCAGTAGTCTTGGACGGAGAGATCGCCCTGCTGAAGACAATGAAAGTCCTGCAGGGCGTAGACGGCGCGTTGCGTGGCGTTGTTGAGGAACAGACCGCGAACATTGAGCCACGCCGAGAGCGCGGTGGCGCCGCGCTTGAACACCATGTCGCGGATTGTCTTGGAGACGGTGAGGTAAATCCACGAAACGATGCAATGGTCGATCTGGGTCCATTCGGAATCGAACAGACGAGTCTGCGCATCGACAGAGCCATCGACATGATCCATGAGACCAAGCTTGCGAAATGTGAGTTCAAACAAGGAACTCCAGGAGGAGTAGTTGGATTCCTGGAGATGGAGAGTCTCGGGAACATGGTGTCGAATGTTCAGAAGCGGAACAGAAGAAGCAGGAATGGGAAGTACCGGCGCGGTGTGGAAGGGATTGATGTCATGAATGGTGGGGGTGGAGGCGCCGGAGGAGGAAGACAATGAGCTGTTGGCCATCGGAGAAAAAAAGAAGGCAGCGGAAGAATAGGATCAAGTGTGTTAATCTGATACCATGAAAGAGTTTAGAGAATGATCGACGCCTTGTATTGATCTTCTCAGTGTCAATTTATACATGCACGGCACTGTTCACCATCCGACAATGGAGGAGAACGTGCGGCTGTTTACATTCAGTTAGCAGGGGATCTAACAGCCCTGAAGAATCGGTCAAGTGGCTAACTAACTATCGCTAACAAGAGTGATGTCCGTCTTTCCTTTGTCTTCTCCTATGCAAAAGTACTTCGTCCTGAAAAAAGGGACAGGGATCCTCTGAAGTTTTTGCAAACTACCTCAGAGAGAGGTAGATTGCTGCTGGCCAATCGTTGGGCATCTAACGGTCACAATGAGATAAGGAACTTGGTTCATACATATGACCCATAAAATAAATAGCTCAGGCTTGCTACAGCGTTAGTTTGTTAAAAAATAGCTGCTCGTTAGATTTAAGTTTAATTTGGTTTTGTAGTCAAATTTGTTATTGTTATGGTCATCAGAACACGATGATTCTACTTGTACTATTTAGTCATAAAATGAGTTTTGTTATTAATTCACGTTTAATACTTCTAAGTAGTATGACTAATCTTGATGTGATGATGAATAATAATGACAATTTGCCGAACTAAACAACGTGCAAATACTGGAGCATCTCTAAAAATTTGCTATTTTTAACTTAGCAAATTTTGTGATTTGTCAACTTCTAAAAGATTTCACAAGCTAAAAGGTAATGCATCTCCAAGAGTTTGTTGTTTTTAACTTGCCAAGCTATTCACTCCTCTATTTTATATTTCTTTTTCCACCCTCTAGCCCGACTTTGTACACGTGAGAAACGTCGATGCCAAGCAGTGTACACGTGCAAGTTGGAAAAAAAATGTAAGTCTTTTGCGAAACTGTTAGAGAGATATTTTTAATGTTTTACCAAAAATTAAAAATACCAACTTGATTTGGCAAACTAGTAGAGATGCTATGTATAGTCACAAAAATTAATTGAAGGATGCAGGAAAAACATCCGAATGTTGTGTTTGTTCTTTTTAGCGAACAGCCGCTCATCACCTCGTGTGGCAGACTAGCAGGCTATTTGTTTATTTACGTACAGACGAGGTCTATTGTTTCTCAGCCGCGGTTATTGGATGACGAACGATTGGGTAGCTACCTCTCTCTGAGGTAGTTTGCAAAACTTCAGAGGAACTGGATCCGAAAAAAGGGGTTTCAATGATAATGCCTGCTGGTTATGAGCTGACGACTTCGATGGCAGTGCTTGCTGGTTAATAAGTATATAAGGTGGCATATGTGGGCATTATTATGGAACGCATTCAGTTCAGAATTCTTTGTTTAATGGCAATGGAGCACTTCCTAGAGACTAGAGAAACAAATCATGTCATAGTATTATATGGGCACCGTTGTATATTATTTTGAATTACTAAGGTCTGTGTTACTATTGTGCTTGGTTCAATCTTTCCAGAGTAGTATAATGTGCACTGTTTTTTTTAAGGATCGAATTCTTGATTTTGTACTGGAAACGCTCATCACAGAGCACTCGCACAACTTATAACCTGTGATCGTGATAATAAACATTTTTGTACGCTCATTGGCAGCAGTGTTCGCCGTCGTCTTCGTGCTTGCCGGCGGCCGCCGGCTGCAGGCAGCGGCCTCGTGGGAACAGAGCTGCTTGAGAGCCGATGGATGACAGGTGGGCCCTACCCGTTCCATGGCCGTTGCCATTCGGAGCGAGCGAGATAAGATTCGAAATCGCCTCCTGTCCTTGCTCTTTTGCACGTCTCGTCGGCAAGGCCGCCAGCCAAATCCAATCGGAGCCATGGCCGCCGCCGGAGACGCGGAGCTCCTCTCGTCGGTGGTGGGCGACATCCGGAGCTACTCCGGATCCGACCCCCTCCGCCCATGGCTCCGGTACGGCACCACCATCCATCCGCTGCTCCCTCCCTTCCTTCCATTTCTCTCCCCGCGTATCGATCGATCGATCGATTGATCCGCTGCCCGTTGCTTGCCAGGGGGATGCGGAAGATGGAGCGGGCGCTGCCGCCGCCGACGCTGCGGGAGAAGCTGCCCAGGTTCCTCCAGAAGTGCGCCCAGGAGTTCCAGGACGACCTGCGCTACCGCGACGACCCCCGCTACCTCCGCGTCTGGATCCAGCTGGTACTAACCTCTCCGACTGCTGCAACCAGCACCCGTCTCGATCCTCTTCCTCCACTTGCCCTCTGTTACTAATGCGCTCTGTAACTCTATTGGGGACACCATTCAGAGAGGACGGCAACTGATTGCAGTTCCACTCTGACTGACATGGTTAGATTTGGGGCTTTGTGGATTTTGGAGTCAACTCCAGAATCTGCACCAGCTCGATTGAAGTTTCTATCTGATGCGTTGATACCGTATCAGTACATTTTGTTTGTTCATATTGTAAATTTCATCATATCTTTTGCCATGAATGTTTCCCTGAAAAATCTCAACTAAAACGATAGGCTCACTGGGAGCTTATACTGTTACTGTCAGTTGAGTCGAAGTAGCTCTTGAAGAAATGGCCCACCATGTACTGAGCTCCATTTGGCTGAGTTTCTTAATTATTTAGATGGACTATGTGGCGGATGCCAAGCCATTGCTCAAGAAGATGGAGAGGAATGGAATAGGCCTTAAGAGAGCTTCATTCTATATGGCTTATGCACTATATTATGAGAAGCATAAGAGGTTCAATGATGCGGAGAAGATGTACCGTCTGGGAATCCAGAAGTAAGCTCTGACCTCATAGGCTCACAATACAATCTTCTGCTAAGACAAATATTATATCTTGCCTGACTTCCATCATCTGGAACTAGGCATACCTCAGGTTCACCTACTGTAAATTAGTAGTAGTAGCTAAAGAAAATAATGTCTATTTTCATTTTGATTTAATTTAGTTAGAGATCTTTGGGTTTTTTTGCTAGATGCGCATGGTAGACCCATGGCCAACATGAACAGCTCCACTAAAACAGTATGCACGGTTATGCAACACTTAACCATTGAGACAATTAGTTTTTAGTACTGAAGGAGGAGTGCATGTAACACTTCATGTTAAAATTGACCTCAGTCCATGTTCCTTTCTTAATAAAGCTGGTTACTTACTGAATCGTTTAATAGCCTGGCAGAGCCTATCAGTGAGCTGCACAAAGCACACGAACAGTTTAATCTTCGAATGGAATCATACAAGAGGAGGAAAGATAAAGTATGACTCTCATTTCATGTATTAATTCAGTTTAAACCATGGCCAATGTTCTATTTATTCACCTTTTTTTATTTATGTGTTTTAGCTGCAGGAAAGAATGCCTAGGAAAGCTGGTCCAAGTGCTACAATTCCTACAAAAGCTGGGTCTAGTGCTACATCTATGAACCAAGCTGAAGGTAGGCCTGTGAAAAAAGGGTACACATCATTCTGTGCTGTAACCTAAGCCAGTTTTTATCTATTACAAGCTTATTGGTTAATCGTTCCCAAAATAAAAGCATACTTCTTCTAGATCCTTACCTCAAATTTAATTGATGTGCTAATATAATGGATGATTTGCTACAGAGTTACCTTACTTATTTCTGGAATATGTTGCAGGTGAAAGCAGAAACAGTAAAGAAGTGAAATCCAATACAATTCAGAAGTCAGGAAGCAGTTCTAATACTTCATTAGGTCATCATCCTCCTTTAGGACCTGCTAAGGTTGGTATGCTATCCAGAGGCAACTCAGGAGTAAACAAGAATTTGTCCCGTTGTAATAGCGACGATACTGTAGTTGTACGGTTTGTAGGCTCTGCATTGGTTGGGAAGTCAGAAACTGAAGATGCCTGCCATCATGGCCTAGTTGAACCAACTATAAACACTAAGGAGGCTATGGATGCCATCAATAGCATGTTTTTGGAACCAGTGGAACCTGAGACAATGCTCAAGAGACGATCAAATCGTGAAAAGTCAAATTTTAATCATCAACCAAGTGCATTTGACATCTTTGTCGATGAAGATGAACCTAACTGTAATGGTTCAAAGATGCTCCACAGGAATAGCATGAAGCAAGAACATCCAAAGTTCAGTCAGCAAACAAGAGGGTTTGAGATTTTTGTTGATGAGGATGGTCCTAATGGCAACAACCAAAATGCAGAACAAAACAGGAACTCTAGAAATGCAAACATGAAGTTAAATCAGGAGACAAGTGGGTTTGAAATCTTTGTTGATGAGGGTGGTCCTAATGGCAGCTGCCAAAATGCAGGACAAAATAGGAACACTAGGAAAGAAAACATGAAGTTAGATCAGGAAACATGTGGGTTTCAAATCTTTGAGGATGAAAATGAGACTAATGGCAGCGTCCAGAGTGCCACGTACAGCAAGAATAACGGGCTTCCTCCAAGACCATTGTGTGATTCATCAAGGCATCAAGGTGAAAATGACTTCCAGAAGCCATTTGTTGGAGGATTTGCAATATTGCCAGATGATGAAGAAGAACAATGTGAGAAAACTGCTGGTGTAACTATAAATTCCAGAAGTGTGCAGCCTACTCATGATAATAATACATTGCTCTGCCCAGTTCAAACTAATTCTGGAACAAGATATCGTGAAGGTTCTCATCCTGTAAGTTCCGTGCTTCAAGAAGACACAGTCATTCATAGGTTTGTTAGATCCTCTATCGATGATGAGCCTAAGGTGGAAAATGCATGCCACCATGGATTAGTGGATCCAACTGTCAATCTAAAGGAAGCTATGGATGATATCAATAACATGTTTGGGAAACCATTGAACTTTAAGGGTGAGAAAACAAAGCGGAAAACTAATGCGCTGTCAGATGGAAAAGCAGCTCCAGTTTCGGGTTTCTCCATATTAGCTGATGATGACCTAAAAGAGAACACCGGCAAAGCAAGTCAGAGCAGTTCCTGCAAATTTGGGGATGAGAATGGTCTGTTTGAGCCCACAATCACCACTCGTGATGTCATGGCGGAGATCAACGATATGTTTGGAATGCCACTAGACTTCTAAGTTACGCGGTGTATTGATGTATTACTGATATGAACAGCTTGGAATCAGGCACCTTATTTAGTGCGAATGTGGTGAGCATTTTCGTCAACTATTATCAAATGTTTATTGTTCACATTGATCACTCTTGAATATGCACCAATATGTCTAATTTTGCCAGTAATTCTGCAATCTTAAATATGACTGGAAAGTTACAATGTCTAAACTGTTTTACCTAAAAAAAAAGATTTTGCCAATTTTGTTGTGAAGTGAAAAAAACATAAGGATAAGTTTTGTATGTCTGTGCTGTCAATTAATTTGTTCTATTGGGCTCTCCAAAAAAAATTGTTCTATTGGAGCGTGCAGAATGAATTTACTTGATGCCTAGAGTTTTGCTCTGTTATTTCTTACTTTGTAGAAAAATGCTTCCAACTTTATATCGAAGATCAATGTTAACTTGATTTTGGTTACTGTTGATGTGAAAGTTTACAGATGCATTGCTTCTCCCGGCGTTGGTGGTGCTTACAGCAGATGTTATGACAGTCATGTGATTCAGGGCGCTGAACTTGTTGCTGGTTTAATTTATCTTCTCAAGAGAAGGGCACATTTACAATTAGGATCCACATCTTGTTAGGAGCAACTGTTGTGTTGCGCTATCATATAATGCTGGTATGATGTTGCCACATTAGAGCAATTGTTGGCACAGGGCTCAATTTTTTCATGCTGAAAAAGCTGAGACTTGTGTATTTGATGGAAATTCATCATCTGATATCAAGAGTGATACTTGTAAAAAATCCATTGTCTGGTATCCATCTCCTGTGGTTTTGCATGATAGTTACAGGTCTGCATTTGAAGGTGTTTTGTATTGTTTCAACCATTGTAAGATGAAGCTGCAGCAAGCACTGCAAGAACAAATTTTGGAGCCGTAGAGAGAAACATGAGAGAAGACAACTGCCTAACTGAAAGGAACCTAGCTCGAAGCTGCAGTTGGTTGTGGTTGGCCTTTTCCACCACATTGGCTTAAATGTTGGCTCAAGGCTCAAATTTTTCATGCTGAAAAGTCTGAGACTTGTTTATTTAATGGAAATTGATCATCTGAGATCCAGAGTAGTTCTTATTAAAAAAAATCTTTGTCTGATATCCATGTCCTGTGGTTATGCATGTACTACCAGGACCAAGTGTTGGATCTCAAGTGGAGATATTTGGTGGTATTTTGATTGTTTCAGCCACTAGTTCACTAGCACTGCACGGGCGTATCTATCTCTCACCCATGTCCTGAAAGCAAATAACATAGGCAGTGAATTGTCCGCAAAGTGTTATTGTGTCATAATATTCAGAAACCTACCTGTTATGGCAGAAACGGGAAATGAGGATGAAATGACATTTTTATTCAAACAGACAGGCCCAACACAAGAGTGCTGCCGCACGCTCGCTTGCACTCGCCTTGGTGTAAATACCCCCCACAGGCTAGCACTGCACGGGCGTATCTATCTCTCACCCATGTACTGAAAGCAAATAACATAGGTAGTGAATTGCCCGCAAAGTGTTATTGTGTCATAATATTCAGAAACCTACCTGTTCAGATGGCAGAAACGGGAAATGAGGATGCAATGACATTTTTATTCAGAGAGACAGGCCAAACACAAGAGCCCTGCCGCACGCTCGCTTGCCCTCGCCTTGTTGTAAATACCCCCCACATGCCTCTAGGCTTCCTTGAGCGAAGCGACCGTACCGGTAGATAATCCCCCCCCCCCCCCCCACCCACCGCTCTCTCCCGCGCCGCGGCTGCCATGGCGCTGGTGCCAACGTGCGTAGGTCTGTTCTACTGGGTCAACTGCAGGTAGGTTCTAGTCTGTGTCACATTCTTTTTAAATCTTTGTGTATATGAGACTCTTGAGTTGTCTTCCCCTCGAATCAGAGCCTGCAGATCACAGCGAAGGCCCTTGTGTCACCGCATTCTTTATCACCATACGGCAGCTCTACCCAGGTTTCGTGATGATGTCTATGTCGGTCTCAGCTAACTAGTTCGATCTGTGACCTATGTAAGGGGTAATCCCCTGCACTGCAGCTGCACTGCTTTTGCTAGGTATGGCCTGTCCTCTTCAAGGACTAAGCCATGTAGCTAGCAGTAGTTGAGATAGTTGCTATAGTGTAGAGTATGGTCTAGAGTTATGGCACAGCACGTCCTATGGACTGCTACCTTGTAAAGTTTCATATATATTGTCAAGATGTAATGGAGAAGGGTGAGGCAATTCTGCTCACGCAAGCTTTCTGTGTGTGTGCTGGTTTCTTCCATGAGAAGGTGTGTGTGTGTGTGCTGAGTTACCTGGGCCGACAGTTGGTATTCAGAGCCACGGTCGGGGGGGCTGAAGCTCGGTCGCGGCGCGGCATCGCCGTTGGAATCGACACCCTGCTCGCCGTTGCGTGCTGATGGCCGGGGACGACAAGACGCCACCACCATCGCCGAAGAAGAATGGCTCCGGGAAGGAGAAGGACGCCGGTGCCGGAGGCAGCGGCAAGGAGGAAGCCGTGCGCATCGTGCGGGAGTACGCCGGTCCGGCGAACTGGCCGATGCTCACGAAGACCAACTACACGTCCTGGTCGACCTTGATGAAGTTGAAGATGGAGGCTCGCGGCTTGTGGAAGGCCGTCGAGTCGGACGACGTGTCGTTCCACGACGACCGTTCGGCACTGGAAGCAATCACCAGCGGGGTGCCACCGGAGATGGCTTCGTCCCTGGTGGCAAAGGGGACGGCGAAGGCGGCCTGGCAGGCCATCAAGGAGCGGCGCGTCGGCAGCGACTCCGTGCAAGAGACAAAGCTGCAGCGGCTACAGCACGAGCTTGAAAATATCCGCTTCAAGCCCGGTGAGAAAGTCGATGACTTCACCGACAGGCTGCAGGAGTTGGTAGCCGCGATGGAGACGCTCGGGGAGGAGGTGCCGAGCAGAAAGGTGGTGACGAAGCTACTGCGCGTCGTCCCCAAGTCGCTGTCGCAGGTGGCGGTGGCGATTGAGATCACCTCTGATCTCAATACGCTGTCGCTGGAGGATGCGAGCGCGCGGCTGCGCGCGGCGGAAGAACGTGATGCGGAGGACGACGAGCAGCCGCAGATCCGCGCCGACGGCAAGCTGTACATAACTCACGAACAGTGGGTCGCGCAGACGAGGAAGGTGGAGTCCGGCGAAGGCTCCAGCAGCCGCGGCGGCAGCCATGGCGGGCGTGGCCGTGGCCGTGGGAGGCGTGGCTCCGGCGGCGGAAGGAGGCAACCTGGGCCACGTCCACCATGGGACGCAAGGCCAAAGACGGAGACGACCGCCGGCGACGTTGGGCCAGACCAGTGCCGGCGCTGCAAGAAGACCGGGCACTGGGCTCGGGAATGCCCGACCAAGCCCAAGAACCAGGCGGCCCATGTAGCGGAAACAGAGGAAGAGTAGGGACCTGCCCTCTTCTTTGCCGCGGCGTCGGTCAACGCTGCTGCAGATGCGCCGCCGGCGGTGGTGCACCTGGTGGAGGAGAAGGTGTTGGCACAGCTCGACGACGACAGCAAGCGCGACGCCGGGCTCTGGTATTTGGATACCGGGGCCACCAATCACATGACCGGCACGCGGGAGATCTTCTCCGAGCTCAACACCGGGATCCAGGGGACGGTTCCGTGGTCGCCATTGCAGGCCGTGGGACCATCCTCTTCAAGGCGAAGACGAGAGAGCACCAGTGCCTGACGGACGTCTACTACATCCCGCGGCTCACGGCGAACATCGTGAGCCTCGGGCAGCTGGACGAGGGAGGCTGCAAGGTGCACATCGACGACGGGGTACTGCGGATTGGGGACCAGCAGCAGCGCCTGGTGGCAAAGGTGGAGCGGTCGGCAGCGAGGCTCTACCTACTCCGGCTGGTGGCGGTCAAGCCGGAGTGTCTCGTGGCGCGGCGCGGCGAGGAGGCGTGGCGCTGGCACGAGAGGTATGGACACCTCCACTTCGATGCGTTGCTCATGCTGGCGCGCAAGCAGATGGTGCGCGGACTGCCCGACATCGAGCAAGTGGAGCAGCTGTGCGACTGCTGCGTGGCGACGAAGCAGAGGCGCACGCCGTTCCCCACAGCGGCGAAGTACAGGGCGGCGGATCAGCTGGAGCTGGTTCACGGTGACTTGTGTGGGCCAATTTCTCCGCCTACACCTGGCGGGCGACGCCACTTCCTCCTGCTGGTCGACGATGCGTCGAGATACATGTGGGTGACCTTGCTCAGCAGCAAGGATGAGGCACCGGCGGCAATCAAGCGCTGAAAGGCATTGGTCGAGACGGAGTCAGGCAAGATGCTGCGGGTGCTGCGCACGGATAACAGTGGTGAGTTCACATCTGTCGAGTTTGGGGAGTGGTGTGCAGAGCGGGGAGTGCGGCGACATCTGGCGGCGCCGTACTCACCACAACAGAATGGCGTGGTCGAGCACCGGAATCAAACCGTGGTGGCGATGGTGAGGAGCCTGCTGAAGGGGAGATCGGTGCCAGCGGAGTTCTGGGGGGAAGCGGTGGTGACCGCCGTCTACCTGTTGAACCGGGCGCCGATGAAGAGCCTTGCCGAGCGCACCCCATATGAAGCCTGGCACGGCAAGAAGCCCACGGTGGAGCACTTGCGCACCTTCGGGTGTGTGGTGCACATGAGGACGGTGAAGCCGCACCTGAAGAAGCTCGACGACAGGAGCGTGAAGATGGTGCTACTCGGCTACGAGCCAGGCGCAAAGGCGTACCGGGTGTTCGACCCGGTGGCGCGGCGCGTGCACGTGGCGCGCGACGTCATCTTCGACGAGGAGGCGCAGTGGGACTGGACCACATGGTTTCAGAAGGAGGACGGCGACAAGCACCACGACATCGGCCTGGACACCTTCACGGTGGCGGACGAGTACGTGGTCGGCGGCACTGAACCTGTGGAGGAGGGTTCTGCTTCGGTGGAACAGGGCTCACCTTCGACCGCAACGACGAGTGCGGGAGCCACGATGCCAGCCACAACATCGAGTGAGCCCACGACGCCGGTGGGAGCGACTACTGGGTCGCCCATGCAGGTGGATTTTGCTACTCCACCAAGTAATGTGCAGGACTATGTGGATGCTTTTCATGAGGAAGATGAAGAGCTCAGGTTCAGGCTCGTGGATGATGTGCTTGGTCCTAGCTCACTGCCAGGCTTGGCAGAGAGGGACCTTGAGCAAGGGGAGCTGTTGCTTGTAAGTGCAGAAGAGCCTGCAACATTCAAAGAAGCAGAGAAGAATCCAAGTTGGAGAAAGGCCATGGATGAGGAGATGAAGTCCATTGAAGACAACAAGACTTGGGAACTTGTTGATCTGCCGGCAGGTCACTCTCCAATTGGTTTGAAATGGGTTTTCAAGGTGAAAAGAGATGAGAATGGGGACATTGTGAAGCACAAGGCAAGGCTGGTTGCCAAAGGGTATGTGCAGCGCCCTGGTATTGATTTTGGGGAAGTTTTTGCCCCAGTGGCCAGATTAGAATCTGTGAGATTGCTGCTGGCTCTTGCTGCTCAGGAAGGATGGGAGGTGCATCACATGGATGTGAAGAGCGCTTTTCTGAATGGTGATTTAGATGAGGAGGTCTATGTTGCACAGCCACAAGGTTACATTGTCGCAGGTGCAGAACACAAAGTGCTGAAGCTGAAGAAAGCTTTGTATGGGCTCAGGCAGACTCCAAGGGCATGGAACACAAGGCTTGACAGCAGTCTCATCTCTCTAGGGTTTAAGAAGAGCACAATTGAATATGGTGTGTATGTTAAGAGGTCAGGAGGAGTTCAACTCATTGTGGGTGTCTATGTTGATGACCTGGTTATCACTGGAAGCAATGGCATCGAAAAATTCAAGTCTGAAATGAAGAAAATGTACAAAATGAGTGACCTTGGCCTGCTGACATACTACCTAGGGTTGCAAGTGAAGCAGCAGAAAGGGAAAATCAGCATTGGGCAGGAGGCTTATGCAGTAAAGCTAATTGAAAGGGCTGGTCTAATTGGCTGTAATCCATGTGCAGCTCCACTGGAGTCCAGAACCAAGATGAGCAAAATCAGTGAAGCTCCTTTGGTTGATGCAACTGAGTATAGAAGCCTTGTTGGAGGGCTCAGGTATTTGTTGAATACAAGGCCAGATGTGGCATTTGCTATGGGTTTTGCTGGGAGATTTCTGGAGGAGCCACATGAGGATCACATGGCAATGGTGAAGCATATCCTTAGAAATGTGGCTGGAACACTGGAGTTTGGGCTGATTTACAAAAGGAAGAAGAACGCAGAAGATTGCTTTCAGCTTAAAGGCTTCAGTGATAGTGACTTTGCAGGAGATGTTGATGATAGGAAGAGCACAAGTGGTGTGCTGTTTTTCTTGGGGGAAATGCACATCACCTGGCAATCAAACAAACAGAAGGTGGTGGCTCTATCAACTTATGAAGCTGAATACATAGTAGCATCTCATGCAGCATGTCAAGGGGTTTGGCTAGCTCGCCTACTGAAGGACATGGTGGGTTCAGAGGTTGGAGCGCCAAGGTTATACATTGATAACAAGTCAGCCATTGATCTTTGCAAGAATCCTGTTCTGCATGATAGAAGCAAGCACATTGAAACCAAATACCACTACATCAGAGATTGTGCGGAAAAGAAGAAGATCACAGTGGAGCAGATTTCTACAAAGGATCAGCTG
This sequence comes from Cenchrus fungigraminus, assembly GCA_036936925.1. Taxonomy (NCBI): domain Eukaryota; kingdom Viridiplantae; phylum Streptophyta; class Magnoliopsida; order Poales; family Poaceae; genus Cenchrus; species Cenchrus fungigraminus. The sequence goes on from CM072769.1 coordinate 187,901,544, forward strand.
GCTGACACACTCACAAAGCCACTTGGTCGTATCCTATTCCAGGAGCAACGCGACCGAATTGGTGTTCTCAAGTTGGGAGCTTAGTGCAGGGATTAGGAGGAGAATGTAAGGGGTAATCCCCTGCACTGCAGCTGCACTGCTTTTGCTAGGTATGGCCTGTCCTCTTCAAGGACTAAGCCATGTAGCTAGCAGTAGTTGAGATAGTTTCTATAGTGTAGAGTATGGTCTAGAGTTATGGCACAGCACGTCCTATGGACTGCTACCTTGTAAAGTTTCATATATATTGTCAAGATGTAATGGAGAAGGGTGAGGCAATTCTGCTCATGCAAGCTTTCTGTGTGTGTGCTGGTTTCTTCCATGAGAAGGTGTGTGTGTGTGCTGAGTTACCTAGGCCGACAACCTAATGTTTGTTGCTGTTCGTGCAGTTTGTCCTTCTAGATTCCGCTAAGGAGTTTGCTGGTTGTTAGTTCGTCTTCGGTCAGATCACCAAGGTGAGGTTCAACACCTAATAATTTTCATGCATCTGTCTGGCGAATCTAGTTCGATACATCATTGTTGTTAGACCTAGCCGACCTAGTTCAATCTTAGTGTAGTTTGTTTGCATATTAATTTGTAAAAGTTTGAACTCAGTAGATCATCTTAGCCAATCGAGAAGATTAATCTGACCAGTGCATCGAGATGCTGAATCTGATGGCCTACAACCTATTGCTGCTTTGGCCTAGTTTGAACTTGGTGTAGTTTGGATATTAATTTGCATAGGTTTGATTTGCCTGATATAATGACATGTTTTGGTGGTTAGTAACCTATCTTAGAGTTAATTACGAGATTACGTTTCCTCTTAATATATGTAGCCAATTTATCATGTCTCGTGTGGGAATAGCTTTGCATCACATTTAGAAACTCTGCACTCATTTTCATATATGCGGTTTTCCCCCTGTTGATGGTCAATTTTGGTACACCTAGAGCACTTGTTACACTTTGGTTTCGGCTTTGATTTGGAACTAACCCGCCACTAGGCATACTAATGTTGTAGCAAGTTCAGCACGAGCATGTGTTTTTGAGTTTTATGTTTACACAGGATTCTAGCATTAAAAGGAGCACTTTTGGGCAAGGTTCATTGAGCATATTTTGAAGTCCGACACAAGTGTAGACTCGAGATGAACATGACTCCAAAGGTGGCAAGGACCAAGATGCAACAATGAAATATTCCCAAGGACCAAGACAAAAGACCGAAAGTTCATACGACAAGACCCCTTATCTTGATTGCGGGGATAACGACGTCTAAAGCCCACATGCGAAGGAGAAAAAGCCAAAATGTCACGAAAACCACGTGGAGGAAGTTGGGCCCGAACCAGGCCAGAAAGGGCCTGGGCCGACCGGCCCATGCCGACCGGCCTAACCCCATTTTTGTGTCAGTTCGGCCTCCCCTTTGGACTAGGGTTTCCTCGATCTATTTATAGCTCCTACCCCGAAGAGCCGCCGGATCCATTCATCAGAGAGCCGCCGAATTGAGGAATACACACCAAAGGAAGCCGTCGCCGCTGCAAGTCCTTGACGTTGCCTAGGAGATGGCTTAGGCTAGACCCTCGCTACCATGGTTGGCCCTGCGTGGTGAAGCCATGATGGAGTTCCAGAGCCATGCCTTGGATTCATCAAGGCACATGTACTTTTGACGATGATATCAATCTAATCTTGTCTCTACTTTTGATCTACTTCGATGCATGCCTTCTCTCATTCATGTGTGTAGCTAGCATATGATCTTAGTAGGAATAGATCTAATCGTTGTGGTTAGGCTTTGTCTTGCGGATACATCGAAGTGGTGCGCGGACTTACGAGTAGTCATTCGGTGATTGATTACCTTACGTTGTGACAGTATGGTGTAGGGAAAGGGTCGAACGAATGTGCAATGAATATCTCCTTATCATGGTATGAGCTTTAGATTAGTTTATCGCTTTGGCCGGAGTTACAACTAGGAGACGGTAGGCTCGTGCTACCTTTGGTCGTGTTACCTTTTGGTTACCGAATGTGATCCATACATCCACCCACGTTTGTATGTTAAACCCTTTATGCAATCTATGCTTCATGTTAGGATAGATCCAATAGATTAGATGGTAAACCCTAGGAGTTTGCTTCTGATCCCTGGATTGATACCTTGGGTCCACACTCGAGGGAAAAAGGTAGTACGATGATCCGTAGGTTTGCGGTGAATCTAGGCGCGTTTTTGAACCGTCAACACCCCCATATCCTAGAAAATGTTATTCATCTCAGCTTGAATTGTTCTTGTGTGAAAAACTTTAATTTCAAAGAGTTTTTAAAGACATCATCACATATGAGACAACAGTTGTCTATTTTAGTTTTGGATATCATGATTCCAAATTTAAAATGTTATGCATCTTATCTCGAACAGTTCTTTATTGTGTGAAACTTCATTTCAGGGATCCTTAAAAGACAGCATCACATGTGATGTCATCCCAGTTGTTCACTTTATCAAAGAAATTCAAAATGTCCTCCTCCTCATTTGGTTTTACTCCATGCTTCTTCTCCTTTTCAATTTTCTCACCTAATGTGCCCTCGTCCTTGTCCTCCTAATCCTCATTAGATTTTTCTCCATCCTTTTACTCATGTTCAATTCCAGAAATCTATTAAACAATGAAACCAGGTTACAGGTAGGTAAAACCCAGGTTAGGCAGGTATCAGCGGTTCTAGACAGGTAAAATCCTACGCTGGTAAACTCCTACCTTTCGTTTCTTTTTCTTTCTTGCATCTTTGTCTTCCAACATTCTTTCTGAATGACTGTTTGTAAATGCACCCCTGAACTCCTTATCTTCGTCAAGGAGGAACCATGCAATACTTTTACGGGAAATGAGGACTTCATCCTGCATTTTTATCAACAATGAGCACAAGCAACAAAATCTAATCTGCAAGAGAAATATGATAAGAGCCGCCCAGTCACCAAAGCTTGTGACTTGCTACAAAGAAGGTAGGACTAACCTCATCAAAGTTCTTATAGTTTCAATCCTCATATCTCATTATGTACAGAAGCATATGAAAACCACAATCATTACTGCAAAAATAAGAACATGAGCACGAATTGAGGTATGAAATTAGAAAATAACTTGATAAAGTATGGCATTAGGAAATAGCTGAAAATTTACAGGTTTTTTTGCTTCCTAACTCTTGGTATTGTAGTGGTGTATGTATTACATTCCAGGCCTAGTGAAGAAAGATGTTATCTCAGTGTGATTATCTGCAAGAGTGGATCAGTTGCGCCAGCTTAGGGTGTAACGAAACAGTATCATATATTTTCTTTGCAAGGCATTTGATGTTGAAAATATCTAACCAGTCTTTTATGACATTTTTTGGACTCCTCCAAATTACACAAGGAATCAAGTACAGTTATAACTTGTATACCAAGTTCCACCACCACCAAGGACCAATGTTTTGATGAAATGAAAGGGACCAAAATCTGCAAAAAAAAAAGAAACAATCAAATTATTGATGGTTTTAACACTTCGAAACTTAAGTTTTTACCAGCTTAGGACCTACGGTTTTACCAGCCTGCAACCTGCATTTTTACCAGCCTGCAATCTAGGAGTTTACCTCTTCCAAACATAAGCTTTTACTGACCTGTAACAACATGTTTTACTAGCATCCAACCCACAGTTTTACCAACCTGAAACCTATGATTTACCTCTTCGAAATATAAGATTTTACCAGTCTGAAACCTAAGATTTTACCAGCACCTGAAATCTAGGATTTTGCCTCTTCCAAACTTAAGGTTTTATCAGCCTGAAATCTAAGATTTTACCAGCACCTGAAACCATAGATTTTACCAGCACCTAAAATCTAGGATTTTACCAACTTAGAACCTACGGTTTTACCAGCCCGCAACCCAAGATTTTACCAACCTGAAACCTACTATTATGGCATAACAGGGCAAGTGGGTCCAACTAACCCACATCATAAGATCCATATACAATTCCTAAAAAGCTAATGTCATATCTACAATTCCTAATCAGTCACTGCCATATCATGCATGTAAAAGCCTATGTTCTAGACAAGAAAAATCCTAGGTTAAGAATAGAAATATAACTAAATAGAATTGGAAAAGGTACAAACCGTTTTTATTTTCCCTATGTCATAGCCTTTAAATTCTTTTTCGAGAAAACCACATCCGTTATCCTGCCCTAACAATTCGTCCTAGAAAAAAGTTGATCAGTAAACAACATGCATAGGAAGCGGTAGTCATATTGCTAATTGGCACTTACTACAGCACTCAGAAAGCATAATTGTGTCATTCCATGATTTCTTCCATACGAACATGAAACTTTCCATGACGTCATTGCACATGTGATCACTTGGTTTGAAAGTCTCCACAAAGAATGACTCCTTCATCGGAACGTCATGTATTGACACTACAAAATTTTGATCCATCAACGCTTTTATTTTACTGTCTTCAATTTGTCCCATGTACTTGATCTCATTGTACAACTGAGACCAGGTTGAATGATCTGTAACAATCTGCCTCATATCTTGATTTGTTTGCAACTGCAGGTCCCTTATTTTTTTTTCAAGTCTTTTGTTTTGGCTTAGACCATACTCCATCCTACTATTTAGTTCTTTCAAAAGAAACCTCTATCATCCTCATCAAGCTCACATTCCTTGAGCAGATCTTTCACAGATAGAATTTCAGTGTCTCCTGTCACCTGAAAGGCCAAGGGAATAAAAAATGATTGATAGCATTGATTTTAATGGATTTATAAATGATCCAAATTAGGGATTTGTCCTAACCTGTTGATTTCTAAAAGTTGATTGCTTTCCTTTTCACCGTGACACCTGAAAGCCAAGGGAATTAAAAAATAACTAATAGCATTGATCTATATGGATTTATAAATGCTAAAGTAGAAAATTGTCCTAACTTGTTGTTGCTTTTTGGATGCTGGTTTCTCTACATTTGAGGATAGAGGCTTGGGTTGGTACTTGGCAACATGAAATGCCACCAATGTAAAGGCAATATTTTTTAATATTCTGTAGTAGAATCATTGATGACAAAAAAGTTGATCCACTCGTCAAACTCTATGATAACAAAAAAGTTGACAAGCTGCTAAAAAATCATAGATGATATAAAGTAGATGAGAAAAGAGGTAAGTGTGTTAAGTAATTGCTAAGATCCTCCCGGAATTCCTCTTAAGTAAAGAACTCCTCAAGTGCCTACTGCTCAGCCATATAGGGCTGCAGCCTGCAGGGCAATGAGTAGAAGGGCATAGCATGCCCTGCTGTATTGTACATAGTATTAGGTAGCAGTACGTTGACTTTGCTATGCATAAAGTAGAGAGCAGCAGTAGCTCTCAGTAGTTCAGCAGCACCAAAAGCAATTGTGCACTGAGTTGGCGTGTGTGTGTGTGTGTGTGTTGTGCTCTCTCTTCCTCTCCCCTGGGTAAAATAGTAGGTTTCAGGTTGGTAAAATCTTGGGTTGCAGGCTGTTAAAACCATAGGTTATAAGCCGGTAAAATCCTAGATTTTAGGTGTTGGTGAAATCTTAGATTTCAGGCTGGTAAAAGCATAAGTTTGGAAGAGGTAAAATCCTAGGTTCCATGCTGGTAAAACATTTAGTTTTGGAGAGGTAAAATCGTAGGTTTCAGGTTGGTGAAATCGTGGTTTGGATGCTGGTAAAACATGTTGTTGCAGGTCGTAGGTTCTAATAAGCTGGTAAAGCTAAAGTTTCGAAGAGGTAAAATCGTCTGGTAAAACCACGGTTTCTAAGTTGGTAAAACCGTTGCTTCGAGGCTGGTAACAAAATCTTAGATTCCAGGTAATGGTGAAATCTTAGATTTCAGGTTGGTAAAATCTTGGGTTGCAGGCTGAGAGCTCACCTGGGCAGCAGCTGGGCTGTTGTCGTTGCCAACAAAGTTTGCCATTCTTCTACTACAAAATATTAAAAAAATATTGTCTTTACATTGGTGGCATTTCAGATTGCCAAGTGAAAGTGCATCTAGGCCCCTAAGTGGATTTTGGTGAATTGAATGACAAAGCAATTAAAGGTCTAACATGTTTGTCTAAGATTGTGAGCAGGTTTTATTTGTATATTCATGAGTTATTGTTGGGATATATATATATATATATTGGTGAATGAATATTGTATGGCTCACATTGGAGAAGACAAATATATGTATGATCCTAAGACATAGTGGCAAATATCAAGCAAACGAAGAAAGATGGATATCGGGAATATTATAAGTAGGTCAATTCATGATCTCCGATGAACATGGTAGCTTGATTAAAATAAACGGGTCATAGAAAGAGAAGATGATGGTTCTTCACAAGTTGAATGCAAGGCTTCATGTGGGAAATGAAAGAGGACACAAGATTGAGTATATTTTTTATGGTCCTTTGTTGAAAGCTTGCATATTCGTTGTCAATCAAGAACAAGCATTTGAAGCGGGATTTCAAATAAAGACTAATTGTAAATGAAGCAAAGCTTAACTCAACGTGGATTGGATAAGTGATGAAGAGATCAACCGAGATGTCTAGGGTGAGGGACTAAGCAATCTTTGGGGCTCTAGCTAGGCCGCCACTTCGTGTTTTGCTAAGGTGAAGTTCTAGCATCTGTGGGGTCTTCAAGTATCATATTCAAGCCTTAATCGAGGGAAGTATTGCATCAAGTTCACAAGTTGAGATTGACAATATGGAGTGACTTAAGGATCTAAGTGTGCATTTCTATGCTATATGGAAAGATCTTAAGCCACTAGCTTAAGTATGGATGTGCTCAAGACATTGGTCTAAGTTGGAAGCCCTCAAGTGGAAAGTGATCAAGTATGGCAAGATTGAAGACATTCAAGCTCAAGAGGTTGACAAGGTGTTTTTATTTAATCTTGAGTATAGGTTTGCCGTACTATCAAGAGGGATGCAACTTTCGCTTTATGACCAAGTCAAGTGCTCTTAGAAAACCTAAGTGAGAAACAGCCTCAGAGTGTGCTAACAACCCCTCCTAACCTAACCTGAGCCACTTCATCTTTTAGGTGAAGTGTTAGTTTCATAGAAAGGGGTTTGGGGGTTTCTCGGGCTCCACCGGTCTGACCGGTGGAGGCACCGGTCTGACCGGTGCAACTAGGCCCAACGGCTAGTTTTTCAAATACCGGTCTGACTGGTGCCGCTCGACAGCTAATGGCTAGTTTTCTTCTTTTGGGGTATAAGTACCCCAAGCCCTCCTCTTGGATGGGCTGCTATTCTTGGCTAACTTGTTGAGCTTCCAGGTTATTTCTAGCAAGCCTAAAGCCTTAGCGGCTCTCCCCAACCTCTCTCTTTGTGAGATTTGTGGATTCAAGCCATATCTTTGAGTTGGGTTGAGTTAGTGAGATCTTGAGAGCCTTTGTGAGCTAACAAGAGCATTCCCATAGCTTGAGCACTTGAGTTTCGCATCTACAAGCATTGAAGCATTTGTTACTCTTGGAGATTCGCCTCCTAGACGGCTAGGCGTCGCCGGTTAGCTCCCAAGTTGTGGTGAGCAGTGGCAAGTTTGTGAGGGCTGTGATCTTGCCTCTTCGTGGAAAAGATCACCTTAGTGGAATCGAGGAAAGTGGTTGAAAGAGACCCGGCTTGTTGTGGGAGACCTCTTGTGGTTCCCTTACAAGCTCCTCAATGGAGACGTAGCTTCCTTGGTGGAAGTGAACTTCGGGAAACAAATCCTTGCGTCTCTTTGTGGTTTGCATCTCTAAGTTGTTTTCTAGCATATTTGATTTGCTTCCGCTTCGATCTACTTGGGTGTGCATATTTGTGTGTGCAGGGATCATTACCCTGCTCGGGATCATCTACTCAGGCCACACACCAAGTTTGGTACGTGCTAGAAGTCAAGAGAAGCTTGAAGCTGTTTTTGTAGGTTCTCTGTGCTACACCGGTCTGACCGGTGTGGGGTACCGGTCTGACCGGTGCTCTCCTGTGAAGCAAAGCCAACACCGGTCTGACCGGTGAGGCGCACCGGTCTGACCGGTGGAGCTTGGTAGTTCAAGTTTGCGGGGAATAAAAGTTTAAATTGGTCGTCCGCATATTCACCCCCCCTCTAGGCGACATCAAGGTCCTTTCAATTGGTATCAAAGCAGAGTGCTCCGATTCAAGCTTAACCGCTTGGAGTTTGACGATGTCGACAACGCATGAGGTACCTTTTGAGCCTCTAGCTCTAGATGGCTCAAACTATGCTTCTTGGTCAATTCATGTACTCAATTATATTAGGACCACTTGCTGAGAAGATTGTTATTGCTAGCATTCTACCTCCTCACCTTAGGGAAAACAAAATTGACTTGTCAAAATCATCCCTAGAGGACTTAGAGCGTTGGCAATGCAACTCTCGAGTATTTAACTACATTTGTAGTATGTTGAGTGATGATGTGCAGGAATTTATCTATGAAAAGATTGAGATTGATGCACACAACATTTGGGAAATACTTCGAGAAGAATATGAAAAGCCCAAGTTGATTGATCAAGAACAAACCATGGAGAAGACACTTGAGGAGTGCTCAAGATCTTCACTTAACTGCATTGAGCCTCAAGTGTCACTTCCCAAGCAAGGAGAAGGCCAGAGAAGCGAAGACGTTGTCCCTCTACAGGGACCGGTCAGACCTGTGTGTCTCACTGGTCAGACCGGTGCCGGCAGGGGCACCAACATATGCTTGATGGCCAAGAAGGAAAAGAAGAAGAAGACCAAAGGAGGGAAGGTTGAGACAAATGAAGCTTAAAGCTCCTCGACTAAGGAACTTGAGGCTCTCAAATCTGAAAATGCCTCTTTGGTTTGTAAATATGATTCGCTCGCTAGGCAATATGACAAAGTGATAAAATCCTTTGCTTGCGTAGCTGCAGTGGATCAAGATAATGAAATGCTTAAAGAAAAAATAGAGATGCTCACTAGTGAGCATATGACTCTACAAGCAAAGCATAGGGAACTTGAGTGTTCTCATGAAAAGCTTGTAGATTCTTATGCTTCACTAGAGATAGCTCATGAGGTTGTTCTTTCTTTCATAAAATTTATGCAACCTCTATCTCACACGTGCACATGCTCACGAGTTCAAATTGATTTGTCTTGCGCTAATGATTGTTTTTCTCAAGTAAGCCAATCTAGCATTGAGCATGTACTTGTAGAATCTTGTGATGACCTCACTGCCAAAGAAAATGATGAACTCAAACAAGAGGTCGAAAAGCTTAAAAGAAACTTGTATGTGTTGAAAGGGAAGAGTCAAGTGCAACCTTCTCAAGATAACCATGATGACATGGTGAAGAAGCTTGAGAAGGGATCAACCGTCACTAGCTCAACTCCCCAACAACACACCAAGACCTACAAGAACAAGATTCAAGAAAAGAGCAAAGTTGGGCATGACAAGTCACTCCATTGCCCAACTAAGCAAAAGGTACAAGAAACACTCTCCAAGAAAACAAGAAGATCAAATAAGTGGAGAGTGTGCTACAAGTGCAGAGAGAAGGGACATCTAGCGGATACTTGCCCAAATGATGCAGCAAGCAGTAGATCTGACCGTGACCGGTCAGACCGGTGGCGACCAGGTCAGCCACTCCTCAAGGCAACAGGGCGAGAAAGACCCCTTCTCCCAAGATGAGGCTCAGAAGCAAGCAGGGACAAGGACTTTCAAGAAATGGTGTGGCTAACAAGGACAAAAGCCGCATTTGCTATGAATGTCGTCAAAAAGGTCACATGGGCAAAGATTGCCCGAATGGTAACATTCCTAAATCAAATCTTGTTCATTATGATTTCAAGAAGCTTAGGGAAGATGAAAATAGTACTTATGCTACTAGAGTGGTTAACTCACCTCAAATTAGCATGAGAGCCATTTGGGTTCCTAAGCATCTAGTGACTAACCCTATAGGACCCAACAAGCTTTGGGTACCAAAGAATGCTTCTTGAGCTTGCAGAAATCTAGAGATGCATTGAAGACATGGTTAAGAAAAAGGGAATCTTAATTTGATAAATTGACCATGTGAGGAGCTCAAGAGTCAAAATCTTACATTCAATGACATATCGGTAAATTGAACTTAATATTGAGTCTAAGTCATTCTTAGTTCTTAAGTGAACCCTCATGTGTCACAAATCTTGGATTAGTGAAGCATGAGGAAGTGACTTTGACTTTTTCTATAAAATTTACCCTCTCATTCCATTCGATGCTTTTAATGGCTCTCTAGTAGAGCAAATGTCTTGCTGAATTTGCAGGTACTAAAATATGATATGTTCACAAAATCACAAAGCAAGGCAAACAAGATCATCAAGGGCGCTGGGACAGTCATCACCGGTCTGACCGGTGACACGCACCGGTCTGCCCAGTGCTAGGCGTGTTCCTACAAGTGCCGGGTGATCCGGACCACACGGCCGGGTGACCCGATATGTCTCTGGATACAGCCGGGTGACCCGTACCCAGTAACCGGGTGACCCGAATCCTGGTCGAGGCTGAGCAAGAAGCCACCGGTCTGACCGGTGGATACCACCGGTCTGACCGGTGGGGATAAGATGCCTCAAGACTGTTAGTAGACATCTTCTTGGTGATCATGAGTGAATGGTATGAGTATTTTGACACATTTCAACAGTGTTATCATTTATGTGTCATGACCAAGTACGTGAGTGAGCTACTCCATATTCTTAATTGAATATTGTGCAATGATCGAGAAATTCAAGACATCTCCATTCATTAATTTAGGGGGAGCTCACGTCATTACTTGTGTCACTTGTGGGACTAACAATTTCTTCTAGTGATCTTGTAGTCTCATGTATCCGTGCACCTTATGCAAGCTCTTAGAAATCATCTTTCTCTAAAGAACTCAAGTAAGAGCTAGCAACTACTAAAATAGAAAAGATGCACAAATAAAATGGCCTAAAGCAAAGGTATGTTCTCCGAATCTCCTTTATTCATTGAAATGCATCTAGGCCATATTACCATGCTAGTGTGCCTTCTTTAGCGTGTAATTGCTTCAAGTGAATTTTGTGTGCCTCTCTAGATATTTGGTTGATACCGTTGCGTTCACTCGACTTTGTGTCTTGTGGTCAAGGGTATGAGTCAAATATACTAGAACGGCTATTTGTTTGAAGTGGATGCATGCACTTTGTGTTGTAGGGTAATTTTTCGAAAAATCAACTAGCATGTGTAGGAAGTGTGAAATTTGAAAAATATTTGGTTCTTGGTCTTTGTGACCCGATCGACTTACTTGTGACTATTGTTCCCAATGCTTGATTGATGGCTAGTCACAAATAAGAAGATTTTCTCAAGTCCATAATAATCTCTTTATCTCTCTCTCACCTGGAAGAATCAAGTTTGTCAATTAAATTGGATAGCTCTATATTCTTCTGAGATCTGTGAAAAGTTGGATTATAATCTCGTAAATATTCTTTATCCAACCTGTGTGAAGGAGTAAGGATTTCAGATCAGGTTGTGTCTTAAGGGAGCACCGGTCTGACCGGTGCATAACACCGGTCTGACCGATGGGACCCTAAAGCCACATCTTCCATCTTTTTGAATCCTAAGGGGAAAGAAAGAAGTTAAAATCATATCAGGTGAAGCTTTCAGAGGCAAAATCTCAAATTTTTGGAAGGATGGCTCGGAACTTCCGAGGCTAGGGTGGAACTTCCGATAAAGACTCTCTATTTGTCGTCAGAACTTCTGACCCTGGACCGGAACAATTGAGCAGGGCCGCCAGTTGGACCAAAAGGGGTCACCGGTCTGACCGGTGACCCTCACCGGTCTGACCGGTGTCGCCCGGGAGCAACTCGTGGGGCCACAGTAAAAGAATCTATCCTTTTACCCCCTCCATCATCTCTCTCCTCCATTACTCACCAGCATTCATCCCCTTCTCAAACTGTGGACTCCTCCCTCTCCCCTCCTTCCACCTCTCTCATCTCCCATGGAGACTTGAAGATTGCACCAAGGAAAGGGCTCAAGATTGGATGGAAAGGATTCTCCCAAGGATCCTCTACTGATTCCCCTTCGAGTTCTTCGAATCCCATTCAAGTTCCTCTCTCAAAAGGTATTCAAATCTTCGTTTTGCCCGATCTCTTTACTCCGTGCAAAGATTTGAATTCCCTTTGGTAGAACATCATCTGAGAACCCCTAGAAGACATTCCTGTAGATCCATAGCTTTTCGTTCGACACATTGTGAAAACCTAAGATTTGGGGTCTGATCGGTGGTGCCCGTCCAACCCTAAATCCTGTTTTCTTCGTGTTTTCGACACTTGAATGTTTCTAGATCACCAATCTTCATATCTTGTCGTTCCAGCTGCTGAGATTGGCATTTGAGGCCATTGGCTCAGTTCTGGTTGGCACCGGTCTGACCGGTGACGCCCAGAACCGACTCAATTGTCCAAACTGTGAATTTCAATTTAAATTCTTTTCAATTCTCATCCTGGTGTCTTATACAATCTTGCCATATCCTTTGTGACTCTGGACAGCGGCTATGCCAAGGATAAAGCAGTCCGGGAGCAAGAAAACAAGGTTAAAACCTAGAGAGCTCCCGCATGATCGTGAGGCAGGTGGGAGTGGCAGTGCAGCTGGTTGGAACCTGAGAGAGCGTGCACCTAAGAGAAGGACTGAGGAACAAGAAGACTTGGGTGGTGACACGGGGACAAGCAGCGATGACAATGTGGAGGATGAAACATTTGTTGACACTGAGAGTGTTGATGATGAGATTGAGGAAGAGGACCTAGGTGGTCAGGAAAGAGATGACGATCCTATGGATGAGGATGAGGATGACGGTCTATGTAGGCTAAGGGTCGTCAAACCTATCTACATGTACCCACACAAAGCAGTGAACTATCATGGTACAGGGATGACAAAGAAGCTGCAGAAGTTAAGGGATGTGAATCCCTATGCCAGTGAGAGGACAGCTTAGGACAGGAGGTTTTGGGCTACCTTCTAGCAGGATTACTACTCCACAGTGATAATCAAGAAGCCCAAGATCACTCATCAGGCACAGTACGTGGATTGGACCTTCATAGAGAGCAAGAATGACCCTATCTTTGATGAGATCAGCAGTGTGTGTGAACACCAGCGAGTAAAGGGTCTCATGGGTTTTAGGCAGGATTGGAACAGGGAAATCATTGCTCAGTTCTACGCCACAGTACACTTTGGTCACGTGGATGATGAGAGAGCTATGCAGTGGATGACTAATGGGAACAAGTATGGTATTCGCTTTTCCTGGTTTTTGTCTCTCTTTGACCTAGGGCAGGAGGATATGACTTATCCGAAGTTGCATGATGGTGGCCTACTTGAGCCAGAGGCGTTGTATTTCATGTATCCTAGTGATCAGAGGGCTAATGTTGGACATGTGAAGGGGCTCTACACTTACTTTTCAGTCCTTAACAGGCTTCTGCGGGCGTCCATAGCACCAAGGGATGGAAATCCCTCTGACATATCCAGGTACATGAAGAACTTGATGATAGCACTGAGACCAGGGGCACCTCCATTTAGTGTGGGGGATTACGTTTGGCAGGAGATCAAATACCTTTCAGAGGATCCGAAGAAGATCTGTAGCTACAGCCCGTACATCATGTATATGATCGAGAGGGTGACCAGAATGGAATTTCCAAAGGATGTCACTCACAAGCCTCTCAAGCCAAATCCAGTGAAGAATCCCCGCATTCCTTCTCCTGAGCATGATCCAGAAATTAGAGAGGAAGAAGGAGAAGGATGGGAGCAGCACCAGCAGCAGCCTGCTGCCCAGGCTGCCACCGGTCTGACCGGTGACACCCACCGGTCTGACCGGTGGAGGCCTGAGCAGCAGTACCGACCCAGAAAAGCTACCTCTCCAATGCGCAAATTCATAAACTTTCTTTTTGGTATGTGCAAGAGCGAGCATAACATTGAAGTAGCACAACAAAGAGAAAGAAGAGACCGGAAGAAGGAGAGGGATTCTATGAAGATGCTGCATGCACACTTTGGGCTTCAGCCACCTCGCTCACCCATATCTCCCGTTCCACCTGAGGTTCCTATACCTACTTTTGAGGAGAGGATAAGAAGCATGGCAAATTCGGGATTGGTGGATCAATATGGCAGCTTCTTATTTGAGTCAGGCAGGGGGAGCTCTTCTGCACCACCACCTCCACCTCCTCAGTTTGATTCAGTGGGGACTTCTCAGCACGTTGAGGCTCCTGAGGCTCCTGAGGATTGGGCTAGTCGCATCTCCACTGAAATATTTCAATGGACCTATCCTCAGCCTCCTCCTCCTCCACCACAGGGTACTTGATTCTCCTCTCGATTCTCATCTATCATCAAATTTCAAGAATTTATTTCTTACATCTCCTATGCTTTGTCTCGCTTATCTTTAAAATAGGGGATGGATCCGGATGGTCGACTTGGCGTTGATCGGCTGCAGTTACACCTTCTCCAGGCCCTTCTTGGATGCTTGATGACAAAGGGGGAGAAAATCAGATTGAAAGCTTACCGTTTCAGTAGCTAGTGCAGCAGGGTAGTGGTCACCGGTCTGACCGGTGCCGGCTGATGAGAGCAGCCGTGTAATAAAATTTGGAATTATATTTCTTTGGACTTGAGAACTTTGAATGAGTGCTTGTATGTGTGTTAACCTTTTTTATGTAATAATTAAGTGACCTTATGCTAGTTTGTGATGCATGATTTGTATGGTGTATTGTTTGTGTTGGCTAAATGGGGTATGGTGATCTAAACCGGCTTGCAACCCCGGTCTGATCACTTTAGCCCAAATAGCACACACTGTTTTGAGTTTTGTGTGCTGACTGGACCTGACCGGTCTGACCGGTCAGGGTCACCGGTCTGACCGGTGACCGCCTGGTTCCTGTACTGGTTGAGCCTGACCGGTCTGACCGGTCAGGAGCACCGGTCTGACCGGTGGCATCCAGCCAGAACACTTGTTATTTTTTCTGTGTGCTTATCTTGTCATATGCATCACACATGTCATTTTGTCACTCACACATGTTGTACTCCACTGATTCTAAGATGTAGGGGGAGCTCTCATGTTTTTCTCCCAAATTTGTGCGTTTGGCGTTTGAGGCCAAATCTTTGAAATTCCATTCAAAGCACAAATTAAGGGGGAGCTCTAGCTATATCTAAGGATCGAATTGCGCTTAATTGTTATATTTGTAAGCTTTAATCGAGTTGTCATCAATCACCAAAAAGGGGGAGATTGAAAGTGCATCTAGGCCCCTAAGTGGATTTTGGTGAATTGAATGACAAAGCGATTAAAGGTCTAACATGTTTGTCTAAGATTGTGAGCAGGTTTTATTTGTATATTCATGAGTTATTATTGGGATATATATATATATATTGGTGAATGAATATTGTATGGCTCACATTGGAGAAGACAAATATATGTATGATCCTAAGACATAGTGGCAAATATCAAGCAAACGAAGAAAGATGGATATCGGGAATATTATAAGGAGGTCAATTCATGATCTCCGACGAACATGGTAGCTTGATTAAAATAAACGGGTCATAGAAAGAGAAGATGATGGTTCTTCACAAGTTGAATGCAAGGCTTCATGTGGGAAATGAAAGAGGACACAAGATTGAGTATATTTTTTATGGTCCTTTGTTGGAAGCTTGCACATTCATTATCAATCAAAAACAAGCATTTGAAGCGGGATTTCAAATGAAGACTAATTATAAATGAAGCAAAGCTTAACTCAACGTGGATTGGATAAGTGATAAAGAGATCAACTGAGATGTCTAGGGTGAGGGACTAAGCAATCTTTGGGGCTCTAGCTAGGCCGCCACTTCGTGTTTTGCTAATGTGAAGTTCTAGCATCCGTGGGGTCTTCAAGTATCATATTCAAGCCTTAATCGAGGGAAGCATTGCATCAAGTTCACAAGTTGAGATTGACAATATGGAGTGACTTAAGGATCTAAGTGTGCATTTCTATGCTATATGGAAAGATCTTAAGCCACTAGCTTAAGTATGGATGTGCTCAAGACATTGGTCTAAGTTGGAAGCCCTCAAGTGGAAAGTGATCAAGTATGGCAAGATTGAAGACATTCAAGCTCAAGAGGTTGACAAGGTGTTTTTATTTAATCTTGAGTATAGGTTTGCCGTACTATCAAGAGGGATGCAACTTTCGCTTTATGACCAAGTCAAGTGCTCTTAGAAAACCTAAGTGAGAAACAGCCTCAGAGTGTGCTAACAACCCCTCCTAACCTAACCTGAGCCACTTCATCTTTTAGGTGAAGTGTAAGTTTAATAGAAAGGGTTTTGGGGGTTTCTCGGGCTCCACCGGTCTGACCGGTGGAGGCACCGGTCTGACTGGTGCAACTAGGCCCAACGGCTAGTTTTCAAACACCGGTCTGACCGGTGCCGCCCGACAGCTAACGGCTAGTTTTCTTCTTTTGGGGTATAAGTACCCCAAGCCCTCCTCTTGGATGGGCTGCTGTTCTTGGCTAACTTGTTGAGCTTCCAGGTCATTTCTAGCAAGCCTAAAGCCTTAGTGGCTCTCCCCAACCTCTCTCTTTGTGAGATTTGTGGATTCAAGCCATATCTTTGAGTTGGGTTGAGTTAGTGAGATCTTGAGAGCCTTTGTGAGCTAACAAGAGCATTCCCATAGCTTGAGCACTTGAGTTTCGCGTCTACAAGCATTGAAGCATTTGTTACTCTTGGACGTTCGCCTCCTAGACGGCTAGGCGTCGCCGGTTAGCTCCCAAGTTGTGGTGAGCAGCGGCAAGTTTGTGAGGGCTGTGATCTTGCCTCTTCATGGAAAAGATCGCCTTAGTGGAATCGAGGAAAGTGGTTGAAAGAGACCCAGCTTGTTGTGGGAGACCTCTTGTGGTTCCCTTACAAGCTCCTCAATGGAGACGTAGCTTCCTTGGTGGAAGTGAACTTCGGGAAACAAATCCTTGCGTCTCTTTGTGGTTTGCATCTCTAAGTTGTTTTCCAGCATATTTGATTTGCTTCCGCTTCGATCTACTTGGGTGTGCATATTTGTGTGTGCAGGGATCATTACCCTGCTCAGGATCATCTACTCAGGCCACACACCAAGTTTGGTACGTGCTAGAAGTCAAGAGAAGCTTGAAACTGTTTTTGCAGGTTCTCTGTGCTGCACCGGTCTGACCGGTGTGGGGTACCGGTCTGACCGGTGCTCTCCTGTGAAGCAAAGCCAACACCGGTCTGACCGATGAGGCGCACCGGTCTGACCGGTGGAGCCTGGCAGTTCATGTTTGCGGGGAATAAAAGATTAAATTGGTCGTCCGCCTATTTACCCCCCGCTCTAGGTGACATCAAGGTCCTTTCACCAAGTACCAGCCCAAGCCTCTATCCTCAAATGTAGAGAAACCAGCATCCAAAAAGCAACAACAGGTTAGGGCAAACTCCTAAATCCATATAGATCAATGCTATTAGTTATTTTTTAATTCCCTTGGCTTTCAGGTGCCACAACGAAAAGGAAAGTAATCAGCTTTTAGAAATCAATAGGTTAGGACAAATCCCTAATTTGGATCATTTATAAATCCATTAGAATCAATGCTATCAATCATTTTATTATTCCCTTGGCCTTTCAAGTGACAGGAGACACTGAAATTCTATTTGTGAAAGATCTGCTTAAGGAATGTGAGCTTGATGAGGACGAGAAGGGTGTTCTTTTGGAAGAACTAAACAACAGGATGGAGTATGGTCAAGCCATGCTAAACAAAAGACTTCAAAAAATAAGGGACCTGTGGTTGCAAACTAATCAAGATTTAAGGCAGATTGTTGCAGATCATTCAACCTGGTCTCAGTTGTACAATGAGATCAAGTACAAGGCACAAATTGAAGACAGTAAATAAAATCTCTGATGGATCAAAATTTTGTAGTGTGAATACATGACGTTCCGATGAATGAGTCATTATTTGTGGAGACTTCCAAACCAGGTAGTCACATGTGCAATGATGTCATGGAAATTTACATGCTCATATGGAAGAAATAATGGAATGACACAATTACACTTTCTATGAGTGTTGTAGTAAGTACCAATTAGCAACATTACTACTTCTTCCTATATATGTTGTTTACTGATCAACTTTCACCATGTTTTTTTCTAGGACGAATTGTTAGGGCGGGATAACAGATATGGTTTTCTTGAAAGAGAATTCAAAGGTTATGACATAGGGAAAATAAAAACGGTTTGTACCTTTTTCCAATTCTATTTGATTCTATTTGTATTCTTAACCTATGATTTTTCTTGTCTAGAACCTAGGCTTTTACCTGCATGATACGGCAGTGACTGATTAGGAATTGTAGATATGTCATTAGCTTTTTAGGAATTGTATATGGATCTTATGATGTGGGCTAGTTGGACCCACTTGCCCCGTTATGCCATAATAGTAGGTTTCAGGTTTGTAAAATCTTGGGTTGCGGGCTGGTAAAACGTAGGTTCTAAGCTGGTAAAATCTATGGTTTCAAGTGCTGGTAAAATCTTAGATTTCGGGCTGGTAAAAGCATAAGTTTGGAAAAGGTAAAATCCTAGATTTCAGGTGTTGGTAAAATTTTAGGATTCAGGCTGGTAAAATCTTAGATTTCAAAGAGGTAAAATTGTAGGTTTCATGTTGGTAAAAACGTGGGTTGGATGCTGGTAAAACATGTTGTTGCAGGCTGGTAAAAGCTTAAGTTTGGAAGAGGTAATATCCCAGATTGCAGGCTGGTAAAAACGTGGGTTGCAGGCTGGTAAAACTTTAGGTCCTAAGCTGGTAAAAGCTTAAGTTTTGAAGAGGTAAAACCATCAATAATTTGATTGTTTCTTTTTTTTGCAGATTTTGGTCTCTTTCAGTTCATCAAAACACTGGTCCTTGGTTGTGGTGGAACCTGGTATACAAGTTATAAATGTACTTAGTCCTTGTGTAATTTGGAGGAATCCAAAAAAACATTATAAAAGACTGGTTAGATATTTTCAACATCAAATGCCTTGCAAATAAAATATATGCTACTATTTCGTTACACCCTAAGTTGTCGCAACTGATCCACTCTTGCAGATACTCACACTGAGTCAACATCTTTCTCACTAGGCTTGGAATGTAATACATACACCACTACAATACCAAGAGTTTGGAAGGAAAAAACCTGTAAATTTTCAGCTATTTTCCTAATGCCATACTTTATCAAGTTATTTGCTAATTTCATACCTTAATCCGTGCTCATGTTCTTATTTCTGCAGTAATGATTGTGGTTTTCATATGCTTTTGTACATAATGAGATATGAGGATCGAAACTATAAGAACATTGATGAGGTTAGTCCTACCTTCTGTGTAGCAAGTCACAAGCTTTGGTGACTGGGCAGCTCTTATCATATTTCTCTTGTAGATTAGATTCTGTTGATTGTGCTTATTGTTGATAAAAATGCAGGATGAAGCCCTCATTTCCCGCAAAAGTACTCCATGGTTCCTCCTTGAGCACGAAGATTACGAGTTCAGGGGCGCATTTACAAACAACCATTCAAAGAGGATGTTGTAAGATAAAGATGCAAGAAAGAAAAAGAAACAAAAGGTAGGAGTTTACCAGTGTAGGATTTTACCTGTCTATAACCTGGGATGTTACCTTCGTAACCTGGGTCTTAC
Organism: Cenchrus fungigraminus; assembly: GCA_036936925.1. Classification (NCBI taxonomy): domain Eukaryota; kingdom Viridiplantae; phylum Streptophyta; class Magnoliopsida; order Poales; family Poaceae; genus Cenchrus; species Cenchrus fungigraminus. The sequence continues at coordinate 187,921,070 of CM072769.1, forward strand.
CTGCATGTAACCTGGTTTCATTGTTTAGTAGATTTCTAGAAGCCTGTAACCTGGTTTCATTATTTAAAAGATTTCTGGAATTGAACATGAGAAGAAGGATAGAGAAAAATCTAATGAGGATCAGAAGGGCAAGGATGGGGGCACATCAGGTGAGAAAATTGAAAAGGAGAAGAAGCATGGAGGAAAACCAAATGAAGAGGAGGATAAGGATGGGGGCACATCAGGTGAGAAAATTAAAAAGGAGAAGAAGCATGAAGGAAAACCAAATGATGAGGAGGACAAGGATGGGCAAATTCAGATGAGAGTAGCTCAGGTGATGGGGACAAATCAAATGAGGATGAGGATAAGGACAAGGGGAATAAATTAAAGACAACCAACAAAAATAACAATATAGGGAGAAACAATAAAAAGTCGTTGGACGGAAGAAATGCCACACAGGCATTGGCAGCCCCAGTAAGGTAACATATGGTATTCAAAGAAGAATGCTCATTAGTCTCCCCTTTCGAGAAAATAGATACTTGGACCCAAAATCTGGGTGATGAAGAATTGAAATTGCAACTCTGGAAAAAATAATGGACAATGAACAATACAAGAGGTACTTTCTTTACTTGTATATGTTGCTTTTAGTCCAGTAGTTCTTGAAATTTGCACTAATAATGATTTATTTCCATTTCCAACACCAGTGTTATTTTCATGAGTCTTACGAAGATCGATTATTTGAAACTTTCAGGATATGATATTTCCAAAAGCTTTGGAACAGAGGGTTTCTTTCAAGACATGATTATATCATTTTATGTAAGGTGTCTCATTAATGATGAAATTTCGCATGGACCAGATACTGTGTGTTACAAGATCTTCCTGTATCCTAAAATTTCTGTAAGTGACAATTTTGTGTGCACTTATAATGTGTTTTTATCCTCATTGATCTTTTTTTGTGCACTTATAATGTTTGCTTTTATCTTCTCATCATAGGAATTGTTGTTGGTTAAGAAGGATGAATACCTTGTTGAAGAACTGAAACTACAATACAATGCTGAGCAAATTTTGAAAGCCAAGCATGTAAGTATTTTGCCTACATTGCTTTTGCATATTTTGAAAGCCAGACATATACTTTTGAAAGCTAGACATGTAGTTGAATTCTTACACAGTATCATGGTTATTTTTGTGCATAGATTCTCTTGCCTGTCTGCTATCAATCACATTGGACAGTGTACGTTGTCAACAAAAGTTATGGACAAATCGATGTGTTGAACTCCAGGGACTCTACGTGTATAGTTAAGCAAGCAGGGCATAAACCAATCGCCTCTAAAATAAGGACGAGGCTGAGTCAAGCTATTTTGGAGATCACACGGAGCATGATAGTGGAAAAGGACAGTAATGACAGCGGGTTCAACTTCTCTCCTTGGAGCATGCCAGTTATAAGTCATCTCCCTCATCAGAAAAAAGATAGTAATGACAACGGGCTCGTCAGGTGCAGTTTTGTTACTTGAAAAGGAAAATCTTAGGTGTAAGATTCTCCGGTACTTATTCAATCACAACTTGAATGCATCACGTGATAGTACCTGAGGGTATCATCAGTTCTACATCAACCTGAATGCATTGGTCTGAGAACAATTGGCTGACGATGAACAATTGGTCTGAGAACCGCACCTGATGAACAATCGATGTTATAGTTTATCTACTTTCAAAAAAAAACTCTTTAGTTGTGATGATGATATTGTTTCTGTAAATTTGGTTTATATGCGCCCTACATGGCTGAACTATATGGTTGTGATGTGTTTTCTCTTGTGTTCGAGGTGGTAAAGTCTTAAGCTTCGAAGAGGTAAAATCGTAGGTTGCAGGCTGGTAAAATCTTAGGTTCGAGGCAGATAAAATCCTAAGTTTCGAAGAGGTAAAACCTTGTGTTTGAGACAAGTAAAATCTTGGGCTCAAGGAGGTAAAACCGTATGGTGAATCGACACTCGAGGTCCACTAGGACAAGGAAAACCTATGGAAACTTAGGAGAGGAAGGAATCCGCAGGATCTCTCTCGACGACGTTGTTTCCACCTGTCTCTGTCGTCACCTCTCTTCATCTTCTCGTCAGTGTCGAATTTCCCCACCCTCGTAATGTATCTCCACTCGATTGATGATTGATCTGATCACGAGGAACGGAGATGCAGGGTGCAGGGATCCGATGCTTATATGAGGAGAAGAGGGGTGATGACAGAGATGGGTGGCGATAGTTGTTTCATCATTATGCTCGTGCAGGTTCATATTTTGTCGTGTTGTTGCATACATTTCTCGTCTCTTCTAGTCTTTTTCGTGCTTAGAATACCTAGTCTTTTTTGTGCTTAGAACAATACGAGGATCGTGCCCGTGCATTACCATGGGCATCAAAACATTTATATTGTAACACATAAACTATTAAGCATGATAATAATATTTGAAAATAAGCACAAATATGGATTTAAGTATTTATTCAAAAACACATTTACTAAAAAAATCTTCCTAAGTAATTACAAATCCACAATACATAATGTAGCTGCTTGAGGGACCCAAGAACTTGATGGCAATGAGGTCGAGCGAGTGCTTGCTGCAGTACATGTCGATCAACCATCGCAGCTTCATGTCACGCTTGACGTGGAAGAACACGTCGGCTGCGGTCTGGCTATGCACCTTGATGTTTATGAGGGAACCATCCCCACCGTTGACTCGACCTTCACGTTCACTAGCGTCTTCTGGGCCTTCTTGTCCCTCTCATTAACACGGGTCGTTGCCACCTTTAGCGTCCTCTGTGGTGAAGGTACATCGCGTGGTTAAGGGAGCCGAGGGGCTCGAGCACGAAGCAGGTGAAGCTCGTGCGAGGGGTTAATATTAAGGAGGAGGAGAAGAGCTTGAGCACCATGCCAGTGAAGGTCTTTGATCATGTTCTTCAATCCAGTTGTCATGTTCTTAGCTCACACGATTAGGATGCCATTCTCGTCAATGTCAAAGGTGACGATGATCTGGGGTATGCCTATTAGCGTCGGGATGATGATGGTGTGCACAAACTTGCTAAGCAGGTGGTTTTCGTTGACCCTGACACTTTCTTACTCGTACACCTAGATGACTACGACAACCTGACTGTCATGGTAGGTGTTGAAGACTTCCTCCTTTGTGGTGGTAATGGTGGTGCTCCGCAGGATCAGCATCGTCATGTCACCATTGTCCGTCTACACTCCATGAGAGAGTGGTGTGATGTCCATCAGCACAGTCGATGGCATCTCCATATTAACCTCCTTGATGAGATCGACAGCATATATGGCAGCTCCATAAGCAATGGCTTTGTCAGGGTTAATGGTCCTACAGAGCTCCTTCCATGGAAGAAGTCCAGCAACATGTTCTGCACCATGGAAATGCGAGTGGAGCCGCCCACAAGGGTGACATCATGGACGTTGCGCTTGTCCATCTTGGCATCTCGAAAGCACTTCTCAAGAGTCCTCAAGCACTTGCGAAAAATATGCTTGTTGAGCATCGCTTCGATATGATGTTGTTGTGGCTTTAGATTGTGCAGATGCCAGGGAGCCAACTCCTATAGGAAATCCAAGACGTTTGAGGAAGCAAACAATGGAGAGCAGTGCTATAGAGATTGTGCAAATGTCAGGGAGCCAACTCCTACATGAAATCTGAGGCGTTTGAGGAAGCAAACAATGGAGAGCAGTGCAGCAGACACCAAGGAGCATGTTGTTGATGTTGTTGTGGACATCCACAATAATGACACCAAAGGTTGTTATCTGATATTAAGATTAAGGTTGATATTAAGTCTTGGCTGGGAGTGAGGCTAAGGTTGTGAAGGAAATCAAACAAAATTCTGCTAGGGATGGTTAGTGATAAATTTGAGTACTCATGCCTAAAGCTTAGGATGGTCATTTGTAAGTATGATGTGTTTGCATTTTGGCTCACAATGCCAATTTGCTCCTTTTTAATCCCAGATGGCCAAAAGCTGGACCAACACAGAAGATCAAAATGCCTACAAGACAAACCAATTGGTATTCAAGACTTGGGTGGTAGGGATAGTGACAGCGACAGTGACATTGTTGAGGAGGAGGAGAGGGCCACGGGGACGATCACCGGTGAAGGTATGTCGCAGGGCTGAGGAGGAGAAGAGGGGCACGACGTTGGTGAAGGTGATAGGGAGAGGGGTTCTTGAGGAGGAGAAGGGCTTGGGCACGATGCCGGTAAAAGTGGCGATTGACTGTGCTGAGGAGGAGAGGGGCAATGCGGAGTACGTACATATCGAGGGTCGAAAGGCTGGCAACACTGCGTTGACTAGGGATATCCTCAGCTGCATTGCGAGCACGAGAAGGCCTCCTCCTTTCGCCACAACTACCAATCTCTCCCGCGTCTCACCGCCTCACTGCTCCTCCCTTCCCCTTCCCTACCTAGAGCTGCTTCGGTGGTCTGAGTACTCAAATTAACCTCCATGTCCTTGATTGTCTTGTGTTTTCTATTGAATTCCCACACAAAATGATCCACCATCTCGGGAGTCTCATTGTCATCCGGTTTTTAAAACAAACCAAGCGCTACCTATATGTATGCCAGGATCTAGTTTCAGACATATAGTGACATCATTAGTGAATAACAGAAATAATATCACGTAAAGAAAGAGAGATTATCATAGATTTACAACGGAACCCTGGGAAACTAAGGCTCCAACTTCACAAGCAGTCGACTGGGGGGTGTGTATGCCTAGCACCATCTTCTAGACTTCATACACCTTCTTCTTCTGAGCAGCGGTTTAAGCAAGGATGAGTACACTTATGGTTGGTACTCAGTAAGGCCACAAAAGTTAACCAGAAAGTAATTTAAATCCATCTTTAAGTTTATTAATCATGTGAGGGTCTAAGCCACTCTTAATTGTTAAAACGGCTAATCGATCAGTTTTCACTCTGTGGAGGTTGTACGCTTTACCCACAAGTCGCGTAAAAGTTCTTAAGAACTTTGAACCCAACCATGCTGTGAAAAAGTAGCACAATACCACACTTCCAAAGCGTGGTTGCATAGGGATGCTACGAGGCTTTTACAAAGAGTCCTCCTATGTGTATTAGTTCATAGTAGCACGTCCTAGAGGATATCTTTTGTACCCTCCTACCCTCAGACCTGGTCAGCCTAGAAGAGAACTTATGTTCCAATACCTATCCAGAGTAGAAGAGTCATAAAAGCATTCCTTCGTACCCCAAGCTACCATGCCACACAAGACTTCCCTAATTAATTAGCCAAGACCAGAGCCATATAGTTCTTGTGGTTGTACTGTTTTCCTGGGTGGTTCTCCATGTTCCAATTAATTCATAGTATTCTTGTTTAAAGCATAGGTAGAAAGAAGGTTAGGGTCACTTACCTTTCTCCAACGAAAAAACTACTCTTATGCTCTTCCACTCTTGCTCTTTGTTACTCTTGATCCTCAAGACTTCCGAACAAAAACTCGATATTCTACTCAAGGCAAACATTGGGCAGAAACATGTAAAACAAACAAACAAGAACGACTAAGAACAATACACTAATCAAGAAAGGCTTAACATGAACAGGGTTTGGTTCTAGGATCGCGAACACAAGAAACACTTGGAACTATCGAGAGATTTGGATTATAACACACAAAGACTATGAGCTTGATATATTTTAATTAAATAAATTATGCACATAGGTTATTTCAGAGAAATACCCTATTTAAGAATTAAGCAAGTTATATTTATATATGAAAGGACGATGTAGAACTTAGTCTAATTTTATTTCTAAATATTCAAGTATGATTTATGCAAATTAAACATTTATTTAAAAGAAGCATGTAAAGAATCTAAGCGTATAACTTTACATTTTGAGTTCAACTAAGCAAATTATAATTCAAAACACATTTATATTCATATTAGTCAAATTAACATTTGATTCAGAAAACTCGAGATAGCCTATGTTGCTTTTATTTAGAAAGCAAACTGCATAAATATTAATCAATTTAATATTTATATTATGAAAATCCGAAGCGTGGATCTAGTTAGATTTTATTAGAAAACATGGCACTAGGTATTAGTCAATTTAATATTTAACTATGAAAACCGTTATATAGGTCCTCATCAATTATTATTAAGAAATGACATTCCAATAGACATTAATCAAATTAGTTTGAGATAAAATTCTTAAAACACATTGTTTGGTAAACATCAGCACTAGCGTGTATTTTCTCATGAAACGAAACTAACGTAACAAGAACGATGCTAAACCGAGCTAAAACATAAGATCTAAGAACTAAACATTGCTGCAGGGATCTAAACAAGATTAACCAAATATAATAAGGGCTAACAGAGAAGATTCCCGAGACACATAAAACAGTGCTCACAAAAGGCTAAAGGACAGGGGTTACAAGGAAAAAGAGCGAGAGTGGGATTTATGTGCATAGGTGGGATCTCTGTAGGGGGTTATAGATAAACTTTGCAAGAGACAAGCTACAGGGCTTTGATTTGGGGATACCACTGGGACCAAAAAGCAAAACTACCATGCATTATATGTTATCTCCACAGTGATGAGGATGGCTTCGTGAAGCGACATGACCAGCGGATAGAAGGCCCCTGGCCGGCCAAAATCCTGGCTATCCTGCAGCCTAGGACCTCGGGCGGAAAGCAGAACGGAGAGAGGAGATCGAGGAGAGCGCAGATGTGTGCTCACCGCCGTGGACGCTCCTCTGCAACTCCTCTTTTCCGCTGCTCTCCGCCGACCGCTCCTCTCCGCCGTGGACGCTCCTCTGCAACTCCTCTTTTCCGCTGCTCTCCGCCGACCGCTCCTCTCCGCCGTGGACGCCTCCGCCCTCCCCCGACGCTCCTCTCCGCCGTGGACGGCTCCGCCCTTCCCCGACGCTCCTCTCCGCCGTGGACGCTCCTCTTCAACGCTCCTCTCCCCCGAAGCTAGGTACATTTAGTGCTCATCTTTTTTTGCAAAATTGTGCATTATGTTGGCTGAATCTGAACTTCTTGTGGTTGGGATGAACTGATGATTGTTGATCTCTTATGAAGTCAAATGATACATATGCCTGTGTCATGCCTGTTCTGGAGTTTCCTTTAATTTTTATTTAGCTTCATGTCTGTAATCGTTCTGATCGCTTAAGATACTGACTGAACCTTGACTTGATCCAATGCGTCGTTCTCGACCTTGTTTAGTTTCTAAATGTTGGTCAGGGTGCATTTTTCTTTTTCTTTTTAATCAGAGCTAACGGAGCAACCCTTCCTCTTAACGTCACTGCTATAAATCATGCATCCCCAAACAAGTTTAGAGCAATGTAGTGCACCCCCCTCATGTTTGCTCTAGCTTCGCCCCTGTCTGAATAGGAAGAGGCAGAAACACAAGGCCTTACTTTGACATTTATCCTGAATTGAACAGGGAATAAATGGATTCTGCTGTGTCTAGTTCTAAGGAGAAGGCACGTAAGGATGGTGATGATGTTGGTTCTGCTAAAGATGGTGCTGGTGATGCTAGGTCTGAAAAAAATGTTGCGTCTAGTTCTGAGACGGAGGGACCCACTAGACAGAACACTGCTAATTCTAAGGAGGAGAAGACAGCTAAGGATTGTAAGGAGGAGAAGACAGCTCCTAATTCTAAGGAGGACGAGGCAGCTGATGATCCTAATTCTAAGGAGAAGGCAGCTGAAAAAAATGAGAATGCTCCTAATTCTAAGGAGGACAAAGCAGTTGATGATCCTAGTTCTCAAAAAATTGAGAATGCTGCTTCTGGTGAGAATGCTGGTTCTGATGCGGATGAAGCTGCAAGAAAGAAGAGCCATAAAAAGGTTGATAATCACAGAAAGATTATTATGCGAACCAGTCCAGGCAGGGTGATTGAAGCAGTTAAGATCCTATCACCAAATGCGCGCATGAAGGTTACAGAACTGGGATTTGAGCAGCTGCTGTATATGTCCTTAGATTCAATTGAACATAGGGATATAGTTGTCTAGCTGCTGAACCATTATGAACAATCCTCTGACAATGTTGTGATTAAGATTGGAGACAAGATTCTAGTCATCACTGAAAATGTGGTGGCACATATTTTCGGTGTTCCAGAAGGATCTGGGGAGAGCCTTGAAATTTTAAAAAATTTCCATTTAATGCGATGCTCATGCCATCCACGGAAATTTTTTAAAATTTCAAGGCTCTCCCCAGATCCTTCTGGAACACCAAAAATATGTATCATCACATTTTTAGTGATGACTAGAATCTTGTCTCCAATCTTAATCACAACATTGTCAGAGGATTGTTCACAATGGTTCAGCAGCCAGACAACTATATCCCTATGTTCAATTGAATCTAAGGACATATACAGCAGCTGCTCAAATCCCAGTTCTATAACCTTCATGCGCGCATTTGGTGATAGGATCTTAACTGCTTCAATCACCCTGCCTGGACTGGTCCGCATAATAATCTTTCTGTGATTATCAACCTTTTTATGGCTCTTCTTTCTTGCAGCTTCATCCGCATCAGAACTAGCATTATCACCAGAAGCAGCATTCTCAATTTTTTGAGAACTAGGATCATCAGCTGCCTTGTCCTCCTTAGAATTAGGAGCATTCTCATTTTTTCAGCTGTCTTCTCCTTAGAATTAGGATCATCAGCTGCCTTGTCCTCCTTAGAATTAGGAGCTGTCTTCTCCTCCTCACAATCCTTAGATGTCTTCTCCTCCTTAGAATTAGCAGTGTTCTGTCTAGTGGGTCCCTCCGCCTCAGAACTAGACGCAACATTTTTTTCAGACCTAGCATCACCAGCACCATCTTTAGCAGAACCAGCATCATCACCATCCTTACGTGCCTTCTCCTTAGAACTAGACACAGCAGAATCCATTTATTCCCTGTTCAATTCAGGATAAATGTCAAAGTAAGGCCTTGTGTTTCTGCCTCTTCCTATTCAGACAGGGGCGAAGCTAGAGCAAACATGAGGGGGGGTGCACTACATTGCTCTAAACTTGCTTGGGGATGCATGATTTATAGCAGTGACGTTAAGAGGAAGGGTTGCTTCGTTAGCTCTGATTAAAAAGAAAAAAACGCACCCTGACCAACATTTAGAAACTAAACAAGGTCGAGAACGACGCGTTGGATCAAGTCAAGGTTCAGTCAGTATCTTAAGCGATCAGAACGATTACAGACATGAAGCTAAATAAAAATTAAAGGAAACTCTAGAACAGGCACAGCACAGGCATATATATCATTTGACTTCATAAGAGATCAACAATCATCAGTTCATCCCAACCACAAGAAGTTCAGATTCAGCCAACATAAGAGCATCTCCAAGAGTTTCTAATATTTTCTTCCTAAAACCGTAGTATTTTCCAACTCCTAAAAAGGAATTAGGAGGAATAAATAAGATGATCTCCAACAGTTTCTCAAAAAATAACTCCTAAAATATTGGTTAGTGGTATTTCTGTAATTACTATCTTCTTCCTCCTCAAGAAGAACCGGTTTCATAAGTACGAACTACGAAGATGCATCTGCTGCTGCACATCGTCGCTTCCGTCACCGCCTCACCGGCTTCACCACGCTCTCTCTCCCCTGGGCGGTGGCGCAACTCGGTCGATGTGGGGCACATTCCCGCTCGTCGTCGGAATAGCATTGGAGCACCATCATCGTGAGCTACACCATCTGGCCCGCGTCGGCAGCTAGCTAGGTAGTACTGGAAAACAGGTCACACCCAACCTCGCCACCATTGTCGTGGGAACTGTCACCGTCTGGATCGGAGGAGGTCCGGGGACAGCGGCGGATCTAGCGGTGGGGCGGGTGGGGCTCGAGCCCCCCCTACCGCTGTGGAATCCATGGAGCCCCCCTCAGCCCCCCCTTACAAAAATCTGCCATGGATGCAAGGGAATGAGAGGTTGGAGGCGTCTGTGGAGACTGGAGGTTGAAGACGACTCGCAACTTGGGCCAGTTGGGCTTTATCTTAGGCTGAAAAACAGCCCAGGCGGTAAGACCTTTCCTTTCTCCACCACCAGGTAGGCAGGCCGGCCCAACTAAAAGCACCCGCACGCACCACAGGTAGGCTGCATGCTCATTTTAATTAGCTGATTGCTTAATGTCTTTGCTACAGTGAGCCCCCCCTAAATGTAAATGCTGGCTTCGCCACTGTCCGGGGAAGGTGGACAAGGCGCACGGGATGAACCGGATGGATACGCGCGACGTTGGGTGCGCGCATCTTTACGCGCAAACAGGTGTGTTTTGCGAAGTCCCAAAATATTAGGAGGCAGTATAAGGAACGGTTGGAGATGTGTTTTTTCAATTTTGCTAAAAAATAAAGGATTAGGAAAGTGTTTTGGGAACTCTTGGAGATGCTCTAACGCACAATTTTGCAAAAAAAAGACCTAGCTTCGGGGGAGAGGAGCGTCCACGGCGGAGAGGAGCGTCGGCGGAGAGCAGCGGAAAAGAGGAGTTGCAGAGGGAGAGGAGCGGCTTGCTCCAGCAGGCGAGGGAGACGGCGAAACGGCAGGCGAAGTCGGTGGTGCGCCTCTCGGCTCCTCGCGACGGCGCTGCAGGAGAAGAAGCTGGCGGTTGGATGATCTAGACCTCAGGAGGTTGGCGCAAAGGAGCGAGAAGGTGAAGGGGATGCTGGAGTCATGCTCACCGGTGGTGGGGATGGACGGAGGCGGCCAGATTCGGTGGTGAAAGTAGGCGGCGCTCCGTGATGGCGCACGGCGATCGGCGATTGGTGCGGTTCGGTCCTCCACAGGGCGACGACGAGGACCGGCCAAACGAGCGCGGCGCGGCTTGGCGTCGCGGTGCTTCTTGTGGTGCCGGTGTGCTCCGGTGGTGCCCTGACGCCGCGAATCGAAGAGCAGAAGGCCGACAGGGGTGCTCTGCTCCACTCCGGCGAGCTCGGATGGCGGCAGCGCTTGCGCAGGCGAGACGGAGCGGAGCACAAGAGGCGCAGGGCTCGACCTCAAGCTTTATAGGGGGCCAAGCCAAGGGAAGAGGAGGAGGCTCTGGTGGGAGGGAGAAGACGTGCAACGACCAGCCATTGAAGGCCATTAAAGCCGTGGTGACGGCGGCCGTTTCTGGTAGGGGAATTGGAAACGAGGGGGTGGCGGCGTGCGTGCGGGGAGGCTACCGGCCACTACAGGGAGGAGAAGCGGCGCGGGACGCGCGGCGGCGCACGCGCACGGTTGCGAGGCGCGGCTCGGCCTGGTGCGAGAGGAGGCCGGCGGAAGTTGGGTCTCTTGCGGAACTGCATGAGGATCTCCATGACGTACGTCGGAGTTGCTCGACGACATGCCCACCGAAAGCTCGACTACCATCTGTATCTGTAGGAGAACTGGAGTCCCAACCCAAGTCCATCTGCTTCAATTCGTGCCACAAATATAAAGGAAACAGCTGATATTATTAGATCAATCGCTCCTGGGAAAAATCGCCGACGGGGAAGGCAGATTCAGTTCGTGGTGGCCATGGCCGCGCTCCTTCGATCTCTAGCGACCAAGATGGCACGCGCGCCGCCGCCGACTCGCCGTCTTTCCGCGCCGCGTGGACTCCACTCAGGGGCTGGGCGCTCCTCCTCTATCCCTAACAGTCTAGTATATATGTCTTTTCAGACAAGAAAGCGTGAACAAAATAAACTAGGTTCCTGTCTGAATGTAGAATAAAAATGAACGGAGGTAGTAACATTTATTCTCTCCAGTCACAAATAATACTTGCTAGTCAAATTTTCACTATTGTCAAGTATTAAACTATTTGTTTTGTACACGTAAAAATCATTTGGGTATACTTGTTTCTGAAAACTACTTTCATAGTATCATAAATTTGTTGGATTCAATAAATATATTCTAATAGAGAATAATAGTTAGACACATTAGAGGCTGTGCTATTGTCCAAACCGTCAAGTGTTTATAGTTGCAATTCTTATATTCATAAATTATCTTGTTTGATATTTTCCTTGTCATTTTCAGGAGGTTTTGACGGAATTTTTTACTACCTGGAACCGGTTCGACCTCTTACTGCACTTTCCTTTTTTTTGCGGTGTTGGTGGCTCACTAACACGTGCCCTGTCCCACATGTCATTTAGAAGTCAGAAATTGTCACTTTCCACTTTGAGGGTCATATCTTTATTGCTCTAATTTCGGGAACTTTAAAGGTTTGTATGATAACTAATATAATATTGTCACTTGCATTTTGGATTTTCAGCGTAAAGGTTAAATTCGCACAAATTCCAAAGGTTGATTTAGTAGCGGTGCATCGCGACATTGCTTCCGGTGTGGTGCTCGTTGGCACGCTTTACCATTGTTGGATTATGCCGAATGTGAAGGAGACACTTTCTAGAGAGATGCCAAAGATGAAAGATGAAATAATTCAAGCCATAAAGGAAGACTTCGAGATCAAGAGTATACACATTGAAGGTGAAAGGCCTAAAGCTGAAGGCCAAAGCATACAAACATCAGGTACTATTTTATAATATGGCCTCTTTCTTTCTTTTTTCTTAAGCTGTGCACATATGAACATTCAAATTAAATTTTTGAATGTTTGACAAATTGTTAGCCTGGCTATGCAACTTTTTGATATAAAAATGGTACTGTTTGATGTGTTTTGTTTTTGTTTTGTTTTGTTTTTTGCAATAGTACATGTTGAATAATTGAGGAGGGGATTGAGAGAAACTACCAATGAACAGAAACAAATGCAAAATATCTTACTATAAATCTTCCCATTTTAAAAGGCATATAGGGACTGCATCGGTTTAGTTTGGTTACAAAAACACACAGTTTCCTTTTAGCTATTGTGCATTAACAATACGTATGTTGTGTTGCACTTAACAGCGCAATTGCTAACGTCTATAAACATGTTGGACATCAAGCTTCGGCATAGAGCACTTTACGAAGGCTGCAAACTTGTGTGGGGAGGGGGGGGGGGTCTGAGGCTTCAATTGTGCACTTCTTCCCTTTTGCTTGGAAAAAAAATCATCTTCTTGTTCAGGACTCATTATATTGTAATATGTAGCTCTGTGACAGCTGATAATGATCTGAGGTGAAGGTTGGAATGTTATGATGTTATTTTTTTGTGTATTGGTGCCTGCCCGCTGGAAATCCCATTCCTCCATAAGTGATTATCTTTTATGCTTTTACATAGCAAGTTGTTAGTTATCTGCTGGCGTGAACTCAAGAAATTTGTACTCGATGATGATAGCAATTTCTTTGGACGAACTTGTGTTGGCAATATTCTTAGTATTTTCTAAAATGGTCGATTTCTTGTACCATTCTTCGAAGGATATAGCTATAACTCCATTTATCATTCCCTAATAAATAATTCTTCCTTGCTTCTAACTAATTCCTTGATGCTTCAGGGGTAGAGTGATTTCTGTAGTACTGAATGCTGAGAAAAAGGAATGAGGACCGACCATGCTCAAATTAACCATCCATCTTAAATTAATTTGTGTTCAGAGGAAGAGTTCTTGTACTCGGTAATGAAGTTTTTTAATCAACTGTGTCTGGACAATTTGATCTTCTGAAATGAAACTGGCACTTTTGTTTTTGATCTGATGTTTTTTCTTTAGTCGACACCAACTGAAACACTTCAGTTATCTGATAACAAATGAGAGCTATGCCTATCATGCTTACATCTTGACTGACATGTATGACTGCAGATTTTACTGAAAGTTGTTAACACTATGCTAGTAGTCTCCTATTTTTTCCCTCCAACTAAATCAAAGTAATTATTGTCCAATATCAGTTTTGATGTCATGGTCTTGGGAATCCTTGGATTTCCGACCCAATGCCCAAGGGGACAATCTTCATTCTTGAGTGCAGACATGAATCATATTGGTAACTTCATTAACACTAGGCGACAACGCTTTAGCAAGATGGCAAGCACTTCAGGGCATGCTTCCAATCGCCTCTGATGAATATCCCCTATCTCAGTAGTGTGCATAATGCTCCAAGTTAGTGCTCTGAACTCGGAACGAGTATTGCTGTATATGTGCATTCCATGTACTGCTACCTTTCACGCCAACTTTCTGTTGGGCTTCTACTAGGGGGCAAATAGGAGTTCTTCCACGCCAACTTTCATGTTGGGACCTGATGCAAACTTGATCAGTTTGTTGTCGGGAACTGCAATCTCAACAATGAACACACTGCAAACGGGACGATGGTCTGAAAATTTCGACTCCCCACGGATGTAGGACAGCTGCACTATCCCTTCACCATGCCAAAGAATCCGGTCACACCTGCAATTTTTTGTTCGAACAAGCATTGAGCATTAAGTCGTTCTAAAAAGTTCAGAAACACATACTCTCTTCTTTTTTTTTAGGAACCAAAAACACATATTTTGAACTGAACAAGCTGGAAACATTGATTTTCTAAAAATCAATTGGCACTGCATTTGGATACAGTCTATGTATTGTCAGAAGACTTACCATGCTGGTGTTCTTCTCTTCTTCTTCGACACGGCATCCTCGCCTGCATAGCTATCAGAATTCCACGAGTACTTGTATGTTGGAGCAAAGAAGATCTTGCCCTCGTTCCACCCTCTGAAAACTCCACCCTCCCTTTCAGTCTTGAGCTGTTCAGTTCAGAAAGCCAGATGAACACTTGCAGAACTCTGACAGAGTATGGTGCCCTACACTATCATGAGTTTGGTCAGTTACCTGATCCTTCTCGAAGAGAGTGCCCCAGTCATTGGCCTCGACGAGCTTCTTGGCCTCCGAGTAGCCTAGAGCGATCCGGTAATTCAGATCACCGAGCCAGATCACACGGCTGCAACAATTGTGTCACTAGTCAGTTCACATTTCTGAATTCTGGCATCAAGTGTACGCACAGTCATCGAGTAGTGTGTGAGAAAATTACTCATGGTCGAGAATTCTCTCGGGAATCCTGCGGCCTGATCTCTTGCAGAGCCTGCGGAACTGCGTGTTCTTGAGTATCTCGACGACATCAGAGTTCCTCCTGAGCTCGTCTCCTTCTTTCTCCCCCGATGCCAGGTGGCTGCACACGAAGCACAAGCTCGTCTGGTGCAGTGACATGCTCACAGAGATGCAACCCTGAAACCAAACACATGATGGCATTTGAATGCTTGATCTTGGCAACGGCATGGCATTTCAGACTGTTGAGAGCTGACCTTGTTGCCGAGGTAGCCCATGATGCCGCGGCCGACGCAGGAGAACCGGACATGGCCGACGTGCGGCACCAGCCCCCGCCTCACCCACACCGTCGCGAACAGCCCCACCATCTGCTTACAGGCAACCAGGCAGTACCTCTCCCGCCGGCTCGCCACCGCCAGCGCCGCCGGGCTCTTCACGTCGGCCACCGCGAAGCTGCTGGTTCTGACCTCGTCGTCCTCCTCGTCCGACGTCGTCGTGTCGCTCGCGACGGCGTCAGCGTTCTTGTCGCAACCCATCAGGCACGGCGCCCTGTAAGACCTCCGACGACTTCGAGGCCGCTCCGCCGGGCAGGTGCACGTCTTGAGCCGGCGGCCGCGGGTGATGGCGGCGCGGCGGATCTCTCTGTTTGAGGACTTGTGGAACCGCGACGGGTCGAGCGGGCTGGAGCTGGGCGTTTGGAGAGCGGAGACGGGGGATGCAGAGGCCGTCGTGTCTACGGATCGGCTGAACGAGAAGGTCGCTGAAGCTTCAGAAATGGCGGATGCGTAAGCGTCAGAGGGTGGTGAAGGCCGATTCAGCGCCTGGTTGATGAGGGCGAGCCATCTCGACGCCGGCTCGTTGTCCTCGATCACCAGGACGTTGCCGGCGTTGAGGGGGACGACTTCTTGGAACCTGCATTGTAATTGTGGAGGGAAAAATCATATCGAGCTGCTATTTCAACTTCAGATTCAAAGTAACTTTTTTCCAGGATGAAATTAGTTTAATAAGTAGATAGCCGACACCGTCAGTTGCTAGGTAACTGTCAGCTGGATAAGATTTTTGTTTGCATGATAGGAGGCTCAAAAGCAGAACATCAAATGTGCTGAAAACTCTCGTGGTGCAGGAGATATGAAAATGACAGCAATTTAAGCTCAAAACGAAACGTGCCAGAGGGTGTGATGTTTCAAGATATACATTGAGTAGAAGACACGGAAATCTCCATCTGATAAGACATTAGAAATAATGCAAATTTGTGATGTTTAGATTTATGCATACCCTAACACATAAATGTCTGAGTAGTCATCAGAAGGCAGGAAATCGTTCAGATTGAGACCCCTGTCCGGGGTCTTTCCTGCTACGTTCCATGTGGCTGCAAACACCCTATGAGAATCAGAGCAAGAACAGAGTAAATATCTAAACTTGAGCTAATGAAAATATGCTATTTGTGAAATGTAAGGCAATAAACATTTCAGTACCTGAAAGCTTCTATATGGGTACTACTGGCTGTTGTAGGAGAACTGAAGCCGCTGAATTTTAGACTTCTACTTTCTATTTTAGAAAGATGAAGTTAGAAGACTGGAAGGAAAACTATGCTTCGAATTCAAGGTCAAAAGAATTATGATAATACATAGAAGAAAAACTAATGAATGACCGAAGACTAGTGGATGAAATAGTAGATACCGGAAAGACTTTTGAAGAAGGATGAGGATGATGCTGATGGGGAAGCCACTGACGGCCTCTCTGGGGACTCTATCAAATCAACTGAAAAAAATACACATGGCGTTTTACTTTGATTAAATCAAATAGAATTATTTTATAACAGGAGAAATCTAGTGTGCTTCCACTTTCCAACTTGAAGTTAGCAATCATGGACATGTGCTAAGCTAATATGCATCAAACTTCAATTTTCCAAGACCCACAAAGAAATGGATTCTCTTATCATCATGTAGAAATAAAGTGGCTGCTTTGCCGTTAAAAAGGATGGTATGAACTCGAGAACCAACCTGTGGAGTTTTTGGAGTACTCAGTACTATGCCTTGACAAGGCATTCGCATCCTTTGCTCCTATAACTTTTTGAGAGAGAAACTGAAAAGAAGAGGGTAGATAAACTACTTGTATATTTTATCTCAGATGATGAAACTTAGATAAATGGAGAGAGAACATGTTACCTTCTTCTTTCTGTTGAGTTTCTGCTCCATTTCTGCACACAGTTTGTACCTCCAGCATCAAATGAACAGCTAATGGAATAGAGCAACCATTAAGCAATGAACAGAGGTAATAGAACGCCTGCAGAAGGATTTTTTGAGAGAAAGTTAGGTTGGTAGAACCGTAGAAGTTTGCACGAAACTATGTAGAAAAGTCTAGTGACCAAAAAAGGAAATGAAAGGTAGCCACAGGGTTTGAAGACTTGTTCTTTAGGACAAAAACTGATGCCAAAAGAATTTCAAAGCCAAAACATGAAAGTGAAAAGGCACCAACAGCTTATTAAGAAACTTTATTTGAATAGTAGTATGAACATAACTGGACACAAGAATCTGATCACATCACCAAACAGAACACTATAACTTTCTGTAGAAGACCTCTCAAAATAAATGTACAAACTGAAACATCCAACCGAACAGGCAACAGGGATTCAGAACAGAAAAACATCTATACAAAATGAAAATATTTTGTCACGAAGTATGGCATAAAAATGCTTGAAGATTTATAGAGAGCACAAAACAGGGGTTTTCACTTGCTGATTTCAAGGATGAACAAATTATAAAAAAAAATTTACCGAGAATGTTGTATAGACAATGATGAAGGAAAAAATCTACTTATCTACATGATGGACATTTGACCAGAGTTAGAGCGATGATCCAATCCAATGGAACAGTAGTAGTTGACCAAACAGATTAAAAAGAGCTATGTGAAGTTCCAAATGGGGGGAATAGAACTGCTGCTGCCATGGACATGCCAATAAGATAAATGCAATTTGAGAAACACTATTTAATAAGATGCTGGAGAAAACGAAACAAACCACAGGAAAACTCATCAAAACAATGGAATGAAATCGCATTTGTTCGCACAAGAACAGGCATATTCGACTGACCTATATCCTAATTCTTCAATAGATCAAAATGGCCATTGCAGGGGATATGGAGATATTGCAAACCCGTTGGAAGCGTAAATTGAACAGACAGTGGAGAAGAAAGACGCTTTTCAGGAAATGGGGAGTTTGACAAGCTGTCTTCCCGTAATAAAGGAAAAGTTGGCAGGAACTGAATAAACTAACCAACATATAAACCAAGGCTGTCGACAACCGCATAGTGATGTTTTAAGAATTCAAAGGAAGCATCCAAATAAGGATAGTGGTTGCTCTAGGAAGCAACGGAAGCTAGAAAATAGCTGAAAGTTTTGAAAGAGAAGGGTAGAATAGTGAGTACCGACTACCGAGTACAGGAAACCTCCAAAACCGTATCAGAAACAGACAGCGGGAAGAAACCAAAGCTAAAGAAATGACTAGTAATCAGACTTCTAATGACCATTTGCACACTAAAACCAAGAAGGTAGCCGTTCTGGCTTCGGAAGCATCGGAAACAAGATGTTTCATGTTTGTGCTCCAAGAGAAAATGACAAAAACGGATGGTCCAAATTAATTTCATTGGGAACTTAAGAGCATGCAAGCAGCTAACAAATTAAACCTCAGAAGATGCGGTGAAAAGCATGCATGGCAATCTTATGCGCAAAAGATACATTAATGAGTAAAGATTTTTCTTTTAAGAAACAAAAAAAAAAGATTTCCAATACTGGTATCATCGATCATCCACTGATGATTGAAGAGAAAAACTCTGTTACTGCGTTGGAAGGATGAAAACTGGAAAATCAAAGCTAAGAAGAAGAAGGGTGATTAGCAGATTGAGAGAGAAGGGAAGATCTAGGAATGGACACAAGAGAAGAATAAAGACTCAAACAAAAGTAATCTGGTGACGATGTTCATACCACCGCAACCGCAACGACGAAGCCGGTGCTGATCAGCTAGATTTGGACTCAATTTCATGGACCTCCAGCCACTTGAATGGTTGCCGCCATGGCCATGGCGACGGACGGGGGGAGAGGCGCGCTTGCCAAATGGAGAGGATGCGCTCCTGAATGCGAAGTGGAGGAAACGGTCGTCTGAAAGGGAAACAAGTGGTTTAAAAAGAGAGAAAGAAATGGAAACCGGCGGCAGTGCGTGTGCGTGGGAAGAAGCAAGAGGCGGCGATGATGGCGATGTCGTCGTCGTGGATCGTGCCTGCTTTGCCAGCCGAGCCGGGGACGGGGAGGTTGACGATGACCAGCTGGAGCTGGAGATGGTGGTTGGTGCCTCCGATCCATCGGTCAAATAACCCAAACCGGGCTCGCTCCTTGTCTCCTGCAGCATGCGGCGTCTGCATTGCATGCAACGGCAGGGCAGGTAGTGGCTGCTTCGTGCACGCACGCCAATACGCCATCGCCATGCATGTTCGTCTCGATCATTGGATCCTTGCAAATCCTTAAAAAAAAAGATTGAATTGGATTGAAATGAATTGAATTGAGTCTCCAAGAAAGGTGATAGCATATTGGTGATGAACTTGGACCACCGTACCTCCTGCTTCTTGGTCTCTCTCAGGTCCAAGATGGATTAGCGAGATGGCGGATAGGGCTTTCTCATCCGGCAACGTCCATGCAAATCCTAATCATTTTTTCTAAACATGATCAAGAATTGTCGTGTTTCACTTCTCGATGGGCTTGCTTAATTTTTTTTGTTACCGCTCGTAATTAACCAAGTCGAAATTTTTTTACTCTCATTCGATGTTGCCGCTCCATCAAACAACCGATAACAAGTAAAAAAAATTGAGGGAAGATAACAAGTAAAAGATGGTATGCATAGGGGATTAGGGGTAGTATTTGTGTGAGCTGCAGCTAGCTTTAAGTTGAACTGCTTTGCACAGGCCCAACGAGAGCCCATACTGCTGCTCTACTGTTATTTGGGCCTCGCTCGACGACTCAACTCCTGGTCCTGGGCTCATTTGCTAGAGCACCAAAACTTATATTTTATTCAAAAATAGTGCTGATTTCATATATTTTCTGATTTAATTTAAGGTACTTACTTGTGATTTTTTCAGCTTAAATAAACCTTTTTTTTATTTTCAGAGAATAGAAAACCACCATTTTAACCAGCTAGATAGAGAACCAAATTTGTCCAGATTAAATTTGGTGTTCGTTTTGCAGTTTGACTAGGACTGAAAATGGACTATCATGTTAAATAGTTGGAGGGTGTAAATAATTAAACTATTCTCTGTAGAAATTTATTTCCAAAGACATCTTGCCTTACTGTTGCCAACCTTTGATGCGTCCAAACACATAAGGGGTTGTAGCTTCGGACGTCAAAAAATTAAAGGTGAATGGGGAGGTACCGGTGTACAAAACGTAGAACGTCCACCGTACCGTTAGTACGATCGTGTTATCATGATATGCAGAGAAGAAAGATCGTCTGAGACCCACAACAATGGACCAATATAATGGTTTTATTAGTAGAGAGACCTGTTGTTGACGACCTGCAGCAGGGACCATATGCATGCATCTATCTCCATCGTCATCGTCCACGCAATCCCCATTTCACCGCCGCTAACTCAGCAGCAGGACTCCACATGCATGAATGACCTGGCCACGACCCATCTGATCGATTAAAGAAAATATACTGTTGATCGTTGTGCAATGTATATATCCTCTCCTGTCGGCTGTCGCAGCAGTATTCATACTTCGTTTATCTATTAATTGTGCTAGCCAGTGTAAATAAAACATCATTAAGCTAACCACAAGGGAGTTATATATACTATTTTGAAACTCTACTACTCTTCAAGACAAATCTAGTCATAGCATTTTTAAAACTTTCAGTTTAAACTGAATAATGTTTCGAAGAGATGTTAGTTGACCGTCAGAGTTTAAACGTGTTGGCTTCAAGATATACATGCATGATTCGGCAATTGATCTGCCAAGCGTGTCTACACTTGTAAGGTGGGTGATACTACCATATATAATATAATGTACTATTATATATCAAAAAATAAAAATTGTGTAAATTTGTGCGCTTGCACCATAAATAGACTTCTTAATTTGGTCCAAATTGCATATGTATGGTGTTTTGGACCTTAACGTGGCAACATTTTAGCTAGCAATTTCAAAAAAAAAAAGCGTGGCATGCATCAATAACAAAAGGAAAAAGTCTACAGCACCCCCTCAACTATGGGGTGTAGACTACATAACCTCCCAACATATGAAATGGTCTATGTCACCCCCTGAACTTTTCAAAACCGGTCAAATTACTCCCTAAAGTATTTTTGAAAAATCATAGAAAATCATAGAAAATTCATAAAATAGAAAATTCAATTGTGTTGGACTCCATATGAGTAGATCTACACATTGAACATATAATATGGTATGCTTTAGTTTATTTTTTTGTTGTAGCTTTAGATGTATGATTTTCTTCATAACTGTACAAAATATACTAAAGCATATCATATTATATGTTCATTATGTAGATCTACTCATTTGGAGTCCAACACATTTAGATTTTTCATTTATGAATTTTCTGTGATTTACTATGATTTTTCAAAATTACTTTAGGGGGCAATTTCACCGGTTTTGAAAAATTCAGGAGGTGAAAATTCATAGGTTGGGGGTTAGAGCAACTCCAGCAGAGCCCCTACTTGAGCCCCTACTCAAAAAGTAGGAGCTCAGAGCCAAAAAACGTACTCCAGCAGAGCCCCAATCCCAGCCCCTATCACTGTTCACCCCCTACTTTTCCCCCTCCGGCCCCTTCTCCTGCGGGTGGAGAAGGGAGCCCCTACTCCACGGTTGGAGCCGTTCCTCCCTCCCGCCTCCGCACGGATCCGTCCCCTTCATGGGCACTCCTCCCGGCGCCGCCGCACGGGCCCCTCCTCCCCGCGCCACCGCACGGATCCGTCCCCCGCACGTCGTCGTCGTGCCCCGCCGGAGCTCCCCCGTGTCAACGCCGCTGCGACCAACACGAGCTCCCCCGCGCCGCGCTCGGCCGGAGCTCGCCCGCGCTGCGCCCCACAGGAGCTCGCCCGTGCCGTGGACGGGAGGGGCTACTCCGAGTGGCGCCGCTGCTGCCTGGGGACGGATCTGCCGCGCAGCCCGTCGCCGGCCCGAGCTCCGCCCGTCGTTGGCCTCGAGCTCCGCCCGTCGCAACACCAGCCGCGCAACCCCCTCCCTGCACCACCGCGTCGCCGCACAAGCCGGCCGCGCGGGCCGCTCCGTCACCAGCCGGCCGCGCAGCCCCCTCCCTGCGCCACCGCGGCACCACGCCGACCAGCCGGAGCCAGGGGCGGAGAGAAGGGGAGATGAGAGAGAGAGAGAGAGAGAGAGAGAGAGAGAGAGAGAGAGGAAGCGACGGGACGAGGCAGAGAAGCAGCGCGAGGTGAAAGAAGAGGTGGGGAAAAATTGACCCACTGACAAATAGGACCCGCATGTCAGATAAGAGTAGGGGCTATAGAGAAGGGGTTATTGCTGGAGTTGGGAGCAAAATCAACAGCCCCAGAAAGTAAGGAGAGCCCCTACTCAGAGAAATAGGGGCTCGATTTAGAGGCTATTGTTGGAGATGCTCTTATGTAGTCCACCCCTCATAGTTGAGGGGTGATGTAGACTTTTTTCAATAACAAAACAACACTTTTATTCAATCTTAGGAACTAAAAAATATGTATTATATTTAATACGATTAAGTTTCTTATTAGATCACATACAAGTATGTAGCTAAGCGTGTATGGAAACAAACAGATTACCATCCACTTATAAAATATTTTTTCTGTAGCGGTACGGTGAAAGAAAAGATGCATGGTTGAGAGTAACACATTCTCACTCTGCACAAAGAGTGGGCATACGAAGGGCTAGGAGAGATGACTATTGATAACGAACCGTCAGTAGTAGACTTCATCAATTTCGAGAATTTGCCAACTCATTCTCGTATAGCTTTTTATAAAGGTAGGATTGCGTGTATGTATTCGTAGAAGTGAGTACTATTAAGTGTATGTGAGCGTGTCCAGCGTTTGTACTGTGTAATTCGGAAAAAGATGAAAAAAATGAGGTCAGTAACATTGCTTGGTGCATTGGCATGTAGGCTCAAGTGATGCATGCGCGCATATATCACCTAGGAGGGTTGCTACCGAATAAAATAGAAGAAGAAGAAAGAAAGAAAAAGGATAGTAGAACTGAGAAGAAGCTACCTTTGGCTCCTGTAATTTTCCCGTCTGGAATCTCCTTCTTTTTAATATATTTGGCAGCTCTCCTGCCGGTTCGTTTAAAAAAAAAGAACTGAGAAGAAACGTTGCAGCCCAAGTGTTTGAAAAACAGTGGCAGGAACACGTGAGTTTATGAATAGGATTAAAGCGAGAGGAGGTTGCCCATCAGTGGCAGGAACACGTGACGTGGAACCTCAAACTACCACAAGCACAACAAGATGCTAGTAACAGGAGGGGCCAGGTCATATATACATGCATGCATGCAGAGTACTTAATCCTAGTGATGTGGAAATAATTTGATTGATAGGTTAGTTGTTTTCTATATATTTTTTTATTGAAGAGGGTGTGGCTGGAGTGTAGGCACACTGCATGTGGGCCTAGTCACAAGTTGCCTTTATGAGCATGGAGCCATGGACCCACCTGCATATAGGCACTTGAAAAAAATCTTATACAGTGAAAAGAAAAAAAAATTGGGCTTAATCTTGTTGTGCAACGGTGAAACAAAATCACTATTACTATACTAGGTAAAAAAAATTGTCCAGATACTTTGTTCTTTTTACAAAAAAAAAGAAAAAGAGAAAAAAGCAAGGCCTTCTGTTGAAACCTCAAGAGCTATATAGTATCATCCAACTTCTGAGTCCTGGAAATCTCTGTCAATTGTTCCTACACGGCAGAACAAAATGCCCCGAGTACATGCAAAATTGTAGCTTTAAATTTCCCACAGTAGCAAACAGTTCCTCTAGGTAATCCTTGCTTAATTAAATTGGATGGAAGTGGGCCTGGGTCAACTTCTCTGATTCATGTGATGTAGTCCTTGACAGAAAGGGAAAGCATGCATATGCATGCAGAGTGAAAAGAGATGAGCAGGTAGTTGCTGGCTAGCACTAGCAGGTTAGTTAGATGATAGCTAGTGAAAAGGAGCTCACTCACATTCATTTCCTGTCCTATATAACCGACCGACGCATGGGACGACAACAGTAGGGTGCTATACTGCACAACTACTGCAGGCCCGCCGGAGAGGAGGAAGACGATATGGGGAGGCCGCCGTGCTGCAACAAGGTTGGGATCAAGAAGGGGCCATGGACGCCGGAGGAGGACATCATCCTGGTCTCCTACATCCAGGAGCACGGCCCCGGCAACTGGCGCTCCGTGCCCATCAACACCGGCCTCATGCGCTGCAGCAAGAGCTGCCGCCTCCGCTGGACCAACTACCTCCGCCCCGGCATCCGCCGAGGCAACTTCACCCCGCACGAGGAGGGCATCATCGTCCACCTCCAGTCCTTGCTAGGCAACAGGTAGTGGCATCATCTTCTCCCGCTGCATCATTTTGCTCGATGATCATCCATGGCGGCGTGCATCGTGAATTCGTGATTGACCTGCAGCCCCTACACATGATCAATATATGCAGATGGGCGGCCATAGCTTCTTATCTCCCGCAGCGGACCGACAATGACATCAAGAACTACTGGAACACTCACCTCAAGAAGAAGCTCCAGAAGCACCAAGCCATCGGCGCAATCTTCGCGCCACCTCCCCCCTCCTTTGAATCTTCTTCCGTCATACCTACCACCGCCGACGGCGCCAGCCATCATGTCGACCTCCACCATCATGGCATAATCGGCAACAGCAGCTACGCGCGCCCACCAGCAGCCGAGGTCACCCAGCTCATCGCCGCCCGGCGCTCACCGTTCGCCGCCACCGACGGTGACAGCTCCTCCTCGTCGTACGCCTCCAGCATGGACAACATATCCAAGCTGCTCAACGGCTTCATGAGGAGCTCCCCGCAGCCGCAGAACGACGACACCGCCGCCGACATCAAGCCCTTGGCCACCGATGTTGTCAACCCTTTGCTGTCGTTCAACCACATGTCCGGTGGCGGCAGTACTACGCTGCCAGCATTCAACGACATGCTGCCGTCGCCGCCGCCTCCGTCGCAGCATCCGGCGTTGACGATGGGAAACCGCGGTTACGGCGACGAGGCCAAGCAGCAACAGCACCAGCACCAGCAGGGGCCGCTGTCTCCGATCGAGAAGTGGCTGTTCGAAGAGGCCGCCGAGCAGGTCGTCGACCTCATGGATCTGTCCGACGCATGCTGCTCAGTTCCAATGATGTTCTAGAAGATCAAACAATTAAAGAAGACACATACACGTCAGTTAGATAGGTTAATTTATTGGTTCAGATTACTTACAGTATGTAGGATAATTAAATTAAGATATATATATATATATACTGTATGTTGCATATATTGTATCCATCCATGAGAAAAGAACAATACATACCTATATACATAGCAGTCTTGTGGACCGAGCCTAGCTCGGTTGGTGTGGACTCGAGGAGGCGAGTGCACCCACCCGGGCTCGAACCCGGGTGCCGCACCGCGCTTGGCCTCGAAGAGGCCGGGGAGTAGCGCCCCTTTCTCTAAAAAAAAATATACATAGCAGTCAAACTCCGTGTGAGGCACGATCATATCTAGTTAGTGACACGTTACTTGTGGTAGATTTGACACTGCCAAATCAAAAGTCAGAAGGATTAGAGACAGCAACAGGAATAAGCAAGGATGACCAAGTGGCATGCAAGCATGTCACCATGATGTAATCAACTACACGGTTCATATTAATTTGTATATATATCTTTTTTATACATATTCAGTTGCACTTAGATCAGTTTGTTGAACTATTGGTTTTTATTTGTCCATTAACAGAGAATTCTAATTTTCCATTTGTTTTTTAAAAACGTGTGAATAGACTTAATTCTCTGTATGGACTGAAATTTTACCTGTCTAGCAAGCAAGCCAAGCATGGACGTTTGCATTGGTCAGTCCTGAAATATGAATTGCAGAATGGAAGTGCTAAAAAAAGCTATGAATGATGGTCTCTGGTACACGTCCCTTTTATGTCATTTGCAGAAAACGTAAACCTCTCTGGTACACGTCCCTTTTATGTCATTTGCAGAATGGACGTTTGCATTGGACGTGCAGGCGTTTACATCTGAAGAGAGGAGTATACTCAATAAAAATAATAAGAAAATGAATCTTCAGAGAGGTGGTCCCTGATGTAATTGCAAGTCTCCATCAGCAAGCAGATGGTCCGTGATCACATTCAGTGCAGAAAGAAAACCCAACTCCCATTTTTATTTTATTTTCTTTCCTATCCCCTCCCATTCATTTAGCATAAATCATTACTTTCCTTTACAAATGCTTTAATGCTTCCATGGAAAATTAAACAAGTGTTAAAAGTTTATGCAATAGCTTTCAGTGGAAAATAGCATGTATTCCCTCCATGGTGCAAAATATTGGCATACTTGGTGCCTAGCAATGCAGGATCACCAACATAAGTGGCAATGTGTTGCTAGTTAGTCACATGTCAAATTAAATCCAAAGGTAGAACACTAGAACAGAGAAAGCTGACATCAGTATACAGGGGGATGTTAGTATTCGATGACATGTTCAGACGTGTCCTTCTCTGGTACACGTCCCTTTTATGTCATTTGCAGAAAACGTAAACCTCTGCATCTATTTCTCTAGAAATTGGTGTGCAGTATTTTACAAAGGAGAAAGAGATCTAAGCAGCCTACAATCCACAACTGGCACCAGAACTGCTGCCCAAAAAAAACATAGACAAGCTACTGACGTAAAAACGACAACTGCCTGAAACCTACACAGCTGGTGTTATATACTGAGCCTAACATGATAAATACGGAAATACTGCAAAAGGCAGTGTGCAAACTTCAGATTTCTTTTTGTTTTCAGTGTAGAACATGAAATTTTCAAATGGTATATTGATCTTTAGATGAGAGCAAAACCTCAGAGCAAGTGTAAGCTGATGATGTCTCAAGCTTTGATTGTTCTGCCTGTACAACGCCTAGTCTGTCGCCAGAATCCTGATGCTGCACACCTGAATATGTAACGCTTGACCCAGCTTGCTTGGTGCAGATATAGGCATGTCTCGGATCAGGTAGAGCTGGACCAGAGATCATATCAGCATATACTGTGTTTAAGCTTTGTCCTATACCAACCACAACTAGGAATGTTAAGTCCAGTCATAGTCTATAACTGATTTCATTAAGTCTTCAACCAAATGGAAGGAAGGCAACCTTCTGTCCAGGCAAAAATAGGCAATTGAGGGCCATCTGCATCTAGCCAGGAAAAGAACAATCGTAGCACACTCTGCAGTGATCCAAGTGATCCAAACTAAGAAATATGAAACAGCAACAAAGCCGGAATCAAAATTAATCTGCATATGCTGTATGTTTGATTGAAGGCAAGGCCATGGTAATTGCACTTAGCTCATCTGTGCAAAAGCATCCAGTAACTACATATGTATCTGCAGAGCACAATAAGCATCAATTAGAAGCCTGCATCTCAGTCTCAGTATGGCCATCAGTGTATAGGAGGGACCAAGGCAGGACCATATGGCTCACGTGTAATTGAAACACACCAATGGAAGAATGTGCCAGCACAACCAACCCGCAGGTAGGCATTAAGTATGAAAGGTCAATTTATGTTACCTCTGGACGATGCCTTTCAGGAAACTTTTTGCAGCACAGTAATACAGATAAGTTGTCGGTTTCGTTGAAAAGCTGTGTGTGTGTACATACATGCTAAGAGGCAGTTCATGACCCTTTGACTACTGAATATTAGTTCTAAGGAAGTCTGAAGTCTCTTGCGCAAAGATTTTACCTTACAACTCATACTCACCAGCCAAAAAGGAGTCATTATATATATGTGTGGAGGCTTCAACTGTTCTTCTCTTCATGCGGACCTATATCACTTCTACGAGGGTCCTTGTTCTGAGGCCTGCATTGTTCTCATGTCTAGACGCATATGACATCAGTCCATTGGCGGACATAAGCTGGTTGCTATTTTTTCTGCACAAAAAGGCAGATCGACTCAAAGCTGGATCCCATCATTAACACCAGGTGGCCCCTAATAGATGATACCCTCCCTCAGGAGTAAGAAATACAAGCCGTTTGAAAGTGACACATTCTGTAGCATAAAGATAGTGTCATCATCAGTTCTTTAATTGCTCTTTAATAGGTAATGTAGCAAAAGAAAAGGAAAGATCAATGTCACACATGAATATTTAAATGGGTAAGGATTCAGTTAACTCAAAAACACTTTCCAATCCAAATGTATAGAATTGTGACAAGATTTTTTATGTGAGTCTGCAGTTAAGTCTGTAGGCTTTTTGTCACCAGACAAAAAAGATTCTAGCCAGTTAATTAGCTTGATGTAACAATTATTTCAAATACTACATTCTACTTAATGTATCATACAAAGACACTGCACAGTTTCTCTTTTATTCCCTTTTTGTCAATTTTATGCATAAGCCTCATTTACATGTAAACCATGTTGCGTCTCACAGAAGATTGACTTGTTAACAAGAGAAGCAAGTCTCTTTTATAAAGAAAAGAAAAGGAAGATAACATTCAGTCATATTTTAGCCTTTCCTGTATCTGCAAAACTATGTGATCATGGAAGAAGTAGAACAAAAGTGAAAAGCACACAAATAAACATGCCTTCAGGAACCTTAATATATCAATGAATTGGCAATAGCATTCCAGTTCCTGGAAATTATATGTTCATAAAAAAACTACCACCTCATCTGCCAGGGAAATAACCTGTACTGCTATTCAAGAAATCGCAGTGTCCTGCTTCTTTATGGAAGAATGAACTATTTCTGCTCAGACTGCAACGTACGAAGTTTTAGAAGTCAAAGTCCAAATATCTCCATCAGTGCTATTATAATAACCATCCAATAGTATTTTAGATACTCAGCAGGCCTGACTCTACACCTAATTATAGGTGATCTATAAAGAGGGAATATGCAACTTTTAACAACTTAACTCGGATTGCTAAAAAACTAGAACTACTGCAGAAATCTGTGACTAAAAGTGAAATAACTGCTGCATAAAACCAAAAGTATTATTTCTCTTGTACAATAGAACACCTTGCACTTGCGCTATTTGCTCAAAAGGTTGTGAAAAAACACCTTTAGACAAGACATTAACTTGTTCATATCTTGGTTCACATGAAAGTACATCTGTACAGTATAATCATGAGTTCATAACAAAGTCAGTAGCTACCTCCCAACTACTAACCAGACTCCACAAGGAGTCAAGGACCACTTCAGACAGCCAGTTCTTTCGTTGTTAAGTAAGACCACCACAGTCATTGCCTTCAACTAAGACTAACAAATTCTTGGTAGAATTTTTTTTCAGTTTCAGAAGAATAGTTTCTATACAGTATATCTAAGAGGGGCCAAAGTACTAGGAGAACTGTAGATAATATGAAGGTTGATATTATCAGAATTCAGAAAATAAATGAAAGCTTTATCAGCTATGATAGAAATGCCTGTATTTTGAGGCTACTGACCTTTACTGGTGGATATGCCAACAAATATTTCTTTAAGAATTCCAGTACGGAACACTTGTATGAAATAGAATTGTAGATAAGTTCGAGCTTTCTTTATCCGAGCTACACTAGGGAGCTTCATTGGCATAAATTGTTCACCGCATATCTCCACTTGTATAGTTGTCCAATACAGGATCATTCTGTTTGAGAATCAGTATATGTGATTCACTGATGTGTATTTAGGCAACAAAGCAGTACAACTACATTATCATCATAACCGTGCTTATTTTTCACACATCATAAGCATATATATGAGACCATCACATAACTATTTATAAAATGCAGGCTTCCCCACTAGAGAACATTTAATAGGCTTGATATGGTATTCAAGAGGTTATGAAACATGCCACATTGCCTGCTATGCTATCCAGGTATTGTGTCAGGATTCGAGCTCCAATGGAGGAACAAAGAGCTGATGAAGCTACTTGGCACAGCACAACTTAGTGTCATCTGCATATTCAAAATAAAGATCGGCAGGCAGCACAATCTGCAGACTGCAAGTTGGGGAAATAACATGAATTTGTCATAACAGGACCATCAATCGATTATAAATATTGAGATAAGAAAGGATGTGATGGATGATTGCCAACTAACAATAATCACAAGTCACAACAGTAACCAAAGTTGACAAAAAGTGGTTAGTTAAATTTACTTTTGAGATCAAGATAAACTAGAGCAAATATTCATTTGGCTTATTGAATTGTGGGCAATTCAAAATGCTCAATATTCGCAAAGTTTTATCAACAAAAACATTTATGTAAACTGATCATATATTTTTGAATGAGTGAGCTGTTTTAGGTTCTTGATGTTTTAACATCTAATTGTACTCATGTAGAAAGCAAGGTATATAAGGACGTACAAGTGCAGAATGTACTAGCAAATCATGACAATTTGCAGTAGCCTATGTGCCCCCATCAACCAGAATTTGAAAGGATGGCTTATAATTATGCTGGTTGTAAGGAATTAGCATAGGACCACAAGCTGTCTGCAATTCATACAGGGATTAAAATATCATCAGATTGGACAGTCAATTTACAATTTCCATGATTGAGAATGACCAACTTAACTAGAAGAACACTAGTCAATGGGTCGTCAAACCACAATAAAAACCCCAGGGAAGCTCTAGGCAACAAGTTTGATGTGGATTGTGCAGTAGAAAGGAGCCTGTCTGATTGATGTAAACTTAACTGTAGAGATAAAGCTCTCAGTTGAAGACATGGTCCGAAATTCTTCACTTGTTGTAATCATCAAATTGATGCTATCTGGTAGAAACGACACATAACACTATTTTTAACAAGAAATCAACCAAAAGAGGACAGGATCACAGGCCAGAGTAACAGAACACAATATATAGGTGGATGTCAAGTCATCATCAAAGATTCAATTGTTCATGGAGCCAATGTTTATGCGTCAACATCTAGTTAAACAGTTATACAGCAACCGTCAACCTTGATCAACATTGGATTGGACATCAGCATTATACCCAAGTACAAAAAAACACGAGTTAGGCATTGGAAAGTTGTGCTTGCTAGCTGTTAGGATGGGAAACTGTTTGGGAATTATTTTATTAAAGGGGAGAACTTTTTAAAAAAGTTGACTTAAGGAAAGGTGAATTATTGGCAAAAAAATGCAGAGAAACTCACTTTGATTAAATGCCTAGTAAACTGTGATATTAAGCAACCGATGCATAATAATGATTAATGATAACCTAATGAAAGTGTACTTATCGGTATCTACAAAATTCAAGCAGGTGTCCAGAAAGGAGGGGAACTTACAAAACAAACACAGGTGCTATGGACCACTCCATGGCGATGGTGGAGTGCTGCACATGCAGATTGGTAACAAGGTAGTGAAAGCCGGAGGCGGTTGCGGAGCCAGTAGTCATGCCAACTTGTGGACAAAGTCAGCTTTAGTGATTTGGATCTCCAGAAATTATCAGGGGACAAGTTGAATGTGCTGCCCTGCAGTCCCCGTTCACAGCCCAAACAGTTTCAAAGACCATGTGGACACTGGACTTCAACTTTGGGCTAGAATTTATAACCCCACAGTTTATCATTACAACTCGGTCCAAAAAGACTAGAGCATCACTGCATATTGCAGAAGTATGCTCGCAGTAAAGAATGTCACTAGCTCACTGCAAATAAACAAAAGTTTTCTACTTACAAGCAAACACTTCCAGTAAGAGGAAGAGGGAAACCCAAACTCAGCTGAACCTGAACATGTCATATGGTTATGTTGCTACTGCTACCAATTCAAAGTTCTCAGATTTGTAAGTTTACTTATCTCAACAAGGCTCAGAAGGTAACAGAAATTACTATGTCAATCTTCTTTTAGAATAAGGATATGAATTAACTATCAATTATTTTATATGATAAATTGCAATAGAACTAATTTAGAAAACCACTGCATGCACATAGTGTGGAATGAAGAAAAAGGAGTGGAAGTTTTCAGTTTTTAGTTAAATGCTCAAAGAGAAACACAACTGATTCAGTTGGAAGTGTTTCTCACTCCTGCGGACTTTGATTAGTGATACTGCAACAAAAAATATCTCACCAGTTCATAACAAACTGCAATCATTAAATGCAACACAAGTTTCATACAAGAAATCCACTTATCATCATTAACAAATTTTCATGATTAAAATCAAATTGAGATGACCAACATTTCCTGCAGGTAAACTATACCCTAAAAATGAATTGGGTAACATCAGCAGGCAGCAGTTTAGCACATAGTCACATAAAACGGGGTCGATGACATCGACCCTCGACCCGAGAATGTCGATCCCGACCCGGGAACACGGGATCATTTCCGTCCCCACCTTGTAAAACCCACTCAAAAGTATCGACCCGGGAACTTTGTGGTTATGGTTTAGCATATCAGTTAAAAACATGAACATGGAATTCTGCTTTACTTTTCCATCATGCTCATCATAGAATCTTGAATCCTGTGATTGCTGGTCGAGATTGTAGCCTAGTGGATGAACACAACAATTACAACTCTACAGCAATCATAGGACTTTGTTACAAATCAGCACCTTCTTCTCTCTATAAAACATATTAGTTCCTCACAAGCACATGCTCACTGCATTGAGGAAGTAAAACTCAAGTTGCTAAAGTTACCTGAATTATCTAGCCCAGGAGATGACATACTCAATATATATTTGCACAAAGATCAGCTGTGTAAATTTGTGGAAGCACTGCAAATAGCATGAACATGGTACAGATTTACAGCCATCAACACTGGGGGGGATAGAGTGGCCACTTCCTTATTTCAGCATTATTTGTAACAGAAAAGAACATATCAGCTCGTAATATGGTTTTGTAGTTCGTGAGAGCAGGCTCAGATACTAGATAAAGGAGCTTGTTATAAACTCAAATAATTTCAAGACACTTGGTGATACAGAATTGAATACAATGAATGTCCACAACCACAAGTATGTTTATGCAGATACAGATACAAACATTCCATTATATCAGATAAAGAAAAACAGTAAACAAATATACCTTTCCCCCTCTACATTAGAATCAGGTTTGCATCTGAATCTGAAGATCTATCATTTCTAATGGGGGAGTTGAGGAAAGTCCTCTTCTCTGTTTCTAAAGTCATGATCACTGAGCAGCTTGTCAGGCTGCTTTCACTACGTTAGTGAAATGGCAGGTGGACTGGTATTTAGGAAAGTGCATGACATTTACCACCTGGCCTCAAGAACCTTTATTCAAGGGAGAATCTTGCCTGAATCTCCCATCTTGGGACCTGAAAGAACATCCCACGTTTTGCAAGCCTGTGCCATCTGATCATAGCTTCTCTGTCAACCGGATCATGAAAGAACTGACAGCAACGACATCCAGAACAATCCATGATGACTCAAACATGTCATGGAAATAGTCTGCGCCGATCTCCTCTGCTGCTGATCTGAAAGCATTGCCAAACCCATTACCATGAACAGCCCCAAGCCTTGGCTTCCCACATACCCCGACAACCAGCACCTTCTCAGGTTCCTTTGCCAAGCAAGCACAGATTAGTGGCTTCATCCTCGCACCCCTTTCTTTCAGTGCGTCCATCAGAAAGAAGCAGAACTTGGTAAGTGCCTGAGGGTGGCAAAGCTTGTTGGTGTCCACAGGGTCATCAAGCTTCACCCACCGGAACTTCTTGGCGCTCCGTATAAACCCCGTCTTAGTAATCGCCGAGCTTCCTTGCCTCAATATTGCCCTCTGTATTTCAATTGCACATTGCATTCCTTTCCGCAACTGGTCGACATTGCTCAGTGATAATGCTGAATATGCAACCCAAAACTGCTCAGCAGCAGAAGACTCCTTCGAGTCCTTGGACTCAGCATTCAGAGATTCAAGCAAAGCTGTGACCCCATACACAACATCTGCAGCAGAAACCTTGGATCTGTACCCGTGCACTCTCAGGAAGCTCCGGTAATAGAACTCAGTGAGCCCGTACTCAGGCAGGAAGCGGTCAAACTCATCCCGCATCTTGCGCTTGACTTCCATGCTCATGTACTGGAAATTCTTCTGGCAATCTGCAAGCGGGAACCCCATCCTCGCCAAAAGCAGCTTGAGCTTCTTGAGGCCATTGTCGCTCCACGTCTTGAGCTTGGTGGCGACGTAGGAGGAGCAGAGCATGGAGTCGAACAAGCTCCACTCCCGCAGCAGCATGAGCCTGGGCTCGTCCTCGTAGGCGATGCGTGAGGCCTCCGGCGCCCGGATCTTGGTGCCGTCCTTGAGCGTGACGACGGAGCCGACGCCAGAGGGGTCGAGGTTGCCCGAGCCGTTGATGTGCTGCTCGAGCTCCATGACGGCGGCCTGGTAGCGCTCGTTGGTGATGCGGTCGTGGACGAACTGGTCGGTGAGGGCGACGCAGGCGAGCCAGAGGAGCTCGTTGGTGTTCTTGCGCAGGGCGTGGGCGAGGTCGTACATGAGGCACCCCGACGGCTTGCCGTGGAAGGTGCCGAGGCGGTAGTACTCGCGGCGCAGCTTGGCGAAGAGCCTGGCGGGGTCGCCGCCTTCCGCCTCCGCGTCGTCGGAGAGCCGGCGCCTCTTCCTCCTGCCGCCGTCCTCGGCATCGGAGTCGGATTCCGAGGCGTCGGAGTCGTCGTCGTCGTCCTCGTCGGGGACGCGGAGATGGTCGTCCGCATCCCCCTCGGCGGCGAGGTCGGAGGCGTCGGCGAGGGATGAGAGGTCGAAGTCGTAGAAGAGATCCGCGGTGTGCTCGTCGTCGGCGGTGAAGAGCACGACGACGCGGTCGTTGTGGGCGCAGAGGTTGTGGAGGTGGACGGGGCGGTGGGAGTCGACGACGAAGGCGGTGGCGGCGTGGGGCAGGACCCCGCGGAGGAGGTCGCGGTGGGCGCCCCAGTTGACGAGGACGCAGCAGAGCGGGGCGGTGGCGGCGGAGAAGGAGGCGAGGAGGTCCCTGGCCCTGGCGGCGGAGGCGACGGGGTAGATGGAGAAGCGGATGGAGTCGGCGGAGAGGACGTGGGCGAGGGCCCTGACGGCGCAGAGGGAGTCGGCGTCGGCGGCGGAGGGGAGGATCAGGAGCGGGGAGGAGGAGCCGGCGGCGGCGCGGAGGCGCGCGTAGAAGGAGTCGACGCGCAGCTCGCGCACCATCGCCGCAGCATGAATCGGGGGGATCGAGGGCGTGGGGAATTCGATGGAGCTCGGAGGCTCGGAGCCGGAGGGGATTGGGGAAGAAATGGGGATCTGGTAGTGGGAGCTCGGAGGGGTTTCGAATTTGGATTTGGGCGTTTTGTGAGGGCGCGCGGGGGATCGAATTTGGAAATTTTGGTTTGGGAGGGAAGGAAGCCCCGCCAATTGCTTTGAGATTTTGGGGTCTCTGAACTGGAATCTGACACGTGGGTCCATTGACATTGGCGAGATGGGCTTGGCCCAGCTAATGTCGGTCGGGCCTGCAATTAATTTCTTGGGCCAAAATGTTTGAGATTGAAACACTTGCCGCCGACGAATATTTTCTGCGACCCCTCAGAAGAAAAAACAGACTTAGGAATGGATGGAGAACAAGTGGAATTGCTCAGCTCCATAGACACGAATTTCAATAGCCATGCATCTTATTCACAGGCAGCACCACTCGAACACACTACAAAAGTACAAATGTGGGCAGGGACGGATCCAACCGGGCTCAAACCCCCCTACGGGCTAGAATCTCATGAAGCCATCTAAGCCTCCTCTACAATTTGAGAGAGAGAAAACAAAGAAAAAGTTCAAGGAAGAAGCAGAGGAAAGCCCTCCTAATTCCGTCCCCGAATGTGTCCTACAAGTGAAAAGTGATGCACACATAGTTAAGCATGAAAAGGGTCAGCAGAGCTTGAATGTTATTCTAAGAGCTAGTGTCACATCGAGCTCCAAGAACATCCACACAAAAGGGTTCTTAATTTCATATTTACTCTTTTTCTGTTGTCAAAATTTTCGAAAATCACAAAAAAATCAAATAAATTTGAGTTAAAAGGTGACCTTACTGAAATTTGCGCGAATAATAATTTCAGACGTCGTTAGAAAGGTCGAAATTTCAAAAAAAAAAATCAACTACAAATTTTTATCACTGTTCTTGCATGTACGTAGACCCATTAATTGCCTCAAGTTAGCGTGCACGACCCATTAAAGCGAAGGAATCCTGCCATGATCTGAATCTCTCTGACTCAATGTCGCAATTATTCAGACTCTTTCTGAATTATTGTCAAATCTCCCTGAATTTACCAGTGCACGGCGGTGAAATTTCGGAAAAGCGTCTCGAGGAATATATCAGACCGTACTTAGCAAATAAAGCCCATGGGGGGCATGCAGCAATCTCTGATTGACAGCGGTAACTGAAAATGATGCCAATTCAGAAAGATTGCTCGACAGATAGCAATATGCAAGTGCCTCCGCCACAAGCACACTACTCCGATCCACTTTTGTCTACGAACTTACGATTAGCCTCTAGGGACCCCCGCGTCGTCTCGCTGAGGCGGCTTGGGGGGGGCGGTCCCCCCCCCCCCCGCCGAGCGAGCCCCCTCCTCCGAGCCTGCCGGCCGCCGCCGGCGGCGGCGGCGGCCTCCTGTGACAACCCGCTCAGGAAAATATCGTATTATCGTCTAAACCAATCCACTTCGGTCATTAGGCGGTAATAAAGTATCATCCTGTCGTTAGTTGCCGGGTTAACGTCCGGTGAAATCACTTACATAGCAAACAAAGGATCGACAAATATACATTAAAACTCACGTGAAGGCGAGTCCAGAGTACAACACAAGATTAAAACCAAATCTACCCCGAATGGTTTAATTATTACAAACTGAAGTACTTGACATGGAAAAAGAAGTTCAGAGTTTCGAAAACAGCGGAAATAAACTAAACGGTGCGATGAGCATCACAGGAGGCCTGTCATGATGCCTTTACTCTTCGTCTTCCACCCACTCCAGCTCCCAGCCAGGCGGGATCTCTCCAGGCCACACATCACTAAAGGCATTACCTGAAAATCCACAAATCACAGCAAGGCTGAGTATACTAATACTCAGCAAAACTTACCCGTCGGTGACAGCTACATCACCAACTCTAGGCATGGAAGGCTTTTTGGCTAGTGGGGTCCCTTTTGCTGAAAAGCAACAAAGAGTATGTCCTTACTTTCAAGATTTTAGCTCAGATTCTAATTGATTACTCTTTACTACATGAGCAAGCTATTGCAAGCATAAGTTGTGCAATACAATTATTCAAGTACAAATATTCACAAAGTTCCATCATTAGGGATATCATGGCCAGTTGGATAAGTAGTCTCAGATAACGGTGAGAGGCCGACAACCGATTGATTTAAACCTTGCAAGGTAGACCTAAACACACGGTAGGGTGTACTCACCGAGAGCCCACTAACCAGGCGGTTCCCAAAACTCTTCGGCTCAGGATCGAATCTTACAATCATTGGTACAGGCTATCTGACATACCCCGCAAGGCACCCAGAATCACCATGCACCACCGGTAGCTAGCCGTGAGACGCATCTCAAGATGAGTAATAGTAAGATCCCTCACCGTGTCATTAAGGTACTAGGCTTACCGGTCCCATTCCCGACAAGTGCTTAGTACGTTCAAACACTTAACCCACGAAAGCCATTGGACCGGAGCCCACATCCCATGCTCTTACCACATGAGCCATCCATTTATACAGATCTTATGATTCCAACATAAGAACCTATTCTCGCGAGTGACAAGTATCACTCGACTTGTAACGGTCCTATAGCATAGCAGCTATCGACCTAGCATACTAGTAAAGAACATAGGTACCTAAGGATCATGCATCTAGGGTTTCATTTCAACTCCTGAACGTAAATGCACAAACATCTAGAGATAGTTGTATAATTTCCAAAAGCAAATAGGTTAATGCACCGGGGCTTGCCTTCGTCAGCACAGTTAGCCTGGGAGTCCTCGGTGTCCTCGTTCACTTCCACGTACTGCAGCTCCGCGTCAGCTCCTCCTTCCTTGGCTTCCGGCACGAGCGAGTAGTTACCGTCAGGAAGATCTACACGAGGATGCAAATGCAAGATTTAATTGACGGTTCTCATTTAATTAATTACAAACAACATATGACAACCATGAAGAGTATGGTCGGGCATATTCACCTTGATAAACACACATTCAGCATACTCTTCCAATAAAGGAACAATATGCGATTCTTTATTAATTACTCTTTTGCTAGTGATTGTGTACACATTTATGTAAATAAATTAATTTAATTTCACAAAATAGCAAGGGTGGTGACACTTAGCTTCTTAGCAAGATTAA
Source organism: Cenchrus fungigraminus (assembly GCA_036936925.1). Classification (NCBI taxonomy): domain Eukaryota; kingdom Viridiplantae; phylum Streptophyta; class Magnoliopsida; order Poales; family Poaceae; genus Cenchrus; species Cenchrus fungigraminus. Next base: position 187,959,322 of record CM072769.1, read on the forward strand.
CATCACATACATGGGTCACTTAGTGTGGATGTGGTGATTTTCAAATTTTAACTTTAATATTGAGCTTAAATGGCTTCCATTGCTTTTATTCACAAAATAATTTCATAAAATTCAGTGGGGTGTTTTATGAAGCACTACAAACCTAAACAAAGCCACTGCACACACATGCACACTTAGGAGAGCTATGAAATTAAATATACCGAAATAACAAAAGTTAGCTACCAAAACAAGATAAATGCATACAAAAATAAATAAGAATCAAATGGATCCCAACTTTCTCACACATGACCTCTGGTCCAAAACTAAACTAGGCATGCAACATATACAACTAGAACTACTATAGATCTTGAGCTATGCATTTACAAAGAAAGTTAGGCATAAAACAAGATTAAATATTTCTGACAGATAAAAAATTGTACTTAATTCACCAGAGATGCGTTTAGTCATATCAAGATCACATGCATAAGTTGAGCACAAAAATCTAATTATTTTTAGCTACAAAATCATTTAGACAGATTCAGCATAAATACAAAACAATTCATAATAAAAGATCTACACAGTAAATTTATTCAATTTTTGGTACCGAATCTAGGTATGATATAACTCACAACATATCCAAAATTCAGCTACATATCACATGTGGATTTTTAACTACAATAGATCTAGGTTTAACAGTTTTGTATTTTTCATGCAAAAACTATCAGGAAAAAGTATAGTCATACTTTACAAAAGTTGTAGGATTCTTCACCAGGAAACAAAAAAAATTGAGTTTGCATTTTTATGATTTTTCTATGATTTTCTATGGATTTTACAAGATTCAGCAAAAAGTCTAGTACTATTCAAGATCTAGTTTTCAACCAGGCCCCTGAAAGTTTTCAAAGCCTCACAGATATACTCTTGCTTTGCATTAAGGTTCCTAGAAACAATTCCCCCCTTGAAATTGGCTCCACAGGGACGGGGGCGGCGCGGCTCGCCGGAATCCGGCGAGGCCGGCGGCGGAGACAGCCGGGGAAGAGGTGGGGAAGGTGCTATGGCTCACCAAGGGCCTGATTTGGGACCGTAGACGGGCGGGGGTGGCTCCGGCGAGCCCACACGGCGGCGCAGGACGGCGGCGACCGCTGGAGCTGCTGCTCCGGCGAAACCGCGGCTCGGCCGGGGCAACGTGTGACGATGGGAGCTCCAGCCGGTCCTAGGGGAGGTGTTTGAGGGGTTATGCGGCCGGAGGATTGAGCGCAGGGGCGAGCTTGCCGGCGGCGGCGTCACAGGCGGGCGGCGGCGCTCAGGGAGGCGTCGACCACGCGTGCACGAGCGAGGAGAGGCGCGGCGTCTTTTATAGGCGGTGCGCGGGCGTGTCGGCCTTCGCTGCGAAGCAAAGGAGGGAGGGAAGGAGGGGCTCGGCCGCGGCAGGCGCACGGGACGCCGGCCGGCGGACGGCGTGGGCGGGGGACCGGCGCGGCGCGCGCGTGTGGTCGACACGCGGCGGGGGCGCGGGCTTCAAGGCCGCTCGGGCCGCGTGAGACCTCGGAAGGCGTGACCTCGGAGGCCCGGCCGGCGTGGGGTCCGGACGTCGAGACAGCGGCATTGTCACGTGGCGGCGTGGGCGGGCGCGCTCCGGCGCGCGGGTGCGCGGCACGGCGCGACGCCGCTGTGCCCCAATCTCATTTACCTATGTTTGGCCGCGTGTGTCTCCAAATTCTCAAACAAAACTCCACAAACTTTGAATGCGAAAGTTGTTGAGTATCTATAGGAGCACATTTTTCGTAAAGGCCGACCTATGTTTTGATCAACCGTTTGAGCATGAACTGCAGGCAAAGTTGATGTCTTACATGGCGCCAGTGAACAGTGAATGCTGAGTTTGACTGAGATTTTCACCAATTTCCACTCAAAATTTGAAATGCCACCCAAAAGCAAAGTTGTGTCCCTCGAAAAACTAGACAACTTTTATATTGGGAGATTTTGAAGTGTTTAGGTGAAATTTGGAGAACGCGGCAAAAGTTTCAGAGGGGGTTCAAAGACATTAGGGGTTGAAAGGGTTTTTGGGGTTTTGACCCATGGTTTGACCATGCCCTTGACCAAGGTTTGACCAAAAGGGTGTGTTGACTTGATCAAGAGGGTCATTAGTGGTTGTCGGCTAGGTTTTCGAGGTGATGACCCAGGTTGACCACGGTTTGACTAGAGTCAACGTGCTTGACTCGGTCATTAGCACTAATGATGCTAATTAAAAACCTGGGGTGTCACACCTCCCCTCCTCGCGCCCCTTCCCTTCCCTCTCCTCTCCTCCTCTTCCCTCTCCCCCTTTCTCCCTCACCACACCACAGTCCCAACCCTAGGTCGCTCCTGGGTCGCCGCCTTGCCAGCGTTCCCCGGTCTCCCTGGCACCGGATCCGGCCTTCCTGGTGCCGGATCAGGTCCCCCCGGTGCCGGCTCCGGCCTCCCCGACGCTCCGCGCTGCTCAGGTGCCCCGGTGCCCTGCGCCGCCGCCGCCCAGTCGGCGTCGAGATCCGAGGGGCGCTGACGTCCTCCTCCTCGTCTTCGCGGGAGCAGGGGACGAGCCTGTGGTGTGGCAGCAGCGCGCGTGCACGCCCCTGCGGCGCCCTCAGCCTGCGCGGTTCCGCGGGTGCGCGCGGGGACCCTCCGCGCTGGCGCGGCTCCGTGGGGCCGCGCTCTCCGTCGCCGTCCACGAGGCCTTGCGCCACTGCGCGCGCCGGCGGTAGTGATGTGGCGCCGCGGCACCTGCACAGGAAGAAGGGGTGCGGGACGTTCACGGCGGGCAGCTACGTGGTGGGCGTCTCTGGGACTTCGCCGCGGCGCGGTTCGCCGCCAGCGGGGCCTATGGCGCTGGCACGGGTCCGCGGGTGCGCCACCTCTCCGCACCCGCCGTCCACGACGCGGCCCCTCCGTCCTCTGAGCCGCCGCCTCCGCCCCCCGGGCCTCCCCCTTCCCCACGGTTCCCTCCGGCGGCGGTCCGTGCTATGCGGACTCAGCAGGGGCACGGCGGGCTCCTGGCGCTTCCGTTTCATGGGGCCCCGACGCCGACCCTGCTGGCTGATGTCGTCACCTCTGGCCCGCATCTCTGGGCGTCTCTGCTCCTCCCTCCCTCTTGACGCTCTGAGATGTGGCTGCTCCTGGGGCGAATCGCTGCAGGGCCACCAAAGGGGCTTCCTTTCGGGTGCCGCTCTGCTGTCGCGCTGCGGGCCGGGGGCCGTCACCGTGTGCCGGCGGTGCCTGCCGCTGCCTCCCGTGGCGCTACACCCGCGCCGGGGGGCCTGCCGCGGCCGCCGCATTTTCCGAAGGGTCCGCTGCCTACGCCGAACCCGCCGCAATCGCCGCGCCCCTCCTTGGCGACGACGGCGGCGGCATCCTCGACCCTCTTCGGCGATGGGCGCGGCCCGATGTCCCTTCCCCTCGGTAGTTTCTTCGATAGGCGCTCCTCCTACTGCGGTGGGTCCATCTGCGGGGCCCGGCACCCCTTTTCCTGTCGACGCCGCTGCGGTTTAAGCCCCTGTCGACGTCGCCGCCACCTCTACCGCCGCGGCTGGGGCCACCCGCTCCTCCTTGTGGCCTGCCGGTGGGTGCGGCCCCTCCTCCTGTGCCGCCGCCGCCGATGCCGATGCACGAAAGATGATGACGGCACCGCCGCGGGGTTGCTCTACCCCGTACCCTGGTTCGACCAGGGCTCTCCGTTCCGGCCTCCTCGACGACGGTCTCGACTTCTCCTCGCTCAAGCCAACCATCTGCGCCCCTCCCCGCCGACCACATTGACTACGCCCGAGGATCGCTCCCCGCCGTCTACCCGCGGCCCCTACTGGGTGGTCGGCTCCCCCCTATTGGCGCCCTTTTTCGGGCTGGCAACCGCGGTGCCTCCCCCTGTGCCAGCGGCCGTTCTGCCCCAACCTCTGCTGGTGCCCGCTGCCCTTCCTCCCGCCGGCGGCCCCAGCTCATCCCTCTTCTCGGGGTCCGCAGTCGGAAGGCTTGGATCCTCCGTCGGGTTGTAGTCGCCGTTTAGGAGGAGAGGTAGTTCGGGCGGCTCTGTTTGGTCCCGGAGACGTTGTTGTCGTTGTCTTGGCTGCCGAGGTTCCCTGCACCTGTCCTCAGCTGCCTTCGCCGAGGTTTCCTGCTGTGTTCTCCATCGCTTTGCCCTCACCTTGTTGCTGCGGCCGGCTGGGTGGATCGGCTGCCGAGGCCTGGGTGAAAACCTTGTCTGGCTCCGGCCAGACTGACTTTGGTTGCGCTCTCCCGTAACTTACCCTGCTGGGGGCTTTGTCGCGGCCTCCATACGCCTTGGTTTGCCAGGTGAAGACCTGGTCTGCCCCTTTTGCGGGTGGGCGGACGATGGCGGCGTTGCCGTCGCTCCCTTCCTGAAGGCATCGTCCTGCGGAACCTCCTTTTCGGCCGTCGCTACAGCAAGTTGTATAGCAAGCGGTGATGTGTGGGTCTCCTCGGTGCTCGTCTGTGCTGACCCCTGGTTGTCCTGCGGGCCTCTTCTCTCCTTTGTACCCTTCTCTGCTCCTAGTGGTGGTCCGTCTTGTGGTGGTGGTGTGGGTTCTTTTCTCTGTTCGTTTCAGTTGTAACCTTCTTGTTTCCTCGCCCTTTGGGGGTTCTCCCACTGCTGCGCTTTGTAACTCTTTCACCTCTTAATGAAAAACGTGTTTTGCACGTCTTAAAAAAAAAACTCCGGTCCACTTTTGGATCATTATAACCAGTGTTCAACAGATACCGGATATATGTTATCTACAGCAACAGAACCCATGAAATTGACAAATGGGTAAACCATGGGCCCTTCTGCGCCCCCATGAACACATCAGCGTGATGAACCATCTGTTATCCCGGCTATCTTTTTTAAAGGACGGCAAGAGATTTGCTAAATTTTCATTAGAAGGAAAAAAAACATCAAAGAGATCCAAGCAACTGGCGGCATATCCTAACTATTGGAAGGATAACATATAGTAGTACAATAGACAGGTGATCACTACATTCAAGGTATATATATAAAAAAAAGGGCATAACTAGATGTCTAGATCAATGGTGTGGTGCTCCGACAACCCGCACTTTGCGTGGTCAAAATAAGATCAGACTTCAAAGCAAGCTATTATATCGCGGTGATGGGGATTTGTTTTCCTTAAAATAAAAAAACAAGCCTCAAGAACAAAAAGCAACAACTGATGATTCAGGTACACAGGTCCCAAGCAACAAGAAGCTCAGGTGTGTATCTACAAAAATATAATAAGGTGTTCATTAATTTCTTTACAGAAATAACTAACAAGAAAGGCACTTGATCGACTATATACATGAACATCAGTTACAAGCACTATATACCAACGATCAACACACATATATAAGTTTTCACCGAAAATCCAGGACAACAAAGAAGAGAAGAAAATAAATATCGGCCCACCATATATATAAAATCATTTCAATGCCTTGCTGCCATCCATGATTGAATTCAGCCGGAGGTGGTGGTGGTGGTGGTGGAGGAGCAGTCCGCCTCCACCTCGCGCCGGTGGAAGCTGCGGTGGCACCCGCAGGCGGCGCACAGGAGCGCCGCCGCCGTGCCCTCCGCGCCCGACGCCATGAACTCGCGGCACCCGTCCACGGCGTACCCGCCGATGCTCGCCGCGTGGTTCCGCTGGCACTCCCGGTAGTGCACCACCTTCGTCTCCTTCCTCGCCGCCGTCCCGTTCGCCGACGCCGACGACGACCGCCGGTCTTGCTGAGGCCCCATAGCCAGCTTGGCGGTCCTTGATGTTTAATTTGGTGGTGATGTAGTTTTGGGAAGAAGAAGATGCTGAGACTTTGATGGAATGGAAGAGAGGAGGAAACGGCCTCTATTGCTATCACGGCTGCTTGCTTGGTGGGTGGGACTTTTTATATGGGGAAGAAGGGGGCTACCAGCTAGGTGGAGCTTTCTGTTTTGCAAAGTGTCGAAATGGCAATGCATCCACTCTTTGTTCATTTGTCGCTTAATGTATCGGTAATTTACACGCAATTTTCTCTTTTTTTTAAAGAAAGATATATATGGTGAGTCACAAAGAGTAATCCAATATTAATCTTAAGCGTCACGTATAAGAAAATTGGCTATCTTGGCGTGAGCCACTATTTCTTCGTGATACGACAATAAATTTGTTCACTAACTTCCATTTACACGTAATTTACATTTGCGGATGGATCATGAGTCACGAAGCACAATCGGGTACTACTTTTTACGAATCATGCACTATACGGCAATTCTTTACCTTGTTTTTGGTGTGGCCATTTGTTTTCCAATATTGATGTGTGCACTCTTTGTTTATTTTACTTTTTTTCCAGATGGATTATGAGTCACGTAGTAATCGGATAATACATTTTCAATCACATGTTGGGGGCAATGTTTTAGCACAATCATTTGTTACTCTTTCTTATTAGGTTATATTTTCCTATAAACAATTAGAAACTTACGAGGATATATATATATATATATATATAATAATTTTATGCCTGTTCATTTTCACCTATCCTGTGGTGTAGATACAAGAGAGGCACTAAAAGGTAGCCGTTTGGTGACTGGTATTATGGAGTATTTGTCAAAGACCAGCATATGCATGGCCAACTAACCAACATTTTTAGTAGGTCCGTTAGTGGACAAGATTAGATCTGAATTGACTTGACAAAACGTCTAAGGGGTCTCAGCTTGACTGAGACTCGATCGTCTAGCTGCTGCTAACCTCCACAAATGTTTTCGATCGTGTGCACTGACACTGATCATATCTTGACCAAGGAACGTGGAAGGAAGGGGAAATTGCACATCCAATTTGGTTACAGCTTTGGGAGAGATTCAGAGACCTTGGTGCGAACTAGGAACGCGGGACGCGAGACGGAAATCAGTCATGAACACAAGGGTTTCTTGGATCCACGCATGCATTGGAGGTTGGACAGAGAAGCACTCCTCTCCAACTGACTCTTTCTCCTCATCTGCTACAGCATTGTGGTCTTGTGGACTAGTTCAGACTGTGTGCCTATTTTCCCCATACTTGAACCTGTGTGTCTGATTTGTCCATGCCTGTGCTGACGGTGTAGCTACGAACTATAGGCAGAGTCTTTTCCATACTATACTAGGTAAATGGACATGAACGAAATGCAATGTAGGTTGGTGATGAGGTGATCGGTTCCGGAGCAAGGCTGGGTACATGAAAGGTACCATGATAGATACATAATGGTCGTTTTCAGTAGCCAAACTTGCATTGTCTTCTTGGTGGGACCGGTGATCTAACAATTCATCTTCTGTTCTCGTAGAAAAAGAAATTATACTCTGAGCATATATTCACAGCATCGGTGCTGTACTGACAAAAAAAGATGGTATATATTCCTACTCTGCTTGATTACTTTTCTGAGTGAAAATGGAACATATTCCAGGTAGGAAATGCCATTCTTTCACATCTCGTAGTCATGAAACAATAAAAAAAATGGGTTCAACCAAGTAAAATTTGAACTGAATTTGTTAAGTTCTCACACATGCTAAGTACAAGTGTAAGTCAAAGCATTACTTTTCCGTTTTGTACTTGTAATGTCGACACCGCAGGCAACAACTTCGGTAAGTGTTTCTCAGGATGCTATGGACAACTCTTTTGTTCTTAGCTTTGTCTCTTGAAATAAGCATTAAAGATTGTACTCATCCACTTAAGAGTTATAAGACCATATCCACTTGGCAAGTTGCTGGACTTCTGTCAACCTAAAGATGAGCTAAATCCCTTTTCTTAATCAGTAGCCTTAAATATCATGTGCTAACACAAAATGCTGCTTTCATCATCACGAGCAAACAAGAATGGACAAATGGTACATTTTTTTAATTAAAAGTACCTTGGTACCACACTTGCATCACTGGATCAAAATCTTGAAAACGTTATGCAAGTACATTTGGCAATATCTATTGACAATTTACAAGTACTAGTCCTTATAATTATAGAGGCTCGAATTATCTGACCTTATCAATTTACAAACAACAAGGGAAGGGGTCCTACTAGCTGGGTGGATAATGTGATATTAGGCTCTCCACATATCAAATCAAATCATGCAAACAAGCTGCCAACATCTGCCACCAGCCAGCAGTACTTTTCTCTCAGAACAAACCAGTCACCAACAACCAGCCAGCAGTACTTTTCTCTCAGAACGAATCAGCACCGGCCACCAGCTACCAGCCAAACGAACAGGCTGATGAGACACACTGACACTGAAGCCTCATCAGCTCTGCCATTTCCCTCTGTCCTCTGCCCAGCAGAATGTCCGTTTTCCAGGCCACTTTGCAAAATCTGCAATCGATGAGGATCAGTCAGTGGTACAGTGTTTCAGTTGCCATCAGTCAGTGGAAGAATCACTCCTCAGCAGCTTCTGCCACTAATCATGTTTACCTTGCATTGGCTAGCATCAAACAAATGTGACACTATTTGAGAGAGAGAAGAGGAAGAAGGTCCCCTACCAATTGTTGGTGGATGCTTCATGTGGGCGTGGGGAACAGTGGTTGATGCATTGGCTGGCATCCTTTGGCGACGGATGCATGTGAGCAATTTAAGTCCTCTTGCTTTCGGCCAGCTTGGCTCTAAGAACCGCAAACTTGGGGTGCGTTTGGCACGGCTCTAGCTGCGGTTGTGGCAGCTCCGGCTGCGGCTGTGCTGGTGGAGCGGATTCTGTGAGGGAGTTGAATCCGTTTTAGGAAAACGTTTGGCAAAACAGCTTCTCCTGGCTGTGTGAGGTGGATGGGAGGGTGAAATGTCCATAATGCCTTTCTCTTTTCTTTTTCTATTTCTTTTTTTATTTCCTACTTTTATTTTTCTATTTTATTTTCTCTACCAATTTTCCCATTTTCTTTTTTTTTCTCCTCTTTTCCTTTCTCTTATCTTCTTCTTATCCCTTCGCTGGCCCTCATCCATCCAGTCATCGAGAAGCTCCCCGCCGCGACGCGCCGCGAGCTGCTGCCCTCCACCGCGCCGTTCAACCACCAGCCCCCCCTCGCGGTGCCTCCCAGCTCCCCCTCGCCTGCGCTCCCCTCGCCGTCTCCCACCGGCGACTTGGATCTCGCCGCCGCCGCCGGCCACCTTCTCTGCGAGCGCGCCGGACGTCGCCGCCGCCCTGCGCCCTTCCCCGCGCGCCTCCCACCTCCTCGCGAGCGCGCCCAGGGGCAAGTTGGGGAGCGCAGGCGACTCGGGCCCCACGTAGGAGACGAAGCCGGGGGGAAGCCAGGTTTTTTGGCTTCGCCTCCTCCGATCTGCTCCAGAGAGCGGGAAAAGCGGGAGCTTCGCCGCCAGAGCAGTTTTGCGAGGGTCTTTGGCAGGGCTTCGGCTCCCGACCACCACGCAGCCGGAGCTGAAGCGCTGCCAAACGGACCCTTGGTTGTTCGAATATCCGTTTGACGTATAGATCCACGACGTTTGTCGCAGCGATTAGATGAACTGACAGCTTTGCAACAGCGACTTATTCAGGAGCGGCAGTAGTGCGATTTTGTGGGGAAAGAATTCAGAACCTTGTACTACTAGTGAAGAATTCAAATCGATGGATGCATACAAGTAGGTGGTGAGCCGTGAGCGACCGGAGGGGAAGGTGGCAACTGGAGCTTGTCTGCCATTCGTGGAGAGGATGGTGTCGTTTTTCTGGTTCGCGTCCAATCGGGTGTTGCAGCCAACGACACCGAGAAGCAGATGTGCTGACTGAAAGATACAGATGAGTTGATTCATTGATTGGCTATGCTGGCCACTGCAGCTACACCGAATCACAAAGTCAGAAACGTGACGGATGGAATCACTGGAGATTGGCAGAGCGTGCATGGTATGGTTTGTCCTAGCTTTGCTTGAAGGAGGCATCGTCCACCTCTGCTCAATACAGTATGTATGCACTAGTGGAGTGGAGTAGCAATGTAGCATCTATGGTGTGGCATCTGATCCTGATTTATTTCACAAGTCAACTGTTACTCGTGTAGTGGTCAGTCACTGATTTGATGCTCTGCAGTTTTCTTTTCAGCCCAAGTCGCCAGTGATCTGTCTTTACTCTTCTCTAATGTAATGAGGAGAAAGCAACCTCGTGTGGGGGAAAATTAATTAAGCGACTAAACACGGAGTCAGAGACTAGCAGCAATCTAGCATGCAAAAGACACAAGTCTCATTTAAGCCAGATCGTCCTGCACTGACTAAACAAAAACTTGTCTTTTCTAAATTATTCCTACAGGGTACAGACATGCATTGCGTGCCCAGAAAGAAGAAGAAACCGAATTCCATCCTGCTGCAGCAGGAGCTATATGGTTAAGGGCACTTGGGTCCTCCTCTCTTGGTCTTCCAGTTGTTGTAGCAGGACAGGTTTCCTTGTTGCACGCACAGGCACTTGGCGCAGCACTTGTTGCAGAAGAAGAGGCACGGCTTCTTGTATGTGGTGCGTGAGTGCGTCTTGGAGCATCTCCGATCGTATATATGTATATGTAGTTCAGTCAGAGGCTTTCGATGATCAGCAATAATTCACACACCAATGCCCAAGGCTTGATATGACTCACGAGAAGGCTTGAGATTTCCCTTGCCATCGTCGTCGTCGTTTCCCTGCACACACACAACACACGCAGCGATGACTGTTAAAGCCCATCTGCATCTAGTTTCATTGTTTCTCTGTTGTGATAGATAGATGGTAATTAACAATGCATGCATGGGTAATGGTTTAATCACCTTGTGGCTGTCGTCGATGCCGTCGTCACCTTTGGTGTTGAGCAGGTCTTCACCACCAATGATCTTAATTTCAGATCAACAACGAACATATCATTATTTGTATCCATGTACAAGTGTAAATAGGAGTATATCGAAGTTAGCCGCCGATCGTGAATGATAAGAGGATGGATAATCGGAGCAAATCTCTCCTCCAAATTAAAGGAAATGAAGGATCCATGCATCGAGCTAGAGTTGGAACTTGGGCCGTGCTATTTATGGACCGCACGAAGCACGACATTTTGGCACGACCCAAAGCACATCACGGCACGGCATGATAAATTTTGGGCCGTGCCGGCACGACACGAATGCGAGGGCGGTGTCGTGCTAGGATCTCGCACGATGAGCGGCATGGCACGACACGTATTTTGGGCCGTGCTTAGGCCGGCACGGCACAAAAATGACCCATTTGCAAATATGTAGGTTAAACCATCATGATAGCATTCGTTATATGCATTATATAGATTTATATAACTAATAGAAAAAAATAGATCACAAAATCTACCTTATATGTATGAAATTACGTTAATGATCATTCATATCATAATAATGTTGTGTTCTAAAGCTTGTCTTTTGTCCTAAAGACTCCTTTTTTCTCCTAGCAAAACTTATCACATAAGGAACCGGCAAGCTGTACAGTGAGAATGGCATAATTTGGAACTGGCTGAAATCATCTTATGACTACATGATGTAGGGGTCATGGCTCTGATTGTTAAAAGAGGGTATTCCCATTCAACTAGCTTAGTAGTTTATACCAGATAAATCTATAAATCTGTGATTCCTTTTCATCAGAGTTTCATAATTATTCTGTTTCTTCAAAATTCATGAATCATGATTGAATTTGTGAGTTCAAATATTGGTGTGTTTTGATAGCACGAGTTATTATTATTGCAAAGTGCCACAATTTTGGCTAGCCTGCGCTGGTAGTAATTATTAGTAAACTTATTACGTTACCATAAATCAAATGTCTCTTCTGAACAAAAAATCAAACTTATTAGTATATAGGTTCTGTTTTTTCTTCTTTCAGAATCTTATATCTACCATTAAGTCATTAAGGTGGTTAGACTTATGCATACAGGCTCTTTCTTTATTAATCTACATACATCACCTTATTTTAACTCTTGAAGCTCTGGATGAAGTTTGTGTAATTTGATAATCTTTGGTGAGGTTTACACAAGGACCTCTTGATCTTCCATCTTTGTCGGCATGGTCCTGGTTTATGTTTGTTATCTCAAGCTATTAAAAGACTAAAAGATTAGCATATGCCCCTGTTTCAATCCTTTGGTTTTAACAAACGATATTAGTATTCAGGAATATACCAGCAACAGCCAGTTTGGTCTACGTATGCCGAGTATAAAGTATCTACGGGGGAAAAAATTATTGCGCCACAAAAAGAATGTGAACCTATTCCAATTGCTACTAGCTACTTGTGATTTTCGTATGGAATTTAAGAACTTTCATGGTACCAGTTTTGAGCGACTCTGAAGTTTAATGACAATTGGTGACTTTGATAAGCTAACGCGTTGCATCATCCATACGCAGGGAGGGAGCATTCGCCAGGAGCTATATTATATGCTCAAAGACGAAAAGGATGTTTATTTTTCCTTTGGAAGTGTCCAGGACCACGGGGCCAGCAAAGCCAGCCAAGGAATGCACTCATCAAAATTTTGCCTAAACATTGCTGGGGACACCCCTTCTTCCAATCGTCTCTTTGATGCTATAGTGAGCCACTGCGTCCCTGTTATCATCAGTGATGACATTGAGCTACCTTATGAGGATGTATTGGATTATTCAAAGTTCTCCATCTTTGTCCGATCGTCAGATGCTGTTAAAAAGGGTTACCTGATGAGACTGATTAGTGGTGTAAGCAAGCAACAATGGACAAGGATGTGGAATAGGCTCAAAGAGGTGGATAAACATTTTGAGTATCAGTATCCATCCCAGAAGGATGATGCAGTCCAGATGATCTGGCAAGCACTGGCTAGAAGGGTGCCAGCAATTCAGCTGAAGGTCCATAGATCTAGTAGATTTTCAAGATCTGGCAGAGGAAAATAAATAGAAAGGGGTGTGTGTCTGTCTCTGTTGGCTAATCTAGTTTATATCTAACCAACATCTCACTGACACAGGTTTTCTCGGTTGCACAAAGCAGATAGGTTGTAGGATTCAGTTTATCCTTAGAAAAGATGTGTAACTTAGTATTTTTTTTAGTCCAGTTGAAGTGTATACTGGTAGGTGAAAAGATTTGTTGTTTTTGTAATGTGTATTCAATGTAATCATGAGAGACATAGTTTTGGTGTTTCTGAATATTTGGGAATCAAACCACATTCTTCTGTCATGTACAAATGTAGCGGATTTTATCTCCTCAAGCTTATTCAGTCACATTTGCCATGTTTGCGGCTGGCATATGGTGGTGCCATACTTTTCACTCTCTACTATGGTTATGAAGAAATCCAGGCTAGGGGTGGTCTATTGTTGAATTTCTCGGCGTTTATTTGAAAAGTTGCTGGTGAATGCATGGTTTCGCTTCTAAAAAACAACACTGTGAAACAGGGGTGTTGTGTTAATAAGATTAAGAAATACTTGCAAGTTGCAACCAAATAGATTGGTTCACTATCAATAACATTAACAGAAAATCAATTGGTTGCAAGCAAGATGTCATGAAACAAGACAGAAATGCAAATACAACTTGCAGAATGTTTCACATTTGACATAGATGCGACGATCATTTATGAAATTTCCGATGACACAGTGACTAATTTATGTGGAACCTTCCAAGGATCTGTCAGTTAAATCATTTCGCAAGTCCCAAGCAACAGGTTCCTCACCGCACATCCAAATTGATGCAAACCAACTCGACCTGCCAAATCTAATGCAGAGGAGTAACATTGGCCTCCACTAACAGGGAGATGCATCGCCTAGTCCCATCACGGCGGCGAGGAGATTCTTACGCCACTGTCCTGCGGCCTCAGTTCTCTCCCCAAGTCCATGTCCCCGTCGGCGGCGACGGCGGCCATGAGAGGGAGGGAGAGCCGGAGAGGAGGACTTGTTGTCGCCAACTCCCGGTGCCCGTCACCGGTAAGAAGCACGACACCCCTGGAATACACAGAACACACGCACGCACACAGAACTCTGAAGAAAATGAACACAGAGAGCTTTTTGGTGCCGCAAAGAACAACCGGCTTTTCTTGATTCTATTGATGCATATATAAAACGGATTACAAGCAGATTGTGGCGCACAACGGCCACGACGCTGCGACATTCTCGCCTCCGCACGACCCGCGCCATCCCACGGATCAGAAACAAGTCCATCGCCTCCACTACATCCCCTAGGACTCGGACTCCAGCTAACTGAAAACTAGAAGCCACGAACGGCCTGTACAAGTAGGCTCAGAAGAGCTCTTTTATTCTAACTGTAACACCAAGCAGAAAAACGAAGTAAAACGAACTGACCGAGCCTGAATTATCCAACAATCTCCCCCTAATTCATGCTCGGCTTACTTCAACTGGATGATTCCGATCTTGTCACGAAGCTCACAAAATCTTGCACGCCCCAGGGACTTGGTCAGAACATCAGCAAGCTGTTCCTGTGTCTGCACATAGTCCAGGCATAGCTTCCCATCTTCAACACACTGACGGATGAAATGAAACTTTGTGTCGATGTGTTTACTCCTATCATGAAGCACAGGGTTCTTGCTCAGGGCTATGGCTGACTGGTTGTCCATCCTTAGAATGGGCTGCTGGGGACTAATCCCTGTAAGTTCTTCCAGCAACCTATTGAGCCACACAGCTTGACAAGCCCCTGCTGCACCAGCTATGTACTCTGCCTCACACGTCGAGAGAGCTATCAGCTTTTGCTTCTGTGACATCCAGGAGATCACCATCTGTCCCAAGAAGAAAATTACTCCTGTAGTGCTCTTTCTCTCATCAACATCTCCCCCAAAATCACTGTTTGAATACCCTGTAATTCTATTATTCCCGTTTGTGAATTTAGAGTACACAAGTCCATGATTCACTGTCCCTGCAATGTATCTCAGCAAGTGCTTGACAGCAGCAAGGTGTTCCTGCCTGGGTTTCTCCATAAACCTGCTGACATACCCCACAGCAAAACTGATATCAGGTCTTGTATGAACCAAATACCTCAGACTTCCCACCAGGCTTCTATACATCTTTGATTCCACTTCTTCAGAAGTGCTCCTGGTAGACAGCTGAAGTCGAGTTTCCATGGGAGTGCTGCAGGAGTTGCAGTTCTCCAACCCTGCCTTCTCAAGTAGTTTCCTGGCATAAGTTGCTTGACATAGTGAAATGGAATTGTTCCCTTGCTTCACCTCAATTCCCAGATAAAAAGAGAGAAGTCCCAGATCACTCATACGGAATGTATGCCTCATCTCCTCCTTGAAAGCTTCAATCACTCCTGCATTTGCACCAGTGATGATGAGATCATCAACATATACTCCCACCACCACTCGTGCTTCACCATGACCCCTGGTGTACATGTCGTGCTCGCTGATGCACCTGATGAACCCCATGTCCTGAAGGCTGCTATCAAGCCTGACATTCCATGCCCTTGGCGCTTGTCGCAGCCCATACAGTGCCTTCTTCAGCTTCAGCACTTTGCCTTCATGTCCAGCAGCAACAAACCCAGGTGGTTGCTGAACATACACCTCCTCCTTGAGCTCTCCATTCAAGAACGCTGACTTAGCATCCATATGATGCACATACCACCCCCCTGAGCTGCCACTGCCAACAACATTCGAATTGACTCCATTCTTGCTACGGGGCAAAAACCTCATCAAAATCCACTCCCAGTTGCTGCACATAACCTTTTGCTACAAGGCGGGCCTTATGCTTCACAATCTTCCCAGCTTCATCACACTTCAACTTAAACACCCATTTCAAACCAATTGGTTTATGGCCTTGAGGAAGACTCACCAGCGTCCAGGTGTCGTTCTGCTCGATGGAGGCCATCTCCTCCTACATGGCCTTGATCCAGCTCTGCTCGCGCCTTGCTTCCTTGAACGTGGCCGGCTCCCCGTCGCCTACGGCCACCAGAAGCTCCTGCTCAGCCTCGCCCTGCAGAGCAGCTCCACGGCTCAGGATATTGTCCAGAGTCCTGAACCGCAGAGGTGCATCCTCATCATGGTCGTCGTCGAGGTCGAGACGGCTTGGGGGCGACACGAACTCCGCTCCAGGCACAGCCGGTTCAGATGCGCCGCTCTGTTCCGGCTGTACCGCTGTACGCGCGCTGCTCGTCCCCACCGGTGTTGCTGGCGCACTTACAGTTGTGTTCCGGGCCGTCCCTGGCCCGCTCGATGTCGCGCTCGGCATCCTCGAATCCGTGCGTGGTGCAGACTCAACATCAGGAGTTGCTGGCGTCGCGCCGGGTGTGTAGGTGTACTCGTACTCGACGATGAACGGATCGTCGTCACCGCCCGTGCTGCTCCCGGCGCCATGCTCCCCCCAGCTCCAAGCTCGCCCTTCCTCGAACACGACATCTCTTGAGACGTGGACGCGCTCCGTCACCGGGTTGTAGAGCCGATAGGCCTTCGTGCCCGGTTCATACCCGATGAGCACCATTGGCGTGCTCCGGTCATCAAGCTTTCGCAGATGGCTCCCCACCGCCTTCACATGCGCGACGCAGCCAAAAGTGCGGAAAAAATGAATAGCAGGCTTGTGACCATACCATGCTTCATACGGAGTCTTGTTCTCGAGAGCTCTTGTCGGCGCGCGGTTCAGCACGAACACCGCCATGGTCACGGCTTCTCCCCAGAACCGCCCTGGAACGCCCATGGCCTTGAGCATGCTCCGCGCCATTCCCAGAACCGTCTGGTTTCGCCGTTCCACCACACCATTCTGCTGTGGCGTGTACGACGCAGTGAGGTGACGCTGAATCCCTTGACCGGCGCAGTAGTCGCCGAACTCCCATGCTGTGAACTCACCGCCGCAGTCGGTGCGCAGCGTTCCCAGCTTGCGTCCAACCTCTGCCTCCGCCCGAGCTTGAAGACGAATGATCGCCGCCGCTGCTTCATCCTTCGTGGCCAGGAGCACTAGTCACATGTACCTGCTCATGTCATCGACAACGAGCAGGAACATCTTCTTGCCGCCAGGTGTCGACGGTGTCACCGGCCCACACAAATCAGCGTGGACCAGCTCCAATTGCCGCACCGCCCGGTACTTGCTCGCCGCCGGGAACGGGAGCCGCCGCTGCTTTCCGACGAGGCACCCATCACAGACTCGATCAGCCTGCTTGATCCGTGGCAGCCCACGAACCATGTCCATCTTCGACAGCTTCTGCAGTCCCTGGAAGCTCAGATGGCCATACCTAGCATGCCATCGCCACGCTGCCTCCTCCACATGCGCCGCGAGGCACACCGGTTTGTCGACGTCAGCCTTGAGGACGTAGAGTCGATTTGCCCCTCGCCGGACAACCGCCACGAAAATTTGGATGTTGAGGATCCTCAAAACTTGGTGGTTGCTTCATATAAACCTCCTCTTCAAGAATGCCATGTAGAAACGCATTCTGGACATCTAGCTGTCGTAAACACCATCCTCTCGATACAGCTATAGACAAAACTAATCGAATAGTAGCAATTTTGACAACTGGACTAAAAGTATCTTCATAATCAATTCCATACCTTTGCTTATACCCTTTCGCTACCAATCGAGCTTTGTATCTATCAATACTTCCATCAGACTTTCTCTTCACTTTATAAACCCATCTTCAATCGATAAGATTAACCCCTTGCTTAGGTGGTACGAGCCGCCATGTTTTGTTCTTGTGAAGGGCTACAATTTCCTCCTCCATAGCTTGAGTCCAACGTGAATCAGCAAGAGCTTCTGTCAAATTATCAGGTTCTCCTGTGGAACAATATCCTGTATAACGAATAGTTCCATTTGTGAACACCTTCGGCTTTGAAATTCCAGATTGAGACCTTGTCTTAACACGTTGTGCTGCCTGTGGTGCAATTTCTCCCACAGACTGATCAGCCGCATTCAATTCAGAAGTAGTAGAATTCCTCCCATGTGTTGAAACCAGTCCTGGAGCAACTTCTGGCACAGACTGTCCACTTGTGGATGTGAACGTTGTGGTTTGCTGTGACACAATTTCAGGAGAATCCTCCTCCAAATCCACGCCGGCGGCTGTCAGGAGATCATCTTGGTTTTCCCTGCTCCCTTGGCTCGTAGCTAAAAATGGAACACTCCTGTATATGTATGCATTATTATCTGATGTAGCGCCGGAGCCCGTATTATGCATGCTGTCTGCTCCCTGCATATCATCATTCATACTAGAAACATTCTGAGGGTTAGATAATATCAAGTCAGTGCTAATTGCATCCCCATAACTAGTAGCTTGAAGATGAGAAGGAAGAAGAAGGATTTCTTGACGCAATCTCGCTCCAGCATTCTCATGCAAGGTTTCAAAGGGAAAAACTTCTTCATAAAAAATAACATCTCGGGAGATATACACCCGTCCAGTAGATATGTCCAAACACTTGTAACCTTTGTGGAGAGAACTATAGCCAAGGAAAGCACATCTCATAGATCGAAAAGCAAGCTTCCTATTGTTGAACGGCCTGAGATTGGGCCAGCAAGCACAACCGAAGATCCTAAGAAAGGAATAGTTTGGTTTCTCTTGACATAGGAGCTCAATCGGAGTCTTAAAGTTTATGACCTTACTAGGCAAACGATTTATAAGATAAGTTGCAGTGAGAAACGCCTCATCCCAAAATTTCAAAGGCATAGAGGCTTTAGCAAGGAGAGCCAGCCCAACCTCTACTATGTGACGGTGTTTCCTTTCGGCTGACCCATTTTGTTGGTGTGCATGTGGACAGGAGACACGATGAACAATGCCAATCTTTTTGAAAAATTCATTTAACTTCTCATATTCTCCACCCCAATCCGTTTGCATGGCTAGGATTTTCCTATCAAATTTCCTTTCAACGAGTTGCTGGAAGTCATGGAAGATATTAAAGACATCAGATTTATTTTTAAGGAGATATATCCAAGTATACCTACTGTAATCATCAATAAAACTCACATAGTATGTAAATCTTCCAACGGATGATGGTGCCGGCCCCCAAACATCATAGTGAATTAATTCAAGCGGAGCAAAAGAAATATTTTCAGATATTGAATAAGGGAGTTGATGACTCTTAGCCCTTTGACAAGAATCACACACAGACTCAATATTATCGACCTTAACAAAAGGCAAACTATGATCTCTAAGAACACGAGAAACTATGATACCATGTGAAAGTATACGGCAAGTGGGTAAAACGTGGTTAGCAAAATCGCATCCCACAGATCCATGTTTATATATGCACCAAGGCTGTCGAGGTTACATGAAGTTGTATTACAACTCTGATATATTTCTAGACAAAACGGACTCCACTACGAGTTCTTCATTGTACAGGACATGGAGACTAGCTTCTAGAACATAGCTAGCGTGTATATCTTTATAATTCAGATATAACACGTTTACACAAGATATTGATTCTTCTAACACGCAGCATTGTGAATCAGTCAGTATGCGTGATGCAAGTCCAACCCCTGATAGAAATGCAAATACAACATTTCTCTATTCTCATAATGAAACGTGCTTTGCACGTCTTAAAAAAAATGCAAATACAGCTTGTAGAATGTTTAGCAACCATATATAACTGAAGATATATGGCTTACAACTACTTCAGTCCAGTGAGAAGTTTCGATTTTTGATCCTACAACAACTAATTCTTTGGGTTACTGCCGGTCGCTGCAACGCTTCGAATGGCTAAAGGTTGAATCATTTCACAACATGCAAGCAGTAAGCAAACTCGATCAATTAGATCGAAATACAAAGGAGCAAGCAGAGGATGCAGCTCACGAAGAAGATATGCAATATTCGTAGGTGAACTAACGAGCACGTTCACACTTTCTTCGTAGATGAACTAACGAGCACGTTCACAAAGAACACGTCCACTTGGTAGATCCAGTTCTTCACAAGTCCTGCATCATCAACTTCTATCGTCTAGTGCTCCACCAGCCACCATAGGGTTCAATCGAGGTTTTATCAAAAAGACGAATCCACAACTGGCAACAGCATATACAATGCAGCTTGCAGCCCGACACATTGGATAGTAGTAGTTCAGCATAACAACCAACACGATAGAAGTAATAAGCCAAGCACAACACACACAGTAGGTCCACACACTATTACTTATCATGTCGAACTGAGTCCACATTTTAACTTAATAACAATGAAGGGCAACTACAGCATTACTGAATCAGACATGGCTAATACCATGAAGCTTATCAACGGGCCAATCCAAATAAGTCAGGGATCCATTGCTGACCAAAAAACCTTGGCACGCAGCTTGGTAGCACCAACAGTCAATATATCTTCCTCTCCTATGTTGACCCTTGGAGTAAATACAATTCTCTCAGATATACCATCACTGGTCCAGGCAACAATCATCAGCAAATCCATCACATTGACAGATACGACATGTCGCATAAGCTGGATCTTTCCACAGTCATCAACAGTCAATGCGTCAGCATCTTCACTGTCATAGAGCACAAGTCTGTCCTCGATGCTGCTGGTGTAGGCAGTGATTTTTCCATGAAAACCTCCCTGCAGAACTTCAAAAGCAATAGTTCCCTCCAATGCATATTTAATAACACTGTACGTCACATCCACCGTGCTGAGCCTGGTAGCAAGAGATTTGGTTTCAACCATGGATCCTGTCAACGATCGAGCTGCTAAGCCTCTGATGTTAAAGACTCCTTTGCTAAGCTCTCTGTGCTGTCCTAGATGATACTTGATCTTCAGATCAATCTCAGCGTAGATATCATCTAACAATGCAAGCCCTCGTTTTGGCCCAGTCAAGATCAATGATTCAGCCTACAATAAAGTTTACAGAATACATTATTTTTACCAAGACAAAGTATTGCAATAGAAAAATAACAAAATTTTACAGTCACATTATATATGAAAGCTATTGGTTACCATATATAGCTGATGAAACTGTTCATAATTGTCTTAATCTGAAGCAGATGTGGATAAACCTAGCTAGATATAGATGCACCAATTGAAGAAAGTTGTACCTCAGAGTTGATGAGCTGGCAATGGTCACTGGAACGGCGGAAGTGATAAACACACCTCTCAGCCAGACTGTCCCTGACAATGAGAGTGCCATACACATGGATCGGGAAGCCAACATCTGAAGAGGCTATCTTGACGGACAGGATGTTTACAGCCCCACTCAGGCGTGCGTCCTTGATTGCCTCAGTACAACTCATCGGACCAAAGGGTGCTGTCGTGCATGCGGAAAATCAAAGGAAAGTAATAGATACTATACTATAGGTCAGCTCCATCTATCATGATGCTTACAATTGAATTGAAGATGATATGAATATAATACGGAGGGAGCTAGGGAGCAACTTACACTCCTCATCGAGGTCGAATGTTTGGAGATCGACGAAGGAATATCGGTTGTAGTAGAGGCCCCCCTGCTTGGGATCGAAGTCGAGTAAGCTGGTGATTTTCTCTGGCTGAACATAGGGGCGGCCCTGCGCTCCAAGGAGGTGCGCGCGCTCCAGCACCTTCTCCCTCAGCCTCTCCGCCGCAGCCGCTCGCTCGGACTCGGTCATGCCCGAGAAATCCGGCTTCTCCGGGCGAGGAGAACGGAAGTGCTGGTTCAACTTCCGGACCGAGCGCATTTTCTCTTCCTCGGCTTCGGCCAGCTTCGCTGCTCCCTCGGCCTCGCTCAGGCCGGCTAAGAAATCCTTTTCCTTCATCCTCATGGCGAGGACCTGGATCTCCTTACTGATCGAGTCCGTGCGATCCTCCCACGCTCGATCCTCTTCCCACCACGCCACCGCCGCCTCCACCGCCGCCATGGTGAGAAGAAGAACGGGGGTGCCGACGGCGGCGATTGTGGCAGCAGGGAGGGCGAACAAATTAAAAGCCGATCTACTAGCTAGGGTTTGCGAGTGCCGGCCTTATATATATCCTCCCGCAATTACACCATGTTTCTTTTGATATTATGGTAAAAATATATTCTTGCAAACATCACACATGTATCCATACATAAGGTCGTATTTTTGAAATTTCTAACTAACCATTTAGTTTGAGCTATTTGTTGTTGCTTGAAAAAAACATGACATTTATGAGGAGTCAATACGTGCTAGAGTGAAAAAATTACATGGTGAAGCAATAAAAATTATCACATATCAGCGGTGGCGGCACGGAGTGGCTGCACGCTACTTGCTATTTACACTGAGAAACGAATCCAAGTACAATTAAAATTTTAAAATTGGTCCAATTATGGTTGCACGGTTGCACTCTACCTGTTTATTTTTCTCAAACAATTATTTTTTCTTAAATAAAAAAGTAGAAAGTTAATGAGTATTTTAGTTGAAGGAAGTATAATAATAAGTTAAAATTACGTTGGTTTTTCTAGCAAATGTGTAGACATCCAACAAGCAATTGCAATAAAATTTTAATAATAGAAATATAAAGCAACTGCGCACGAGCACTTTTTGCTAGTGCATAGCTAAATTAGATAAATATTTTCGGTCAAAAAAATTAGATAAATATTAGTATGTGGGTTACTTTAGATTATTATTTTTACAATGGTAGGGTCGATAACTTAGATATAGGTTTAGAGGTTTACTTTAGAATATTTTTTATTACTAGTTGTTTTTTGATTGTATGATTTTACCATCATGTAGATGCTTACAGTGCTTTCTCTTGCCATGTAGAGATGAGATCGCTGGGTGCAGCGAGAAGGGGTATGATTCCAGTGATGCCAAACAAATGCTGATGTTCAGTTCCGAGCCAGAACTGAACCAGTACATCACAGAGGTTACCCCGAGTCCTACTCGAATAGTACCCTTGTACCAATCCGACTTGTGCCTCCCGTGGCATATAAGGCGAGGCAGGGACCCCTCTCAAAACATACGCAATCAATACAGAGCCACGCAGCATACAGGACGTAGGGTATTACGCACATTGCGGCCCGAACCTGTCTAATTGTGTGCCCCGTGTCTCACCATCGTGTTCCTGATCAATCATGTACTACTTCGGATATCCCGTCGTAGGCTCGGTGTCTAAAACACTGACACTATGGTATTCGTGCCGGTCAAACATTCTCAACTTTGACTACATTTGTAGAAAATGTTAGTAATATTTGTATCTCTAAATAAGTCTATTATAAAAATAGATTTAAGAATATATCTAATGATACTAATTATGTACTATAAATACTAATATATTTTTATTTATAATTGGTCAAAGTTGAACTCGTTTGACTTCTCGGGAATTGAGAATGACACTTATTTTTTGGACGGAGGGAGTATATCGGTAACAGGAGCACCCAGAGCGGGAGATTAAGAACGGCTCTTTCTTCCAGAAGGCGAAGGAGATCCCATCCTTGCAGCTAATCAACCAGACCCTCCGCTACCTAGGGAGCTGGAGCGCATTGTATGATTTGGTTTATTCACAATAAATTTCGAGGGATGTTTCCTTTTGCTGTGGCCACTTGGCAGGGCCTGTACTGTCGTTACGTTTCATCACAGCAGCTCTGATGTGTCTGAAAAACATCATGTCAACCCCTGAGGAGCTGTATCTGCCCGACCGATATTGAATTGTTAACTCCATTTGTGTTTCACCATGACCAGTCACATGTACTTGAAAAAGGTTTAAGTGAAAGATACTGCAGACAGATGGTTGGCGAGCAATGTCGTGACATTCATTAGAATTATTGGGTGAGGAATTTCTGCATAGTTCTTCCTCTGAATGACTGAATGGACTACGTGTTCAGCCACGTTGTAAAATAAGAAGTGAAATGAGCCGTGGCTCGGTTGGCTAGCACCGCAGATGGATACCACGCGATCTTGGTCGTGGCCTTGCTTGAAATGGATCCCATCAACTTAGCCGGAACCGCCTTGGCAATGATCTCTAATGACATTGGCAATGATCTCTAATGCCATGCGATCCTCGGTGGATAAGCACTTTGAGCATCGACATTCCAATCCCGGAAGGATGGCGCACAGATTATCAGGCAAGCACCGGTTAGAAATCAATTTGGCTCAAGGAAACCAATTTGTCTGGTACATTTTCATGATCTGATAGGGGAAGAAAATGAACATGTATGGGCTTATCTGTATTTTCTCTAGATTAATCTAGCTCCCATTTCGCAGGCACACAGGCAAAATGCTTCTTGCTTCTGAAACATTTATTTAAGGTAGTTATTCAGGCAATATTCAGTTTCTGTTACTGAACATTATGAGATCAAACATGATCTGTCATGTGCCAGTAGCAGATATGCTTCACATATTCAGCTATTGCCATTTTGCTATTGGATATGCTGATGTTGATGTCATTAGCAGTTAAGTGAGAGGTTGATTGTGGCTTGTGAGTGTACATTTGCTTCTGAAACTGAATATTGCATTCAGGACTATCATGCTAGATTCCAATGCGAAGCAACACCTTCCTCGGAAGAGGGGAAAAGAGCAAGTTCAGGATAACAACACATCTCGGAAAGAAACAAGAGAGATAATGCAAAGACAACTAGAGCATTGCTTCTGATATTGAGTCAAGATATGATACAGAGTCTTGAAGAGGTTAGGCATGTTTAACAACAACAACTTAGCCTTTTGTCCCAAACAAGTTGAGGTAGGCTAGAGATGAAACTCACAAGAAATAAGGGTAGGAGAATCACAAAAGCACAAGATAACAAGAAAGCTAAGAGTTACATGAACAAGAGAAAAAAAGAAAGGATCATGTTTCAGGCACGTTGATTGCAAGTCTCCAAGCACTCCTATCCATAACAAACTCCTTGGGGATGTTCCACTCCTTAAGGTCTCTCTTAACTGACTCATCTCAAATTAGTTTAGGTCAACCTCTACCCCTCCTTACATTATCTACTCTGTCTAGAACCCCACTACGCACCGGTGCCTCGGGAGGTCTCCTCTGGACATGACCAAACCATCTCAACCGATGTTGGACCAATTTTTCCTCAATCGGTGCCACTCCAACTCTATTCCGAATGTCTTCGTTTCGGATTCTATCTCTTCTTGTGTGCTCACAAAGCCAACGCAACATACATATCTCTGCGACACTCAGTTGCTGGACATGTCGCCTCTTCGTAGGCCAACATTCAGCACCATATAATATCGCTGGGTGAATCGACATCCTATAGAACTTACCTTTTAGCTTTTGAGGCACCTTCTTGTCATAGAGGACGTCAGAAGTTTGGCGCCATTTCAGCCAGCCAGCTGAAATCCTATGCCTAACATCCTCATTAATGTCACCATCCTTCTGTAGCATCGATCCCAAATACCGAAAAGTCTCCTTTTTGGCCACCACTTGTCCGTCGAGGCTCACATCCCCAACTTCATGCCCAGTCATGCTGAAATCGCACATCATGTACTCGATCCTGGTCCTGCTAATTCTGAAACCTTTCGACTCTAATGATTCCTTCCACAGCTCAAGCCTCCCATTAACCCCTACCCTAGTCTCGTCAACTAGCACCACATCATCAGCAAAGAGCATACACCATGGGTACCACCTTGTATGTCCCTTGTGACCTCATCCATCACCAAAGCAAATAAATAAGGGCTCAATACTGACCCTGATGTAGTCCTATTTTAATTGGGAAGTCACTAGTGTCGCCATCACATGTACGTACACACGTCACCACATCCGTGTACATATCCTTGATAAGGGTAATGTACTTAGTTGGGACTTTGTGCTTTTCCAAGGCCCACCACATAACATTTCTTGGTACTTTGTCATACGCCTTCTCGAGGTTAATAAAGACCATGTGCAAGTCCTTCTTCTGCTCCCTATACCTCTCCATCAACTGTCGTAGTAAGAAAATCGCCTCCATAGTCGACCTTCCAGGCATGAACCCAAACTGGTTTTGGTTCAAGTTGGTCTCTCTCTTGAGGCGATGCTCGATAACCCTCACTCAGATCTTCATCATATGGCTCATCAGCTTAATCCCTCGATAGTTGGTGCAACTTTGCACATCTTCCTTGTTCTTGAAGATTCACACTAATATACTTCTCCTCTATTCCTCAGGTATCTTGTTTTCTCGGAAAATGAGGTTAAAAAACTTAGCTAGCCAAACTATAGCTCTAGCACCAAGCATCTCCACACCTCAATGGGGATGCCATCAGGGCCCATCGCTTTACCTCTCTTCATTCTCTTCAAAGCCTCCTCAATCTCTGCCTCCTGAATTCTCCTCACAAAACGCCTATTGGTGTCATCAAATGAGTCGTCCAACTCAATAGTAGGACCCTCATTCTCCCCATTAAACAAACTATCAAAGTACTCTCGCCATCTGCCTTTGATCTCCTCATCCCTCACCAACAGTTGATCTGTCCCATCCTTGATGCATTTAATTTGGTTGATGTCTCTTGTCTTCCTCTCTCGGATCCTAGCCAACCTGTAAATGTCCTTTTCCCCTTCTGTGTTTCACTTCCTGCTTGCCTCTCCTATGTCACACCCAGTTTTGGAAGCAAAACCAGATCATAAGCTTACATGTGTCCAGGATCATGTTCACACATGCAAACGACATAGTGGAATACTAAAATCGTAGTGTCACAGCGTTATTATTATTACAGGCCGATTGTACAATAGGCTAACACATCGAACGAGTAGCTAACAACGGAAAATAAACGAAGTCGTCCACCACAGGCAGTCGATCGGAGCAACGCGCCTAGAACTCTTCAAAGTCTTCAGGGAAGTCTTCAAAGCGTCCGTCTGAGCAGCAGTCCGAGTAGTGTAGTTGCAAGAATAAAAATCAACAAGCGTGAGCACATGTCGTACTCAACAAGGGAATATATAACAACATGCAAGGCTCTTTGGGTAGATGGCTGACATGGTTAAAGCGGTAAGCGATTTTAGTTGGTGAGATTTTATTAAACAACTGACTACTAGCAATGTAAATATATACCAACCCAAAGAATAATAAATGCAACAGTAATAAGATGTAATGCACAAAATTAAGTCCATGTTCCATAAGTTACTCATGTGAGGGCCCAGGCCGCTCGTGACTGTGAGCACGGCTGATCGATCAGTTTATACACTCTGCAGAGGTGGCACATCTTTACCCACAAGTCGTGTTTCCCATGTCGCCCGGGTTAGCTAGACCCTTAAACACTGCCTTTGGTGAGTGGCTAGGGATTCACTACGAAGCCTTTACAAAGATTCCCTAGTATGAGCTGCTCGCTAGGTTTCATGACAGCGCAATGCATAACCCTCTCTCAAGACTGCGAAGCTACCACAGAGCAGATCAGCCTGAGGGCCGGGCTATACACCAACTACCGGCACCCCTCGCCCTTATCAGGTAAAGCATACCACATACTAAGGTTTCTAATTAGTTAGCCAAGACAGAGCTATTTGTCTTGTGGTTGCACTGTTGTCCTGGGTGGTCGCTCCATGTTCCGATTAAAAGAGTAGTCTTGTTTAATGATGGTGGAGCATAAAATAAATCAAGTTCACTTTGTGTTCGATAGAAACCACCCTCGAACCCGTAGTTAGCGACTAAGCATGAGCTACCCAACATAAATAAAATACCCAGGTTATCAAGGACATGGTAAACAACACTAGTCAATCCTTAATCATAGGGTCCCGTCAAATTAATGCAAAGCAATAAAGTAAACAATGAAATTAAAATGCAGTTGTATAGGAAAAAAGGCATGCATCAAGGACTTGCCTTCCACAAACTCGGGTGACTGCTCAAGATCTTCAAATTCTTTAACAGCAGCGTAGTCCAAGTAACGATCGTCCTCTACGCACCATATCATTCACATACAGGCAAACAATAAAATAAAATAAGAAACAAGCATCAAACAGAATTAACAGAGCAAAACAACGGCGTAAAACTATTCTACTCTTCAATACGATCATTTGGACATAAAGAGTGCTAAAAACGGAGCTAAAACGAAGAAGATATGACTAAAATAAGGTGTAAGGGCTAAACTGCGAGAAAACTAAGGTTCCAGGGACTTAACTGCTAAAAACCAGGGACTAAAACATAATTAAACGTATAAACTCAGGGGCTAACACGTAAAACTAAAAGGATAGGACCTCGGGCACTAAAACCAGGGAGTTCAGGGTCTAAACCGTAAAAAACAGGACCTATATATAAGGGTTCTTCAGAGGTGGAAGGACCAGCTTGTGATATTAAAAAGGTCAGGGTCTATTTTGCAAAATGACGACGACTCCGCGGGGTTGACCGGTATGCGGCCGGTTTGACCTGGCTTGGATCTAATCTGAGCCGTTCGCTTTAGATCTGGCGGCTCAGGTGCTACGCGAGCTGCCAGCGGCGGTGAAAGCAGTGGCGAGCGGCGGAGCTCAGCGGCGGACTCGCCGGCGACGGCTCGAATCGAGCTGGGGTGCCCGGTTTGAAGCGGGATCTGCACCAAAACGAAGCGCGCGCACACGCGAACTAAACAGGGGCATCGGGGCAACCTGTGGCGCAACGGAGACGGCGCACGGCTTGGCGAAGCGGACGGCGGCGACGACGACTCTCCGGCGAGCTCGAACTGGCACTGCAAGGTACGGTGACGCAATTAAGCGGCACCGAGAGCTTCCACGCGAGCTTGCGGATCTTCGGGATGACTTCACGACGGCGGGGAGGCGGTGACGACGGAGATCAGCAGCGGCGGCGCGGCTAGGGTTGGCGGTGGCGGCGCTGAGCTCTAGGGTTTGGGGATCCTGGGGTTCGTGGGGGCCAGGGGTTGTGGCAGCGGCTTATAAAGAGGCCGGGCGAGCCTTGGCGTGCGGGCCAAGACGCCGGGGGAGGGGTGCAGACTCGGACGTGGGATCGGGCGGCGTGGTGCACTCCATGCCCGAGTCGGACCCGGACGGAGGTGAGGGATGACGCGTGGGCCCCACGCGTCGGTGACTGAGGCCATCTTTAGCCACATGTCATTTGCATCTTCTCCTCCCTCCCACGGCCCCTCGCCTAGCAACCTGTCCTTAAACGTTTGCGCTTCTTCTCCTCTAAGCTTCCACCACTTCGTTCTCGTAATCTTGGCACGTTTGTCCCGGAAGACACGTACCTGAAAACTAAAGTCCGCCACCACAATCATGTGCTGAGGGACAACATTTAAATTTTCAGCAGGCAATTTGTTTGCAGTCAACATGTCAACAGCACAGTGCTCCTACTAACACAATGAATCTGCCAATGAGTAATAAATAAATCAACACAAGTGGCACTCTTGTAAGACAGACCAAGAATAGCGAGATAACCTTTTTCAGCAAGAATACAACTTGAAGGCAGTCTGCTTTCCAATTGAAAATCTTAAATGTTGCACACATGGCTTTTTTTTATCACGCACGAAAGAAGACCACGCCCGCCCGGGCTTTACAAAACCCACCAGATGAGGCCTGCGAAGGCCCGCCCAGTTAATACGGAGGCCCAACAGTATATCTCCATCTCATGCAGCCCATAGTCCATTGGGCTATCTATCACTCAAACCCGCGGCCCTAACGCTTTCCAGGCAATATAACCCTTCTCTCCTTTCGATCCCCTCGCTCCGCCGCCCCCCCCGACCCCAAGCCACCAAACCCTACCGCCGCCGCTTCCACCGCCGCCGCTGCGATCCCAGCCGCCACCATGGCTACCGTGCTCACCCGCCCCACCGCGGGCACGGTCCAGTGCTTCGGCCGCAAGAAGACGGCCGTGGACGTGGCCTACACCAAGCCGGGGCGCGGCCTCATCAAGGTGAACGGCGCCCCCATCGAGCTCATCCGCCCGGAGGGGCTCGCGCTCAAGGCGTTCGAGCCCATCCTGCTCGCCGGCCGTTCGCGCTTCCAGAACATCGACATGAGGATCCGCGTCCGCGGCGGAGGGAAGACGTCGCAGATCTACGTGATTCGCCAGGCCATCGCCAAGGCCCTCGTCTCGCACCTCCAGAAGTACGTCGACGAGGCCGCCGAGAAGGATGTCAAGGACATCTTCGGCCGCTACGACCGCACCCTCCTCGTCGCCGACCCCAGGCGCTGCGAGCCGAAGAAGTTTGGCTGACGTGGTGCCCGCGCCAGGTTCCAGAAGTCGTACCGTTGAGCGATCGCTTGCCGCATCACAGTTTGCCAGGCCGTTTTGTGAGGTCGTGGCTTCATCTCCTGTCATTGGAGCTGCTTATCTGGTCCTATATCTAGATGCTACTTTACCTTTCCAAGTTTAGAGACATTGTGATAATGTGAGAGATTTTGAATAGTGTCTGAAGTATGGTTTTTTATTATTATCTGTGCCAAGGAATTCTTATATGCTGTTCTTATTTTGTGCCTAGTGTTCAACCTTTTTGACATTGCGATAAGAATCTGAGGGATTTCGAATAGTCTCTGAAATATGGTTTGCTGTTCTATCTATGTCCAGGGATTCTGTTATGTTATGGCTTCCTTAAATTATTTGCATGTAAGAGTAGTTTTATTTTTTTTATTGAGTATCAAAATCTCCAAGCACCTGCTTCATTTGTTTCATGCATGTACCATTTTTGTGCCCAACTTTGTGGAATGGATGAATAGCCACTTGATATGACTTCCTTATATTTGTGTACCATGTAAGAGTAGTAATTTCAATTTCACCAGTACCTGTTTCGTTCGTTTCACCCATGTTGCTTACTATCATGTTTGCCCAACTTCGTCGAATGGATGGTACGATTGTGGCACTTGTTGGCGTGACTGATCTATTTTTCTAATTAGCTCATTGTTGAGTGGTTTTCTGTTAATTGGTAGGAGTATGCAAATACATAGAAAATGTGTCTTCTAATCATGTAAATGTAAGTCTGTCACCCTTGTTCCCTCATCCAATGTGAAAGCTAAGGGAATTCATGTTCTTAGTATTGTGTCACCTTCTTGTTACTCGCCAGCCGAGTATCAAAACGGTGTAGCCTCCGATGCCGGTAGGACGGCGATCCGATCAGCGATGTTGTACGGTACCGAATGTTGGCCTACAAAAAGGCGACATGTCCAACAACTGAGTGTAGCAGAGATGCGTATGTTGCGATGCGTATGTTGCGTTGGTTCTGTGGGCATACAAGAAGGGATAGAGTCCGCAATGAAGATATTCGAGATAGGGTTGGAGTGGCACCGATTGAGGAAAAATTGATTCAACATCGGTTGAGATGGTTTGGTCATGTCCAAAGGAGGCCTCCTGAGGCGCCGGTGCGTAGTGGGGTTCTAGAGTGGGTCGATAACGTAAAGAGAGGTAGAGGTCGACCTAGATTGACCTGGGACGAGGCGGTTAAAAGAGACCTTAAGGAGTGGAACATCCCCAAGGAGTTAGCTATGGATAGGAGTGCTTGGAGACTAACCATCAATGTGCCTGAACCATGACCTCTGTTTCACCCTTTGTTTACCCTTAACACTTCGTGTGTGTGTGGGTGTGTGTGTTTCGCCTTTCATGGTTTCCTTTGGGTTTCATCTCTAGCCTACCCCAACTTGCTTGGGACAAAAGGCTTTGTTGTTGTTGTTGTATAATCTGGGTTATAACTAGCTTTTTCCTGACTGAGATGAAACTATTTGCCTCATCATCCTCTGCTTGTACAACCTGGTACAAATCTGGTTCTGCTCTGCTGTTGAGTTACTTATTTGCACCCAATTTAGTCATTTTGATGCTTAGGGAAGTTTGTTGTTTGTATGAATGTGGCACGGATTGCCTGTGGTGTTAGTGGGGGTATGTTTATAAGTTCTGTTTACTTATAGAATTTAGAGGCTAATGACTTGTGTTGGGGTGAATTCGCCATGTTCCTTGTTCAGTCAGCAGTCTTCCTCTTCAGTTTACTCTTTATAGATGTGTGATCACTAGAAATTGAATGTGCTCGTTTTGAATACACTGCCCGGCGACATGTTTATATCCAACTTGTGTCATGTATTATGTGTCACTGCACTGTATCCTTGTATTTGCAATTTGTTTGTGTCACCCCTGCACAGTAAAATCCTTTTATTTGTAATGCTTACCAATGGTGGATTTGAATGTGCTCTGCTAGGTATAAGCTTGAATTCGATGCCCTTGTCGAGTTGCTGCTAGCTGGGCTTTATTTATTAGAAAGCGGCATTAAAATCCACAGCATTCCCCCTCCCTCATGTTCCACAGTTTATGGATTGAATTCTTTAAATGTTTGTGTTTAGGAATCAAATTGTGTCTTTGCACGTCGTCCTCTCTGGCTATGTGAATTGGTTGCACTTCAGCTGAGTATGCATCAATAAATTTTTATATTTGTTCCGCAGCTGGATGATTGTATTACTACTTGGTAACTTCATCGTTTGTACAGTCAACAGTGTGCTCAGTCAAATGTAAATGGTAGCAATATCTCACAGGGCGCATTCTTAAGAACACTGCTACGATGCCACCGTGTTACCTACCGAAGCGAATTGTAGCCTCGTGATGTCGTCAGTTTCTTACATCTGCAGGGGTAGAAATCGATGGCTGCCGGCAAAACTTCAAAATTTTCTCCTCACTATCAAACCTCCACCTCCTGCTGCTGGAGCCTGGAGGAGTCCAGAAACCGGAAGCCAAAGGGTCGGGAGTGTGTGCGCTGAGGAGCGAGCGTTTGGGGTGGTGGCGAGAAGGCGGTCTGTGGCAGCGACGGCTGTGGTGCGCACCACCCGTTCGGCGAAATGTGTCGCCGGTGAGAAGCTGCCATAGTTTTTTTTTTGGATTCAAATCAGCTGATATTATGCACTACGTGAAGACTTAAGTCCAAATCATTTTATTTGCTCATGTAGAAAAAAACACGTTTTCACAAGGTTGATTCTAACAAGAGCAACCAAATTCAACTCCTCCATGCATGGTACAGTACTCCTGCCTAACATTATTTGACTCCACATTCTGCACATGGAACGCCAGGCTGTCCACATTTGTTTCTCCTTTGCGAGAGTTGACTCACGCTGCATACTCTGCTGCCGTTCCTTCCCATGATTGACGAGGAAGCACTGAACATTGCGTGATTGCGTAGGGCTCGAGTGAAACCAGCAGATTTGGGATCCAGCCATCCAGGTATCATCCTTTTCACCTGTTCTTTGCTTTCGTTTGGTCTTCTGTTTCTTCTGTCGCAAATTTCTTCAGCAAATAACTTGGTATTGCTCCGATTATTCCCGGGAACTGAAGGCCGAATCCACAATCATAAATTAAGGAGGCTACCTACGCGCTTTTGTGCTTCCATCACAAAGGGGGCACCGTTTATTTTCTCTGCTTGACGGCGTGGTATGTTAATTTTCACATCATTATTTAGTTCAGCTGCATTCACGCTAGCTTTGTATTTTGCTGCAATAAGTCTGTGCAAGACTCCACTCTGCTTGCAAAGATGCTGCAGCAAGTTTAGAGGACAGAGTT
The DNA here is from genome assembly GCA_036936925.1 of Cenchrus fungigraminus. NCBI lineage: Eukaryota > Viridiplantae > Streptophyta > Magnoliopsida > Poales > Poaceae > Cenchrus > Cenchrus fungigraminus. The sequence continues at coordinate 187,992,362 of CM072769.1, forward strand.
AGCATGCCTTTATTTTTGTAGGTTGTATATCAATATCATCAGCCATTGCTTAGCAAACTTCTACAGAGCATTGTCTGCATCACTCAACATGAGGACAACAACAAGAAAAAAAATTAATGCGTGACCGCTAGCAACATAGGATTGAAATAATAGCTGATACCTATAGTTCATTATTCAGTATTGTTAAATTTGTGCACTATTTATTTTGTTTTGAAGGTAGCAGGTCTTTTTTTTTTTTGAAATTCATTTTGTAGGGTTTGCGCTAAAGATACACTCTCCAGATCGTGGATGGCATGGAAGCTGCTGTAGTATATGGAATGTTGAAGAGTGTGGGCAATAAGTTAGCCCCATTGGTAATCAAAGAGTACAACTCTATTGTGGGTGTGAAAAAAGATCTCCATGAGCTCCAAGGTCTAGTTGAGGAGATCAACTCTTGGCTGGAAACTTCAACAGGACTATCATCTATGTGGCTTAAACAACTGAAAGATATTGCTTACGATGTCGATGATATTGTTGACGAATTCCATCTGGAGGCTGAGAAACATGACACTGATGGCAATGGCGGAAAGAATATGGTGACCAAATACCTATGCAGAAAACCAAAATCTTTTCTTCTTCAATGCAAGGCGGCCCACAAGATCAAGGCGATCAAGAAGAGATTTGCTGCACTTGTGATGCAAAGATCTAACTTCTGTGCAATAGTAAATAGTTTACCAGCTAATCATCATGTGCACGACATAAACAAGACTACTGGGGAAATGCCATCATTGCCCATTATGGATGTTGCATCAGTACTTGGAAGAGACCAAGAGAAGCACCTGGTAATATCTAAGTTAGTAGAGGCTAAAGACCAACAGAAAATTAATACAGTTTCCGTCCTTGGACTAGGCGGCTCTGGGAAAACTACTTTGGCTAACCTGGTTTTCAATGATGTGAACATTATAGAGCATTTTGATGCTAGACTTTGGGTTCATGTGTCACAAGAATTTGATGTTGAAAAGCTCATCAAGAAACTGTTTGAAGCTATTGCTGACAAAGATCCTGGACAGCATGCCATGCCATATATGACCAAAAGAATCAAAGCTGAGTTGACTGGAAAGAGGTTTCTGCTTGTATTGGATGATGTGTGGACCGAGTCCCAAATTCATTGGGAAAACTTCATGGTGTATCTCAAGTGCGGCGCACCTGGCAGCAGGATTTTACTCACTGCTCGCAGCAGAAGAGTTGCAGAAACAGTGGGATCCAGAGACCAACTTGCTTTGCCATTCTTATCTCCGGATGACAGATGGAAACTGTTCCAACAAAGCTTAGTAATTCCTGCAGAAGGTTTGGAGTTGGAATTTATTGAGGTTGGAAAAGATATTGTGAAGAAATGTGGTGGGGTTCCGCTAGCAATTAAAGCTCTTGCAGGTGTCCTGCGTGGCAAGGAACGGATAGAAGAATGGAAGTCCATGAGGGACAGCAATTTATTAGATGTTGAGGGTGAAGAACACAGTGCATCAGTATCAGCGTGCTTGAGGTTGAGCTATTTCCATTTGCCACCTCATCTGAAAGAATGCTTCACAATATGTTCAGTGTTTCCTAAAGGTCAGGAGATTGATAAAGAACAATTGATTGACCAGTGGATTGCTCATGATATGATCCCTATGGTTGCTGGTGTTGATTACTTGGAGTATAATGGCCAGAAGTGCTTTAATTATCTTGTGCAAATGTCTTTTCTACAAGATGTGGATGAATACAATGGGAGAGTAAGATGCAGGATGCATGACTTGGTTCATGATCTTGCCCGATCCATCTTGGGTGATGAAATTTCAGTTGCTGTGCCAAAGGAGTCAAATAGTTCTACAAAGGGCTACAGATACTTCTCTCTGGTTGATGATTCAATGATTATTCCATCTAAAAGTATTTTTGAGAAAACACGTGCTATGTATGTTGCTGCAGGTGATGATTTAAGATTCAGCAAGACGTTGAGGAATGCCAGGCACTTGCGCAGTATTACAGTGAATCCTTTCCTTGCAACATCAATATCAGTGCTCAATAAACTACTACAAATAACACATTTGAGGTATCTTTGCATTTCATTTGTAAGTGTTGGTACACTTCCTGAGGCTGTTTCAGATATTTGGTGCCTGCAAGCTCTTCATGTAACAAACTCTATATTTCTTCACAAGTTACCTGAAACCATGGGTAAGCTGAAGAAATTGAGAACACTAAACATGTCAGGCTGCAAAGAGCTACAGATTTTACCAGATTCTATTGGTGATTGCCACATGATTTCATGCATTGATCTTTGGGGTTGCTCTAACCTTACAGTGTTGCCAAACTCTATCTGCAGAAATAACAAGCTAAGAGTGTTGAGGCTTGGTCGTACCAGAATTGAGAGGCTACCATCAAGAATCACAACACTAGGAAATCTGGAGTGTTTGGACCTTCGTTTGTGTAAATGTTTGGTAGAGTTGCCTGAAGGCATTGAAAACTTGGAGAAGCTTGAAGTACTGAACCTAGAAGAATGTGAAAAATTAAGAGCCATGCCGATTGGCATCGGACGACTCAGTCGCTTGCAAAATCTGAGTGTATTTGTTGTGGGAAAGGATGAAAAATCTGCATGTATCTCGGAACTTGGAAATGTAGCTAGGAACAGTGGGAATCTTACTATCAGAGGTATTGAACACGTGGTGGACCCGAATGATGCACACAAGGCATGCTTGAAACAAAGGACGAACTTGCATAAGTTGCAATTGAATTGGAGAAGGGATGATGCAGGTGAGATGAACACTGAAACGAAGCAGGCTGTACTTGATGGTCTGGAACCACCATCAGGGATTAAAGAGCTATACATTTATCACTATGCAGGTGGGCAATATGCACGGTGGATGCTGAAGCAAGTTAGTGGCAGCGTACAGGGGCTTCGTCAATTCCCATTTTTGACCTTGATGAAGTTATCAGATCTCCCAAACTTGAAGCATCTGAATGGCCTTATGGAGTTGCCTTGTTTAGCGGATCTTCGAATTCTGGAAATTCCTTCCCTTGAAAGCATCAGCGGAGGCCCATTTCCTTCGCTGTTGAAGTTAAAATTATTCGGACTGCCTAGTTTGGGAGATGTGTGGATGGGAGCAGCAACAACCTTGGCTTCAAGGAAAGTGGGAGGAGGCTGCAGTGATCCTCATCAGTTGGGGGTAGTGCAAATTGGTACTCGTCTATCACATTTAGAAATAGAGCGATGCCCAAAATTGATGGTGAAGCCGTACCTACCGTTATCTCTAGAGAAGCTGATGTTGTTCCGGAGCAACGGGATGCTGCTGCAATCGCTAGGCCTAGGCCAAGAGCCCTCTTCATCCTCCAGTTTTCTATCCTCTTTAAGTTTTAGCCATCTCAAAGAGCTTGAGCTATGGTACATGACAGCACCATCACCTCCACCTGGATTACGACCTGGACGTGGTTGGGAGTTGCTGCAATCCATGACTGCACTTGAGTCATTGGATATTTACAACTGCGATGGCCTGACTGAGTTGCTAGACAGCATGCGGAGCCTCAAGTCCCTCCAGTTTCTGTGTATTCATGGGTCCTCAGATATTCCCATGCTACCTGATTGGCTGGGGGAGCTCCGGTCTCTGCAAAAGATGACCATCCAGAGCTGCCATAGCCTGAGCAGACTTCCCCGGTCAATGGGCAACCTCATCTCCCTCCAGACGCTCCGAGTAGCATATTGTGATGCACTTAACCAATTTCCAGAGTGCCTTGGAGAGCTCCAGTCCCTATGCAATTTCAGTATTAGCGGTTTGTCAGGCCTGACTTGCCTTCCTCATTCCATGTGTGGCCTTACCTCCCTTGAAGAGCTTTCAATCTACAACTGCCCATGCATAAAATCCTTGCCTGAGGGGATAAAAGGCCTGACGGCTCTACAGAGGTTGCGGATCTCTCGCTGCCCTGATCTGAAGAGACGCTGCGAGAGAGGAAAGGGGGAGGACTGGCACCTCATCTCCCACATATCTCATCTAGCTATTTGCTAAACGAATGAATTGTTTTGTTCGTTATATGAGCAGAGCCCTGCCTGTTAGCTTTTTATCTTCCAAAAATAAAAAAACAACACACAGAATGAGATCATTGTAATATTTCAACCTCTAGTCACGATTCCGTTGGAGAACCAATCAACTGATTCATTTTGATTCTTTGCATTTGCAAATGTTCCAGACTTGCAGGTACATGTGCCCTTGCAGTTTTATTTGATTATACAGTTTGGCCTAAAGTTCTCTACCTGATTTGGTCAGAGGGTTGAGTGGCACCTCCTCAGGTTCTAGGTTCAACTCCTGCAGGAGATGGAGAGCCCAATTTATGATGTAACCAAGGCATACATATTGATACAAAAAGCCAGGCCAGAATACCCGGGGATGACATGAATGTAAAACGCACACACTGCATTTCCCATGTGACAGAACCGTGGTTTCTACTTGTATCGATGTTGCTCATTCTCTTTGTGCCTTCAAAGGAGAAAAGATGGAGAAAAGGAGCATCGATAGAACATCAGAGCGTGCTAGTAGCTTTCTGTCTAGCTTCAGATGGTTGACACTCATTTTCTACTAGTGGGCACCGTGGAAAGCTTCAGAGCATGATGGTAGCTTGCAGGATCTTCAGCTGCTGCAGCTGATACTGCGACCTCGGTTGTGTCGCTGGTGACCTCCTCATCAGCATCAGCAATGGTGGTGATCTTCCTGGCGCGGAACATGGCGAGGTGGATGTCAGCACCAGACACCAACCATCAGCCAGACGAAGAGGCCGGGTGGGTGTGGCATGGATGGCCTGTAATGTTTGTGTGGGCATGTAATTTTCAGGCTAATGACTTCTGTCAGGCTGAGTTCCTGATGTTCCTTTTACGCAGTCTTCCTCGTTTTAAACACGTTGTGCAGTCGCTCACTTGAATGTGCTTCTTTGAATACACTGCCCGTTGGCATGTTTGTATCGGATTTGTGTCATGTTACCTGTGTGACGAAGTATGGGAACGTGGTTGCCTACTGCGGCATACCACGGCTGCGTGTTAATATAGGACCAATCGGTCAAGAGATTTACAAGTGTTTGATTACATCTTGTGTGTCAAGGAGATTTATCTCTAACTAACAAATATCTTCTATTAGAGATTTATCCTTGCACATCAAGTCAAATGGACGCAGCCATATCTCACGATCTCAACAACCTGAGTCGTGTTACAACATATCTTTCAACAACCTGCGCAGTGATATCCTTGTATTTGCAGTTTGTGTCCTGTGTCACTCCTGCACAGTAAAATCCTTTTTGTCGGTAATGTTTACCAATGTTGCGTGTGTAGCTGCTTTGAATGTGCTCTGCTTGTTGAGTTGCTGCTTTGTAGCTTGGCTTTATTCTTAGAAAGTGGCATTAATGAAATCCTGGATTGAATTGTTTGTGTTTAGGAATCAAGTTGTGTCTTTTATGCCGTCCTCTCCTGTGGCTACATGCATTTGAGTTGGGTATGAATCAATATTTTTGTAGCTGGATGATTGTTTTACTAGTTGGGAACTTGATCGTTTATAAACTGGAGAGTAATGTACAGTGTGACGTCTGCTCAGTCAATGCTGATGTATCGATGGTAGCCATTCTCTTTGTGCCTGAAAAAGGAGAAAAGATTGAGAAAAGGAGCATCGATAGAACATGAGAGCATGCTAGCTTTCTGTCTGGATTCAGATGGTTGACACTTCTTTTTCTACTAGTGGGCAAGCTTGAGAGCATGATGCTAGGTTGCAGTATCTTGAGCTGCAGCAGCTGATACCGCGACCTCGGCCTCGGTGTCGCTGATTGTGACCTCCTCCTCATCGGCATCAGGTATGGTGGTCGCCTTCCTGGCGCGGAACATGGCGAGGTGGATGTCACCGAAGATGACGAAGCTGCCGGGTTCGACGGGGATTGGGAAGCCCGGGTTGAGGCGGCGCTCGTTGGTGCTGTCCAGGTCCGTCACCAGCAGCCTCCCGTCCTTCTTCTCCAGCCGAGCGTGCGTCCCCGAAACTGTGGCGATGGGGAGCACGATGTCAGCCACCCGGCCAACGGTCACCGCCGCATCCTCGGCTATCTCGATCGCGCCGGGCCGTGCAACTTTGTACCCGATGTGGCGCCAGTCGCCGTCGCCTGAAACGCACAATGCAAAGTGCCTCTGAGTTCTGTTAAAGGGCAACGAGTTAAAAGGGCAAGAAAGAGACGCGTGCATGCACATTTCCAAGTCCAATTCCAGCAGGCTGTTGAGTACCGATAACGCTAGCTCGTCAGGAACAATAATCTGATAACAGTCGGTAATAAATTGATGATACCATCGAGAAGAACACATTCAGAACCCCAACGGTGTAGTAGGCTGTAGCAAACCTGCAGGATCAAGAACCCATCTTACTGAAGAACGACCGGTTGATGCGCCGCCGCCAGCGAGGCTGGAAGAACACCTCATCAGGTTGCTGCTCCCCTTGCTGTTAATCAGCCATGGCACAGCCAGATGCTGCTGCTGCTGCTTCGCACTTGAGTTTAAAAGCAGGAGGCCGCCGGAGCAACGATGAGGGGGAAGCTTTTAAGCTTGTGGGAGATGATCTCCTGGGAGTAGTGGAGAAGAGGAGCAGGGAGGAGGAGCTAGTAGCCGCTGCGCCTGCTTCCATCATGATCGGGCGCTGCTGCTCAGCAGGGAAGGAAATGGAGGTTCAGAGGCCAAGTTTTTGTTTGCGAAACGAATTCTTCTGTTGCTTTCGATTGGGAGTTCTCTCTGCGGATCCATTCCATCCACGGAGATAAGAGTTGAGGCTGCAGTTTGTCCTATGCACAATCCTACACCTGGCCTCGTAGCCAATCGTTCCAACTTCTGCCATCTCTTGCTGAGAGAGGAGAGTTCGTATGCTGTGCGCCTGTGCCTGTGACTCTGAGGCCTACGGGCCCACCTGGCCGAATCACGACGCCAACAAGTTAGTCTCTGACATCGGGGCCCACAAGTCAGTGTCTTTGGAGTAGGCGCGATAGCAACCAACAACGTGCTGGCCCCCGTCGCCTCCACAATTTCAGATCGCGGCCACGGCGACCCCGAGCTAGAGACGAACTCAACCGAGGCGAGGGCGCGAGGCAGCAGCACAAATTCCCAATCTCGTTCCGTGCTCCGCCCAAAGGTATGATTTTTCGGAGATCTTTGCGTCCAACAGCCCAGATCGGTTCTCGATTTTCCACACTTTTTTGTCTTCTAATTTGACAATCGGTGGGGATTCGATTCGATCAGATGGCGGCGGCGTGGGCGGTGCTGGCGGTGTTGCTCGTCGCAGCGCAGGTGGCCTCCGCGGCCCCGGTGATGGCGCCGGCGTTCCTCTGGGCGCCCAAGAACTACGGGTGGGTAACTTGTTGCGCTTACCTTTCCCGTCCCTACCTTGAGATCTCGTGCTTACATGCGTGATGTTAATGTTGGGGCTTCCGGTTGCTCTGCGTCATCCAGCAAGTAGAAAGCCATTGTGCATCGGTATACTAATCGATGTCGTGACACATGTATTTTTCTTTTCTTTGCTCAACAAGTAGTTCTTTATAGTTGCTGATTGTTTCCTTGTTTTCATGTTAAATAAATAGAAGATGGCCCCAACCAATGTGCTAATTAGTGCCAAAGCCCTGCTTTGCCTGTTGGCTTCTATGCCACAGAATCATCTTATTGGGAGGAAAAATCTGTTTAGGTCAGATTGACTTGTGGATTGTCACATTGTATTAGACGATTTTTTACGTTTGATCCTAGAAAGAAAAAACATTGTTCGTCCAATGTATCTAAATGAAAAATCTAGATTGAGACTTTAGGCCTAAGGAAATCAAAAAAATAATGCTCCTCCTCAGAAGTTGAAAGACTAGAGGATAAATTTGTATTTTGATGTTGCCCGGTTAACATTTTGGGATGCTATAGCTTGTGCCTGAAAATACTGTATGCCCTAATTTTGGTACCTGGAATTTTCATGGGGTAGGGCTCTTAATTTTATCAAACCACCTGTAGCCTCTAAAATTGCAATTTAATTGAAGCCATAAATTCAATTAAACAAAGCCATGACTAGTTCTTACTGCTTCGCAATGCGAGTTTCTTTTACCATAGAATTTTACATCAGTCATACATCTTGAGCACTGAACACTTTCGATCTAGGTTACATCAGTAACTCAGTATGTCACACCTGGTTTCCGATTCTGATGATGGATGCAATACTATTCCTATACTGTATACTCTGATGTATCATATATCCCTAATCAAAATCCTATTCAGTGACATGAGTTCAGTTGGTTGACAGATCCTAAGATACTTTCCTCAACCTTTTTGTCGTGACATGAGCTCATCTCAAATATTTCTTGTACTTTCAAATTATTAGTTTTAGCAAGCACATGTCAGTTCACTACTACATAATTTACTAACATTCCATCGATCTTTACCATCCAGGTTCCGTTCCGATGATGCTAAGCAAGTAGTCCACTATCAGACTGTGTCTCCAAAGAGTTTAGCTAAGTACCTTCTTGAGGAAGGTGGCTGGTCAAACTTGATGGTAAGTATCTCCATTGGTAAAACATAAGCTTTCATGCTACTTCTTTAATTTGGCAGCTCTTGCATTGGAACGAGTTTAATCAGTTTTCTGATGTTTTGATTTCATTCCTGTAGTGTTCAAAGGAGGATGCTCAGAAGAATGTTGATGTTGCCATTGTTTTTCTTGGCTCAGAGGTACTTATTTGATACACATCTATTTTTTATCACTTTTAAATTGTCTGCTTGTGCAAATTTTGTTTGAATTAAATTCTGTTTAACTAAAGCAGTGTGCTTTTGCCAGAAAAAAAAAAGTTGATATACATTGTGGTTTTAAATTTCATGAAGACATAAAACTAGCTAACTCTTTAATCTGTATGATGAAGTTATTGATAAGACAGCCATTACTTCAGTTTTCACTGACCATTGACTTGTTCTTTTTTCCTTTAGCTACAATCATCAGATATATCTAAGGACAAGCAAGTGGATCCAGCTTTAGCAGATACATTGAAGGTAATCATAGGCACTCATTTTTCTCTCTCTTGTTTAGCTGAAGCATCAAATTTTCAATGGCTTATAATTGCTATGCTTCTTTCAGCTCTCCTTCACAAGTTCAGAGTTTTCCATGGCATTCCCTTATGTTTCCACGACAGATGATGAGAAATTGGAGAATTCATTGCTGTCCGGCTTTGCTGAGAATTGTAATGGTGGTTTTGAAAGAAATCGTGTCACCTACACAGACACATGTACTGTTGGTCAAGATCTTAAGAAACATCGCAGCATGGATTCTGTTCGTGTAAGTTGTTATATATATACTTTTGGTTCTTCAATGAAATATTTGTTTTGTACATTGACAACATGTACATTACAGGACTTAGTGACATCACGGATGGGAAACAACCCAAGTGGACAGACTGATCTGATTGTCTTCTGCAATGGTGGTTTCGAGGATTTAAACCCTGCGAAATCAGAAGGTTAGGATAAGCCTACTAGCATTGCTCTTTTACTTTTAATTACTGTACTGCAGGAAGCTAATTTAGTACTGCATCACTGCAGGAGAGTTGCTTTCGGACCTGGTTGCCATGCTGAAGAAGTCTGGAGCCGAATATACCATTCTTTTTGCTTCTCAACCCTCAGCTTTACTGGAAAAACCTTCCGACCTGCCATTAGGAAGGTATCTTGCAGAGAAGACCAATACTACTAAAGCTGGCTTGGGCAAATGTGATGGGGAGTGCCTAGTCAAATCAAGTCTTCTGGAAGGAATTTTTGTTGTAAGTTTCCACTTGTATTCTGTTTCACTACTGGTTAGCTCTATTCTGAAACGTGTGCTCTCCTGTAAAATTATTGTATGATTGTTTGTATATCAGCATACCCTGTATCCTTGCACTATCTTCTCACACTTGTCTACTATTTGCAGGGCATAGTGCTTCTTATCATCTTGATATCAGGACTCGTGTGTATGATGGGAATTGATACTCCCTCGAGGTTTGAAGCTCCCCAGGAATAGCTTAGCTTGGCGAGGTACGAGAAGCATGAAGGACCGATGCTTGTTGGTCTGCACTGTGGATATTGTTAGTTTCCTGTTCCAAAGTGCCTTGTGTATTTTACTGAGCCACCTGTGATTTACAACGTGCTCAATTTTTGGTGTAATATCCTACGGAGATCTAGCTGAGCTATTGCAAACAAACACGTGTGTGAGGCTTGTTTTGTAGCACACATTGCATTGCCTCAAGTGTTTTCTGTGAATAACCTGAAATTCAGGTAACCAATAAGATGGCACTGTGCATCAAATAAAATGGAATCTTGTTATTTATTTGATCAGAAGTTACTGTACATAAACCTATGTCGCATATATTTTACATCTGGCGCCTCAACTGAGGCTGTGAACACCTATGGTGAGACTGCAATGCGTTGATTCTGTGCATGTGAAATGCACTGGCTGATTGATAAGTGACAACCTACTTGGCCCCTCATCCCTGATGCAGATGTTTGCTCAATTCCTGGCTTTTTGCTGTTCAGGATCGTGTGTGGGACCCACATTCCGTTACTTGGTAATGAATCAACAGGTACTTCTAAACCATTTCAGTCTTCTCTGCTTGGCTGATTAGGACACAGATAAAATAAAAGTCACTTTTGTAGCTTTCACTTGTGAGGTTACTGTCAGGGAAACCTTATCTCGCAAGTGATCACTTGACCCAGCAGTGAGATCCCCTTCTGAAAATAGGTCGAGTCGAGTCTTTCTCTGGGGTCAATTCGTCCTTTATGCTGGGAGATCTGTTTGCTTTGGCTTAGAACTCAAGCACCTGGAAATTTGAGGCACCTGCATATATAAAATGCTTATATCATTTTCCTCGTAAATATATGGTGGTAAATGGAAGCCGAAGTTGTACAGCCATGTTCTGTAGCAAACTAAAATGGATCAGATATTACTTTTTTCAGTGCAGTGATGATTAAGGAAAAGGAGGAAATTAGCTAATTTTTCTTTTTGCCGGGATATAGAAGCTAATATCAGTGATCTGATATTAGCTTATTTTTCTTTTTTCAGTGATCTGATATTAGCTATTTTCAGTTTTAATCATGTTCAGGAGGTAGCAAATTAATTAGGTGAAAACGAAATATTTAAACTGAAAAATGAAATACGTCGAACTAAGGACGACACTATACAACTAGAAGTCAGCTGCCAATGATTTAGCATTACACTACTAAATTTGCATGCTCTTTTCACTGATTTGCAGAAGGTCATTGATGTCAGCTCCATTGAACACTGATGTCAGCTCTACAGATCAAGGCCGTGGCACAACGATTTTTCACTGATTTGCGAAATTAGGTCATCGATGTCAGCTGACATCCATGAATGCACATAGCTCTGCCACTGACTGTTGCGCCACTTGTTTCTCTATTTTGTTGACCAACAAATATCTCATACCAAGCAAGCTTCTGCCACTTGTTCAATAATCAACACGCAGCACACTGATGCATCGTGCCATGCTTGCTTGCTGACTGTCTATGCATGATTGATTGATACCGGTTTGATATGGTACTGGTCTGAAAATGACGTAAATGGAGATATGAAAGCAAAATTGTCGACGGCATTGCTCTAGATTTTCTTATGGTCGGTGCTCACGACGACAAATTTGGCCATAGGCAGGACGCCAGATAAGCACATGTTAGGTTCTGAGGAACCATGCCGGCATATATTCAGCCTGTTCGGTTGGCTGGTGCTGATTTGTTTTGGGAGAAAAATATCGCTAGCTACCCGGTGGCTGGTGGCTGATACTGGTTTGTTCTGAGAGAAAAATACTGTCGACTGGTGGCTGATAATCCTACTGGAAGATCGAGTACGTACGTAGCCTGCAAAACATGACTTGTAAGAAAGACCATGCATGACACAAAAGATCGTCCTTCCAAAAATCAAAGGAGTCATCACTTGGGTTGGGTGTAAAGCTGGATGCTCTTTAATTTGTTTGCAACTTTAGTTTCTTCATTCAGTTAACGACACTGCTTTTTAATTATGTGGCCACATCATATCGTTTTAAACTACATTTAGGCGTTACAGTATATACTTGGGATATGATATTTAAGATGAGCAACCAAACCTGTACATTTTCACATGATTCCTAGCTCATGTTTTATCCATTTGCTCTCTCGCACAATTTGAACTGCATGCATTTTTACTGAAAACCTACCATATAAAATTGCAAGTGTGCCAGGTTATAATCTCAGCACAAATTAATATAAACAGCTACCCACTAGAGTTCAGAAGAACATGACGCATATAGCTAGGTAATCGACTAGAAATGATCAGACTATCCAGCTGTAGCTGAATGAAAAGTGGTCAAGTCACATGAGAACAGTTGAGATCGAGCAGTTTATGCATTATGCATATATGCTGAATGTGTAAGCTGGCAGGTAGTAGTATCTAGCTACGCGCTTTCTGTTTCTGTAAAGTTAATGGATCATCGATCGACGAGGTTGAACGATCAGTGGATCGTGACGTACGTTGGGCTGCATCCACCGTCCAACCTGCTGTACCGACCTGGCGACACGTGATTTTCATATGATCCATCGGTGGTGCACTGCCCGCTGTACATCAACATCATATCGAGGGTCCGGCCGGTCGTCGCACATCCGATCCTGACTTGGGCGCCAAGGTTACAAGATAAGCTAACTAATAAGCTCTTCCATTGGTAAATAACAATGGGCATATGCTTGGTAAAATGGTAATGACATTAAAACTACTGTAGAAAAAAACAAACACTATATATAATTGCCATGCATCAAAGTATCAGTACCAAACACAAGGAACAAATTCTCACAAACAAACAAAATCAACATCCTTTTTACATCACCTAAAACAAACAGCATGATCTCTCTCAGTTTTTCCGTCGACCTAATTAATGAATTAAGCAACCAACAAAACTTCCACAAAATGAACTGCAAAATGATCATCACTAATATAAACAAGTATCCATTTAGTAGCTAGCGCACTATCCGACGATCACCTAAAATCTTAGCAGCAGAACTAGTACTTTGGAAGATGGATGGCATAATTTTGCCCGTAGTTATTCCCTAGCTTCTGCTGCGGCATGCCCACTGAATTAGTATTGATCTGCTGCAGAATTCCTGCTGTAACGGACGAACCCGGTAAACCACCAGCGAAATTTGGAGAAATGGTCCCTCCTAGAGCTTTGGCCACCATTGCCTGGTGATGCAAGTTGTAGCTTCTTGCCATTGCCTGATCATTATGGTCTGCGTGAAGCATGTTCGTCCACGAGGAGTTGTAACCGTTGCCGCTGCTTCTTATTGGACCTGCTGAATTGGCCAGAGCGACCTGCTGGTGGTGCAGGTTGTTGATGCTTCTTGCTGTGTCGTTGAAGCCGTAGCTAGGAAGGTTGACGAAGCTACTCGTTGTGCCCGTCGAAGCTCCTGCGGCGGTAGAAGAAGAAATTGCGTAGTCCGCGTTGTCCGGCGGCGCCACGGCGCTGACGGTCGTTGTGCTCGGCAAGTTGCCAGCGGAGTTGAAGAACATGGAGTTGATGGTGTCGAGGAAGTCATCTCCTTCGCCGGCGTCATCTGAAATCACCGAGCTGACGTTGGGCGTGCCGGCAGAATACTCCTCCTTGGTGGGCTTCTTGGCTTCCCCATTCTTGTGGTGCACCTTGCACACGACCCATTCATCCTGAAAATTAAAAAGAATATAATCAGTTCATACACAAAGCAAGAACCATTGATTCTTCAAGTAGAGAGAGATATATAGCTACACGGACCTTGGGATTGAAGCGTAGGTTGGCGTTGTTGTGCCTGGACTTTCCCTCGAGGCGGAACTCGTGCATCACCCAGTTGGTCTTGGATCCCCTTGGAGCCCTGCCCATGTAGAACACCAGCGTCTTCTTCATCCCCACCAGCTCACGGCGGCCTGCACCTCCATCACCATCGGCAGCCGCAGCGGGCTTGAAGATCTCCCTGTCCTTGCCGGTGGCCTTCCAGTAGCCCTTCTCGGTGGCGCGGTTGGTGCGCATCCCCGTCGGGTATTTCATGTCCTTGTGGCAGAAGAAGAACCACTCCTTCTCCCCCATCTTCGCCTTGCCTGCAGTTAGTTGTTCATCGATCGATCAAATCAAGCTTATTAGCCTTTAGCAACTATACATGTACTTATAATTGTGGTGCAAAAGGGACATCGAAGAACAAATGAAAGGGAGCATGCAGAAATTAAAGGTGCATGCTGCACGATCGAAAGACTTATTACTTGGGAGATCCCATGGCTCGCACTTGTTGAGGTCCACCTCCCCAATGGCTTGTGGGTCGAAGCTAGGGTTCAAGAACTTCTGCAGGAGATAGCTCGTGATGACCTCCTCGTCTGTGGGATGGAACCTGAACCCGGGAGGCAGGAACAGCCCGCCTCCTTGCTCCGATTTCACGCTACGCTCCACCATGATCGATCTCTTTGATTTGTTGGAATTGGAAACGCTATGGGACAGGAGAGGAAGAAGAAGCTAGCTAATAATCTTGCTAGAGGAAGAAGAAGCTTGTGAACACAAGCAAGGTGGGGGGATCAATAGAAAGGGGATAAAGAGGGGAGGAAGCCAAGTTTTATAGTGGCGTGAGAGGTGAGACTTGATCTTCCTCTGGAAGCTAAGAGCCCATCCTCCTTTTGGCTTGCCTAGTAAGGAAGTCTTCAGTCTTCACTCGGTTTGATTAGCACAACACAATAAAAAATAAATCAGTTATCCAGGCCTAATTAATAATTACTCCTATACCTTCCTAGCTATGTGGCCATCTAATCAGAATTAAGAGGTGTCATCAGAAGCATTATTGTATGGTAATTTATTTTGGCATTCAAATGTTTAATTTGTTTGTTGTTTTTTTAGTGGTGTGACTCTGTGAGTGACAGCTATTTACAGCTAAGGGGACTACTAACTGTCGGGATGCTTTTGAGGTAAGGCACTTGACTTTTTCCATCAAAAAAATCATATAAATTTTGGTGTAAAAACCGCGCACATCTACACCATGCTAGCTTATAGTCCCTCCGATTTGTTATTAGAAGTCGTTTAGAACAGCGACATGGTTACCAAAGCACAACTTTAATTTCTCTTTTTTATAAAATATTTATTAAAAAATTATATATGTATATTTTTATGAAAGTAATTTTCAAGACAAATCTATTTATATAATTTTCACATTTTCCAAACTCAACGACTTAAAAATTATTCATAATTTATATTTCTAATGTTCGACTCAAATCTTGTCTAAAACGACCTCAATTACCAAACCAAAGGAAGTATTTATTGAATTATTCCTTACCTTGCCGTCGGTGATGTAATTCTTTATCAAGAAGTGCCGTACCGGTAGGAGATGTTGATTTTTAATTGATTAATATGTTTGTGCAACTGGGGTTCGGTTTCTTGGTAATTGCAATCTCTTTTGACATATTGAGCATCACAACCCGCATGCATGCAATGGGTGGATCCATTCTTTTCGCCAATCAACATATACCCCCATATTTTATATTTATTTATGCCAAATTAATTTCTCTTCCATTTCTTAATTTGGTACAGCCTGCCGCTTGTCTTCTTTCTACTTCTTGCACAATATTTTTCTCTCAAAATAAATCAAATGTACAAATCAATGTGTAGTTAAAGCATGATCAGCCGAGCATGATAATCAGCAGAAAATCTGCCGAAAATGAAATTGATTAGTAGGTGCTGAGCAATGAAACTAGTTGGCAGCTGCTGACGAACATATGACTACTGTCACATACTGTACAGATGACAGGTGAATTGCCATCTGGCAGCTGTTCATACCACCACGCTTGTCATCTCAGCGTGCATGGGATTCCATGTATTTAGCTAGGGCACGTGCATGCGTGCTCCCTCCAGAGCAGAGCACGCGCCGTCCAGCTGCTCATCTAGCATTCTGGCTCCACTGGATTTCATTGGATTTGCGTTCAATTCAAAGCCGATCTTGACCTATCCAGCTGGCAAACTGATGCCGCCCGCCGTACGTGTTCGTCCAAAGTTGGCACAGTTTTTTCTGACTTCACGTGCCAAAAACATCTTGAGAGTTTCTTTCAAAAAAAAAAAAACATCTTGACAGATAAATTAGTTAGGTAGGAGAGGGGGGAAAATAATCTTTCGGCCCAAACAGCCTATTTAATTTGTGGCCTGTATTTGTGTCATGGGCATTGTGGCCCATATGAAGTTTTGGCCCGGGTTATATCCAAACTAACATTTCTATATGCACGTGATTCATCATCAAAGGCAAAGCTAAACTGAAGATATACCGGCCGGTACCAAGCATCATGATTACTCCAAGCTGACTCAGGATCAGAACACTGATGTCAGTTCATGTCACTTTGAGCAACCAATTGTTAATAATGGCTAGTGGCTAAGCTCATTCTAGAAAAGGAATCAACAACACCCGTGCATCATGTCATATATACTAGTGGATAAGCTAGTCTCTTCAGTCTTTTGATTTCATCCATATAGCAGGTGCAGTTCAAAGATCCTAGTAAGCTCCAAAAGCTTTCAATTAGCAACGCTATCACGAGCATGCATGCTTTAGAGCGAGATAATCTATGATAATGTCTTAGGGCATGACTTCAGCAACCAGATTTGGACTTGAGCAACCCATCGGCCATCACCACCTCTCTTTTAGTATAGACTGTCCTCTCCAACCGTGTTAGGCTCTTTTAACATGTGACCTCATCATGCTGCAACTAGTTTAATTTCTTGGTGATTGCTTCTAAGCATGGGTTAGTTTGCATAGGTAGACGACCATGTCCAAAGTTGTAGCTGAATTGTTTGCATTATCTTCTTGTAGTCCTGCAGTACGTAGGTACTAGCATAATAAACAAATGTCTGTCTCCAATGGGGAGACTTTGTTAACCAAATAGGGTAGGATTAATCAACTGATGGCTTATCTAACTGCTGATGCACCATGTCATTTGTGGACCATCACCAACCGTCCATGCATGCTTATATAAACAAATTAATAACCAAGTGAGTGTGTATTCGGGCAACGTGCAGTGCGCCGCCGCCGTCGTCGTTGTCTTTCTGGTGTCCCGCGGCCATTAGAGTATCACTAGCTCCGCTGCTGACGTTTTGCCATTGCATTGGTCCACCAACTAATTAACCCATGCACGCATGGATATTCAACGTTGAACTACTTACACACTCTCAAAGACATTGATTTTTGATTCATTAGTTTGTCCTCAAGTATTTGTCTCTTTGGATCGACGACCTTGCATGGTTTCAGTAACTGCCAGCAGAAAACGATCGAGCAAGAAAGTCTTGTGGTGTGCAGTTCGTGTGGCTTATCAGGAGTATTTTTCTCTCAGAGCTCATCAGCCACATACCACCAACCAGCAGCAGTAATTTTCAGCACCAGCCACCAGCCAGACGAACAGGACATTAACAGCATACACATATGGATCGGGAGCAGGTTGATTAAGCTACGGGCTCTTTTACGGTGGACCATAATATATAGCTATTTTTTATAAGGGTAAATAGGTAATTTTTATAACATCGGACAAAGAAACAAATTTCGTTTATGCCACAAAGAAAAATTTGAAATGAATTTTAAAAAAAATGTTTTAGAAATGAAATTTTTTGTTTTTAAAATTTGAAAAACATTTGGCCATACCGCCAGAGTGAAATGAAAAATTTTGAAAAAAATTGTTTTTGAAATTTGATTTGAAAATTTTTGGTTTTGAAATTTGAAAACAATTTGAAATGAAATTTCAAAAAATCGTTCTTGAAATTTGAATTGAAATTTTCGTTTTTGAAAATTTGAAAAAAAAACATTTTTGAAATTTGAAAAAAAAAATTTGTTTGAAATTTGAAAAAAAAATTTGGCCATACCACGAGAGGGAAATGAAAAATTTTTGAAATGAAGAAATCGTATATTTCGTTTATACCACCGAGAAAAAACTACCAACAATACCCTCATACCACCTATGTATACCACCCCATACCACTAGTGCTAGCTGTGGTGGTATACAATTAATCTCAACCGTCAGATCCTTCCATACTGGTCCTTTTCTAATAGTGGTATGAGGTGGTATAGTCCACCGTAAAAACCCCTTAAGCTACACGTCAAGATAACCTAGCTAGCATCAACGACGACGCTGCTGTACTCTGGTCCATCCGTGTAGGTACAACGGCATCCATCAGCAGCAGGAACAGGAAGCAGCCAATGCAAGGTATATTCCAATAGAGCATGCAACAAGAGGAGTGATCCAAACCCTCCAATTGCAATTGGATAAGGACACCAATAGCGGCACATGCCATAGTACAAGGAACGTGGTCATCCTTCATTGATCTATCTACACGTGACTTTCAGTAGTACGTACACGGTACACCCTCCCTAATTTACAATCTTTAAAAAGAAAAATGAAAACGAAATGCTTGAATTGATGAGCAAATTTGAAATTTTCCGGCCAAATATATGGAGCGATGCCCTCACCGATCAGCTCTGTTTGGTTTGACCGGCCCGTGCAGTGAAGTTTCAGCGTGTGGTGTGAAAAATTCACATCAAGATCGATCTCGATCGCTCTGCAACACAGACTGATCTACTGCATCTCGAGGAATGAATAGCTGAGCATGCTACTGAGGAAGGCGCCACTCGTGTCCACAAGCTGCTGCTGCTGGTTGCAGTAGCTGCTGCTCGTGCTGCCAACAAAATGGCCGCTGCTCCTTGTTGAATCACTTGGCAGCTTCTTCAGTAATTTTGTACTGAAACTGCTGCTGCTGCCATCATCGAAGGAGGAGGAGGATTCAGCACCACCGTCCGTGGTCATCACTCGCTTCCTGTTCATCAGACCACCGTTGCAGTTATTATTAGGCGGCGCATTAATAACGTGATCTGAAGAACATGCGTCTACTTGTGGCAGCAGATTGATGAAGTGGCTGTTATTGCTCATCATCGCCGTTGTGGTTATAGTTAAGTGCTTGGTGTGTTTGTGTTGTTGGGTAGATTAGCGGTGGCTCATCGAGGAGCTGCGAGAGCGCCGTGTAGTCGATGGTGTTGAGGAGATCGGTGATGGAGTATGACTTGCTCATGCTTTGGAATTGGAAGTGATCATCGTCGTGATCGTCGTTGGCGTCAGACTTGGGCGAGGCTGCACTGTTCATGTTGTTGTTGAGGGATTCTTCCTCCACGGTTGAGCCCTCCTGCTCTGGATCACCGAACTGGAAATTGTTGCTCTTCTTGTGTATCCTGCAGAGGACCCAGTCGTCCAGCTGAAACAGAGACAAATTAAAATTCAGAATACATACTTGCATAGGTCAGCTAGTGGTGGCCTGGTGCAACCATGCAAGCAACCGAAACTAAAAACAATTGGGAACTAATAGTCTCACCCTCATGGAGGAAGAAGATCCTCTGCAGCGCTTGGTGGTGTTCCTGCAATTAGCTCCTGTGAGGAGGCGGTACTCGTGCATGATCCAGTCCGTCTTGGTGCCCTTGGGAGGCTTACCCCTATAGAACACCAGCGCCTTCTTCACGCCGATGTTCTCGCTCGTCGGAGTCGAAACGATGGCCTTGTCGGTGCCGGTGGCCTTCCAGTACCCCGACCCGGCGGCGCGGTTGGGGCGGGCGCCGTTCGGGTACTTGCGGTCCCGAGGGCTGAAGAAGTACCACTCCTTCTCTCCAAACAGAGCTTTCGCTGGAAATCAATTGATTTTTGTTAGGCGGTTCAGAATCATCTCAACTTGCTGAAGAAATATAATCAATCAAATTACCAGGGAGATCCCAGGGGTTGCATTGGTAGATGTTGACCTCGGCGATGATGGGGATAGGGCATGGGAGGGATGAAGCTTGGTTCATGAGGTAGTGGACGATGAGCTCCTCGTCTGTGGGGTGGAACCGGAACCCAGCCGGGAGATTCGGCAGCCTGCTGCTACTGGCGGTCGGCATGGCAGTCGATCTGCTACTGCTGATTGCTGTAATTAGTCAGCTACCTCTACACACCTAGTCTACTACACACAGTTTATGCTAACTACTGCAGAAAAGAGAGGCTCAAATTACGAAAGGATGCTAAACTAGTAATGGATGGAAGGCAAGCATGAGTCTTGAAATTTTTGAGATGGAGGGACTGGGCCTTGCTTTTATAGCCATGCTGCCTTTGTCGTCTTCAGAGTATGCGGCGTCAAACGCAGAAAACAATTGGGCTGGGGAGTAGTTTTGGAGGTAGCTAATGGAGTGAGTTCCTGCAGATGACTAATCTGCCCTTGGACGCCGTAGTTATCGGCGTGGCTCCACGTAAGGCACCCGTGTGCGTGCAGGGGGGGAAGAACGAGGTCGAGGATAACGAAAGCAAAAGAATTGAGGATGAAGACGACCACGTCTACCGCACCACGTGTCGACCTGCCCTCGACGCCAATTATATGTGACGGACGCCGGCATGGCGTGCTCGTGGCTTTTGACTGGTCGTCCTTTGCTTTGCCCTCCCTCGTGAGGGTGACCGAGGCCCACCTCGTGGAAACCATGCGCCCACTCATTCTAAATTCGTTTTTGTTTTTTCATGTCATTGGTGGAAGAAGAAAAAAATCAACTGTGCGTGGATTGAAATTGTGCCTTGATGAATGGTTCCAATAGGGAATAGGGGAAGAGTTGCCAAACGTGGTTGACTTTGATATCCACAACCACAACTGTATTCTATTTTGTCAACACATCTGTATCAATTCTTAAATATATAACACACCGTTGACTTTTTACTCCAACTATGACCATCGATCAATATATATTGCACAGATTAGTTAACTAAAATAAAAAATATATATCTATTATCTAATGTACTTTTCATTTAACTTATTGGTTTCTCGATTTGCAAAAACAATTGTAGAAAAGACGAATAGTCAACATAACAAAAAAATTTAATGTGTCATATATTTAAGAACGGAGGTAGTATAATATTCCCATGTGTAGCGAGTGTACTCTGAAGGAGAATTATTTGATTTTTTTTATTCATAAACCCGTGGCCAATCGTTTTAAGGTACGTAACATGATAAATATGTGGTTGAATTTTAAACCCTACGTAACTAACTATAAAGTTGATTATCTTTGTTAGGCTAGTGCACAGTTTCATGGTGTTGTATGTGTGAGGAGTTTGATTACCATGAAACCGATAGACAGACTTGCTAAGTTCACCCTAATAACGTATTGTGCCATGAAATTGTATACCGAAACCGACTTTAGTGCAAGAATTTAAGATCAATTTGTTGGGACGAGGACGCGTGCAAGAATTTCTCTTCTCTCTGCACGCAGCTATCCTCCTATATCGACATCTCACTTAATTTGCACAGTGTTTTTGTTTCTTGCCACAGTATTTTCATCTCACAACAAACCAACCGTATAAAATTAGCACAAGTCATTTTAAAATATGTGGCTGTACTGGAATAGAGTGACATCTGTGTACGTAGCTTGGCTTGGCTGGGTACGTGTTGATGATGAGATGGATGGTCACGCAACAAGAGAAGAGAAGCAGCCAATTATTTGCATGGTCTGATTCTCGTCTCCACCACCCCATCTTTCAGGATCGGATGAGAACGCGCATGCATGCATTTCACTAGAACAATCCGGCGCGCGATGCGCACCCTATCAAAAGCGTACTACATCGTGATCAAAATTAACATAATCAAAAGAAAATCAACATGAAAAGTATACTAACACAGCATTTGCCCCGGCCGAATTGATTAAATAGTATGAATCAATGCCGTTATCGCTAATCATCTGGCCTTTGCAGCTCATAAGGTATCTGTCTGCACATATTACACATTTCAATCATCTGCAGCCCATAGGGTTCTATCTAGCAATATATTACACATTATGATCAGGATTCTTAGCTAACGAACACTTAAGATGGTAGCTTGGGATACTGATCTGTACAGAGCAAGTTGAAGACATCAAATAAAAGAGAAGGTCACAGTTTACAGCAATCAAACCACCAAAAGCATCTAGTTGTTTGACACATGCTCAAGCCTTCGAAACATGTCGAAGAGGCGAGCGACTTGCTGCAAATGACAACTGGCAGACAAAAGGAGGGCATCCCGTTTCTCGTGCTAGACATCTAGATATCCTCGCCGGAACTGTAAAGGAACCATAGAGTAACGATATCAGAAGAGGTAAATGAACCGATCCGAAGTGTAAGCAATCAGAAGTTCAGAAGGTTATTGTGCTAAAAGGGCCCAACAATACTGTTCCATGTGGTTATATAGGCTGTAAGAAGCAAATTCAATAGTATTTCTCCTCAGATTTTAATTTGAAACGATTTAAGTTCAATTACCAACGCAAAAGGTAACATGCTATGGAAAGAAGAGAAAATGAACCTACCCTTGCACCGTGCTGCAGCTACACAACTTCAGACTCCACCCACACCCAGCAGCACACAACACCAATGGATTCCTTTTCCTTCCGGCTGCAACGACCTGAAAAAAAGCAACTATAGCTTGTAAACAGATAACACAGTTTATGTAAACCTTTCAGACTGAGCATTGAGGGTTTAGCTGAACAACCATCAAATAAAAGGGCATATTTACATATTGTCCGTCCCCATAACAACTCTAATTTCGAATATAATCTAACCTACATTTTTTGGACTATTATTCTAATAGGTCATCTTAGGAGATCCTGCTCTCCTATCAAGTAAGCTTAGCAAAACATAATGTTATCGATGTTTCTAGTAGAGCAAAGAAGTACCTTAGAGTAGACAAGATCAACACAAGCTTCAGGCAGGAGCGGACATACTCTCACAGGAATAAAGAGAACTTGTAAGTGCAATTCAGTCGGAGCAAATGAATTGTAAAGTTCAAAAAAATATGAAAAAAAAGAGAATTGTCATGCTCTAAACAAAATAGCACAGTATCACATAGAAAAAAGAAAATAGTCCCTCAAGCACTCCTATCCTCCAAACTAAATGCAGTGCTATAAACAAACAATCATATCTAGATACGAGACATCACAGTGCTAAACTGGTTCACGACAGCATGTCACAGGTCAGTCTATGTCAAACAAGTATGCACTCGAGTAAAATGGATAATTTGGTGGGAGACCTCATATAGCTTGTAAAGAGAGCTGGACAGGAGTAGAAAGAAGATCAAGTAGAATCAGACAGCAACTGAATCTACAAGCTCGAGCATGCAACGACTGTGGATGAACCAGACAAGACTCCCAGACACATCCTAATTTTAGGCAGCTAGAGTCAAAGGGAGTAAAGCTACTGGCCAATACGGAATGAAGCCCTCAAATCACTAAGTAAGCTTCCGGAGATCTAGAACAATTCACCGACACTCAGTTGAGGCAATACAGGTAATGGGGCAAGTTCCTTCAAAAGAAAACATTATGCTGAAGCAAATTTCTCCAAAAGAAAATTTCTATCAACTAATATCTCGTACAGAATAGCTAGCTAAGTAGAATCTTGGAATCCTAGTGGTAACCAGGAAATGCATCAGAGCAATCTAATCAAGGGTTAGCTATGGTTAACAAAACCTAGGTCTTAGGATAGAGAGGAATGGAAGAGAACCTAGGGTTAGTTGCAGGCCTTGTTGCCGTCGCTGATGAAGGGGAGGCCCTGGATCTTGTGCTGTCCCATGGTAGGGAAGGCAAGCTCTCTGGCGGGGATTCACATGGCAGCCCATGTTCGCCGCCGCACTGGAGCTCGAGCATGGAAGCCCCCTCGCCGCTGCGCCCCCAGCAATTTGCAGATCTGGAAGGAGGGGGAAATTAGAGGAAGAAGGGGAAAAGGGCGATTCGAAGCGGAGGGGATAGGGGAGGGAGAAAAGAGGCGGTACCTGGAGGTGCTGCACCCTCCACGCGGATGAACTCACACCAGAGCAGCGCAACATCGTTGGGCCAGGCGGTGCCGACGTCGTTGACCAAGGCCGCTCTTGGCAGGATCAAGATCCAGAGCACGACTTGGAGTGGGAGCGAAGGCGCCGCCGCAGCCCAAGCTCTGGGGAGGTCTCGCCATGGTCGCTCATCGGAGGATCCACATCCAGGGTGCGGCCTGGAGTGTGAGCGAAGGCGGCGGCGCCGTCAGAGCGACGGGGGTCATGTCGCGGGAGGAGGGAGTTAGGGAAGGGCGCGGCATGACCGCCCGAGATTCAGGGGCCTCGGCGTGGGAGGAGGGTCGGACGACGAGCGGGCGGGATGGCGACGGCAGAGGCAGACGGTGATGAGGAGAGCAGGCGAGAGGGGGGCGGCGGGGGAGTGGAGGAGCGGTTAGGGTTGGGTGCTTGGGGTTGCGGCGTCCAGGGGGTATTAACTGGCCGGTGGGGTGGTGGGGGGTTGCGTTCGCAAAATGGCTTATGGGGTTGGGGTTTTTTTTTTGAAACCTCTCGTCTGGGTATAGCTGCAGAATCTGTTCGTACAAGAACGCCCTCAAACGCACGCCTACACCACACATGCACAAACACACCTACAACTACACACAGATATGATAATCGCATCCCTCTTGAGATCACCGGAATCATCTGATTCCGTAGGCGACGGGAGAGTCGCGGTCCCATTGTGGCTTCATGCGTGAGAGTCATACACTAATCAATCCAAGCGGAGACTAGTTGTGCAGACTCACGGACCCTACGCCGGTGCCGGAGCACACAACGGCGAAGGAGAGAGCAGCCCGGAGAACCTTATTCCACGGAAGCGACGTCGTCTCCCTCCACCGAGCGCCGCCGGGAAAGCAAAGCCAAACACATACCTCTGCCGCCGGGTCACGATAGCATCCATAGTTGCTGGACTCACCAGCGCCGCCACAGAACACCATCCACCACCCGGAGCCGAAGCAGAGACACCAAAAGCTCCTCACAGCAACCTCGCCGACACCGATGCCAAATCACTTGCCATCACCATCGGAGAAGGACTGGAGGCTTTTTATTCGCCGGAACAGCAGCAGCGCCACCGCCGGAACCCTAAGCATCGCCGCCTGCATGGACGGCATGCAAACCCTAGCCTACTAGAGCTGTACAAACCTAGCAGCTAAAAGCGCCAGCCGTCGATTCGACCCACCCCACACGCACTCCGACGCCGACGAGGCCGCCGGAGGGTGGGAAGCGGGCGAATCGACGCCGGAAACGACGTCGCCCCTGTGTTCGCCTCTCTCGACTCTTGAGTACTGTAGGAGGGGAACGAGAAGGGGAACAGCGTCGGTGTTGCTTATGGGGTTGGTTGCAAAAAACAGATGCATATCAATTTTTCCTTCTTTGGGTGGAAATAAAGATTACTATGAGGGTGTATTTGAAAAATAAATGGACGTGGTTACTGCATGGTCGGGATGATCTGGACTGTTTCACAATATGTAGAAAGTTGGAGGACTTTTCTGCAAAACCACCACGGCCGGGTTGAGGTCGACGTGTCGGACAGCCGATGAGCCACCGATGCCTCAATTCACCTGGTGCCGAGAAAGGGTATGAGCTTTTCATATCTCCGATGCACAGCTAGCATACTAGAAAGCAATGATCGATACGATATCTCTGCACTGCACTGCACGGATCATGCGGTCCAACTATACATTATCCAGGTTTCGTCTAGCATTACTTTTCAAAATTTGTCGAAATTTTAAGTTAAAATTTCGCGAAATTCGTGCTTTTCGATAGGCAGTGAATTTTTTTTTTTTTACTTTGGTTTAAACTTTTGAATTATATTAAAAATAATAATGCACTGCTGCTGGCCTTTGTACCTAGCTAGGAGCTCCCCCGAAGCAAAATAACGGGCAAACCACTCTATGAATCAAACATGAAGACCAATTCCCTACCATAGTTAATGAAGTTCTAAATATTCACATTTTTAAATTTAAGCAAATACTTGACTCAAAAAATTCCGAAATTTTGTGTGAAAAAACGAAATCGAAAACCCTACGCCTGTACACTACTGTTGAACAAAGCCCAATAAGATAAGCCGAGGCTAGTATTATAGCCGCACATGTGTAAATCTGTACAACCAGGGTAGTAGCTTATCCACTCCGGTTTTGTTTAGTTTCTTCACTTTCCACCCTCAGCACATCGAGTCACATCTTTTCTCACAACACGCACACTAACGTGCATTTTTTTACAACTTTTCACTCTAATACTGTCGGTGTTAGGATTAGTCCCGACACTAACTAGTAAGTTACGCTGTGATCAGCTTCTCGATGGTCGGTGCAAACGACAACACAGGGACGCGGGTTTATCCTGGTTCCGACCGTGGGGTCGTACGTCCAGCAGATTTGCGCGTGCGCGCTGTATTGATCCGCACCAGTGGTGCCTGTAGAGGGGGGCTACAAGCAAGGCGGGAGAGGAGGAGAGGCCTCCAAGTCCCTGCTAAGTGATTGAGCCGAAGTGCCAATATCAGGGAGCGAGTATGCGAGTGAGCGTGGGTGTGAAGTGATGATCTCGTGCCCCCCGGCGGCCGGGCGACCGCCTCCTCCTTTTATAGACCAAGGGGAGGCGGCTTACAAACGTGCCGCACGGGGTTTTACACAGTATCGTGGTACTGGTACACAGCGTTTGCGATTTGATGGTGTCCTGACGTCTTAACACTTGCCGGTGTCGTGGTGGCTATATGCTGGTCGGGGAATAGCTTCGAGGGTAGCTTGCTCGGCGTGCGCGTCTGACCGCCATTCATGCACCCGTTCGAGGGTCTTGCTGACGAGGGCACCCGGTGTTGTACAGGGCCCGGCGTGGCGGCGTCCCATCGGAGCATGGCCGCACAACACCGGGGATGGCAGCATAGCACCCGGGATGGTGCCACAGGGCTAGGGATGTCCGCACATCGCTGGTGCTGATCGCACAGACCCTGGGCCAGTTGCACAGCGCCCGGGATGGCCGGGCGGTGCCGCAGCTGGCGCACGTCGCTCGTACGGCGGCGCCGGTCAGTGTGCGCGCCAGGTCGCCGCCCGTACACCCTTGGAGGATGATCCATGCTCTTTCGAGGGTCTCGATGGCGGGAGCGCCCATGCCATATAGGGGCCGGCGTGGTGGTGTCCCATCGTAACAGGGCTCCACAGCGTCGGGGATGGTGGCACAGCGCTGGGGATGGCCGCACAGCGTCGGGGGTGACGGAGGTGACGCGCCTCGCCAGCCTTGCGCCACGGCGTCGCCCCAGGCGGGCGGGGAATTGGTGGCCGTACCCCTCTCGAGGGTGCCGCCGTCCTCTTTCGAGGGGCGCGACGTGGAGGAGGTACGGGAGTAGGCAACACAGTGTCACGGAATGACACCGGCCTTACCGCACAGCACCCGCACAGCGCCGGGGATGGCTGCACTGTGCGGGTCGGCCGAACAGCGCCGGGATCTGATTCCCAGGCGGTGTCAGAGGGCCGGCGTGGCGTGGATTCGCCTTTGACCCGGGCGCTCGCGACGCGCCGGAGCATTTAATGCTCCGGTCGTGGGAGCAGGCATGGTGTCGCGGACCAGAGGAGACCTCGAGCGAGGCGGAAACTCGCTCGAGGGGCGTCAAGCCCTCGAGCGAGGCGGAAGATTCGCGGTACAGCGTCCGGCCCTCGAGCGGGGCGGAGGTTCGCTCGAGGGGTGCCGAGGCTGGCTGTTTCGATGGGCCGCTGGGGCTTTTTGGGCCGTGGGCCCTGCCCTGGGCCGCTGTCGTGCGTGGTGTGGTTTGCTCGTTTGCTTTCGTTATTTTTCAAAAAAGGGGTGATTTCCCCCATTATTAGGGGACCCCCGTGGCTGTCCCCGACAGTAGCCCCCGAGCCTTTGCAACAGTATCCGTAGGAACTTGCAAAGGCTGGTGCTTTCTGATGGGACTTTTTTCCCTCCTGGGCGTTGTGACGTTCCGTGGGGGCGCGCTAGCGCACCCGCGGGTGTAGCCCCCGAAGCCTTGGAGGAGTGTGTGCATTCCTGCAAGGTTTTTTTCGCAGCGTGCGGCCGGTGCGCGAGGTGTTTATTTCAGCCAGCCTCGGCGTTATTTCAGCCGGCCTCGGTGGTGCCATGCGCGCGTACCGGTATTTGCTTGCGTTCGGGTACGTCCAGGAGGTGTAGCCGTGCGTCGAGCCCCCGAGCCTGGGCCCACTCAAGGCGATCGGGGCGAGCTCTCCGACTTGTCTGTGCGCCCCTTCGCCGCCCCTTTGCGGGGCGGAGGGGTGAGGTGCTCATGACTCCCATCGAACGTGTCGCGAATCATGAGTTCCTCATCGAGCTGTTAGCGGGTGGATCAAGTGGACGCCCGTGCCCCGTTCGATAAGGGTCGGCTCGTGGTCCGGAGACACATCCATAAGAGCACTTACGCGGGTGTGCTAGGCAGGGCTCGATCCCGTTCGATGGGGACCGAGGGCGCGGAAGCTCTCCCTCGGTAGTATCCCTCGACTAGCTGCCCTCGTTGGCCTTGAACACGAACTATGGGGCGCCCCCGAGCTTGCGAGCTCGGGGTCAGGCTCGAATGCGCGCGCCCTGGTCGTCCCTGACTCTGTCAATCTGAGGCGCCTGTTCGAACCCTTCGAGGGTCAGGCTTCGAACCCCTGATTAGTAGGGCCTTTGCGGGGTAGCATTGACGTGCTCCCGTCTTGGCTTGATCTGTGGAGCCCGCTGGGCTGTGGTCGAGCCGACCCTTAAGCCACTGATCAGTAAATCCCCGCTCGAGGGGCATCTGCGGCGCCTACCCTCGACGGGCAGGTCTTGGAACCGCTGATCAGTAAATGCAGCGTTCGAGGGGCCCGGCCCTCGAGTTCGTTCGATGAGCGACGGCTCCGCCTGTTTTAGATCGTGGCATCGATCGCACCCGCGAGGGGTTGGTCCTCGAGCTCTTAGCTCTAGTCTCGTGAGGGGGTCATCCTTACTCGGGAAGGAACCCAGCCATTTAATGGGTGCAGATCGTGGGCGCTGATCGTGCGAAGCGGGCGCGCCTTTTCAGGCGGCGCACTGCAGGCGTCGTGGGCGACGTGGGGGGCGGACGGGACGGGACGGGACGCCGCGCCCCTTTGGTTATTGTGTCGTAATGATAGCGTGCGCGCATGTGCGCACGACCGTTTCGGCGCGGCAGGGCCCGCTCGTCAGCGACGCGGGGCGCCGGTCGCATTAATTTGGCGCTGTGTGCGGAGTTTTCGGGGGTGTTGCTCCCCGAGATCTTATAAATCGCGGTGGGAGGCAGAGGCGAGGTCCCTTACCTTGCCATTCGCATCCATCCCCGCACGCAGCTCGTCTTCCTCTCGGCCGTGCGCTCCGCCGCTTCGGATCCGCTCACGTTCCTTGCGCTTCCGCCGCCATCCTTGCTTCTCACCCTTATCCTCCATGGCCCCTCCGGTTCGAGTGGTGGAGCCTTTCCCGTGGCCTCGGTCGACGGTGACGCCGCTGGCGCTGAACGAGCTGGTGAACGGCGGGCAGTTGATGCCGGCCGGCGACGGCCCATACCCGGCGTGGATGGTCCCGCCGGCGTCAGACAGGGAGCCCAACCCTCCGCACGGCTATGTCGTCAGCTTCGCCCGTCTCCACGAGCGCGGCTTCGCCGCCCCGGCGAGTCGGTTTATGCGGGGGCTGTGCCACCACTACGGGGTGGAGCTGCACAACTTCGCCCCCAACGCCATCTCGCAGGCGGCTGCCTTCGTCGCCGTCTGCGAAGGATTTCTGGGGATCCCAGCGAATTGGGACCTCTGGGTCCATCTCTTTCGCGGCGAGCTCCACACCCTCGCCACGGCCGAGAAGGGGACGCGCCGGGCGGTTCGCGCCGGCGGCCTTACGCTCGCACTGTGGGATGCGCGCAAGGAGCTGTACCCGCTGTGCACCATGACCTCCAACAATGCAGACTGGGAGAAGGGGTGGTTCTACCTCCGCAACGACGGCGTTGGCCTTCCGCCGTACACCGGGAAGGTGCTGATGGGGAAGTCCTACGCCTGGTTTCACGGCGTGTCGCCCCCGTCGTGACAACGAAGGTTGGAGTCCCTCACCTCCGCCCTGCGCCAGCTGGCGGACGCCGGGCTGGGGGTGGCCTCAATCATCGCCAACTTCCACCACCGGCGGGTCATTCCCCTCATGGAGAGGGAGCTCTGCATCTTCGAGATGAGTGATGCGGCCAACCCCACGTCGCTGACGCGCTGACGGCTGCTGCAGGAGCCTCTCCCCAAGGGGTATGCGGCCACGTGGGCGAGGCGCGCGATCAACCTCAAGGTGGTGCCACATAGCGACGACGACCTTTGGTCGTTCGCGATGCTCCCCGACGCCGAGCCGGTGAGCACCGTTTTTTCTTCTTTGATTCTTGTTTCGCGTTTTTTCCTCGTCCTGACAATCCCTACCCACAGCTGGTGACCGTCCAGGCCTCCCGATCGGACCCGCCAACGCCTCGATCTCAGGCCGCCGGTCGCACCGCGCAGCAGCGGGAGCGGGACCGGGCGGCCCTTGCAAAGGAGAGAAGGATTAGGCGGCAGGAGCGCCTTGATCAGTACAACGAGGAGTACCGGCTGCGTGAGCAGCAAGGTCTCTCTCCCCCACCGGTGCTGGAGAACTCATCCTCGGACGAGGAGGAGAACGACGGGGAGCGGACCACCTCCGGTAGGTGGGAACCCGCGGCGCCCCCGGCCCCGCGGGTCGAGGTGGCGGCCGCGGAATTGACTCTTGAGGCGGGCACGGTGCCGCCCGTCACCGGGTCGTTGGTGGAGGTGCCAGCGGGCACCGCGGAGGTGCCGGTGGGCGCAGTGGAGGTGCCCCCCAGCCCTCGAGGAAGAGGAAGCGGGGCTTCTCCAGTTTGAGGTAAATAGCATCGTTTCCTGCATGCCCTCGATTTCGAGAAATAGCCACTCATCCCCCCCTTTCATTTCGTT
The DNA here is from genome assembly GCA_036936925.1 of Cenchrus fungigraminus. NCBI lineage: Eukaryota > Viridiplantae > Streptophyta > Magnoliopsida > Poales > Poaceae > Cenchrus > Cenchrus fungigraminus. Next base: position 188,023,096 of record CM072769.1, read on the forward strand.
GTCAGGGCGTCGCCGGCCGTCCCCGACCGGAGAGGGTGCCACGGGCGGAGGCGAGCATGGCAGCGGCGGGCGAGCCATCGTGCACCCCGACCGCGGGGTCATAGCAGGAGGCGGCGGTGGCGGCCGCGCCGCCGCAGCAGGCGCTGGTGCTCCGCGACCCTCATCAAGGGCGCGGGCTGGCTCATTCGGAGAGCCGGTCCGTCAAGGGCCGCGAGACGGCCGAGGACCCTGCTGGTGGTGATTCCGCCCCCAGGAGGGGCCGGTCGAGGAGGTCGTCCGGGCCAGCCCCCGGGCCTACGTCCGAGGTGCTGGTGATGCGGGCTGACGGCTGCGTGATGTCGCAGCGGCCGGCGCACGACGCCGGGGCGTCGACGTCTCGTACCGCGCCGCCAGCATCTGACACCGCCGCGTCGCGGTCAGAACAGGGGTTGCGTCGCCCCGGGGTGCCGCACACCTTGATCGACGAGGCCCAGGCCGAGCAGGCGCTGTGGCAGGAGTTCCGCGAGCACGACGCCTCCCTCAACACTGCGCTGGCCGAAGCGCTCCGACTCCACGAAGGCCGTTCGTTCCAGCTCTTCGAGGTGAGTGTCTTTGCTCGGTTGGGGTTCATTTTCTCGTTTGTTTCTCGTTCGAGTGGTTTACATTCTGATTCCTCTCTCCGCCCTTCGGTTGCTGCTCGCAGGAGCTGCAGGGCCAGGCGCGCGAGAAGTACAACCGCCTCTCCCAGTTGAGCTCGAGCCTCGACTGGTATCGGGGGCAGTACGAAGCCTTGGACACCCTGGTGGAGGCCCTGCAGACGGACAACGGCTGGCTGGAGTACCGGCTAATGGCCGTGCAGGACGCGCTCCTAGACCAGCGTGCTCTGACCGCGGAGGGCGCCATCGCGGTCGACAGAGTGAAGGCCGTGCTCCTAGAGAAGGAGGGGGTGCTGACGACAGCAAACGGCGAGCTGCAGAAGGCGCGCGCTGCTCTGGCCGAGGCGCAGACCTTACTGGCACAGAAAGAGACTGCCCTCGTCGCGGCGCAGACCCTGCTCCAGCAAGACCGCACCACCCTCGAGGGGGCGAGGTCCTGGCAGGCTCAGGCCGAGCAGAAGGCCCAGGAGGCCGAGAAGCTGAGCGCTGATCTGCAGGAGAAGGTCACGTCGCTCGCCGCGGTGGAGGATCAGCTTCGCCAAGAGCGGAGCTCGCATCAACAGGCGGAGAGCCAGCTCCAGCAAGAGCGGTCCGCCCTCAAGGAGGCTCAGGCCGCCCTCCAGCGCGAGTGCTCGGCTCGGGAGGAAGCGCAAGGCCAGCTCCAGCGGGAGCGCACCATGCTGGGGGAGGTTCAAGCCGCGCTCCAGCTCCGGGACTCAGAGGTCACGCGGCTCAAAGGGGAGTTGGTCCAGGAAGCCGTGTCGTTCGAGGAGCTGCGGCAGGCTAGCGAGGAGAAGGACGCCACTATCCTCGAGCTGCAGCAGGCGGCCGAGACCGTGCGCGCGGCCCTCGAGACAGAGAAGAAGCAGGTCGAGGGTAAGTCGCCTCTCTTGGATTCTTCGTTTGTTGCTTGGGTTCGTCGAGATCCGCTCTCAACTTATTCGTCTTCCGTTTTTTTTCAGGCTTGCGGGCTGCTCTCGGGACATCAGCGATGCAGGCGGAGGTGCTCCAGGCGGCCTACAATTCCTCCCAGCAGGAGTTGGGGGTCCTGCAGGAGGCAGTCCTCGAGGCGTGCCAGAGCATCGACGAGGGCAACGGGCAGGCCGGGAGCACTGTGGCAAGTCGCCTCCGAGCCTTAAGCGGCCACGTCGCCCGGCGTATGCGAGGTGCGCTCCGCCTGGGGATCCAGAAGACCCTTGGCGTGGTGCAGTCGCACTACCGGGTTAACCTTGCGGCGCTGGCTACAGGCTACATTGTCGCTGACGACCTCGACGACGATGGTGCTGAGGCCGAGGCGAGCCGCCTGGACGCGCTTGCCGCTCCTGCCGCCGACATCCTCGCCGACGACTTCGCAGAGATCCTCTTCCCGGAAGCTCCTCCCGCCGGGCCTCTTGAGCCCTGAAAGCAGCTGGGCACTCAGGCCCTTAGATTGTAGTTAGGAATCGAGCCTCGTGGCTTTATGTAATATACACAGTTTGCTTAAAGGACTTGTAAGCTTAAGTGCCATTTCATTTTTTGTGATTGCGCCGTTCCGTCTTTCCCTGTCGTTCAGGCGAATTTCTGCTGGAATCGTTCGTTTTCACGAGTAGCGCTTAGGCAAAGTGGTGAGGGGGAAGGGCCGTATCCTACCGCGAGGCGTAGGCTATCCCCGACTCACCCGTCTTTGCCCTTTGGCCATTCGCGTCCTGCGTCATTTCGCTCAAACTCCCGGGTCAAGACGTACTTGGCGCTTTTGAAGTAAAGATTTTTTGCGAAAATTGCGAAAAAATGTGACCGTTTAGGGGGGTGCCCCCCGCAGTAGCCCCCGAGGGGGACTTGGTTTTCGGGGAGAAAATCGAGTCGCCCTTGACTTTATCGAAAAGAAAACTTTACATTTGTACAGCCGACTGGGGCGTCGGATATGTGCAAAAAGACTTGGAAATCCTTTCTAAGGGTAGAAGCGACGTAGCTGTTGGATGTTCCAAGCATTGGTGAAGACTTCGCCTTGCTCGTTCGCCAGCTTGTACGTGCCGGGCTTGAGCACCTTGGCGACGACGTAGGGCCCCTCCCATGGTGGTGACAGCTTGTGGCGGCCTCGGTTGTCCTGACGCAGCCTTAACACTAGGTCGCCCTCGTTGAGGTCTCGGCGCCGGATTTTCTGAGCTTGATACCGCCTTAGCGCCTGCTGGTATCTTGCTGATTGCATCATGGCCACGTCACGGGCTTCGTCTATTTGATCCAGCGAGTCTTCGCGAGCTCGCTGGTTCGAACCTTCATCGTAGCCCTTAATCTTGGGCGATCCGTATTCCAAGTCCGTGGGGAGAACGGCCTCCGCACCATAGACTAGGAAAAACGGCGTGAATCCCGTGGCTCTGCTCGGAGTGGTCCTGAGGCTCCAAATGACCGCTGGGAGCTCCTGAAGCCATTTCCGGCCGGACTTGTTCAGTCTGTCGAAGATCCTGGGCTTGAGGCCTTGTAAAATCATGCCATTGGCACGTTCCACTTGGCCGTTAGTCTGTGGGTGTGCGACAGCCGCCTAGTCCACACGGATGTGGTGGTTGTCGCAAAACTCCAGGAATTTCCTGCTGGTGAATTGGGAGCCGTTGTCGGTGATGATGGAGTTCGGCACTCCGAACCTGTGGATGATGTCGGTGAAGAATGTGACGGCCTGCTCCGCTCTGAGGTTGGTGATTGGGCGTGCCTCGATCCATTTGGAGAACTTGTCCACGGCAACCAGCAGGTGGGTGTAGCCCCCAGGCGCCTTTCGCAAGGACCCGACAATGTCTAATCCCCACACGGCGAAGGGCCATGTGACGGGTATGGTCTGTAGGGCGTGAGCAGGGAGAAGGGTCCTACGCGCGTAGAACTGGCACCCCTCGCAGGTGCGCACGACCTCGTTGGCGTCGGCAATCGCTGTGGGCCAGTAGAAACCCTGGCGGAACGCGTTGCCCACGAGGGTGCGCGGTGCCGCGTGATGGCCGCACACGCCTGCGTGGATGTCACGGATGAGTTCCCGGCCGTGGGGAATGGGAATGCACCGCTGCAGGACGCCGGACGCGGCGCGCTTGTACAGCTCGCCATCAATCACGGCGAATGACTTGGCTTTCCTGGCGATGCGCCTAGCCTCGGCCCGATCTGAGGGGAGTTCTCCTCGATCGATCCAGGCGAGGTACTTGGCCCGCCAATCCTCCGCACGGGGGGCCGGCTCGATTTCCATGGCCTCGGCTTCGTCCGCGCCGTACCCCTCGAGTAGGGAGAGCACGAACGCCTCGTTCGAGGGGTCCTCGTCCATGGGTTCCGCACCCACTGGACTCGAGGGAGCCCCCGAGGGTTCCTCCTGATTCGAGGGGGCTGGACTGAGGTCGATGGACGGTTCGGCGACGTCTCACGCGAAAACGTTTGGGGGAACGGTGATTCGCCCCGACGCGATCTTCGCGAGCTCGTCCGCCTCTTCGTTGTACTTGCGGGGGATGTGATTGAGCTCGGTGCCGTAGAACTTGTCCTCGAGGGCGCGTACGGCGTTGCAATAAGCTTCCATCTTCTCGTCGTGGCAGCTCGCATTCTTCATGACCTGATCGATTACGAGCTGCGAGTCTCCCCTGATGTCGAGGCGCTTGATGCCGGTCTCGATGGCGATTCGGAGGCCGCAGAGGAGGGCCTCGTACTCCGCCATGTTGTTTGATGCGGGGAAGTGCAAGCGCACTGCGTACCTCATGTGTTCCCCGAGGGGCGAGATGAAGAGCAGGCCCGCGCCCGCTCCGGTTTTCATCACCGACCCATCGAAATAGAGGGTCCAGCACTCGGCCTGGATCTGCAACGGGGGCAGCTGTGTGTCCGTCCACTCGGCGACGAAATCCGTGAGGATCTGAGACTTGATTGCCTTGCGCGGCGCGTAGGTGAGCGTCTCGCCCATGTGCTCTATGGACCATTTCGCGACCTCCCTCGGGATGCCTGGCATGTCCGAGGGGCTCCACGCGAAGATGTCAGCGTTAGCGCGGAGGAAGTCGACGAGCACCACTTCCTATTTTGGGTCGAGGGTGGAACTGACCCTCAACACCTTGCCCTCGTGGGCAGCAGGGTCCAGGGGCACCTCCTTCGTTTGTTCGGCAGCCTCGAAACTGCCCGCGTGCTTGGCAGAGGAGTCGGGGCCCTCGTTGGCCAGCTTCTCCATGTCCGCGACAAGCGTTTCGTCGAGCGCCAGGGCTTCAGCGTGCTCGACGCACTCGACGTCGCAGTCGAATGCGTGCACGATCGACGAGCCCACGGTGATGACGCCTTTTGGCCCCGGCATCTTCATCTTGAGGTAAGTGTAGTTCGGGACCGCCATGAACTTGGCATAGCACGGGCGCCCAAGGATGGCGTGGTATGCGCCCCGGAACCCCACCACTTCAAAGGTGATGACCTCCTTGCGGAAGTTGTCCGGCGTGCCGAACCAGACCGGCAGGTCGATCTGCCCGAGGGGCTGGACGCGCTTGCCTGGCGTGACGCCATGGAACGGCGCCGCGCTGGGCCGCAGCTGGTCCAACCCAATCCCCATCAGCCGTAGGGTGTGGGCGTAGAGGATGTTGAGGCTGCTGCCGCCGTCCATCAGCACCTTGGAGAACCGCGTGTTGCCGATGACGGGATCGACGACCAACGGGTACTGGCCCGGGTTGGGGATGCGGTTCGGGTGATCCTCGCGGCTGAAGGTGATGGCGTCCTCCGACCAATCGAGGAAGGAAGGAGGAGCCCTCTCCGCGGCGAGGACCTCATGCCGCTCTCGCTTGTGCCGGTTGGTGGACATGTCCACCGTCGGTCCCCCGAAGATGAAGAAGACGTTCTCCACCGCGGGGAAGCCATCAGCGTCTCCGTCACCCTCGTCCTTCTTGGCCTCGTCCTCCTTAGCGGTGATGTGGCGGTAGTACTTCTTAAGCATGTCGCATTGCTCGAGGGTGTGGTTGACTGGGGTCTTGTGGTACGGGCAGGGCTTCTTCAACATATCGTCGAATACGCCGGGGCCTCGAGGGGCCCCTCGAGGACCCTTACGGGCAGGGTCAACGGCGAGGGCCTCGTCGTCCTCGCCGCGCCCGTGCGCACGTGCGTCATGGTGGGGCTTCTTGCCCTTCTTGCCCCGCTTCTGTTTCTTCGCGGGCTCCTTGGACTTGCTGCCCTCCGTGGGCGCGTCGTCCAAGCGCTTTCCTTTCTTGCCGTCGAAAATGGCCCTCACTGCCTCCTCTCCGGAGGCGAAGCTGGTGGCGATGTCGAACAGCTCGTTGGAGTCGACAGGCGGGCTCCTCCCGAGCTCGCGCACGAGGTCCCGACACGTCGTGCCTTCGAGGAAGGCGTGCACGATTTCGGACTGAGCAACGCTCGGGAGCTCAGTACAGCACTTTGAAAAGTGCCGTATGAAGTCCCGGAGCGACTCGCCAGGCTTCTGGGTGCATGCCCACAGGTCCCAGGAGTTCCCAGGGCGCACGTACGTGCCCTGGAAGTTCCCCACGAACGCGCGGACCAAGTCATCCCAGCTGTGGATCTGGCTGGGTGGCAGGTGCTCGAGCCATGTTCGGGCCGAGTCCGCAAGGTGCAGCGGTAGATTGCGGATGATCACCGCATCGGTGGTGGCACCGCCCAGCTGGCAAGCCAGGCGGTAGTCGTTGAGCCACACACGGGGTCCGTCTCCCCTGTGTACTTGTCGATGGTGGTGGGCTGGCGGAAGCGCTGGGGAAAACTCGGCGCACGGATCTCCCGGCTGAACACTCGGGTTCCCGGGGGTTCCGGTGTTAGCGAGCGGTCCTCCCGGCTGTCGTAGAGACCACCTCGTCGAGGGTGGTAGCCCGCCGCCGCTCGCGCCTCCGCGTCGCCCCTTCTCTTGGCGTTCAGGACGTTGCGGGCGTCGCCGTCGTGGGCCTGGCCGCGCGTGTCAAGGATCCGCTCCTTGACAGGCGTCCTGTCCCGGTTTGCCGGCTGCCCCGCGGCACCGTCCGCGTGGACGGATGCCTCCTGGTCCAGCGCGCCGCCGTCGCCCCGCGCGCTGGACTGGTTGCGCATGTGGGACGCGGAGCTCTCGGCCTGCTGCACGGCCGCTTGCTCGATAAGAGTCTGCGCCTCGCGGCGCAGGTTACGTGCCTCGGGCGTCGATGGCTCGGGCATGGCCCGAAGTAGTGTCGCCGCCGCGATGAGTTTTTGGCAGGCACGAAGTGGCGTGTGTGGGTCGTCCATGTTGAAGTCGGTGTTGATGCGCTCGCAAGCCTGCTTCCCGGCTTCTCGGGCGCGTTCGCCGCGTGCCGAGGCTTCCCCTGCAATGGTAGCACGCAGGAGCCGCACCTGCCGGTACTCTTCCGCGAGCTTTGCCTCGAGCTCGCGCGCCTGGGCCAGCTGCGCATTAATATCCGCATTGCCCGCTGGTGGGGCCGGTGGCGGGTTCGGCTCCGGATGCTGGGCCGCGTTCCCGTCGCCCGCTCCGTTCGCGCCGTCAGCTTGCTCGTTGGCGGCGACAACGAAGCACTCGCGCGAGAGATCGTAGCTTCCTTCGCTAGAGTCGTCGGAGCAACCGAACCAGTAGTCCACGGCATCAAGGAATCGCCGGAAGACCACAGGGTCCGGTACGCCGGAGAAGTCCCACTCCGCGTAGCCATGCGAGGTTGAGGGCGGCAGCTCGCTGGGCGAGCCGTGGTACGACTCGTCGTTGGTGGTGGCGATGAGGTTCCGGACTGACAGCAAGTGATGGCCCGGGAGATCCTCGTATGCGGCCATGTCGGTGCTGACGGATGAGGCGTACGCCGCAGCAGGGTTGCGCATCCCGTGGGGAAACTGCGGCCCCGCGGCCGCGTGCTCCCCCGCAGGGTGTGCCGTCGTGTCGCTCGGCGGGGGCACGTCGTTCCGGGCCGCCTCGCGTGTTGCCCGGCGTCGCTCCGCGCGCGCCTGTCGCGAGCGCTGACCTGGGCGTTTGCGGTGCCGGGACGTCGAGGCGCTCGCAGCAGCCACCTGGGTGGGTGCCGAAGCGTCAGTAGCAGGCGTGGCGGGCATTGGGCCCGGCCCAGTTGACCGCCACGGGTGGAGTTCGTCGAAGTTGGTGAGGCGCATGAGGTAGCCGTTCCCTGTGGCCTGAAAGTTCAGGCTCCCAAACCGGATTTCGAATCCGGCAGGGAGAGGGTCCGAGCTGCCCATGGCGTACCTCTGGGACGTCATCTCGGTGCGAATCACCATCGAGAATGCTGATGAAGGGTCGATCACAGCGCGAGGTCCCCTACCTGGCGCGCCAACTGTCGGTGTTAGGATTAGTCCCGACACTAACTAGTAAGTTACGCTGTGATCAGCTTCTCGATGGTCGGGGCAAACGACAACACAGGGACGCGGGTTTATCCTGGTTCCGACCGCGGGGTCGTACGTCCAGCAGATTTGCGCGTGCGCGCTGTATTTATCCGCACCAGTGGTGCCTGTAGAGGGGGGCTACAAGCAAGGCGGGAGAGGAGGAGAGGCCTCCAAGTCCCTGCTAAGTGATTGAGGTGAAGTGCCAATATCAGGGAGCGAGTATGCGAGTGAGCGTGGGTGTGAAGTGATGATCTCGTCCCCCCGGCGGCCGAGCGACCGCCTCCTCCTTTTATAGACCAAGGGGAGGCGGCTTACAAACATGCCGCACGGGATTTTACACAGTATCGTGGTACTGGTACACAGCGTTTGCGATTTGATGGTGTCCTGACGTCTTAACACTTGCCGGTGTCGTGGTGGCTATATGCTGGTCGGGGAATAGCTTCGAGGGTAGCTTGCTCGGCGTGCGCGTCTGACCGCCGTTCGTGCACCCGTTCGAGGGTCTTGCTGACGAGGGCACCCGGTGCTGTACAGGGCCCGGCGTGGCGGCGTCCCATCGGAGCATGGCCGTACAGCACCGGGGATGGCAGCATAGCACCCGGGATGGTGTCACAGGGCTAGGGATGTCCGCACAGCGTTGGTGCTGATCGCACAGACCCTGGGCCAGTTGCACAGCGCCCGGGATGGCCGGGCGGTGCCGCAGCTGGCGCACGTCGCTCGTACGGCGGCGCCGGTCAGTGTGCGCGTCAGGTCGCCGCCCATACACCATTCGAGGATGATCCATGCTCTTTCGAGGGTCTCGATGGCGGGAGCGCCCATGCCATACAGGGGCCGGCGTGGTGGTATCCCATCGTAACAAGGCTCCATAGCGCCGGGGATGGTGGCACAGCGCTGGGGATGGCCGCACAGCGCCGGGGGTGACGGAGGTGACGCGCCTCGCCAGCCTTGCGCCACGGCGTCGCCCCAGGCGGGCGGGGAATTGGTGGCCGTACCCCTCTCGAGGGTGCCGCCGTCCTCTTTCGAGGGGCGCGACGTGGAGGAGGTACGGGAGTAGGCAACACAGTGTCACGGAATGACACCGGCCTTACCGCACAGCACCCGCACAGCGCCGGGATGGCTGCACAGTGCGGGTCGGCCGAACAGCGCCGGGATCTGATTCCCAAGCGGTGTCAGAGGGCCGGCGTGGCGTGGATTCGCCTTTGACCCGGGCGCCCGCGACGCGCCGGAGCATTTAATGCTCCGGTCGTGGGAGCAGGCATGGTGTCGCGGACCAGAGGAGACCTCGAGCGAGGCGGAAACTCGCTCGAGGGGCGTCAAGCCCTCGAGCGAGGTGGAAGATTCGCGGTACAGCGTCCGGCCCTCGAGCGGGGCGGAGGTTCGCTCGAGGGGTGCCGAGGCTGGCTGTTTCGATGGGCCGCTGGGGCTTTTTGGGCCGTGGGCCCTGCCCTGGGCCGCTGTCGTGCGTGGTGTGGTTTGCTCATTTGCTTTCGTTATTTTTTAAAAAAAGGGTGATTTCCCCCATTATTAGGGGACCCCGTGACTGTCCGCGACAAATACACTATTAAGTGACCGGTCACCTAGCTAGCTACTAGTAGCTACTAGTTTATTATAAATTAAAAGGTCAAATGTTCTTGCTGTTGGAATCTAGCTACTTGCATTGTAGCTGAAGGTGTAGGTGGAGCAGCATGCAGTTGCATACTCGAGGGAGCGAGGTCAGTATTCGATCGTTTCCATAGCCACTACCTGGGTCCGAAAATATAAGTATTAATCGACTTTCACGTTTCATATTTGAGCATTCGTCTTATTAAAAATATTATGAAAATATTATTTATTTTGTTATCATATGTTTTATCATCGTATATATTATAATTGTTTTTTACATTTTCACATGTTTCGAATAAGATGAGTGATCAAATGTGATCAGCAGAAATCAACAAATGTTTATATTCTGGGACGGAAGGAGTACTATGCATGCTCCAACAACTAGCAGCTTGCAGTTCTGACTTTTCATAATTAATTTGGACCTTGCGGCGACACGCTGTAATTTTTTTTTCATAAGTTAAAGGATGTTGCTCATCAGGCCGGGGATGATCGATCGTAGAATGAAGGCCGTATACTTCATCCATTTCGGCGCCGCAATCACATTTACTTTTCCAAAGCGAATTGAAGATTTATTTCTCTCTGCAGCAGCCTTCTTCCTTCAGTACTGTTCAGACTTTCCTAGTACTCCCTTGTAGGAACTTCCTGGTACTTCCACCGTTTGTTCCAACAAATGGTTAATTAAAAAATTAATTGAGAAAAGGGTATTACGGTAATTTACTCTCCCTCTCTCTCTCAAGTCGCCCCTTGCCTCCTCCATCTTCTACCCACCCGCCGCCGCCACTCCCTGTTGGCATGCGTTGCCGCTGTGGTCGCGGATGGTCCAACCCCATGTGTCGGCGTCCCCGCACCGCCGCAGTGACCGCAGACAGCTCAGCCCCACGCACCGGCCTCTGCGATCTGCCGCTGCGGCCGCGGACCACCGCCCCTTGCTCCTCGGCACCGCCGCTAAGGACAACATTGACCGGGGATCTGAGACGACGAATGGTCGGGAGCTAGTCTCATCGAGGATGCAGAATTACTCCAATACCCTTTTTTAATTAAAAATAGTAATTAAAATTTGTTGTGGGTCTCACTAATTTGATACTTCCTAGTACTTCCATGTAGGAACTTCCTGATACTTCCACCGTTGGATTTCGTCGGATGGACGGCTCATAAAAAAACAAGTACTCTAAAATTTCTTAATTATGAAAGATATATTTCTCGTAATAATTTGGTTAGTAGGATGGAAATCTACCGCTTCAAGAATCTCCTCTGCTTTCTTATCTCCAATTAATCTTAGGCCAGCTGTTGCCTGCAATTTTGATAGAAACACCTCGGTTTGAGAGGTAGGAAAATGTAAGCAACTACATATCTATACGGAGGAGGCACCGTGATTTTATTTTACTTATATAAACGTAAATGTTCAAAAATTTGACCCCAGGTTTAAGCGGAGTATCTTTGTGAAGGCCGGTAGGGACAATCTTTTTAGCCTGCTCAAGGAGGGGGAGTATGGAGCTCGCAGGGTGGGAATATAGATCGTTTCGGTGATGGTTTAAACCATCACCGAAGGCCAGCGGAGCGACTCGCGCGGGCGGGGGGCCGCGGCGTGCGCGGGACCCACGGCGAGGGGCGCGGGAGGGGAGCACGGGAGGAACTAATTCGTTTCAAAAACTAAAAAAGTTATAAATCTTAAATTGTAAGTCTAAATTAAATTTTGATTTCAAAAATGAATTTCTTGTACTGAGATCTTTAAAATAAGATCTCACTTGACTATGTTTTGACAAACTTTTGATTAAGGTTATATATTCTATTATAGTCAGAACAAAACAAATGAAGTGTCAGAACAAACGAGAACAACTGTCGGAACACGATACTATTATAGCCAGAACAAGTTTGTATGTCATTCCGAACAAAATAAATAAATTGTCAAAACAAATCAGAACAAGTGACAGAACAAAATATTATTACAGATCGAAGAAGTTATTATTATAGTCAGAACAAGATATTATTATAGCCGAAACAACTTATTATTATAACTAGAACAAGTTTGTATGTCATCTCGAACAAAAACAAAATATATTGTCAGAACAATAGTCAGAACAAGTTATTATTATAAACATAATAAGTTATTATTATAACCCGAATAAAATATTATTATAATCAGAACAAATTTACATCTCATCTCGAACAAACAAATATTAATACAGAGGAAAATATTTAAAAAGAAATAATATATAAAAATGAAAATAGAAAAAAGTAAAAAAAGAAAAAAGAAAATAAATACATAAAAAGAAAATAAAAATATAAAAGAAACAAGAAAAAAATAAAAGAAATAAAAAGAAAAAGAAAGAATAATAAAAAGAAATGAATAAAAATGAAACTGAAAAATAATATTAGAAAGAAAATATAAATAAAAAAGAAAAAACATTCCATCGGCCCTTCCCCATCCCTAGAAAGGAAATATAAATAAAAAAGATGAAAAAAAGAAAACATACAAAAAGAAAATTAAAAAAGAAAGAAGAAAAGAAAACATAAAAAAATAAAATAAAAAGAAAGGAGAAATAAAAAAGGAAAAAAGGAAAAATATAATAAAAAAGAAAAAACAAGATGAAAAAATAAACATACAAAAAGAAAAGAAATAAAAAAGAAATAAGAAATAAAAAAGGAACAAAAAAAGGAAAAAGAAATAGAACGGAAAAAATAATAAAAAAGAAATAGGAAAAAAACACCCGCGCCCACCCCCGCGCTCCTGCGCCCGACTCGGCGCGACACGTGGCTTATCTGTCGTTGAAGCGACAGATAGCCACGGCGGAGCTTGCAGCCTCTTGAGGTTGCCCGGCAAAAGAGCTCAGCCCGGGCTTTATCTGGAGTATACCTGAGCATTTTTAGCCCGGCCCGCTGGCTCGGGCCGGGCCCGGTCCGAACCCGGCCCGCCCACAGACCTTACTGGACGGGGGTGGGCAGAGATCTTACAGCTCGAGAAAAAAATTCTTGGCCCGAGTCCGGCCCGAAATGTTGTTTTTAGCTATTTTACACTATAAAATGTGCGGGCGGCCCTGTGACGCCCCAGGTTTTTAATTAGCATCATTAGTGCTAATGACCGAATTAGCTGAGTCAACCACTGTTGACGTTGGTCAAACCATGGTCAACCTGGGTCATCACCTCGAAAATCTCGCCAACAATCCCTAATGACCCTCTTGATCAAGTCAAAACCCACTTGTGGTCAACCCTTGTTCAAAAACCCGGTCAAACCCCTATGTCCGTGAACTTCCTCCAGAACTTTTGTCGCGTTCTCTGGATTTCACCTAAATACTTCAAAATCGGCCAATATAAAAGTTGTTCGTCATTTCGAGGGACACAACTTTCACAATTGGCGGCATTTCCAATTTTGAAGTTTTCAATCTCAAAAACTCAGTCAAAGGCCGTTTGAATAGTGTTTTGGAGACGAGCAAATCCTGTTTTTCGACGCACGTTCCCATCTAAACCCTTCACCAAACCATATGTCGGCCTTTGCAAATGTTGTAGAGGATAGTTTGAGCATCAACTTTGCTATTCAAACTTTTCCCCGCTCAGTTCAAATTTTCCAAGGTATTCGCAGTCAAAGTTGCGTTGACCGCGGCTTCCAAGTGCTCTGGCACGCACGGCGTCGCCCCGGCCGGCGCCCGCGTCTCCCGCGCCGCTGTCCCGGGGCCCGGACGCCAAGGCCTGGCGTGCCACGTGCTAGGCGCAAGAGGCAGGGGACCATCCCCGACCCCGTCCTCCTCGCCGCGTGGGCCGTGTCGGCTCGCCGCGGCCGGACCCCCCCATGCCGCGCCGCTGCCATGTCGCGCGGTCAGGCATTGGGCGCCGCGACGCGGCCGGACCCCCCTGGCCACCGTGAAGCCTTCGCCTCGAAGGGAAGCCGGCTATAAAGCCGCCCAGGGCCGCCCCTCGCGCGCGCCCGCCCCACCGAGCCATCCTCCCCTGGCCATGAGCCGCCGCCGCACGCCATGAGCGCCGCCGCAGCAGAGCTCCTCCCTCCGCTCTCCCCCGTCGCCGGCCAGCGCCTCCAACACCTTCCCCACATCACACTCAAGCTTTACCGCGCACGTGTTGTCCCGCCCGCGCCGCAGCCTCGCCGGGGCAGGCGCTCCTGCGGCCGCCGCCGCCCGGCTCCGCCGTGCGGGCACGCCGGCGGCGCCTCTGCCCCAAGCAAGCCCGGAAATCGAGCCCAGGGACCCGCAGGCCGCCCTCCGCCCGCGCCCGGCCGGTCACGGCCGCCGGTTCGCCGGAATTTGGCCGGACCGCCGCCGGCCGGTGCCCGGGGACCCAATTGCAGGGGTAAGATTTCTTCCAGGGACTTTTCTGTGAACCAGGGGCCTATGCGTGAATCTTTGAAAACTTTCAGGGACCTGTCTATAATTGTGAATCTTAAATAGTGAACTCAGTTTTGCTGATTCTTGTAAAATTCGTAGAAAATCATAGAAAAATCATAAAAATGCAAACTCAATTTTATTGGATTCCTTGTGAAAAACACTACAACTTTCATAAAGCTTGACCATAGTTTTTCCTAATATTTTTGGCATGAAAAATAGAAAACTAAAAAACCTAGATCTATTGTATCTCAAAATCTACATGTTCTCTGTAGCTGAATTTTGGATATGTTGTGTGTTATGCCATGTCTAGCTTCTGTACCAAAAATTACACATAGTTATGTTGTAAATAGTTTTATATGATTTATTTTGTATTTATGCAGAATCTATCTAAATGATTTTTGTAGCCAAAACTAAATAGGGTTTTGTGCTCAACTTCTTCATGTGACCTTGTGATGCCAAAATGCACCTCTTGTGTATTAATCACAATTTTATAATTGTCAGAAATATTTATTTTTGGAATATGCTTGATTTTCCTTGTAAATACATAACCCTAGATATATAGCATCCCTAGGTGTATATGTTGCATGTCTAGCTTAGTTTTGGACCAGAGACCATGTGTGAGAAAGTTGGAATCATTTTGATGTGTATTTATTTTTGTATGCATTTATCTTGCTTAAGTAGCTAGCTTTTGTTATTTTCAGTATAATTAATTTCCTAGCTATCCTAAGTGTGCATGTGTGTGCAGTAGCTTTGTTTAGGCTCATAGTGTTTCATAACACACCCCACTGAATTTTATTAATTAATTTTAGGAATAAAAGCTATGGAAGCAATTTAAGGCTTAATAGTAAATTAATTGGGAAAATCACCAACCCACCTCTAATGACCATAGGTGTGTGATGTTAAACTTGCTAAGAAGCTAAGTATCACCCCTTGCTGTTGTGAAGTTTAAATTAATTTATTTACATAAATATGTACACAGTCACTATCACATAGAATAATTAATAAAGAACCGCATATTGTTCCTTTATTGGAAGAGTATGCTGAATGTATTTCTTATCTAGGTGAATGTGGTCAACCATGCACCCCATGGTTGTCATTTGTTGTTTGTAATTAATTAAATTAAAAATCGTCAATTAAATCTTGCATTTGCATCCTCGTGTAGATCTCCCTGACGGTAGATATACGCTCGTGCCGGAAAGAGGAGACGAAGGTGCTGTCGGTGAGCTGCAGTACGAGGACGTAACTCAAGACCTGGACCAAGGTCCAGAAGGGCCCAAGGCCAACCTTGCCAGCAAAGGCTAGCCCCGGATCATTAACCCTGTCTTTTTAAAATTACGCAATTATGTTTGATATGATTGCACATTTACGTTTCAGGAGTTGAATTGAAACCCTAGATGCATGATCCCTAGGTACCTATGTTCCTTACTAGTATGTTAGGTCGATAGCTGCTATGCTATAGGACCGGTACAAGTCGAGTGATGTTCGTCACTCGCGAGAATAGGTTCTTATGTTGGAATCATAAGATCTGGATAAATGGATTGCTCATGTGGTAAGAGCATGGGATTTGGGCTCCGGTCCAGTGGCTTTCGTGGGCTAAGCTTTTGAACGTACTAAGCACTTGTCGGGAATGGGACCGGTAAGCCTAGTACCTTAAAGAGACGGTGCGGGAACTCTTCCTTACAAATCTTGAGCAATCACCTAACCGGCTAGCTACCGGGGAAGGGGGGTGCATGTGTGAAGCTGGGTACCTTGCGGGGTACGCCAGCTAACCTTGTACCCAGGATGGTAAGCTTTGATCCCAAGCCGAGGATTTTTGGGAACTGCCTGGATGGTTGTCCTCGCGGGGGCACCCTACCGTGTGTTTAGGTTTACCTTGCAAGGTTTAAATCAATCGATTGTCGGCCTCTCACCGTTATCTGAGACTGCTTAATCAACTGGCCATGATATCCCTTAATGATGGAATTTGATGAAGTTTACTGCTTGAATTAATTGTTTGTACAATTCTTGATTGAATTAGTTGGCACACTTAGAAATGGTAATTAACTAGAATTTGTGCTGAAATATTGAAAGTAAGGACCTACTCTTTGTTGCTTTTCAGCAAAAGAACTCCACCGGTCAAAAAGCCTCTCATGTATAGAGTTAGGTGATGTAGTTATCACCCGACGGTTAAGTCTTGCTGAGTATTAGTATACTCAGCCTTGCTTTAAAACTGTTGTTGCAGGTGTTGTTGACTGGGTGGATGACGACGAGTGAGTGCATCACGGACGGCCTCCTGTGATGTTTACCGTTGCGCTAGTTTATTTATTTCCGCTGTTTTCAAACTCTGAACCTTTACTTCCTGTCATGAACAAGGATTTGTAATAATTAAACCATGCGTGGCAGATTTGAATTTAATTGGTGTTTGTACTCTGGACTCGCCTTCGCGTGAGTTTTAATGCATATGTTCGATCCTTTGTTGATATCCAAGTGATTCACCGGGCGTTAACCCGGCAACTAACGACAGGATGATACTTTATTATCGCTTAATGACCAAAGTGGATTGGTTTAGGCGATAGTACGGTATTTTCCTGGGCGGGTTGTCACAGGCCCGCCCAAGCCCGGGCCCAACCTGAAAACTGAGGCCCGACGCGTCTCATGGGACGGTCATGGGCAGGATTTTCTCAACCCGAAAAAATCAGGTATTTTCGGCTCGGTCTGAACCCGGCTCGGCCCGTGAAATGCTCCGGTCTAATGTGGAGAAACAAATTAATTCCGAACGTGAATGCTTACATAGTTGTTTACCAATAATAATCCAATCAATGATAAGCTTTGCTATCCACATAGAAAGGACAGGTGAAAAAAATTGTTGGGTTCAAATTTAATTTCCATTTATCTTGGTATAAAGTGGACACCAGCATCCAAATTTGAGGGCCAGCTTTCGAGATAGTATTGGTCCAACCAATCAGGCCCCATGCTTCCAACTGACATCGGAGAAATGAAAAGCTACTACTGATTCTTGCGTTGTCCGCATTCGACGGTATACGTGTCGCGCGGCGGATAGCCTTGACCCGCAGAGGGTGCCAACGGGTGGATGGCGACGCGCGGCCGACGTCGGAACAGTTCCGCCCACCCCTTCTTCGATCCCCACGTCGCAACAGTGCGCGGGTTCCAGCGGGAGGCCTGCGCTTGTTCGTCGCGCGTGCGCCGCCCAGCGCCGCTGAAAGGTGGCCCAACAGCTGAGGTGGTCCCGCTGGGCGGTGCCTGCGGGTTGTGCCGACGGGGAGCAGAGGGGGCAACACGCTCCCAGCCGGAGTCGCGTGGGATGTGCAGCCGTGCCGACTCCTCCGCCCAGGGGCGTCGCCCGGCCCCCCCGTCGGAGCAGCCCCCAGACAGCACCGCGCGACATGGGAGCAGTTGGGGAGCACGGCCGGCCACGTCGGCGCGGCCTCCGAGACTTCTGCACACCGCGGCCGGCGACATCGCAGATAAGTTCCCACCATCACCCCGTATCCTTTCCCCTCTTTCTTCTTCCTCTCGACCCGTGTACGAACCCTAGCTTCCAGTTCCCCATCTACCTTCCTCCTGTTTATCCGAAGTGTGAACCATGCCGTGCAGATCTGGTAGGTCCTAATATTTGCGCGCTCCTCTTACTGCTGATTTGGATTCGTTGTGCCTACCTGATCCCCAGGTGCTTGCTCTTTTGTTCCAACTGCAGAGGTGACCTAGCCCTTGGACTGTTCAGCCGCTTCCTGCTCTTCTTGATCAGCAGGGAGGAAAAGGTAGAAGTGACTACCCGCTGTGCTTACCGTCTCCTGTCTACTGGCGCATGTTCTGTGATGTGATGTTCCTACATCTGCTTGCTATATTCTTGGAGCGCGTGTTCTGTGCTGCTTGATCAGTTGATACGGTGTTTGCTTAGACATGTGTACAATGTCTTGCTTCTAGAAATTTATATAGTGTGTATGAATTGGTTTGAGAAACATGTCAGTCTTCAACATGTGTGGGCTGTCATGCTTCTGGAAGTATTTGTTGAACCAAGCTGTGTGATTATTGTGCCTTCATGTCCTTTGCCATTTTTTCCCATTCTTGCATAGGTGATTACTTCTCCTAGATAACTATTACTGCTTTTGTATGTGATGTGTTGTTCCTACGTCAGCCTGCTAGATTCTTGGAGCACGTGTTCTCTGGTGCTTGCTCTGGTGTTTGCTACCACATGTATACAATGTCGTGCTTCTAGGAATTTATATAGTGTGAGTAAATTGGTTTGAGAAACATGTCCATATTGAACATGTGTGGCTGTCGTGCTTCTAGAAATATTTGTTGAACCAAGCTGTGTGATTATTGTGCCTGCCATGTCGTTTGCCGCTTTTTTCCTGTTCTTGCATAGGTGATTACTTGTCCTGGCTGACTATTACTCCTTTTGTATGTGCTCCTAACTGACTGCCTTGCCTGCTTGTAATACCTTCTTGGATGGGGTCTATAAGCTCTCAGGGTAAGTTTTGTCCCTTCTATAGTTTTTCTTTTCTCATGAGTCGCAGAAGCAACAAGTATATAAAGCCAGGTGCTGTGAATCGATGCTGCTTTCAAATGTACCTGATATTTAAAACTTGAACAACAACCATGAGTGCGTCAGATAAATAGCCCAAAATTGATGGTTTAGTCTTTGACAGAAATAAACGGTGGTTCTAATTTGCTTTCTTTTGGTTGTGAAAAACTGAAAGTATTGTAGCATAAATTTGTAATACCTTGATTATAAGTTTTACCAGAATACAAGTTGTGTGGCTATCTTGATTACTACTTACATTATTGTTGAAGAGCATTTCATGCCTGTGTTTAATTCTCTGTTATCATGCTTGCTGCATAGTGGATGGGATAATTCATATGCGGTACAGCATGCTTAGGATGTATAGTTGGTCCCTTTTTCTAGACTTGGACATAGGACTTGAGAAATAGGTATTTGCCCACATGAATGATCTTTACTACAGATTTGATTTGGTTTTGATATATATTAGTGTGCTCCTGGTTTGGTCGACATATTATTTGAGTTTTTCTTGACATGGCTGTCTTGATGAGCTCGTTGTGAGTTAATTCTCATGTCTTGGTTCTTTGATTTGTGGTTACAGTTAGTGTGATTGCTGCTCTGCTTAATTTCTTTCTATGCATAGTGTGAACTTGTTTGGACGTTGAACTGCAGTAGCTAGAGATTTTCCTACAGAAATCAGCTAGCAATGCATCTGTGTTAATACACACTGAGATATTTTTGTCAAAGCTAAGCTTAGTACATTTTCAGGCTGCAGTACAGAGAGTTCATTGTTGCTGTCTGGTAGCTGAAGCTTGAAGTTGTGTACTTGCTCCTGTGTGTGCCCGCAATCTTGCAGAGGTGAGCTTGGTTTCCTTACTTCGTGCAACATTCTTCTTTCTATGTTTTATTTTCGTCCGGGGTGCTTTTGAGTGTTGAGCACAAGGACCTAGGTGTTATGGTGTAATTCTTTACTTACTTTTCTGTGAGCCTCTTATTGGCTTATCTGTTGTTTGCTCCTTTTAGTTTTCTGGGTGGGTGGGATCTTTTTTTCTTACCTATTTTTAGGTACAACTGTGCACTTGATGAGGCCATGGACTAGGGCCCACCAAGACCCCTAAGAAACGCAGTACGGACCCACGTATGGCGTGCTCTGGCAGCTAATGCAACGAGTATTACGCTGCCCGAGCACGTAAGGGCCCGTACGACCTGTTCCCGCCATGGGCCAGAAGGCAGGCGGCCCACGGTCATCCGCACCTTCTCCCCCGAGTACTTGGCACCCCGTACGACAAGATTTCACCTCCGCTCACGACTACTCGCTCGCACGAGTAGTTTCCGCCCCCGCCTCCGACTACTCGTTCGCATGAGTAGTTTCCGTCAACAACCTGCGCAGACTTTGCGGGGAAGGCGTGGGGCGTGTGGGCCCCGCTGAATCGAGATCCCGGGATCTCCACGCACACCTCCCCGCGCATCACCACGTGTCCACTTCGCCGCGGCGGTCCGCCTGGGTCAGGTCGATTTGGTGTCAGGGGTCGGATTCGTCAAACCCTGCCACGGACAGCACAGTGGCCGTCGTACTACAAACGGCGTAAGGGACGCTGGGCAACGTACGGTACAGTACGCGCTACGCCCTAAGCATTAGAAGATGTGGCATAGATTACCTACTCGCACGAGTAGTTTTCCGCCTCCGACCAGTTCAAAACTTGGCCGTCAAGGCCGCAGGTACACGGGCCCCGTTGGGACCCCGTGATATCCATGCGCGCGACGCACCACGGGCCCATCCCTCCGCACTGGTCCGCCCTGACCAGGTCGATCCGGTGTCAGAGGACGGATCCTCCTGCCGCTCCTCAGCAAGGGCGGTACGTATCGTACTACGGATGGCACGGGAAGCGCTGTGCCACGAATGGCACAGTGCAAGCCGTCGCCCATCCCTCGATTGTCGCGGTGCAGGCTACTCCGTTTCCACAGTACCCAGAAAAGACAAGCCCCCTGATCCACAGACGGGATCAGGATACGTACCCTGCCTCCTATACCCGACTAACTACTCGGAGAAGGGTGCGGGGGGCCCCGGGACGGCTGCTTGGGACGCACGACTCAGGAGGAATCTACACCGTCACCTGAAGTGCCAAAACAGTGCTTTGCCGCTGCTACCACCTGACAGCCCGACGCAGAGAAGGACACCTTACACTGTAGACCAGCTCACATACACCCGATGTAACCGCCCTGAGCCTCCCCCTTGCGACTATAAAAGGGAAGGACAGAGGCACATACGAGAGAGGTTCGTTTTCACCCCCACACGCACTTAGTATCGACATCTCATCTCATACAAACACCGCAAGCACTCACACACTCACGTACACAGACTTCTGCTACTTGAACCACTCACTCACCAGGGATTTGGGCTCTGCACCCTCTCCCGACTTGTTTGTACCCCCTACTACAAACTCCCAAGCATAAGGAACACTTCCTCTCAGACTGGACGTAGGGTATTACTCTCCGGAGGCCCGAACCAGTATAATCTCGAGTGTCTCTTGTGCTACTGTGCGGACCGGCACACGCGTTCTTATAAATTTACTTGCCGGCGGTAACAAACCCCGACAGCACTTATCTATCTTCTAGATGTAAGGTTAGTGGTTGTAGAGGGTGGATTCTGCTTCTATGCTTTATATAGCTGCTCTTTTCCTCTGTATGTTCTTCTTTCCTAATTGGTATGGGTGCCTCTATATGGCCTATAAGTTTCTGCCAAGTTTTTGCCACCTGCTTCCTTGTGCCTCAATACTCTGGTGATTTGTTGGTGCTGCAATTTTCAGTTTTCGTGCCGAGTCCTTCTGAGAGAGTCGAACGGTGTCGTGAAAAGAGAAGTATAAGACATCTTCTGCGCAGCCAATCTATCTTTCCTAGCACCAATGAGTGCACATACACTGCTGTCCAAAAGAGAACAAGTGAGTGTTGACGCTAATGCGAAAAAATATTAATGCACTACAATTTATTAATGGATCCAACTTTGCGTTGAGCAGGGAATAGGTCCATGATGGACTTTCCTGCAGAATCTGCCACCTCCAATAGGCGGCTTCGACTCAATCGGATTCACTCTAGGGAAACGTCTGGTCCTTCCCCCGCCTTTCCATAGGTGACAACCTGCAGCTATTCCTTTATATTCTTTTTTCTGCTTGCTGTTAGTGTGACAATATCCATTCTTCTGCGTCTTTCATGTGCATAGCTGCTGTCATTACCCCGCTGAGTACTGCACTTCCTTTCAATAAAGCCTATGTCGATGCCCTAAAAGGTGTGTAGGTGTTGTTTTTATATTGCATAAAGGATGACTGTTCTACCCTGATGCTAAATTGATGCTTTGCTGTTGTAGAGTCCTATCCAGATAGATCGTAATACGGTGGCCCGACACATGAGTGCCCGACACTAAATTACCTTACAAAATAAGTTATTCTTTCTAGGGATATGCACTTCCTCTATAAGCTGATGCTTTATTTTCCAAAACTTGACTACATCCATTTCTTTCTAGCCGATGGCTACCAACAATCTACTTTAGCTCAAATACCATGTCGGGTCATAGTTTTTTGTTGATAGCCTTACCCTACCTACATGGTTATTGCTGATGACTACCACTGGTCTACTTGTGCTGTTAATTTCTATTCATTTACTTTTCTGATATCATTATTATATTGGTTTCTTTACAGCTCAGGCGATGATATCTAGATGTCCAACGTGAGAAAGAAGATGCTCTCCTTTTGTCTACATGTTTCAAATGCTTCAGCATGTGTTAAACAACTAGATGCATTTTGGTGGTTTCATTGCTGCAAACTGTGACTCTCTTTTATTTGATGCCTTGAACTCGCTCGGTACGTAGCATGCTTATTCGGATTAGTATTCCAAGCTACCATCTTAAATGTTTGGTAGCTAGGAATCTTGATCGTGATGTGTAATATATTGCTAGATAGAACCTTATGAGTTGCCGATGATCGAAATGTGTAATATATGGCTAGACACATACCTTATGAGGTGCAAAGGCCAGATAGTTAACGCTGAAAGTACTGATCCATATTGTTTAATGAATTCGGCTTGGACAAATGATGTGTTAGTGTACTTTCAATATTAGTGTTTTTTTAATTTTGATCACGATAGAATGCACTTTCGATAGGGCGCACAACGCGCGCCGGATTGTTCTAGTGCAGCGTAAAGGTCCAACCAATCATTCTCGTGCGCATACCAATTCAGCAATCCGATCTATGCATTGTTCGTGTGGGAGAAAATTTCTTAGGAATTGTTGTTTGCTTGTTTGAGTTTACTAGTGGAAGTGCACGTGCCACAGGCACGTGTATGTAACAACTTGTGTCGTTCGCTTGCCGCCGATTCACCGAGCAGACTCACAATTTATATAAAACAATTTTAACCTTTAGACCCTCCAAAGAATATGAAACCGTAAACTTTATTATTGTCTCTTAAAACTTTTACCGATAACCCCTGCATTGCTCAAACACGGCGGAACGTGCACTTCCCCTAGTCATACTCAAATATTCATTCTTTTCCAAATACATCAAATAATCATAAAAAGATTTAAGCAACATATCCCACACCTCATAGCTCAGGGACAACCGAATGTTGCTTGCATGTACAATGTACTGATTGCCGGAAACATAGCATATTGAAACCCCCACCCCCTAAAAAACCAAGTGACATAATGTTCACGTGACTTAGTGTAATTCTTTTGTGTCTTGAAGCATACTACTACTTATTGTTTTCTAATCTCATCATTACATGATCGTATTGTTTTTTTACTGTTACTAGATTGGGGTTGGATATATCGACCGGAGGATCGACGGTGATCATGGCATGTCGCCCTTCACGAACCCTAGCCGGCCTATTCTTAAAAAAAAAGAAAAAACTATACCACATGAATGATATACATCTTAACTATAATATTCCAATCATTATCTTCACAATTTTGAAGTTATCATTCTACCTTTATTAAAAAATAAAAACTACGAAACTGCAATTATTACCATCTCCTAATCCCCACATTTGTGGAGGAAAGTGGAGGAAATTTTTTCCTCTAAGGCCCACTCGTCATAGAGATAGGAGGAGGACAATTTTTCCTCCATCCCATTTCCTCCTAGCTTCACAGCCATCCGATCGACGGCTCTCGGTCGACGTGAGGCATTGAATTTTTCCCCAATTATAATAAAATTTTTCTTGCCCGAAACATAGCATATTGAAACCCCCGTCCCCTAAAAAACCGAGTGACATATAATGTTCACGTGACTTGTGTAATCCTTTTGTGTCTTGATGAAGCATAATACTACTTATTGTTCTCTAATCTCATCATTACATGATCTCGTATTGTTTTTTACTGTTACTAGATTGGGGTTGGATATATCGACCGGAGGATCGACGGTGATCAAAGTGTTTTCTTTAAGATCCTCGTCGTGCTTCCTACGAAAAGCCGAAAACCAAGCAAGCCACGCGGCCGAGGTGGGTGGGTGGGAGCCCGATTGATCACGTAATCGGCAAGGTCCGTCAGCAGGCCGTAACGTGAAGAAGGCCGCCCACGGGCGGAATCGTCCTTGGGCCTAGTGTGCTATTGGGCCGACGCTCCGCAACTTGATTTCGCATGCAAAAAAACCACAAGACAAAAAAAAGGTGCCGAATCGGTTTACTACCGTTGGCGGAGCATGCTGAAATATGCGCGACGCAGCTCACGTCCCGGGTTGGAAGGAGGGAGAAGGGTCCGAGCACACGCTGTGAAAAGAGCTGCTGACAAGGTCGGGCCATGGCTCGTACCGATGATGTCAAACTGGGCTCCTCCCACGGAGAGAGGGATTGTGCCTCCTGACCCGAGGCTTGTCCGAATTCCCCGGCTGACAAATCATACAAATGGGCTTGCCTCCGAAAAAGGCTTCGTGCCGTGGAGACCCGCCCGCGCTTCTACGTGGGGGCAGCGTTGTGTCTCAACCTGGTCGGCCTTCCTTCCGACTCCCACCCCCACTCTTTTTTTTATTTTCCCCCTGGAGGCCCGCCCGCGCTTCTACGTGGGGGGCAGCGTTACGTCTCAACCTGGTCGGCCTTCCTTCCGACTCCCACCCCCCGCCCCGCCCACCCGCGCTTCTACGTGGGGGCAGCATTACGTCTCAACCTGGTCGGCCTTCCTTCCGACTCCCACCCCCACTCTTTTTTTTTAAATTTTCCCCTGCGTACAAGGCAGAGCAAGAAGGATGAAACCTGTGATCATCTCATCTTCGCCTGCCCGTTTGCTGCCGCGGTCTGGTCTGCGCTGGGGTGAACACCGAAGGGTGCGGTGTGGCCACGCTATGGACTGTTCCCCGTCCGACAACACTGCCGGCCAAGCATTTCTCAGTCTACATCCTCCTGGTTTGCTGGCAGTTGTGGAAGCAACGGAACAACTTCACCTTCAATGGCGTGCCGCCCTCTCTCCCGAGGTTCTGGGCGGTGTGCAGAGAAGAAGCGCAACTCTGGTCGCAGAGATGGCCGGTGGCGGATCGGATTCTTGCAGATGCATGGTGCTCAACATTCTCTTCAATGTAAAACCAAAACTGTATTTTGTCTTCCTCCTAGTTTAAATACCCTGAATCTCTGAAATTGTAACTCATGTACTGGCATTTTTGGCTTGCCCCAAAGCCCTCAATATATATTCAGGTGGGGATGCTCTCCCCCCCGGTGACCGTCAAAAAAAAACCTGGCCCAGAAACGAGCCATGGCGCGCTCGTAGGGATCCTCCGGCAAGATGGGGTCACTGCGGTCTTTCCACGCCTCATCGATGAACTCGAGTATGACCTGCGACTCTGCGATGGGTTTACCTTGATAGACCAGCACAAGAACTTTCTTGTGCACGGGGTTGTCCTTCAGCATCTGGTCGCTCTTGTTGTTGAGATCCTCCTCGATGTATCACCTTTCTTAAAAGCTCAGCCCCTTTGCTGCTCTCCCCGCGCTCCACGGCTGACGTGTCGCGCAGCCGTGAGTTTAGCTGTTTTGCAAAAAAGCCCTCCACTTTTCTAGCAATTGCGAGTCGGTCCAGCAAGTCCCTACCGCACAAGAACAGTGTTCAAAATATTTGCACAAAAGCCCTCAAACTACAATTATTTTCTACGTGAAGAAGAGGAAACTACAGTTTTGCAAATACCCCCAGCCCATTTTGCGAATGCCCCCTCCCACCACCCCACCCCCGGCTAATACCCCCACCCCACCCCACCCCACGGTGCAAACCCTACCTCACTCCCTTCCCTTCCCCCGCCGCCTTCTCTCGCATGCTCTCCTCACCGCCGCCGCCATCTCCCACCCTGCTGTCCACCTTCGCCTCCCCTTTGTTTCTCCGGTGCCGCTTGGCGCGGCGGAGCCTCCCTCCCCGCCGGCCACCGCCGTCCCTCTCCGCCGGTGCTACCCGCCCGCTGCCACCAGATGCAGATGCAGATCCGCGCGCGGTGGTGTGGCTCGGAGTGGGTGAGAAGGCGCTGGAGAAGCTCGGGGGCCTCGGCACGGGAGGAAGGAGGGACCCTGGCCGCTGTCGTGGGGTCAGGTTGGTGCTCCCATGCCATGGCGGCGGTGCCAACGCAGCAGCAGCACACATTCCGGTGGGGCGAGCTCGCGGACGACGCCGGCGACCTCGACCTCCTCCTTTCGCTGCGGGTCGTGCTTGGGCCTGAAGGTCACCACCACCACCCGAACCCTCGCGTGCACGCGCCTCTCCAGGAGCGTCGTCGAGCGCCGCACATGGACCAAGTTCGGCGACACTGTCAAAGGGGACGACACCGGCTCGCGCCTCACCATGGTCTCTGCCGAAGAGGTCCTCCTCCAGCGCCCACTTGCCCCAGGTACCGTCTCTTCTGTTCCCCATGCGTTTCTTCCAACCTAGATCTGCTCTAACACGGAGCGCTCCAACATAAATTCTTTTCCTCTCAAAATATAACAAAAGGACATGATCGTGGAAGCCTGGAAGGGACTAATCGTGCACATATAAATTGATCACCAGATGAACTTGTTTGAATGAATTTAAATTCAGTGATAGCTATCTATGTTTCCCGTGCTAGCCTGCTGTCATTTTACTCTATGTTTCAGTATGGAGTGATAAAAGAGTTCAAAATTACATTTTTAAGTTGATAAATAAGCATGCTGCATGCTAGAACAGTGCTGCAATTTAACATGTAGACTAGGTGATTCCCCGCGCGTTGCTGCAGGATCTGAGAGAGGTTTTTGATGACACGTGGATGGCTCAAGTTGAATAAAAGAATGGCAACTCGGCAAGTTGTAGGCGTGTGATATGATACGATATATTAAAAAAACAAACAAAATCACCTCGGCACATCCGTGCAATAAACTGATGAACTTGTACATATGAAGGAGCATATGAAGGAGCACGACGACCGTGAAAAAACCAAGCATATGCATTTGTACCTCACCTGCAACATCTGTCGATGAGACCGATCGACGCGCATCATCTTTTTAGATGACTCATGCAGCCACCGCCGATGTTACCCTGCGATCATCATCAGGTCCCTATATACTCCGTAATAGAGTGAGTCAGATCGGTCGGCCGCTGGCATCCGGCAATAGAGATCGAGCAGGAGGAAGATCGGAAGAGGCCAGCAGCCCAGTCTGAGGTGATGGCAACAAGGGAGTTTTATATTGTGAGGCAACATCTTTTAGAGAAAATGGTGTGGTTCCTCTCCCATGACCACCTCCTTCAAATTGAATTATTACCTCGACTCTTGAGTGTCGTACGTGTGCAAAGTAAAAGGACATTAGTTAGCCGCTTGAGCTGCCAGCATGCCGTGCTAAATGGAGTAAAGAAGATGCACCATTAGTTAGCCTCTTGAGCTGCTATGGTGAGTAGAGTGGAGTCTGTTTATCTGCCATCATTAGTGAGTGCTGAGCCTCTTGAGTAGCGCATGGTGGGGGAGGTGAGTGGATGACGTCATGTGCTGACGTGGATCACTAAGAATTGAGAGAAGTCCTGTAGTGGGGATCACTCATATAGTTTTGTATGATGATTTGCAGGTTAACACATGTAGGATGAGCATTAAAGTACAGAATGGGTTTTCGTCGCAAATAGACTAGAGAGTACATATTGGCTTTACACTAGGAATTCGATGAACAAACATTGGTTGTTTGACACTCTACCTCATCTTTCTGTCATATGTGTGATCTGTCATGATTATCAATAATCCTGCTATGCCTGAATATTCCAGTATCTGACCTGTCTTCTTCCATCAACCTAAAGAAATAATGTTTTCATTAATTGATATTTCCACAAAGTCGTTAGCTGTGAATGTATTATTTATTTATTTCCATTTAAGCACGATACTATAAGGGTTGTTTGAGCAGTTGCTTATTCTTTTCAAAACATAGCCTTATGAGCCATTTCGGAGTTACTATGGTCTTTCCAAAATTGTCTATCTATTTGCTTGGTGCTAACACTTGACATGCAAACGCATAGGCAGTGATAACTGCGGGGGCCGGGGGGGGGGGGGTGTTCTTCTAGCTGTCAGTTTATCACGTACTCTGAAAATAGGCAGTTATATTCTTGTATAGAACTTTGGATTTAAAAGAATTTATGTCCTCCTTTTTGTGTTCCATATGATTCAATTACTATTTGTTTTGGTCAAGCATAGACGTGCTCCCTGGCGCGAACGACTAGCACGAGCTCGAGGTAAAGCACAGTCTTGCTTTCTCACCAAGCTGCTGCACCTGCTTCTCGTCGGTGAGGTAAAAGCACAGTCTTGCTTTCTCACCAAGCTGCTGCACCTGCACATATTTGGCTTGTTTGTAAGTTGAGAACTGGCTTATATGTAGGTCGGTGAACTTAAATAACATTGAACTTATGAATACCTTTTGCATTAGTCTACTACTTATTCTAAAACTATGTATCCATGGATCTAAATTTCCTACATAATTTGCAGATGCACCACATAAAGGAGTAGAAATGACTGGCCCAAACCCACGCTGTCAAGAGCACGAACGGCAGCCGCTTCGTCCGCAACTCAAGAGGTGCACAGGCAAGGTAAATCAATCCTGAACTGTTGTGAGTCCCTTTGGATCTTAGTTAACTGATATTTGGTCCGTATGCTCCTAGCATTCGTTTTAATTAGTGCCAGTTTAAGCAATTATGCCATCATAACCGTACAGAGAGAAGGGAGCAATTGCTGCCAATTGATGTTATGAAATTCAATGGTTTGTGCTGCTCCTCTGTGTTGTATGGTTATGCAGTTGTGCCGTCTAAGGGCTTGTTTGGCTGCTGGCCACAGTCCGCCATGCCACAACCACCCGCGCCACAGGTTGCGGCGAGCGATTTGGCCGCCACACGCCACGCGCTGCTCCTCCGTTTATTGTGCCGTGGCAGCACTGTAGCGAGGCGGGGGTGGTTGTGGTGAGGCTAACTGCGGCGGGTAACCAAACACCCCCTAAAATTTCTAGAAGCCATTGAAGACTCTAATGAAGTTGTGTGTTATTTTACTACTTTTGTTTCTCGGTAAAAAAATGTGGATGCATAGATATACATGAATGTTGGATGGGGATAATTAATGTAGATAAAGTGGGACTCTTATTGTTTAGTTTGAAATTTGATGGGTATTATTTATTTTGTCTATGGAGTTGTGTGTTATCTTATTATTTTCTGCAGCAGGCAAGGTGGTTCCTGTTCAGGCACACATCAGTTCATAAATCTAATTGTATTGTTTCTTTTTCTTTCACAGGATCTGCTATCATTTACAAAGAGGAGTGATGTAAAATTTCAACGTGTTACAACGTGTTAGAGGTGAACACGGTCTAAGGGAGTGTTGCAATGTTGCTCAACTTAAAGATATAAGGTATGCTACTTGGTATTTTGGTATGTGCACTATTATTGAGTAATGCTTGATGGAGAATTGAGAATGATACTGTAAATGCTTAATATTTACAAAGGGTCAAAATAATAATGATGGTGTGATTCAGGGCTTTACTAAAAAGTGAAATTGATTTTCTTTTTTCAAGAAAGGGCAGGCTTATAAGCGGGGATGGTGGGTAATGCCATGAGGTTGAGGGCACTGACCGCCACTCAATATTTGCTAATAGGGTTAGTTGACTTTTTTTTAACAATGGGCGCTCCTCTTATGCCCTCAAACACCAAGAAAAATAAGCTTTGAAAGGGTGTCGCCTATCTAGATGTCTTCAGACTGGTACGCAGTTTGGAATAATTATTTGATGAGCTTAACTTGCTGAGTGCAGTTATGCAAAGTGCATTTTCAATGATTAGATTTTCATGAGTATATTCGAATTGTAAGGTACATTTCTCTTATGTCACTACAATAATTTCATTTGTGCTTAATATATTCTTTTTTGTTGTTGTAGCGTTGTAGGCGTTGGAGGAAGTAAAGCACAACTGGTTCTCAAGAAGGATGGTAGTGCATAATTCTTCTTACTAGGTGCAATATATGGAGTTGTGTGTAGAAATAGAATGATCTTCACTTCTTGGTCTAATGAACTTTATCAGTTAGATAAAAGCTTTGGAATGATAGTTCTGTTATATATGTTTTTCCTTGGCAACTATATGAACATGATTGTCGTTTTATCACACATAATGAAAATTCATGTTCATTCCCTAGGGTGCATATGCATCTTCATTTGAGCTGGAACAAGTGATTATTGTTCTTCTGTTTGCTTATATTTGATTGTTAGCACGATAGGGTGCGCAACGCACGCCGCCTGTTCTAGTACTTTGAAAACGTAGGGGCTTGGCCAGAAGCCGAACAACTTTACCTGCTTGTCTCCCTCTTGTCGATGATTCATGGTGGATTGTGTTGTTAGTTGTGGTGTACTGGTGAAGTCATCAATCAGTCTTGTAGTTATATTTGCTTTTAAGTAGTTTTTGTGCAGATCGAGTAGTTTCAATGTTTAGTCAGCTTTGACGGCAGAAGAATAGTCAGCATAATAACAGAGTAGTTTACTGTCATTGTCTCAGCAAACATGATTTCTTCTACTCTCTTTATAATTGGTGGTAGTGATTAGTAGTATAGTATGTCCGTGCAAATTACAACACCAGCTGCTATGTAGTTACTGATACACCCCGAGAGGGAATGGCATAATTGAGCATTAATCATGGATGCAAAAACAAAAACACTAGGTTTCATGCAATTGATTACGCCAAACGAGCAAAGCATAACGAAACGAATGAGGAAACCTACTGAGAAATTTGAAAACTGTGGATATATATGTGCCATTCTCAAAGTTGGGCTGCAAAAAAAAAGCCACCACCAAGATTGACTCATATATAGAAATAGAATAAGAGACACAAGATGTCCACTGTTCTTCAGGACCAACATTCATAGTAAATACTAGCAGCTGATACGACGACGACAAGTCGATGACGACAACAAGCATGGCAATAGACGCGGTGGTGTACAGTACTACATATATATACGAGCCATTTGTATGTCCATTACAAGAGAAAGCCCAGTCAGAGCGTGTGTGGTAAGAGACGTGGTGGGCTTTCTCTTGTAATGGATGTACAAATGACTCGTATTTGTTTCTCATTATTCTAATAGTACATACTAATAAATTATATGTATTAAAATATTATGAAAGTCATAAATAGATGGTCCTAGTTAATTGTGATATGAGATGTGATGTAGTGGGTTCTAAGATGAAGTGGACAGTTTGCATGTTGAGTGATATAGAATTAATTAATTTTAGTGGACTACATCTATATTTGTTCCACATAAGTATAAAATTGTTCTCGCTTAGTGAATATTTGTTCGCCCTCAGTGGATATTTGTTCTATTGAATATTTGTTCGTCTTCATTGAATATTTGTTAATGCTCATTGAATATTTGTTCGTCCTCATTGAATATTCGTTCCACATCAGTAAAAATTTGTTCACGCTTAGTGAATATTTGTTCCACCTCAGTTAATATTTGTTCCATTCAGTGAATATATTGTTCCACTCAGCGAAAATTTGTTCCATTCAGTGAATATATTGTTCCACTCAGCGAAAATTTGTTCCCACTCAGTGAATATTTGTTCCACCTTAGTCAAACATGGTTAGCCCTGCTAAAAATATTTTACCCTTGGATTCGGTAATCGGTAGCCTTCAAGCTCAAGCACTGTTACTTCTCCCAACGGAGACAAAAATGGATTCAACAAGTTGAATTTGGCATCACGGCTTCATTGCGTATTTGCATGGTTGGACAAGGCATAAACATCCGACTGGCGATCTTGTCTATGCAATATTTTCATACGTGTGCTCACTCCACTCCATACGGCTGCTGATGGAGCAAAAGTTACGTTTTTTTAGGGGGGGCCGCCGCCGCCGCCATGCTCGGTCATCTCCGGGCTCCGGCGATCCCTCCGCGCTCTTCCCCGCCTAGGCGACTACCCCTCAACCGGGGGAACACGCAAACTGAGACCCCGACGCGGACTCTGTCAACCTGGTCCCACTTTTCTCGCTGTCTTGGGCTACGTCGACATCGCGATTGTGTGGATGTATGGGCTCTATCTACTCTGCGGCCCATCATCGGACTGCGGTGGAATGGAACTACTTGGGAGCCCAGCCCACAAGGAGCGTCTCTGGCTCTCTCGGCCTTGGCCTGCGCCGCCGTCTCTGGCTTTCCGCCGCCGCCGCCATGCTCGGGCATCTCCGGCGATCCCTCCGCGCTCTTCACAGGGGATACGCAGCCTGCGACCCCGTTCCCCTCCACCGGTAAGCCCTTCTCTTTAGTTAACCAGTCCCCTACAATTATTCTATAACCCCACATTTTTCCCATTCCTTCAGACCACCATGCTTGATGCCGCACTAGTTGCAAAAGGACTGTTGCTTGATGCCGAGCTTGTGCCGACTGCGCTCCTTTTCTGTTTACCTTTTGACACTACGATACCCCAATCTCGTTTAACCCAGTGTTGTCAACTCCTGCTAATGTGACCTTCTCCATAGCTTTTCTTGCTCATTCTTGTTTCGCATTTGGGTCTTCCTGCTAGTTTAATTATTCTCTTGGATGGTCGTGATCCAACTCAAATGCATACCTAAGTAGTAACTACTGTTCTTTACTAGTTGTTGAAACGAGTAGCTTGTCATTCATGCCACTGCAGGTCTATTTCAGAGTTACAAAAGCAATGGGATTTTGCCCCGTTTTCCCTTGAGAAATCAAATTATGTTTTCTGAGCCTAAATTATTTCCAGTTACAGTTAAAAGTTAGCTTTTTTTTTTCTTTGTTGCCAATCGTCTATATATCCATGACGGTGGCAACTGCGTGTCTAAATAATTTGATTGCTGGACTACAAAATTGCAAGTTCCTAACTTTTGTATTCCCTCTTACTAGGTTTATTTATGATTTCTTAAGGAGATAGTGTTTGATAAACTTTTCCTTTTTTTTTTACATTGTGCAGGTTCTTCAGTTCGCAGATTGAGGTACACGCCTCTACATCCTAAGCAAGAAGTTGCTCTTTCTTAATGCCGTTTATTCCTAAATTTTTTTTCATCTCTGCAATATCTGCTTAGCCCATATCTGGTTGGTGTAAGCATGCTACTAGAGACTTCTCCACTTCCAAAAATGTTGCCCGAGGTCGAGTATATCAGCGAAAGGAGTTAGAACCAACTACGCCTGCAAAGGTAGGCACAATACCATCACTCTTTGTTTTGTATCGAAATAATTCTATTTGTCTTTGTAATCATTTTGTCTTGCCAGTCTTTCCTTCAGGCTGTTCACTATTCAGAATTCCTCTAATACTTCTGTTCTGTTTGCTCAGCATGTCAAATAGCCTAGTTGATATTCAAAGTTTCAAACTAGATTTACTTCTTCAGTGTTTCTATTTGTATGCACTTATTGCATAGAATAGTTTCTTGCAATTTCAAGGTTGCTTCCTTATGAGCATTTATGATTCTTGAGGTTGGTGGTTTATGTTTAGCTTCAAAACTGTGGCATTATATGTATGGTTAAGGTGTGGATTGAATAATTTCTCTTTCTTACACAGGATACTGATATAATAATCAAACGCATACAAAAGAGCACAAGGGAGTTAGAACAAGGGCCTGTTGGAAGAAATTTGTCTTCTGCAGAGAAAAGGAAATTTCTTGTCAACACTGTATGTACACCATTCATATGTTCTCATTAATATGTATACCATATTATGTTTCAAATGATGATGATACGCATGATAATATTGTGTTTACATTTTCAAATTGTAAGTGACGATGAAAGATACATCGACAAAAAAAAAGCTTTCACCTGCAGGATAATATATAATAGTTGTTTCACCTTGTGCTTGATTTTGTTAATTCATTGTATGATGAATTGTTGTACTAGGAAAGTAGATTATGCTAGGACCTGTTGGCTCTTCTTTGAATGACTAATAGGATCGTATCCTCCATGTATAAAACGAACAAAGCAGTGTCTTAATCTTTTGATATTGACCTGGGTGCATATATTATAGGCTCCATTCTTGTTTAGCGTGGATAAAATTACACCACTTGTGCATATTGAAAATTTTCAATGAGATTTTTTTTTTTGCATTGCAGTCATTTAACTGCTATTTGCCCTAGGCAACAAAATTACTAAATACAACTTTATCCAACTGCAGCTCCTTGGCCTTGAAGATTCAAGAGAAGTTGTTTACAGCACCCTTGATGCTTGGGTTGCCTTTGAGCAGGATTTTCCTCTGGCTTCACTGAAGCAAGCACTTTCAGCTCTCGAAAAGGAGCAACAATGGCATAGAATTGTCCAGGTATTGTATCTTTTAAGTTACTTTCAACTGCTTTTTGTCTTCTATGCATTTGAAGTAAATTTCGTCTGACAACATATTCAGGTGATAAAATGGATGCTAAGCAAAGGGCAAGGAAATACAGTGAGAACGTATGAGCAATTAGTGTGTGCACTTGAGAAGGATAATAGAGCTGAGGAAGCACATAAAATCTGGCAGAAGAAAATAGCCCATGACCTACATTCAGTTCCTTGGCGTTTCTGTCATCTTATGCTGGCTATCTATTATAGAAATAATAGGCCAGAAAGGCTTGTGAAGGTTTGAACGTTAACCATCACTTCTGATCCAGTTTAGGTTATGGTTCACTTATTTTTCATATGACAACACAAGTTATACATCTGAATTGCCCTGCTTTTTCTGATGATTTAGCTCTTCAAAGAACTAGAAGCATGTGGTCGTAAACCTCCAAGCAAAGATATTATACGGAAAGTTGAAGACGCATACGAAATGCTTGGACTACTAGAAGAAAAGAAAGTGTTACTTGAAAAATACAAGGATTTATACAACAGGCCATCTCGAGATGATCGAAGGAGAGGCTCCAAATCCAAAAGGACTGAGTTGGATAAAACAGACGGTTAGTTTCAATTCCTCATGTTAAATGTTCTTTGAGATATTGTATATGAAATTCCAGTTCTTTCAGATGCAGAACTTAGGTGTTTTATGATGACAAGCATTGTTTAATCTTTAGAGTATTCCACCAGCTGCAAGAATTCGATTCATTTGTCAGGACACTAACAATGACAATATTATTATTCTGTACTCAGCTGATGGAAGTATGCAAAGCAAGATGGAAACATCTGAAAACAATAAAGATCACTGTTGCCCTTCAGATGAGGAATCATCTGTCACCGCTCAGTCATGATACGAGGTACCTTGAAGACTGCAGTCGATGAGTTTTAGTATACAGTAATGTTTGTAGAAATGCTTCTGACATTATATCTCCCTTCTCTGTTCTCCTTCCAGAATCCCCTGGAACTCTGAAGGTTATAGAAAAGTAACCCCCCACCCCCCCGCCGCGTGACAAAGCAGGCCATCAGAAATGACGGAAACACAACGGGTACTTTGAAGCTTGCATTTTTTGTTGGGGCCAGGCCAACCCAAAGAGCTTTGCATATGGTTAACTGGTTTTATGGGGCTTTTGCCTCAAGGGGATGCTCTTGAATCTTGATGTACCTCTACATGTTAAAAGAAGAGATGAGGAAATGATGATGGAAGTTAGTTGTGATGCATAGTGGCAGGATTTGAAGTGGTTTGCACGCTCAGTTGTTTGGCGTACATGGCATAATGCTGCCCATCTTGTTTTGCTCCCAGCGTGTGCTTCTGGGCCGCTGTTCGACTAGTATGTGTGAATTTGGTGCTAAAGATGTGCATAATGGAATGCTAAACAGTACTCTGTTTTGTTGTACTATTGCAACGTGTACCCCCTCCTAACATGCTAGATTGCAGGTTGTTTAGTCTGATGCTGAAATGCACCAGACACTACCATGAAATGCACCAGATACTACCATTTGGGGCATTTGAACCGCGGAGCTCATGGACTTAATTAATTGGTTATGGTAACTAGAAAATCAGGCCTACAGATGACCCAAAGGCTAATAAACTAAAATGTCTTCTGCAAAACCTTGCAATTGTCAGCAACTCAGCATCTAAGATATCAGAAGCACACCAGCATGAAACCTTTGAGTAAAGCTACAGACCCTCAAAGAGATGTGTCCATTCTTTCACCAGTTTATACACGGTTGAATGACCTTTTTCATTTGCTGCTTGGAATTGCAAAAGTGCACTTCCCTTGCTGCAGTTTATACACGGTTGAATGACCTTTTTCATTTGCTGCTTGGAATTGCAAAAGTGCACTTCCCTTGCTGCTCATGTTTTGTATTCTTTTATGCTATTCTCTTCTTTTGCTCATTGTACAAGAGCAATACTAAGGCAAATGTTGACTATGGCACATCATGTACAGGGAACAGAAAATGGTGCCTGAAATGTCCCATTGGTGACATAATGGACGGATGGATGTTTGTTCTGCTCAATGACATTCATTTTTTGGATTTAGGATCTCTTTGCTTTACAAATTTCATTAGTTGTCCAAAGTGCGAGAATTCAGATGGTTGTGCCTAACATAACTTGGATTTATATCTGTGGCCAAGAAGTCGAGAAGAGAAAAAGGAAAAAAGAAATTGGTGTTGGAGACTTGCTGCTATAACATTAAAGTTTTCCAACAAAACATGCAGTAATTGAATTAAACGTGTGTTCCGATGGTCTGTCAGAGAAAACATAACCTCAATTTGTTCATTACTACATCCAAATTCATTAGGGACATCAGATCAATCCTTGCATATATATTCAAAAGGATGAAAGAACACAAAATATATTTGCTTTGGTGATGAAATAATGGATAATGAGAATTGACAGCTTCCAATATACTACAATTGGACACCAGTGTGAAAGAAACCGAAGAATGGCAAAAGGTGTTCATTTGGGTTATGTGTTATAAGACCTGCAATCCCTACTAATATGGTGATTCACTAGCATCCATCAACTGGGAAATGATTGCAAACGAGCTGGTTTAATCAATAAACCGAGAATCACGGGTAGCATGATAACTAACATGAGAAGGATAAATAGCATATACTAGGAGTCACCAGTACTGAGCAAACAGGATCCGAGACGATAACACATAATGGTTATTACATAGTAATGAGCATACACTTTGTGGATTACACGCAGCTAGTAGTGCAACTCTGGATCTTGTAGCTAGTTGTCGTCGTCGTCGTCGGTGACCTCGAACTCTTCCTCCGCGTAGCCCTTGGCCAGGTACTGCTGGATGAGGCCCTGGTCGTACTCGAAGATCCTGTCAGCGATGGCCTTCTTCTCGGCATAGATTTCGCGGAATTCCTGGGAACGCGTGGCCAGCTTCTCGTCAGGGATCACAGGGATGGGGTTGAAGGGGCACGCAATCAAATTCTCCATGAACGCCTTCGTCATCCTCCTCTTGACTAGCTTCTTCTTCTTCTTCCCGGCCCCGGCCTCCTCCACCGCGGGACTCATCCCCAGCGCACGGAGCAAGCGAGCCTTCGCCTCACCACCCTCCTCCATCGCCGGAGATCGAGACTAACCCTAGATCTGAATGGACTTGCGTGAAAGCGGCGGCTTGGACGCGGAGGATGAAGAGACGAAAATTGTAGCCCGTGTACTCTATATTATCAGAAATTAGAATTTAAGTTCTATGCTATAGGTTGTATTTTTTGTGCTTTATGTCATTTTTTACATTTTTTGATGTGCTCTATGCTATTGACTGCATTTTTTTATGTGCTCTATCGCATCAAAAATAGCATGAAGCACATCAAAAAATACAACTTATGGCATAAAGCTCAAATTCTAATTTTCAATGACATAGAGCACACAGACTATAATTTTCCGTGGCATACAGAGAATTTCCTCAATAGCTTAGGGTACAGAATTACCCCCAGATATATAGTGCCATATGACCGGCGGCCCCTTGGTGTCATCGAATCAAAATGGGCCAGGCCCATCTCCTTCACAGTTTGAGCCTTTTTAACATGAAAACGGCCTTACTTTTTCGGAAAAACATATTTGTCTTTCGAAATGTTGGATTTTCGGAAAATCATATTTGTCTTTCGAAATGTTGGATAAGACTAGCAGAAGCACCCGTGCGACACAGACAGATTAAAAATATAAAAAACAACTATTTTTCTAAGAAACAAAACAAAATAAAAATACTGGCGTTCCAGATGATCTTTCAGCAATACGTGAAGAAACTATTTTTACAAGGGCTCCTTATATTGGCGGGCACGCACGGAGGGGGACGTCCCAGATCCAGAATGTCACGTCACAGCCTCATCGAGGTGAGCGCGAGCGCGCGTGTGGCACGCCTTTGTCCTTTATTCAAGTTCACAACGGGTGCACTTCCGTTTTACCACATAAGTCGAATAAAAGGGGCGGCGGGCGATGCACCAAAGTGGAGGCGCATGTTGTGAGCATCTAAGGGGCAGTGTGGTGGGAAGAGGAGATGGGTGGCGGCATAGAAAGGACAGAGGAGAGTCTGGGGCGACAACAGTGTAGAGAGGACAGAGGAGAGCAGCGCGGGGAGAGGATCCGGGATGGGGTGTTGCGACTGCGCAGGGGGTGAGGAGAGGAGCGGGCAGGGCAGGGCAACGGTGGATTCGTCGGGCAACGCGCGCCGACGTCGTCGGTGTCGTGCTCCTCCTTCGCGAGGAGGGGGAGGGGGGGCGGCAGCACGGGTCATGAGAGGGGGAGGAGAGGGCGGCTGTCGGGGGTCTTCAACCTCGGACAAGTAAATTTGTGTGAGATGTGTGCTTTAAAGCTGGGATGGTAGCTCAAATGACACCGAATTTATACTGGTTCAGGCATGAAAAGCCCTATGTCCAGTTCGTGGATAATGTATTCAAGCTCAAGTCAATAATAGAGGGTACAAACTTGTCGGTGTTTTAGACCGGCAACCTACCAAGGGGAGTACCCGAGGTAGATGAATGTGGCCTCGCCGAGATCGGTAACTCGAAGGAGAGACACGTGGCACACAATTTAGACAGGTTCGGGCCGCGAGGTGCGTACTACCCTACGTCATGTATGCTGCGTAGCTCTGGATTGATTGGGTGTGTTTACAAGAAGATGCGGATGATGAGATAGGGGTCCCTGCCTCGCCTTATATAGCCCGGGAGGCAGGGTTACAAGTCGGTTTGAGGGGAGAGTACTAGTCGGGTACGGCTAGGAGTTCTTTACATAGATCCGGACATGAGTAACTTCCTATCCGAGTTCTATCTCCCCGTAATCCTTGCGCCCCACGCCAGCAGGTGCCGTGTTGCCCAAGTTGAGTAGTTCCAGGGGCCCACCGAGTAGTCGGTCCTGGTACCCACCGGAGTTGTGGGCCCAGGGATGTCCATACGACAAGCCCCCGAGTACTTTGTAGTCGAGCAGGATGTCTTCGAGTAGTCTTGATGGCCTTGGCGAGTAGTCCTTGAGCGTCCCCAAGTTCCACAAGCCGAAAGTCCTCAAGAATGCTTGAATCATTCCGAGGCTGGAAGGTACTCCAGCTGATCTTTGAGTAGTCTTGAAGTCTTCTCGAGTAGTCCCCAAGCGTCCCCGAGTGCTTCTCTCGAAGGTCTTCAATAAGACTCGTGATGTCTTGATGAAGAAACCATATGGAAAATGCGATTCGGAGAATCGCATTCCATATGGAATGTAGCCCCCGAGCCTTAGGTCGAATCGTAGATTCAAGCTGAGGGTCAATCTGAAGTTCTGCCAATCTTATCCCGAAAAAATCCGGAGAAAAAACTGAAGGACACGTGGCACGGAGCCCCCGAGCCTTGAGTCGAGTACTTCCTCTCGAATTAAAGGGCCATCTTGACTGTAGAATGTGTTCTGAGTGGGTCTTGTATCTGGTTGTGTCCCACGGAGGTCATCTGAAGTAGTCGAGCCCCCGAGATGGAGAGCAACAAGTACTGGAAGTTGAAGAGTCACGCTGCTGCCGCTAGGTCACCCGTCTGGCGTCATCTCTGAGAACCAAGCCGCCAAGGCTGGTTATAAATAACCGATGAGTCCCTTAGGGTTTTCACACCTAGCAGTTGCATTTCGCAGATTAGATCTGAATCGCCGCCTCCTCTGCTTCTCTGCTGCTGCCGCCGCCGCGCGTAGATCCAGTTGCTCACGCCGCCGCAGTGCTCCCGCCGCTGTAGCCCCTGAGCGAATGCCAGTGAAGACACCCGTCTCTTGGAGAATGAAGGGGTCTCCGGTGAAGGGCAAGAAAACCGGTGCGTCGAAGAAGAGAAGCCGCGATGAAGAGACCGGTGATGCCGGCCAGTCGTCGACGTCGCCACCTCCGTCCCCTCGCCCTAATCCGGGGCGAAGGAGTGGAAGAAGGCGAAACTGAAGACCGAGGACCTCCTCGCCTTGGTCAACAGTGGGTTCCTTCGTGAGAAGGAGGTGGATCTATGGCGCACCGCTACCGGCGATCCATATCCGATGGAGAAGAACTCCGACGAAATCCCAATGTTCGCCCGGTTCGTAGAGCGCGGATTGGCGCTCCCCGCCAGTGATTTTTTCAAGGGTCTGCTCAGGTACTACGACATTGAGTACCTTAATCTCAACCCTAATGGTATCTTCCACATCTCCATCTTTGTACACTTCTGCGAAGTTTTTGTGGGGATCAAGCCCCACTGGATCTTGTTTCGGAAGTTCTTCCGGTTGAAGCCGCAACCGAGCACCAACGATACACGGGTAGTCGGAGGTGCCGGTATCCAGATGCGTGAAGACGCCGCTGACCAGTACCTGCCGTACAAGTTGATAGACTCCAACCAGGACTGTAAGGCCAAGTGGTTCTACATCAGTGTCACACCTGTTTTTCCAAGGAAAACCAAGTGTAAACCTATATGCATGCCAGGATCAAGTTTCATGCATATAGTGACATATAAGTGAATACAGAAACAGTATCACGTAAGAAAAAGAAAGATTATCAGAGATTTACGCTTAATCCTGGAAACGAAGGCTCCAAACATCACAGGCAGTCGACTGGGGGTTGCGTACGCCTACACCAGCAACATCTTCAGCAACGACTTCATAGCAGCTTCCTCTTTCTGAGCAACATTGTTTAGAGCAAGGGTGAGCACTTGTCGTACTCAGCAAGTGTGGGGAAAAAGATGAATGCAAAGGCTTTATAGTGGACTGGGCTCTAAGCATTTAGCATTTTAGTTGGTCAAATTTTATTTGCACCTGATTACTAATAAAGTATAAGTTTATACCAAGCCACATTAAGCATAAGGTAAGATGTACCATAAGAATATGGCAAGCATAACCAGAGAGCACGATTGAAGTCCATCTTCAAGTTCAATTATCATGTGAGGGTCCAGGCCGCTCTTGACCGTGAGCACGGCTAATCGATTAGTTTTATACTCTGCAGAGGTTGTACACTTTCACCACAAGTCGCGTAAAAACTCCGAAGAGCTTTAGACCCAACCATGCGATGCTGGCCAAGCATCATACCACACTACCGAGGTGTGATTGCATAGGGACGCTACGAGACCTTTACAAAGATTCCTCAATGTGCAACAACCCACTAGGTTTCAGGACGAAGCAGTGCATAAAGCTCTCTAGCAGGTACCGTGTCTTAGAAAAGCCCAACTCCCCACTAGAGCAGGTCTATACCCCGTCAACGCCTCCCCATTGGCCCCTTTCAGGTAAGGTTGCTACAACATCAAAGTATCTAATTACTCAGCCAAGGCAGAGCCATATGCCT
The DNA here is from genome assembly GCA_036936925.1 of Cenchrus fungigraminus. Classification (NCBI taxonomy): domain Eukaryota; kingdom Viridiplantae; phylum Streptophyta; class Magnoliopsida; order Poales; family Poaceae; genus Cenchrus; species Cenchrus fungigraminus. The sequence goes on from CM072769.1 coordinate 188,064,454, forward strand.
TGTGGTTGTACGGTTTTTCCTAGGTGGTTCTCCATGTTCCGATTAAGCATATGATCTTGTATTAAGCAACCAAAGATATATAGCATAGAAGTAAAGCAAGTTCATCATTAATGTTCATTATAACCACCATAACCCAAGTATAGCAACTAAGCATAGCTACCCAACATAAAGAAAAACCCGGTTGATCAAGGCACATGATAAACAACACTAGTCAAACCTTAAACATGGGTCCCATCATATTAAATGCAGGCGTATGCAAAGTGATTAAATATAGTTCTTAGGACAAAAGCACAAGGACACACTTGCCTTTAACCAGAGTAATGATGCTCAGATTGTCTTCAACTTCAAGCCCTTCAAAGCTCTCGATTCTCGAACAACGTTCATTCTACTCACATCAATCATCAAAAGCAAACATCCGGAGCACACACATACAAACAAACAATTGGAATAAATAAGAAACAGCACACCAATCATCATAAAACGTACTAAAAAGGTACTAAACTAATCTACACATTGAGATGAACACGTAGGTGAAAGAATTGCTGAATTCAGAGTTGAATCGAATATGATATGGGTTTTGACAAGAAAAGGGTAGTTGGTTGAACATGACGTGAGAATAATATCACCATAGAGCAATACTTGAGAAAGAAAATTAAAAGGGTATAGATAAATTGATTCTAACAGGTGGACAAGGATTTCATGGAAGAATAAAGGATTATTCTATAGATCAGAATTATTCGAGCCGTAAAGATCAATGGAGTTTGATTGAATCCAAAAGAAGTGTAGCATTAGCATTCTTAAAGAAAAAGAAAAGTTCTATTACTGCATAGGCATGATGTCACTGTGATGTCATCACCGGCAAGATAGAAAGATGCACGAATCCGTGACTAGTTTGCTTTTGTATGGATACACATGCATGGTGCTTACGTGCTTGAAGATAAAGGAAAACTGAATCATTATTGCTCGTTGCTCACATGCCGTACGTACATGCATATACGTAACTTATCCATCAGCATAGAAGTAGAAGCTATATCAGACCATTACTAAGAGCATTGCTAATTACCATGCTTCACGTGTAGATTTGCATGGATGGAGGATGGCTTCGGAAGATCTGTCTTGCCAAAACAGCGGGGGGAAACAGCTCGACGTGCAGACAGCAGCAGCTGCCGATCGGGCACATAGAAGTATATAAGCGATCAGGCCATGGGGAAACGAGAGGCATGGATCAACAGAAAAACGGACAATGAAGTGCTCACCCATAACGACCGGCGAGCGTGCGAGATAGAACTCGATGACGACGAGCAGAGATCAAACTCGCTGGGGCTGCTCGTGGTGAAGTCTTCCCCGGCGGCTGGCAGCTTGCCAAGGAACTAGGGCAGATGGCCGAAACAGCAACTCGTGCAGAAGAGATTGACGGCGACAACCCGTAGCTCCGATCCGGGCAGCATAGGAGAACGAGCAGCGAGTCTTCCTTTTGCGCTAGCGACGCCGACCGGAGGTGCGGTGGACGTCGCTGGAGCCATGGAGGCGGGGCCTTCACGGCAGGGCGACAACGGCGACTTGCGAAGGAGTTAGGGCACGTAGGGCTCTGCGATTAGATACAGAAAAGAAAGGCCGGGTGGGAGGGGCTTATACTGTGTTGTATCAGGATCGGACGATTTTCACGTTGTAGACCGAACCGGCTTTAGGAGGAAAACAAACTGCAACTCGTGTCCTGTACAGCTACGGAGAAAACAAGATGTTGTACGTGACCTGAGGGACAGCTTAGCAGCGAGATAAGGGAACTGATCGTGGCCTTGCTTTGTCGTACATGCACACATGTATGCATGGTGTTGTTTACTTGCACTGATCGGTGTGTGGCTTATAACCATTGCGACACCAACTGAGTTGCATCCAGAGCGGCAGACAACAGCAACGTGCAGCAACGGGAGCGGCTAGCTCGGCATGCAACAAAGAACAAGGCACGGCCACAGGAACATCGCAGCATGAATTTCAAGTTATTACTAAGTGGATGCATGGACGGAGGAGTTCATGCACAGAACTCAGCTCAATTTGTGGCTCAGCTCAATTTGGGGAAGCTCACAATAATACTTCAGCCATGGCAGAATGGGAATTCCGAGAGTACGATGGCTCAAAGATAGCCTGGAACACAAAGAATCCAAATTAAATACTTGGAGCTCATGTAAAGGAATTTAGAGACTTTTAATAAATAGAATTAGCTCAGGGAAAAAGAGAATTAATTCTGGAAAAAGTCCGGAAAATTCTCGGAAGGATTTGGACAGCACCTAAACGCATTTTTGAAACCTTTTGCACTCAAGAAGTACCAAGATGCATCGGCACGAATGCAACACTCACAACCATTTATTTAATTTAGAAAATCAAACAAAGATTTTTCCTATACTATATTTCCTGTAAAGAAAATAAATGTTGGAAAATTTTAAAATTATGAGAAAATCATTGTTTAATTATTCTCTATATTCACATCCTGAAATTAGAAATTTCAGGGTGTGACAATCAGCAACCATCATCCTGAGCTGCCGAAGCCGAGCGGGTGTCAACCGAAGCACAAGCCGTGGTGGAACACAGAGCCCACCATGCAAGAGGGTATTCAGCTACCCGAGTTGCTGAAGAAGATCAAGGCCTTGCGAGAAACCGGGCTAAGGGCCGAACACGTGGCCTTCAGCTTCATGAAGAGGAGGGTGCAGCCACTGATGGCACGGGACACCCTCGGGTACCAGTACATCGGCGACAAGGATACGTCCCGGTTGCCTGGCTTCGAACACGAGGACCATGTCATCGTGGAGAGACTGGGCAAGATCTTCAAGGATATGCCCCCGTACACACCGTGCCCGGTGCCAAAGTATTCTGCGGCACGGCCGCCCAATCAGGTCAGTAGTCGTGGCATAAGCCCCCGAGTACTGATTTGCTTGAAGTAGTCGTACTTATATGTGCTACATGTTGTAGGATGACGTGGCGAAATATGTCTCAGTCCCGACTTCTCCTCCGCGACTTGTGGAGCAACCGGAGGAGAAGGGCAAGAAGAAGGAACGCCGCGTGGTCGGTGAAGGCGAAGACGCCGTTGTCATCGAGTCCGACTCTGAGGACGATGAAGATGAAGAAACTCTGCAGCAAAGGTTCCAGCTGCGCTCCAGGTTTAGCCGAGCTGGGATGCCAAACGTCCCAGTCATCGAGAAGCCGTCCAGCCTCGAGGCTAGTTTGCCGATGCTGCCGAGGAGGCCTCGCAACGTGGCGCGGAAACGCGCCGCCAAGAAGCTGAAGATCTCCGAGACGACCAGGCAAGAGGTAAACACCGCGACTAGAGTAGTCGAGCACAACTGATGGGTAGTCATATGCTGATCAATTGTCTTGTAATATTGCAGGATATCCCCTCCCCAGACCTCGTAGACCAGGGCGACGAGGGGGTCCTGGACACCGTGGGGGCGACGACTGAGAGGAGTGTCAGCCCGCCTCCGTCAACCGAAGAAGTCGTGCTGACAGTGGCACGGCAGGAGACCGGCGCTGCGGAGCCGCAGCCGTCGGTTGAACAAGGACGAAACTCTCCGCCGACCGCAACTGTAGAGCAACCGGAGGAGGCGCCTGTTGAGGCCGGAGTTGCCGCTGAAGCTGGCATAGTTGATATTGCCAGCATACTAGGTGCTCCGACCGTGACCGTGGTGCGGTCGACACTGTAAGTTCTTATGAACCTTCAAGTAGTCGTATAGACGGCAGACTTGTCTTGTTGACCTGATTGCTTCGTGATGCAGGAAATCCACGGACCTGTCGTGGGATGGTGAGGAGACCAGCACTCCAGCCGACGGAGAGGGCCGCTCGGCGGAGGAGCGTGAACCCACGCCGCCGCCACAGACTGAAGTCGCAGTGGAGTCGTCGTTGGAGGAAGCCACCTTGGTTGAAGGTATATGTCCTGTTACCACTGATAGTCACTACGCATAGTAGTCGTAGCCACTGAGATTGACTGCGTGTACTCATTGTGCTAGGAGCACAAGCTGAGGGAGCCTCGATTCCTGAAGCCGTGGCCATAGAGACGGCTGCTATGGAGTCGGAGCCCTCGAGACCGATGGTCGAGACGGCGGAAAGAAAAGCCCCCTGTCACACCTGGTTTTAGAAAAACAAACCAAGTGCAAGACTATATGCATGCCAGGATCAAGTTTCATGCATATAGTTGACACAAGTGAATAACAGTACAGTATCACGTAAAGAAAAAAGAAAGATTATAAGAGTATTACGCTTAAATCCTGGAAACGAAGGCTCCAACTATCACAGGCAGTCGACTGGGGGTTGCGTACGCCTAGCACCAGCAACATCTCCAACAAACTTCATAGCAGCTTCCTCTTTCTGAGCAACATTGTTTATAGCAAGGGTGAGTACATGACGTACTCAGCAAGTGTGGGGAAAGTATGAATGCAAAGACTTATCAAGGAAAGGCTGACAGGTTGACTGCATTAAGCAATTTTAGTTGGTCAAACTTTTATTAGCACCTGATTACTATAGATATATGTATATACCAACCCACATTAGCATAAAGAGATACGCCATAAGCATATGGCTATCATAACCATAAACCACGATTTAAGTCCATCTTCAAGTTCAATTATCATGTGAGGGTCCAGGCCGCTCCATGACCGAGAGCACGGCTAATCGATTAGATTTACACTCTGCAGAGGTTGTACACTTTACCCACAAGTCGTGTCCCCCATATATGCCCGGGTTTGCAAAGCCCTTAAACACTTCCGAGGTGAGTGGCATGGGTTTCACTACGAGGCCTTTACAAAGATTCTCTAGTATGGGCTGCTCGCTAGGTTACATAACAGCGGAATGTATAAAGCTCCCTAGCGGGTACCGTGTCTTAGCAAAGCCCAACTCCCCGCTAGAGCAGGTCTATACACCAACTATACTGGCACCCCCTAGCCCTTATCAGGTAAAGCATACCACACACTAAGGTTTCTAATTAATTAGCCAAGACAGAGCCATTTGTCTTGTGGTTGCACCTGGTTCCTGGGTGGTTCTCCATGTTCCAATTAATCATTGTGATCTTGCATTAACCAGGGGTACAACATAAAAGTAAAGCATGTTCATCATTAATGTTGTTCATTAGAACCACCATAACCCAAGGTATAGCAGCTAAGCAAAGCTACCCAACAGAAAGGGTAAATCCAGGTTGACAAGGAATAAAGGTAATAAAGACTAGGATAATCCTTAATAGGACCCATCAAATTACATGCAAGCATATGCAATGTGATTAAACACAGTTATTGAGACAAAAGAACAAGGACACACTTGCCTTTAACCAAAGAGTAGTTGCTCGTAATCTTCACTTCTTGCTCTTCAAAGCTCTCGATCAACGTTTACTCTACTCGCATCAATCATCCAAAGCATAACATACAAAGGAAACAAACAAGAGTACAACTAAGAACAATACACCAATCAAAGAAAACTTTGGAAGAGCGTACTAAAAAGCACTACTAAACTAATCTCCACGTTAAGACGAACATGCGAGTGAAAGAATTGCTGAAATCAGAATTGAAATAAGAAATATATAAGTATGGAAAGGAGCTCACAATATACTGTGCATGCATGCTTCACTGTTGGAGTAAAATTCCAGAGTGCCGCATAGGCAATACATCGATGGGTAGAACTGAGAGAGTGTCCTGAGGATCAAAAGGAAGATAGTGCCTACTAGCTGCACATACAGGCACACATTACTTGGCTGGTGCTTACGTGCATGAAGGTGAAGGAATACAGAGTGATTATTGCTAAGCATGACCTAAGCATGACATCACCAGGGTACTTATTAGTCAATGAAGGAGTGTAGCACAGAAGTTAAAAAGGTAAATGCACCTTCCAGGACGGTATCATGGTGAGTAGTAAAGTTATCTTGTCCATAGAAGCTGGACTACGCCTTGCTGGTCGACAGGATCGAGTTTGGGCCAAGGAAAAGCTTACGGCTAGCGTCTCATCTGGGATCAGAAAAAAAATAGCACGTGTCCATGACTTCAATCTCCTCAACCAATGGTATAAGAAAAGAGAAGCCAAGACTTACTTTCAGCTGCAGATTGATCACGACTTCCACATGGACACAAAGAATAAATAAGCTGAAAAACCAGGAGAGGATTCATGGCCGGCGGCATGATTGGAAATTAGGGAGTTGCAGTTGAGAATTGAGATACACAATACAATTTAGAAAGAACTGAACGAGAGGATGGCATGCATGCTCACATATGGCAAAGGACATCTGACGGAACGGTGATGACGGCGGCGAAACTCAAACTTGACGAGGAGGGGCCATCCATCACGTGAACGTGTGCTGCGATCCGGCAGCAGAGACCATGACGAACTCAGCCGTAGGCGAGCAAGTCGGACGACGACGTGATCGGCGGCACGACTTCAAGTGCGCCGACAGCTCGGTGCAGACGACCTTGGTGTGAGGACTTGGAGATAGAATGATGAAGACGACGTAGATCAATGTCGGCAGCTCCGGGGTTGAGCGACAGCTATGGCGGCGCGCTAGGGTTTGCCGCTGCGAAGTTGTTGCACAAGGAAAAGAAAAGGATTGGATCGGCAGCCAGGATTATATATATATACGTGCACTTGGGCAGAATATTGCCAAGAAGTGTACGTGGACTCTCAGATCAATGTGGCGGCCGTGCAAGGCATAGAGTATGTGTTGGGCTCGAATTCTCTAAGTGCGTTGCTTCATACAAGCCGGCTAAGCTACTTGTTTGGGCTGCATGGAGAAACAGACATTCGTAGCCTTGGTAGTGCGTAGCTCTATAAGTATGCACGTACAGGTGCTTGATGTTTACATGCATGAAGGCTTGCATGGCTGTGTTGGAACAGATACGAAATATAGGATCAATCAAGGTGAACAGAAAGAAAGAATCAATACTCAAGTATGATGTAACCATGACATCACAAGAGTACTTGTAAGTGATAAAATGTGGCAAAAGAATTAAACAACATATCACCTTGGATGAAAGGAAAAAGAGGAGAAGATGCATGCGAGCTTAACGGTGTCGCTGGCGCTCCGACGGCCTAGGGATCCGATTGAGGCGTGGAACGGTGGGAGGAAGTGGAGGGGGTCACGGAGGTGTGCTCACCGCGGGCGGAGACGAACGGAAACGGCCGGATTTCGGCGGCGGGCGGAGACAGCGGTGCACGGACCGGCTCGAGGACGGCGACGAATCGAGCGGCGGAAGCGGCCATGGCGCACGGCTCCGCGGCGGACGACATGCAACAGCGCTGTGTTGCGCAGGGGCAGCGAGGCGAGGTAGAGACGGCGGCTAGGGTGCGCGAGCGGCCAGGGCACTCGCCAGTTATAGGAGTGCGGGAGGCGCGCCTGGCGTGGCACGTACGTCGAGGAGAAGCCGGCGGCCGTGTCCGGCCTGGGCACGCGAGCAGCAGCTCTGGCTGCTAGGCTCAAATGGGCCTGGCAGCTGGAACAGATGGGTCGGGCTCGCGGATGCGGGCTCGGCCCAAAATAAAAAGAAAAGGTTTATTATTTCTGAAATACTTTTCAGTGCAAAAACAATTCCAGAAAAATCTAGAAAATGTTTAGAGGCACGAAAAATACCCAGAAAATTCCCAGAGCCAGGTTGGAGCACGAACAATCCAAATAAAATATTTGGAGCTCATGAAAAAGATTTTATAGTATTCTAATAAATAGAAATAGCTCAAGAAACGTGAGAATAAGTTCCAGAAAAAACTAGAAAATTCTCAGAAGGGTTTGGTCAGCATCTCTACGCATTTTAAAACCTTTTGCACTCAGAAACACCAAGATGCATCGGCATGAATGCTACACTCACATAAACATTTTATTTAATTTCCGAAAAACAAACAAAGGTTTTTCCTATACTATATTTCCTGTAAAGAAAATAAATGTTGGAAAATGTTAAAATTGAGAGAAATCATTATTTTAATTATTCTTCCTATTCACATCCTGAAATTGGAAATTTCAGGGTGTGACACCCCCAAGTTGGGTGCGGAGGTGCAGGACAATCCACTCCGTGGGACGAGCACGGACGTAGTCGTCCGCTCGCCCATCATAGAGGAAGCTGCGCCAATCCGTTCGGCGGCTATGGCAGAGGAGGCATCCTCGAGCCGCGAGGGTCTTGAGCTGCTGGAAGACAATCTTGTCGATCCGGCCATTGTTGCTCTGAACATGGAGTCATGGCGGCGTACCCATCAATGGGTCAAGGTATATTGCGAGTACCTCGAGTAGTCTTGTATAACGAAATACAAAGTACCCGTTTGACTGTTCTGTCTTCACAGGATATTATTGAAAGATCCCGTGAGAAGTCCGAGCTGCTGAAGGGGTACGGCGACACAGTCCTTCGTGCCGAATCCTTGGAGAAGGAGCTCGACAAGTCGAAGAAACATTCTACGCTGCTCCAATCCAAGCTTGACGGTGCCTTCGCCCAGTATCATAACGAAGTGCAAGAGATGCAGGCGAAGAGGGACGACTTGATTCGGAAAAACAAGTCGCTGCGCCAGAAGAATAAAGGTATGCTTCCTGCCAGAGCCTTTGAGTACTTATTAGGGTACTGGTCTGGTCGGGAGAGGAGGCAAGCTCCAAGTCCGTGTGGTGTGAGTTTTTGTGGGTTGCAATGTCGTCTCGGGATTATTTCATGTTGTCATCCCCCGCCCGTCTCTCTATCCCTTTTATAGGAGCAAGGGAGGTAGAAGAGAAGGGGTAGAAGAGGTATTACGAGAGATGTTACCGTGCCGAAGTCTATGTCCCTGATGAGAAGTAGCGCCTACTCGTCCCGTTTTAGGCTTGCACTGCTGTAGGGCAGGTGTCGATGGCGCCTTGCTCGTGGAGGTAGAAGCTTCCAAATCCAAGTGTTGTTGTTGTCTTTTCAGGGGTGCTGCAGTCTGCGGAGCCCTGGTGCGGACAGGTCGGCTTGTGTCATGGCCGCTCTGCTCTCTCTCCGGCGACCCTCTCCACCTCATTCTCCTCCGCGGCCGCCACCTCCATGCCGCTGCTCCGTCGCGGGTGGTTGGGGTTGGCGCGCGCCGAGCTGTGGGTGCAGGGGCCTCGCGCCACGTTGGCGTTTCTCGGTCTCCTGGGAGAAGGCCCAGAACTAGCGTTCGACCGACCTCCCTTGATTTTACCGTGGGCGCTGGAGGACACCGCCACGGAGCTTTTTACTGGAAAGTGGAACGGCAACAGGGAAAGCGGAAGTTATCCCGTCTCCGGTGCGGATGGTCTTAGAGCCGAGAGAGAAGTAAAATAATGTTGATTTTTTTATTAAACAATGTTGAAACAAAAAAATGTCAGAAAATATTGATCAACATTTCTCGATAAATGTTAGTGTAACTTTCTTTTTCCAAATATTGGATCCAACTTTTTCTAAGAAATGTTGGTCAAACCATCAACCTTTTCCCAAAAGGTTAGATCCAACTTTTTCTAAGACCAGATTATACCCGTGTGTTGTTGCGGGTTATAAATTATTAATATTACAATAAATTGAAGCATCCATTCGCTCAAAAAATATGTGGGAGCATCCGATAGGACAATAATAGCATGAAAATAAGGACAAATATTACATTACTTTAGTCATATCATTATTTACTTTAGTTGCATATACATTTTCGTGACTACGAAAATACATAGTACGGGAGGAACTAGGAAGCATGACGAGGAATAGGCTAGATTTTTCAAAAGCTCTTTCATTATGATAAATTAAATTGTACACCTTGCCTTCATATTTTGTCACACAATCAACTAAAATAGGAACATATAGCACGATCCGATGTGATGACTACATGTTCAGTTTCGACCTTGATCAGTCAGGAAAAAGGAGGACCCTCTGTTCCAATGAGAGACCGAACCAGGCAACAGAAGGTCATCAACAAAATCATGTGGAAAGCTAAACTCCTCTCCTATGGCGGTAGACTTATCCTGGTTAATGCTGTCCTTGGGGGCCTTGCTGTCTACTTCATGTCGTCTCACCTTCTCCCGAAAACTGTGGTTGAACGACTGGATGCCCGTCGCCGCGCCTTCCTTTGGACCGGAGACGACAAGTGCAATGGTGCGCAGTGTCTGGTGAAATGGGAAAAGCTCTGTGTGAATAAGAGCTGTGGCGGCCTAGGCATTAAGAACCTTGAAGATCAAAACCACTGCTTGCTTCTGAAGTTTGTACACAAGCTTCACGACCGTGCTTCACTCCCCTGGAAGAACTGGTACTTCAATCAAACGCGGGCACTTGGTGGGGACTCCTTCATTCACCGGTTGGTAGCGGTTGAACTCCCTCGCTACCGCTCCCTCACTACTGTGCAGATTGGGGATGGGAGACGCACCTCGTTCTGGCACGACAGGTGGATGCTCAGTCTCTCCTTGGCGGAAACTTTCCCTGCTCTGTTCTCTCACCTCTCAAATTCTGAGGGCTCCGTCCATGAGATCCTCACCCACGGCTTTGCCCAGCATCTCAGACCGCGCTTGACGGCCGCGGCCTCAGAGGAACTTGACCTCCTTCACAACTGCCTGCAATTCACCCACCTCACTAATCTGGAGGATGGCCGGGTGCTTGATAATACCCCCCGCACCCCATTCAGTTCTAGGGGCGCCTACCTCTTGATGCATGCAAACGATCCTGCTGCCCCCGACGTTGCGCGAATTTGGGGAACCAAACTCCCAGGGGAAGTTAAGTTCTTTGGTTGGCTTCTGGTTCACGGGCGCCTCAACACCAGAGCGAACCTGCTCCACAAGAACCTCCGACGGCAAGAGGAGGCCAACTGCGAGTCCTGCAGCCACATCCTTGAAACTGACGAACACATCTTTGTTCACTGCTCTCGTGCCCTTAGGGTCTAGGCCGCTCTAGGCATCTCGCCTGCCCGCGCTACACACAAACAACCCTGGCTCCTGGGCGCCAACCTGCCCCTTTCTGACCATGTCCGCACGGACGTGATCCTCGTCTTACTCTGGCACATTTGGAAAGCAAGGAATGCAAAAATCTTCGACCAACAGGACCTCCCGGCGCGTGAAGTGATACGTAGAGCATTGCACGATTTGGAAGTCTGGACTGTCAGATACAAGCTTCGTTCGGTGTACATCCACGAGTGGTGTACTCACCTCTCTTCTTGTATCCAATCCTCTCACCCCACTTCCCCTTTGTAAATTTCTCTCCTGGTATGCCGGGAGTAGCAATGTGCAACCTTTTTCGATCAATATCAATATAGTAGGTGGGGAATATAAGCAGAGTTAAAAGTCTTTAAATAGTGGGGCTAATGAAATCCTCGTACTACTCAGAAAATGTGCACAAACAGGAGTACTCCCTCTGTCCCTCAGTCCCAAAAAGACTGCACTTGTGCGGTTTGAATTTTTTCCCAATATAAACGCACACTAAGGAACCAGACATGGGACCCACACGCACTATTACTATGACCGTGTTTGGAAGAGGGGTGAAAATTTTTTCACCCCTATTAAATGCAACTTTGACCATTAATTAAGGATATTAAATAAAATCAGTCTCAAAACTATTTTCACAACCCGGACAAAATCAGAAGACGAACGTAATGAGGCTTTCGACCGTATGATTAGAGCATGGTTACTGTAGCATTACTGTAGTAAATCACTAATTAATTATGCTCATTAGATTCTTCACGCAAAGTTACACTCATCCGCAAAAAGATTTCACAAATAAAGTTCATTTAGTACTTCATGCATGAAAGATTCCCTGAAGCAAATTTTTTTCCCAACCTCTTCCAAACACGACGTATCTGTCGTCTGAAAAAAAAGAAAAACACAGCCGCGTGGACACATTCCCCTCCACACATTTCCTACTCCCACACAACCACTCATTTCCTACTCCCGCACCAGTCCAATCTCCAGCTCCCATTGTGCCAGAAAGGGCTACTCCCTCCGTCCCTTAATGCTAGCATTTCTAGCGTTCAAAATTTTGCTCACAATATAAGCATTCCTATGGATAAGGACAAAAATAAAGGAGTTGGTGGGTGGGTGGAGAGTTGGTGGATAGTGTAAAATGAGGGGTATAGATGTCTTTTACCAGCTCCGTTATTTCTTGAGTTTGAATGCTAGGAATGCTTATATTCAGGGACGGAGGGAGTATTAGACAAGGCAAAGTAAATGTTGCAGGAGTCCCAGCAACCGCCACGGCAAGGCCGCGGCGGAATTTGTTGGGCGCGGCGCAAGGGCAGCTTTTCGATCTCGCACGCCGCGGCATTGCAGGCCCTCTACCCCAGCCTTGGCAGCCGTGCGCTACTTCCTAGTTGCCCAATAGAGAGAGGAGAGCAGCAAGAGAGCGATGGGCAGAAAGGCTACTACAAGAACGACGACGACTGGCAGGGGCGGCCGCAGACAGGCTCTAGCAGGGGCGGCTGACAGCCTCATGCGACGGTGATTCCCTCCCTCTCCGGCGACGGAGCAAGGTCCCCGCGGCCGGCCGCGGGGTGGATCTGCGTCGTCCTCCTGCTAGCCCCATCCTCCTCCGGCCGACCCTGGCGGCACAGGAATAGGGATGGGGCGGTGGAGCTCCAGCGCGACGATGATCAGGCCAACGCCGCTCGCCCCTCTTCTCATTTGCCGCGGCCGGCCTCCTCGCTCCTTCAGCCCCTCGTCCTCGATTTTCTACCCGGCGTGGTGGGAAGCATTTTCGTAATTTCACAGTTATATTGGTTTTCGTGCCCAGTCCTCCAATTGCACTTATTTTGGGACGGGGAGAGTAGTTTGAAAAAACTAAGTATAGGAGCAGGTACCAATCATGCATCAAGTGTGGGATGTACATACCCATATATAAGATCCTTCTTGAGTTCCCTCGAGAACTGTGATCCACTTGGGATTGTACTGAAATTGGCTCTTGGTATGGACAAGATCCTGGACCTGCGGCATTAAGATACAATTGTGAAAATATATCTACTTTGTATCTAGATGAAAACATAATTATGAAGAGCTTTTTTTACGGTGCTTATGAAGTATTACGAAGTACTAGGTGATTTGATTTTTCCAACACATGGTTAATTAAAAAAATTAATTGAGAAAAGGGTATTACGGTAATTTACTCTCCCCCTCTCTCTCAAGTCACTCCCCTCTCCCTCACGTTCGTCTGTTCCCGTCACCGATCCCATCTCACGCCGCGCTGCTCCTCGCCACCTCCTAGGCCTTGGCCTGCGTTGCCGCTACGGTCGTGGATGGCCCAACCCCATGCGTCGGCGTCCCCACGCGCCACCGGCACCGCGGACAGCCCAGCCCCACATGCCGGCCTCTGCGATCTGCCGCTGCGGCCGCGGACGGTCGCGCCACCGCCCCTTGCTCCTCAGCACCGCCGCTAAGGCGCTAAGGACAACATTAACCGGGGATCTGAGCCGTCGAATGGTCGGGAGCTAGTCTTATCGAGGATGCGAAATTACTCCAATACCCTTTTTTAATTAAAAATATTAATTAAAATTTGTTGTGGGTCTCACTAATTTGATACTTCCTAGTATTTTCCTGATACTTCCACCGTTTGATTTCGTCAGATGGACGGCTCATAAAAAAACAAGTACTCTAAAATTTCTCAATTATGAAAGATATATTTCTCATAATAATTTGGTTAGTAAGATGGAAATCTACCGCTTCAAGAATCTCCTCTGCTTTCTTATCTCCAATTAATCTTAGGCCAGCTGTTGCCTGTAATTTTGATAGAAACACCTTGGTCTGAGAGGTAGGAAAATGTAAGCAACTACATATCTATACGGAGGAGACACCGTGATTTTATTTTACTTATATAAACGTAAATGTTCAAAAAATGTACCCCAGGTTTAAGCGGAGAAAATTTCTTAGGAATTGTTGTTCGCTTGTTTGAGTTTACTAGTGGAAGTGTACGTGTAACAACTTGTGTCGTTCACTTGTCGCCGATTCACCGAGCAGACTCACAATTTATATAAAACAATTCTAACCTTTACACCCTCAAAAAAAATGAAACCGTAAACTTTATTATTGTCTCTTAAAACTTTTACCGTTAACCCCTGCATTGCTCAAACACGGCGGAACGTGCACTTCCTCTAGTCATACTCAAATATTCATTCTTTTCCAAATACATCAAATAATCATAAAAAAATTTAAGCAACATATCCCGCACCTCATAGCTCAGGGACAACCGAATGTTGCTTGCATGTACAATGTACTGATTGCCGAAAACATAGCATATTGAAACCCCCGCCCCCTAAAAAAACTGAGTGACATAATGTCCACGTGACGTTGTGCACTGTCGGCTGGTGGCGGAGCACGGCCGCGAGGAAGAAGGGCGCCGATCTTGACCTGGTTATGGTGGCTATTGACGAGGATGTTGTCGCACTTGAGGTCATGGTGGATCACCGGCGGGTCGTGGGCGTGGAGGTAGATGAGGCCGTACAGGATCTGACGCGCCCAAACGGCGAGGCCCCCGCCGCCGCTGTGCTGTGCCTCGGATCTGCAGCTCTGTACACGACTACTCTGTCCTTGCTTTGCTTCTCTAACCGTGTTCCCTCTGCAGGGTATGGATTATCGGAGGAGAGCGCTGCAGTCGTCATCAGCACCGTGAGCTACATGCTTTCAGTTCTCGCACCAACTTCACATTCTGCTACCTCTCAAAGAGAAGGCATATCCTCTGACAACTGATAAACTTCATCCTCTCATTGATTCCCTTCTTCGGATTGCATCAGGAGCTGGCCAGTTTTGGGAACAAGCAGCATCTGGAGAATGGTGGCGCCATGAAGCACAAGCTGCTCAAGGTACCGCCGCTACCAGTCAACTACCACACTAGTGATTACGCATTCACGCTACTGTACCTGTTGATTTTTTTACTATGCCAGCACCGACGACAACCGAGTTGATCCCCCCCCCCCCCCAACTGTTTCCCCCAGAAGTGAAAAATTGAACTGCAGATTCAGAGCGTTCATGCGCTCCGCGTGTGCGTCCGTGTTTTGCGGACGTCTGCGTAGAAGCTGCGTGTTGTTGTGACCTATTTTGTCTCCATTAGTTGCTGCTATTCTTGTAGGTGCCAACCCAAGATTGTTTCTTTCATCATGCCTTGCCATGCCTCCCATAAAAATGTACTGCTGTTGCTGTCAAGATGCTCTCTTCCATTTTGCTTGGCCTCTTGAAACAATTTGTGCTTGTCCTTTTCTATATTCTGTGACCACCTTTCTGCCAATCCATATCTGAATTGAACAGTGAATGCAAAATATTCTCACACAGCCTCTGAATTAAAACTGTTGGTATCAAAATATATAGATCAACCGGCTGTGTGTGGTGTCTCCAACACTGCTGATGAAACATTAAAACTTCGCTTTTCTTTATTAACTTTGTATATATGCAGGATGTTTCCAAAAAGAAGGCGTCTGGATCTAACGGGATTTCAGCTGAGATGTCTCCTAGATCAAAGTCTAAGAATCATACTATCAAATCAAAAGCAAAGCTCAAGGGTGCTTTCTATTTAGTTCAGCTAAATAACAACACCTTCATAAACAATGGGAAAGAGAATCATGGCCAAGAGACAGTGCACGAGGGGAGCCCCAAGTCCTGTGAACATGAATATGGAAGTTACTGCCTCTGGTCTACTGAGCATAGGGAAGTTATGAAAGATTCTATTGTGAAGAGGCTTAAAGATCAACTTTTTATTGCAAGAGCTCATTATCCTAGTATTGCAAAAATAAAGCAGCATGAAAGATTTACACGTGAACTAAAGCAAAGCATTCAAGAACATGAACGCATGCTGAGTGACACCATCACAGATGATGATCTGCCACCAATGTTAGCACCAATCTTATATGATCTTTTTTGTTTTTATAAACTTTTTCGCCTACATTGCTATAGAGATTCATTAAGATGGCTCCATTTCTTGTTTCAATTCACATCTGGCCTTATTCAAGCAATGAAGAATGTAGCATAGACCATTACGATGCATGTGACTTACTTCTAAAAAACATCGCATTGCAATTCATTTTTGTTTATTTTGTCCTCAGTTTGCTTCTGAAGGTAATGGCTGCTTGATATTTTCAGTTTTGCAAAAAAGCTAGAGAAAATGGAGAACACAATTGAGAGAGCCAAGTCTTGTGAAGTAGGATGCTCTAATGTTGAGCGGAAACTTAGGCAGCTGCTTGATATAACTGAAGATGAAGCTTATTTCCATACAAGACAGAGTGCATTTCTATACCATATTGGTGTCCAGACTATGCCGAAAACTCACCATTGCTTGAACATGAGATTGACATTAGAATATTTCAAATCTCGATCAATCCGCACCGACCAACTAAATAAGCAGAAGCTTGAAAGTCCTACCTTCCAGCACTATGTAATATTTTCCAGAAATGTGCTTGCAGTTTCAACCACTATTAATTCAACAGTTTTAAATTCCCAGGTATACTGCAATTATCAAATAACTGGAAAGGTTTTGAGATATGCATCTTATTGCTAACTTATGTACTATAACACATTTCAGGATTCTGGCAGCATTGTTTTTCATTTGTTCACTGATGCACAAAACTTTTATGCGATGAAGCATTGGTTTGACAAAAATTCATACTTGGAGTCTACTGTTCATGTAACTAACATTGAGGATCATCTGAAGCTCCCAAAGCATGCAGATTCACTTGAGATGCAACAATTATGGCCTTCAGAGGAATTCCGTGTTACAATTCGTAATTATTCTGAATCTTCACCGAGGCAGATGAAAACTGAGTACATATCTGTTTTTGGCCATTCACATTTCCTGTTGCCTGACCTTCTTCCTAGCTTGAATAGAGTAGTAGTTATGGATGATGATTTGATTGTCCAAAAAGACTTGTCATCTCTGTGGAACCTCGATATGGATGGTAAAGTGGTCGGTGCTGTCCAGTTCTGTGGGGTTACATTAGGACAGTTAAGATCTTATATTGACAAACATAGTTTCAACTCCGCTGCATGTGTGTGGTTGTCTGGTCTGAATGTCATTGAATAGGAAAAATGGAGAGACCTTCGTATCACCAGTTTGTATCATCAATCACTCCAAAAGGTCAGCACCCCTTAGTCTTATCCAAAGCATTCACATGAAATTAGCAATGCTTATCAAGATTTTTTTTTGTTTGGTTTTCAAGTAGTAGCTCTAGTGTTATGTTCCTTTTTCCAGATAAATCCCTCCTATGCCGCTGAAACTTCTGAAGTTCTCTTATATGCCATTGCCCATTGATGTCTCAATGACGACGGGCAAGGGAGCTGTGAAATTTCAGGGGCATAAGGGGGAATTACCCATTTTCACTGACCTACTTATCTTGTGTTTGTATCTTCTGATGGACTGCCTATGTTTTTCTTATAGTTGCAAAAGGAGAGCCTGGCATCAAAGCAACTGAAAGCACTCCCTGTTAGTATATTTGCCTTTCAAGATCTTATATACCCTTTGGAAGACTCATGGGTTCAGTCAGGCCTTGGACATGATTATGGAATTAGTCGAGACGATATAGAAAAGGCTCCTGCTCTACACTACAATGGTGTCATGAAACCTTGGCTTGATTTGGGGATACACGATTATAAAAGCTACTGGAGGAAGTACATGACTACAGGGGAGAAATTCATGATGGAATGCAACATCCACTAACTAACAGTACCATGAAATGCACCAAATACTACCATTTGGGGCATTTGAACCGCGGACCTCATGGACTTGATTAATTGGCAAGGTTATGGTAACTAGAAAATCACTCCTGGCCTTCAAATGACCCAAATACACCCCTGCGGAGGCGATACTCAAATTCCAAAAGGTTAATAAACTAAAATATCTTCTGCAAAACCTTGCATTTGTCAGCAACTCAGCATCTGAGATATCAGAAGTACACCAGCGTGAAACCTTTGAGTGAAGCTACAGACCCTCAAAGAGATGTGTCGTTTCTTTCACCAGTTTATACACGGTTGAATGACCTGTTTCATTTGCTGCTTGGAACTGCAAAAGTGCAGTTCCCTTGCTGCTCATGTTTTGTATAATTTTCTTTTATGCTATTCTTTTGCTCATTGTACAAGAGCAATACTAAGGCAAATGTTGACTGTGGCACATCATGTACAGGAAACAGCAAATGGTGCCTGAAATATCCCATTGGTGGCATAATGAATGGTTGTTTAATTTGCTCTGTTCAATGGCATTTATTTTTTTGGATTTAGGATATTTTTGCTTTACAAATTTCATGAGTTCTCCAAAGTGTGAATTCAGATGGTTGTGCCTAACATAACTTGGATTTATATCTGCAACCAAGCACAACAAAAGAAAAAAAGAAAGTTCTGTCCGAGACTTACACAACCTGTTGTCATCTTGTATTCTTGGTAGTTATGCATGGAACATATACCGGCATAGCTCATGTTAGGTAAGTAGGTCCTCAAAACAAGTTGTCAAAATACACATGATATATTAGCAAAGGTCTGAGCGAGTGAGCGTCCAGTTTGGTTCACCATCCATCTCTGATATGTAGATAAAAGGTAACTCTCTTATATCATCCATGCATTCTATCAGCACTACATTGCTATCTCCGACTATAGTATCAGATGAAAGGCATGTAAATAGTGCCCGCTCTAGAACTTAAAGAGTGCACTGTGAAGCTTCAGGAAACAGAGGAGAAACTTTAGTTCCTGTCACAAGCCATGAAGCTTGGGACCATGAGGGTGATGGCCTTCCAGGGGACACCTACAGTGCTTCTGCAACTCCATGTACCTCTCCATATCGAACTTCTGTGCGGCGCAAAGCTTTCTCTGCCTTGACAAAAACAGCCTCTCCATGAAGTCCTGATATGTCGGGTCCCTTGAGGTGATGAGGAAATAGGCGTAGCCAACAAGCAGGCCAGAAGCAGTAGTGAAGAAGGCAATTGGCTCCATCACATCCCATGAGAATTCCCAGAATGTGAGATGGAAGAAGAGCCCAACTTGGCACATGAAGAAACCTAAGCCAGACCATAGGATACGCCGCACTTGCTTGTGTGCTAGCTTGTCAATCTGTTCCTTCTTTTCCTGGAGCTGCTTAAACTCCTGTTTTCTTGGGTCATTCTCTGGTCCGAGCGCAAGTGGCACAGCTCTTCTAACCAGGTCCACCACCTAAAAAGGTCAATAATCAATCAACACAAGATTCAGTCACAAAATTACATCATGACTCCTTTTGCCCGTCTTGGCATGTAAGTAAGGAACCATTGACTCTTCTTCTCTTACTAAATATGCATTATTATTTTACTTTTAAAAAAACTAAATATGCATTATTTTCACTATCAAGATAGCAAAAGTCTAAAGGCTACAGCTGAAAGCAACAGAAAAGAAAAATCTCAAATACATGGTGCAATCGTTGTTGGTTGAACTTGGGAACTTGGCCTTTGTTGATGTAATATCTACACTCAAATAAAAATAATAATAGCTCTCTCTGAGGTGGATGCTTAGATACTTTGAAGTGTCATGGACGATGCTAACAAGATTCCACTTTTCCTCTGGACTTTGTTCTGACCAGGGTAGGTGAAGAACAAACAACGGTTGAGGTGGGCTGCAGGCTAACACAGTCAAATCAAAGTAGCTTAACATATAACCATCCTACATTGAATCTTCACATTTCTGTAATTCCATCTAGATGTTGATCCTCTGGGTACTTCAGCTAGCTACACCCACACATTACAGCGAATTGCATGTGCATCTTGACACATGTCACCTGTTGGTAATGCCCAATGTTACCATTTTCCTCAGTTTTCTAGTAATTGATGCTAGAACCCCATGCCACAAACAGGACTACCTTCTTAATGCAGGACAAAGAAATGCAGGGTGACTAGTTCATCTCAAACAATAGAGGTATAATGAAACAAGGTTGCTCTGGGAATTTGATGGAATTTTATTTGTCATAAAGAGGGAATAGGAATACATATACGTAAAGTTCCAGTTTTAACTGATCAGTAAGGATGTGAATCCATCCAAATGGGTGGGCAAAAGGGATTTATCTGAATCAGAATCCAGAATAAAACGGTCATGAGATGCAGGTGACCTAAAAAGGAAGTAACTGAACTTCTTGGGGTGCAGGTACGCCTTTACTGATGTAATGCCTACACTCAAAGAATAAAGTAACACCTTTATCTCAGGTGAGTGCTCTAGATTCTTGAAGTGTTGTGGACAACACTAACAAGATCCCGCTTTTCCTCCAAGTGCAATATATGATCTTTCTTCTGACCAGGGTAGGTGAAGAACAAACAACGGTTGAGGAGGACTGGAGTCTACACAGCGGAATCGCGAAAAAGTAGTTACGCGATCCATCCTACGTCGAAACTACTGTAATTACATGTACATCGTACATGTTGATCCTATGGCAGTTGAGAGAACTGCATCCGCACATTGCTGGAATTTAATGTGTATCTTGACCTATGCTGCCTATTTTCCTCGGCCTTCTAACTGATGCAAGAACCCCATTTCACAGACAGTTTCTTGTTACATGTCACAGACAGGACCAAAAGAAATGCAGATAATCTCGAATAATAGAGGAATAAATATATTGGAACAGGGTGTTGCTCGGGGAAATTGATGGGGGGTTTTGGTTATCTATAGGAAAGAGGGGCTATAGATGTGAATTAAGTTCCATTTCTAACTGATTAGCAGAGAATGGTGTGAACCCAAATCCAATAGGCTGGTACGGAGCAGGTTGTCCGAATCGGAACCGGAACAGTAGAGCAGTCATGAGAATGAGATGCAGGTGGGTTAAAAAGGAAGTTACATAACTGATCAGTAAATAAATGAGGAAGTGGTTAGAAATGCGACCTTCTCGGGGTGCAGGTATGCCTTGTCCCTGAAGAGCAGCACGACGCCGGCGTCATCCATGGCCCGCGCGAGCTCCTCGGCCTCGGCGTGCGTCCGTGCCGCGCCGGCCTCGACGCAGGCGTCTAGGAGCTCGGAGTATCCCACGACCTCGTCCCGGCCGTCCCGGAGGCGGCGCTTGAGCGCCTCGACGCCCACGAGGCGCACCAGCCTCGGCTGGGGACGGGCGCGGCGGGGGCGGGGAGAAGGGGCGCGCGTGGAGGAGGAGGGCGTAGGAGTAGGAGGCGGTGGACGGGGAAAAGGGCGGCGAGCGGTGGCGGAGGAGGTGGGAGGCGGCCGCGCGCCACAAGGACATGGTGGTGGTGGAGGAGGATGGTCGGAGTCGGAGCCTCGGCGGCTTACTAGGACAGTCTTGTACTAGTAGTAAACATGGCGGCCTTTGGTGGGTGGGCTTTATGGGCCGGAAAGCGACGATCGTTTCCCTTTCAGCAGCAGTCGTCGTCATGTTTTGGTTGGGTTGCAGGCAGCCTGCGTTTTTTTTTGAGATTACATTTGACACGTTTGTGCGTGCTTGAGCTGAATGATTTGCTTGGTGAATAACTTTTACATGTGTTTTAGTTTTTAGATTCATAACTTTTCATATACTCCTACTACCTCCATTTTTATTTATATGTCGTTACCGACAGTAGCATTAGTGTTAAATGACTTAAGTTTTCAGCTGCCGGCATCAAATAAATAAAACCAGAGGTAGTACATCTCTACATAGAGTATATCTGAGGTCATGTTTGCCACTATTCACCTGTCATAACAAAAGAAATTTGCCGAACTACTAAGGCTTAAGTACATATCAAAATCTATGAATCCGAAAATGCAGAACGACCTACAATTGAAACGATATGACTATATGAGTAGTTAGATTTTTTTTTCTTGGCTGGAAATAAAGTAGTATGTCCAATTTACACTTATTTCGTTAGATTAGGATTTTACATTGTATATAATCTTACCTCTTTTTAGATGTTAGTCTTTTTTAGGATCTTTTTAGGAGTAGATTTTAGTCAATGACCAAGGAGAACCTTGCTGGATCGGAGAAAGAGCCGTACTGGGCCAAAACTCATTGCACGGCGCTCGTCGGCCCGTCAGAATTCACCTCCATCTGCCTGCTGCCTCGCTTCGGCGGTTTCCATCCCGAATTTCTTATCGGGCGCGCGTGCGCCACCAGCAACTACCAGCGAACGGACACGCGTCTGCTAACAGATGAGTCCAACCTCATCTATTCTTGCTGCTTCCTTCCGTTTCGCTCTACCTCTGCGATTCGGTCCTTGACCTTTCCCTTTCCCCTTCCCCTTCCTCGGCTCGCATTCCCTCTCCCGTCGCTCCCCGGCGTCCGCTCCAAATCCCCCCGCCCTCTCCACCTTCCCTCTCAATCCCTCGCCAAAAATGAATCGGTTAGTGCCAAAGCTCACCATCAGGCAAGCTGTTGCGACCACATCGAAGAAGAACGAGGTGGGATTAGGATTGTTAGGGTTTGGGGCTGTCGGTGGCCGCGTCAAAATTGGAGTGGTGACAGGCGTAGAGTAGAGAGCCTTAGCCATGGTGGTGACGCCCCCTCACCACGGCGTTGTTGGTCCTGCCCACCAACCTTACTCCTTGCTTGCCGCAACCGCGCCTTGACTCCGCTCGTTGTTCAAGTCCGGCCGTGGTCCAAGCAGTCGTGGTGCCTCGAGCTTTGGCCACTTACCCACCGTGCCTCGTGGTTGGTTGGGAGCAAAAACTCCCCTGTAGTCATCAGTGATGTAATATGGAGAGCGCCGGCTCAGGTAAGGAAGCACGAGCGCTTGTTGTATTGATGATTGGCCCTCCTTGTGGTGTTGAAGGATTGATAGGATTTGTTCAATTTTTTAGTGATTGGCCTTGATGCAGGGGTCAAGGGAGGTAACAGAGGCAGTGGTGTTGACATAGAGGTTGTCAATGGAACATGTACTTATCAGTTCGTGCAAATTTCATCCTCGGCTACCACATTGGGTGAGTGCTGCATCTGCAACTGGAGCAGTGTTACATTGAATCTGCCATGCCTTTTCAGGCATCTTTGATTGTCTATTCTGTACAGTTCTAGTGCTAATTTCACCAATGCATGGCATTAAATTAGAGAATGATTGTTATCTAAAACTGAATTTAGATTAACTTTTAACGACAAACACTAGAAATGCTACACAGTGCATTATATCTCAACCTGTACCCTTTGATTTGATTAAAAAAATATTTCTGTTACTCTAGAGGTAGCACTTTTTTCTTGGAGCAACAGGCACTATTATTAGCATAGGTCTCTCTGTAATTCTTGTAAATATTTGATAGGAAATTTTGCAAACATGTTTTATAAACAAACTATTATATCTAGTTTTTTATCTGACTTTACCTTAACTTTCAACAAAAGGCACGCAAAAGGTCCTAAATAATAGTTTGAAAGTTTACAATCAGCATATATAAAGTTCTATACATATTATTTGAAAGATTGGGTGGGGGCAAACAAAAAGGTTCCTAATAATGATTTCAATGTTTAGAGTCATTATATATAGATTTTTGTATCTGTCATTTAAAAGTTAAGGACCATACAAAGATTTTAATAACTCCTATAAGTTTGTAACACACATACTAGATGCTTCACAAATTATGTACATGGTGTGTTTTAAAGCAACGAAGACAAGTTTATAGCCTCTTGTATGTGCTCAGATAGAAATTGGAAACTAGGTTTCAGTGATTGTGATCTCAAAAAAATTTCCTCATATTTGCTGAATTATACATAATAATGCAAAACTCTTTTTGATATGTGAAATATTTATAGGGAGTTCGCAAAAATTTTGAATATATTAGTTTCATAGTTTTTATTTCTTGTATAATTATTTTGTGTTTATCAATTTTTGTGAAGTTTTGCACACAGTAAATATATTCTACAAAAACTCCAAAGTTTTGTTTAGCTAGGTCCAAAGTTTTCAATACCCTTAACCAAAGCTTTTGGATTCTAGGCTTTATGTAAAAAGTTCTGAATATATGCTTAGAAGAAAATGCTTCAATTTCAGACATAAAGGTTTTGACACACAACTTAATATTTTTTCCATTTTGATTTGTTTGTAGGACAATTTTTTGGGGTAGGCTACTGATTTTTCGGTGACACGATCAACTCGAGGCTGCAATTTTGAAAAAGGTACATAATATTTAGAAATTCTTTTTCTCCAACCTGAGATCTGTCTATTATTAGTCAATTGTAAAAGGCTCAAACAATGAACTTTTGGTGATATAAATTTCTCACTTCAATATAAAGCTTTTTTATCTATTTTTATCAAGTTCTTTTATCACTTATATAAATATGTTGGATATAATGGCGTTATGTATCATTTAAAGTTCTGCATATATAAGTCAATAATTATCTACATTTATTATAAAGTGCATATATAAGGTTTTCAAAACATTAGCCAATATCGTAGAGGTTCGTAGTGAACTACCAAAGAACTTTATGACACAAGGATTGGCAGGCAGAATGCTTCTAATGTGTTAGTAGAAAGTTTCTGAATCCATCCATCGTGCAAAGCTCATAATATTTTAGTAAAAAGTTTTTGACCAGTAACTTCAAAGGTATTAATTTGCATTCCCAAGTTCTTTAAACCAGTATCTTAATCTGTCTGTTTCTAATAATTTATTACTTGGTGCACAAACCTGTAAATCTGTGACTTGTAAGTTAGGGAGGGGCAGGGGAGGCATACAAAGTTCACCAATAATGGTTAGAAAGTTTCTCATCATTTTATATAAAGTTTTAGATATGCCAATTGTAAGTTATGGTGAACAATCGAATATCATTATGATACATTTTGATTGGATTATGTGTTTTTAAGACTTGACTATAGTTCCTACTGGGATTTGTTTCTAGGTTTTCTACTTCCATCATTTTTTTTGCAGGTCTATATCCATCATTATGGTACAGTATAACGTTCCTAGTTCTATATCCCAAAGTTTCAATATTTTTAATTCCAGAGTGTAAAGCTAATAATACTATAACATTAAGTTCCTAATTCTAGGGTACAAATTTAATAATGCTACAGTACAAAGTTCCTAGTTGTAGAGCAAAAAGTTTATTGGAACTACAAAGCTTTTAGGATTTTTTTAGACATAAGGAGTGTAATTTTTGAAGTGCTCTACCAGAAAGCTTTCTTATTCAGAGAGTAAATTATCAAAATAAGAAAGTAGCAAAGTTTTTGCACCTAATATTATAAAGCTTGAAATACGATT
This sequence comes from Cenchrus fungigraminus, assembly GCA_036936925.1. Lineage (NCBI taxonomy): Eukaryota > Viridiplantae > Streptophyta > Magnoliopsida > Poales > Poaceae > Cenchrus > Cenchrus fungigraminus. The sequence goes on from CM072769.1 coordinate 188,089,457, forward strand.
GTAGTATTTTTTATTTTTGCAGTGTATAAAGTTTTTATATCTAGGGTGTTCAATTTTTAAATGTACCAGCAGGAAGTTTTTAACACCCCCATGCCCACCTAATTTTGTTTTGTTATCACTTTCCAATCTGTATGCACACAAAAGCTTTTTTCACCCATTTCTATTTTGTTTATAGGTCTTTTTTTTGGCAGGATTGCAGTTTTTTCATTTGGAGTATCATGAGCAACTTGAGTCTAAAATGGATAAGAAGGTATATAGTATTTATCACATTATTTCATGATACTATTTCTGATAAAAGCCATGTAACATATATTCCTATTCTGTTTTAAGGATAACATGTGCTCATCTAGTTTATGTTTCAAAATGAGCATATGTAGGAGGTTCCTCTCATAATTTCATCATAGAGTCTCCACATTTAATCATGTCATGTGCACTGCTAGTTAAATTTATTAAAAACTCTTTTATCTTAATATAGGAAAATATTATGCATAAGAGTTTGTCTCAGATTTTTTTTATCCATAGAGCCATCATTTGAAAAGACATGTGTTAGCTTAGCTTCTATAATAGATACAACATGTCTGCATGATTTAAAATTTCAAATGTGCTCTTACAAGGTTCTGATTTGGAGCACAAGTAGCAGCTGCTGCCAACAGGCTCTGTGCTTGCCATGTAATAGCTTCCAATTCAAATTAATAGTGGGGTACAAAGTTTTTTATATGTGAGTATAAATTATTTGGTCTAAGAGTATAAAGTTTTTGGTCTAAGAGTACAAAGTTTTGAAACATGATAGTATTTGCCAGTACCTATGTCAATAAATAAAGTAGTAGCATTTTAATTAGCATTTAGCAACCATTGTTTAGAGAAAATCTGCTTCCTAATGCTCCCTGATGCAACAGTACTTAGCATCAAGCTATCAAGTAGAGCACAATACATATGGTTAATAAGTTTTGAATATGTACATTTGAAGTTATGTATTCTACATAGTTTTGTATATACTAGCCTAAAAAATTCCATATTCTATTACAATGAATTTTTTACTTTAGAGCTATGTAATATGTAAGTTTTGTACGTAGAAATCAAAAGTTTTTCATATCTTGCTATAAAGGATTGTGTATAGAACTTCAAAGTCAAGAACATATATACTCTACAATCATTCATTGTAATTTTATTAATACTGGAAATAGAAGTTGTGTACAAGTGATTAATAAATTTATGAAAAATATGAATATGGTGCTTTTTAATATGTACATTTCAAGCTAGGAGTCCTACAAAGTTATGCATATGCTAGTCAAAAGGTTTTCATATTCTATTATAAAGCCAAATTTCTATATATACAGCTTGAAGGCCAAGGTTATATAAAAACTTTATTCATGTCGTTTGAATTTTGATAGCTATGAAATAAGATATTGTAGCACTACACATCTCAAGCATATAGGTGAAACCAAGGTGCATCAATAACTCTGAAATACTTTTGTATACATAATTCAGAGTTTCTTTATTCAAAATTTTCCCATGTATCACACGAAAGTTTGAGATGTACAATATTCTTTTGCAATAGTATTGGATCAAAGAGTATAAACTATTAATTCTGAGTATAAAGTTTATAATATGCTAGTTGAAAGTTCTCAAATTCAGAGTGTAAAGTTTTGAATTACAAAGTTTTAGACTTAGGTGTAGAATTCTCAAAGTATCATATTCATTGCCGTCTGATTGTAGGGTTGTTGCCAAATGAAAGATTTTGTTATAGATCTTCAAAGTTTATAATGCTGTAGTTTAAAGCCATATATTCGGGAGTGCAAAGTTTTTCTATATATAATATAAAGTCTTATCTACTTTGGTACAATGTTTTCTGAATTTTTGAAATAATATTTTTTTTGTTATATATGCATGCCTTTTTTCCCAAAAAAATGTGTTCCATGATACTGATATGTGGAAATGCAGTACCCTTATTGTTTGTTACAAAATAGCTACAATAATAATGGTAGTATTTTTTTCATCTTATTATCAACGTGGATTCCTGCACGTTGCTCAACCGTTTTCTAATGATCATGTTACTTTTGAAGTGATTTCCGATGTAGAGCATTGCCATCAAGAAATCTCTCTATTGAGATTTATATTTCTTTTCATCACCATGTACATGAAGATTTATATTTCTTTTCATCACCATGTACATGAACTACTTGGTACTGTAGTTGTGGAGTGTATGACTAGTCAGTGTATAGCTGATATGGCTTTGTGCTCATGATATTGCTTTGCAAACGTGGATAAGATTTTTGCAAGATGGTAATGCTAAGCAAAATAGATGGTTAACTACCTATGTGTTATATTGTTTATTCTTTTCAGATGAACAAGTTGATACTGTAACTACCTACCTTTTGACTCTCGAGGTAATGTTTCATGAAGCTTATGAAAAATCTGGATGGTAATAAGCAACATTTTTATTGAAACCAGTGAGTGTATGGTGTCTTTTTTTGTGTGTGGCATTTTTGTTAGAAAAATAGATAGTTTTTTATTTTGATATTAATTTTTTTGTATGCTAATATTCTTTACATACTTTTATAGGGAGACGCAAAACCATTTTATGAACGCTTGATTGGATCCCACAGGGCGTCACTGGATTATTATCATTAGAGATTTTTTTACTATTTTTACAAATGAGCTACAATAAACTTATCTTTTTTATCATCATTGTATATGCACCAGGCTGATGATTTTTCTCGAAAGTATTTTTATATTCTAATGTAAATTTTTAACTAATCACGCACTAAGCTTTGACTTCGTATTCATTGTAAATTACTGATATGTACGAAAATGACATAAATCTAAATCTTTTGCCTTCATATAGATGTAAAAGCAATCCCCCCGCCCGTGTAATCTACCCTCTTCACCCGTTGTCCCGAAAGGAGAAAATAATGTATGCCAGAATCACTTTTATACTGAGATGAAAGAAAATCAACTAGAACAGGGAACATGTATGTGAAATGCGGGTGCTGCTAGCTAATCAAGTACGTGCGTGCGCTGCTAGCTGTTTCCAACTATCATTCGTCAGTAGCAAGTCGCGGCGGACGCCCGCCCAATAGCGGCTCCCTTTCCATCCTCTTTCCTTGCTATTTTCCAGTATTTTCTTCAACTTTTATTGGCCACTGTATCTCAGACGTTTCCATCTCAAATTATACTGCAAATTCCTGTAAGAGCAAGTCTAAGACTGACTGCATTGGCTTCTGCTCCCGCTCCCTCGAGGAGACCCTTAGCAGAAAATCCTCCGCAGCGGGCTCCTCGACGACCTCCGCGACGCGTCCGGCCGGCCCTGTTTCCTGGAAGGCTGGCGGAGGTAGCGTGCTTCCGCGAACGTAGACGTGGCGTGGGGCTCACGCGGTGGTAGCTCGTTCGCACCGGTAGCAGGACGGGGGAGAGAGAGGGAGAGGGGGCCAGAGCTGCGCCTCGCCGCTGCTGTCGCCGGTGCTGGAGGAGGTTGTCGGAGATCTGCGCCTCCTCCCCCGGAAAGCTCGAGGCCGCCGCCTGGAGAAGGATCCGTCGCCGCGTACCTGCAGCTCCACCGCGAGGAGCCGAGAATGTCGCTCACCGGAGACGCCGGGGATGACTTGCTCCGCTGCGTCGAGGAGCTGCACTGCGCCTCGCCGACGCCACCGAGGACGAGGACGCCGGCCGCCAGGAGGAGCCGAGGAAGGCAGGGCCAGCTCGTCACACTGTCGCCGGCAGCCGTCCTCGAGCTGCCGCGGAGGAGCCCAGTGCAGAGGAGGACGGCCTCTCGTCTCGCCATGGCCGTGCGTCGCCGCGCGCCATCCTGGAGCTCACCGACGCCGCATCCGAGCTCGAGGGGCCGCAGGGAGATGGCGGCCAGGATCCGCCTGGTAGGAGCAAGGCAGGAGCATAGGGCGGCACCGGCGGTCGAGGTCCGCCGCCGACGAATCAAGATGCCGTCCCTAGTCCTGGATCTCCATGGCGCCGTCGTCCCCTCGCCGTCGGGAGCAAGGAGCTCCTCCCGAGACCTCCACGAGAGAGGGAACTGCACCTCCTGTTGCTGCTCGCGCCCGCCAGCCTCTGCTCCGGCCACTAGCGACGAGGAGAGGGAGCGCGCTAGGAGGGAGGTGCGGCTCACCGGCGGATGGGAGCAGGGGAGGGGCGGCGCGCTGCTGCCCTGCCTCCGCCCGTCCGCCACTGCTTCGCCGGGCGCCGCAAGGAGGGTCTGGCCGCCACTGCTTCGGCGGATGGGAGCTCGGGAGCGGGAAGGCTCGCCGGTGCCAGATCCGTACGCCGCTGAGGAAGATGGTCCCGCCGGATGAGAGAGGAAGGGGGAGGTTGGGCGGAGGGGACGGGTCGTAGCGGCCGTCCTGGGAGAACGCTGGATTTGGCGTTACGCAGCTCCATCCGGAACGTAGCATTCTGTTTTCCGTGTCCCGCTGTGACGTTTTCGTGCGCTACGGTGTACTGGAGGTGGCGTTCCGTATGGCCTATCGCACCCGGTGCGGATAGCCTAATGAATCCGTCCGCTTGCGGGCTGCAACGCCGTCCAGCTCATCCAAGCTTCCTAACGATGGTGGCAAGGGGCCGCGCCCATTTAATGTCTTGCGCACCTCAACTGCGACGTGGAACGATGGGAACGGGGAATTAGTATTCAGCTAGCAAAAACAGTGCATTTCGCCTGCTTGTTGCCGGCATCTCGTGACTCGCTCGTTTTTCTCTCTCCTCCTTTCTCTCTCTCCCACGTCAGATGCTGCTGATCTGTCATGCTATTTCGCCCGCTGATAGTTCCCAAAAGTTTCACCAACTACCCGTCACATCAATCTCTGGACACTAATTAGGAGTATTAAATGTGAATTAATGACAAAACTCATTCCACAACCCGTACCTTAATTTTCGAGACGAATCTAATGAACCTAATTATGACATGATTAGACAACATTGTGCTACAGTAACCAATCTCTAATGACGGATTAATTAGGCTTAATGGATTCATCTCGCGATTTCTAGTCCATTTGTGTAATTAGTTTTGTAAGTAATCTACATTTAATACTCTTAATAGACCTTGGAAAAGAACCTCAAAAATTTTCTCCAAAATTTTTGAATGAACTAAACATGGTGCCAGGATGCATCCATCCATCCCCATCAGATATTCAGATGAGATCGAACCAAACCACTGTAGGTGTTGTGGCAACTGTTGTGTTCCCCGAATGGGATTGGCAAGTCCAACAACCACGCCCGACTATCATCATCATTCCTCCCCCAAAAACAACCACTCGCCGCAAAATCATCTCCATGCTGCTGAGCTCGTGGCAGTTGCAGCACCTCCTGCTGCGAGAAAAGGACTAGTCACTTGGAAGAATGCATGGTGGACCCCTGGGACAGGAAAAGAGAGGGAAGGCAGGGCACAAAAGCAAAGCTTCACTTCGTTGTAGGAGAGAGGAGCCATCCCCAAGCCCAATCACGGCAGCCAAATCCATTCCTCTCCGATACCCTCTAGGAAGTGACAATGCTTTGTTTGCCTCCGCTCATGTACACTCCATAATGAGCAAGCAGCAAGCATGTTATCTCAGAGGACAATCCTGCTGCCTGCAAATGGCATGGCCTGTGGCTCTGGGGTGTGGGGGCAGAGTGCTCTCATGAAGAAGCCTTGAATGTCATGTTTTCCGGTCACGAACGAGAAACGTATCCTTTCGCGACGCACTCGCGCGGGCGACGGGAGGGACCCCGAACCCTAGCCGTCGCCGTCCGTTCCCCCACTTCCTCCCGCCGTGCCGCCGTCGGAGCGGGCCGCCGGAGCTCGCGCAGCTCGTGGGGATGGTGGCGGCGTGGCTTCCCTCCGGCCGTTCTTCTTCTTCCCCGACGGTCCAGGGCGGGCGCGGCCGCCATGGCCCCTGAGGGGAGGTTCGCCGGCGCGGGCCGTCCTCTGCGGCGGCGGAGGCTGTTGCCGCCAGATCCGACGGCGTCTCGACCAGATCTGGTGGGTGCGCGACTGGAGCGCGCGGTGGTACGTGGAGGGGCGGTGGCCGAGGCTGGGCGGCGGCGACGACAGCCATGGTCGGCTCGGACACCAACGGCTGCTGCGACCGGCACTTGACGGCGTCGGCGGCGATCGGTGGGTGGCGCAGGGTGAGGCCGCAGGCACGAGGGCCGGTTGGTCGGGGCCGGCCGCGGCGGCTGGTGGCCGTGGCTGGCTGTGGCCGGTCCGTGGCTGGCCGTGGCTGGCTGGAGCGGGCCGTGGCCGGCAGTGGCTGGCAGGGGCCGGCCGTGACTGGCTGGTGAGGGCCGGCTGTGGTTGGCCGTGGCCTGGCCGGGGCCGGTCCTGGCTGGCCGTGGCTGGCTGGAGCGTTCGGGCAACAAGCGCTTCGACAAGATGGTGGTGCTCCTCCTCGACGGCGATGCTGGTTCGGCGCCACCTTGGCGGTGGGGTCGGGGGCTTTCAGGTGCTTGCTGGTGGTGCCGTGGTGGCGTCTCGGGCGGTGCCGGGCTTTTTCTGGTTGAGGTGTCGTGGTTGCAGCTGGCTCGTGTCTTTGGTCGAGAGCGTGAGGCAGGAATAGTGATGTTCCGGGCGTAAGCCTCCACTCTCGGTGGCAATGGTGGCGGCGCCCTCGGGGCGTCGTTTTCCCTGTTGAGGGCACCATTCAGGGTTACCATGTTCTTGCAGCATGGGGATCCCAAGGTGAAAACCCAGTCCTTTGTGGACGTGCGACGACGGTGCCATTAGCGTCGTGCCCTTCTTGGAGGCACCGCATCTGGGCACCTTTCTCGACTTGTGGCAGTGGTGGTGGTCGGCTGGTGGTGTTGCCTTGTGCGTTGCGGCTGTGGTGGTGCGCTTGGTCCGTGTTGGTAGGAAGGTGCGGAGGGCCCATGGGGGTGTAGTCTCGGGTTGGAGCGCTTGTTGCAGTGGTGATCTCGGTGATGGCTGAGCGGAGGTGTTACTTTCTTAGCAGTCTCAGATATTCGAGTCCTTGGCAGAGGAGTGAGGCGGTGGATGAGGCGAGGCCCCCACGCAGTGTGGCCAGGATCGGTGGTTTCATTGTGCTGCGATGGGAGTGTTCTACCGAAGCAACGTCGGAGCGGAGAGATCGACGACCATGTGTGTGCAGCTTGTTGGTGATAGCTCATGGTGGAGGAGTTCAGGCGGCCACTTGAGCTTGCAGCGGGTTACGGCTTTTGTCGTGGCACAGTGTTGGCGACGACGGCGTAGGTTGCGGCGGCTTCTTTGGCTCTTCTCCCAGACTGTGGTGGTGTAGCGTTTTGTTGTGTGTTGTTCGTGTGCGTTGTTTGTGTGTGGTGGCGTTCGCTTCGGCGCGTAATGTACAAATGCTACTTCTTCTTAAATGATATGGCAGTGCTCCTGCCTTTAATTTCAAAAAAAAAAGTCATGTTTTCCCACACAAGAAGATTGGCTCATAACCCAGTTTGGAAATGTGACTAGGAAGCAAAGCTTGATAAGCAGGGTCCCTACTCCCTATCTAGTACTAACAACAATCCCTTCCTCTGCTCCACTTCTCATCTCAACACCATTTGTAAACTAAACAAATCACCACTGAAAAGTTTTCATAAACAATGCACAGAAAGGCAGTTCTAAGTGAGCTAATCCAAGAATAGAAAAAAAACTACTAATACAAACTACTAGTTAAGTGGGATTGCTTGATGTGGATGGTGAACTAACAAAATACCGCCATATCCTCACTTGTGGAATGTGACTGGGCAAAAATAATAAGGATGCAAACTCATCATGCCACCGCTAATTGGTCAAAATGTCCAGTAGGCAAGAATTGACAAGCTGATGATCTGATGGAGGGAAAAGGTGAGAAGGATCGATGTTGAAAGTAAACAATGCATATCCACACACACACACACAAAAAGGTGAACTCCAGTAAAGAGATAACTAGTGTGCCTCATGAGACACGCCGACACCACAAGAACAGCAATATCAGTTACAAATGAGTATCAAAACACTAAATTAGAATCCGCAGGAAATATTAAACATCGACTCTGCACAGGTCTTAAACATCAGTTTAGGAAATCACTGATCTAGCCACAAAGTTGAGGTCAACAAACCCTCAGCACTTACTTCCCAAAAAAACACTGATGATGAATTCCCCATCTTCTCCTAATTTCTGGATTAAAAAAAACACATTCTTAAAAGTGCCTCCACCTTCTGAGTAGGACAGTATATCAATTATTTGAGCCACAAGACGACTTCAAATGAAAAAAGTTTGAACTATAAAGTTATAGATCTCTGTCGAAAGCTACAAGTTTCATATAAAATTTATCTCCATCCGAATTCATACAAAAAAGTACAATTTTTTGAAAACATAATGACCCTACCGCCATGGAGCACGACGGTTGTAGTATAGTTTTGCTAAATTTGAGATTCGTTGTATATTTTTTAAAAATCGAAAAAATAATATAAAAAAATAAAAATGTCACTCACTCCGTCTGCTGGCGGGCCAAAACTCTTCGCATGGCCGAAAATGCATGCAGCCATGTGCTCCAACGTGGGCCGAATGAGCACCACAAGAACGGTACGCAATTAGCAGATAGATCGATATCATTAATATTGGTGATGAGCTAGTTTAACTGCACTGCAGGCAGCCGCTGCAAGATCAATGAAGGGACATACCGACTGGTGAGTACACTAGTGGATACTGGTCAATGCACCAGCAACATCTAATTCGCAAGCATTTCGAGATTTGATATTCATATCAGAATAACATGTAGATTTAGGATGTCAAATTTGAAAGCCTCACGAATGTCAGAATTCTTTTTTTTCTTGAATAATAAGGCCCGTCAGAATTGAAGATGGAGGGAGGGAGCCATGAAAAAAAAAACAAGATGAAATGAATTCATTCTGCCCTCCCTCCTTTTGATCTTTTTTATCCTCTATCTACATCCCGCTTCGCTTGACACAAGGCAACGGCTTTGGAATCACATGACATGACGTGACACTTGCTTCATTTTGCTGCTCTTCGGTCCCGGATTTGCAGGACACCTTCATCTCTGTTCCATCTCTTTTCTTGTTATTTTCTTTAACTTTTATTATTGCTTTTTATTAACCTTTTATTATTATTATTTTGGAATAGTGATGGGGAAGTTTTGTCCTTTTTAATGATGGAATTCATAGGCATAGACCATACAAACTGGAAATTCCTACAAGATGTGTTTCGAATAAATAGATGCTGCTCACCCCATCTATCATCTGCAGAACAACATGGTGAGTGAGGATGCAACCATCCCCGTCAGATGAGATGAGATGAAACCAAACCGCTGCGGGGGCAACTGTTGTTGTGTTCCCCGAATGGGATTGGCAAGTCCAACTATCATCATCATTCCTCCCCCAAAAACAACCATTCGCAGCAAAACCATCTCCATGCTGCTGAGCTCGTGGCAGTTGCAGCACCTCCCCTACTCCAGAAGAAAGAAGAGACAACAGGCCACGGCTTCTGCTGGGGCTGGGACAGGAAAAGAGAGCCAAGGCAGGCAGGGCACAAAAGCAAAAGCCTTGTAGGAGAGAGAGGAAGAGGAGCCATCCCCAAGGCCAATGACAGTGCTTTGTTTCCCACCCTCAACCACTCGCATGTCCACTCCATAATGAGCAAGCAGCATGTTATCACAGGACAATCCTACAAATGGTATGACCGGCACCCTTGTGGGTGTGGGGGCAAAGTGCTTTGATGAAGTCTTGAATGTGATTTTTTTCCCCCTACTCCTACACAAGAAGATTGGCTGATAACCCAGTTTGGAAATGTGACTGGGGCCCTAGTACCAACAACAATTCCTTCCTCTGCCCCACTTCTGATCTCACAACAATTGCAAATCAGAAAGTTTTCATAAACAATAATGCACCAGAAAGGCAGTTCTCAGCACAAAAGAAAAGGCAAAGAAATACTACTAGCAAACAACTAGTTAAGTGGGATTGCTTGATGTGGATGGTGAACTAACAAAATACCGCCATATGCTCACTTGTGGAATGTGATTGGGGGAAAATAATATGAATGCAAACTCATCATGCCACTGCTAATTGGTCAAAATGTCCGGTAGGCAAGAATTGACAAGTTGATGATCTCATGGAGGAAAAGGTGAAAAGGATGTTACAAGTAAACAATGCATATCCACACACACAAAAAAAGGTGAACTCCAGTAAAGATAACTATGCCTCATGCGAGACCACAAGTACAGTAATATCAATTATAAGACACAAATGAGTAGTAAACCACTAAATTAGAATCAGCAGGAAATATTAAACATAGACTGCACAGGTCATAAACATCGGTTTAGGGCTTCACTGATCTAGCCACAAAGTTGAGGTCAACAAATTAAACCCTCAGCAATTGCTTCCCAAAAACACTGATGATGTTTTCCCCATCTTCTCCTAATTTCTGGATAAAAACAATAACACATTCTTAAAAGTGCCTCCACCTTCTGAGCAGTAACCTAAACTAACTCACAAAAAGAGCACCCAAAAGTAATGTACTTTGTGATCAAGGGCTCTATATATAATGAAGCAACATGAATTACTAGTTAGAAAATGAAGATGAAAACTAGGGATTGATTGGCAAGATTGATGAAGATGATTGATCGAACAGCTGAACAAAATCTACCATGAAAAAAAACTAAGCTTACATCACTAACTATCAGTGTGAAGAGATCTAGCAATTAGTGATCAGAAATGTTTTCATTTTTCCTAATCTCAGAACTGACCAAATCAAGCGGCTAGCTAAACACAGGCAAAAGATCTAGCAGCAACAGTAAGGGACCCCTAACAGTAATGCTTTAGCTCTGTTATAAATTTAACGGCAGGGGGTCTGAATTGGGCGCCAAGCAGATGCAGTGAGCAGGCAAAGATCCTTCCACCCGAGCTTCAGCGCGCCATTCTCCTCCACCAGCGTGTACCCGTCGGAGGGGAACATGCCGAGGAGCAGAGAGGCCTGCGCGGCGGCGCTGCCGGCGAGCGACGCCGAGCGGAACCCCGCCTGCGCGAGCTTCTCGCGCCAGCTCCCGAACTTGACGTCGCCGGTGCGCGCCGGGCCGCCGACGGCGAGCACGTTGCGGATCTCCCTGGAGAGCAGCTGCTGCTCGACGACGTGGCGCTCCTGGCTGTCCTCGCCGTAGCTGGCGTCCAGCGAGTCGAAGAGCGCCGAGTAGTAGTGGATGGCCTCGACGAAGCGCGCCAGGAAGGAGCCAGAGTGGCTCAGGTCCTGCTCCACCATTGTCACCACCTTCGGGGCCAGCCTGCAATGCAAGGTCCACCACGGAGACAGCATCAGTACGTGCATTTCGTGGCCATTAGATTCTGCTGCTGGCAGGACAAGATTCACCCAGCAGCACTAAGCATTTTAATGATGCATCAAATCAAGGACATTGCAGTTTATCTTCATGCTTCCCCCAATCAAAAGTACATTGGGCAGATATATAGCAGATTGGCAGTCAGGTGGTTAGAGAAAGATAATGCCTTTGACAAAGCTTAGCTTCCTGATCTATTAACTATAGAGAAATGATGATGGTTAGTAGAAGATCAGATTCTGGAGGTTAGAGAAAGATAATGCCTTTGGCATAGCTTGGTGATCTATTAAGAAATGATGATTGTTAGTAGAAGATGACAGTTATTCCATTTCAGTAATCATGATTCGGGCACTAGGAACTAGAAACCTTTCCGGCATGGAAAGCTGGTCATGATGATAAGAACTTTCAGCTCCCGCCTAGTGATCCACTAACCAAGTTCAAGCAGGATCTTTTGTGGTTGCTTGCTTCTGGGATCACCAAAGACCGTGGAAGAGATCGTCGTCTCAAAAGCATTGTAAAGATGCAACCTTTTTAGCCTAGAAAGTTGGCCATCATGACTAGTGAACTTTTGGAGCTCCAAAACGGAGTTTTTTTAGTACGGGGTAGTATAAACCAAGGGAGAATGCTTGTACTTGTATCCGATGTAGTACTACGATTGATGTCTGACATTGGTTAGCTAAAATAAAGTGTTTTCAGGATGGAAAGTAGTCATGATTGTAGAAGGAAGCAGCAAGGATAGGATTTGAGTTGACATGGAAGCAGCAAGCAAACCTTTGGATGAGCCAGAGCGTGTTGGAGTCGGAGCCGGTGACGTCGTAGAGCGAGTGGTGGAGCCAGTGGACGGCGACGGCCTCCCGCCGCGTGACGCCCAGCTTCTCCGGGTCCACATTGCCGGCCTTCTCGGCGACGGCGCAGAACTCGAAGGGCAGGCCGAGCGTGTCGGCAAAGTCGGAGAGGCGCTTCCCGGTGGCCTGGAGCGCCTCCATGGACGCGCCTAGGCCGGTGAGCCTCACCCTGGGCGGGCCGCCGGGGCGGGAGGCGAGGATGTGGAAGAGCCCCGGCCACTGGAGCCCCTGCATGATGTCCAGGTCGATGATGTGGACCCGCTCCTCCCGCTCGAACGCCTCCTGGATCGCCTGGTTCGCCGTGAAGTGCGAGAACTTGACGAACGGGCTGATCCCGTTGAACACCTGGAACGCCGCCGCGACGCGCCCGTGGAGCCGCGCCCCGGCCGGGGACGCCGGCGGCAGCGGCGCGTACAGGCCCAGGCAGGAGCTCACGAGCCGCGCCGACATGGCCTCCGCGAAGTAGGCGGCGACGCGCTGCGTCGAGGTGCCGAAGGGCGTGGCGAGCTCCGCGATCTCCAGCAGCGTCTGGTGCGCGTCGTCCAGATTGTCCGCGTTCACCGACTCGGCGCACTGCAGGAGCAGCGTCAGCAGGTGGAGCCCCTCCTCGTCGCGCTGCTTCCGCCGCTGCTCTTCTTTCCTCTCCTTGGCGGCCGCGGCTGCCGCTGCGGTCTCCTCCGCCGTTGGCGGCTTGGGCTCCTCCTGTGGCGACGGAATCGTCGGCTCCGCCGCCTGCTGAGGGCGCTTGTCTTGGAGTTGGGGCGGCGGCGGAGGAGGGAGCGCGGGCACCGGCGGGAGAGCAGGAGGATGATGCGGGAGAGGCTGGTGCAGCGGGGCGGCGGGGTCGGCGGCGTTGAGGAGGTTGCGGAGGCGGAGCTCGAGGAGGGAGGCGAGGCCGGGGTTGCAGGGGTGGATGATCTCGCGGACGTTGTGGATGAGCTGCGCGACGGAGACCCCGGCGCCGCCGCTGCTGCCGATGATGTCGCGGATGATGCCGTCCACCCACGCCGTGGTGGACGCCGCCACCTCGCCCGGCGGGGGCGCGTCCACCTCCGCCGCGTGGTGGTGGTGGTGGTGCTGGTGCTGGACCTGGAACGCGGGGAGGTGGAGCTGGGTGGGCAGCGCGGGCAGCTGCGCGCTGGCGGCAGCCGAAGAGTGCGGCGGGGGGGCACCACCACCACCGGCTGCGGCGGCGGCGGCGGCGGCGGTGACGTCGGAGAGGTCGCCCGTGACGTGGCGGCGCGGCGGCGGGAGGTCCATGTCGGGCGGCGGGCGCTTGCGGACCATGGCGGCGGAGTCTTGTTGGTCTAGGTGGTGGAGGTAGTGGTCTTGGGAGGGGGGGAGCGGCGGCAATAAGGAGGAGTGGGAGACGGTGGCATGGGAATAAGCAGGGGATGCGGCGGAGGAGGACGAGGGGAAGAGGAGGAGGGAGGAGGAGCCCATCTAGAAACGCCAACGGGAAGCCGCCGCGCGCATGGCGATCGGGTCGGGCAGCCCCCTGGCCGGTTTTGGCGCCGCGCGGGAGGATGGAAGCAGTGCGAGAAGAAATCAGAAATGGATGAGTGGAGTAGGAGAGCAGATGACGGTGAAGGGAGGGAGTGAAGAGGAAGACGCCGCCCGGGGACGAACAAGCACAACAGGTTTGGGTTTGTGTTAGGACAGTAGAAGACGCTAATTTATGGAGCCGCGAAGAGCAGTTGTAAACATTTGCTTTGGGCTCCGTGCCTACTCCCCTCCTTTTCATTAACAGTTTAAAAGCTACATTTTTCAGCAACAATTTAAATTAGTTTATTTGGTTCTTCAAAAATAAATATTTCTTTTGTCACCAACTAATGGAAAAGGGGTTGAATTTTTTAACATATCTTATGTTGAGTGTTATAAATTTGCAAAATTTGAACTTAAAACTGCACTTGTGCATGACGAAACAAAAAAAAAGACAAATTGTGTTATGAGGTAAATTGAACCAATGAGCATAATTTAGACGGTAAAGTGAATCAAGATATACTTTAAGGGGTTATTTAGACTTTGTTTATACTTGAGAGGAGTAATTTGGACTTTTTCTTTTTAAAAGTAGTATAAATATAAAATTATGCATGATCTCGTGTTTAGTTTAGTAGAAATTTTTGTAGTCCGCTTTCAAGGTTATTAGAAGTATTAAATGTAGACTAATTACACCAATGGACGGGAAATCGCGAGACGAATCCATTAAGACTAATTAATCTGTCATTAGAGATTGTTTACTGTAGCATGATGTTGTCCAATCATGACATAATTAGGCTTATTAGATTCGTCTTGAAAAATTAAGAGGGTTATGAAATAAGTTTTGTAATTAATCCATGTTTAATACTTTTAATTAGTGTCAGAAGATTGATGTTGGAGAATTTTTTGTGAATTAAACAGAGTTGGGTCGCGTGATTGCAATTTGACAAGCAATAGACATTGTAAAAAAATAAAAAAACAACTTTCCTATTAATTTATTTAAACAAGTTTTCTTAAATGTTTATTTATGAAATTTATTGAAATACTGTTTTAAAAGGTTTCTTAAAACTTTATGTTAAACAAGTGGTCATACCAAAACTTATTTATATAACTAACCAAAAAATTAAAAAAATCTGAAGTTATGGTTTTATCCTGAAAATTTATAGCTATTTTGTTTCTTAATTCTGCAGATTGGGTGGCCTGCTCGCCTAAGCTTAACACTCAGACAACCAGGTGGGGGATGGAGGTGATTCTCGTGAGACAGTCAGACAACAACGAGTCCATTGTACATTCGAACTGTGTAATGAGACAATTCTTCAAATTCAGAGGAACGTGGAAAGTAAATTGTAAGTTTAGGGACTAAATAAAAAGACAACCAAACACGTTCTACCCATAATGCAATTTTATAAAATGCACAATAAGTAGGAGAAAAAAGATATATACCCCTCCGGTTCAGTATTAGAAGACAAATTTGACTTCTCTTATCTATAAAAATATTTATTGGAAAGATATATATGTATATTTTTATAAAAATAATTTTTAAGGCAAATCTATTTATACGATTTTCACATTTCCAAACTCAATAAAAGTTATTCATGATTTATATTCTCAATATTTGACTCAAATCTTATGCAAAACGACTTCTAATACTGAACCGGGGGGAGTACGCTTCTAAAGCATGAGTTTCCGCCTGTCTAAACTTCTCTTGTGGTTTTATTACCAAGCTTTCTTTTGTCACCAACTATTGGAAAAAGGGTTGTGTTTGGATGTGATTATCCATGCTCAAAAGAAAATACCCTTTTTAAAAGAAGTAGAAATATAAAATTATGCACTAGCCCATCTTTTAGATCACAATTTTTTTTAAAAAAATTGTATTGGATCGCGTGCTATGAGAGAAAAATGCACTTTTTGCAAAATTTTGCGATCTAAATGAGGACTTTTATTTATGATGTTACACATTGTAGTGCGAATGACTAGCAAACTTTGCTACTTCATGTTTAAGCTAGTGTGATTATAGAGCCATGTCAAAATATGAAACTCAAACTCAACCAATCAATCACTTCTAAACTGGTTAAAACCATTATCTGTGACTATTTTCTTCCATTACTTCTTTAGCCACTCAGCTTCGCTCCTCTTGACATCCAATACGAAATATCAATTCGACAAGAGATAGGCTTTGTAAAAAAGTAACTTTCCTATTAACTTATTTAAACAAGTTTTCTTAAATATTTATTCGATGAAATTTATTGAAAATCTATTTTTGAAGTTCTCTGAACTTTTATGTCGAAGAAGTTGTTATACCAAAACTTTAAAAATATTTATATAACTTACCCAAACAATTCTAAAAATCTAAAAATGTGGTTTTGTTGAGGAGAAAGGTAATAAAAAAAGAAAGTTGGGATAAGGAACCGCGTGAGTTTCCCGTCTAAACTTCTTTTGAGGTTTTACCAAGCTTTCTTAACTTAAATATCTTCATAATAGCATAAAACTACGTGTGTGGCATATAGACCGAGATAGAGGAATACAATTGCATTTGCTGAATTAACAGCTCAATAAGCGGTCTATTTGGATAATTGCCGTTATATCCCGCCGAGAAATATGAAAAAGCAAAATAATATTGAATATCTTATAATTAGGAGTTCACTCACTCGGTTCAAAACATAAGTCTACTTGATACCAACATAGACTTGAATATATACAAGTCTATAACACTTTGGCCAACAATATCTATGTAAGTAGAGTAATTTGAAAGAGAAAGTTCAATTATTATGAAAAGTACTCCATCCGTTCTTGAGTATATGACGTTTAGGACATGAAAATTAGTTCAAAATGAACTTCATAAACGTCGTATATTTAAGGACGGAGGTAGTATGTTTCATAATATATAAAAACATTTTATTGTTAATAATTTATAAATATGGATGGTGGTAAAGAAGAATTAAAAAAAGTTGGCTCATATTCAGGATTGGAGGCAATACTAGCTTCTTCTTTTTTTTTACGGGAAGGCAACAATAGCTATTATATTAGCTATATTTTGAAAATAACCAAATCGACCCACTCACAATATCATTGCTTGAATTTTCTTTTTACACATTGTTTTTTTTTGTCCCGGAACTGTAGGTAGTTGTTGCATCAGTACTGGATTTGAACTAGGTTTGTGATGTGAGCCTTGGAAGGAAGGAATCGTAGCGACTCCGAAGTCCGGATTTGCAGGCAGCGACACTAGTGTACCCAGGAGGTCGACAAGTTGCTGTCCACGGGGTCTTTCTAGCAAGTCTCGTGTAGAACTTTTGAGCCTTTTACCTGTATGCCATTATAAAAGTTCCTCATGACTTGTGAGCTATTGGAAACTTTGTGTGTACCTGTGTGCCACTGACCCAAATTTCTTTACCCTATGTGCCATTCCGTCTACACTCCATCCGCTTTTCACCGTTAGTTAACCTGACATGTGGGGCCAGTCAACCAAAAGCTGCAAGACTGGATTGGATCGTTAGAAACTAAACTTTCTAAGGGCTCTTTTGCAAAAAACAACAAGACACAAACTAAACAGTCAGGATATCCGTTTTCTCCAGGGGCCTAAACACAAAGCCACCTTCTTCTTCCTTTGGATCGCATCTCAGGCGTTGCCGACGGTGGTCTGGGACCAGGGGGAAAAGCACGCGCGACTGCGGCTCTTGGCGGCAGCGCAGGCGGGCAGGAGGGACGGCATCGCAGCAGCGCCCAGCGCAGGAGAGACGGCATCGGAGGGAGCTCGACCATGGCTATGGCGGAGAGGGGGATTTGATGAGAACGACCTCCAAACGTGCACGGGAACGGCAAAACGGAACGAGCTAGATGAGACGAACGATGTGGTATGCTCACCTTCGGTCATAGATGAACAATGGCGACCGAAGGGCTCGCCGGAGCTGGAGAGGAGATCACCATCCAGTTTTTTTCCGAACAGAGCAGCAGAGATCAATCCCCGTCGGCCAAACACGCCGCCAGGAGACGAAGCCGATACACTGGCCGCTTCAATTAATCGATTTGATTTCTTTGAGCTGGACTGGATGCTAACGTCGATGTTGCGAGCCGGGAGCTCAGCCCCGCGCGACGAGCGCGGCCATGGCGACCATGGCGCCGGGAGCTCGGCCGGCGCGGCCATGGCGCCGAAAACTCACCCCGCGCGATGGGCGTGGCGCCGGGAGCTCGGCCAACGCGGCCAAGGCCATCTGGCCATGGCCATGGCGACGCAGGAGCTCGGCCGGCTGCGCTAGCTAGCACGGCGTCTCGGCTAGAGCTCGCCAGCGGTGGCCGGGGTGAGCTCGTTGCGCGCCGGGGCCACCACACCACAGCTTTTGGTTGACTGGGCCCACATGTCAGGTCAACTGACGGTGAAAACTGGATGGAGTGTAGACGGAATGGCACACAGGGTAAAGAAGTTTGGGTGAGTGGCACACAGGTGTACACAAATTTTCCAGTGACTCACATGTCACAAGAAACTTTTATAATGACATACAGGTAAAAGGCTCTAGAACTTTGGCCATGCGTTCTCCTTTTGACCATGGCAACTCAGCTCTGAGGTCAGGTGGGCGTGAGCCACCAAAGGCACGAGCATGAGCATATGACGAAGAAGAAGCAGAGCCAGAGGCTGTGGGTACCGATTCCGATGTGTAATCCGAGTGGGATGCGTCTCCATCCTTGTCCTGCTACAATTTCGCTATCCCAGCGCGATGGCCAAGGCAGCTCCGTTGCCCGTTGTTTCCTTTCCTCGCGGCTTTTGCTCCCTAGTTTTGCAGGCTTCTCTCGTCCATCCCCAAACTTTCTGTTGGCTGTACTGTGTTCATGAAAGGCCGTGTTTAGAAACCAGATATCCCTCAAAATTCACTATGCAAAAAGAAGATTCTCCATCACATTAAATATCACATCAAAAATGTCGGCACATGCATGGAGTACTAAATGTAGATGAAATCAAAAACTAATTACACAGTTTGGATGTACTTTGCGAGACGAATCTTTTGAGCCTAGTTAGGCCATGGTAGGACAATATTTACCACAAACAAACGAAAAATGCTACAGTGCTTTTCAGTTCGGAACAGTGTTTTTCAGCTCAAAATTCGTGCAAAATCTTAGAAGTTTGCATCCCAATTTTGAGATCTAAACACACCCAAAGCTGAAACTTTTTGAAATAAGATGAAAGCTGAAACCGAAGAACTTTAGAACACTGTGGGGACTTGAACATATATATATATATGCATCATGCGTGTACAATAATGCATGGTGCTGATGAATTGGTCGGAGGCACGCTGGCTGGGGTTGTATGTTGCCAATGAATGCACGTACTGTAAGTAGTACAGATGGGATCGGGAAGTGCTTGCGTGCTAACTGTATGCAGGGTTTTTTTTTACGGGTCTGGACCGGCAGCGGTTACCGACCGGTTAGCTACACGTGGTTACCAGCCGGTTACCGGAAACACCGGTATGGTTAACCCTGCTGTATGTAGGTGGACCCGCATTGGGGCCCTCCTACTTCAAATAATCGCACCCTACCTCTCACTCTCAACATTTGTGGTCAACTCTTAGATGTTGAGACAAAAGTTTAACCACATTTTGCTAGTCGGATTTTTGACTCGAGATCGGGCCGGGGAGTTTAAGTGTGCAAAGGGGCATCGTGAAAAGGGCAGGTGCATCGTGGATTGGACCCCGGCCGGCTTTGCAGTGGTGTCTTGACTTGCATTGCATGCGTGTGTGGCCTCGTTTCCGGTCGGTTCCCGAATGCAAAAAGGGTCTCGCCTTTTCTTGCAATCTTTTTGGTCACTTGCCCTTGTTCTCACTGCATCCTCATCCTGTGTTTCCATTTCCACGCACGGCCGGTCATGGAAATGCAGCCGAGTGCTCGGGGTCAGCTTGCTCCGTCCCCAATTCCCATTCAACGATGCCCGCTGCACGTTGCTGTTCCAATTCCAACACCAACAATTCTCCTCTCTTCTCTAGGGTCTTGATCCTTTTCCAATGCCCGTCCCTTCATCCATGGAGTCAAATGCTACTGCTCCTTGTTTGCACTCAAAATTAGCATAAGGCCGATCAGGCTGGACGCCACCGGTCAGACCGGTGCACCCGGGCGGTCTGACCGGTCCGGTCCTGTAGCCGATCCGGCAACGATCACACCGGTCTGACCGGTGGACCCCGAGTCTGAGTAGAATCAAGGAGTCCTGGTTGTTTTCGAGTTGTAAAGAACTTCCTTGCGGGGCAAGATCTCCCCACCCTATAAATATAAAGGACCATGGCCGGTTGAGGAGCTATCACCCAATCGATCATATCTTTTTACAACTTTTATCTCTCAAACTTTAGCTTTTTCAACCCTTTTGCTTTCCTTGTTTGTCTCGACGGCGATCAAGGACGTTCTGAGTGGCCTGCCGATCTCAGAGCAACTCTAAACGCGCCACCTTCGAAGGGGTCCCTCCCGAGGCAGTGCTCGTAGACTTTCACCGGCTCCTCTGCGTACACCGGTCAGAACGGTGCCCCTGACCGGTCAGACCGGTCCGGGCAGGAGCTCGGCGTGTTTAAGTTTTCTAACTGTTGCGCGATCTAGCACTCGTGTGTTGACCAGAAAAACGTCAACACTCCTACTCCTATGTTTACAGCAATTTGGATGACCGTGATCGAGTGCAAAATTGTGATTCGGATCCCCTAACAGGCCATCAAATCGTGCCTTTCCTAGGCAAATGGACAAGGCTAGCTCGTGGCGGTGCGTAGTAGAGCTGGGACTTGAGTCGTGCTATTTATGGGCCGCACGAAGCACGACATTTGGCACGATCCAAAGCACGGCACGACACGATAAATTTTGGGCTGTGCCGTGCCGGCACGACACGAATGCGAGGGTCGTGCCGTGCCTAGGATCTCGGCACGATGAGCGGCACGGCACGACACATATTTTGGGCCGTGCTTGGGCCGGCACGGCACGAAAATGGTCTATTTGCAAATCTGTAGGTTAATCCTTTCTGATAGCATGCATTATATGCATTATATAGTCTAATATAACTAATATCATAGAAATAGATCACAAAATCTACCTTACATGTATGAAATTGTGTTAATCAGTATTCATATCATAATAAGATTGTGTTCTCGTATGGTCAGAAGTAGTCACATCGCGAGAGCCGTGCTTGGGCCGGCACGGCACGAAGACGTGCCGCCGTGCGCACGAACCGTGCTTGGGCCTAGTAAAAAATTTGTCGTGCCATGTCGGCACGGCACGACGTGCCTCATGTGCCTAGAAGTCTAAACACGAGGCGGCACGAGGCACGAGAGTGCCGGGCCGGGCCGGCACGGCACGGCCCAAGTCCGAGTTCTAGCGGTGAGTATCCAATGGTAGCCCTAATCCTGGCATGCACATGTGCTGCATGTAGTAATCCTGAGCACGCTGGCTGCTCCTCTCTCCGTCTGGCCTCTGCCGCCATTACTTGGCTGCACTGTGGGTGTGGGTTGCTGAGAGCATAGAGAGACGTGCTCACAAAATAATTCTCTGTTTAGTTCCCTAAAGTTCCCAAAATTTCTGCATTGTAAACCGTGCTACTTCTCACAAAATACGTTTCTCAGTGTAAAAATTTCACCACTTTCGTTGAATTTTCACTGAACTAAACGGTGCCCACCGGTTTCACGCACTGCTCCATGGCCGGCCAGGGCAGCAGGGCGTCTCCTTTCCCTAGCGGGCGGGGCAGGCTACAGCTGTGCATGTCTTTGCTAGATCACCTCAATTCCTTTGTCGTAATCTTCTCCGTCCATGGATATGTCTCCCTCGAGCAGCTGCATGCATTGCACACCACACGGCCGGTTTGCACCTCACAAGTGCAAGTGCCTAGACTCTGTACGGGATTGATGACACATTTTTAAAATCTCATTAAAATTCTCACTTAGAGAATCGTGTCAGTTCATTTCGTTAAATTTCAGTCAACTAAACAGGACCTATCACAACAATATAATAATGCAATCTATCAAAGATCATCTGCCACTGCCTCACACATTGATCAAGGACTTTGAATTACTCCATCCGTCTTTAAATATATGACGTTTAGGACATTAGTTCATTTTGAATTGAATTTCTTGTCCTAAACGTTATATATTTAGGACGGGGGAGTACTATTCATGATGATGTAATCTACGTACGCTCATGTCTGTGTGCTGTGTGCAACGTACGCGCAGCTTAAGTCTGCTCTGGCTTCTGATGAATCTCATTTAATCGCTTCACCTAACGTTAGTTAATTATGGACACGACTGTACGTACGCTTCAGGTTCTGCTACTGTACGGAGTACACATTAGCAGCAAGCGGTACCTGACCGGCTGACCCTAGCTTTCCCTTAAAAAAGGATCACTTCAATAGTTTTCAAGTTTAACATAGAAAAATAAATATAATGGCGAGATGTATTTTTTCTACGTATGTTTCTGTGATCTCTCCTTTTCTAGTGAGCTTTGTTAAATATCCCATTACTAGTAAAGTTAAGGTTCAAGGTTTGTCCAATAACCTGAACCAAAATAGAAAATTTAAACTGAGGGAGTATTATCTTTACCCTTGGCCATTTTTTCCCTGGAGAACTTTTTATTTCTTAGTATATATGTAGCCTCTCTACAATGGAACATTTATTTTACGACCATCTTTTCCTTTGCAACAAGACCTGTTCTTCGAATATTGACTTTTTGCTAGGGTTGGTGTCAAGACTTCCATCATCGTTAGATTAGGGGTTGGCTGAAATTTAGCAAAAATTTTGCTACTTTTTCAACTCTCTCTCCATCACATCACATTAAATACACCAAAAGACATATGTTCGGAGTAGTAAATGTAGGTAAAAAAATTAACTAATCACACAGTTCTGTTGTACATCACGAGCCGAATTTTTTGAGCCTAGTTAGTCCATGATTAGACAATATTTACCACAAACAAACGAAACATGCTACAGTGTGCTACAAGAGTTCAAACAGTTAAAAAGGCAAATTTTCCACCAATTAAACACCCCCTAGATAGATCATCATGCATGCGACTTGTTGCATTGGACGGCACGTCGCTCGAGGGCCAGCAGGGATCATATGGCAGATCCGCAGATCGATCAGGAAGGGTGTGTTTAGAGCCCAAATGTTTGGATAAAATTTGACAATTTTTGTTAAAATTGGTGCAAAATACACTGTAACGTCATATGAATAGTGAGAGGTGATGTGATGATGTGATAGATGATGAGATGTTTTTTGGAAAAATTTAGGCTTCTAAACACACCCGTACTCACAGAACGTGCCAGGAAAAAAGTGACTCGGATTTCCACGACTACTCACACGCTTGCACTTTTCCTGTCAGCAGTCTACCGAGATGAAATAAAAAGCGAGCCACGATTATTCTATCCGATGACATTGTTAGAATTCCGAGTCTAGTTGTAGGATCCTACGAATTCAACTACGGAGTACTCCTACTCCGTATGAGTATGACCATTATTGACCAGCATTCAGTCAAATTACAGACATGCTTATTAGTGTGTACAAAAAAGGAGCCGAGCGTAGCTCGGATGGCAAGCCTCCACGGTGGTGGGGCTGCCCACCCAGGTTCAATTCCCAGGAATTGCACCTGCGTGTCCTACCGGGGGAATTTATTTTCCCAGCAGACGCACATGTGTACGGTTGTTGAGCGGCCGGATGGCCCTTCCAGTAGTCTGCTGTTGTAAAAAAAAATCTCTTCGTCTGTCCCACGCCAAAGCACAGGTCTAAGGCCAGCCTTATCTCACGTGTGTTGCGGTGCCGCTGTGTATGGGTGGGGCAGGGGTTCGGAGATTTTCTCGACCTGTGTGAGAAGGTCTTCTTCTTAATACAATACCGTGGGGGTGGTCTTACTCCCCGCAGGCCGAGTTTTTTTAGTGTGTACAAAAATTATATAATTATTAAATTAATATTCCATAATATATTTCACGGTATTAATTTTGTAGCAATAATGATATGCTGCAAGAGAATTGCATTGGTGATCAAATTATAGCTCTAGAAACAATATCAAATCCTGATTATGAACCTGTAAAAAGAATAGAGGTAGCACTAAAAATGTAGTTAAATAAATATTTTGCAGATATATAGTTTTCAAATATTAAGAGTTAAATAAATACAACTTTCCAAAATATTAGGTGTTTGTATAATAAGATGTGTATGAAAGTAGGTTCTGATGAATTAATTAACACCAAGCTATGTTAGAATATGTAGGAGCCTAGGAGGTTTTATATATTATATTGATGGTGAAAGGTTAAAAATAGAAAAAAATAATGGATATATATTTGGGAGGAATGTAGTATAAATTTTAACTTCCTTGGTTTGAACCTTTTTTGGGGGGCCTTCTATCCTTCAATGGCACCCTAGCTAGCTATGACATCATCACTCGTGCTCGTTGAAACTGCCTTCCGATCCATATCAACATTTAGTTAGTTTGTCGACGCATTATTGGAAATGTGATAACCACTCTGATTGATCGAGTTTCCATTAATTTAATTAGCAGCATTTCGAACGAAGCAGATCGAAATGCGCGTGCGTGGTGGGCACAACGCAACGCAACGCATGCATGCATATTGAGCCAAAGGCATCGATCAGGGGGTACGCTGCGGAGGGACCAGATCGTCGACAGAGATATGCAGCAGTAGGGTGGTGGCGGATAGGGATTAGGGAATGAAGGGTGGACGAAAGAATACTACAAGGTATAGAATACAAAAGAAAAAAAAGTAAAAGGTCGTCGATTGGGCAGATGCGATGCAACAATCAGTATGATCAGATATGCAGCTGTGCGTAGTGCTGCAACAGCATGCAAGCTACCAAAAGAAGCCAGCAGCAGTGAGGACCGTACCCTAGCCGTTGGATCCATCGATCGATGATCACGGGTATTTGTTTGTTGCCAAGTCCGACACATATGCATATACTGTGCCGCTGTAGTACGTAGTAAGATATATGACAAAAGTAGCTAGTGAAAATTCTGAATGCTAATGTGTATACGACGACTGCAGTAGTAGTGCTGGATAGATGCATAGTAGTATGTACTCAATAGGCAGGGCGGTCAGGATTCTTTTGGCATTCTGCATGCGCATGGTATAACAACAAGAACGCACAAGAACGACGAGGCGATCGACGGCCGTCCCTTGCTTTTCGGCCACTCGATCTCCATGTGTGCATTCTTGTTGCATTTGCACAGGCTCATCAGCTTGCGTCTCGGAGGAGCAGCGTGCAGGAGCAGCATGACACTCTATATGACAGTGGCAGTAACAAGAGGAGCTCTGGGCCAATTAACTGACGAGTAGTGCACAAGACATGCGCTCTCTGCATCGATCTGGCTGCGGGTGTGGCAACGGGCAAATAGGTGTGTCGTCTAGCAATGCATTCACGTGACCCTCGCTTAGCAGTGAGTGACCATGGCTGCTGGCCCATGCATGCATTAGTCTCCTTCCCAGCGGCACATGTCTTGGAACCTTGGGAAATTAATTAATTAATTAATACTCAGATCAAGCTAGCAATGTTAAGGATCGATATTAAATAGGAAGAATAGATAACAGAATGATCACATTGAGACAAATTAAGTTAGAGGCTCAGAGCGAAAGAACTATTTCAGCAGCTCTGATGATACCGATAAGACACATTATCATCGACATGGATCATCATGCCTGCTGCCTTGCATGCAGTGTGTCATTCTCGAATCTCGACCACACGCCCTGATCTTGGACAGAATACCGATTATTCCGGCGAGACAAGCAGTAAAAGCTCATGTTTAATTTGGATCGAGCTACACAATCATATCAGTAGGCACAGTATCAGGTTGGTGGTATTTCATGCATGCACGGCCACTTGTTGTTTTGGTTCTCTCCATACACAAAAGCATGCATGCTTGGAAGCACCTGCATGTCTGCAACATACCCGACGGACTCTAGAGTTTCTGTATTATTACTATTACCTAGTATATAGTACTGTATATGCGACCGACCAATAGTGAATAAAGTTTCACTGTTTATTTTTATCTGAAATGATCGATCGAGGTATAGGACTGTATGTAGGAGCACTCACGCAGAAGCTCATCACGCAAGCTGCGTGATAATATGAGCTCTGAGCAGTCGTCCTGGTCGATCACTATGGAAGCCGTGACATAGAGATATGCATCAGTCTTTCACTGAGCGTAGATAGGCACCACTTCACAGTTCAGGCCGACAATCCCTCCATACAACAGACCAGGATCGGAGGTGCATGATTGCAAACATCATGACCATATTATTGACCTCCCTTTAATTAATTTATTTATTTACCTGCTTTAATTTGCGTGCTAGGGCGCCTCTTAAAATATTAGGTCCTGTTTGGTTCCCATAAGTAGGGTGACTTAAAGTGCAAAAAGTGTAAAATAAGTCACTAGTGAAACCAAATAGCCCTGACTTAAATGGCCTGACTTATAAGTTGCATAAGTAGCTCCACCCCTACTTAAAGTGACTTATTTCCACTTTTCCTCTCTCCCACCCTGTGTGGAGCCCACTGACTTATAAGTCACTGCAACTAAACAGGACTGACTTAAATCCGATTGACTTATAAGTCGGGTGACTTATAAGGCAGATGACTTATGAGAACCAAACAGGACCTTAATCTATACTTTATGCTAGTTCCTCCATCCCAAAGTCAATTTTACCATGAACAACGTAGTACGGTGAAATAACGACAGAGACCAAAAATAATATTAATAGATTTATCGTGTAACAAACTATTATAATATGTAATATTTGTATTTTAAACAAACTATTTCTAGAGATATCTTGGTCAAAGTTACAAATGTTTGACTTTGTAAAAATCTTAACGTTTCTATATTCGGGGAAATAATTAATAGAGCCTTGTCACAAATAATTGTTAAGTACTTCTAGTGGGTACTTGCATGTATTTTTTCGTTAGTTTTTTTTACAGCCGCCGTTGATATATGAGGAATTTAATTAAAAAGTAAACTAAAGCAGCATTGGTCTCACTATCTTTTGGTACTTGGTCCTACTTATTTTGTACTTTTCTTAAGATATCTCTTGGTATTTCCTATCTTTACGACGCTTCTTCTTGACGAACGGCTCTTAGTTTTTCCAATCATTGCAAAAATCCTCATTCTGATAATAATAATAATGCAATAAAAGTTATACAACCAACAAACACATACTCCCTCCATTTCAAATTGTGGATCATATTAACTTTTCTAGATTCATACATGTTTATATGCACCTAAATATAGTGTTTGTCTAAATGCGTACAAATATCTACGAAGGTATAGAAAAAACTAAAACAGTCAACAATTTGAAACGGATGGAGTATACTGTATACTCCATCCGTTTCAAAATATGTTTTTCCAGATATATTCCTTTTGTTATGCACCTAGATAGTTATCAGTATGTCCACATATATAATAAAGGTAATATATTCAAAAAATCCAGAATGACAAGTATTTTGAAACGGAAGAAGTATACAATAAACAATATAATCAATCCACACCCCACCACCAGTCATCTACTCACGAAAGATATACCAAAGGACCGGGATAAATTTCACACCTCCCGACTCATAGATTGATTCCCGGTGTCATGTTGCATCTATCGTGAGTAAATTAATTATCGATCTAGAATAAATCTTGATCTTTTGTTGTATCTATCACGAATTTTTTTTATTATATGTATCATTCCCAGCCGAATTGAATTCTATGTAACCGAACAAGCTCTGAGTGTGTAATAAACAGCAATAATCAATCCATACCCCAGCACCACGAGGACGAGGACGCATGCAATGCAAGCTGGTCCATTATACATTATCATATCACGGGCTTTTTAAACTGTGCAATGGCATCGAGCAGTGTTGCATCCATCATGTTCCCCTTGTCCCTTGCTAATTCACCGCACACACCAACACCACCACCTTGATATTATGAGCTGATGAGCTCTCTCTCCTCTGCATTGTATACTTCAATTCCCTGCACTGCAGCTAGCACAGTATCTCGACCAACTACCCCATGTGACACACCATGCATATGTCTTGTAATGCAAACCTATAGCTGTGCTGCTATATATTTGTACACATTTGTACTAGTAACGTGCAGCTTGTCTCCTCTTGTTTAGAGCTACTATATGCCATGCCTCCGTTTGGATTATTTGGGGACACTCAAATAATATACCTCTGATGACTACTTTTCTTGCGTCGAGCTTGTTCGCTTGGCTTTTCAACCACCAGCCAGCACTACATTTCTCTCAGACCAAATCAACATCAGTCACCAATCAACCGAACAACTACTAATTTCTCAAATGTTGTTATTTCTAATAATTCCATTTAATAAATAGCTGGGAACCCACTGCATGCAAATGACAGTATGCAGATCATTGTCAGCTCTCAGTTGTTGCTAAACCTAGCACTGCCTATGTTAATATGTACGGAGTGCATGGTATCTATTGTCTCCATCCTAAATTATAGGTTGTTTTGGGGGTTTTAGATTCATAATTTTCGTTATGCAGTTATATATACCATATATCTCTAGCTACATGCATAATACATGTAGCAAAGTCAAAACGGTTTATAATTTGAAACCGATGGAGTAGTAGACTAGTTGTTGTTGATATGGAAAAAACTATCGTTCTTTTAGTAGCGATAGAGAAAGTGTTATTGAGACAAACGCTCGTACTGAAATGCGGCTGCTTTTGCTGCTAGTACTTCATATGCCGTACCCTTGCATTTCCGGGACCAGCTGGATCCATCACTACTACAGAAAACGTCTTTAGCAGCGGGCGAAATGGCATTTCTAGGTGCGGGCGGCAAACCCGCTCCTAGCTGTCGCTTTTAGAAATAGCGATTGCTAGGAGCGGGTAAACGAACTGCACCTGAAAAAGATTTGTAGGTGCGGGTGACGCTGTCACCCGCACCTACAAATGCCATTTCCAGGTGCGGACGACAATGTCATCCGCACCTGGAAAACACATTTCCAGGTGCGGACGACAAGGTCATCCGCACCTGGAAATGTGTTTTCCAGGTGCGGATGACATTGTCGTCCGCACCTGGAAATTGATTTCCAGCTGCTTTGAAATTCAAATTTTGAATGTTTGAAATTCCCGCCAAAATTTGGAACGTTTGAAATTCAAATTTTATGAAAGCGACATGAGATCTAAAGTAAGCATAAGCACAATAATATGAAAAGAAATTCATATACATATCGATCTATATCATTACATCCCATTGATAATAAGGTTTTTTCCACTGACAAAGTTTAGACATCACATCATGGCTCGCGGTATTCTTGACTCTCCCACTCACGTAGGCTAGCAAATTTGTCTTCTTCCGCTAATACATGTTCAGGGTGATAATATTGGCCCCTAGGATTTATCACTTCATGCATAAGGTAACGGCAGAAATCCGCAGTTACTTTGAGAAGGTGTCTCTCATGGAGTGTTACGTCACGAGGTCCGATGTCAATCTACAATACACAAACAATATAACAATTGTTAGATCATGCAAAACACATATGTATAGTGTATATACATCCTGAGACATGAAAGGTAGTAGATCCTTACTCGTTCAGGATCACCCTTATATCTCCTAAGACACCTCATCATTTCCATCAGGTAAAACCCGCAGTATACACTGCCAGGTGGTTGCTTGTGGCATGGAAAGTTTGTGCGAATATTCATTTTTTCTAGGTAGGCAGGATTAAATTTCCCTCCTTTCTTAATGTAGTGTTGGTAAGCCCTGATTAGAAAAAAATATAGAAGTTATTAGTTGCCAATCGATGTTTAGAATATAAGTCTGACAACAGAAATACACTAACTTTTGAAGGATATCTATGAATTCCTTGTACATGTCTCTACGCCAATCCAGTGAGTCAAATACTACCACCCGTCCCAACTTGGGGTCTATAAGAAATAAAATCCAGTGATTCCTGCATACATGTTATATATAATTTTTAATCTTTTGAGGCATTGATGAGAAATTTTACATATATATTTTTATAAGTGGTAGAAATGTAAACTAACCCGATGTGGTAGGGCGCCCATATGTAATCTCTATCTTGCCACTTCAAGAACATATGTGTCATGTAGGATGCAAGACGCTTCATAGCGTTTATATGTCCAATTCTTCACTTCTTGTTTCTTTCCGTAGTTGTCTTCAAATCTTTTAGTTCATCATGATTGTCTTCCCATCGGGTGGGGTGCATATGCCTCTCTTCAGCAATAACAAAAGGATCCAAAAATCCAATTTTCTCCTTTGAAAGATGCATTTCTTGTTCTTGCATCCTATACAGCAAAGCTCAGATAATTAGTTATGCAAACCGTAAGCCTTACACACACACAAGATATTAGCATGGATATGAGACACTTACATGCACCACAATCTGATGACTTGTACATCTATCATTTGTAGGCGGAACAAATCATGGAGGTCATGAAAATCTAAGTTGATTTCTTTTGCTTGTGGAAGAAGTGTAGGTCTGAACACATCCAATGGGTATCGTGCCTGGAGGCCTCTGAGCCCAAGAGAACAAGCCCTCATATACTAAGCATGCATCCGTCTCATCTCCCATGGAACTTCTGCGAGTGCCCAGTCGGGTAATAATGGCATACCCCATTCATATCTTAAAGGGCAACTACCAGGTATGTCCGGTATTTCATCGACTCCAATAGTCTTCTCGAAGTTTGTGTCAGTGCGGGGTACCGAATATCCTGGTCGTTGGATCATTGGCATATTGACAGACGGTGTGGTCGTCGTGTCCTGTTGCTTGTTCTTTGATTTGGTATTACTCTTATGCCACCGTGTAGCGATTTTTTATCCTTCCGGATCCTTCGCATAAGCCCGTATCATTCTAGGCACCATTTGTCCTTGTGATGCCTCTTTTCCTACAGATCCCGAAGCTGCTCGTGGTGTGGGCATACGAGGTGGAGAATCTTGAGCAGCTGGTGTGGACAAACGTTGCAGAGATCTTTCAGGAGGTGGTGTGGGCACACGCTGTGGAGATCTTTCAGGAGGTGGTGTGGGCACACGCTGCGGAGGTGGTGTGGGCACACGCTGCGGAGATCTTTCAGGAGGTGGGGTGGACACACGTTGTGGAGATCTTTCAGGTGGTGGTGTGGGCATAAGAGGTGGGGATCCTTGTATGGCTGGTGATGTGGAAACACGTTGTGGAGGAGATGGTGGTGCACTTTCCAACGGTTGCTCCATAGATTGCAGATGCTGTGTTGGAGGCAGAATGATATCTCGTTTATGCCACAATATTGTACTGTTGAGGCTTTGACCGAGAACACAGATACCCTCTGTTGTTGGTATGTCTATGTCATGATATTCAAAGTTTGGATTAACTTCAAGCACTTGTACGCGTGCATAATGATGTGGGATTTCTTTACCGTCAAACAATCCACCACTGGGAATCGCAAGTCCCGAGGCAACCTGCTTTGTCTTGCCAGCTCTGCCAACCGGAATGTGCAATGTGCAAGGAGTAGTGATGCATATTGAATCAACTGGGTATGGTTGTGCCGTCGTGGAGGCAACACTGCTTGGAGAGAATGGTGAATTATTATCTCCTTGAGATAATTGCAACGGAGCGAATGGTGTACCGCTTGCTTGCTGCATATGAACCGCCGCATTAAAATAAGTCTGAAATTTGTCCATAAAAACTTTCTCTGCTGCCGCTTGGAGATCCTCCTTGAAACGGCAGTGGCTCCTGTAGGTAGCTCTATCCCTCTCAAACCCATCCCTGATGCTCAACTTTGAGGAAACCGCTCTAACGCGACCCCCATGCTCTCTCGTCCCAAGGGCTGTACTTAGGACGTCTCTATCCCTGTTGGCTACAAAGTCTCCTTTCCTCTGAGCCTCGGAAAGGTTCGTTATCTTTTCACACACCACATTGGTTGCTTCCTTTGCAAAATGAAGTTTACCATCAATAATTTCAGGCTCCCTCGCTAGGAGCCACTGATAGCCACACTCATCTAAGCCTTCAAAAGGGTCGGGTTGTCCGGCGGCTAATAATGCATCCCTAGTCCGCCGCCACTTTTCCTGCTTCCCTAGGTACCCACCCGGTCCGAGACGAGGTCTATGTACGTTTGTCTGCGAAAGTTCACTCTGTCTCTGGCTCAGGGCTAAAGCTTTTGGAGTAGTCTTTTGCCTGACAAACTCGTTCCATTGGGCTTCGGTGACCATTCCATATGTCTTTTTTACTTCATCATATGTTGCACCCTTCTTAACAAAGTCCCTATTCAACTCACCCTTCCATCGGCGGAAACTTTCGCCGAGTGCCTTCCTAGAATAATGACGTATCTTTTCTCTGGTTGTTTTGGACTGAGGCAGCAGAAAAGTTTGCTTCAACTTAGCCCACATTTCGCCCTTTAGCCCCTCAGGAACTTGGAACCAATCAAGGATGGTTGGATCCACGGCATACTCTGTTCGTATTAATGCTCCTATGGCATTCCGGAACTTCGTGCAAACCAAAGGAGGATCCACGGGCTCTCCGGATGGGCTAATACCCTCGACTGACCACTGGCCTTTGGGGTATTTGTTTCTTCCTCGTTCACCTCGCTTTCTTTTATCTTGACTCTCAGAGGTCGTCGTCATCACAATTTCAGGACCTGAGGTGCCACAATCTTCAATTTCTTCTTCTGGGGGGGTACGAGGTCGGCGGCACCGCTTCCTCGTGCTAGGTTGAGGCATCTATATGAACCATAGGTAAAACAATTCAAGATCATTTCAAATAATATGAATAGACCTCACTGACACTACAAATGGTTTAGCATTACCTCCGGAACGTAATCAGGATCAGTGTCCGTCCGTGGTCTCGGGGGCACGGGATGTGGATCTATTGGATCTTGCCAAACACCATCTACGAACGCCCTGAGTCCTACCTGCGGTCCATCCTCACCACTCACGTCATCTTCATTTTCATCTTCAAAGACCATCTGGTCTGCAATATTGTTTACTTCTTCACATTGGGACAAGATATACTCGTCTTCGTTCACAGCGTCCCTTTCGTGTATAAATGGCGAACCACTACGACGATCCATCTAATTAACCAAATCATAAGCTAAGTTTAAATCTAAATCTAAATTGAAATTGAAATTCAAATCTAAATGTAAATTGCATTGCACTCTAAATTCAAATTCAAATCTAAATTTAAATTGCATTGCACTCTAAATTGAAATGTACATAGAAGTTCAAATTCAAATTTATGATGGCATTGCATTGCACTCTAAATTGAAATGTACATAGAAGTTCAAATTGAAATTTGTGCTGGCATTGCATTGCACTCTAAATTCAAATGTACATAGAAGTTTAAATTCAAATTTGTGATGGCATTGCATTGCACTCTAAATTCAAATTTACATAGAAGTTCAAATTCAAATTTGTGATGGCATTGCATTGCACTCTAAATTTAAACTCAAATTTAAATTCAAATTTAAATCTAAATTGAAATCTAAATTGCACTCTAAATTGAGATCTAAATTGCAATCTAAATTGAAATCTAAATTGAAATTCATATTCAAAATTAAAACTAAATTGAAATCTAAATTGAAATTTATATTCAACTTTAAATCTAAATTGAGATCTAAATTGCAATCTAAATTTAAATCTAAATTGAAATCTAAAGTGAAATTCATATTCAAATTTAAAACTAAATAAAAAAAAGCTAACGTCAGCCATTTGATGGCTGACGTCAGCTCGTCTTCGAACCGGTGCCAACGCGGGGGAGGTGGCGGCGCCGGGGGGGCCGCGCCGGGGAGGGCCGCGCCGGAAGGGAGGGCGCGCGGCGGGGAGGGCGAGCGCCGGGGGAGGCCGCGCCGGCGGGGAGGGCGCGCGGAGGGAGGGCCGCGCCGGCGGGGAGGGCGCGCGGCGGGGAGGGCCGCGCCGGGATTGGCCGGGACGGTGGAGAGGGGGCGGCGCCGGGGGAGGCCGCGCCGGGGAGGGACGGGATAGCGGAGAGGGGGCGGCGCGCGGCGTAGAGGAGGCCGCTCCGCGTCGGGGAGGCAGCGCGCGGTGGCGGCGGAGTCGACGGCGGAAGGTGCGGCGACAGAGACGACGGCGGACGGGGCGGCGGCGGAGTCGACGACGGACGGGGCGGCGGACTCGACGACGGAGAGGCGCGGCGGCATTGCATGAATTTCGGCAGCTTAACGGCGTCGTCCTCGCGCGAACTCGTGAAATTTGGCTAAGTCTTCTTCTCCGGTGAATATATAGGGCACCATTTGTAGGTGCGGGTCGCCAGTTCGCCCGCACCTAGAAATTATTTCCAGGTGCGGGCGGCTTCGTGGCCCGCACCTAGAAATTATTTCCAGGTGCGGGTGGCCTTGTGGCCCGCACCTGAAAACGTTTTCTAGGTGCGGGTTCTACCCGCACCTAGAAAACGTTTTCCAGGTGCGGGTGATAAGGCCGCCCGCACCTAGAAAACATTTTCCAGGTGCGGGTCGCAAGGCCACCCGCACCTACAAAGATTTTCTCATTTTCTGAATTGTTTATTCTAATTAATATTTAACGTATTAAATGACCTCACATGAAAATTTAGTGAACTACAAAGTTTTATGTCTTGTTACCATCTACAAGTTTGGTATATATTTTGTATTCATCTGAGATGCATGTCAAAATTTTGTGTTCAAATAGTACGTTCACAAATGTAATAACAATTCATTACGCATGTCTCGCTTTTACTGAAAGAACCACTAAAGCCATTTTATTTTTAATAAAACCAATAAAGTCATTGTATTTTTAATAATTCCATTAAATTGATTGTATTTTTAATAATTCCACTAAATAATTTATATTTGATTTATTAAGAAATCCACTAAATACATCTTATTCACTAAGAAATCCAGTAAGTAGCTGCATGACATTAGTTCAAATGCAAATTACAAAATCCAATTAATTTAACTAGCTATATTATTATGCAGTAACAATTCTTGATTCTCCATCCTTCCGTGACCAGGGCTTTTCATCTTTCTTTATAGTAGCTTCTAGTCTCAACATCTTCTGAGGTAGATCAGTGAAAAGGCTCATGTCATTGCACTCATTATTGTACTCTTCAATGTCTTCGACTCCATCAACCCCTATCACTTCTTGTTTTCCAGGCACTACAACATGATGTGTTTTTTTTGCAGGGTCAACAACATACATGACTTGCCAAACCTGTGAACCAAGTACCCATGGGTCATCTTTGTGACCAACATTATTGAGATCGACAATTGTGAAGCCGTAGCTGTCCACTTGAACACCTTTTGGGTGTTTAACCCAACGACACCGAAAAACAGGGAGTATAATATTGGATCCATAGTGCAGTTCCCATATATCATCTATGACACCATAATATGTAGTGCTTACCCCTTTGGAGTCAAAGCCATTGTTACAAACACCGCTGTTCTGAGACACAGTCTTCTTGTCCTTCGCGGAAGTATAGAAAAGATATCCATTAATATCATACCCTTGTCAGGAGGTGACCCGCGAAGAAGGGCCAGATGCCAATATTTTGATCATTTGCTCTTCCACGGTGCCCCCATCTGCAAGATTTAGGTCCTTCAACCATGTTGTCAAATGACGCGTGTGCTCCCTCAAAATCCAATCTACCGACCAGCCATTGCTTAGATCACGAATCAATTTCAAGTGTTGACTGACTAAAAGTGACATTATTGTTAGGTTTCGCATCGCACATCCATGGGCTTGTTTCACAGCTTCAAAGTCGGAATCAATGAAGGTTTTCCTCCCTGCAGTGCCGATCCCTTGCAACTTGCCCGCAAATCGCGGTACCGGCAAACCAATTCGTACTTTATCCTTTAGGTAACCTAGGCAAGACTCGATGATTTCCTCTGTGTTGTATCCCTCTACCAAGGATGCCTCGGGATAAGCACGATTCATAACAAACCGATTGCGAATTGACATGAAACGCTCATAGGTCCACATTTCGTGTAGGTAAAGTGGACCCGAAGCGCGTATCTGATCGACCATGTGAATCATGAGATGTTCTGTAATATCGAAAAATCCTGGAGGGAAGCACATCTCCATCTGCACCATAGTCTCTACAATAAATTCTTGGATATAGTTCAACTCATCTTCATCGATAACCTTTTGAGAAATTTTGGTGAAGAAGTAACATAACCGAGTGATTAACATCTTCACATATACCGGTTTAATCGCTCTAATTGCAATTGCCAGGAAGATAGTAAGCATCATATGAGCATCATGACAGTTCCAACCTGATAGCGAGAGATCTTTCATTGAGACTAGTTTTCTAATGTTCGATGAGAATCGACTTGGTACCTTAATCCCCCGTAACGATTCACAAACTGCCTTCTTCTCAGCTAGTGTCAAATTATAGCTCGCCGGTGGTAGTTCGTATCTTCCATTACCCTTATCGATAGGGTGAAGATCTTCTCTGATATCCATTGCTACAAAATCTTGTCGTGACTTTAAGGTATCCTTTGTGTTGGCTGATGTTTCGAGAAGGAAACCAATTGTGTTACCAAACACATTCTTCTTCAGGTGCATACCATCGATGGCATGACAGACCTCGAGGTCCGGCCAGTATGGCAAGTACTTGTAGAAGACCGACATCTTCTTGAATGGCACACCTTCAATAGGTGCCTTATCTCTGTTCCTCTTCTTTCCTTGTTTTGTCATCTTCCCATAAGGCACTTGGATGGCCCTGACCATGTTCAAAATTTGGTGTCCATCTTTTTTTGCAGCCACAGATCCTATGTTGGCCTTGTCACTAAAATAGTTATAGAACTTTTTACTTCGAAATCTGTGCCCTTCCACCAATAAGCGCCTATACCCAAGGTAACCTACCTTTCTAGAACCATCTAGGAAAGTCCATACGGTGTCACCAATGCAAACCGCGCATCCCGTCTTACCTTTCACCTGTCCCGACAACACAAACAATGCTTGATAATCGTTGATGGTGACAAAGATAATGGCTCTTAGAGTAAATTCCTTCCTTATGAAACCGTCCATGATTTTGATACCCTGCTTCCATAAAGTTTCCATCTCTTGCATCAAAGGCTCAAGGAAAACATCGATATCAATACCAGGAGCCTTTGGTCCTTGGATCATGGTGGATAGCAAAAGGTACTTTCTCTTTTGGCACAACCATGTTGGCAAGTTGTATATTGTCAAAATCACTGGCCATGTGCTATGAATGCTGGTCCTTTCACCGAACGGATTCATTCTGTCAGTACTTAGCCCAAATCGAACGTTTCTTGGTTCCTCTCCTAATTCTGGATACTTCTGATCGAGCTTCTTCCACTGCTTAGCATCAGATGGATGTCGAAGCTTCCCATCACCCTTCTTGCGCTTATCTGAAGCCCACCATGTCATCAGTTCAGCGTCCTTCGGGTTTGAGAACAAACGCCTAAGGCGATCCGCAACAGGGAGGTACCACATGACCAAGGTAGGAATTTTGCCGGTTTTTTCAGAACCGCCTATAGTCGTGTCTTCTTGCTCAGTAGCATCATTAATTGATGCACCCTTCCTGCTCCTTTTACTCCCGACAGTTATGCCATCTTCAGCACATGACCTGGTATTCTTTTTGTATCGACTAGCTGAACAAACAGGACATTTGTCCAAATCTTTGAAAGTATCCCCGCGGTACAAGATACAATGGTTTGGACATACATGAATTCTTTCGACGCCCATCGTGAAAGGACTCACAAGCTTCTTTGCTCGATATGTGTCGGTGGGCACTTTATTCGGCTTTGGAAGCTACCAACCCAACACACGTAGCAGATCATTGAAACTCACATCGGACCAGCCGTGCTTGGCATTCAGAATCAACATCTCAAGTACGAAACGAAGTACGGTCCAATATTTTGGGCATCCCTTTGAACGCGGGTACACATTCTCCTCAGCTGCTTTCTTCACTATCTCGAACTTTTCTAACCCCTTTGCACTGCCAACCAATATTTCTTCCTTGGTGTTACGCAACAACTGCGTCAGGTAGTCACTATCATTCAATTCATCATCCTCGGTACTATCGTAACCGTCATCATCATTGCCACCATCACCATCATCATCAAAACCAATATCATTAATACCATCAGAGCATTGACCATGATCACCATCATCATCGCCGCTACCCTCACCATAAATATCATCAAACATGGCCCCAAAGTCACTATCATGCATGATTTCTTCGAGCGGATTCAGAGGAGGTGGTGCATTATTATTCCTTTTCTCACCATGAGATGTCCATATTATATAGTTTTCAACGAAACCATTCATCAGCACATGCGACCTTGTCAAAATTGTTTCATTGATATTGAATACCCTTATGTTTTTGCATTTTTTGCATGGACAAACCACCACCTTTTTCTTCTCAACCGCAGCATTAATCTCCACGGCCTTAATAAACTTGTTAAGTTCTTCACGAAAATGTACGCTCGTTCTTCGGGCTTCGTACATCCATGTCCTGTCCATGTCTCTGGAAAGAATCAGAGGACACGAGAAAATTAAATCCAGATTTCATAAACATAAAAGTTCATTTGATAATAATAATCTTATTATTCTCGTACCTAATAATAAATATCTAAGTCAATATATAATCACACTTGTTGTATTTAATAAAAACATACGAAATATAGATTTTTGCAAATTCATGAAACATACCATTCTTGTGGCATTATAGAAAAAAACAAATTGTCTTCTCTCTCCTCATATGAACCTAGGAAAATTCATCCTTCATGTATGATGGCTAAACAAAAAGTTGAACTCAAATTGACTAGATAATCTTGCTCTCCTACCTAAATAGCACAATTTGACCCAAGAGTTTGAGCTAAATGAGGTCCAAAAGCTCTAATCCACACCTATGGAGTTCTAGACCTAAATGCATCTCTATTGAGCCAAAAAACAATGAATAAAGCTTCAAAGAGACAAAGAAATGAGAATAACTAACCTCCTTTAGGCTCCAAGTCCAAGGAAAATTTTTTGAAACTCTCCCCCCCTCCTTTTTGTATTTTTGGCGATTTTCGGACAGCACCTCGAGGTATACTGTTCGGGCGCTGTTGCTGTCGGGAGGAAGAAGACAGCCTCGAGATTCCTTTTGTCGATTTTTTTCGGGTGCGGGTGGCCACATGAACCGCTCCTGAAAATGGTTTCCAGGAGCGGTTCACGGCGCAAGCCGCACCTGAAAATCCTTTTCAGGTGCGGGTGACCACGTCGTCCGCACCTGAAGATTGGTGGCATTTTCAGGTGCGGACGACCGTGTCACCCGCACCTGAAAATGCCCATTTTCAGGTGCGGGCCACGGAGTCACCCGCACCTGAAAATGGTTCACCATTTTCAGGTGCGGGTGACGCCGTGGCCCGCACCTGAAAACGTGTTAATAGGTGCTGGTTCGTTTGCTACAGTGTCGCGACCATTTGTTGGAGCGGACGGCAATTCGACCCGCTCTTAAAAAAAATGGAGGCGCTCTTACAAATGTTTTCTGTAGTAGTGCATCCATATGTGTATCATCTCACGTCCAATAATCATCTATAATGCATCCACGCTACCTCGTCATTCATGTGAACAAATTCAGTAGTAGATCAGAGGTAACAATGTAATGTTGAGCCAACAAGCTAAGTCCTCGCGCTCCTTGCTTGTTTTGAACGAAGAAAAAAAAATGAAAGAAACTCTCGCTCCTTGTAAGAAATTAAAGACGCAAATAGCTAGGTCGAGGACATTAATTCTCAAATAATCCTAGATTTACACGTACATGATGCATATACATTTCACGATCGTCATTTCGATCTTTTACCTATTAGCTAGTTTGCATCTCTCTCGTGCTATTAAGCTTCTAGTGCACAAATTTTCATCGTGCAGTGAAAGAATATATATTTTGCTAATTAAACTTATTAACATGCCTGCACGTGCGTCTAATCCACCATATAACTGCATCATGGTGGGAGGGATAGCTGGTAGAAAAGGCCCCAGCAAATTAAAAGTAGTGGGCTACTGGCGGCTGAGAATTGAAGACGTGTTGTTCCACCCCTAGCTAGCTCGTCGTCGTTTTTTTTACGATGGGTGCATGATCGAGATGAGAGTATTAATTACGTACGATGGGTATCCAAGGAAGGAAGCTCTACCTGCTGGGACCAAGGTACAAGTCACTCCGTGTGTTTTTTTCTTCCAGTGACAGAACTACTCCCATGTGTTAAGGGCCCGTTCTTTTGGTTGAAAAGAAATAGTAAAGTTGCAAATAAATAGTGTTAGAATAGTGTTTTTTGTGAGAGAAGATGTGATGAATGTGACAAATGAATAGTGCTTTTCACTGTTCCTTTCTAAGCAAAAGAACAGGACCTAATTTCATCCCAACGAGAAGGAACAAAAGAAACTGCAGTGTGTTGTTACTCAATCCTCGTGATGAGGACTAATATGCACACTGTATCTGTATGTACTCAGTTGTATGGCGCGTCAAATATTTTTCTGTGAGGATTATATATCTTTTTAAAAATGATGGCGTGCATAGACCATCCACACTCATCGTTCTTCATTTCCTCTTTCAAAACTGAATATTCTATCATGATCATCAAAATTTTCTCCTTCATATTCACTTCTCTCACATCTATCATCCTTTATATCTCTCCTTCATCCCACCTACCCACCGGCGGGACCCACACGTCATCCTCCCACTTTTTTTAACTCCCGACGACCTTCTCCCTCCCCACCCAGGCACCCACCCCCTCTCTTTCCTCTACTTCTCCGCCGGGGGCCCGACCAGTCACACCTGTTTTTCCAAAGAAAACCAAGTGCAGTTCTATATGCATGTCAGGATCAAGTTTCATGCATATAGTTGACATAAGTGAATAACAGAAATAATATCATATAAGAAAAACAAAGATTATCAGAGTATTACGCTAAATCCTGAAAACGAAGGCTCCAACCATCACAGGCAATCGACTGGGGGTTGCGTACGCCTAGCACCAGCAACATCTTCACAACAACTTCATAGCAGCTTCCTCTTTCTGAGCAACATTGTTTATAGCAAGGGTGAGCACATGCCGTACTCAGCAAGTGTGGGGAAAGTATGAATGCAAAGGTTTATCAAGGAAAGGCTGACAGGTTGACTGCATTAAGTAATTTTAGTTGGTCAAATTTTATTAGCACCTGATTACTAATAAAGTATAAGTATGTACCATCCCACAATTAACGTAAAGAGATACGCCATAAACATATGACTAACACAACCATAACAACGATTTAAATCCATCTTCAAGTTCAATTATCATGTGAGGGTCCAGGCCACTCTTGACCGTGAGCACGGCTAATCGATTAGTTTTACACTCTGCAGAGGTTGTACAATTTCACCACAAGTCGCGTAAAAGTTCAAAAGAACTTTAAACCCAACCACGCGATGCCGATCAGGCATCATACCACACTGCCAAGGTGTGATTGCATAGGGACGCTACGAGGCCTTTACAAAGTTTCCCCAGTGTGAAGCAACCCGCGAAGGTTCCGAGTCGTTGCAGAGTATAAAGTCCCCTAGTAGGTACCGTGTCTTAGCCAAGCCCAACTCCCTACTAAAGCGAGTCTATACCGCACTGGAGCTCCCCCTTTCCCTTATCAAGTAAGGTCACCCTAACACTAGAGTCCCTAATTAATTAGCCAAGCCAGAGCCATATAGCCTTGTGGTTGCACTGTT
This sequence comes from Cenchrus fungigraminus, assembly GCA_036936925.1. Lineage (NCBI taxonomy): Eukaryota > Viridiplantae > Streptophyta > Magnoliopsida > Poales > Poaceae > Cenchrus > Cenchrus fungigraminus. Next base: position 188,130,662 of record CM072769.1, read on the forward strand.
GTCCTGGGTGGTCGCTCCATGTTCCGATTAAGCATAGTGATCTTGTATTAACCAGAGATATATAACATAAAGGTAAAGCATGTTCATCATTAAGGTTCTTTAAAACCACCATAACCCAAGTAGAGCAACTAAGCACAGCTACCCAACAGAAAAGGTAAACCCAGGTTGACAAGGAGTAATGGTAATAAAGACCAGGATAAACTTTAATAGGACCCATCAATATTAATGCAAGCATATGCAATGGTGATTAAACACAGTTATTGGGACAAAAGAACAAGGACACACTTGCCTTCAACCAGAGTAATGATGTTGCTCAGAATGTCATCACTTCTTGCTCTTCAAAGCTCTTGAACCACATTCATTCTACTCGTATCAATCATCAGGCACAAGCATACAAAGCAAACAAGCAAACTAAGAACAAGGCACCAATCAAAACAAAACTTTAAAAGAACGTGCTAAAGGATAGGCTCGATTCTAAGGATCACTGAAGCACACAGACCGTGCTGAGAAAAGGAAAGGTCTGATGAAACTGCTTGATCCGAATTAGAGCTGAAAAGATCTAGGAAGAGACACACTAAGACAGAGCTTGACAGAGCGCGACTAACAATCGATTTGCATATATGAGAGAACAAGCTATGAGCTAGGTTCATTTTAATTAGCAAAAGATATGTAAAGGATATTTCATAGAGAAAATACCCTAAGTTGGAATTGATGCAATATTATATTTTTTTATTTGCAAAAGACTGAAGTAAATAACTAGTTAAATTTTATTTATAAATATTCATATATAAATTATACCGATTAAACATTCGATTTAGAAAAGCTAAACTATATGAATCACCTAAACGTAACTTTATGATTCGAGTAGACCATATTATTATTGAAAACATCATGGCATTGGCATTAATCAAATTAATATTTATTATAAAAGCCGGTGTAAAAGCCTATTCAACTTTTAATTAGAAAAGTTAATTAAATATTAAGCAATTTAATCATGTTAACATTGATTATGAAGAACGGTATATGGTACTATATAGCTTTTATTCAGAAAAGACATGTTTATCTAAACATTAATCAAAATTAATATTAAATTTATTTCAGAAAACAAACATAGAGAAAACTCATCACTAACATGTGCTTTACATTATTATGAACCTAACGCAACTTGAACGGATAAAAACGGAGCTAAAACGATCAAGATATGAGCTATTAAAGGTCTAGGGACTTGCTGGCAAAGATTAGAGACTTTCAGGGACTTTACTGCGAAAAACCAAGGGCATATACATAATTATGTGTATAAACCCGAGGGCTTACTCGTAAAAACCTCAGGATGGACTGGATCTGAAGAATCTAAAGATTCTGAGGGCCTTTCCACAGAAGAAGCAAGACACAAAGATCTTTGAAAAGATTACGCAAGTCTTCAGGGGGCCGGGTGCAAAAAGACCACATCTTCTTCTTCTACCTCCGTTCGAAACAGGGGCAGAGGCAGACGGCGGTCTTGGGCGCTGGTGTCGCCGGTGATGGACGCGACGTGGGGCTCGGCCGAGGTGGGGAAAAGGAGGAGGAGCTCGAGAGGAACTTGTATGAGTGCTCACCGGTGGTGGGGAACGACGGGAGCGACCGGATTTCGAGCCGGCGGCGAAGCTTGGGCGGCCGGCTTGGGGCGGCGGCGCTCCGGTGACGAAGAGGCGACGGGAAGCGGCTGAGAAGGTGCGGCTCGGCTCGGGAAAGCTCCCGGCGGCGACGACTTCACCCGGCGGCGTCCTGGTGCGGCACAACAGGAGATGGCCGGCGGCGGAACTCGGCGGCTCGGCGGCGGTGCTGCGCAGGGGCAAGACGGCGCAGGCGAGGGCGCGGAACGAGGAGGAGTCAGGGACCGTGGGGCCTCGGGCTCCGCCCTTATAGGGGCGCGCGGCCTTGGCGTCCCGGGCACGCACGCCGGGAGAGTCCGGCGGCACACCGATCGTGTCCGGGACGGACAGCAGCGCCGGGCCCGGATGGGCTTCCGCCGGGCCTGGGGCTGGGCTAGCGGTGATGGGCCAGGCGGTGCTGGGTCGGGCCTACGGGCTCGGCCCAAAACTTATAGGATAGGTTTTTTTTCAGAATTCATTTCGTGTATAAAGAAAATCCAGATAAATCTAGATAATCCATTTAAAGCACGAAAAATTCCCAGAGATAGATTGGGATACGAACAATTCAAATAAAATATTTGGAGCTCGTGAAAATGATTTTAGAGCCTTCTAATAAATAGAATAAGCTCAAGGAAAATGAGAATAGACTCCAGAAAAATTTGAAAAATTCTCGGAAGGGTTTGGTCAGCACCCAAGCGTGTTTTTAAAACATTTCGCACTCAAAAACACTAAGATGCATCGGCATGAATGCAACACACACATAACCATTTTATTTAATTTAGAAATACAAACAAAAGCTTTTTCCTATACTATATTTCCTGTGAAGTAAATAAATGTGGAGAAAATTTTAAAATTGAGAGAAAATTGTTGTTTAATTATTCTTTCTATTCACATCCTGAAATTTGGAAATTCCAGGGTGTGACACCACCCGAGGCCTCTTCTCCACTGAGCCGCCTTCTCCCCTCCTCCTCCTCCTCCGGCGGCGGCGGCGGTGCCGGCCCTCCCTTGCTCCTCCGGCGGTGGTGCGCGCCTTCGCGCCGGCTCTCCTCTGCTTCACCGCTCCTGCCTCTTCCTCCTCCATGGATTGCCGATGCTGGGGCAGGGAGCAGGCGGTCGGCCGGCGGTCCTGGCGGTGGCGGGCCTTCGCGTTCCAGATCCGGTGACGACGTCCGGAGCGGTCCTCGAGCTCCGCCGCGCAGGGGGAGGACTGAGCTGGCGGCGGCGGGCCTTCGCGTTCCAGATCTGGTGACGACGTCCGGAGCGGTCCTCGAGCTCCACCGCGCAGGGAAGAGGACTGAGCCGGCGCGACGAGGTCCGCGCTTCCGGGCTCCTTCCCACGGCGGGCCACTGCTTGATCTACGCCGCCGGACTCACCCTCGATTTGCGCAGATGTGACAGAACCGCCCAAAATAAATCCGGATTATCACCTAAGCCGGTCCACTTTGTTCATAAGCGATAACCAGGAGCTATTTTGTCGCCTCTGCCGGGTCATGCCTGGTGAATCACTAATACAGAATCGAGCATATGCGCTAAGCCCACACGAAGGCGGGATCAGAGTACATCATTACATTACATAAAAGTCCATAAGTACTTAATATCACAAACTAGGTTTTTAGTACAAGAAAGTAAACATGGTTCAGAGTTTAAACAACGGAAAGTAAACTAAACGCGGGATACACATGGGAGGCCATCCAAGTATATCACTCCTCATCATCGTTCTCCCATTCAATCTCCCATCCATCTGGAATAGTACCAGGCCAGATGGGGTTACCTGAAAACAACAAATTAAGCAAGGCTGAGTATGCTAATACTCAGCAAGACTGACCCGTCAAAATAAAAGACTCAACTAGACATGCAAGGCTTTTTGGCTGGTGGTTTATTTTGCCAAAAGCATCTAAGAGTTGATCCTTACTTTCAAATTTTAGCTCAAGTTCTAGTATGTTAACCATTCTTAGATAAGCACCTAGCTAAACAAGTATGGTTGTGCAAACAAGATTAATCAGTCAACAATATTAATCCAAAATATTTCATAAATAAACATGAGGTAGCCAGTGGTCAAGCCGACTCAGATAACGACGAGTGACCGACGATCGATCGATTTATATCCTTGCAAGGTAAACCCAAGATACACGGAAAAAGGTAGACCCTAAAGAATTCGAAGAAAAACGAATGCGGGGTCTACCCCGACCAGGCGGTTCCCGTCACTCCCCAGATTAGGGATAGATGGCACAGTCCTAAGTACAAGGTTATTGGGACGCCCTCACACGGCACGCCCAGACTCACACTTGCACTACCGGAATCAAACCGGGAGACACATATCAAGATTAGTAGCGATAAAGTCCCCGCACTGGTTCATTAGGTACTAGGCTTACCGGTCTCATTCCCGACAAGCACTTGGTACGTTCAATAGCTTAGACCAGGACCATGCTACTCGGTCGAGACTGAACCCATTGCTCTTACCACATGAGCGAGTCAATTTAACCAACTTATGATTCCAACATAAGCATCCTATATCTCACGAGCAATGAGTCATTACTCGACTTGTATTGTATCCTTAGAGCATGGCACTAGCGTTCCTAACATACTAGTAGAAGAGCATAAGAGTCCTAAGGATCATGCATCTAGGTTTCAAAGCAACTCCTGAAACTTAAATGCACAAAGTAAATAATAAATACTGAAAAGTAAAGGTAAAGTGAGATTTTTATCAAAAAGGTTATATGCATCCGGTGCTTGTCTTCCTCTGACTCAACACTAGCCTTGGGCTCTTCTGGACTTTGGTCCGGGTCTTGCTGCCCACTAACTTGGTTCAGCTCCCCACTAGCGGATCCCTCCTCCTGCGTGAGCGTGTACATTTCGTCGGGTAGATCTACACGTTATGCATATGCAATTAGTGTTAAGGTGAAGGTGGGAGAATTGTCACCAAACCCAACTCTTGTTGGCCACATCCATCTACACATCTAAGAAAGCTCACAAAAAATATTGGGGTGTGATGAGGGTGAACTAACATCTATTTTGATGGGGATTGTGTGCATATCTAAGCAAATTAAAAATAACAAACTTCATAAAAAAATAAAGGGTGGTGATGATGGACAAACTTTTTCTTTGATGGTGATTGTGTGCATATCTAAGCAATTTAAATTATTAAACTTTATAAAAAAGTAAAGGGTGGGTTATGAAGGACTAATTATGACTTTGATGGGGATTGTGTGCACATTTAAGTTAATTAACTTAACAAACTACACAATCAGCAGGGGTGTGTTTAAAAATCAATTCAAAACAGAAACTAATCATAAACAACTCCTTTTCAAATTAAAAGATAAATATAAATCTATTTATTCCCTTTTAACTAACCATTCATCCATAATTCATAATAATTAAAATAAGACTCTAACTGGCATGAAAATTTTACCACATCAGTATATGACTAAAAAAACTTAAATATAAATATTCAGCTCCAGATCATTTATACATTATTTTAAATGAAAAATACAAAGTTCAGCCTAGATAAATTTCATTAATTCATACAAAAAGATTTGCTAATATTTTTGTCCTCAAAATTTCCCTACAGTTCCAACATGTCAAAACTAAGCTCCTGTCTGACACATTCAAGAGGATTCATCATATTTTTCAGGTTATGAATTTAACATCCTTCACAAACATAAATACCAAACACCATTCAAACAAGCTCCTAAAATCACCATTATTTTTCCAGAGGTGCTTAACATCATGCCAAAATCCTAGGGTGCATTGGTGCTTAAGGAAGTTATATCTTGAGGGGACTATAAAAAGCATCAAGCTTAAACTAACATAAATCTTCCAAACATCATAACTAGAATTCTACACAACAAAAATGTGTGAAACTTGGTCACAGATCTGAACATGGAGCACACAACAACATATCCAAATTTCATTTCATTTGCATTAGTACATTTTGAATTACAATAATAAGGTTTCACACTGAGTTTGAATTTACATTTAAAAACTTCTCAGAAAAACCCTATACAACTTTTGTAAAAGTTGTAGATCTGCTCACAAGGAATCCAAAACAGTTGGGTTTGCATTTTTCCGTATTTTCTACAATTTTTAACGAATTTTTGAAGTTACAGCCGAATCCTAAACCAACTTTTACAGCTAGACCCTCGACAGAAAATTTGGAAATTATGAATACACCCTTCCTTTACATAAAACACCCTGGAAAGAACGGGGGAGACGCAATCGAGTCCCTGAGAACAGGGGATGCCCGCCGGCGGTCAATTGGCCGTCGGACCTCGCCGGATTTCGCTTGGGAGGGCCTTGGGAGGCGTGCTACGACCCACCTGCTTCGTTTTGGGGGTACCAGCTTGGTTGAAACGAAGGGAAGAACTCCGGCGGCGCGCTGGCCGTGAACAGCCCTGTAGCGGCTCGGCCTGCAGCATCGGCGCCAATGCGCGCCGGCCCAGCGCCAGGGGAAACTCGAGGAGGAGTAGGGAGGTGGAGAGGGGGTGGCGAGCTCGAGCAGAGGCAACGCGCGGTGATGCCGGCCAAGGAACGCGGTGGCGGCGCCCTGCTCTACGAGAACTGGAGCGGCGGCGTGAAAAGGAGCGACGGCCGGCTCGGCTTGCTTATGAAGAAGGACGACAGTGCCTCGAGGGACTCGAGGATGCCGCGGACGACACGGACGCTAGGGGAGATGCCAGCTCGGCTCGCTGCATGGCGTGGCGCGTGGCTCTGTTCCGGCTCGGCACACGAGCTGGTCGCGGTGTTCGTGGACAGGCGAGGGCGGAGGGTCCCGGGTGTGTCCATGGTCCACAGCGACGACTTCCAGGGTATCCGTACGCCGGAGACCGCACGAATCGACGCGTGGCCGGGACGGACACCGGCGCGCGCGCGCTCTGGCGCGGTGACGTCGTCGCCCGGCTCTGTTCTCTATTCCATTTAAGCCTCGTCAAAATTGCATAACTCCCGAAAATGTCAACATACTTGAAAATCTCCAAAAATAGAAGTTGTAGATGGACTATAGCTCTACAACTTTCACAAAGGGCGTCATATGTTTTGGTGAATAGATTGGTGGGAAAAACACGACAAACATTCAGGATTTCTCGGCCCGGAATTACTGTGCACAGCGTGTTCAACTCAAATTTAATTGAACTTCCGCTCAAAATTTGAATGTCCGCCAATTATGAAAAATGTGTTCCCGGAAGTAAGGAAAAACTTTTATATTGGCCGATTTTGAACTTTTATGGCGAAATTTGGAGAACGTGCAAGAAAACCAAATCAGCCTTTAGGATCTAAAGGGGTTTGACCAAGAATTTTGACTTTGACCAAGGGCTTTTGTGCAAATGTGTGCAAGATCATGTCAAACATTCTTAGGAGCTAATTAATCATGATTAACCACACTAATTGAAGTACTTAATGCTAACAAAATATCAGGGATATTACAGCAGAGCTCCTCTGCTCCAGAGGCGCACCGAACTCGAGCGGCCTCGTCTTCCTCTCCGCCTCCCTCTGTGGCGGCGGCGTAGGAGGCGTGGCAAGATCCGTGCGCCTTCCTTCCTCCCCGGATCGACCCCATCCTCCTCGCCGGAGGCCGCCTCTCCTCGTCTTTGTCGTCCTGCTCACCGGCGCGACCCTCTGCTCCGCTCCAACTCCTCCGCGGTACGATGCTGGCGGAGTGGGTAGTGCACGATGGCAGGCCTCTGCGTGACAGGGGAGGAGGGCCAGCGCACAGTCGTGGCGTGCGGCGGAGATCTGCTGGTTGGCCTCTACACAGCGGCGGCTCCCCCTCCCTACCAGCGACGGTGGGCCTCGCGGCGGCACAGGTGGAGCGGGTGAACCATGCGCGGCGGCGGGCAACTCGAGGCGGACGGCGTTGCGAATTCCGTCGTGCTCCTGTCCCGTTGCTCCCCTGCTTCCTCTGCCCCTCCCCTGCTCGCGACGTCCGCGGGACGAGCTTCGGCGTGGGCCATGGAGCTCCAGGTGGCGGCTCGAGATGCAGCTCTACCTTCTCCCCGGCGCGCCGAGGAGGCGGCCTCCTCCGACGAGGGTAACAGCCACGTCTCGGCGGTGAGGAGCTGCTACCACGACTCTGAGCACGAGCGCGAGGTGGTTGGGGGCGGCGGCAGCTGGACACGTGGTGGGGCCGGCGGAGCCTTCTCCATCCATCCCTCTGAATCTGGAGGAAGTGGAGGCCGACACCAAAATGCTGACGGGTTCCAGTCGACCGCTGCGGAGCATTTCTCCTTCAAAGGACAGAGCTACCGGGATGGCGGAGGGGTATCCCGTTCCCAGTGCATCTGAGACGAGAGACAAGAGAGATAGGTGCAGTAGAAAAATCCAATGTTTAATCCACAGATAGCCCAGTACCGAAAAAAAAAAAAGATACTGCAGCCCAGTCCAGTTCTGGTTGTTAGAACCCAAGCCCAGTACTGATCGAGCCTCCAGACCCAGAACAGCCAAGCCAAGCAGGCCCACCGATTGCTCTCGCAGCAGACCTTTTTTTTTACAACTGCAGCAGACCTGTTTGTTTCCCCCTAGCAAGCAACCAGGACTGGGGTTTAGATTATAGCATCAACCAGTTCTCATCCAAGATTCCAAGTTCGTATCCATTAGCATTTCATTCTATATACAATTAAGGTCCACATGAAACTTACTCCAACCAAAGGCCCTGAGCTAAAATATATGTAGAGAATACTTTGAGAAATGACAACTGTTCGCACTCAAAATTGGCACAAGGCCGATCAGGCAGGACAGACCGGTCTGACCGGCACTCACACCGGTCTGACCGGTTCTGGCTGCTGTAGCCGGTCCGACAAGCCACCCCGGTCGGACCGGTGCCCTTAACCGGTCAGACCGTTGCCCCCGCGTCCGAACCAAATCACGGAGTCCTGATAGAATTAGACTTGTAAAAGGACTTCCTTGCGGGGCAAGACCTTCCCACCCTATAAATATAAAGGGTCACGGCCGATTGAGGTTCATCATCCAATCGATCAAACATATTTACCTTTATTTGCCTCGTATTTACTTTTATCTCTTCCTAGCTTTTCCAATCTACTACTTGTTGTTCTTCCTTCGTCTCCGCGACGTCTCAATGCGTTCTAGGTGACCTTGGCGACCCTAGAGCAACCCTGCGTGCGTCGTCCCGACGGGATCCTGCCCGGGCGACGTTCGGAGGTTTACCGTCGGAAAACCGCCGGCGACCGGTCTGACCGGTCACACCCACCGGTCTGACCGGTGACGACGCAGAGGCGCTGCGACAGCTGCCCCTGCGTGCTTGTTGGCCTCGAAAAGGTGCCAACAAATTGGCAACTCTGCTGGGGAAGAAGATCTGACTATTTTAACCGATCTATCTAACTCCAGCGCAATGGGCTCGAGGACTGAACTTGATCAAGATAACGTCATCGGCGTTGACGATGTGGAGCTCTCGCCTGAAGATCGCCAAGCCATGGAGGACTTCATGAAGAAACAAGCTAAACAACATCGTCAAGTTCTAAAGGATCTCATGAAGGAACATGCTGGGCGAGATCGACTTCACTATTTGTCGCACTTCAAGAAGAATCGTGAAGGCAAGGTGAAGAAGGTTAAGGAGATCATCGACGCTCCACCACCTGAGGTACCGATCACTGTAAGCACATCAACGCCTCCACCCTCTTTTGTTACTGCCAATGACCTTACTACTGTTATGGATAATTTTCGTTTAGCAATGATTGAAAATATGCAAAACATGGTAGATAAGAGTCTTGGTAAACGTGTAGAGGAAGGTGATGATGAAACATCTATTCCTAAAACTGTGTCACCTCAGATCCCATCCGCTAGTACATCGGCTCCACATATATTTAATCCTCAGTATGGTATGCCGTTGAACTATTACGCAGGACAAACAACACCACCGCCGTCTGGTCATTATAGACCGGTCAGACCGATGGGTCCAACCGGTCAGACCGGTGCCGGCACTATGGTGCCATACTCTTCTTCTCCGGAGCCTATAGTTATTGTACCTCCTGTTCAGGCTGCCTCTGGCCGATATGGTGATACTACAGTAGCTCATGGTGTTCCGTTTATGGTTCCTTTTGGAACAGGCACTGGGTATGGTCTTGTTCCTAATACGCAACCTAATAGCCGTTTGCAGCACAACCCCCTAAACCCATCTACACAAGCCAATGTGTTGCAATCGAATGCTTCAACTACACCAATGCCAACCACCATACAAGAAGTCATCGATAGGTTAATGCTAATCTTGCTAAACAAATGAGAGATGACTATGGGATAGAAGTGAAATATAAAAATTCTTCATATCAAAAACCGTATCCTGCTAGTTTTGATTCGGTTCCTCATCCTGTTGGTTGGCGTTGTCCTAAATTCATAAAGTTTAATGGGGATGATAGCAAAACTACTTGGGAGCATGTTAGTCAATATCTTGCTCAATTAGGAGAAGCTAGTGTCATAGAAGAAATAAAAGTGTGCCTATTTTCTTTATCTTTAACTGGCAATGCTTTTTCATGATTTGCTTCATTACCTGTTAACTCTATACATACTTGGCAACAACTAGAGCAAAAATTTCATGATCACTTTTATAGTGGAGATAATGAATTAAGGTTAAATCATTTAACATCGGTTAGGCAAAAGCATGATGAGCCTGTTACTAATTATATTAGAAGATTTAGAGAAATAAAAAACCGTTGTTATAGTTTTGTTATCTCCGAAAGGGATCTTGCTGAATTAGCTTTTAATGGTTTGCGATCCCATATTAGAGAAAAATTAGATGGTCATGAATTTGCTAATGTTTCCCAAGTTTTAACAAGAGCTTTAGCTCAAGAAAGCCGAAGCAAAGATAATCGGTTCAAATCTGATCGTCCTAATATGCATATGCTAGATTATGAGTCATTAGACGATGAGAGTAAAGAGGTGTGTGCTGCTGAATTTACATGGTCACCTAATGATAAAGCAGAGACTTGTGCTTCTCTAAAGTCGTCTCATAAGAGTCGGGAAGAGATGAAATTTACTTTTGATGTGGATAAGTGTGATAAAATATTTGATGAATTGCTTAAGTCAGGTAAAATTAAAATAACTCACACTATACCACCTCTTGATCAATTAAAAAGACGCGCATATTGTAAATTTCATCATTCTTTTTCTCATGCTACCGATGACTGTAATACTTTTCATCGGCAAATACAATCGGCTATTAATGAAGGTCGTTTAAAATTCCATGAGATGCAAGTCGACGAAAATCCTTTCCCTGCTAATGCTTTTGTGAATATTCTTGAGATGTCGAATCCTAAGGTGCTTATTCGATCTGATCAAGCTGAAAGGGCAAAGGGAAAGAATGTGATCATTGGAGAGCAAAGATCTTACGAGAAGGTACTTCTGGAGGAGATCCCCAAGGCTTCAGCGAAGACTTCAACACTTGGGGGCAAGACAAGACAGAGAAGACCGGGAAAGCGACGACCGGTCTGACCGGTGCGCATGCCGGTCTGACCGGTGTATCAGACCGGTCTGACTGGTGTTTCCAGAAGACTTCAAGATGCTCCAAGCCCAAGAAAAAAAGCAAAACCGAGTTTTGAAGAACTTCTGGCCAAGTATAAGAGGAAGGGAGCTGTTAGGAATCGAAGAAATCTGTCGAATGGTGCAAAGGGCATAAAAGCACCACCAAGACATGAAGGTATGCATCACCAACAAGGTAAACCTGCACCTGCATCATATCCTTTTATTGGATCAGTTATGCCATGTTCTTGGTATTATCCATGTTATTATTCATCTGCTGATTATAGTTGTATGTACATGAAACCATACATGATTCAATATCCTGTTACATATCCAAGTGGTGCATTGCAAAGACCGGTTGCTTGTAGTAGTAATCTGGTTCAAAGTAATGTATGTACTCATATTAAGGCAGGTGAAGATAATAATAAGCAAAATTCTAAAGGTATATAGCCGAGGTGGTGTCCCTCATGCTTATCCCACACTCAAAAGAGGAGACTGCAAAGATTGCGGAAGCGAGGAGCAATGGAACAACCATCTGAAGAAAGGCCATCTAAGTTAACACGGACCCGAAAGGAGTGAAGGCCGAAGCAGGCGTCAACCTCGACTTGAGCAAACATGTATACGGCTGATGTTTGATGGACATCGTCCTAAGTGTTTTTTAGTTTAGAAAAGTATTTTTTGACACGTATACTTTGCCAAAAAACAGGAGGCATATGTTCGCACTCAAAATTGGCACAAGGCCGACCAGGCAGGACAGACCGGTCTGACCGGCACTCACACCGGTCTGACCGGTTCCGACCGCTGTAGCCGGTCTGGCAAGCCACACCGGTCAGACCAGTGCCCTTGCGTCCGAACCAAATCAAGGAGTCCTGATGGAATTAGACTTGTAAAAGGACTTCCTTGCGGGGCAAGACCTCCCCACCCTATAAATATAAAAGGCCACGCCGATTGAGGTTCATCATCCAATCAATCAAACATATTTACCTTTATTTGCCTCGTATTTACTTTTATCTCTTCCTAGCTTTTCCAATCTACTACTTGTTGTTCTTCCTTCGTCTCCGCGACGTCTGAAGGCGTTCTAGGTGGCCTTGCCGACCCTAGAGCAACCCTGTGTGCACCGTCCCGACGGGATCCTGCCCGGACGACGTTCGGAGGTTTACCGCCGGAAAACCGCCGGCGACCGGTCTGACCGGTCACACCCACTGGTCTGACCGATGACGACGCAGAGGCGCTGCGACAGCTGCCCTGCATGCTTGTTGGCCCCGAAAAGGTGCCAACAACAACCTTTTAAGATGTCCTGTATAACCAGCTCAAAAAGCCATTCTAGTTGAATGGCAAATAATGGACAATGGCTCATGTACTGATAGCAGACAATCCAGACAGTAATCTTCTACTGAGTGCCCATTCAAGTAATCAAGTTTTGAAACTTGAAGTCATGTATCTCTTAACAGTAAAAGGTTTTTCTCATGAGAGCACCTTGAGCACGAAATCCTTAACATGAAAACGACGATAACATTTCACTCGAGTAATACAAGGTTCATAGGAAAAAAAAGTGAAAAATCTGACAGCCACAAATCTTCTACTGATGCCAGAAACAACAAAATCAAGACATTGAAAAAAAACTGTTGCAGGTATGTTCGATTAGCTTGGCCTGTCAACGCCCCCACTGTCACGCACTTGCTATCACCTATGTTTTGACAAAATATACGAATTGGACCTACTAAATTCGTCAGACAACTAAAAACAAGCAAAGGGGTATTCTTAACTGCTGGTTCCAATGGTTGAAAACTTAAAAGTGAATTGGAACCGTGAAGCCAGTGGGCTGTGGCGCTGAACCTTGCAACTTCTATCAGTTTGAATTGAACATCACAATGCAGGAGTGTCCGAGTGTGTACACTAATGCAATTGTTGTTGGCTTGCTGCACAGATGGAAACTTGTAATGGACTGGGGATCAGCAAATTACAGTATACGAAAAGGCTCATCATTCTACCAAATCTTAGGACCAGCCTAATAATTTCGTCAAGCAACAGGGTTCAGAGTCACTGGTACTCCAACAAATATGCGGTAATCCAATCACATCAAACATACATCCTGATTGTCTGTCAGACAAGACAACAAATTTTCATTATCCATTACTACACCCAAATTCATTTGGCGGATCAATTCACATGGTATACTCAAAGATATCAATTAAAAAAACACTAGCAAATTGTTTGCCTTGGTGATGAAATAATGGATAACTCTAACCAACCCGTCTCTGGCTTACATGGTAAGCCCAAATCAATTGAGAACTGACAGATTCCAGCATATTACAATTGTTACAATCAGCAGCAGCAATTGCAATCTGGTATAATTGACTAGCATAAACACATCCATCAAACTAGCTGGTTTAATTAATAACATGAGAATCACCAGTGACAAGGTTTGAATTGTGATGATAACATCATGATGGAAATCACTAGGACAATATACGACGATTATCATACCATGGTAATGAGAGCAGACAGACGAATATTACACCACAGTAGATGTGCAACCACTTGTCGATCACACACGGACAGTACTCGACTTAGGTTTGGGTAGCTGGATTTTGCACAGACACGCACACAGATTACTTGCAGAAAGAACTAACTCAGGCCTTGGCTTCCTGCTCAGTTCTCGTCTTCATTGTCGGATACCTCCATCTCCATATAGTCCTCGGCAAAGCCATTGTCATGGTACTGCTTGATGAGAGCCTGCTCGTACTCCAAGAACTTGGCATGGTAAGCCTTCGTTCTTGCATAGTATTCAAGGAATTTTTGAGAACGGTTGACCAGCCGCTCTCGAGGGTAGCCATTCCAGGGGTCGCGGGGGTTCTCTATCATGTAATCGATGAGCTGCTGCGGCACCCGCTTCCTCTTGACCACCACCACCTTTTTCTTCTTCTCGGCCCCTGCCGGCTGAGCCGCCTCCTCCTCCCTCGTCGTCGCCGGCTGGGCCTCATCCTCCCTGGCCGCCGTGCCCCCATTGTAAGACCTCCAGCGAGCCCTCGTAGCCTTCAACTCCCTCTTCAGCTTCAGGATTCGCCCCGCCGTCTGGCTCGCTTCCAAGTCGCTCAGATCAAGGTCATCGCCCGCCATCTCCTGCCATGGAGAACTACCCTCTCCCTCCTCCTCTCGCATGATCGCATCGCCGGCGATAGGGCCCCAACCTCTGTTTCCTTTCGCTTCGCCAGCGATTGCGATCCAACCTCTCCCAACTTGCTCATCATCATCGCCTCCGCACGTATACAAGAAGAATCGGCAACCCTAGGCCCTTTCGGATCCAAAAATGGGCCTGGCCTGCCCAACTCGATCATCATTTACCTGGTTTGGGCTTTAAACCTTTAACCAGTCAGTTGTTATTAACAGCAAGTATAAAAAATTCTAAAAAAAAACAGCAAGTATAAAAAGGATTACAATAATATTGCATTGCAATTGGTGTGCCGGATAGGTTGTTTGCCAGTGTGCACATTGCAATTGCTCGTCCTCCTCGGCACCAACGCAAGGTACAAAGTCACTCCGTTTATTTCGTCAGTGACAGAACTACATATATACTATACAGTCTATACTCCGATCCGTTCATCTCAACAAGGAACAAAATCAACTGCAGTGTGAATTACTCAGTCCTCCTGATGAATAATTCAGGCTTTCAGCGTTCATCCGATTATATTGCTCCCACGCATGCATGTCTGTCAACCACCTTGATAATAGGCATAAACATTTTTTTTTAATCTCAGATCGCCAGTAAAGGACAAAGATTGCAAGTTCAGCTGAAGCACATACGGTGCACTGCGTCCAATTAAAACTTCACAAATATATCGACGACGCTCAAGGTTCAACACAAGCAAGAAGCAGCAGCATCCTCCCCTCCTCGCAATTCACATCATCTGACGGCGCTTATTGGCCTCCTACCCTCCTCGCTTCGGAACCCATACACTGCAGCTGTGCAGCAGCCTGCAACAATGGATGATGCGCTTATGATGTTCCATATGTTGTCTCGACTCAGGACGGTGAGGCGACAACAGAAACGGCAACTAACAAGGAGATTGACAGGTCTAATTTTTCAGTTTCAAAACACACCTTTTTATTTACGTTTCCCAGGCAAATGTGACCAACCAAACATGCTTACCTGACCAGGCTAAGTTCACAGGCCATCCCCCGGGGAACTTGTCCATGATCTCAACCAAAGCCTTCAAAATAATGCCATCTCTGCTTCAAGTTAGCTAAGGAAATCAGGTGGAAGAGAGACGGGCAGGTGGTTAAGGCAGCTCTTGTGCCTCCAGACCGTCCTGCTCCACCTCAAGCTCATCCTGTTTCAAAAATTCAACCCAACCTAGGAGGAACTAGGTGGTTTTTCATTAAGAGGGAGCTCATCCTGTTTCTAAGACAGAAATGACTCACACGAAATTTACTATGCATCATGTTCTATCTGCCTCATATCCTCTTTGTTCGTTCGCCTCATCGATGACATTGGAAATTTGCATCCTGCAGAGTTCATTCTGCACAAGACCAACAGCCAGTTCATCCAAAAGTGCCAATTAGCATTTTATATAATATATAAATATAAGGTCCAAAGGAAACTTAACACAAGGTCCTGAATATAACTTAACCCAGCCCAGGAAATCCTATATAACTTCCGGAACTAGCCCAAACCTGGCGCTCCTCTTCCCGTCCTGCCGCCGCTGCCGCACCCTACCTTGCGCGTGCCCGCCTGGAGGCTGCGCCGCCGCGACCGGCCGGGCGGCGTCCTTCTCCGCGCGCCCGACCGGCCCGGCTCCTCCGCCGCAGCACGCCGCCGTCCTCCATGGCCGCCGCCCTCCGAGCTGCCCGTCATGGCCGCCACCCATGCACGCGCGCGAGCTCGTCGGGCTGCCACGGCCGAGCGCCCGCGCGGCGCCGCGTTTGGCCGGCGTGCCGCCGCCGCCGCCGACAGCGGTGAGGAAGAAGCCTAAAAATGTAAAAGAAGAATGTAACAAAAAGTCCAACATTTCTGAAAAATGTTGCGACATTTTGTAAAATGTTGACAAAAAAATGTTAAGAAAAACCAACATTTCTGAAAAATGTTAGAACATTTTGTAAAATGTTGACAAAAAATGTTGAAGAAACCGAGGAAACCAACATTTCTGAAAAATGTTGAAACTTTTTTTTTAAAATGTTAGAACATTTTTAAATTAATAATCATGAGGTGGGCTGGTAGGAAAATAAAAGACATACATTTAAATAAGCTTTGGTAGGCTGGAAGTTCATACCCTTATCCACCTTCCGGTAGCCATATAGGAGCTCCCGCCCAATTGCCCCTTTGTGCGCACAGGCGGAGGAGGTGCCCGGGAATCACCGAATTCGTCCTCCAATTATCAGCGAAAGTTCAATCGAGCTTTCGCTCATAGGTGGAGGATGACTTCTGTTATTCCGCCAATCCTATATATCTTCCGGAAGGTGGAAACGATTGAAACTATAAACCCAACATAAGCTATCAATATCAGTCCAATAATTTTCAAACCCTTAGACCTCAACTACTCCCACCTCCTTTCCTCTCGTTCCCTCGCGCGCCGCCTTGTCTCTGTGCGGATGTCTACCGCCGTTGCGCACCCTTCCCTTGTCCGCCGCCGACCCCTCCTCGGCAACCCAGCGTCGCCCCGCATGCTGCGGCTGCTTGGCGCTGCTCCACACCCGCGACTGCCCAGCACCGCTGTAGACGGCTCGCTGCCTCGGCTTCCCGTCATCCCCGGCGTGCCCTACGCATCCATGCCGCCCTTTACCTCTGGTGCGCCTCTGTGCGCCGCCGCCACCCTCGACCTCCGGCGCGCTGTCCCCGGGCGTAGCCGCGCCGCTCACTGGTGTGTTGTCCTCGACGTCGGCCATGGTTGCGCCGCCGGCCTCGCCGGCCACCGTTGCCGGAGAAGAAGGCACCGCAGACTAAAAAAAAAATCTTGCAAAAAATGTTGGTCCAACATTTCTTGAAAAATGTTGATTCAACATTACGTGAAAAATGTTGGTGCACATAAATGTTTGGTCCAACATTTTTTAAAACATTGAAAACAGAACAATGTTGTCATTATTCTGAAAAATATCGGAGAAAAAATATTGCCAAAATTTTGAAAATGTTGAGAGAAAGAAATGTTTTTTTTGACAACAGAGAGAAAGAAATGTTAACATTTTGAAGAATATTGAACGGAAAAATGTTATCAACAATTTGAAAACGAATGATATTAACGAAATATTATTAGTAGGTTGGTAGTTTTGGTGGGCTACCTTTAGTGGACCTAGTAGGTTTATAGTTTTAATGCTTATCCACTTCCGGTAGGTATATATAGGAGCCATAGGAGGTGCTGGTGAGTTGCCGTACCTGATTTCCTGATTAATTTCAATTACTCAATCTATTTAAGGAATTTATTTACTTCATGTCTTCATTTGTTCTGTTTGTTTAATTAGTTGGCTAATTTATGAATTAAAAAGCACGTTGATATTTGAAAGTAGAGGTGGAACTAAAGGAAAAAGGTAAGATCAATGAAAAATAAATTATACATAGATCACTTTCTACGTTTTCAACTCCACCTTACTTTATTCTTTTCCCGTCCTCCACAACTGCACACCCCAACGACTTATCCCATCCTATTCCCGATGCTATTCTTGCGGACTTGATCTGGCCGTGGTGGCCTTCCCGCTGCCGGCAGGCCATCCAGCTCCACCGAGGTCAGACCATCCACACTCATTATCTTCCATTTTCTTCTTCAAAACAGAATATTTCGTCCTGGTTATCGAGATTCTCTCCTTCATATTCACTCCTCCCGCATCCATCTTTCTTTATAAATCTTCCTCCATCCCAACTACTCATAGTGGCCCCCACGCGTCAGCCTCACTCTCTTTCTTTTTCTTCCACCCACCCACACCCCCTCTCTTTCTTCCTCCCGTCGCCCGCCGCCCATCCTCCAGCGGGCGGAGAAGCAGAGGGTCGCCGTGTGCTCCAGCTCTGCCCGCGGAGCTCCGCCCCTCCGACGGCGCAAGCAGGCGGCCGACCCTTCCGTCCCCTCCGCCTCCACTGCATCCACCCCGTCCTTCCTTCCCTCGGCAGCGACGGGGGCAGCCAAGACTGTCCGTGGTGGCACAGAGCAGAGCAAGCAAGCGGCGGCGAGGCGACCACGGAGGAGGCGAGCACGACCGACGACGGGACTGGGACGGCCGTCTTCTTCATGGATGGCGGTGGCGAGGGACCCGGAGCTCGGAGTCGATGTGCAGAGGTCGGACCCGGAGCAGGGTGGGTACGGCGACGCACAAAGGCGATGTGCGCCGACGGAGGTGGAGGAGCTCCGCAGCGCCGCCAGGCAAGCAGGGGCGGTCGACCCTCCTCCTCAAGTTCCCCGTCCTAGAGCTCCACTGGATCTCGTCAGCCGTGTGCAAGTCGAGGATCCGCGGCGGGGGGAGCAGCAGCGGGCCCTCTTCCCCGCATCCGGCGCCGGGGTCGCGCCCTCCTCCCCGCGCCAGCGGCAGAGCTCCCTCCCTCCTCCCCGCGCGCCTCTTGCCCTTCTCCCCGGCGGCCCATGGCCCTCCTCCCCATGGCGGCCTCCCCGCGTCGGCCCTCCTCCCCATGGCTGCCAATGGTCGAGGTGCGGCGGTGGCAACCCGCAGGAGAGGGAGGATGCGGCCGCGGCGAGGAGCTCGACAGGGGAGGCGTGCGGCGCGCGGCCCTCTCCTTCCCCTGCAGCTCCGTCGACTAAGTAGGGACGCGGCGGCGGCTTGACCTCAGCCTGCGGTCTGCGGAGCTTGGAGTGGCCTCCTTCCTCCTGCGCCGGCGTCCGCGAGCAGGGGCAGGGGCGCGCCGACCGCCCGCTGCTCCGCCCTGGTGGTTGGGATGGCGCACGAAATGACGAGCAGCGCGGGCCCCGTGGCTGCTAGCGGGAGTCCGCGTCTCCTTTGGATCTAAAGGAGACGGGAGGCGACAGGGAAATGCAGTCGACGATAAAGGAGACCGCTGCGGGGCCTAAAACGTTTTCCGTCTCCTCCAGGAGATGGATAACGGCACCGGTGCGGATGGTCTGATGGCCCCTGGCCTGGTGTAGGACTGCAGCACCAGCACGGACGCCGTGGTCTGGAAGTCCCTCGATGCCAGCAGGTCTCTGATCGGCCCTAACTCACTCCGGGCACTCGCTCCACTCTGGCATCCCCGCCGTCAACCCCGGCATCTTCCCCACCACAAACAGGTCCTTTTCCCCAACGCCTCCACCATCTCGTTCGTGTTGAACATTCCTCACTCCCGGTACTCCACCCCCGCGCCGCCACCGCCGGAGGAACTCATGCCGTTGGCCCGGTCCAGGAACTCTCGCAGGCACACGTCGTCGGCCTTGCGCTCCTTGAGCGCGTCGAACTCGCTCCCCGCGAAGCTCCCTCCCTTCTGGACGAAGCGGAGCAGGTGAGGTCGATGGACGGGTGTTGTACACCATGCGCGTCGCCAGCGACACAACCTCACGATCATCGCGCCTGACGAAGAAGAGTGCCGCCACGCGGGTCGTGCCCACCATGCACGGTGAGAACCGCTGGATGCTCTGGTTCAACAGCTGGATCGCCGGGTTGAACACCTCCAGCTAGTCGGCACGTTCTCCTCGTACGCCATGAAGGCGTGGGAGATGTGCTTGAACTGCGCAGTTCCACCTGGCTGCGCCCATGCGTCGAGTGCTCGAATGACGATGACGGTGCCGAGTGCCGACGCGTTGATCAGGAGCAGCGCTGATTACCGCCGGGCGAACTCGATCAGGTGCAGTGCAGCACCTCCACTACCACCGCCGACCGGTCCGATGGCGACACGTCACGTGATGGTCCACCACTTGTAGAACACGAGCCTCCGCGCTAGCTTCACCACCATGGCCAGCCACGGAGGCAGCGAGGGGGGCAGAGGGGGCTCCAGCCCCCCCTACTGCCTCTAAACTCCATTAAATCTCCTTAGTTCCTCTAATTTTTTTTTGTCATAGATATAGTAGAAGAACTGCATTCTGAGGTAGAAGAAGATGATTTTGTAATTTTTTATGAGAAAAAATTATTAAGTTCATGTTAATTGTATTGAGTCTTTCTATTATGCATAGTTCAGCCTCCCCTAAATTTTTTTCTGGACCCGTCACTGACCATGGCCATGCAGCAGTGGCATCACCAACGCCGTGATCATCACCAACGCCATTCAGGATGACGATCTCGATGATTCCCTTGGTGTTGAGCAGCAGCTCGATGAAAATTCCGTCGTGCAGCGGCATGCCTTAACACACCGGCCACGGTCACCGCGGAAACAACCTTGAGGGTCGCTGCGTCCAGCGCCGCCGCCATCAGTAGGACCGCCGCTGGTGTGTTGGTGATCTTGGCAATGTCCGTGCGGAGGCCGCTCATGGCGAAGAAGAGCGCGGTGCCCACCACGAAGTCCTCAACCTTCTCCACGATGGCCACGCCGACGGGCCCATTGGGCAGGGCGAGGCCAAACACGAATGCGCCGAATATGGCTTGTGTGCCCCTCGGTCTTGGCCACGAGCGCGGTGGCCATATTAAAAGTTGATAAATTTTTGTATTTGTTTGCTACATTTAGTTAATTAATTGCATTTCAAACAATTTTTTAAATCAAGTCAAATGTGAACTGCAGATGATTTAAATAATAGAAAAAATGAGTAAAAAATAATAATCATTGTATTCAGTCTAGTTTGAAGCCTTATATGTAAAATGAATAGAAATTTCGAAGGTCTTGTTTAAGAAACATGACCACGAACGGGGCTCTCGGCAAATACAAATTTTGCCGAGAGTTCTCGTCACGGCCGTCGGCAAAATGGTTTTCTTCCATGAGCTCGAAAAACAGCTCTCGGCAAAATCCTAAGCTCACGGCAACGCCGCGGTCATGGTGATCTTGCTCGAGTAGAATCACAGCTGTCCGACCGGTCCGCCGACATGATGTGCTTCCACAGCTCCGCCACCGGGGCGCTCACTGCCGCCGACACCATGCATGCTCTTTTTTTTTTCCTGGTCGCTGGCAGATCCATGGCCATGGGAGGAATGGATCTGCTATTATATTTTTGTCTGCGCGCAGTGGGAAATACGGGACACTGCATGCATGCACGTGCGAAAATTTTGTTTGGTCTGTGGTTTTGAGCTCTGCATGGAGAATATACATGTACACGCCACGCCGATCACCACTCTTGCATCGTGATGTGGCCCGAAGCCCAATCATCAGCAAAGAAAAATGCAACCTCCGCCATGGATGGACACTCGACCGAGTGCTCGCTCGTATAACTGACCCATCGAAGCCGATAGCTTACGGAGGAGTTTCGGATTTTGAAGCTGAAGGCAAGTGGGGTCCGAACCGAAGAAGAAGAAGGCCCATATATTCGTATCCGATACCGATATGGCGTAGTGTTGCTGGGCTACATATATATTCCCATCTTCGTGTCCAAGCCGAAATAAAGCCGCCGCATCCTCCTCGCAATCCTTAGAAGAGGGACAAGTTGGGGATCGATCGATCGATATCGCACCTCCGTCCGGCGATCGATGAGCAAGATGGAAGAGGTTAGGGCTCGATCGCGGGCTATGGCTGGCGGCGACCGTGACATCAGGAGGTCGCTGTGGCTGAAGAGGATGGAGGAGCTGAGCGCGTGCGCCACGGACCAGGATCTAATCCTGAAGCTGAAGCGGGAGATCAAAGCTCTCGTGGCTCTTCGGGAAGAGAGGTGGGCTCGCGAAGGTCTTCTCGACGAGTACATGTCGGGCCGGCAGGCAGCGGTCCGGTATCGCAACCGCATGGCGGCTGAGGTTCCTCCGCAGGCAGCAGGGGCCCCTGAGGTGGTTCCCCAGCCGGCAGTGGCCGGAAACAAGAAGAGGAAGAGAGTGGTCAAGAGCAAGGTGCCGCAGGAGCTCATCGAGTACTACATACTGAATCAACACCGCAAACCCTGGAAAAGTACCTATGAAGAGCATAAGCTGGGCAAACGTTCTCAGATGTTCCGTGAACATTATGCACAAGGGGTGGCTCTTTCTAACAAGTACACGGAGTACGAGCAGGCCCTCATCAAGCAGTTCCGTACCAAGGGCTATGCCGAAGACTACACGGAGGTCACCGACGATGAGAATACTTCAGGGCAGGAAGCCAAAAAAAAGGGGCTAATTATCGGCGAGTGAGTGATCTGTGTGTCCCTGCAAGATTCGATCAGCTACCCAAACCTCTATGTCTGAGTACGTGTGCGATCCACTAGCTAGTGTCTGCTCATTACTATCTGTAACAAACAATCATCTCCGGCCCACTAGTGATGATCTATCTGATCCTGAAGAGAATGATGCATGGGTCGATATGCATGCTGCCTTGCCATACTATACACGTACGATCGACGATGTATGTCCATGCATGCGATGTATATCCATGCCATGCATGGACAATGATGCCTTGTAATATACTATGTATGTATCTATCTATATATCTATCTACGCTACTTATGAAAATCACTAGGATCGTGCTCGTGCTTAACATGAAAAACATGATACTGATATTAACATACTATTTTATGGCTCACCAAGATCCATAAATATCAACTTTTACAAAAATATAAAAATTTTCAACAAAGTGTGCATCATGTCTTGTCAATTTGTAGCGAACATGACCTCATATGCCATTTGTTCAAGTTTGATTTTGGTGATTAATGACAACATGATCAATGGGACTAACCATATTGTTGAGCATGTCTTTGTAGACATGTCTAGGTCTCATGGATGCAAAAATACTACATGCCAAAATGAGAAGATAGTATATATTTCAAAGGTCAAAACCGTGGAAGAAGAAGAAAAGAAATGACATCGTCGGATGAACCGACGGTACCATAGAAAGAAGCGTCGGTGCAATGGCCGGATGAAGTAGTACACTGTGTGAAGACTCGAGTCAACATGATGACCACCAGATGAACCGACGGTGGATATTCTAGTTGCACCGGATGATTGGCAGTGAAGAAGCAGCTGGGTTAGTAGCACCGGATGAACCGGCAGTGTAGCAGCGGTTCATCCGGTGGCCGTGTGTTTGCTAACAGAGAGGTTCTGGCGTGAAACTCTTAAGTACCGGATGAACCGATGGTCACGAGGATATAAGCAACGGTTCATCCGACGGCACCAAAGAAGGTAACAATAAGGTTTTGGGAAGAAATCCTTTAGCACCGGATGAACCGACGGTTAAGAGAGGAACCCGTCGGTTTATGCGTCGGAACAACTGTGTTAGTGGATTGCAATGGCTAAGTGACGTGGATGGGGCACCGGATGAACCGATGGCCCTGGAATACTAGCATCGGTTCATCCGACGCTATATTTTTTAGTGGCCGTTAGCCAACGGCTCTTTGGACACCTTGGGCTATTTATACCCCCTCCACTCACCAATTTGAGAGAGTTGGATGCTGAGGAATACCAGAGAAGTTCAAGACACATAGAAGACCATATCCAAGCCATCCATGTGCTAAATTGCTCATCCATAGACTTGCACATGCTTTGTGTGTGTGCTTAGTGTTAGGCTTAGCTTAGAGCTGAGTGAGTGTAAGGTGTGCCTACCTTGTGAGGTGATTCTCGAGTGGATCAAGCTGTACGAGGTGCGCCGGAAGCCTTAGAGCCTAGGTGGCTCTCCGGCAAACGTCTTCGACCCTCCGGCTTGGTGTGGAGCGGCGAGGACACTTTGTGCGGGGGACGTGGAGACCCCCTTCCCTTGGTGGAGAAGCTCCTTAGTGGTGGCGGCATCAATGTGACCAAGGGAGCTTGATGAGTGCCTTTGTGGCGAGCCTTTGTGGCAAGTCAAGTGGTGCTCTTGGGAGAGACTTAGTGACCGGGAAGCAATACTCTTGTGTGGAGTACTTCAACAACGTGGACTAGGGGTGGCTTAGTGCCTGCCAATACCACGGGATAAATCGTGTGTCAAGAGTTTGCTTCCTCTCATCCCCTTTACGTTTCCGCATTACTCTCTTGCAATCCTTGCTTGTTCTTACTTTCCTAGAGTAGTATCTTGATAGGATTGGCTATAGGTTGCAAAACTTATTTTGGGATGTGAGTTTCACACTAGAACAACCTTAGTTGCATATCTAGATAGTATGTTCTAGTTTATGTTTTATGCAAAGTAGTGAAAGCCATAGGTTAAGTTTTTAAGTTGCCTAATTCACCCCCTCCCCCTCTTAGGCTACGAGCATCTGATTCATTACACAATTGAGGGAAGTCCTCAGCCATCTCATTCTCTATTTCTCCACAGCCCACGTATACCACACCTGTCAACAAAATGAGTGGGTTCAGTACACTTAAAAGGCTAGCGTCTACACAAATAGGGAAAAAATGGCAGCTATGAAACATAAGTAGATTGGAAGCAAATACATTTGAAAGTGCTTTTTCGGCAACTAAATGCTCCAGGAATAGTACATGTCCCATGAAGCACCGAGGGAAACAATACATCGAACACACGCTGAAACCAATTCACAGTGCATGTGAGATATACAAAGATTCAATAGAGCAGAGAAGGAAAACATTTCCTTTTTGTGTCTATAGCGTGCAGCAATAACCAATATCTTACACAAACACAAGACCTTTGGGTAGCTAGCTCGCTCCAAATACCAGCTGTCCTGTTAATACAGGTGTGTCAGAAGCAACTTTTGATGCAACAGGCCTTGGTGAGCACGCAGGCCATGTCTGAGGAGCACAAACATGATGATTATTCGGACACTCATAACTTCGGTATGTTCACACTTAGTAAAGGCTTGATGCTTTTACTTGGAGCATAGTAAATTGCTTTTTTATTCCTTAAGATATAGTTTCAGTACAATACGCTATCAATTCTCTTCTGCTTTCTACTTGCATTTGTGGATGAGGAGACATTCTCCATCTCACACACATTCTCATCACATACATTCACTGAATCATGCATAGATAACATATAAAGCCTGTCTTGTCGGAAGGCAAGACCCATGCAAATTTCATTGTACTTAATCACACATTGTTCTGCGCCATAATGGCACTCAAATCCATCATCTGCTAAGCATAAAACAGAAATTAAGTTTCTATTCAAAGAGGGTACATAAAGAACGTCATGCAGCCGAAGTGTGAAGCCATCATGTAGCTTTATGGGGAGTTCTCCTATCGCCTCCACTTCAACCTTGACGCCATTAGCAACTTTAATGCTTCTTTCTCCTCTTTGAAGGGTCTGACTCGAATGGCATCCTTGCATAGAATTAGCAACATGAATAGTTGCACCTGAATCAATCCACCAAGTGAATTTTGCATAACTTAAATACAAGGATTCATCTAAAAATGTAATTACGTTCTCACCATTTGTCCACATGTGCTTCAGCCATTTAGTACAATCCTTCTGCCAGTGGCCTTTCTCCTTGCACCACATGCACTGATCCTGACCAACTGCTTTTTTGCCCTGTGAGGGTTGAGACTGATCATGCTGAATGGTCCCCTTAGGCTTGTTCTGGACATTTGAAGGTCCACTTTCATGCTGGTTCTTTGGTTTGTAGCCTTTTCTACCAAAACTCCTTTTCTTGGTGTTGTGCTGCACATAGGAGACAAAACCACCAATCTATGCCTTAAGCTCTCTTCCTCTTGCACACACATCGCGACGAGCTTATGCAAGTCCCACTTTTCTGTCAAAGAGTTATAGTTGACCGCAAAAGTCGAAAACTCAGTAGGTAGTGACTTAAAGATCAAGTGAACTAAAAACTAATCTGGCAAAGCCATCTCCATGCTGGCAAGCTTGCCATTCATGTTACTCATCGATATAATATGGTCTTTAATCCCGCCTCCATTGTAATTCATAGTGGTCAGCTTATTGATCAAGGTACTAGCATATGTCTTGAAGTGTGTATCATGTTGTCTCTCCACTATTGCCAAAAACTCAGCAGTAGTGTGTGTAACTTCATCAGCGTTCTTCTTAGGGATTGAAGTCTTGATAACCTCAGACATCTTTGTCCGCATGATCTTTAAGCACTTTTTATTGTTGAGCAGCCACTTGGCCCTCTCTAGGTCGTGCTCAGCAACCCTATCAGCATGGTCACGCTCTTGTGCCTGGAATGCCGCTGCACTCTCATTAGCTCCCCTCACCACTACCTCAAGAACTGCAGGGTAGGGTGTAGTCAACATGGAGTCAAGCTCCATCATCACAAGGAAGCAGTCCAACTGATTGCGCCACTCCTTGTAATTACTTCCAACCAACTCAGGAATGGAGCTGAGGTAACTCAGTCCTAAAATAATAATTCAGAGATGGTGAGAACATCAAACATTATAAATGTTGCATGTACTAATGTCACACCCTGAAATTCCCAAATTTCAGGATGTGAATAGGAAGAAAATTTAAACAACGATTTTCCCATAATTTTTAAAAATTTTCAAACATTTAATTCTTTACAGGGAATATAGTACAGGAAAAAAAACAAAAACATTATTTGTTTTCCGAAAATAAATAAATGGCTTGATGTTTGTTGCATACATGCTGCCGCATTATTTTTGTTTGGTTGAATTCAAATTGATATTTGAATTCGATTGTTTGAATCCTTTTATAAAAGAAAAACAAAACCCCGTTTCCTTTTCTGTTCCTCGAAGCCCATCAGCCAAAGTCCGTTCGATGTCCCCGAACTCCATCGCCTCAGCTCTGCGGTCCGCCGGCCCAACGCAGCTCCCCCGCACGGTCCATGACCGGAAGTCCGCTGCCGCCCCTCCTTTTCCCCGGCCTGGTTCGTTGCGTCGCGTTCCTTCAGCCCAGCAAGCCGCAGCCCAGCCGGCAGGCGGCCCAGCGCGGCCCAGCAGTACCCCCGCCACCCGCAGCCGCTGATGGGTGGGCCCCGCCCGTCATCCCCTCCTTCGGCCGCAGTCGAGCCGGACTCGGGTCCGACCCCGACGTCCGTGACGCGCCGCCTCTATCCCGCGGGCCCGCACGCCCAGGCGCGTTCCCCGCGGCCTATAAAACCCGCCGCCTCACGCCAGTGGGTCCCACGACCCCAAACCCCTAATCCCGAGCTCCAGCGCGTCGTCGCCGAAACCCTAGCGCCGCCGCGCCGTCGATCTCCCGCTCCGCCGCCTCTCCGCCAACGAGAAGCACCCCTGGAGCACCGCAAGAAGGTGAGGAGGACCTTGGTGCCGCTTGAACTCAAGCCCGCGCCCCGAGTCACCGTATCACGCTCACCGGAGTGCGCTGCCGTGCCGTTCCGCCGCGCCGAGCCGTGCTCTGCCGTCGCCGCCCGTGTGTCTGCCGTTTTGCTCCAGATCGATCTCCCGCCTTGCCAGCATCGTCCCAGTGCAATCCGAGCTCAAAATCGTGCCCTACAGCTCGAGACCGAGCGAGCACGCCGGAGCACCGCAGCGCGCCGCCGCTCGCCGGCAAGTCCGCCGCCGCCTGTTTCTCTGCTGCCGTTGTCCGCCGTCCGATCTAGATCCGACGGATCCAGATCATTTTGACCGGAGCCAGATACCGGTCAACCCGGTCAATCCAGCGCCGCCGCTGCTAGTTTTGCATATGAGCCCCTCGGTTTGTTTAGGTTTCCAAGCAGATCCATCCCGGTTCAGTTAGGGTTTCGTTTGGATTTTCACGTTTTCTTCCCCTAACCCAAGTGGATCTAGGGTTAGTGTTTGTATACTTTGGCTCGAATTTCTTCGATTTCTTCCCCTAACCCGAGTAGATCTAGGGTTAGGGTTGACTTTATACTTTGATTCGCTTTGAATATGTGGTTTCACTCTTTGATTTGCATTGAATTGACTTAACTCCAGTGTTCCTCTCCCCCTTTCTCTTTCGATTTTGGGGTCAAAACTTCAACTTTTCAACATTGGCTTCCCCGGAACTTAGATCTACTAACTAGTAGGCTTTGATACCATTTTTAGACTTAAAACTCAGATCTCTAGAAGTAGATCTAGTCGGGTACAACTTGATTAACAAAATATTTGACTTGAGATCTAGATCTACAACACTAAGATCTACACTAACAGAGGAAAGTAGGGACACAGACCTTCGGCAGGAGTGGAGTCCTTGGCCATGTCGTCGGTCGTCGGCACAGGGGCGTCCACAGCTTGACGCAGGGGTAGCAGGTGCGCCTCCGAGTTGGTGATGGTCGCGGTACAGGGTTGTCGCTGGTCCGGGCGGTGGCAGCGATGACAGGCGATGAGGATGGACGGCTGCGGTGACGACAGTGGTGCTTCCCGCTGCTTTAGTGCTCCCTCGGTCAGTAGGGTTGTAGGTGGTGTGTGTGGCGGCGCAGATGAACCTCGTGCAGCGCATTGTGGCCCCCACCCTCTCTATATAGCACTGTGTGACAGGGGCCTACCAACCATGGATCGGTTGGGTGCCCCCCGACCAGGGCGCGGGATCGAGCCCGACTCGGCCTTTGGGCCGTGTCGGTGAGGAGATCGAACTAACTAGCGCTTCATAGCGTGTTGTGTAATCAAACTTTTTTCTTCTTCTATACTATAAGGAGCGAAAACAATTAAAAACTTTTCTCACCCAAATCAGGCCCATCTTACCCCTCACGCCGGACCCACCCGTCAGGTTGCATGATGACCAAAAAGGTGGAACAACCATAAAAATCGCAATTTGGAGAGCATTTCTGTCAAAAACGAAAAGATTTTGGTACCTGACGTCACCTTACCCACCCGCGTACCCACGTCGGGCCCACCCCACCCCGTGCCGTCAAAATTTGTTTAGATTCGTAATTTCAAGATTGGAAGCTCTTTATTATGATAACAACTCGAGCTTGGATTGGAGGCACCGGGTTCTAATTGACAACGAACACCTTACGTACCGTCCCCAACCTACTTCCTATGTTGTCATTTGTGCTTATCACCGAAAGGACACAACAAGTTGAAATCAATTGGCCAATCAATTAGCTGTGTGTTTAATTAGGAATCCAGATTTCAATGTGCGTTCGTCAAGAAGCCAATCACCTATTGTAATCCATTTCCAAAGCTTTGCATGCCTTTTACTAAAACGCACAAGCTGGTTCAAAGCCACTTCTCAAATAAGCAATATTTACATATCTATATAGCTTATCTGAGGATCGCTTTTCCTGAAAGCAGTACCAAATAGACCAGATAGGCTCTACGATCAAGTTCAACTCCTAACATTTTTTTTGTTCTGCCACGTGCGTGTCGCACGTGCATCAGCCCGCTTTACCCTCACGCCGGACCTACCCGTCATATTTTTTAGAAGTGGATAGGGTGGACGAACTATGGAAGGACCAAAAAATCTCAATTTGGAGAGCGTTTCTACCAAAAACGTAATATTTTCTCACCCACCCCGCGTCTACCCACCCCTGTACCCGTTTTGGACCCACCACCCGCCTCTCACCGTGCGTTGACCCGCATGTCAAATAAAAAAACAGTAGTCTGCTTGATAGATAGCTCCCGTGCTCCGGTACCAGCCGCCCAGACCGCAGCCGTCGGCTGCCGGCTGCTGTGGCGCTGCGCGTGCGCGCACAGGTTGCCGTGCGCGGTGCGCCTACGCCAAGGGTGCCGCCCTCGCCGCCTACCTCCGGCTCGCCGTCCAACCTCCCCGCCGGCCGCCGCTGCCGGCCTGGCGCTGTTAGGGTTACAGTGGAGAGTGCGTGAATCGATTGAGGAACGAGGAAGATGAGGACGGAAATAGGAGCAACAACTGTGCTCGGAGAGCAGGGAGATGACCGACTGGGCCAATTGGGCTGTTGGGCCAGCACGGGAGTTGGCCGGCTGGGCCACTTGGTTGTGCATGGGCCTAAATCAGCCTGTTTGGCTTTGTATGCCAAACAATTATAAGGCCATTGAGAATTTTGCCACTTATTACATCAACATGCAAATGTTGCAAAGACTACGTTAATTAAACTTTTAATTGCAAACCACATCGCGCTGGAGCCCCGCCGCTGTCGCATGCTGCCGATGCCCCGAGCACCACCCGCCGGAGAGGGGAGAGCGAGTGGCAGGGCGGAGGACGGAGATGGAGAGTGTTGGGTACGATCATTAGTGGTCCTCTAACTAAGGGGATAATCACCCTCGTAAAACGCAATCGCGTACGGGCTAGTCCCCGCAAGCCCAAGAAAGTACGGAACGCCACGGGTCCGTGACCTGCTACAGCCCCGTAGCAGCCCCCATCGAAAAGGGCCACTCGCTCGCCCCTCGAGCAGGTTTCCGCCTCGCTCGAGGGTCACGGCCCCTCGAGCAGGTTTCCGCCTCGCTCGAGGGTCACGGCCCCTCGAGCAGGTTTCTGCCTCGCTCAAAGGTCACGGCCCCTCGAGCAGGTTCCCGCCTCGCTCGAGGGTGCTGGCCCCTCGAGCAGGTTCCTGCCTCGCTCGAGGGGCCCGACCCCTCGAACAGGTTTCTGCCTCGCTCGAAGGGCTCGACCTCCCTCAAGCGAGCGACCAACTCCGCCTCGCCCTAGGCCACCCCTCGATCAGCGGCACTCCGCCCCGCCTTTTCTCTGACGCCGACATTTAATGCCGAACTCCACGGTAGGGCACCAAAGTCAAAGGCAAATCCTACTCCACGCCGCGCGGCTGCCACGGTCTGGACGCTTGACACCGCTACTGTGCGGCCTAACCCGCCGCTGTGCGGCCATCCCTGGCCCTGTACGGGCGCCACGTGGCCCTATGCGGACAGATCGACGTCACTCCGTGCCACTGTGCTACCTGCTCTCGTCCTCTCCCCGCGGTAGGACCCTCCAACCGGCACGGGGACACCCTCGAAGGAGGTACAGGTGGTGTGCAGGCGCACGCGCTGACCGGCGCTGCCGTACGGGAGGCGTGAGCCGCGTCTCCTCCACAAACTCCAGTACTGTGCGACCATCCCCATCACTGTGCGGCCATCCCCGGTGCTGTGCCACCATCCCCATCGCTGTGCAACGGACTGCACAGTCCTGTGCAGACAGGCTGATGATGTTCCATGGACCTGTGCCGCCAACTCTCGTCCTCTCCCCTGAGATTGGACCCTCGAATTGGCAGGCACACACCCTCGAAGTCATGACCATACAAGCACAGGAGTCACCACGCCGCTCGCGAAAGCCGGAGCTCGCCACCAACTTGCGCCAGGAGCCAGAACGTGCGAGGACAAGACCGCTGGTGCCATACCTGTTAGTACATGGCCGCTGTGCCGCGTCACTGTAAGCCGCACTCCCTTGGTCTATAAAAGGGAGAGGCAGGCTCCCCTGCGCAGGGACACGCTCTCACGCTCCCAGCGCTCACCCGTTCACCTCACACCACTCCATTCCCGATATTGGCACTAGCCTCAATCATCGTAGTTGGGACTTGGGGGAATTTCCTACTCTCCCGCATTGCTTGTAGCCCCCCTCTACAGGCACCACTGGTGCGAGTTAATATAGTGCACAAGCACACCCTGCTGGACGTATGGCCGCGTGGTTGGAACTAGGATAAACCCCATCTCCCATTAGCTTAGCACCGACCATCGAGAGACTGATTACAGCGCTAATTACTAGTTGGTGCCGGTGCTAATCCGGACACCGACAGTTGGCGCGCCAGGTAGGGGGCTGCGCTGAGATCATCTACCCGTTCTCTCGATGGTGATCATCACCGAGTACACGTCGGAGAGATCCACCTGGGGTTAATCCGACCCGTTCCCAGCTGGATTCGAAATCTGGTTCGGGAGCATCCACTACCAGGTGACTGGCAATGGCTACATGATGCTTATCCTTAATCGGGACGCAATCATGGCGGCGCTGCCCGGAACGGTGGCCGCCCCAGTAGTTGCGCCAGCTCCACCACCACCCGGACGCCGCAAGCGTTCGGGCAAGCGCTCACGATGAGCGCGCGCGGAGCGATGCCTGGCAGTGCACGCTGGCTCCCCCCAGTGGGTCGAAGCCGATGGGCTCCCACCTGTCACCGCGATGCAAGGAGATGCACCTCCACTAGCGGGCTCGGCGACGCGTCCTGTCGGGGAAGCCACGGTCGCGCGGCCGCAGTTCCCCCATGGGATGCATAGCGCATCCATGGCGTACTCCTCGTCGGTCAGCACCAATCTGACCGCGTACGAGGACCTTCCGGGTCACCACTTCATGTCGATCCGGAACCTCATCGCCACCTCGCCTAACGAGTCTTACCGCGACTCCGACAGCGAGGAATGCGAGCGCGGGCGCGGGGAACCGGAGTGGTACTACTCCGGGCTTCGGGACCCCGGCGCATTCAGGCGGTTTCAGGCCGAGGCAGACTACTGCCTCACCTGCTCTGATGACTCTAGCGAGGGGGATTACGATCCCACCCGCAAGTGCTTTGTCATCATCATCGGCGAGGGTGAAGACGGAGGAGGAGGAGCGGGCGACGCGGCGGTCCGCAACAACGCGGTAGCGAACCCACCCGTGGGGACGCCACTGCGTGACGCGATGCATGCTGCACAGCTAGCACAGGTCCACGAACTGGAGGCAAAGCTCGACACGAAACGCGAACAAGTGCGGTAGCTCAAGGCCACGCTCAGGGGAGACCAGGCCGGCCCATCATCGCAGGGGGCACACGTCGCGGGACGTGTAGCCCGCGAACGCATCAATACCGACGCTGACGTGGATAGCCTCCCGACCTTGGCAAGGGCCAGCCAAAAGCTCGTTGTTGCGGCAACATTGATTCGGGCCATGCCTGAACCGTTAACGCCCGAGGGACGCAACCTGCGCCGTTAGGCGCATGCCCTCATCGAGTTGGCTGTGGTGCAGCAAGCCGAGAGCTCCGCGTCCCGTATGCGCCACCAGTCCAGCGTAAAAACTGGCGGAGGCGGTAGGGACCCAGAGGCCTCGGTCCACACTCCGCACCGGGCACCCACGGTCCACGAAGGCAACCAGAGGACCCCAGGCAAGGAGCGGATTCGGGATACACGTGGCAAGGCCGACGATGGCGACGCCCGCAACATCCTGAATAAGAAGAAGCAGGACACCGCCACAGCGACACACGACTACCACCCTCGGCGTGGCGGCCGTTACGACAGTCGGGAGGACAAGAGCCCGTCACCGGAGCCGCCGGGCACGCTTGTGTTCGGCCGGACGATCCGAACGGCTCCCATTCCCCGTGCTTCCGGCAACCGACAACCGTGAACAAGTACTCGGGGGAGACAGACCCTCGGGTGTGGCTCAACGACTACCGCCTAGCGTGCCAACTGGGCGGCTCTACTGACAACGCCATGATTATCCGCAACTTGCCTCTGCACCTTGCAGATTCTGCACGGACGTGGCTCGAGCACTTGCTCGCGAATCAGATCCACGACTGGGACGACCTGGTCAGGACATTCGTGGGCAACTTCCAGGGCATGTACGTGTGCCCTGGTAATTCGTGGGACCTTCGAGGCTGCTTCCAGAAGGCCGGTGAGTCCTTAAGGGATTTCATCCGCTGCTTCTCCAAGCGCTGCACCGAGCTCCCAAGTGTCGGTGAGTCCGAGGTCGTGCACGCCTTCTTGGAGGGCACGACTTGCCAAGACCTTGTGTGCGAGTTGGGGTGGAACCCTCCCACCAGCGTGAACGAGCTGTTCGACATCGCCACCAGCTACGCTTCTGGAGAAGAGGCGGTGGGGGCGATCTTCGACGACAAGAAGGGCAAGCGAGCAGAGGATGCGCCCACGGAGGGCATCAAGCCGAAGGATGCCTCAAAGAAGCAGAAGTAGAGCAAAAAGGGCAAGAAGAACCAGGGCAAGAAGCCCATGGAGCAAGGCGAGGGCTCCGAGGAGGTCCACACAGTTGACGCTGCCAACAAGGGGGCTCGAGGCCCCCCTCGAGGCGGAGTGTTTGACGACATGCTGAAGAAGCCCTGCCTGTACCACAAGACCCCAGTCGCTCACACCCTCGAGCAGTGCGACATGCTCAAGAAGTACTACAACCGAGTCGCAGCGAAGGAGGACAACGCCAAGAAGGATGAAGTTGACGGGGGCAAGGACGGCTTCCCAGCGGTGGAGAACGTGCTCTTCATCTTTGGGGGGCGACGGTCGATATGACATCCTGGCAGCGCAGGCGTGAATGTCGAGAGGTCTACTCCGTTCACCCGGCCGTGCCGTCGTATCTTGACTGGTCGGACGAGACGATCTCCTTTGGTCGAGAGGACCACCCGGATCACATCCCCAATCCGGGACAGTACCCACTTGTTGTTGATCCAGTCATCGACAACACGTGTGAGGACCAGGTGTGTCCGAAGACCAGTGGAGGGTCGCTCCTTAGTGATGAGTGATTGACAACGTTGTGTGGACTGATGCTTGACTAAGTGTGCAGGTACAAGTTGCGGCTTGACTCATGTCGGTGCAGGTGAAGAACAAGCGCGAAAGGCCTTAGCCGTGGCGGCCTCCGGGTGATGGAGTGGCAAGTAGGCTTGGT
The DNA here is from genome assembly GCA_036936925.1 of Cenchrus fungigraminus. NCBI lineage: Eukaryota > Viridiplantae > Streptophyta > Magnoliopsida > Poales > Poaceae > Cenchrus > Cenchrus fungigraminus. The sequence goes on from CM072769.1 coordinate 188,165,045, forward strand.
TCGATGGACCCGGTGGCCGATGGGGTCAAGGCGAGCCGTGCGGTGCAAGACTGGCGGGCTGAAGTCGTGAACATGGGCCGGTGCAAGGTAGCGGATGGAGCCCGAAGCTTGCACACGGGGTTTGGTGGTTTGCCCACAAAACCATCGGTGGACGGTTTCTTGGTTTGGGCCTCAAAACCAAGCCTGGAGGCCCGAGGCGACGGAGACGGTGATCCGGGACCTTCGGGAAGCTTCGAGGCGGAGGGCACGTGGCATGATCGCGGGGTTTGCATCGAGGTGAAGCGAAGCCGTGGTGGAAGCGTGTCCGTCTGATGAAGTCTTGACCAAAATGCCCCTGAGGGGTTGTATCTTCATTTCAAGCAGTAGGGGTAGTGTGGTCATTTACCTCCCTCCGATGGACTTCATATAAATAGCGGAGAGGTGGATGGCATCTCTCTCTCTTGGACTCTAGGGCTTTCTCCCCTGGTAGATTTCTCTGAACTGCTTCTTTTCCCTCTGGATTCCTTAGGCTAGACTCTTGTACAGACTCTGACCTTTGGAAGCATTCGGTGTTGCGGTGATCTCCTAGTCCTCTGTGATTTTCGTGTCATTTTCGGGGCTATTTTTGGGGGGTTTCATTCTTCGCTCGATTCGTGATTTTGGGGGCGTTTCTTCACGGATTTCTTTGAGGGGATCATGGGTGGATGCCTTGCGCATCTTTATGTGTGATCTTGACCCCTCAAACGCTGTGGAGAGCCTTCGATTCGTGCGTTTTTGGTTGGTGCCCGAGTTCATGGTGGTGGTTCGTGTGATCTGCGATTCCCGGTGATTTATTGGCTTAGGAGTCGAGATTTTTGGGGCATAGCTTCCTCTTGTGTTGCTTATCATCTCCCCCAAATCTTGTCTCAAGAGCTTTAGCCGTTTAGGAGATCCGGTGATGGAAAGGTGGAGTTGACTCCCGAGCTCGAGCATTTTTCTGTTCTATTTGTGCTTGGCAAACGGTCCGCGAGATCCGTGCGGACGGTCCGTGTGGCCCAGGCAGAGTTGATGTTCTTCGTGTTCTTCACGAGTTCTTGTGCGCTCGCGTTTCAATTCATTTCGGCCCTAGGTTTTGGTTGCGAGGAGTTTGGTGGACAGTCCGCGAGGGCTTCACGGACGGTCCGCACGGCCGAGATTTTGTCTGGGGTACTTTGAGGTTAGTCTGGGGTTTTCAGCAAGGTTGGCGGACAGTCCGCCTAGTCCTCACAGACGGTCCGTGACACTGGCGGACAGTCCGCGTGACCTCCACGGATGGTCCAAATTTTGGCTTGCATCTCTGGTGGTTCGGGTGGCTTTTACGGACAGTCCGCCGTGACCTCTCGGACGGTCCGTGCCCTCTACGCGGACGGTCCACCTGGTCATCCCGGACGGTCCGCCAGGGACTTCGCAGAGTTGCCTAAGTCCTTTGGTTCTTGCTTTGGTGCTTCCGCTCTTTGCTCCTAGGTCTGTCCCTTGATCTTCTAGGCTTGTGTGTGCTGTGTGTGGAGCTTCCTTTGTGTGCGCGAGTGCTTGGAGTGGCAATCGGGTTATAGGCCGAGTTTGACCTTTGGGAAGAATTTTTATCGGCTCCCATTCACTCCCCCCCTCTCTGGTCACCCTATTCGGTCCTTCAACGCGGTTCTCTAAGGTAATGATGGACAGGGGTAGCAGCCTCAACATCATGTACTCCTCCACCTTGGAGCTTATGGGGATCGGCCTGGACCAACTGTGGCCCAGCAAGTCGCCATTCCATGGTGTTGCACTGGGCAAGCGAGTCCAGCCTCTCGGGCAGGTTGACCTGCCTGTCTGCTTCGGCACACCGAGTAACTTCCGCAAGGAAGTCCTCACCTTCGAGGTGGTAGGGTTCCGGGGAGCATACCACACCATCCTTGGCCGGCCATGCTACGCCAAATTCATGGCGATCCCGAACTATACCTACCTCAAGCTCAAGATGCCGAGACCGAAGGGCATCATCACGGTGGGCCCATCATTCGAGCACGTGTACGAGTGCGATGTCGAGTGCGTTGAGCGCGCCGAGGCGCTTGCACAAGACGAGGCCCTCATGGCAGACTTGGAGAAGATGGCCAACGAGGCCCTCGACTCCCCCAACAAGCACGCCGCCAGCTTCGAGGCCACGGAGCATACCAAGACTGTACCCCTCGACCCCAGTGCCCCCGCGGGCAAGGTGTTGAGGATCAGCTCCACCCTCGACCCGAAATAGGAAGTGGTGCTCGGTGACTTTCTCCGCGCCAACGCTGACATCTTTGCGTGGAGTCCCGCGGACATGCCGGGCATTCCAAGGGAGGTCTCTGAGCACTCACTTGATATCCTGCCCAACTCCAAGCCGGTGTCTTAACGTCTGCGACGATTTGGCGAGGATAAGTGCCGGGCGATCGGAGAGGAGCTGCGCAAGCTCTTGGAGGATGGATTCATGAAGGAGGTATTCCATCCCGAGTGGCTAGCTAATCCTGTACTAGTTAAGAAAAAGAATGGGAAGTGGAGGACGTGCGTAGATTATACCGATTCAAATAAAGCAAGTACCAAAGTTCCCTTTCCTTTGCCATGAATTGATCAGATAGTTGATTCCACTGCGGGGTGTGAATTGCTATGGTTCTTTGATGCGTATTCCGGTTATCACCAAATCAAGATGAAGGAGTCCGACCGGCTAGAGATTTCTTTTATCACACCATTAGGTATGTTTTGCTACATGACAATGTCGTTTGGTCTCCGAAACGCCGGGCAACATACCAGCGGTGTATGCTCCACGTCTTCGGGGATCACATCGGGCGAACTGTTGAGGCATACGTCGATGATATCGTAGTGAAATCCAGGAAGGCGGACGACATGGTGAACGATTTGAGCATTGCGTTTGATTGCTTCCGGGCAAACGGGGTCAAGTTAATTCCCGAAGAATGCGTCTTCGGGGTGCCACGTGGCATGCTGTTGGGTTTCATTGTCTCCCAGCGAGGCATAGAACCCAACCCGGAGAAGGTATTAGCCTTGAGCGGATGGGGCCGATACGTGATCTGAGGGGAGTGCAGAGGGTCCCGGGCTGCCTTGTAGCTATGAGTCGCTTTATGTCACGCCTCGGTGAGAAGGGCTTACCCCTGTACCAACTTCTGAGGAAGAGCGAGCGTTTCTCCTGGACCACCGAGGCCCAGGAGGCCCTTGACAAGCTGAAGGCAACACTCGCCCATGCCCCGATACTGACGCCACCCCAGGAAGGCGAGCCCCTCTATCTTTACGTCACCGCGACGACCCAGGTGGTCAGTGTTGGTATTTCTTAACATCACCACTATGGCGTCGGGTTAGCGTGAGCGTGTAAGAATCACCCAGGTATACTGACGGGTGCAAACGAATCCGCAAGTGCACAGATACACCATTGTAGCACTTCACCTCAGGAGTATTCCCAAGGGTATCGAATCCAAGGAATGGTATGGGGGACTCTACGAGTAACTATCCAAGGTACACAGTCCCTACTGAGGTAGGTGAGTGATGTGAAGTCTCCTATAGGTTCTCGACTCTAGTGAGGAACAAGCTCGGATAAGATCTTGCTTCGGACACCGGCCCCTCCTGACTATAACAGTTGGTTCACGGAAAGGGTTGCCTACACGCTGTATCCAAACGTGGGGGATTTCAGAGGGTCCAACGGCTGTCACTACCGTGGCCTACCCCAAGACAAACCGTGAGATACAGGGCATTCGAAGGATAACCAGCAATCTAGACACCACCTCTACACCGCCGACTACTACTATAGCACGGCTACATCTGACGTCCTGTAGAAACACTATAGCACTCCGTATAAATACGAAGCGGCGAACCCGCGAGGTTGAGCTAGACCTTACACGTCATGGAATCGATTCGCGCGAGGAGATATGATTGATACTTGATCTAAATCAGATACGCATGAGCTTCACTATATTCTAATAGACAGGCAATCACACAAACGAGATGCAAACTTATGAGATGATAACAGAAGATCTAGGGTCGTGTTCGTGAAGAACACAAGCCTCTAACTTATGAACAAACGCAAAAGTATGAATTACTTGCTCGTCAACTAGATCAAGGAAGCACGTTCATGAAGAACGTGAGCCTCTAAATGATGAATGAACGAAGAACTCAAGAACAACTCATTCATGCATGAGAGCCACTTTAGTCTAAATAGGAAATACTGAAATACTCACTTTAGTCTAAATGAAGAACAGCATCGCTCATGAGGTACAAGGGGACGATGGATGATGAACAGATCATCACCACCTCACTCTACTCATCCACACACTCCTCTCTACCTAGCACCACCTAGTCTAGATCCTCCACACACACACACTCATGGTGGGATGAGGTTTCACCTCCACCAAGAGAGAATGAGAGGGGGAGAAAGAGGCAAAGGTGAGAAATGGCTTCAAGTGTGCTCCACCTCTTCTTGCCCCCCCTCTCCTCCTATTTATAGGCTTGAGCAACCGGCGTGAGAGCACCCAAACACCCCAGGGATGGCCTCTAGGACCAATGACCGAGCACCACGTGGAAGCCCCTGAGTGGGCGCCACAAGGTCGGTTCGGCCGACTTGTGGGGTCGGCCGACCCCCTGTGGGCCCCACTCAGGGTGTGCTTTTGCGTGGTGGCTGTCCTGTGGGTCCTGAGGTCGGTTCCCGGTGTCCACGTGATTTAGAGGCGGCTTAGGCACTCTGGTGGGCCATGGGATCCATGTGATGCCTGCATGGCGGCTTTTGATTCGCCGAGGCTTCGTCCCTTGGATTGGTCATGTCATGGATCCAGGGGATGCTTGCATGCAGCCCCTCATTGGCTGAGCCTAACTTGCTAGGATCATGAGGGTGTCTTTTCTCTTCATTTCTTATGCTAAACACCTGCATTCAACTTAGCATAGCCACTTGTGGAAATTGTTTGTTCAAACCCCTATTCTAGTGTGGATGCTTAGTTCTTATGATAAAATGCAGGGATTGACGGCCCTAAATTAGGTACTTAACAGCCATCAACAACTCCCCACACTTGCCCTTTGCTCGTCCCGAGCGAAAGGGAAGATCACATGGGTTTAAACCAAAGGTATAAGACAAGCATAGGAGTTTTTCCAGGTCATACCTTACTCTTGTGAACTCTGTGGATTGGATAGAATGCCATCTTGGGTAGTTGATAAGAGGAATGACCATGAATCGAGTCTCTTAAGCTCCTGTTGGTCAGCACTTGGGGTTTTCTTAATAATTTTTTTAAAGGAAAAATCTGCTCTGCCCTCCTTCTTTGATTCTCTTAGATCGCTCAATGTGTATATGTCCTCACCAAGGTATTAGATTGCATTTTTTCACCCTACTTCTAATATTGGCTGTATTTGGAGCTCAGGGTAGGATAAAGGTAAAGCATACTTGCACCACATATATCGCAAAGTCAAAGACTAGATCCACAGAGAAAATCAAATCATACGACCAGATCAAGATGTGCATGTGTATGGGTACGGTGAGTATGGTAAGGTGGATACTAGGCCCGGGATGGGTGCTAGATATTACCATACATGTATGATGAATGTTTGTTGATGGTGAGGTGGACACTAGCTCCGGATTGGATACTAGTTATCACCATCTAGGTTATGGAACTCTTTTTTGCATGATTCTCCCTTTTATATAAGAATCTTTTGAGATCATGGCTATTTCTATACCCCTTTTTTTGTGTGGACCTTCATGTGTCCATAATTTTTTCGATAGTCATGTCTCTTGTGTAGCAAAAACTTGGAGGGAGAGATCAACACATATGGAGCCTTTTTTCACGGAATGGATGAATAATACTGTCGGTGTCCGGATTAGCACCGGCACCAACTAGTGATTTGCGCTGGGATCTGCTTCTCGATGGGCGGTGCTAAGCTAAGGATGCACGGGGTTTATTCTGGTTCCGGCCACGCGGCCGTACGTCCAGCAGGGTGTGCTTGCACACTGTATTAGCTTGCACCAGTGGTGCCTGTAGAGGGGAGCTACAAGCAAGGCGGGAGAGGAGGAAATCCCCCCAAGTCTCTTTTAAGGTGATTGAGGCGAGTGCCAATATCTGGAATGTGGTAGTGTATTGTGTGCGGGTGAGTGAGCATCGTCCCCGTGTAGGGGGCTCTGCCTCTCCCTTTTATAGGCCAAGGGAGGGCAGCTACAATTATGGCAGCCAGCATAGTGGCTGCGTACTATCTAGTATGGTGCCGACGGTCTTGTCCCCCACGTCATGGTTCCTGGCGCGAGTTGGTGGCGCCCTCCAGCTTCTGCGGGCGGCGTGGCGGTCACTGTGACCTGTCCTGCTTTGACTTCGAGGGGCTACCCCCGCCGAATCGAGGGCCTAGCCACCGGCGGAAGGACCGGAGTTAGTGGTGAGGGACTGTGGCGCATCACTAGCCCGTTCGCGCAGTGCTGCGTGTCCCGTCGCACAGTGGTAGGAGTGGTGGCACAGCGCTAGGGATGGCCGCACAGCGCCCGGAATGGCTATGCGGCGCCGGAGTTGGCAGAGGGGATGTGGCACATGCCGCCCGTACGGCAGCGCCAGTCGAGGCGTACGCCTGCTCACCACCCGTACACCCTCCGAGGGTGCCCCTATGCCCGTTCGAGGGTCTCGCCGTGAGGGGAGGACGGGAGCAGGTGGCACAGTGTCATGGAATGACACCTGCTTGTCCGCACAGGGTTGCGCAACACCTGCACAGGGCCAGGCATGGCTGCACAGGGGCGGGTTAGGCCGCACTGTGGCGGTATCAGGCGCTCTGGCTGTGTCAGTCGCGCGGCGTGGGGGGAGGTTCACCCTTGACTTTGGCATCCCGCCGCAGGACCAGGCATTAAATGCTGTTGTCAGGTGGAGCGTAGATGGCGGCCCGCTCGAGGGGGGCCGAACCCCTCGAGCGAGGCGGAAATCCGCTCGAGGGGCCGGAGCCCCCAAGCGAGGCGGTTATCCGCTCGAGGGATCGGAGCCCTCGAGTGAGGCAGAAGTCTGCTCGAGGGGCCAGAGCCCTCGAGCGAGACGAAAATCTGCTTGAGGGGCCGAAGCCCTTGAGCGAGGTGGTCAAGCGGGCTTTCTCGGCGTAGGCTGCCGCTGGGCCGTAGCAGGCCGTGGGCCCGCGATGTCCCGTGACCGGGGTTTGGGGAATAGCCCTTGGGCAGTTTGCGTTCAGCGAGGGTGATTATCCCCTTAGTTAGGGGACCCCTAATGACCATCCCTGATAGTAGCCCCCGAGCCTTTGCTGGAAAGGGGACCGTTCCGGCAATGGATGTCGCTCTCGGGTGCTATGTGCGACTTTCGTCCTCTTTTGATCGTGCATGTTTTCCTGTGGGGGCGTGCTAGCGCACCCGCGGGTGTAAGCCCCCGAAGCCCTGCAGGAGTGCGTGCACTCGTGCAGGGGTTAAATACGTAGGGTGATGTAGCTCGCCTTGCGTTTGTTTCAGCCGGCCTCGGCGGTATTTCAGCCGGCATCGGCAATCTACGCAGGTGGGGAGGCATCGTATTGACCCTAGACGTTTCGGGTAGGCTGACTGTTTTCGGGGATGCAACCCTAGGTAGGTTGATGCAGTGATCATCGAGGTGGTCATGGTGCGAGGAGCCCCCGAGCCCTGGCCCAATCAGGGACGATCGGATGAAGACTCTCGGCTTTATTATGACCCTCGTTGCCCTTCCGCAGGGTAGAGGGGTGAGGCAAACCGTGCTACCCTCGAGCGGGCGGCGAGCAACGGTTGCCTCGGTGAGTTGTTAACGGATAGTTCAAGTGGGCGTCCGTGCCCTATTCGATAGGGGTCGGCTCGTGGTCCAGAGACACGTCCATGTAAGCGCTTGCAGAGGTTTGCCAAGCAGGGCTCGACCCCGTTCGATAGGGGCCGAGGGTGCGGAAGCACTCCCTCAATGGGATCCCTCGATTGGCTGCCTCTGTCTCGGCCTTGAACACGATATGTGGGGCGCCCCCGAACTTCACGTTCGGGGTCAGGCTCGATCGCGCGCGTCCTGATCGTTCCTGACTCTGTTGATCTGAGGCGCCTATTCAAACCCGTCGAGGGTCAGGCCCCGTACCTCTGATCAGTAGGGCTTTTGCGGGGGGCGCTGGGCGCTCCCGTCTTAGCGGACCTGTGGCGCTCGCCGATCCGTTATTGAGCCGAGCTTCGAACCACTGATAAGTACATCCACATGTCGGGGGGCATCTGCGGCACCCGTCGCACCCTCAGCGGGCCGGGTCTTGAGCCGCTGATCAGTAGAGCCCTGTGGGCCTGACCCCTGGGCTTCCTTGAGTTCGTCTTCGAGGGTACACTGACAGGTCGTGGCCCTGTGACCTCAACCTGTTTCGGATTGGGGCGCCAGCCGCATCCCTTCGAGAGATTAGGCCTCGAATCCCCGGCTCGGGGTTGCCTGGGGCTTTCCTTATACGAGAAGGAATCCCTGGTGTGCGAAAATTTGTCCACAGGACGGTTGGCTGCCGCGCCCACTCGATCGTGGCTGACGTGGCACGAGGCAGGGGAGGCGGGCACGCCTTTTAAGGTGACACGATGTGGGCGACGCGCGACGGCGATAAGACGGGATGCAGCATCCCTTGGATTACCGTGCGGTAATCATGGTGCATGCGCGTGCGCGCAGCAGTTTCGGCACGGTGGGGCCCTGCCGTCAGCGACGAGCGGTGCCCACCGCATTTACTGCCGCCGTCCGCTGTGTTTCCGGGGGCTCCGCCCCTTCCTACTCTATAAAAGCAGGGGAGCGCGGGGGGATCTCCTCACCTTTGCCGTTCGCGTCCGCCACTTGCTCTTCACCTTCCTCATCACTGCGTGTCCCGCTGCTTCGGATTCGCATGCGCTCCGCCGCTCCCGTCATGTCTTCGATCCGAGTGCTGGACGCTCATCTGTGGCCCCGGTCGTCGGTGGACCTGCAATCCATGGAGGGGCTGGTCGCCGGTGGTCAGTTGGCGCCGGCTGGTGACGAAGCGAACCCGGCGTGGATCATCCCGTCGGCGTCGCACCGGGAGCTGTCCCCACCGCTGGGCTACGTCGTGAGTTTCGTGTGGCTGCACAAGCGAGGATTCAACGCCCCCGCGAGCAAGTTCATGCAGGGGTTGTGCCACCACTACGGGGTGGGGCTTCACAACTTCGCCCCCAACGCCATTCCGCAGGCGGCTTCCTTCGTCGCCGTTTGTGAGGGGTTCCTAGTGATCCCGGCGCACTGGGACCTGTGGATCCACCTTTTTTGAGGAGAGCTCCACACGCTTGCCACCGGGGAGAGGAGGACGCGCCGGGCCGTACGCGCCGGCGGCCTTACATTTGCAGCGCGCGACTCCTGGAAAGAGTTGTACCTACTCTGCACGATGAGGATGAACAACGCCGACTGGGAGAAAGGTTGGTTTTATCTGCGCAACGACGGCGCCGGGCTCCTGCCATCTCCAGGATGGTGGTGAAGGAGAGGCCGGTGTCCTGGGCACATGGGGTGTCACCTGCGTCGAGGCAGGCGAGGCTTGAGCCTCTTACCGATGCCCTGCGCCAGTTGGCGAACGCCGGGATGACGGTGGCGGCCGTCATCGCCAACTTTCACCTCCGGCGGGTGATCCCTCTCATGGAGAGGGAACTTCTCATCTTCGAGATGAGGAGCGACGCCGACCCCGTGGCCCTGGCGTGCTCACAGTTGCTGGAGGAGCCGCTCCCCCAGGCGTACGCGGCCACGAGGGCGAGGCGCGCGGTGAACCTCAAGGTGGTTCCGCACAGCGACGACGACTTGTGGTCGTTCGCGATGCTCCCGGATGCCGACCTGGTGAGATTCGATTCCTTGTTTTTGCACGTTCTATTCCTGTGTTCAATCTATCCGTGGTTGCCGGTGACAGGGGGTGTACGTCAACATCCCCACCTCAGATCCCCCGACACCCAGGTCGCACACTGCCAACCGCGCCAGGCAGCAAAGGGAGAAGGGCCTGGCGGACCAGGCGAAGGAGAAGAGGATCCGGAGGTAGGAACGCCTCAACAGGTATAATGAGGAGTACCTGGTGCGGGAGCAGCAGGGTCTTCCCTCCCCACCGCCAGAGCCGGTGAACACGTCTTCGGACGAGGAGGAGAGCGAGGGGGAGCGGACCATCTCCGACAGGTGGGAGGCCGCGCCGCCCCCATCGCCGAGGAACGAAGAGGTCCTCGCGGAGCCCGTTCGAGAGGCGGATACGGTACCCCTCGATGAGGGAGCGCCGTCGGAGGTGCCGGCCGGGTCTGGGGTGGCGGCCCCAGAGTCCTCGAGGAAGCGCAAGCGGTGCCTCTCCGGCATAAGGTGAGTCACATTTTGCTCTCCGTGTTCTTCATATCATGTCTTGGATTGCCCATGCTTCCTCTCTTCCGTTGTTAGGACGGCACCCGCTGTCCCTGGCCTCGCACCCGTCAAGGCGCTCAAGGTGGGGGTGCAAGACGCGCCGCGCACGACGAGGCCCCGCTCGGTGAGGACCTCACGAGCGACAGTGGGTACCGCAGCGGCGGGCGAGGCACCGCGAGTCGCGACCGTGGCCACGGGGCCGCAACAGCGGGAGGAGGCAGCAGCGGATGCCCTGCGGGCGGCGGTGACCCGCGGTACTCGGCGGGGCAGAGAGCAGGCCCGTGCCGCGGGTCGGGGGGTAGAAGGCCGCGGAACGACCGGGGCTCCTGCTGATGGTGATTCGAGCCCCGGTGGGGGTCGTGCGGTGGTGGCAGCCGCGCCAGCCCCTGGGTCCGCGCCCGAGGTGCTGGTGGTGTGGTCCGATGGCTGCGTGATGTCGCAGGCGCCGACGACCAGTGCTGGGGCGTCGACGTCCGGCGTCATGGCCCCGACGCCCGGCGCCAGCGCGCCGCAATGGGAGCAGAGGCTCCGGCTTCCTAGAGTTCCACCAAGCCTGGTGGAAGAGGCGAGGTCGGAGAGAGAGCTGTGGCAGGAGTTCGCCGGCCTCGGCGCCTCCCTTCAGAATGCCCTCGCTGACGCTCTCTAGCTTCACAGGGGCAGGTCGCTCCAAGTCTTACGAGTAAGTGTGTTTGCCCAAGGGCCGCTTGGTTCGCTTTCCTCGTTCGCATGCCTTTCGTTTTGACTTTCGTTCTTCTTTCTCCCCTTCCTCATCCGCAGGGGCTGCAGGAGCAGGCGGGTGAGAGGTTCACCCGCATTGCTGAGCTAAGCTCTGACCTCGATTGGTACCAGACACAGTACGACGCCCTGGACGCAATGGTGGAGGCCCTGCGGACGGACAACGGCTGGCTCGAGTACAACCTCCTCCGCGTGGAGGAGGAGCGTGACTCCCAGCAGGCTGCGGCGGCGCAGAGGGCCAGGGAGGCCGAGGGGTTGAAGGTCACGCTCCAGAGGAAAGAGGAAGCGCTGACAGCGGTGATCGAGGAGCTGCGGAAGGCGCACGCGGCGCACGCCGAGGTCCAGGCCACGCTGGCGCAGAAGGAGACGGCCCTCACCGAGGCGCTAGCCCAACTCCAGCAGGATCGCGCAACCCTCGAGGGAGCGAGGTCCTGGCAGACCCAGGTCGAGCAGAAGACCCAAGAGGTCGAGAAGCTGGGTGCTGCTTTGCAGGAGAAGACCGAGGCGCTCACCGTGGTGGAGGGCCAGCTCCAGCAGGAACGCGCCGCACGTGTGGAGGTGCAGACCCAACTCCAGCAAGAGCGCACAACGCTCGAGGATGCCCGGTCTGCCCTTCGGCACGAGCGCTCAGCGCGGGAGGAGGTGCAGTCCCAGCTCCAGCAGGAGCATACCGCCCTTGAGGAGGTTAGGACCGCACTCCAACTTTGGGAAGCGGAAGCCGAGTGACTCACCGGGGCCCTGGTTCAGGAGAGCATCACCGTCGAAGCCCTGAGGTCCACCGGTGGAGAGAAGGATGCCTCGATTCTGCAGCTGCGGCAGGAGGCTGGAGCCGCGCGTGCAGAGCTCGAGACGGAGAAGAAGGAGGTCGAGGGTAAGTTGCAGCCCCCGTGCCCTTATTTATCGTCCAGGCTTGTCGATATTCACTCTCGACCCACCCTTTCTCCTCCCAGGACTGCGGAAAGCTCTGGGGGAGTCTGCGACACAGGCGGAAGCTCTCCAGGCGGCCTACAACTCGTCACAATAGGAATTCGCGACCCTAGAGCAGGCGGCCCTTGAAGCGTGCCAGAGCATTGACGAGGGTACCAGCTTGTCAGGGAGCTCGCTGGCGAGCCGCCTTCGGGCTCTGAGCGGCCGCGTCGTCGAGCGCATGAAGGGCGCTCTCCGTCTCGGTGTTTAGAAGACCCTCGGCGTGGTGTCAACGCACTACATCGTCGTTCCTGAGGCAACAAACAACCGACGTTAGCTCTTGAATCCACTTCCGGCCAAACTGGTTGAGCTTGTTGAAGATCCTTGGCTTTAAGCCTTGCAAAATCATGCCGTTGGCACGTTCAACTTGGCCGTTAGTCTGCGGATGTGCTACGGCCGACCAATCCACGCGGATGTGGTAGCTATCGCAGAATTCTAAGAACTTCTTGCCAGTGAACTGAGTGTTGTTATCCTTTATGATGGAGTTGGGTACCCCGAAGCAGTGCACGATGTCCGTGAAGAACAGCACTACCTGCTCGGACCTGAGGCTACTGATGGGGCGGACCTCGATCCACTTCGATAACTTGTCGATGGCCACCAGTATGTGGGTGAAGCCCCCGGGCACCTTTCGCAAGGGTCCAACCATGTCCAGTCCGCACACGGCAAACGATCATGTGATGGGGATGGTTTGCAGTGCGTAAGCCGGGAGGTGGGTCTTCCGCACGTAGTACTGGCACCCTTCGCAGGTGCGCACAACCTCGTTGGCGTCGGTGACCGCCGTAGGCCAATAGAAGCGCTGGCGGAACGCTTTGCCCACGAGGGTAAGCGGAACGGCATGGTGACCGCATTCGCCCGTGTGGACATCCTGAATCGATTCCCGACCCTCGGGGATGGAGATGCACCGCTGCATGATTCCCGAGGAGCCGCGCTTGTACAGCTCGCCGTCGATGACGACGAAAGACTTGGCCTTCCTGGCGATACGCCTCGCCTCAGTCCAATCCGGGGGTAGCTCCCCTCAGTCTAACCAGGCGAGGTACTTGTCGCGCCTGTCCCGCGGAGGGGGCGGGAGGTCGTCGATCTCCATCGCCTCGGCCCCGTTCGCCTGGGACCCTTCGAGGTCCGAGGTCTCGAGTTCCCCGTTCGAGGGGTCCTCGTCCATGGGCTCGGCGCCCGTGGCCTTCGAGGGGCCAGCCCCCGAGGCTTTTCCGGAAGCTTCGGCGGGTTTGCCGAGATCGATAGAGGGCTTGGCGAGGTCTCGGGAAAAAATGTTCGGGGGAACGGTGATCCGCCCCGAAGCAATCTTGGCTAGCTCGTCCACCTCCTCGTTGTACTTGCGCGCGATGTGGTTGAGTTCGAAGCCAAGGAACTTGTCCTCGAGTTTACGCACTGCGGCGCAGTACGCCTCCATCTTCTTGTCGTGGCAGCTTGCGTTCTTCATCACCTGGTCGATGACCAGCTGAGAATCTCCCCGGATGTCAAGGCGCTTGCTGCCGAGCTCGATGGCGATGCGCAGGCCGCTGAGGAGTGCCTCGTACTCCGCCATGTTGTTTGATGCGGGGAAGTGCAAGCGCACCAAGTACCGCATGTGCTCTCCAAGGGGCGAAACGAAGAGCAGGCCTGCGCCTGTGCCCGTTTTCATCACCGAACCATCAAAGTACATGGTCCAGCACTCAGCTTGGATCTGAGGGGTGGGTAACTAAATGTCGGTCCATTCAGCTACGAAATCTGTCAAGATCTGCGATTTGATCGCCTTTCGTGGTGCGTAGGTGAGGGCTTCACCCATGAGCTCCACGGACCACTTAGCTATCCTGCCCGAGACGTCCTGATTGTGCACAATCTCTCCTAAAGGGAAGGAAGACACCACGGTGACAGGATGGGCCTCGAAGTAATGCCGCAGCTTGCGCCGCACGAGCACCACCGCATAGAGCAGCTTCTGGATCTGGGGATATCGCGTCTTGGTGTCCGACAACACTTCGCTGATGTAGTAGACCGGCCTCTGGACAGGCAGGGCATGGCCCTCCTCTGTTCTCTCCACTACGATGACCGCGCTGACCACTTGGGTCGTGGCGGCGACGTAGAGATACAGAGGTTCGCCTTCCTGGGGTGGGGTCAGTATCGGAGCGTGGGCAAGTGTTGCCTTTAACTTGTCGAGGGCCTCCTGGGCCTCGGTGGTCCAGGAGAAACTCTCGCTCTTTCGAAGAAGTCGGTACAGGGGTAAGCCCTTCTCACCGAGACGTGAGATGAAGCGACTCAGAGCTGCGAGGCAGCCCAGGACCCTTTGTACTCCCTTCAGATCGCGTATCGGCCCCATCCGCTCAAGGGCCGATACCTTCTCCGGGTTGGGCTCTATACCTCGCTGGGAGACAATGTAACCCAAGAGCATGCCACGCGGCACCTCGAATACGCGGCTCGTCGACGTATGCCTCAACGGTTCGCCCGATGTGATCCCCGAAGATGTGGAGCATACATCGCTGGTATGTTGCCCCAGCATTTCGGAGACCAAACAGCATTGTCACGTAGCAAAACATTCCAAACGGTGTGATAAAGGAGGTCGTGAGCTGGTCGGACTCCTTCATCTTAATTTGGTGGTAACCGGAATACGCATCAAGGAAGCATAGCAACTCGCACCCCGCGGTGGAATCAATTATCTGATCAATCCGTGGCAAAGGAAAAGGAACTTTGGGACATGCTTTATTTAAACCGGTATAATCTATACACATCCGCCACTTCCCATTCTTTTTCTTAACTAGTATAGGATTAGCTAGCCACACTGGATGAAACACCTCCTTGATGAATCCGGCCTCTAAGAGCTTTCGCAGCTCCTCTTCGATCGCCCGGTGTTTCTCTTCGTCAAATCGTCGCGGACGCTGAGATACCGGCTTAGAGTTGGCAGGATATCAAGTGAGTGCTCGGCGACCTCCCTCAGAATGCCCGGCATGTCCGAGGGGCTCCATGCAAAGATGTCAGCGTTGGCACGGAGAAAGTCGACGAGCACCACTTCCTATTTCGGGTCGAGGGTGGAGCTGACCCTCGGCACCTTGCCCTCGGGGGCACTGGGGTCGAGGGGTACAGCCTTGGTGTGCTCCGCGGCCTCGAAGCTGTCGGCGTGCTTGTTGGTGGAGTCGAGGGCCTTGTTGGCCAGCTTCTCCAGGTCCGCCATGAGGCCCTCGTCATGCGCAAGCGCCTCAGCGCGCTCAACGCACTCGACGTCGCATTCGAACACGTGCTCGAATGACGGGCCCACCGTGATGACACCCTTGGGCCCCGGCATCTTGAGCTTTAGGTAGGTATAGTTCGAGACCGCCATGAACTTGGCGTAGCAGGGCCGGCCAAGGATGGCGAGGTATGCTCCCCGAAACCCCACCACCTCGAAGGTGAGGACCTCCTTGCGGAAGTTGCTCGGTGTGCCGAAGCAGACGGGCAGGTCGATCTGCCCAAGGGGCTGGACTCGCTTGCCCGGCGCAACGCCGTGGAATGGCGACTTGCTGGGCCGCAGCTTGTCCAAGCCGATCCCTATGAGCTCCAAGGTGGAGGAGTACATGATGTTGAGGCTACTGCCCCTGTCCATCAACACCTTGGAAAACCGTGTGTTGCAGATGATGGGGTCGACAACAAGCGAGTATTGTCCCGGATTGGGGATGTGATCCAGGTGGTCCTCACGGCCAAAGGAGATCGTTTCCTCTGACCAGTCGAGGTATGACAGCACAGTTGGGTGAACGGAGTAGACTTCTCGACGTTCATGCCTGCGCTGTCACGACGTCATATCGACCGTGGGCCCCCCGAAGATGAAGAACACATTCTCTACCTCCGGGAAGCCGTCTTTGCCCCCGTCGCCCACATCCTTCTTGGCGTTGTCCTCCTTTGCGGCGATGCAGCTGTAGTACTTCTTTAGCATGTCGCATTGCTCGAGGGTGTGAGCGACAGGGGTCTTGTGGTATGGGTAGGGCTTCTTCAGCATGTCGTCGAAGACACCGCCTCGAGGGGGACCTCGAGCCCCCTTGTTGGTGGCGTCAATCGCGTTGACCCCTTCGGGGCCCTCATCTTATTCCATGGGCTTCTTGCCCTGGTTCTTCTTGCCCTGCTTCTGCTTCTTTGAGGGCTCCTTGGGCTTGCTGCCCTTCGCGGGCGCATCCTCGGCTCGCTTGCCTTTCTTGCCGTCGAAGATCGCCCCCACCGCCTCCTCGCTGGAGGCGTAGCTGGTGGCGATGTCGAACAGCTCGTTGACGCTGGTGGGAGGGTTCCGCCCCAACTCGCGCACCAGGTCCCAACAGGTCGTGCCCTCCAAGAAGGCATGCACGACCTTGGACTCACCGACGCTCGGAAGCTCGGTGCAGCGCTTGTAGAAGCGGCGGATGAAATCCCTCTAGGACTCACCAGCCTTCTGGGAGCAGCCTCGGAGGTCCCAGGAGTTCTAGGGGCACACGTACGTGCCCTGGAAGTTGCCCACAAACGTCCTGACCAGGTCGTCCCAGTCGGGGATCTGGTTTGCAGGCTGGTGCTCGAGCCATGTCCACGCGGAGTCCGCCAAGTGTAGCGGCAGGTTGCGGATGATCATGGCATCATCTGTGGCGCCGCCCAGCTGGCACACCAGGCGGTAGTCGTTGAGCCACACCCGGGGGTCCGTCTCCCCCGAGTACTTGTTCACGGTCGTCGGCTGACGGAAGCGCAGGGGGGTCGAGGCCGTGCGGATCGCTCGGCCGAACACACGCGTGCCCGGCGGCTCTGGCGACGGGCTCTTGTCCTCCCGGTTGTCGTATCGCCCACCGCGCCGTGGGTTGTTGCCGTGCGACGGGGTGGCGTCCTGCCTTTTCTTGTTCAAGATGTTGCGGGCGTCGCCATCGTTGAGCGCGCCGCGCGTATCCCGAATCCGATCCTTGGCGGGGGTCCTCTGATTGCCCTCGTGGACGGTAGGCGCTTGGTGCGGAGTATGAACCGATGCCTCCTGGTCCCTGCCACCCCCACCAGCCTTCGTGACAGACTGATGGCGCATGCGGGACACAGAACTTTCGGCTTGCTGCACCACAGCCTGCTCGATGAGGGCCTGCACCTCGCAGCGCAGGTTACGTCCCTCGAGCGTCGACGGCTCGGGCATGGCCCGAATCAAAGTCACCGCTGCCACGAGCTTCTGGCTGGCCCTTGCCAGGTTTGGCATCTCATCTATGTCGGCGTCGGCGTTGATGCACTCGCGGGCCACGCGTCTCGCAACGCGCACCCCCAGTGTTGAGGGTCCGGCCTTGTCTTTTTCGAGCGTGGCCTTCAGTTGCCGCAGCTACTCACGCTCTGCGTTCAGCTTCGCTTCCAGCTCGCGAAGTTGGGCCATCTGCGCGGCACGCACCACGTTAGGTGGCGGTAGCGTCGCCCCTACTGGTGGGGTTACCGCCACATTGTTGCGGACCGCCGCATCGCTCGCTCTGCCTCCCTCGTCTTCGCCCTCGCCGAGGACGACGACGAAGCATTCGCGGGTGGGATCGTAATCCCCTTCGCTGGAGTCATCGGAGCAGGTGAGGCAATAGGTTGCTGCGGCCTGGAACCACCTGAAAGCGCCGGGGTCTCGCAGTCCGGAGTAGTCCCACTCGGGCGCCCCACGCCCGTACCCGTACTCCTCGCCGTCAGTGTCGCGATAGGAATCATCGGGCGAGGTGGCGACAAGGTTCCAGATGGACATGTAGTGGTGGTCCGGAAGGTCCTCGTATGCAGCCAGGTTGGTGTCAGCCGACGAAGAATATGCCATGGTGGCGCCGCACATCCCGTGGGGGAATCGTGGCTGCGCAGCCACGGCCCCCTCCGTGGGGTGCGCCGTGGAGTTCGCCGGTGGAGGTGCGTCGCCTTGCTCTGCTCCGATAGGTGGGAGCTCACCGGCTTCGACCCCCCTGGGGGGAGCCAGCGTTCGCCGCTTGGCGTCACGCCATGCGCGCTCGTCGTGAGGACTTTCCCGAGCGCTTGCGGCGTCAGGGAGGTGGCGGAAACACCGCAAGCATCGGGGCTGCCGACGTCCCAGGCGGCACCACCTTGAGCGCGTCCCTGTTGAGGATGCGCATGTGGTAGCCGTTGCCAGTCGCCTGGTAGTGGATGCTTCCAAACCAGATCTCGAATCCGGCCGGGAACGAGTCGGATTCGCCCCAGGCGGGCCTCTCTGACGTCTGCTCGGTGACGATCACCATCGAGAAAGCAGGTGGACGATCACAGCGCTCCCCCACCTAGCGCGCCAACTGTCGGTGTCCGGATTAGCACCGGCACCAACTAGTGATTTTCGCTGGGATCTGCTTCGCGATGGGCGGTGCTAAGCTAAGGATGCACGGGGTTTATCCTGGTTCCGGCCACGCGGCCGTACGTCCAGCAGGGTGTGCTTGCGCACTGTATTAGCTTGCACCGGTGGTGCCTATAGAGGGGAGCTACAAGCAAGGCGAGAGAGGAGGAAATCCCCCCAAGTCCCTTCTAAGGTGATTGAGGCGAGTGCCAATATCTGGAACGTGGTAGTGTGTTGTGTGCGGGTGAATGAGTGTCGTCCCCGCGCAGGGGGCTCTGCCTCTCCCTTTTATAGGCCAAGGGAGGGCAGCTACAATGATGACAGCCAGCACAGTGGCTGCGTACTATCTAGTATTGCGCCGACGGTCTTGTCCCCCACGTCATGGTTCCTGGTGCGAGTTGGTGGCGCCCTTCGGCTTCTGTGGGTGGCGTGGCGGTCACTGTGACCTGTCCTGCTTTGACTTCGAGGGGCTGCCCCCGCCGAATCGAGGGCCTAGCCGCCGGGGGAAGGACCGGAGTTGGTGGTGAGGGACTGCGGCGCATCACTAGCCCGTCCGCGTAGTGCTACGCGTCCCGTCGCACAGTGGCAGGAGTGGTAGCACAGCGCTGGGGATGGCCGCACAGCACCCGGAATGGTTATGCGGCGCCGGAGTTGGCGGAGGGGACGTGGCACACGCCGCTCGTACGGTGGCGCCAGTCGGGGCGTACGCCTGCTCACCACCCGTACACCCTCCGAGGGTGCCCCCATGCCCGTTCGAGGGTCTCGCCGTGAGGGGAGGACGGGAGCAGGTGGCACAATGTCGTGGAATGACACCCGCTTGTCCGCACAGGGCCGCGCAGTGCCTGCACAGGGCCAAGCATGGCTGCACAGGGGCGGGTTAGGCTGCATTGTGGCGGTGTCAGGCGCTCTGGCTGTGTCAGTCGCGCGGCGTGGGGGGAGATTCACCCTTGACTTTGGCGTCCTGCCGCGGGACCGGGCATTAAATGCTGTTGTCAGGTGGAGCGGAGATAGCAGCCCGCTCGAGGGGCCGGAGCCCCCGAGCGAGGCGGTTATCCGCTCGAGGGATCGGAGACCTCGAGCGAGGCGGAAGTCTGCTCGAGGGGCCGGAGCCCTCGAGCGAGACGAAAATCTGCTCGAGGGGCCGAAGCCCTTGAGCGAGGTGGTCAAGCGGGCTTTCTCGGCGTAGGCTGCCGCTGGGCCGTAGCAGGCCGTGGGCCCGCGATGTCCCGTGACTGGGGTTTGGGGAATAGTCCTTGTGCAGTTTGCGTTCACCGAGGGTGATTATCCCCCTAGTTAGGGGACCACTAATGACCGTCCCCGACAAATACAATGCTAACTTCCAGGATAGAAGCATAGCAAGGGGAAAAAGGTGGCATGCACATGAATCTTGACCATGAAAGTAATGAAAAGAATCCTCACAAGGGTCACAGAATTTGACAAAGCTCAATGCAATAAGAAGCAGCATATGAATATAAGGTTTTCAACTAAAGACATCATATGGCTTTGGTAGGACGGTGGCACATCAAAGAGGAGCTTTGAAGAGCATTTTTTTCGAAAACAAAAATTATCCCAAGGGCTAGAACCAACAGAGTTAAGATCATGTCATCAAGTCATATCTCACTTGTCAACTACTTAGATAAGCATGTTGTCCTTATGATGATATTGTTCACAAGCCTCAAGGTTATAAACGAGGAATAAAACTTATGCATGTCAACCCTAGGCATGGAGTAAGCATTATCATAGATTTCTTGAGTTGATTTATGGGGAATTTGTCAAGCATGAGCGTACAAACTCAGAAATCATGATGAAATAAGGAAGAGATGCAAACCAGCACTGGGTTCTTGTGTGGACCAGACGGGGATTCCTGTGATGCGCACGAATGTATGTCCCGTTCAAGTTCTCTAAGCGTGGTCGATCGTAAGCGCTGTGTGAGCATAGTGTGGGTGCAATAATGATCCGTTGTGTTCGCGTTTGGAGAGTGCAGCTCTCCCCCACACTGTTTTGTACCTGGGTGCAGTTCTTCGATACAAACAAAAGCAAAAACAAAAATAGCTAACACATGAGTGACTCAACCGGGTTACATGACCGGTGGAGCCTAGATTATTCATTCAAGTTCGCTAATGAAGAAATAGGCGCTTACACAACTGATGGAAATAAAGGAAATAATTAGAAGGGAAATAAATTGAACCTAACTAAGCGCCTATAAAGGGAAATAAAGGCGGGGCACGACCCTCTACTCAGCAAAGAGGGCTTCCAAACCCTCGACCTCAATCAACCGCTGCAGCTTGGCATTCATCTCCTCACGGGTCTTGAGGAGAAGGTTCTCGAGCTGTCGATATTCCGCCCGCTGCCATCTCACAGTCTTCATTAAGAGGTCAAACTCAAAGTACGCCTTTGTCAGATCATCTGCCATCTTGCCCACACGGAGATTCTTCCTGTTAGGCAATGAAGCTAGGATGTCGCCAAGCTCTTTCTCCCAATTTGGCGGGTATGGCTTGGGCACCCCGCAGCTGTCCTTAGGGGTCCTCACTCCAAAGATGCGAAACCTGGTCTGCGGTTGCGGGACTTCATCCCACACATCCTGCTCAAACTTATGGCAAAAGGAGTCGCCATCTTCGTCAAACAGAGATCCTGAGTAGCGCTCTCCAGCCTTTAGTGGCGGCCCTGGCCAATCATCAAACAACACCTTCTTGCTCGATCTAGGGGCCGGCTTCTTCCCTAGGACATTGAACAGGGAGCAATGACTGGCGAAGGTAGGAGGTGAGGATGAGCCGCGCCTAGCTGGGGGCTCTACCGAGTCTCTAGTAGGGCTTCTCCCCTTCCTCCCTCACTCCGGAGTCATCAAATCGTCTTGAGTTCCGTCCCATGGATGAAGCTCGCTGCCTCCGAGGTCGCTGAAGCAGAAGGACTTCTCCCCCTCGAAGCCAGCGGAAGCCATCGGGCAGAGGTGAGCAAGGTGGCGGAGCGGTGAGAGGAGGATCGAGCAGAGGAGATGGGATTTTGCGCGACGCAAAACTCCGTCACGCGGTGAGGGAAGGGTTTCTGGAGGACAAAAGAGTGCGCACACGAAAAACGAGAGGCGGCGGCGGCCCTAGCGGGTCGGCCGACCTAGGGGGTCAGCCGAGCCCATCTGGGCTCCGCTGGGCCTCTGCTTTGGTGTGTGGGGTCCTATGGGGCTCAGGGTCTCTAGGTCAGGTGGCCCACCAATTCTTAGGTCGGAGGCTTCAACAAGGGCTAGAATGGAATTTCAGGCACAATACTGCCTCCCACCCCAAACAACTTTACTTAAACCTCTTTATAACTTAATAGCTCAACTTGGGGATTTTACCTGAACTCATACCTGGACGGAGAGTCATTGTTGCCCTCTTGCTCATATCGTCCATTTTCTCTTGATGATATCTTCCTACTCTGCCCTGTGGTCCTCCTTGCAGGTTTCTTTATGATAGGATGTATTTTCTTTCCTGCATGGTTAGTGCATATGTATGATGCAAGCTGTATAAATGGCGAAACTGAGGTGATCCTCGCAACCATCCTAAGGGGACTATTATGGGTAACCATAGGAAGGAAGTGCAGCTAGCAAGGCTATAGCACTACGGACGAGAGATGATAGAGGTGCTGGAGTGAGCACAGGATCTGGGCCTAAGGCCTAGAGTGCTCTAAGAGTGAAGCTTTCACCTCTAGAAACAAAACTAGAGAATGATCGGACCCCAGATTGAGTGAGTGAAAGTTTATGGGTCGAACGATCATTCGAGCTGAAGGTCGAGAGTGACAAACTTGCTAGTTCATCCTCTCCTTGGGTTGACAAAGGACCTCACCCTCACCTAAGTGGGATGTCACATAAGTTAACCCAAGCTTCCAACGGAAGTGTAAAAGATAGGTATGTAACCACACTCCCGCAGGGCATCGATCAGGTCAAGAAGTGAAGAGTAGGATTTACATCCACTTGACTTGATCGGCATCGGTCTTAGCTGAACTTAAGATAATGAGATGGATTGCTCAGCTAGACCAGATATAAGTTCGCGCTTCCGCAAGCCAAAGATATGGAAGTTTTACTGCGCTAGGGCTCGTGTCTTAGCATAACCCTCAGTGTGGCGGCACTTCGGATTGAGCCTTGACATGAAGCACGAAAAACATCCATCGTGACCTCCCTTGGAGAGTTGAGGGCAAGGTTGAAGTGATCGTCCCCGCCAGGAATGATTCTTCTTCCTCGACTACTTCCCTCCTCCTTCCCCCGAGACTAAGTCTCGAAGGCCGGGTTTTAAGAGAGAAGAAACGATAGGGGAATCTAGGGGCAGAATTTGCACTAAGTGCTCTTTCCCATAGATTCCTGCCAGTGAGGAATGATATCTTTGACCAGAGCAGAGAGAAGTTTGGCATGTTAGCTCAGGCTCTCTCGAGGATTGGCTTAGGCATTTCGACATTTTCTTGTTTGGCTACCTAGTCACTCGAGTCAGGTGGGGAGCTGAAATCTCGGATTTCTCCTAGAATTTCCAGTCCCTGTTCTGGCCCTAAGAGCACAAAGGCACCTCCCAATTTGGCATCAAGCATCATGCCACAATCTCTTCGTAAACCAAACCGGAAATGCTGCAAAAGCACTGGGTCGGGCAGACCAATGACTGGGCAAGCTTCAACCAAAGAGGCAAAACGATGCCATGCCATGCCTAAGGTTTCCTTCTCTCTTTGTTTGAAACTGAGGATCGCCATTCTTAAGGAAACGACACGCCGCACCAGAAAGAATCAAGTGCAAAAAGATGCTCTTAATTCCTCCCAGCATAGGTGGTTGCAACCAAAACAACGGTACCAAGTTCTCGCTTCCCCGGAGAGGGAGAACGGAAACAGGTTCCTCCTAAGAACATCTTGTGTTGCCCCAGTTTTACCCTGGGTAGAACACAATTGCTCAAAGCCTCTTACGTGATCATAGGAATTCTCATGACTCATCCCCGAGAAGGGTTTTTCCTCAACTAGCTTCATGAGAGATGGGTGAACCATACAAGATGTTAGAAGAGCGGGTTGTCTCCAGAGAGTTGATTCCATGGTTTCACTCATAATGGGCGGAAGGTGTGTACAAGGATAACCTTCCTAGGATAGCGGGGGTAGAGGTAGAAATAAAAAGGAAAATAAAAGATACGAGGATAGTCGGGTTCATAGATTCTCGAAAACCGTTCCCCGGCAACGGCACCAGAAATGCTTGTTGGTATTTCTTAACATCACCACTATGGCGCCGGGTTAGCGTGAGCATGTAAGAATCACCCGGGTATACTGACGGGTGCGAACGAATCCGCAACTGCACGGATACACCGTTGTAGCACTTCACCTCAGGAGTATTCCCAAGGGTATCGAATCCAAGGAACGGTATGGGGGACTCTACGAGTAACTATCCAAGGGTACACAGTCCCTGCTGAGGTAGGTGAGTGATGTGAAGTCTCCTGTAGGTTCTTGACTCTAGAGAGGAACAAGCTCGGATAAGATCTCGCTTCGGACACCGGCCCCTCCTGACTATAACAGTTGGTTCACGGCAAAGGGTTGCCTACACGTTGTATCTGAACGTGGGGGATTTCAGAGGGTCCAACGGCTGTCACTACCGCGGCCTACCCCAAGACAAACCGTGGGATATAGGGCATTCAAAGGATAACCAGCAATCTAGACACCACGTCTACACCGCCGACTACTACTATAGCACGGCTACGTCTGACGTCCCGTAGAAACACTATAGCACTCCGTACAAATACGAAGCGACGAACCCGCGAGGTTGAGCTAGACCTTACTCGTCATGGAATCGATTCGCGCGAGGAGATATGATTGATACTTGATCTAAATCAGATATGCATGAGCTTCACTATATTCTAATAGACAGGCAATCACACAAACGAGATGCAAACTTATGCGATGATAACAAAAGATCTACGGTCGTGTTCGTGAAGAACACGAGCCTCTAACTTATGAACAAACGCAAAAGTATGAATTACTTGCTCGTCAACTAGATCAAGGAAGCACGTTCATGAAGAACGTGAGCCTCTAAATGATGAACGAACGAAGAACTCAAGAACAACTCATTCATGCATGAGAGCCACTTTAGTCTAAATGGGAAATACTAAAATACTCACTTTAGTCTAAATGAAGAACAGCATCACTCACGTGGTACAAGGGGATGATGGATGATGAACGGATCATCACCACCTCACCTCTACTCATCCACACACTCCTCTCTACCTAGCACCACCTAGTCTAGATCCTCCACACATACACACACTCATGGTGGGATGAGGTTTCACCTCCACCAAGAGAGAATGAGAGGGGGAGAAAGAGGCAAAGGTGAGAAATGGCTTCAAGTGTGCTCCACCTCTTCTTACCCTCCCTCTCCTCCTATTTATAGGCTTGAGCAACCGGCGTGAGAGCACCCAAACACCCCGGGGATGGCCTCTAAGACCAATGACCGAGCACCACGTGGAAGCCCCTAAGTGGGCGCCACAAGGTCGGTTCGGCCGACCTGTGGGGTCGGCCGACCCCCTGTGGGCCCCACTCGGGGTGTGCTTTCGCGTGGTGGCTGTCCTGTGGGTCCTGAGGTCGGTTCCCTATGTCCACGTGGTTTAGAGGTGGTTTAGGCACTCTGATGGGCCATGGGATCCATGTGATGCCTGCATGGCGGCTTCTGATTCGCCGAGGCTTCCTCCCTTGGATTGGTGATGTCATGGATCCAAGGGATGCTTACATGTAGCCCCTCATTGGCTGAGCCTAACTTGCTAGGAACATGAGGGTGCCTTTTCTCTTTATTTCTTATGCTAAACACCTGCATTCAACTTAGCATAGCCACTTGTGGAAATTGTTAGTTCAAACCCCTATTCTAGTGTGGATGCTTAGTTCTTATGATAAAATGCAGGGATTGACGGCCCTAAATTAGGTACTTAACATGCGTCAACAGTCAGCGCGGTCATCGTCGTGGAGAGAACGGAGGAGGGACACGCCTTGCCTGTCCAGAGGCCAGTGTACTACATTAGCGAAGTGTTGTCCAAAACCAAGATGCGACATCCTCAGATCCAGAAGCTGCTCTGCGCGGTGGTGCTCGCGCGGTGCAAGCTGCGACACTACTTCAAGGCTCCCCCTGTCACCGTGGTCTCCTCTTTTCCCTTGGGAGAGATAGTTCACAATCAGGATGTCTCGGGTAGAATAGCAAAATGGTCTGTGGAGCTCATGGGTGAAGCTCTCACCTACGCGCCACGAAAGGTGATCAAATCGCAGGTCTTGGCAGATTTCGTGGCTGAGTGGACTGATGTTCAACTGTCCACACCTCATATCTAGGCTGAGTGCTGGACCATGTACTTCGATGGTTCGATAATGAAAAAGGGCGCAGGTGCGGGCCTGCTCTTTGTTTCACCCCTGGGAGAACACATGCGATACTTGGTGCGCCTGCACTTCCCCGCGTCGAACAACATGGCGGAGTACGAGGCCCTTCTCAGTGGCCTACGCATCACCATCGAGCTCGACATCAAACGCCTTGATATTCGGGGAGACTCTCAACTGGTCATAGACCAGGTGATGAAGGACGCAAGCTGCCATGATGAGAAGATGGAGGCATACTGCGCCGTGGTGCGCAAGCTTGAGGACAAGTTCTTTGGCTTCGAGCTCAACCACATCGTGCGCAAGTATAACGAGGAGGCGGACGAGCTGGCCAAGATTGTGTCGGGGCAAATCACTGTTCCCCCGAACGTCTTCGCCCGCGACCTCACCGAGCCCTCCATCGACCTCAACAAACCCGCCAAGGTTCCTGGCAAGGCCTCGGGGGCTGGCCCCTCGAAGGCCACAGGCACCGAGCCCATGGACGAGGACCCCTCGAATGGGGAACTCGAGGCCTCAGACCTCGAAGGGTCCCAGGCGGACGAAGCCGAGGCAATGGAGATTGACGAGCTCCCGCCCCCTCCACGGGACTGGCACGACGAATATCTCGCTTGGCTTGACCGAGGGGAGTTGCCCCCGAACTGAACCGAGGCAAGACGAATCGCCAGGAAGGCCAAGTCCTTCGTCGTCATTGACGGTGAGCTATACAAGCGCAGTGCCTCGGGGATCATGCAGTGGTGCATCTCCATCCCTGAAGGTCGGGAGTTGATTCAAGACATCCACGCTGGCGAGTGCGGCCACCACGCCGCACCGTGCACCCTCGTGGGCATGGTGTTCCGCCAGCGTTTCTACTAGCCGACGGCGGTCCCCGACGCCAACGAGGTCGTACGCACCTGCGAAGGGTGCCAATACTACGCCCGCAAGACTCACCTCCTAGCTCACGCGCTGCAGACCATCCCCATCACATGGCCTTTTTTCGTGTGGGGACTTGACATGGTCGAGCCCTTACGGAAGGCGCCCGGGGGCTTCACCCACGTATTGGTGGCCATCGAGAACTTCTCCAAATGGATCGAGGTCCACCCCATCAGCAGCCTCAGGTCCAAACAGGGTGTGCTGTTCTTTACAGACATCGTCCAACGGTTTGGGGTACCGAACTCCATCATAACAGACAACGACACTCAGTTCACCGGCAAAAAGTTCCTAGAATTCTGTGATAGCTACCACATCCGTGTGGATTGGTCAGCCGTAGCACACCCACAAACCAATGCCCAAGTAGAACGCGCCAACAGCATGATTTTACAAGGTCTAAAACCGAGGATCTTCAACAAGCTCATCAGTTTGGCCGAAAATGGATCTAGGAGCTGCCGTCGGTCGTTTGGAGCCTCAGAAACACCCTAAGCAGAGCCATGGGTTTCACCCCATTCTTCCTGGTCTATGGCGCCGAGGCCATCCTCCCCACAGACTTGGATTACAGATCCCCAAGGGTCAAAGCCTACCAAGATGAACAGAAGCAGCAAGATCGCGAAGACTCGCTGGACTGCATCGACGAGGCCCGAGATGTGGCGATCCTACACTCAGAGAAGTACCAGCTGTCCCTGCGGTTCTATCAAGCGTGAAAGGTCAGGCCTCGAGACCTCAGCAAGGGAGACTTGGTACTCAGACTGCGGCAGAAGAATGAGGACCGTCACAAGCTCACGCCACCATGGGAAGGGCCATGTATCATTGCCGAAGTCCTCAAGCCCGGCACGTACAATCTAGAAAACGAGAAGAGCGAAATCTTCACCAATGCTTGGAACATCCAACAGCTACATCACTTCTACCCTTAAAAAGTTCCAAGTCATTTTGTACATATCTGACGCCGAAGTCAGTTGTATATACACTAAGATCGTGAATCAAAGTCAGGGAGACTCGACTTTCTTCTGAAAACCAAGTCCCCCTCGGGGGCTACTACGGGGGGCACCCCTCCCCTAAGCGGTCCCATTTTTTCGCAAATGCCTGTTCTTTCGAAAAATGCTAAATGTGTTAGGCCTCGAAAACTTAGAAAAGCGGAAGCAAGGCGCGAGTAACTAAGGTTAGAGTCAGACGAGTCCGGGACCGCCTACGCCTCCAGCAGGATATGGCCCCCCTCTCACCACTTTACCCCTAAGTTACCCGCGAGAGCGATCGACCCTAGCCAAAGTTTTTCTAAGCTATGAGGAAAGCGCAATAGCACACGCAAACAAGTCGTATATAAGTCCACATACTTAAAAGACAATTTGTTCAGTTACAGGAGCCACTCGGCCCGAGTCCTAACTATAACCTATGGACTTCCACGCCCGGCTTCTTTCAGGGTGCACGGGGGCTCGCGGCGGCGGTGTACCTGCCCTCAGCAGCATCCGGGAAGAGGTCTTCCTCGAACATGTCGGCAAGCTCGGCAGCGGCACTAGCGGCAGCGGCATCGGCTTCATCCATGGCGGAGTTCACCCCATCGTCATCAAGGTCGTCCACCACGACATAGCCTGTCGCCAACGCCGCATGGTCAACGATATAATGCGTCGACACCACGCCCAGGGTCTTCTGGACACCAAGTCGGAGAGCGCCCTTCACGCGCTCGACGACACGGTTGGTCAGAGCCCTGAAACGGCTCGCCAGCGAGCTCCCCAACGAACCGACGCCCCCCTCGATCTCTCAGCACATGTCGAGGGCCGCTCCCTCCAGAGCCTCGAACTCCCACTGAGACGAGGTATAGGCAACCTGGAGCGCTTCAGCCAGCGTCAGCGACTCCCCCAGGGCCTTCCGCAACCCTGAAACGAGGAAAAGTGCGTCAAGAATGGATCTTGATGAACTCAAAACAACTAAGAACTTGGGGGCTATGACTTACCCTCGGTCTGCCTCTTCTCCGTCTCGAGCTCTGCACGCACGGCCCCAACCTCTTGCTGAAGCTACAGGATCGAGGCGTCCTTCTCCTCAGCGGTGACCCGAAGGGCATCAGTGGTTGCGCACTCCCGAGCCAGTGCCCGAGTGAGCAGCTCGGCCGCCACTAGCTGGAGCTGGACCTGGGTGTTCGCCACCGCCACCTCCATGTCTCGCTGTTGGAGCGTAGACCTAACCTCCTCAAGCACCGCGTGCTTGTTGGTATTTCTTAACGTCACCACTAGTTGCGCACCTAGCGTGAGCGTAAGATCCACCTGGGTATACTGACGGGTACGAAAGAATCCGCAAGTACACGGAAATACCGTTGTAGCACTTCCCCAAAGGAGTATTCCAAAAGGTATCGAATCCAAGGAACGATGTGTACCACCTTCTATCCTAGACTGATGATCCAAGGACACAACTCTATAGGTTGAGATGAAGATGGAAAGGATCCTGCTGAAAGCGTGCAGAGTTGAGAACAACCTCTCGATTAGGAACTCTCGTTTCGGACACCGGCCCCTCCTGGCTATAACAGTTGGTTCACGACAAATGGTTGCCTACACGCTATATCCGAACGTGGGCGATTTCAGAGGGTCCAACGGCTGTCACTACCGCGGCCTACCCCAAGACAAACCATGGGATACAGGGCAAACGATGGATAATCAGTAGTCTAGACACCACGTCTACACCACCGATTACTACTATAGCATGGTTACGTCTGCCGGCCCGTAACAACACTATAGCACTCCGTACAAAGATGAAGTGACGAACCCACGAGGGAGAGACCCGAACTCACTCAGGTAAACACTATCTTATGCAAGGGATCACGGATAGACTTGGTCTAGATTAGGATAAAGGAGCATCCACTTAACTCTAATCAAACTAGCAGGCATACAAACAGGATACAAACTTAGGTGTTTATAACAGAAGATCAAGGGTCGTGTTCGTGAAGAACACGAGCCTCTAACTTATGAACAAACACAAAAGTATGAGAAACTCACTCGTCAATTAGATCGAGGAAGCGTGTTCGTGAAGAACACGAGCCTCTAAATGATGAACAAACGAAGAACACAAGAACACAGTATGAATGCCACTTTAGTCTAATTGAGAATGTCGAAATACTCACTTTATTCTAGATGAAGAACAGAAACATCCGTAGAGGATCGTTCTTGAGGGAATGTGACAAACACCATGGCACAACCTCAAGGCACCACCTCACCTTCCTTCTAATCTCTAAAGCACTAGCAAGCCAGCACTAATCCTATGCAAATAGCTCTCCTCTCCTAATGAGAGAAGCCAAAAGGTAAAAGTGAGAAGAAGGAGAAGAAGTGTGTGTCATATTCTCTAACCCCTCCACTTCTATTTATAGGCTCGGACACTAGCGTGAGGAGACCTCGTGCACCCCCAGAATGGGCTTAGGGACCAATCAGGAGACACCATGTGGAAGGCCGAGATGAACCGACGCAAGGTCAGTTCGGCCGAACCAAGGGTTCGGCCGACCCCCTGGCGGCCCACCTCGTCTTGTGCTTTCTCGTGGTGGCTGTTAGGTGGGTCCTTATGGCGGTTCCAGGTGTCCACATGGTTTGGAGCCGGTTTAGGCACTCTGGTGGGCCATGGGATCCATGTGATACACATGTGGCGACTTCTGATTCACCGAGGCTTCCTCCCTTGGATTGGTGACGTCATGGATCCAGGGGGTGCTTGCATGGCAGCCCCCTCATTGGTTGAGCCTGGATTGCTTGGATTGGTGAGGTGGATGGATAAGGTGTGATTTTGCTCTCTCTCTTGTGCTGATTGCCTGCATTTGAATAGACACCGCAACTTGTGGAAATTGTTAGTATAAGGCCCTATTCTAGTGTTGATGATCCTTTTACAATTATTTTATGCAGGTTTTGATAGTGTAAAAGTAGCACTTAACAGCCGTCAACAACTCCCTCACACTTGACCTTTGCTCGTCCCGAGTAAAGGAAGTCAGACCAAGGTGAGACATGATATCTAAAGGTATGAAGCGAGCATAAGAGATATTCCAAACCATACCTTGTACTTGTGAACTTGTGAAGTGTCTATCATGTCATCTCGGGTAGTTGAGGAATGGAATGATCATGAATCAAATCACTCCTGCTCATCATGTCAAGTAACTTAGGGTTTTGCAATAAGTTTTCAAAAACAAATCTTGCTTTGATCCTCATTTGATTCTCTCAGACGCTTAATGTGTATATGTCCTCACCAAGGCATTATATTGCCTTTATTCATCCTACTCCTAATGATAGCTTATGTGGAGCTCAGGGTAGGTATGAATGATAAGGCATACTTGCATCACATGTATTGCAAAGTCAAAAATTGGATCCAAGAGAAAAGCAATTCATACAATCAGATCAAGATGTGCATGTGTATGGATATGATGGGTACGGTAAGGTGTATACTAGGCCCGGAATGGGTGCTAGATATTACCATACGTATATGATGAGTGTTGACGCAAAAATAGGACGTCACCCTTGCCCGCGACACACGTGACTCCCCGGTCTGTAGTGAGGCGTGCTAGCCAATCTGACCTGTTGATTGACAATGGAAAATATTAAGGATCGGCTAGAGAACCGATGGCCTTGCAGCGACACGTGTACCAGCCAATCGGCCGATACGGATAAAGAGGGATCGGCCGGCTCGAGAGCGACCGAAGCGCGGGTACGATCGGCTGGATCGGCCGATCGTGACGTCAGCGCTCGAGTAGATCGGAATCGGCTGCGGTGGTATGAGCCGATAGGATCTAGATCGAGCGGAAGGGTAAAGATAATAGCTAAAACTACAAGAATTTGGTACGAAAACTTGTAGATCTAGCTAATATCGGTAAGGGGTGAATAAAGAACTAGACGAAACCTCAGCGATGCGCCCGGAGGTTAAAGCCTAGGATTATTCGATAAAACGGTACTCACAAGCTTGCCGGAGATCAGCTGATGCAGCCCGACGAACCCGAAGCACGGCGTTGTAGAAAAGAGAAAAACGCAATGGCGAAGTCGCTGAAAAGTAGATGCTGTAAAGGTAGATGCTGTAAAGTAGATGCAGTAAAAGTAAAGGGTTTGCCCGGAGGCGATTTGTTTGATATTGGTGTGTACACTTTTTTCCGATCACGCAGGGTCGCTATTTATGTCCTGAGGACAAACCCGACTCCTAGCCGATCACGGCACTGCTTTCTTGCATCTAAAGACAAAAACTACTAAAAATAGAAAAGGACTCTTGCAGGAGTCAAAGACCTTCTAAGAACCGACTTTTGACCCGTTGTCAATCGTGGACTGACCCGCCTCCACCATGCTTTCCTTTTGGCGTATTTCTTTTGAATACCGCCTCTTCTTTCATCCATCGGCCGATCTTCTATCTGACCATCGGCCAATCGCTTTGACCAGCTGGCCCACCGTCAGGGTTGAATCCCTTTGACCATCGGCGATCCGTGTTGACCGTCTTTCTCTCCCTTCAATCGGCCGATTGTACTTTGTTTTCATCGGCTATTTCTCCTTATTCCTCTTCGACCTATTTTTCCAAAAAACGGTGTCAACACATGCCCCCCAGTTTCGGAGTAAATAATCTTTTGCTCCGAAATTTCCTCGAATCCGTTATCTCTATTGATTCGAAGTCGGCCGCAAAATCTCAACAAATCTTCGAGGTCATAAATACGACCGCCTTGGTTCTTTTTCCTCCCCAAAATCTTGTTGTTCCAGCAGCTCGAACCTTCAAGCGACGAACCCTAAGCTCCAAAACTCTTGCTGATCCATGGCGTCCTCAAGCTCCGCTGGAGGTTCTGGCTCTGCTTCTGCACCTCCGAAGGCATCTCTTGCTTCAGTTCTTCTGGTATTTCCTTCAATCTTTTGCTTTTATTCGTCTTCAAATACCACCGTCTTTCCTTGCCTGAAGCTTAGATTTATTCATCTCTTCAGGAACTTAGATCCTATCTCACCATCCCTGTTGATGATAAGCCCGGGCTCACCTTTCTTGGACCAATGGGTGATATTGACCCCATCGAGATGATCAACTTTGAAACAGGCCGAATTCCCTTTAAGCATGCTTCTTTGAATTTGGCCGATTGGGATAGCTGTTTTAGGTCCTGGACAGGTTATGTCAAAGGGTGGAGAGATTGGTATCTCAGGATTTCTGCGAAGAACAAGGGGTCTTGGGAAAAGTACAAAATTAGTCAATGCATCGCTTTATCTTTGTTTGAGATGTCTCGGAATGAGTCTCTTTTGATAGCTGCTTCTTATTTTTGGGTCTGATGCACTCAATGCTTTCTTGTTCGGCCATGGGCCGATGGCTCCAACCCTGGCCGATGTCCTCGTGCGGACTGGTCTAGATATTTCCTCCCCAGATACCCTTTTTAGCCACCGTAATGACAAACTCTCTCATAAGTTGAAGACCAAGGGCATAGGTGGATGGTCTGGCTATATCGCTGAGCACAAGAAAGAAGGATCCGTGGGACAGAGGGAACATGTTGCTTTCCTGAACATGTGGCTTGAGAAATTTGTCTTCTGTGGCAAAACTTTTGGCCCTACCACTAATTACCAGATAGTGGCTGAGCGGTTGGCTGTCGGCAATCATATCCCTCTTGGAAAATATCTTTTAGGTGCAGTTTACCACCTCCTTCATCAAGTAGCAGTCAGCCTGTCAACCAATTCTCCCATAGGTACTCCGGGAGGTCCCTGGTGGTTCATTAACATGTGGCTGAACTTTCATCTCTGAGATAGGTTAGAGCAAAATATTTTTACCAAGACTTTCCCAGGAGATCAACCAAATGGTGTTCCAATTGTAAGGCGCCGATGTATGAATTTTGGAGAAGCTGTCTCTGTCTTCCTAGGACACAAGAGAACCCCTTCCCGTATAGCAGAGCACTTCAGAAGTTTCTACCTCGGCTTCAACTCAAATTCCATCATCTGGTTTGCATATAAAGATGACGAGCCCCACTTTGAGACCACATTCAGCTTTGATGATATTCACAAAGATGATGAAGATAGGCTTGTTTTCGTAGAAATCATCAAACCGGGGCTTCTTCCTTCTTGCATTTTTGGAAAAGATCAATCGGCCACCTATGAATTTTATAACCCCTCAGTATGTGCACGTCAGCTGGGGTTTGGCCAATTGCCGATTGGCCTTTACTTCTCTGATCTGATTAAACCAAGGGAGATCATTCCTAGCGGCACCTGTTATCAACACCTTTTGGATCGTGTTCCTGATTCTGCCACCATTAACCTTGACTCTTGGAGATTCTCTAGTTTTTCTTCCCCCCTTTTTAATGTTTGGTGGGCAGAGTGGTGTGATCACCTTTTCTGCGTCTCTCCGAGAATCTACTGTGAGCAATTGGATCCTGATTATGTGGCGTCGGCCGATGAGGTACTTCTTTTATCGGTTTACTTTATGCATTACTTGACTATACCCAGATTTGTTATATCCTCTTTTCCTTTTCAGCCTGAAACTATAGAGCCCCCCGTTGTCAGCAAAAGTGGCAAGTCGATTCGATATTGGCCACCAAGACAGGCACCCTACATCGGCCATAAAGCTCCTTTGATTTCTTCAATCATGCAGGGTCCTAGGATTAATCCCGCTCTAGACACTCTACCTCTGTCAACACTTAAGAGGAAGGGCGTGACCGACAAGGCCCTTGCTCGCAGAGCAAAGAAGAAGATTTCTACTAAGGTTGTCAATGTCTCGGACATGGCAGGAGTATTGGCAAGTGCTTTTCAGGTACTGACTTTCAGTCTTTCCTCCTCTTTTCTGCATCTTTGATTGATCATCCTCTTTTGTGCAGTCTTCGGGATTAATTGGCCAATCAGGACAAGCCAATGTTACTGATTCTGATTGAGGTTCAGTATTAGAACCAATTCGAGAAGCTTCAGTTGATAATATCTTGGTCGATTCTTCTGAACAAGCTGAACCGGATAAAGCCATGGAGGACGTAATTGATGCTGTCTCGATTGAACAACCTGACCCTCAGAGAGTCAATATCTCAGATGCTCCTGTTGGTCAACCTCATTGTCCTCTTGAACAAGCTGATCAACTAGATGAGGTACAATCTTTGTTGGTTGTCCCTTCACCACTCTCATTCTCTAACTTCTTGTTTTTTGCTCCAGGATATTGCTCGTGACAGATCTTCTGATGATCTTCCACAAGATGTCATTGATCAATCACAGCTGCCGATTGTTAAAGCTCTTGAATCATCATCGGCCGAAAGTCCAACTGCCCAGATTCGAGCAACGCCTTCTGCTGTAGAGGTAAATCCCTTGACGCATTTCATCTTTTAGCTCTCGTGTTTTTTCTGCATACTTTGATAAATTTGCTTTCTTTTTCAGGGTACATTGGCAATCACCCTTCCAGATGAAGTGAAGGCTAAGCTGATCGAAGCATTGCAGTTGCTGAATCAAGACATTGGTCAACTTGTACAAGATGCTGAGCCGATCAGGACCATCTTCAAGCAAATTCAGGGCCAGTTGCCTAGGGACCTCAAAGCGAAAATGCTCCAAGTCGCTTACATCGAGAATCGGTAGCTCGTAGTCCAGGAAGCTCAAGATCGGCTGGACGAAAGGATATGTCAAGAGCAACTTACTCAGGATAGGGAGAAGTTGGATCATAGTATGGCTGATCTTGATGATAGGATTGAATTCCTATCTTCCTCTCGCCCTGATATTGTCGGCAGTATTGATCGTTTGAAGAAACGTCGTGCTGAGTTGATGAAAGAACTCAGTCAAGTTGAACAGGACTTGACTGCTGAAGAGCAGAAGCTTGCAGATCTTCCAGGCACCATTGCCGCCATGCAAGAACAGAGGGAGTCCGTTGCACGCCAAGCCCAGGTTCTACGTGAACAGGAGCAGCCGATTCCTGGTTCGGCCGATGTCGATCGTCAGGAGATAGAAGCAGTTGACCAGCTGCGCCTGGATCTCATCAATGCGATTCATTCTTTAGGCTTGGTTTAAACTTTATTTGTAATTTTGTGAATCATGATTGGCCTTTACTAGCCAACTTCCAACGCTCCGTATTAAACGCTTTGACCGAACGTTTCAATCGGTCTTTATATATTGCTGTCCTCCTTTTAGTCCTTTAGAATTATCATCTTCCTTTTGCGATGGCTTCTTCTTCTTCCTCCTCTGTGAACCAGGTTGGTTTCTTCCTTCTTCTCTTGTTTTCACGATTCCATTTTCTTGACATTTTCCTTTTCTCAGTCTCCAAACCGTGATGCCGTAGAGAAGATTATTTCGAACATCAATGCTTTTGGTGCGAATCGGCCAAACCATCCGTCCAGACAAGAACATGGTCTCCGTCTGGTGATTGCCAATAAGGAAGAGAAGTTGGAGGTCCTTGAAGCCAGGAGGACAGCTCTTCTTCAAGAACTGGACCGCGTAGGCGAAGAGATAGCACAAACTAGGATAGAGTTAGATAAGGCCAAAAGCCTCCTTTAAACTCTGATGTACTATCAGCTGATGTTATCGGCCTTTTATGAATGAAAACCACCACCCCTAGATATTTATCTTTAAGCACCATCTTTCAGCAATGAATTTCCACCCATATTTGTAGGTACTGCTTTTACGTTCTGGCTCAATTTCTCCACTATAAAATGGTAGCCCACTCCATGCAGCACCATAATCCTCTGACTATGAACCAGACCGATTTCCCATTAGGAATAAGAGGCAAATCTCTTTTAGAGTGCCTTCAGGAAAATGTAGCTATCTCCACTCCTTGACAAATTTCTCTTTGAAGATTTCTTGTGCCTTAATGAGGCATCAAAGCTTGTCGTTGTTGCTGGAAATTTAGACAGAGGGGAATCCTGATAGTCTCCTCTTTTGGAGTACAGAGTAGGGTCATGAATAATTATTTAACTCTCCTTCAAAGCCAGCCCCTGAATTTTGGGAAACGTATCACTGCATGTCTACCCACTGTCCAGCCTGAGACTTTCACGGGGAAACTGTTGTTGCTTTGACTGCATCGGATGCTCTTCATTTCCTTTTTTTTAATTCCCTCTTGTAGTTATCCCTTCGGTATCTTGAGGCTATAAATAGGCCAGAAACTCGATAGAGGAAACTCACTCTCATTGGCTATGTCTCAATCAACTCAGATAGGTTACAGACTCTTGCTGTATGACTGTTCTTCTCTTCCTTTTCTCCCTTTCATGGCTAGAAGAATTCTTGTGAAGTAGTGTAGCGGCCCCTCTTCTTCTTCGTCTCCTTTTGAAAAGCCAGGAAGCGCCATAGCTAGAAGAATCCTTGTGAGGATCTGGCTTTGGAGGGAGAACACAGGTAGGGTGTCTTGCTACACATTTATCAGAGGAAGAGCGTGCCAAAGGAATGGCCATCGGGCTCCTTCTGGCGGAAGATTACAGAATCGGGTGAAGATCTTAATCTTTCGTTTCCTCTTCGCGCGTGTCTCTCTCCCATTCATCGATTCAATATCCTCATCATACTGGGAGTTAGGACAGTACCCTTCTTGCAATTTCTTGAGAACATATGTAACCTATATATCTGTGTTGTAATATCATTGTAATCTAAAGCAGAGGAGATAAACATGTATTTTTATTCTGAAGGCGATATATGTATCGGCTATAACCGAATATATTGATTTTGTACATCGGTTTTACATTTTTTGTACTAAAGGCGATTCTTTACAGATATCGGCTATCCTACGATTACATTCGCAATCGGCTGTAGCTCGAAAACTCAATCGGCCGATAGGCACGATGGGAGAATCGGCTGATACAACTGTTTGTACACTTGGGCGACCAATCCGTCGGCTGCTGTGACTCAGAGCCCAAGCTTCCTTTCGTCTTCAATGAATTGATTCATTAAGCCTCGTCATCAGAGCCGACTGCTTGAACCGGCTTTAGTCCAAAATCGGACACTCTGAGATATTTGGTATCCCAGGCTTTTCCAGATATGCAGCTCACTTGATCATAAGTCCATCCTTAAGCTTCTGTAGCTGCCACTGTCAAGGAGGTTTCTCCTTGCACCACCACTACTGAATCTCCAATCCACTGGATGATGCATTGATGCATTGTAGATAGTATGCAACAATTGGCATGTATCCAATCCCGACCCAGCAGTAGATTATAAGATCCCCTCCCTTTAATGATAAAGAAAGCGGTCGGAAGGGTCTTACTGCTGATGGTGAGCTCCACGCAGATGGCTCCTTGAGACGGAGAGACATTGCCTTCGAAGTCCACCAACATCATGTCGGTTTGGGTCAAATCTTCATCAGATTTCCCAATCTTGCGCAGCATGGTGTACGGCATTAGGTTGACTGCTGCTCCTCCATCTACGAGCATCCTGGTGACTGGCTTGCCATTGACAAATCCTTTGAGAAACAAGGCCTTCAAGTGTTGTCTTTTCTCATCTTCTGGTTTCTTAAAGATGGCTTGCCTAGGTTCCAGTGTTAGTTGAGCCATGCCAAGTTCTTCATCGGACAGATCCGAATCAACCGGAGCCATGAACTCTTTAGGCAGAAAGACCACCATGTTTATATTAGCTCGGGGTTTGTCATCTTCCTCACCATCGGCCTTAGGCTTTGGATGCCAAACTTTAGACCGAACCTTCTTCTTGTCCAGCACAAGTCTCTCTGCTTCTTCATGCTGTTCTAGCTGACGTAGGCGCTGGACTCTTCTCTTCTGGGACTTAGTCAAGCCATCTGGACACCATTGTGGATTGGGCTTCTTACGTGTTTGGCTTGACCCCTCATCATCTAGTTGCAATGTGCGTCGACGTTCAGGAGCTCGGCACATGATGTCCTCGTCAGGGACCAGAGAATCGGCCATCTCTTCTAGCCGATCGTTTGACTCTTCATTGACTCGGCCTCCCAGCCGATCATGAATGCTAGCCTTGCCCCCCAGCCGATCGTGGATGCTGGCTTTGCCCCCCAGCCGATCATGAATGCTGGCTTTGCCCCCCAACCGATCGTGAACTGGGATTCGTGGATTGTTGAATCCACGGTGATCCTTGGCTGCAGGTCTTCTGTCATCAAAGCAAACCCTTTTGGATGAGTTGCCATTATTGTAAGCTCCGTTGCACTCTGGACAGTTTCCTGCCGTTGGCAGCTTGATTCCTTCTTCCCAACAGTACTTGAAGAACGGACATCTCCAATGTCCTTCATTACGCCGTGCCCACTCCTCTCTTTCCTTTGCCTTCTCTTATCGGTGCTGGAACTTGTTGATCAACATTTGTGACGTGACGGGTCGGCGTGGCTTTGATTCTCCTTCTCCAAGTAGTAACCCTTTTCCTTTGACATCGGCAGCGGTTACTTGTACTTTGGGATCAACGACTCCTTTATTTTGAGCCGAATCAGATGTCAGCAACTTAACTCATGACGTGTCTTTGCTAGACACTTCAACTGTGTTAGCTGGGAAGGGGTGCTGATCAATCTTCATCGGCTTTTCAGCTTTGGTAGGAGTTTCAAATTTAAGCCTCCCTTGCTCAATAGCTGATCGGATCTGTTGTCTGAAGATCTTGCAATCATTGGTATCGTGCGATGTTGCATTGTGCCACTTGCAATACTTCATCCTTTTCAGCTCTTCTGCAGATGGTATGGTATGGAACTGGGAGAGTTTAATCTGCCCTTGCTGAAGCAACAGATCAAATATCTTATCGGCCTTAGTGATATCAGAGCCGAATTTCTCTGGCTCTTTCTTGCCAAAGGGACAGGACACTATCTTCTTGCCTTTGACCCACTCTGCGAGCCCTATCATATTGTCTTCATCTTCTGAGTCGGAGTAGTCCACATACGACACCTTCTTCTGAAAGTTCCTTCGAGGCTAATAGGACTTTGCAGTTTCTTGACTCATCCGGCTGACCAACTGGCTGAGGCTTTCAAAGTCATGTGATGCATATTTCTCCCTTAAGGTCGGCAAGAGACCTTGGAAAGCCAACTCAGCTAGTTGCTTGTCTCCCAAGTTCAGACTATAGCACTTATTTCTGACCTCTCTGAATCTTTGAACGAATCCAGCTACTGTTTCATCGTTCCTTTGCTTGAGTCTGGTTAGATCAGTGATCTTCATCTCGTTGATGCCAGAGAAGAAGTAATTATGGAACTGTTGTTCCAGATCGGACCACTTGATGATGGAGTTAGCTGGTAGTGATGTAAACCATGAGAATGCCGACCCTGACAGAGATGAAGAGAACAACCGTATTCTGAGTGCATCAACATTCCCTGCTTCTCCACATTAGATGATAAACCGAGTGATGTGCTCCATAGTGGATGTTTCATTTTGTCTAGAGAACTTGGTGAAGTCTGGCACTTTAAATCTTGGCGGGAACGGTATCTGATCATAGCCAGAAGGATACGGTGTCCTGTACATGCAGGACTGCTGCTTGGGTTTTATCCCATATTGCTTCGATAGCATCTCCGAGAAGTGGTCGATCAACTCCTGCTTCACATGAGATTTCAACTCTGTAGCCACTTGCTCAATTGCTTGTATCTCAGCTAGAGTTTCTGGAGGTCGTTCTTCTAAGATTCTTGTCCTTGGATCTGGAACTGTCCTTGCCTCAGTAGAACCTTGAGTGTCTGAATGACCTGTAATAGGTGTAGCCTGTTCAATCGGCTGACTAGCCGATGGGGCTGGTTGCTGTGTATTCAACTGGTTTGAAATAGCCAATTGATTTAGAAGTGTTTGCAGCAATTGCGCTGAATCCACTTGTGGAAACACTGGCTGCCCTGCTGCTCCTTGGTTGATCGGCTGTTGAGGTGAAGATCTTGTATGAGCCTGAAGGACCGATTAGGCGAACCAGAGAGGGGGGGAGTGAATGGGAGCCGATAAAAATTCTTCTCGAAGGAGATGAGAACTCCAACAAGACGAACACGGCTTCCAAATCACGTCTCCGACTCAACTACCCAAGTTGGCCAAGACCACGCAGCGACTGGAGTGCTACTGGTCCTAGGAACCAACAACCACCTTCACGGACTCGAGAACGCAGCGGAACACCAACTCGAGCACCACTGACCTACACCGGTCAGGCCGGTGAACAGCACTGGTCAGACCGGTCTCTGCTGGTAAAATCTGGGAACTCCCACAGAAGGCCCCTACACCGGTCAGGCTGGTGTAGCTCACCGGTCAGACTGGTTCAAGCCAGGAAACCCCAAATCCTCCAAACAGGCCTACCGAGCTCCAAACTGACCCAAACTCGAAACAGCAGAAACACGGGACAACAACGAACTCACCCAGACATTCACCCGAGGCAAAACCCACAGAGCCTCTGCACCGGTCAGACCGGTCAGGCTGGGCCGCTCGGGGATGAACAGCACCCGCGGGTCAACTCCCCCAAATCCAACTCCCGATCTCCCGAATCGCTCCACGGATTTGTGCAAGACTTTGGGGATAGTAGGAACACCTCATGGGCACTCCATAGCCAAGATTTGGTCCACCAAAACTTGCTAAATCAAGAGGAATCGAAGAAATCCCACCAAGAACGCCTCTAACCCTAGAGCCACGAAAACCCCAAAATCGAGCCCCTTTGCTCACGGATTTGGGAGGGGAATCAAAGGGAAAAGAACCACGAAGGGTTCATGCATACATCCCCCACCAAATCCCAAAGAGAAAGGCCTCAAAATCGCTCCAAGAAAATCGCCAAGAAAGGGCTCCAAAAATCACCAAAAAGGAGAAACGGGAAAGACACATCCAAGCCTTGAGGAACCACACCGAATCATCTATACATACCAAAGAGGTTCATACAAGGTCTAGCTTGCCGCCCGATCATCCTTCCCTCTCACAAGATCTCACCATGAAGCTCTCAAGCTAGTCCTAAGAAAATCCTAAAGAAAATAGGAAGAGAAAATAGGAAAGCAAATGAGCTAGGGTTCCAAGAGATGGCTGCCATCCTCTCACCACTTGGGTTATATGGAGGCAACCGAAAGACGAAAATACCCTTACTAGCTAACTAGGGATACATGCCCCTCAAGGGCGAATTCGGAAATCTTTGTCTTCGCTCCATCGGACGGATGCCCAGTGACCGCAAACTTGCTTAGCCTCGACGCAAGCCTTGCGATCCCGACGCGTGTCCTCCGCTTCGAAGATTCCGGACTGCGTCATCGCACACCGGTCAGACCGGTGCTTCTCACCGGTCAGACCGGTACCCACCGGTCAGACCAGTCAAACCCACTGGTCAGACCGGTCTGGAGCTGCTGCACCTCCGTCTTCGGTTCTTCGGTCTTGGCTTTGTGGATCAACCAAGGAACCCAGTGGTTTTCTGGTGAACCACTGGAAACCCCGCGAACTCGGTGTAGCCTCCGCCAATCACCACTCATGACTCGGCTCCCACGTAGTCCCGGCTCGACCTTGGTTTTGAGGCTCAACCAAGAAACCGTCCATGACTTCATCTTGCCGTTCTTGCCACCATGCGGCCCGCACTTGACCCCGCTGGCCACCGGGTCCCTCGAACCAAGCCTACTTGTCTTCTCCACACCTGGAGGCCTCACCGGCAACGACCTTTCGCGCTTGTTCTTCACCAACACCTGCACCAGTCAAGCCGCAACCTGCACCTGCAATACTTAGCCAAGAATCAGTCCACACCACGTTGTCAATCACTCATCACACCAGGAAGCGACCATCCACCGGTCCTCGAACCACACCTGGCTCTCAATCTCCCCCTTGATGAGTGCATTGACAACACACACGTTTTGGTAACCACGAGAAAAGAAAAAGAAAAGAAATGACTAAAAGAAACTCCAACAAGCGATCGAAAGCCAAAGAAAAGGCAAAGAGCAAGATCACTTGAAGAAGACAAGTCTCGGACCCCTTAGGCAAGGGCAACGGCTCGACACATCCGAGACAAAACAATGCTCAAGCAAAGAGCACAAACCATCAAACTAAAGCTCGAAAACCACAAAGAGCTCCCCCTGCACACATGCAAGCTCCCCCTGAACCAATGCAACTCCCCCTGGACGAATGGATGCAAACCACTTCACGAAACAGAGCAGCTACAACAGCTCAGCTCTGACCGGTCAACCACACCGGTCAGACCGGTGTGCTAGATCGCCCAGCACCTGAAACTCACACCGGTCAGACCGGTGTACCTCACCGGTCAAGCCGATGACCACCTGGGAAAAACTGGGAACTGCACGAGCTCAAAACTAGCTCGAAATCACTTGGAAACCTTCTAAATGCATGCAGCAAGCCAAAACATGCTCAAACTTCTCCCCCTTGTTGACAATGCATGAATCAAGCTAAAAATGCAAAAAATGCAACCTAGAGCTTATCAAATAGACAAAATTCAACAAAGGATGCTACACATGTCCAAATGAGCAAGTTAGATACTCTATAGCTTCGTAATGACATCAACTACAAGATCACCAAGTTTCACAACCATTGGGCGAAGCTAAGATAGAATTGAGCAATTTTGCGAAAAATTACCCTCTCATGAGCAAAGTCCTAAACATGAGCAAAACATGTCAAAATGGCAAAGCCACACAAACTTCATGCTAGGACAACCATTCTAAGCATAAGACCATCAGAAACACCCACAAGCACCTCATGTCATGTCAAAGCCACCGAGCCATGTGCCTACTTCTATGTATGAGACTTCTCATTGGTAGGCATCATGCAACGGTTTAGCACCCAAAGCAAATTCAAAATTAGCACATATGACATGGGAGCACATTTTCCAAGCAATTTACATTTCATTTTCAGATTTGAAATTGGTACATGAAATGTCTTTGCGACAAAAAGGAACTTATGCCCCTCCACAAGATGAAGCATGGGGGCTAAACATTCATGATGGCAAATGAGCCTTTGGCCCCATATGATCAAAATAAGCTATCCAACCACAAATTAAGCATAGCCAAACCACAAAAACATGTCAAGATCATGTAAAGGCATTTACTCACAAGAGAGCATATATATGAAATTTTCAAAAACATAGCCATCAACCATGGATATAAATAAAGATCATCAAGAGCTAAGCCAAACTAACCATAGCTTACCACACTAGCTCACAAAGACATACATATCATTCCATGGTGAATAAGGTATATAGGAGAAGCTTTTCCTACACAATGCATATGATACAAAATGCATGCAACCTAAGATACAAAGATGCCTATACATCATGTTACATATGCCATGCCAAATGCAAGAAATGCACAAAGGAAAGCTATACATATGCTACAAAGGAGCTCCCACACACCGACTCAAGAAATCAAACAAACACCAAGCTCCCCCCGCAAACGAGTGAAAGTTGCTTGATCTAGGGGTTTGGTGAAAATATCAGCTAGTTGGTCATGTGTGGGTACATGGATCAAAGCTATCTTCCCTTTCTCTACGTTGTCTCTCAGGAAATGATACCTCACTTCTATGTGCTTGGTTTTGGAATGGAGCACTGGGTTCTTTGCAACGCTTATGGCACTGGTGCTATCACATTGAAGTGGGACATGGGTATACTCCTCACCAAAGTCACTCATAGTGTATGTGATCCAAAGGAGCTGAGAGCAACAACTAGCTGCGGCCACGTACTCTGCCTCGGTAGTGGATTGAGCAACACTTGACTGTTTGCAGGAAGACCAAGACACTAAAGAAGAACCCAAGAACTGGCAAGTCCCAGAAGTGGACTTCCTATCCAACCGACACCCGGCAAAATCCGCGTCCGAAAATCCATGAAGAGCCAAAGAAGAAGACGCGGAGTACCAAAGGCCAAAGTCGGGAGTATGTCGCAAATACCTGAATATGCGCTTGACTGCTTGCCGATGCGAAGTCCTCGGAGACGCTTGAAAACGAGCGCACAGACATACCTAGAATTGGATGTCCGGCCTCGTCGCCGTCAAGTAGAGGAGTGACCCGATCATGCTCTGGTACTCCTTCTGGTCCACTTGTTCACCTTCCTCGT
The DNA here is from genome assembly GCA_036936925.1 of Cenchrus fungigraminus. NCBI lineage: Eukaryota > Viridiplantae > Streptophyta > Magnoliopsida > Poales > Poaceae > Cenchrus > Cenchrus fungigraminus. Next base: position 188,209,321 of record CM072769.1, read on the forward strand.
CCGCATCAAGAGCTGTAGTCATACTCATAGGCGTCGCCATGGCCTTGGAGTCCTCCATCTTGAACTTCCTCACAATGTCCTTGGTGTACTTAGCTTGGTGCACAGATGTTCCTTCCTTTTTTTGCTTGATTTGTAGCCCGAGGAAGAACTGCAACTCGCCCATCATGCTCATCTCAAATTCCCTGCTCATGTCTTCTGCAAACCTTGCAACAAGAGAGTTAGACGAGCCACCAAAGACAATATCATCCATGTATACCTACACAATCAGGATATCTCTGCCCTGCCTGAGGAGAAACAAGGTCTGGTCGACCTTCCCCATCTCAAACCCTCTCTCAAACAGGAACCCCCTCAGCCTACCATACCAAGCTCTAGGCACCTGCTTCAACCCATACAGCGCCTTCCTCAACTTGTACACCCGGTGGGGGTACTTGTCACTCTCAAACCCCGGTGGTTGCCTCACAAACACCTCTTCCTCCAACACACCGTTCAGGAAAGCACTCTTCACATCCATCTGGTACAACTTGAACCCTTTAGCCACGGAAAAGGCTAGAAGGATCCTGATCGCCTCCAAACGAGCTACAGGAGCGAAAGTCTCCTCGTAGTCGATCCCCTCTTTCTGATTGTACCCCTGAGCAACAAGTCTCGACTTGTTCCTCACCACTTCTCCTTTCTCTCCCTCTTTATTTTTCCACACCCATTTTGTCCCAATCGGCTTACACCCTGGAGGAGGGTCAACCAACACCCAAACTTGGTTCCTCTCAAAATTCTCCAACTCCTCATGCATCGAATTAACCCAATTATGATCAGATAGCACATGTCTAATGTCTTTGGGCTCAAAGGTGGCAACAAAAGCAGCATGAGCAAAATGAGAATTGTTCTGAACCCTCGACCGTGTAGTACGTTTATTCATGTCGCCGATGATTCTCGAAGCTGGGTGATCCACTTGCACTCGCCGGGGAGGTTCACGCCTTGATGCTACCTCCCCCTCAACAGCAGCTTCGCCTTGATCTGGGTTTGTCGTTGTAGGTGTGGGAGAGGGCCCGTTCACGATCATCGTCGAAGTAGTAGGTACATGTTCAGCTGTGGGCACCACACCGCCATCTTCATCATCTCCATGTTCATGCTCCTCCTCCTGAAAGATCTCCTCGCCAAGTTCGTCGTCACCTGCACACTCAAAAACAAGCTGACTACGTGGTTGTGTCTTGTCGAAGGTTACCTCGCAAGTCTCCACGATTTGGTTAGTTTCAAGATTGAGAACACGAAATGCTCTAGAATGAGATGCATAACCAAAGAAAATACCATCGACCGACCTAGCCTCGAACTTGTCCAACTTCTTTCCTTTCTTAAGAATGAAGCATTTACAACCAAAGACATGGAAGTGACTCACCTTGGGTGTGCGACCGTGCATCAACTCGTAACAGGTTTTCTTCTAATGAACCCTGAGGTAGATCCTGTTCGACACATGGCACGCGGTATTGACCGCCTCAGCCCAGAACCTTCTCGGAGTCCTATGCTCGTCGAGCATCGTCCGAGCCATCTCACACAAGGTTCTATTTTTCCTTTCCACCACGCTATTTTGGGGAGGCGTATACGGACTCGAAAACTGGTGTTCAAGACCCAAGTCATGGCAAAAGGTTTCGAAGCGAAAGTTTTTGAATTCCGAGCCATTGTCACTGCGGATCACTCGTATGGCATCTCCGTGCCTCTCGTTTCTTAACCTCAAGACAAGATCTCGAACAAAACCAAATGTCTCCCCTTTCTCTTCAAGAAAGAACACCCACGCATACCGAGAGTAGTCGTCCACCACAACAAGGACGTACCACTTCCCACCCGCAGATCGCACACGAGCTGGGTGTTGGTATTTGTTAAGCCTACAGAAATATTATGATGGATAATCCGCAAGCGCACGGATACCGGTGAGCATTCCACCCGGGAGAGGGTTTTAAATATCGAATCCACAGGGAGAAAGGTAGAGAGAAAGGTCTGGAGTAAAAGACTAATCCCTGAGAAGCTATCAAGGACTTGACAGAAAGAAGAGATAAGGAGAACTTAAGGATGTCTGGTTCTTATCCTCACAAGCTATGTCTTTATTGTTCTTATGGGGTGATTGTCTGAAGGCACACTTAGTAAAGGGAACCTCCCGAGAATCTATGGGGGAGTCCTACGGTTTCTATAGACGGGAGGTGGACTACGAAGGACTCAATGGTGCTGTCACCACCACGATCTACCACACGATCCGGAATATAGAAGGCATTCATAAGCTAGCTAGTCTAAGCACCACGCTTACACTAAACATGCAACTTTAATTCAAGAGCGACAGGAATTAAAGTACTCAAAGAGTTATGAACCGTAAGAACAATAAAAACAATGTTGCTCACTTGAATAAGAAGTCGATCTTTCCCGTAAGGTCTCAGGATCAGGCTCCAATGGAGTTGATCCCAGAGGTAGAAGATGAAGAGGAGACACCGACATGTCCGGGCCTTCCTTCAACTTCACCTCTACCGCTCTCTAATCCTCTCGAACAAGATTGGCTAGATCTAATTAGACCATGGCTCCAATCTCTCAACTTGATACAACTCTCTCCAACTCTAATTCTAATCTAGAGCTTCTATCTCAGGTAGGCATTGGTGATCAGAATGAATTGGATGCCTACCCTGGGGTCAGGGGGGCTGCTTATATAGTCCTGAGGGGGTGCCTCGCCACCATACGATCCAACCGACCTTGATCTACGGCCAAGATGTGGTTTTCTAGGTCGGTTGGGGAACCTTCTGGAACATACCCGAAGCGGAGCGACAACGGCGGCAGGGGGAGGCCGATCGGTCTCCTCATGAGGCTGGTCGGTCCCTGGTGGGCCCCACTTCGGCTCATCTTTGACGGGTGTGTGCGTGTCGTCGTGCCGTTTCCAAAAAGTATTAATTCACGTCAAACGGAGTCCGTATGAGAGAGTTATGCCCGTTTTACCGAACCCCGCTCTGCGACTGATATCTTCTGATTCTGAACTCCGAATATGGCAAATGATATATCCGTTTCGATCATCTCGACGAGGTCTTCACAATGTTGCACTTCAATTCTTTATTTAAGATACTTCTAGGTTGCTCTTTTGTAGGAGTTGGATCGGAGTACGATTGGGACACGTCTTGGAGTCGTATGACTTGATAATTCTCGCTGTTTTCCTGTTTAGTCCCTGCAAATCATAACTTCACCAAAACTCATGGAATTCATTAGTAGCAAACCCCTAAGTCTATATTGATATTCATTTTATGCCCTTTTCTTTATTTAGTTGACAAGTAAAAGTATACGTTAAGATGTGTCAACAAACTCCCCCAAGCTTACCCTTTGCTAGTCCCTAGCAAAGATATGCTTTAGCAGGATCAGGAGTTGCTACAATGCTTTCACACCTCAAAAGTACTATGGTTTTCAAAAACCAATTCTCCTCAACAAGATTGCTCTCTATTACCTTCAACCTTTAAGCATAGCCTTTTCATAAATCGTGAGCAAATAAAAGACAAAACAATCAAGTCAAGCAGTATATCTCAATTTCTTTGATCAACTATCATTCTGGGGTTTTGCACATTTTTCAGATAAAACTTAGAGATCCTGTGTATGACCTTCTCAAGCATGGAGTCACACTTAGCAAGATATGTATGGATGATAGTGTTGGATGGATGAGGGTGAAAGGTGGTAAGCCTTTTAGCCTAGCTCTTGGACTATATCTCTCTTTCTAAGATTTTTAAGATCTGGGCTTTCCATTCTTGGAGAGGTGGGCTCTACTCGCCCCGGACTTTTGTCCATTTTTCTCTCTCCTTAGAGATGTGGGCTCTACTCGCCCTCGGACACGTGTCTATTATTCATCTCTAAATTTATTTTTTCAGGGAGGTAGGCCCTACTCGCCTAGTATGACACTTGTCCTTTTCTCTCCCTCTCTCGTCTCACTTTTTCCTCTCTTTTTTTTCTTTTTTCTTTTCTTCTTCTTTTTTTTCGAATGTAGCCCCAGAATCTTTTCGACATTGAGAGAGATATATCATAGAGTTGCATGAGCTATATGGCTTGATGGAAAATGTGTACTTCCATGTCAGAAGCAGCATAAATGGTGGAATGGAATGATCCTGATGTGTATGACAAGCTCTCAAGGATCAAACACAGGAACTCATCATGTAGGATTTTTCAAAATTTTTGAGATATATCCAGGAATCAAGCTTCTCTAGGAAATTGATCAATAGCAACTCAACTTTTCATGAATCATCTTTCAAAGCCTAGACTCAGATTAAGCATGCACTTGCACAAGTTTTGGGTTTAAAGCAAATTAAGCATTTAAGCTTCAGGAGAATCTAGGTCTGAAAACTAAGCACTTTTAAAAGGAATTACGGCAGAGCAACTATTCATCATCTCCAAGCATATGTCATCAAGATCATTATTTAAGAGAAAAGCCAACTAGCAGACTCTAGCATTTTATTCAAATTAAGACTTTTAACTAACACTCAAATAACTAGCTAATATTAAACACTTAGGATAGTGATACTTATCGTGATAACTGGGGGTGCTCTCCCCCAAGCTGGATCTTGAAGTAGTCCTTGATTTATCCTTGGAACTTGCTGGCCTTCGGGTCTTCCTTAATTTCCCTGTAAATATTAGTCTCGCACATACCCGAAGGAGCAAATTCTAGGATTATATTGTGAGCCTTCATGTGCCCACTTCTTTTTGGGTTTTTCTGAAATGTGTGGACCTTCATGTGCCCACGTATTTTTGTGAATTTTTTTATATGCAAAAGGGATGCTAAAACAAAAACATGTGAATGCAATTTTTTTTTATTATTATTTTTTTATGCCGCCACGGTACGGAGTACATGGGGTCTTGAAGAATGCAAAAGCAGAAAATATTTTTATGATCTTTTTCAATGCAGGTATAGGGAAATAAACATGCTAATCTAAATATGTAGTGCAGAATATAAAGATAAATACCGAGTTACCTCTCGGCGAGAGTTTAGAGTACTTACTCCCATGGCGTAGATGTAGTGGCCATTGATCAGTTGATGACGCGGGTAGTGATTGGTCTTCCGAAGGTGTACTTTTGACGTCCTCCTTAGCATGGACTAAGTGTTCGGTTGGTTAGGGTTGAGCAGACTTCTTTTCAATCTTCTTAATTTCTTCCTTGTCTGTCAACTCCGTTCCAACTGGGCTTGTGAATTCTGGGAACGTCTCCGCGTCTAGTTCTTCTTGGGTCTTGTGGTGTTCAGGAACAGTCTTGAATCTTGATGGGGATGTTTTGCACAAAATTGTCCCAGAGTTAGTGGACTTGGTCCGCCATCTTTGACATTGAGTAATGCCTGTTCCCGTGTTGTGGACAACTTCTCTAGAAGCCTCTTTGGTTGATGGAGCGGTGTATGGTCGGCATTCCAGGGTCGTCCATCTTAGGCAGTAGTGGTGAAAGGAGTAGGTGCTCATAGTCTGATTTGATTGGGTTGATCATCCAGCCTCCCTCCACATCTCTCTGTTCTTCTTATTTTATCAGCTCGGTCATCCTTGAGTATATCATCTGATCTTGATAGCCACTTGGTGATGGCGTCGCCCATGTCCTTTGCTGATTTAGCTGCTCGAAGGAGGGTTGGATAGTGGCAGTTGGCAGCATCTTGTTTAGTGTGCATGTTTGTAGGTCGTGGACTTGTAGGATTTGGGGAAGTAAGACTTCTCCTTTTTTTTTACGTAAAGTGAGTCCTGCTTGCAAAGACAAGGTAGAGATCAAGTGCATGGGTTCTGTTGGTGGAAAAACACCAACAGAACCATAATTTCATTTATTCTACTCTAACCTTGGGCACATTGAACAAGATGACGATAAAGCATAGATTTATTTTATGACAAGGGTAGCAAGATCAGAAGATGAAACTAGCACGTAAATCTCTTTTTTTTAGCAAAATAAAGAGTGATCAAGAAAGTGATGCTGGAAACAAACAAAAAGACAACATGTTGAGCCAACAAGATTGGTTCATGTGAAATTGTAACTCTAGCATGTTTGACTTTTCATTTATTAGGATGCCAGAGAAAAGGGAAATGACAATATACCTCAAGGTGTTACCTTTATTATGATGTTACTATGACATCTTGTGGTGGTCTCTCCCTTGAATGTATACAACTTGTGGAGTGACAGGTGCATGTGAGGAGGCATGGCTTGATCGTCTTTAATGGAATTAGCCTCCTTCCTTTATGCCTCCATCATCCAGGAATCCCCCCTTTGAGTGAGTGCTTCTGATTGTGGATCTTGTTTGCATCACTCTTCTTCTTCTTGGTTCATAGGGAATTCTTCTCTCTCACGTGTCTTGCTCCATCTCTAGTGAGTTCATCTCGACCTCTCCCAAACTTGTCTCGAGTTTATTCTGCAGGGGTTAGTCCAGAAAATATACCATTGCCTACACAAGTAATTCTAGTTCAATAACCAAACCAGACTCCATGCCTAATCAGATTAAGGAAGGCTATTTAACCTAAGCACCACGCTTAATTTAAAAGCCAATGGAAGTATGAACGTACTTCCAAACCAAAGCTTACTATGGTAGACAAAAGGTAACATGAAGGCATATAGAGATTTACTCAAACAGAGACGGTAGAGCATGATCAGTTTTTTAACAGAGTGAGCATGTAATAAAGGTAGAGAGAACCAAGCTAGCGTAGCAACATGATAGGAGATGTTTCTATGCATATGATTCAATGTAGCGTAACGACTGGTTGGACATACCTTGTATTGTCATCCTTCATTCTCTTTGTTCCAAACCTGTAATGATTAGTGACAAGAATACCCGAAGGAATATAATTATACCTCTATGCTCACTACGCAGGGTATATGCAAGTCTTAGAATTTCCCCCTAGCGTGCTTGTTTTTGGACAAAAAGCTCGTCCTTGGGAAACCTTCAAAATATGGTTCAAGATGGTGAAGTGGTTTCCCTTACATTGCCAATCTCAAGATTTCAAGCCATTGGGACAACCACCCTTTCTAAATTTGTAGAGAAAAGAAACATAAGGGGGTTGGAGATCTTATTGTGCGGCAAGATTTGAGATGGCAATTGAATTCAGGAGTTTTCTCAAAGGAGCATGGACTAGGTGGAAAAGTTCCATTTGTGAAGTAGCTCTCATGCTCATTGATGTTCTCCAAGTAATGTGCTCCTTCTGGTCTTCCTTAGATCCTTCATAAAATTTTAGGATCGTGAGGGGACGCAAGAAAAAGGGCACAAGAGGATTCATTGGGCTCAAGGATGAGGTTAAAGAAAAGTTATCTAATCCGAACATTGAAAGAGAGAGACAGAAATGGCTTCTTGATGGCTTTGCTCTCTTCCTATGGCATGATTAGATATGCTATCCTTGAGGTTTCTCCAATGTCCTTGTGTAGCAAAAAGGGTGCTTTCTAAGAGACTATCTCCTTAGGGAAATTGCATGCTCAGAAGTCTCTTGTGAAGCTTGAAGTTTCACGATCTTCCCAAACTCATCATCTACAAGGGTTGAATTTCTTCTTCCCTTTAAGGTTTTTAGGACATTGATGGTTTGGGTTTGATAGCTAAGCCTTGGGATTGGAGTGATGGTGATATAGCTATCAGAACTTCCCTTTTGTGGCTAGAGGATGACTTCTTTTCTTCCTTTGGGTGGTCATAAAGAATGCTAGTGTAAGGGTTCCACCCGCTGAGTTCGTCAAAGACAAACCTTGCCTTAGAAAAGAAAGAAAAGCTCCTCTAGATATTGTATGATTGTCATGCGCACAACATTCGTAGGATGGGGCCAAAGATTCACTACCCTTAGAGGTAATGATACAAAGATTCGTTACCCTATTAAGGATATGATCCTGGCTCCTGCGGTGAACTATGGGGCAAAGGTCTACACTAAGGTAGAACATATGGTTTCCCAAGCTCTTTCTTGCTTCATCTCTTCAGTTCCGGACCATCAAAGATGAAGACTAGAGTTTTCGTCTGTCGCTCCTAAGAAGGATTGTTTCATGATCATTTCGACCAACCGTAGGCGTAGCTCATGGCCAGATGTAAGGAAAATCTAAAGTTTCTAGTGGCCAGAGCTTCCGCTTCAGGGTGCAGCTTAAGATAGATAAAAGTGGAACCAAGTGATCCCACAAAGATAGCAACAGGTGAGAAGATAGGAAAAAGATAAAATCTAAACTAAAGTATGGTACAAGATTAGCTATACTCAAGAGTTCTCTCTTAACCGTTTCTCCCCGGCAACGGCGCCAGAAATGCTTATTGGTATTTGTTAAGCCTACAGAAATATTATGATGGATAATCCGCAAGCGCACGGATACCGGCGAGCATTCCACCCGGGAGAGGATTTTAAATATCGAATCCACAGGGAGAAAGGTAGAGAGAAAGGTCTGGAGTAAAAGACTAATCCCTGAGAAGCTATCAAGGACTTGACAGAAAGAAGAGATAAGGAGAACTTAAGGATGTCTGGTTCTTATCCTCACAAGCTATGTCTTTATTGTTCTTATGGGGTGATTGTCTGAAGGCACACTTAGTAAAGGGAACCTCCCGAGAATCTATGGGGGAGTCCTACGGTTTCTATAGACGGGAGGTGGACTACGAAGGACTCAATGGTGCTGTCACCACCACGATCTACCACACGATCCGGAATATAGAACGCATTCATAAGCTAGCTAGTCTAAGCACCACGCTTACACTAAACATGCAACTTTAATTCAAGAGCGACAGGAATTAAAGTACTCAAAGAGTTATGAACCGTAAGAACAATAAAAACAATGTTGCTCACTTGAATAAGAAGTCGATCTTTCCCGTAAGGTCTCAGGATCAGGCTCCAATGGAGTTGATCCCAGAGGTAGAAGATGAAGAGGAGACACCGACATGTCCGGGCCTTCCTTCAGCTTCGCCTCTACCGCTCTCTAATCCTCTCAAACAAGATTGGCTAGATCTAATTAGACCATGGCTCCAATCTCTCAACTTGATACAACTCTCTCCAACTCTAATTCTAATTTAGAGCTTCTATCTCAGGTAGGCATTGGTGATCATAATGAATTGGATGCCTGCCCTGGGGTCAGGGGGCTGCTTATATAGTCCTGAGGGGGTGCCTCACCACCATACGATCCAACCGACCTTGATCTACGGCCAAGATGTGGTTTTCTAGGTCGGTTGGGGAACCTTCTGGAACATACCCGAAGCGGAGTGACAACGGCGCCAGGGGGAGGCCGATCGGTCTCCTCATGAGGCTGGTCGGTCCCTGGTGGGCCCCACTTCGGCTCATCTTTGACGGGTGCGTGCGTGTCGTCGTGCCGTTTCCAAAAAGTATTAATTCACGTCAAACGGAGTCCGTATGAGAGAGTTATGCCCGTTTTACCGAACCCCGCTCTGCGACTGATATCTTCTGATTCTGAACTCCGAATATGGCAAATGATATATCCGTTTCGATCATCTCGATGAGACCTTCGCAATGTTGCACTTCAATTCTTCATGTAAGATACTTCTAGGTTGCTCTTTTGTAGGAGTTGGATCTGAGTACGATTGGGACACGTCTTGGAGTCGTATGACTTGATAATTCTCGCTGTTTTCCTGTTTAGTCCCTGCAAATCATAACTTCACCAAAACTCATGGAATTCATTAGTAGCAAACCCCTAAGTCTATATTGATATTCATTTTATGCCCTTTTCTTTATTTAGTTGACAAGTAAAAGTATACGTTAAGATGTGTCAACACTGGGCCAACAAGGTCCATATGGAGCAGCTCGCATGGACGCTCAGTCATCACATCAGTGAGGGGCGTGTGAGAAGAGGCTACCATCTTGGCATGCCTACACAGCGCACAAACCAACTCTTTCTCAAACCTCAACCGTGGCAATCCTCAGACCAAATTGAGTTTACTCAAGCGAGACAAAAGGTCAAAGCTCAAGTGACCCAACTTCCTATGCCACTTCCACAACTCACTCGAAGAACCAGCCAAAAAGCAACGCTCCACACCAGAAGACTGAAAGAAATCAGCTCGGAACACTTGACCCTCGGGAACGACCATGCAAACAAGGTCCCCTCGAGAATCTAAAATCCGAGAAGCACCAGGCCGAAACAACACCTCAAAGCCCTCATCCAACAACTAGGACACAAAAAGCAAATTGAACCCCAGCGATTTAACAAGAGCAACACGCCTGAGAGTGACCTTGTCACTTACCTTGATCTCACCTTCTGATAGCACACGCCCTCGCCCATTGTCCCCAAAGGTGATGTATGTCTTGGACACCACCGGGACGAGACTTGAGAACCACCCCTTGTCTCTGGTCATATGCCTCGAGCAACCGGAGTCAATCAACCAAACATTCCTCAAGTCTCCCACCTGAAATTCAAAAGCGAGCACGTGAGTGAACGAACGACTCAGCACTGGGGTTAGTACCAAAAGAGTAAAACCAGTGCCGAGCCATTTGCTCCAAAGTGGGGTTAGCACAAACCAAATCATCACGCCTATCAAAGCTACCACCACAAAAACCACCACGGTAACCACTACGAGGGAACCAACCCTCTCTAGCTGGAGGAGGACGAAAGCCACGAAAGGAAAACCATGGATCGTTCCTCCTCTCAATCTCAAAGCTATGACTCCTCCCACCCCCGTATTGAGCACGAGGTGGAGAACGCCTAGCAAACTGACCACCTGCAAACTTTCCAGACCAACCACCAGAACCACGACCACCAGGACCAAACCGAGCATCCTCACGAGCACGAAAACCAACTCGCTGTCTGCCCAGACCTGCACCGGTCTGACCGGTGTAGTGCACCGGTCTGACCGGTGTAGCTAGGCCAGCAGCACCACCTGATGCCTTCCGGTCTCCCCAAGCCGGAACCGTCTCACAATCGCCTTGGCCCTGGGCATCTGCATACGAGGCTCAGGTACACCATTAGAGGCGTGGTACCTGTCCTTGTTAGCCCACTCTCTAGCCATTCTCTCCTCACGCTTCCTCTTGAAGCAAAACTCATCCTTGTGACCATCTCTCCCACAATACCCACAATGGAACTTCATGGGCTGTGGCTTAGGCTTAGGCTTGGGTTGGGGCTGCCTACTCGGTTTCTCACCCTTCTTCTCTCCTTCCTCACCTCCCTTTGGGCTTACAAATTTCACCGGTTTCTGGAAATCATTTGTTGGGTGAGGGAATATGGGTGGATCTGGAGTAGTGTCAAATTTGTTTCTGAGATGGTTAGGCTTGGGCTCAAACTTGTTCTTGTATCTATTTGGTGGTGGGATAGGAATCTCTTCAACTCTCTCAACTCCCTCACCACTGTTCTCTCCAAGCTTGTCAGCCCCAAGTGCCTGACCAACATAGCGTTTGAAAGCCGCTATCATGATACCAAGCTGAGACTCCTGACCCGACAACCAGCTCATACATTTCCTCAGCTCATCATTCTCATCCTGCAAGCGATCAACATAATGCGCAAGCTCCAAATTCTTAACCGCATGCAATTCACAAGTAGAGCAAGAAGTGGGAATAGGCTCTTTCAACTTAGCCTTAAGCGAAACAGTGTAAGCATGCATCTCATCAATCTTTCCATGCAAAACAGGAAGCATGCTTATCCTTAAGAGCAGTAAGATCAGCTAAGTACACAGAGCAATCAATCTCATCAGAAACCACAGGAGAAGCCTTAAGCGAATCAATCTCAAGCTTAGCATCTAGGTTCTGGGTGTCTAGCTCAGCCACATGGTTCCTAGCATCCTCTAGTGAGGCCCTAAGTTCTTTCCTCATCTTCTTGGCCTCTCTAAGCATGTGATCGCGATTATCAAGCAAGTCAACCAACTCATAATTCTCCTTGCGCAAAGAGGAGAGCTCATCACATACCTCATCCTCGGAGTCGGAGTCCGAGTCGCTCTGGTGACTCTTCTTGCTGCCGGAGCTACGAGCCATGCCGCAGAAGCTATCTCCCGCGAAGCAGCTCAACCCGCTCAAGTTCCTGTATGACTTCTTGTTCTTGCGCTGATCACCTTCATCTTCACTGCTACTCGAGCTCGAGGAAGAGTAGGCGGAGCTGGAGTCGACGTCGCTCGCTCCGACCATCGCTCGGGCCTTCCTGCCACGGCCGTCCTTCTTCCTCGACCGTCGCTCGTCCTTGTGCTTGTTCTTGTGCTTGTGATCGCGCCTCGATCGGTACTTGCCATCCTTGCTCGATCGGTGCCTGTAGCCGTCCTAGTTCTCCGTCTTCTCCGGGCAGTCGACGACGAAGTGTCCTGGCTTGCCGCACTGAAAGCACGTCCATGTTGTCCTCCTCATGTTCACCCGGTTCTCGTGCAGCCTCTCGAACCGCCTGGTCAACAACGCCAGCTCGTCCTCTCCAAGCACGTCAAACTCCTCATCTGGCAAAGACATCAAAGAAGACAGAGAGTACATCCTGGAGGATGCGTTAGCGTTAGACTTAGCTCCTTTGCCACCAACGAGAGCGAGACTACGAGAATCAGTCGGGCTCTCGATCTTGGCTGTCATACCACGGTCCAACTCAGCCGACTTGAGCTTCGAGAACAGCTCATTCACCGTCAAGGTGTCATACTTCTCGAACTCAACAATAGCCTCAAACTTCCCGTCCCATACGGTACGATCCAACGAGTGCAAGAGCTTCACGGCTCTATCATGATCATCGTATGGGAGCACGGCCACATTGGCTCTCATGGTGTTCACAACGACCGTAAACCGCTGGAAAAGGGCATCGACGGACTCGCCGGGGAGATGAGTGAAGTTCTCGTACTCTCTCCGGTAAGTCGCGTACATCCGAGCCTGAACCTGAGCATTCCCAGCATGAGCATCCTTCAACTGCTCCCAAATCCTACAAGCTAAGTCCTCTGTCTGAACCCGATCGAATTCAGGCTGACACAGAGCACGAAACAAGTAGTCGACAGCCTAGTTGTTGGCTTCGAACATATCCCTCGATCCTGGAGCAAGGAAGTTCATCGGATGAACATAAGCTGTGTTCACCGTGATGTCCCAAAGGATCTGACCCTTTCCGCGGAGGAACGCTGCCATCCGCCTCTGCCACATCTGGTAGTTCTTCCCATCAAAGTGCGGAGGACCCGAACCCCGTTCCTGGTACGTCATCTTAGGATCTTAGACTGGTAAGAGTCAATGAAGACCCGAACCGGCTCTGATACCAATTGAAGGACCGATTAGGCGAACCAGAGAGGCGGGGAGTGAATGGGAGCCGATAAAAATTCTTCTCGAAGGAGATGAGAACTCCAACAAGACGAATACGGCTTCCAAATCACGTCTCCGACTCAACTACCCAAGTTGGCCAAGACCACGCAGCCACTGGAGTGCTACTGGTCCTAGGAACCAACAACCAACTTGAAGGACTGATTAGGCGAACCAGAGAGGGGGGGAGTGAATGGGAGCCGATAAAAATTCTTCTCGAAGGAGATGAGAACTCCAACAAGACGAACACGGCTTCCAACTCACGTCTCCGACTCAACTACCCAAGTTGGTCAAGACCACACAGCCACTGGAGTGCTACTGGTCCTAGGAACCAACACTCAACCTTCCGAGCCAAAACTCACCAAACCACACAGCGGAAACTTGCACGGCTTGCTGCCTGTGCTACACCAGTCAGACCGATGGCCTGCGCCGGTCAGACCGGTTACACCGGTCAGACCGGTGGACAGAGCCGGTCAGGCCGGTGGCTACAGCAGCCGCACAGCAAACGTTCCAGGAAGCCTCAGTGACTCCTCTAGGCCCTGGAACAAAAACCGCCACGAAATACAACCAGTGAGGAAGAAGAACCCCTCACAAAACCTAGCAAAACAACTCCAAACACGCCAAGAACTGATCAGCAGGACCACGGGACAAAACCACACGGACAAGGCTATTCCCCGAGACAAAAACCCACCAAGGGCTAGCACCGGTCAGACCGGTCAAGAGCACCAGTCAGACCGGTCGCGCCTGGGCAGCTCGGGATGAACAGCGCCCGCGAGTCAACTCCCCCAAATCCAACTCCCGATCTCCCGATTCGCTCCACGGTTTTGCACAAGACTTTGGGGATAGTAGGAACACCTCATGGGTACTCCATAGCCAAGATTTGGTCCACCAAAACTTGTCAAATCAAGAGGAATCGAAGAAATCCCACCAAGAACGCCTCTAACCCTAGAGCCACGAAAACCCCAAAATCGAGCCCCTTTGCTCACGGATTTGGAAGGAGAATCAAAGGGAAAAGAACCACGAAGGGTTCATGCATACATCCCCCACCAAATCCCAAAGAGAAAGGCCTCGAAATCGCTCCAAGAAAATCGCCAAGAAAGGGCTCCGAAAATCACCAAAAAGGACAAACGGGAAAGACACATCCAAGCCTTGAGGAACCACGCCGAATCATCTATACATACCAAAGAGGTTCATACAAGGTCTAGCTTGCCGCCCGATCATCCTTCCCTCTCACAAGATCTCACCATGAAGCTCTCAAGCTAGTCCTACGAAAATCCTAAGAAAATAGGAAGGAAAATAGGAAAACCAAATGAGCTAGGGTTCCAAGAGATAGCTACCATCCTCTCACCCCTTGGGTTATATGAAGGCAACCGAAAGACGAAAATACCCTTACTAGCTAACTAGGGATACATGCCCCTCGAGGGCGAAATTGGAAGTCTTTGTCTTCGCACCATCGGACGGATGCCCAGCGACCGCAAACTTGCTTAGCCTCGACGCAAGCCTTGCGATCCCGACGCGTGTCCTCCGCTTCGAAGATTTCGGACTGCGTCGTCGCACACCGGTCAGACCGGTGCTCCTCACCGGTCAAACCGGTACCCACCGGTCAGACCGGTCAGACCCACCGGTCAGACCGGTCTGGAGCTGCTGCACCTCCGTCTTCGATTCTTCGGTCTTGGCTTTGTGGATCAACCAAGGAACCCAGTGGTTTTCTGGTGAACCACCGGAAACCCCGCGAACTCGGTGTAGCCTCCGCCAATCACCACTCATGACTCGGCTCCCACGTAGTCCTGGCTCGACCTTGGTTTTGAGGCTCAACCAAGAAACCGTCCATGACTTCATCTTGCCGTTCTTGCCACCATGCGGCCCGCACTTGACCCCGCTGGCCACCAGGTCCCTCGAACCAAGCCTACTTGTCTTCTCCACACCTGGAGGCCTCACCGGCAACGACCTTTCACGCTTGTTCTTCACCTGCACCTGCACCAGTCAAGCCGCAACCTGCACCTGCAATACTTAGCCAAGAATCAGTCCACACCACGTTGTCAATCACTCATCACACCAGGAAGTGACCATCCACCGGTCCTCGAACCACACCTGGCTCTCAATCTCCCCCCTTGATGAGTGCATTGACAACACACACGTTTTGGTAACCAAGAGAAAAGGAAAAGAAAAGAAATGACTAAAAGAAACTCCAACAAGCGATCGAAAGCCAAAGAAAAGGCAAAGAGCAAGATCACTTGAAGAAGACAAGTCTCGGACCCCTTAGGCAAGGGCAACGGCTCGACACATCCGAGACAAAAAATGCTCAAGCAAAGAGCACAAACCATCAAACCAAAGCTCGAAAACCACAAAGAGCTCCCCCTGCACACATGCAAGCTCCCCCTGAACCAATGCAACTCCCCCTGGACAAATGCATGCGAACCACTTCACGAAACAGAGCAGCTGCAACAGCTCAGCTCTGACCGGTCAGACCGGTCGACACCACCGGTCAGACCGGTGCTCAACATATGAACAGGACCAGCACTCTGACCGGTCAGACCGGTGACCTCAACCGGTCAGACCGGTGCACAACAGAGCCCAAAAATGGCTCGAAACCACCTGAAAACCTTCCAAATGCATTCAGTAGGTCAAAACATGCTCAAACTTCTCCCCCTTGTTGACAATGCATGAATCAAGCCAAAAATGCAAAAAATGCAACCTAGAGCTTCTCAAATAGACAAAATTCAACATAGGATGCTACACATTTCCAAACGAGCAAGTTAGATACTCTATAGCTTCGTAATGACATAAACTTCATGATCACCAAGTTTCACAACCATTGGGCGAAGCTAAGATAGAATTTAGCAATTTTGCGAAAAATCACCCTCTCATGAGCAAAGTCCAAAACATGAGCAAAACATGTCAAAATGGCAAAGCCACACAAACTTCATGCTAGGACAACCATTCTAAGCATAAGACCATCATATACACCCACAAGCACCTCATGTCATGTCAAAGCCACTGAGCCATGTGCCTACTTCTATATATGAGACTTCTCATTGGTAGGCATCATGCAACGATTTAGCACCCAAAGCAAGTTAAAATTAGCACATATGACATGAGAGCACATTTTTCAAGCAATTTACATTTCATTTTTCAGATTTATAATTGGTACATGAAATGTCTTTGCGACAAAAAGGAACTTATGCCCCTCCACAAGATGAAGCATGGGGGCTAAACATTCATGATGGCAAATGAGCCTTTGGCCCCATATGATCAAAATAAGCTATCCAACCACAAATTAAGCATAGCCAAGCCACAAAAACATGTCAAGATCATGTAAAGGCATTTACTCACAAGAGAGCATATATATGAAATTTTCAAAAACATAGCCATCAACCATGGATACAAACCAAGATTATCAAGAGCTAAGCCAAACTAACCATAGCTTACCAAATTAGCTCACAAAGACATATATATCATTCCATGGTGAACAATGTATATAGGAGAAGCCTTTCCTAAACAATGCATATGATACAAAATGCATGCAACCTAAGATACAAAGATGCCTATACATCATGTTACATATGCCATGCCAAATGCAAGAAATGCACAAAGGAAAGCAATACATATGCTACAATGGAGCTCCCACACGCCAACTCAAGAAATCAAACAAACACCAAGCTCCCCCCGCAAACGAGTGAAAGTTGCTTGATCTAGGGGTTTAGTGAAAATATCGGCTAGTTGTTCATGTGTGGGTACATGGATCCAAGCTATCTTCCCTTTCTCTACGTTGTCTCTCAGAAAATGATACCTCACTTCTATGTGCTTGGTTTTGGAATGGAGCACTGGGTTCTTTGCAACGCTTATGGCACTGGTGCTATCACATTGAAGTGGGACATGGGTATACTCCTCACCAAAGTCACTCATGGTGTATGTGATCCAAAGGAGCCGAGAGCAACAATTAGCTGCGGCCACATACTCTGCCTCGGTAGTGGATTGAGCAACACTCGACTGTTTGCGGGAAGACCAAGACACCAAAGAAGAACCCAAGAACTGGCAAGTCCCAGAAGTGGACTTCCTATCCAACCGACACCCGGCAAAATCCGCGTCTGAAAAACCATGAAGCGCCAAAGAAGAAGACGCAGAGTACCAAAGGCCGAAGTCGGAAGTGTGTCGCAAATACCTGAAAATGCGCTTGACTGCTTGCCGATGCGAAGTCCTCGGAGACGCTTGAAAACGAGCGCACAGACACACCGAGAATTGAATGTCCGGCCTCGTCGCCGTCAAGTAGAGGAGTGACCCGATCATGCTCCGGTACTCCTTCTGGTCCACGTGTTCACCTTCCTCGTCCGCATCAAGAGCTGTAGTCGTACTCATAGGCATCGCCATGGCCTTGGAGTCCTCCATCTTGAACTTCCTCACAATGTCCTTGGTGTACTTAGCTTGGTGCACAAATGTTCCTTCCTTTGATTGCTTGATTTGTAGCCCAAGGAAGAACTGCAACTCTCCCATCATGCTCATCTCAAATTCCCTGCTCATGTCTTCTGCAAACCTTGCAACAAGAGAGTTAGACGAGCCACCAAAGACAATATCATCCACGTATACCTGCACAATCAGGATATCTCTGCCCTGCCTGAGGAGAAACAAGGTCTGGTCGACCTTCCCCATCTCAAACCCTCTATCAAACACGAACCCCCTCAACCTACCATACCAAGCTCTAGGCGCCTGCTTCAACCCATACAGCGCCTTCCTCAACTTGTACACCCGGTGAGGGTACTTCTCACTCTCAAACCCCGGTGGTTGCCTCACAAACACCTCTTCCTCCAACACACCGTTCAGAAAAGCACTCTTCACATCCATCTGGTACAACTTGAACCATTTAGCCACGGAAAAGGCTAGAAGGATCCTGATCGCCTCCAAACGAGCTACAGGAGCGAAAGTCTCCTTGTAGTCGATCCCCTCTTTCTGACTGTACCCCTGAGCAACAAGTCTCGACTTGTTCCTCACCACTTCTCCTTTCTCTCCCTCTTTATTTTTCCACACCCATTTTGTCCCAATCGGCTTACACCCTGGGGGAGGGTCAACCAACACCCAAACTTGGTTCCTCTCGAAATTCTCCAACTCCTCATGCATCGAGTTAACCCAATTATGATCAGATAACGTGTGTCCAATGTCTTTGGGCTCGAAGGTGGCAACAAAAGCAGCATGAGCGAAATGAGAATTGTTCCGAACCCTCGACCGTGTAGTACGTTCATTCATGTCGCCGATGATTCTCGAAGCTGGGTGATCCACTTGCACTCGCCGGGGAGGTTCTCGCCTTGATGCTACCTCCCCCTCAACAACAGCTTTGCCTTGATCTGGGTTTGTCGTTGTAGGTGTGGGAGAGGGTCCATTCTCGATCGTCGCCGAAGTAGTAGGTACATGTTCAGCCGCGGGCATCACACCGCCATCTTCATCATCTCCATGTTCATGCTCCTCCTCCTGAAAGATCTCCTCGCCAAGTTCGTCATCACCTGCACACTCAAAAACAAGCTGACTACGTGGCTGTGTCTCATCAAAGGTTACCTCGCAAGTCTCCACGATTTTGTTAGTTTCAAGATTGAGCACACAAAATGCTCTAGAATGAGATGCATAACCAAAGAAAATGCCATCGACAGACCTAGCCTCGAACTTGTCCAACTTCTTCCCTTTCTTCAGAATGAAGCATTTACAACCAAAGACATGGAAGTGACTGACCTTGGGTGTGCGACCGTGCATCAACTCGTAACAGGTTTTCTTCTTATGGACCCTGAGGTAGATCCTGTTCGACACATAGCACGCGGTATTGACCGCCTCAGCCCAGAACCTTCTCGGAGTCCTATGCTCGTCGAGCATCGTCCGAGCCATCTCGCACAAGGTTCTGTTTTTCCTTTCCACCACGCCATTCTGAGGAGGCGTATACGGACTCGAAAACTGATGTTCAAGACCCAAGTCATGGCAAAAGGTTTCGAAGCGAGAGTTTTTGAATTCCAAGCCATTGTCACTGCGGATCGCTCGTATGGCATCTCCGTGCCTCTCGTTTCTTAACCTCAAGACAAGATCTCGAACAAAACCAAACGTCTCCCCCTTCTCCTCAAGAAAGAACACCCACGCATACCGAGAGTAGTCGTCCACCACAACAAGGACATACCACTTCCCACCCGCAGATCGCACACGAGCTGGGCCAACAAGGTCCATATGGAGCAGCTCGCATGGACGCTCAGTCATCACATCGGTGAGAGGCGGGTGAGAAGAGGCTACCATCTTGGCATGCCTACACGGCGCACAAACCAACTCTTTCTCAAACCTCAACCGTGGCAATCCTCGGACCAAATTGAGTTTACTCAAGCGAGACAAAAGGTCAAAGCTCAAGTGACCCAACTTCCTATACCACTTCCACAACTCACTCGAAGAACCAGCCAAGAAGCAACGCTCCACACCAGAAGACTGAGAAAAATCAGCTCGGAACACTTGACCCTCGGGAACGACCATGCAAACAAGATCCCCCCGAGAATCTAAAATCCGAGAACCACCAGGCCGAAACAACACCTCAAAACCCTCATCCAACAACTGGGACACAGAAAGCAAATTGTATCCAAGCGATTGAACAAGAGCAACACGCCTGAGAGTGATCTTGTCACTTACCTTAATCTCACCTTCTGACAGCACACGCCCTCGCCCATTGTCCCCAAAGGTGATGTACTTCTTTGTCACCACCGGGACGAGACTTGAGAACCACCCCTTGTCTCCGGTCATATGCCTCGAGCAACCGGAGTCAATCAACCAAATGTTCTTCAAGTCTCCCACCTGAAATTCAAAAGCGAGCACGTGAGTGAACAAACAACTCAGCACTGGGGTTAGTACCAAAAGAGTAAAACCAGTGCCGAGCCATTTGCTCCAAAGTGGGGTTAGCACAAACAAAATCATCACGCCTATCAAAGCTACCACCACAAACACCACCACGGTAACCACCACGAGGGAACCAACCCTCTCTAGCTGGAGGAGGACGAAAACCACGAAAGGGAAACCGTGGATCGTTCCTCCTCTCCATCTCAAAGCTACGACTCCTCCCACCCTCGTATTGAGCACGAGGTGGAGAACGCCTAGCAAACTGACCACCTGCAAACTTTCCAGACCAACCACCAGAACCACGACCTCCAGAACCAAACCGAGCATCCTCACGAGCACGAAACCCGACTCGCTGTCTGCCCAGACCTGCACCGGTCTGACCGGTGTAGTACACCGGTCTGACCGGTGTAGCTCGGCCAGCAGCAGCACCTGCAGCCTTCCGGTCTCCCCAAGCCGGAACTGTCCTCACAATCGCCTTGGCCCTGGGCATCTGCATACGAGGCTCAGGTACACCATTAGAGGGGTGGTACCTGTCCTTGTTAGCCCACTCTCTAGCCATTCTCTCCTCACGCTTCCTCTTGAAGCAAAACTCATCCTTGTGACCATCTCTCCCACAATACCCACAATGGAACTTTATGGGCTGTGGCTTGGCTTAGGCTTGGGTTGGGGCTGCCCACTCGGCTTTTCACCCTTCTTCTCTCCTTCCTCACCTCCCTTTAGGCTCACAAACTTCACCGGTTTCTGGAAATCATTTGTTGGGTGAGGGAATATGGGTGGATCTGGAGTAGTGTCAAGTTTGTTTCTGAGATGGTTAGGCTTCGGCTCAAACTTGTTCTTGTGTCTGTTGGGTGGTGGGATAGGAATCTCTCCAACTCTCTCAACTCCCTCACCACTGTTCTCTCCAAGCTTGTCAGCCCCAAGTGCCTGACCATCATAGCGTTTGAAAGCCGCTATCATGATACCAAGCTGAGGCTCCTGACCCGACAACCAGCTCATACATTTTCTCAGCTCATCATTCTCCTCCTGCAAGCGATCAACATAATGTGCAAGCTCCAAATTCTTAACTGCATGCAATTCACAAGTAGAGCAAGAAGTGGGAATAGGCTCTTTCAACTTAGCCTCAAGCGAAACAGTGTAAGCATGCAACTCATCAATCTTTCCATGCAAAACAAGGCAAGAAGTGCAAGCACCTAGTAAAGCAGGTCTAGACTTAAGCTCAGCCACTTCAACCCTAAGCATATCTAGTTCATCACAAGTAGAAGCATGCTTATCCTTAAGAGCAGTGAGATCAGCTAGGTACACAGAGCAATCACAGCAATCAATCTCATCAGAAACCACAGGAGAAGCCTTAAGCGAATCAATCTCAAGCTTAGCATCTAGGTTCTGGGTTTCTAGCTCAGCCACACGGTTCCTAGCATCTTCTAGTGAGGCCCTAAGCTCTTTCCTCATCTTCTTGGCCTCTTTAAGCATGTGATCGCGGTTATCAAGCAAGTCAACCAACTCATCATTCTCCTTGCGCAAAGAAGAGAGCTCATCACATACCTCATCCTCGGAGTCAGAGTCCGAGTCACTCTGGTGGCTCTTCTTGCTGCCGGAGCTACGGGCCATGCCGCAGAAGCCATCTCCCGCGAAGCAGCTCAACCCGCTCAAGTTCTTGGATGACTTCTTGTTCTTGCGCCGATCACCTTCATCTTCACTGCTACTCGAGCTCGAGGAAGAGTAGGCGGAGCTGGAGTCGACGTCGCTCGCTCCGACCATTGCTCGAACCTTCCTGCCGCGGCCATCCTTCTTCCTCGACCGTCGCTCGTCCTTGTGCTTGTTCTTGTGCTTGTGATCACACCTCGATCGGTACTTGTCATCCTTGCTCGATCGGTGCCTGTAGCCGTCCTTGTAGCCGTCCTTGTTCTTCGTCTTCTCAGGGCAGTCGGCGACGAAGTGTCCTGGCTTGCCGCACTGAAAGCACGTCCGTGCTGTCCTCCTCGTGTTCACCCGGTTCTCGTGCAGCCTCTCGAACCGCCTGGTCAGCAACGCCAGCTCGTCCTCTCCAAGCACGTCGAACTCCTTGTCTGGCAAAGACATCAAAGAAGACAGAGAGTACATCCTGGAGGATGCGTTAGCGTTAGACTTAGCTCCTTTACCACTAACGAGAGCGAGACTATGAGAATCAGTCGGGCTCTCGATCTTGGCTGTCATACCACGGTCCAACTCAGCCGACTTGAGCTTCGAGAATAGCTCGTTCACCGTCAAGGTGTCATACTTCTCGGACTCAACAATAGCCTCAAACTTCCCGTCCCATACGGTACGATCCAATGAGTGCAAGAGCTTCACGGCTCTATCATGATCATTGTATGGCAGGACGTCCACACTGGCTCTCATGTTGTTCACAACGACCGTAAATCGCTGGAAAAGGACATCGACGGACTCGCCGGGGAGATGAGTGAAGTTCTCGTACTCTCTCCGGTAAGTCGCGTACATCCGAGCCTGAACCTGAGCATTCCCAGCATGAGCATCCTTCAACTGCTCCCAAATCCTACAAGCTAAGTCCTCTGTCTGAACCCGATCGAATTCAGGCTGACACAGAGCACGAAACAAGTAGTCGACAGCCTTGTTGTTGGCTTCGAACATATCCCTCGATCCTGGAGCAAGGAAGTTCATCGGATGAACATAAGCTGTGTTCACCGTGACATCCCAAAGGATCTGACCCTTTCCGCGGAGGAACGCTGCCATCCTCCTCTGCCACATCTGGTAGTTCTTCCCATCGAAGTGCGGAGGACCCGAACCCCGTTCCTGGTACGCCATCTTTGGATCTTAGACTGGTAAGAGTCAATAAAGACTCGAACCGGCTTTGATACCAATTGAAGGACCGAATAGGCGAACTAGAGAGGGGGGGAGTGAATTGGAGCCGATAAAAATTCTTCTCGAAGGAGATGAGAACTCCAACAAGACGAACACGGCTTCCAACTCACGTCTCCGACTCAACTACCCAAGTTGGTCAAGACCACATAGCCACTGGAGTGCTACTGGTCCTAGGAACCAACACTCAACCTTTCGAGCCAAAACTCACCAAACCACACAGCGGTAACTTGCACGGCTTGCTGCCTGTGCTACACCGGTCAGACCGATGGCCTGTGCCGGTCAGACCGGTGACACCGGTCAGACCGGTGGACAGAGCCGGTCAGGCCGGTGGCTACAGCAGCCGCACAGCAAACGTTCCAGGAAGCCTCAGTGACTCCTCTAGGCCCTGGAACAAAAACCGCCACGAAATACAACCTGTGAGGAAGAAGAACCCCTCACAAAACCTAGCAAAACAACTCCAAACACGCCAAGAACTGATCAGCAGGACCACGGGACAAAACCACACGGACAAGGCTATTCCCCGAGACAAAAACCCACCAAGGGCTAGCACCGGTCAGACCGGTCAAGAGCACCGGTCAGACCGGTCGCGCCTGGGCAGCTTGGGATGAACAGCGCCCGCGAGTCAACTCCCCCAAATCCAACTCCCGATCTCCCGATTCGCTCCACGGTTTTGCACAAGACTTTGGGGATAGTAGGAACACCTCATGGGTACTCCATAGCCAAGATTTGGTCCACCAAAACTTGTCAAATCAAGAGGAATCGAAGAAATCCCACCAAGAACGCCTCTAACCCTAGAGCCACGAAAACCCCAAAATCGAGCCCTTTTGCTCACGGATTTGGAAGGAGAATCAAAGGGAAAAGAACCACGAAGGGTTCATGCATACATCCCCCACCAAATCCCAAAGAGAAAGGCCTCGAAATCGCTCCAAGAAAATCGCCAAGAAAGGGCTCCGAAAATCACCAAAAAGGAGAAACGGGAAAGACACATCCAAGCCTTGAGGAACCACGCCGAATCATCTATACATACCAAAGAGGTTCATACAAGGTCTAGCTTGCCGCCCGATCATCCTTCCCTCTCACAAGATCTCACCATGAAGCTCTCAAGCTAATCCTACGAAAATCCTAAGAAAATAGGAAGGAAAATAGGAAAACCAAATGAGCTAGGGTTCCAAGAGATAGCTGCCATCCTCTCACCCCTTGGGTTATATGGAGGCAACCGAAAGACGAAAATACCCTTACTAGCTAACTAGGGATACATGCCCCTCGAGGGCGAAATTGGAAGTCTTTGTCTTCGCACCATCGGACGGATGCCCAGCGACCGCAAACTTGCTTAGCCTCGACGCAAGCCTTGCGATCCCGACGCGTGTCCTCCGCTTCGAAGATTCCGGACTGCGTCGTCGCACACCGGTCAGACCGGTACCCACCGGTCAGACCGGTCAGACCCACCGGTCAGACCGGTCTGGAGCTGCTGCACCTCCGTCTTCGATTCTTCGGTCTTGGCTTTGTGGATCAACCAAGGAACCCAGTGGTTTTCTGGTGAACCACCGGAAACCCCGCGAACTCGGTGTAGCCTCCGCCAATCACCACTCATGACTCGGCTCCCACGTAGTCCCGGCTCGACCTTGGTTTTGACGCTCAACCAAGAAACCGTCCATGACTTCATCTTGCCGTTCTTGCCACCATGCGGCCCGCACTTGACCCCGCTGGCCACCGGGTCCCTCGAACCAAGCCTACTTGTCTTCTCCACACCTAGAGGCCTCACCGGCAATGACCTTTCACGCTTGTTCTTCACCTGCACCTGCACCAGTCAAACCGCAACCTGCACCTGCAATACTTAGCCAAGAATCAGTCCACACCACGTTGTCAATCACTCATCACACCAGGAAGCGACCATCCACCGGTCCTCGAACCACACCTGGCTCTCACAACTTCACGGACTCGAGAACGCAGCGGAACACCAACTCGAGCACCACTGACCTACACCGGTCAGGCCGGTGAGTAGCACCGGTCAGACCGGTCCCTGCTGGTAAAACCTGGGAACTCCCACAGAAGGCCCCT
Organism: Cenchrus fungigraminus; assembly: GCA_036936925.1. Lineage (NCBI taxonomy): Eukaryota > Viridiplantae > Streptophyta > Magnoliopsida > Poales > Poaceae > Cenchrus > Cenchrus fungigraminus. The sequence goes on from CM072769.1 coordinate 188,234,220, forward strand.
ACACCGGTCAGGCCGGTGTAGCTCACCGGTCAGACCGGTTCAAGCCAGGAAACCTCAAATCCTCCTAACAGGCCTACCGAGCTCCAAACTGACCCAAACTCGAAACAGCAGAAACACGGGACAACAACGAACTCACCCAGACGTTCACCCGAGGCAAAACCCACAGAGCCTCTGCACCGGTCAGACCGGTGAGCAGCACCAGTCAGACCGGTCAGGCTGGGCCGCTCGGGGATGAACAGCACCCGCGGGTCAACTCCCCCAAATCCAACTCCCGATCTCCCGAATCGCTCCACGGATTTGTGCAAGACTTTGGGGATAGTAGGAACACCTCATGGGCACTCCATAGCTAAGATTTGGTCCACCAAAACTTGCTAAATCAAGAGGAATCGAAGAAATCCCACCAAGAACGCCTCTAACCCTAGAGCCACGAAAACCCCAAAATCGAGCCCCTTTGCTCACGGATTTAGGAGGGGGGTCAAAGGGAAAAGAACCACGAAGGGTTCATGCATACATCCCCCACCAAATCCCAAAGAGAAAGGCCTCGAAATCGCTCTAAGAAAATTGCCAAGAAAGGGCTCCGAAAATCACCAAAAAGGAGAAACGGGAAAGACACATCCAAGCCTTGAGGAACCACACCGAATCATCTATACATACCAAAGAGGTTCATACAAGGTCTAGCTTGTCGCCCGATCATCCTTCCCTCTCACAAGATCTCACCATGAAGCTCTCAAGCTAGTCCTAAGAAAATCCTAAGGAAAATAGGAAGAGAAAATAGGAAAGCAAATGAGCTAGGGTTCCAAGAGATGGCTGCCATCCTCTCACCACTTGGGTTATATGGAGGCAACCGAAAGACGAAAATACCCTTACTAGCTAACTAGGGATACATGCCCCTCAAGGGCGAATTCGGAAATCTTTGTCTTCGCTCCATCAGACGGATGCCCAGCGACGGCAAACTTGCTTAGCCTCGACGCAAGCCTTGCGATCCCGACGCGTGTCCTCCGCTTCGAAGATTCCGGACTGCGTCGTCGCACACCGGTCAGACCGGTGCTCCTCACCGGTCAGACTGGTACCCACCGGTCAAACCCACCGGTCAGACCGGTTTGGAGCTGCTGCACCTCCGTCTTCGGTTCTTCGGTCTTGGCTTTGTGGATCAACCAAGGAACCCAGTGGTTTTCTGGTGAACCACTGGAAACCCCACGAACTCAGTGTAGCCTCCGCCAATCACCACTCATGACTCGGCTCCCACGTAGTCCCGGCTCGACCTTGGTTTTGAGGCTCAACCAAGAAACCGTCCATGACTTCATCTTGCCGTTCTTGCCACCATGCGGCCCGCACTTGACCCCGCTGGCCACCGGGTCCCTCGAACCAAGCCTACTTGTCTTCTCCACACCTGGAGGCCTCACCGGCAACGACCTTTCGCGCTTGTTCTTCACCTGCACCTGCACCAGTCAAGCCGCAACCTGCACCTGTAATACTTAGCCAAGAATCAGTCCACACCACGTTGTCAATCACTCATCACACCAGGAAGCGATCATCCACCGGTCCTCGAACCACACCTGGCTCTCAGAGCCACCGTATTAGCTGGGGTTAAGACAGCCTGCATTGTCATCGACTGTTGAGGCGGGGCTGTCTGTATGGGCATCCCGAGCGTTGGTTGCTGTAGCGGAGCAGTTGGCATGGGCATCCCGAGTATCGGCTGCTGAGCCGATCTCTGAGGTGGAGTGGGATTTGGCCTCTGAGGTGGAATAGGAGGTCTTTTCTCTGTCGGTATGACCATGTGAGCATGAGCTGGACTGATCTTGACTCTTCCAAAGTTCTTGCTCCCATGATTGAAGTAGACAAACACCACTCCTGCCCCATTCATGTGCACAGTCCCTGGAGTACCTCCAAATGTAGCTTGGTAAGACTGTGGATACTTTACTTCTTGAACTTCCTCAGGCACGGGCTCAAAGAAATTTGAGATGTTAGTCTCAAAGTGATCACGAGGTAAGTCCCATCCTGCAAGCTTCCCATCTGAATCTCTCATAGCAGGATATTTATGTTGATTCTGCACTGGAAGCACCTGATCCTGGACGTTAGACTGCACTGGTGATGTGACAGCAGGATCTTTACCTTTACCATCGCCACTTTGATTCTGAATCGGCTGAGAGTCTAATGAAGAACTGGTGGCAGCTTGTGGAGATGGTGTAGCTTTTGCTGTTGGATCATCAATCGGCGGGTTGGCCGATTGGTTTTGCTGGAACACAGGAGGAGTACGCCTTGGTTGAAACTATGCAGGTCCCAGATATCCTGCCTCTGCTCATTGCTTGAGTGCATCAATTATGGCATTCTGAATTGTATTTGTGAATACCTTGGATTGATCAATCATTGTTTGATGCATAGCCTTGGTCATCATGTCTTGAAGTCCTTCAGGATCGGCTGAGAAGGTGACTTGCTTCGGCGTTGGCAGCGGATTCTTCTTGAAGACTCCACTTTTAGTCTGACCGTATGATGCCAGACAAAGCTCTTCATAATGCTTCATGTGAGCCTCTAACTCAGCTTTGTCTGAATCTTTTAGCTGATCCTTGGTGATTGGTTGAACGTTGTCCAGATCGACTTCCGAAGGACCAGTCTTCGTAGGCTTCGTCATTGTTGACTTTTTCGTGTCCCACCAGGCGTGCCAAAAGTGTGTTGACGCAAAAATAGGACGTCACCCTTTCGCGTGACACACGTGACTCCCCGGTCTGTAGCGAGGCGTGCCAGCCAATCTGACCTGTTGATTGACAATGGAAAATATTAAGGATCGGCTAGAGAACCGATGGCCTTGCAGCGACACGTGTACCAGCCAATCGGCCGATACGGATAAAGCGGGATCGGCCGGCTCGAGAGCGACCGAAGCGCGGGTACAATCGGCTGGATCGGCCGATCGTGATGTCAGCGCTCGAGTAGATCAGAATCGGCTGCGGTGGTATGAGCCGATAGGATCTAGATCGAGCGGAAGGGTAAAGATAATAGCTAAAACTACAAGAATTTGGTACGAAAACTTGTAGATCTAGCTAATATCGGTAAGGGGTGAATAAAGAACTAGACGAAACCTCAGCGATGCGCCCGGAGGTTAAAGCCTAGGATTATTCGGTAAAACGGTACTCACAAGCTTGCCGGAGATCAGCTGATGCAGCCCGACGAACCCGAAGCACGGTGTTGTAGAAAAGAGAAAAATGCAATGGCGAAGTCGCCGAAAAGTAGATGCTGTAAAGGTAGATGCTGTAAAGTAGATGCAGTAAAAGTAAAGGGTTTGCCCAGAGGCGGTTTGTTTGATATTGGTGTGTACACTTTTTTCCGACCACGCAGGGTCGCTATTTATGTCCTGAGGACAAACCCGACTCCTAGCCGATCACGGCACTGCTTTCTTGCATCTAAAGACAAAAACTACTAAAAATAGAAAAGGACTCTCGCAGGAGTCAAAGACCTTCTAAGAACCGACTCTTGACCCGTTGTCAATCGTGGACTGACCCGCCTCCACCATGCTTTCCTTTCGGTGTATTTCTTTTGAATACCGCCTCTTCTTTCATCCATCGGCCGATCTTCTATCTGACCATCGGCCGATCGCTTTGACCAGCTGGCCCACCGTCAGGGTTGAATCCCTTTGACCATCGGCGATCCGTGTTGACCATCTTTCTCTCCCTTCAATCGGCCGATTGTACTTTGTTTTCATCAGCTATTTCTCCTTATTGCTCTTTGACCTGTTTTTCCAAAAAACGGTGTCAACAATGAGTGTTGGTTGATGGTAAGGTGGACACTAGCCCCGGAATAGGTACTAGTTATTACCATCTAAGTTATGGAACTCCTTTTTGCATGATTTTCTCCGCTCTCCTTTTTGAAATTTTCGAGATATGGGTTATCTCTCTTTTCTCTTTTTTTATCATGCTTTTTGAGCATGTCTTTCTCTCTTTTTTTATATAGACCAATCACTTTTTAGAGATATTTGGAGAGGGATAAATCATGGAACAATGCATGGAGCTTTATTTTCTGGAATGGATGAATGAGACAATGCTAACCTCTAGTGTAGAAGCATAGCAAGGGGAAAATGGTGGAGTGCACATGAATCTTGATCATGAAAGCATAAAAAGACTTCTCGCAAGGGTCACCGAATTTGACAAAGCTCAATGCAATGACAAGCAGCATATGAGCATAAGGTTTTCAACTAGTAGCATCATATGGCTTTGGTAGGACTGTGGCATATCAAAGAGAAGCTTTGCAAAGGGTTTTATGGTTTTTCAAATAAAATTCCCAAGCACTCAAACACTCAGAGTGAAGATCATATCATCAGACCATATCGCAAATGCCAACTACTTAGATAAGCATGAGTTCTCTAATGATATTTGTTCACGAGCATCAAGATGATAAGCAAGGAATAAAACATATGCAAGCCAACCACAGGATTCATGTAGAGTAAGCAGAGCACCATTATTTGAGTTTGATTTATTGGATAAGAATTGAAGATCATTCAAACTCATAGGTAGAGGGTGAGATGAAGGGCGCACATACCATCGCTCCTAAAGGGTATGAGGAACAAGGAAGACTAGTGGTGATTCGGCTGATCAAAAGGCAGCCGGCTCACTCCAGTTTACCTTGCTCTTGTCATGAAGGTGTATTCGATGTTGTGCAGCGCCTGTGTGGGAGTTATCTAGTGAAAACGTCGATGATAAGCTTGAGAGACTCCCCCCACACTGGTGGTTGAATCTGGTGCTGTTCTTCAAACGACAAATGAAAACAAAGGAGGGACTCTACTGGTTCGAGAACCATAGAGCCTTTATTCAAAAGCAAATATTTTTGTTGTTTTTATTCTATTTTATTGTCACCATATCATTTGCTCGAAAGGGTTAGACCAATATTACACTTCATACACAAAGGGGGATATACTTACCTTGGACCTTTGAGAGGTCATATGTACCACCTTTGTATGTTGTGCAACATGAATCTGACACCTCAACTTACCTTCCCATCTGGATTTAGCTCAACGACTTACCCATTCAAATTTGACAATCTTATGCAGGGGTTAGTCAACAAACATGCAACCAAAATCTATGAAAAATATAACTCTGAGGTTCATCAATCAAAACTCGACACCATGCCTTGTTTTGACTGAAGAAGACAAATTTTAACCTAAGCACCGTGCTTAATTTAAAATGGTTTATGAATATATGCTGCAGCACTCATTCAAACCAGAGCATATGAACAAAGATAAAGGAAGCATTTAAAAATGATCAAGCTATTTTCAAAAGGGACATAAGCATGAGCAAAGATGGTGAACCTCGGGTAACCACCCGGAAGGGCTTTGTTTAATGTCAAAAGCAGGATTTTCCTAGCTATTCGGCTAGATGCAAGAGCTGACATCGTCTCCACACAAGGGTAAGATTTGGTAGAGGAGGAACTTTACTCAGGATGCTCACATACCTCCCCCGCACTTGAAGTTTGCATTGCTAGGCAACAAGACTCAAGTGTGTGGTGATCAAGATGCCTTCTGTAAATATTCCCTCACCAAAGCTTATCTAGGCGTTGCAGCTGATGTGGCTCACATGTTCGTAGGCATCGCCTGACCATCTTTCTTTTCAATCTCCACCTGAAAGGTTAGTGACCAAAAATACCCGAAGGACGACTTATCCTAAAAACATGTTCTTGCTTTTATTCGAAAGGGAAATGAAACCTAAGCTAATCCAGGTTATCTCCTGGTAGTGCTTTGTTTATTTAAGGTCCTGAGCTCGACCATGGGAACTTCATCTTGCAGCTATCGTTGGTGGTGCCATTCCCGTCTCACCACCAATCTTGATGTATCGGTGAAGCTTTAGCTGCAAGGTCAGTGCCACAATGCACACACGAAATCTGATATGCTTATGATAGACATATGCATCCACAATCAACCTTCTAAACATTTTGCAAAAGAGGACCAGAAGGTGGTTGCAGCCCTCATATGTGCATAGTGCACTAAGCATGGCTGGCTCTGGATAGGCATGATGCAAGCATGGTTCATGTGGTGTATCAAGAATGAAACTATCATGCTTGTCTGTGGAACCTTTGCCTATGGATTCCAGGGTCGGTGCCTCACAGGGTTCCATGGCCCATGAGTTCTCTATCTCAAGAGATGCATCGTGGAGGCAAGATGTTAACTCTCGATCACAATCGAAAGCAACATAATACGGGCCAGCGGGAAGAGGCTGAAATTTGGTCCAGATAGATGATGACCGTTCGCCTCCACAAAGGTGAAGAGAATCTCCCGAGTCATTCCCTTGAGGAGTAGAGAAGTCTATAACCTCAATCGGAACAGGCTGGATGATGCGAACAGAGATACGTGCATTATCATCTCGAGCGGATTTTGCTCGGGAAGAGGCTCTACCATGGAATGTTCATGACAAGAGATGGACGTGGTAGAAGCGGCTTCCCTAAGCTTTACATCTAGGCTTCCTTGAGATTTATCAAGAAGTTCATCCAATGAGAAGCCCAGAAGAAGATCGAAATCCATGATGTCATAGATGTGAAAATCTAAGTGCACTTCGACCTTGTCTATGATGATTGGCACGTCCCTAGCAATCCCTCAACATGGGAAAATATAATTTTTCCACCTAGGACTTCGGAAATATCTATCAATCGGGGTGAGGGGTATGTCACCCACCAGAGTGTCCAAAAGGTACTCCGATATGATGCAACCTCCAGCAGCAGGGTCATGAACAGCATCTATGGTGTTTCCCCTCATGGAGCAATGGATGGTCATGGAAGTCGAGTTGACCCGAATTACTTCAGAAATAGGCTTTTGATTTCTGAGGTGACCAATCCACTATGGTCCCATGATTCCAAACTTCATCGAGAACCTTATCAAAGTCCAACGATGCTATAGGCTTCTTGTGCCAAGAACGATCTGAGGTATTTATGATGTTCCGAGAAGGATGACCCTCAAATCGAGAAGAGAACTCCGAACGTTGAATTTCTTCTCCCTTTGGTGTTCGTGGTTCGGGAGAAGGCTCTCTAGACGAATCATTGGATGTGCAAGGTGAAAGGTCAAATTCGTCTATCAGGAGACTCTTGGATCGACTCTGATTCTTGGTGGAGTTCATTGTATCTGGGATAGGAAGAAGAGGTTTCTAAGAAGTATTCTAGGGTCTCTCTTCTTTCCATTAGAGTTTGGGTTCTGAATGAACCTCCAGCTACAAGGTCGAGCTCAAATGCAGATTTCATGCCTATCATCCCGTGAAAGATGCTCAAAGATACATTATCGGGTATTGACAAGTCTGAGTTAAGCTCCAACAGGTGTGAGAACCTAGCCCAAGCTGCACCTATAGACTCACACTCTAGTTGCTCGAATTCACGGAATTCACACGGTAGAGAATCTAAGTGTTCAAAAGGGGAGAACGAGTAACAAAAGTCATCTCGTAGTTCTTCCCAATTGTCTACACTCTCTATCGTGCAGGTGTACCACTACTCCGCTCTGTCTACGAGAGAGAAAGGGAACAACTTACACCTCAAAGTTTCCTGTGTCATACCTGGGATTACCAAGCATGAACACAGTTCTTCGAACTCCTTTAAATAATCATGGGGATCATCACTGATGGTACCAGAGAAAAGTCGATTCCGAACCATGGCTATAAAGCCGGGACGAAGCTCGCAGCTAGATGAAGAAGTTGATGGTTGCTCTAAGACGAACTCACCCCTAGGGGTAGAGGTGCTATTACAGGAAAGCTTCTCCATGGGCAACGGGGGTAAAGATAGAACAAAAAGAAAAAACAAAAGATACGAGGACCACTAGGTTCGAACAAAGATACAGCAACCGTTCCCCGGCAATAGCGCCAGAAATGCTTGTTGGTATTTCTTAACGTCACCACTAGTTGCACACCTAGCGTGAGCATAAGATCCACCTGGGTATACCGACGGGTACGAAAGAATCTGCAAGCACACGAAAATACCGCTGTAGCACTTGCCCAAAGGAGTATTCCAAAGGGTATCGAATCCAAGGAACGATGTGTACCACCTCCTACCCTAGACTAATGATCCAAGGACACAACTCTATAGGTTGAGATGAAGATGGAAAGGATCCTGCTGAAAGCGTGCAGAGTTGAGAACAGCCTCTCGATTAGGAACTCTCGTTTCGGACACCGGCCCCTCCTGGCTATAACAGTTGGTTCACGGCAAATGGTTGCCTACACGCTATATCCGAACGCGGGGTATTTCAGAGGGTCCAACGGTTGTCACTACCGCGGCCTACCCCAAGACAAACCGTGGGGTACAGGGCAAATGAAGGATAACCAGTAGTCTAGACACCACGTCTACACCACCGATTACTACTATAGCACGGTTACGTCTGCCGGCCCGTAACAACACTATAGCACTCCGTACAAAGATGAAGTGACGAACCCACGAGGGAGAGACCCGAACTCACTCAGGTAAACACTATCTTATGCAAGGGATCACGAATAGACTTGGTCTAGATTAGGATAAATGAGCATCCACTTAACTCTGATCAAACTAGCGGGCATACAAACAGGATACAAACTTAGGTGTTTATAACAGAAGATCAAGGGTCGTGTTCGTGAAGAACACGAGCCTCTAACTTATGAACAAACACAAAGTATGAGAAACTCACTCGTCAACTAGATCGAGGAAGCGTGTTCGTGAAGAACACGAGCCTCTAAATGATGAACGAACGAAGAACACAAGAACACAGTATGAATGCCACTTTAGTCTAATTAAGAATGTCGAAATACTCACTTTATTCTAGATGAAGAACAGAAACATCCGTAGAGGATCGTTCTTGAGGGAATGTGCCAAACACCATGGCACAACCTCAAGGCACCACCTCACCTTCCTTCTAATCTCTAAAGCACTATCAAGCCAGCACTAATCCTATGCAAAGAGCTCTCTTGTCCTAATGCGAGAAGCCCAAAGGTAAAAGTGAGAAGGAGGAGAAGAAGTGTGTGTCCTATTCTCTAACCCCTCCACTTCTATTTATAGGCTCTGACACCAGCGCGAGGACACCCCGTGCACCCTCGGAATGGGCTTAGGGACCAATCAGGAGACACCACAAGGAAGGCCGAGATGAACTGACACAAGGTCGGTTCGGTCGAACTAAGGGTTCGGCCGACCCCCTGGTGGGCCACCTCATCTTGTGCTTTCTCGTGGTGGCTGTCAGGTGGGTCCTTATGGCGGTTCCAGGTGTCCACATGGTTTGGAGCCGGTTTAGGTGCTCTGGTGGGCCATGGGATCCATGTGATACACGCGTGGCGACTTCTGATTTGCCGAGGCTTCCTCCCTTGGATTGGTGACGTCATGGATCCAGGAGGTGCTTGCATGGCAGGCCCCTCATTGGCTGAGCCTGGATTGCTTGGATTCGTGAAGTGGATGGATAAGGTGTGATTTTGCTCTCTCTTGTGCTGATTGCCTGCATTTGAATAGACACCGCAACTTGTGGAAATTGTCAGTATAAGGCCCTATTCTAGTGTTGATGATCCTTTTACAATTATTATATGCAGGTTTTGACGGTGTAAAAGTAGCACTTAACAGCCGTCAACAGCGCTCTTGCTGGAGCTGGGACTACACCTCCTCACGCGCTGTGTGCTCCTACTGGAGCACGGACCTGGCCTCCTCAAGCGTTGTGTGTTCTTGTTGAAGTTGGGCCTGCGCCTCCTCGCGCGCTGCGTGCTTCTGCTGGAGCTGGCTCTCGACCCCCGTGAGCACCCTGCTCTTCTCTCACAGAGCAGCGCCCAGCCATTCAACCTCTTGGGTCTTTTGCTCAGCCTGAGTCTGCCAAGACCTCGCTCCCTCTTGGGTCGCGCGGTCCTGCTGGAGTTCAGCCCGAGCCTCGGTAAGGGTCGTTTCCTTCTGCGCGAGCAGGGACTGGGCCTCGGCGTGCGCCGCGCGCGCCTTCTGAAGCTCTTTGTTCGCTGCCGTCAATGCCTCCTCCTTCCCTTAGAGCGTGGCGCTCAGCCCCTCGGCCTCCTTGGCCTTCTACGCCGCCGTGGTCCGCTGGGCATTACGCTCCACCTCCGCGCGGAGGAGGTCGTACTCGAACCAGCCGTTGTCCGTACGCAGCGCCTCCGCCTTTGCGTCCAGGCCGTTGTTCTGTGTCCGGAGCCAGTCGATCTCGAAGTACAGCTCGGCAATGTAGGTGATCTTATCACATGCCTGCCTCTGTAGCTGCTGCAGAAGGGGGAAAAGAAGAAAAGGAGAGTTGAATGAAACTCACATAAATGAAGAAAAAAGAGCTAAGCGGTGCTCAGGCAAGCACATTTACCCGAAAGACCTGGAGCGACCTGCCCCCGTGGATCTGGAGAGCAGCGATAAGGGCATTCTGTAGGGAGGAGCCAAGGTTGTTGAATTCCTGCCACAAATCCCTCTCCGACCTTGCTTCTTCCACCGGGCTTGGTGGAACCCCGGGGAGGTCAAGCTTTAGCTCCCATTGCGTCGCCCCGGCGCCAGTCGTAGGCGCCCCGGCCCCAGGCGTCAGCGCCTGCGGCACCACGTAGCCGTCAGGCCGCACCAGCAACACCTCGGGCGTGGGCCCGGGGGCTGGTGCAGCTGCCACGATCGCCCGACCCCCAGAGGGGGTCGAATCACCATCAGCAGGAGCCGCATCCTTCCCACGGCTCTCTGCTTCCCGACTTGCAGCACGGGCCTGCTCCCGTCCCCGCTGGGTCCCTCGGACCATCGCCGTGCGGAGGGCTTCCTCTGCCGCCTCGTCTCGTCGCTGCGGCCCCGAAGTCGCAGCCTCCGGCCGCGACACCCCACTCGTCGACACCGTAGCCGCCACCGACCGCGACACCCTCGCTGAACGGGGCCTCATCGTGCGCGGCGCATCCTGCGCCCCCACCTTGAGCGCCTTGGCGGGTGCGAGACCGGGAACGGTGGGCGCAGTGCTGGTGAAATCAGAAAGGAAGGGTCAACAAACTAATCTACGATATCAAGAACGGAGAGCGGAACACGACTCACCGCAGGCCGGAGACGCGCCGCTTGCGCTTCCTCGAGGGGTCCGGGGACGCCGCCCCCGGACCAGCTGGCATCCTCGACAACGCGCCCTCGTTGAAGGGCGCCAGACCCGCCTCGGAGGTGGGCACAGCGAGGATCTCCTCGTCCCGCGGCGTCAGGGCCGGCGCCTCCTCCCCCCTGTCCGAGATAGTCTGCTCCCCGTCGCTGTCGTCCTCATCCGAATCCGTGTGTATCGGATCCGGCGGGGGAGAGAGGCCCCGCTGCTCCCACCACAAGTACTCATTGAATGCGTCGATGCGCTCCTGCCTCCTCACCTTCCTCGCCCTCTCCTAGTCTGCCTTATCTTTCTGCCTTTGTTGCCTGGCACGATTGGCGGCGTGCGACCTGGGCGTCGGTGGGTCTGGTGAGGGAACGCTGAGGCGCACTCCCTATCACCGCGACTACCGTTAGAACAAATACAGGGACGAAGCAGGTGAAGCAGGAAATCGAATCTTACCAAATCACAGTGGCCCGAATCCGGGAGCATCGCGAACGACCACAGGTCGTCGACACTGTAAGCCACCGCCTTGAGGTTCACAGCGCGCCTCGCCCTCGTGGCCGCGTATGCCTGGGCGAGCAGTTCTTCTAATAGCTGCGAGCTCGCCAGGGCCGCAGGATCGGTGTTGCTCCCCATCACGAAGATGGGGAGCGCCCTCTCCATGAGGGGGATCACCCGCCGGAGGTGGAAGTTCGTGATGACGGCCGCCACGGTCAACCCAGCATCCGCCAACTCGCGTAGGGCGTCGGTGAGGGGCTCGAGCTTCCTTTGCCTCGCCTGAGGTGACACCCGGTGCGCCCACGCATCCGGCTTCACCGTCAACACCTTCCCGGTGTACAGCGGGAGCCCAGCACCGTCGTTGCGCTGGTAGAACCACCCCTTCTCCCAGTTGGAGTTGTTCGTCGTCATGGAGCAGGACAGGTACAAGTCGCTCCGGGATTCGCGCGCCGCGAATGTGAGACTGCCGGCACGAACAGCCCGGCGCTTCCTCCTCTCCCCCGTGGCGAGCGTGTGGAGTTCAACTCGATAAAGGTGGATCCACAAGTCCCAGTGCGCCTAGATTCCTAAGAATCCCTCGCAGACGGCAACAAAGGATGCCGCCTGCGAGATGGCGTTAGGGTCGAAGTTGTGAAATTCCACCCCGTAGTGGTAGCACAACCCCCGCATAAACTTGTGTAGCCGCTAAAAGCTCACAACGTAACCCGACGGCGGAGACGGCTCCCGGTGCGACGCCGGTGGGATTATCCACGCCGGGTTCGCCTCATCGCCGACCGGTGTCAGCTGACCGCCGAGAACAAGCCCCTCCATGGCCTGCTGGTCCACTGACGACCGGGGCCACAGCGCGGCCTCCAGTACCCCGATCACAGCCATAGGCGGAAGGAGCGAGGTGGGTGCCGAGGAGCGAGGCGGAGTGGGCGTGCGCGCGTAGATCTGGAGCGGCGGAGCGCACTACGACGGAGAAGCTGAAGAAGAAGCGGCGCCTACGAATGGCTAAGGTACAGAGCTCCTCCCCGCGCCCTCTGCTTTTATAGAGTAGAGAGGGGACGGATTACCCGGCGGTGCGACAGGCAACCGCAGTTAATGCGGTGGGTGCCGCCTGTCGCTGACAACAGGGCCCCACCGCCCCGAAACTGCCACGTGTGCGCGCACGCATAATGATTACCGCACGGTAAACCAGGGGGAACAGCGCCACGTCCCTTCGCATTCGCCTAAAAAGGCGCGCCCGCGCCGCCTGCGCCACGCCACGTCAGACACGACCGAGCGGGCGCGGCGACCAACCGGCCCGCGGCCGAATTCCAAACCCCAGAGGATTCCTTCTCATGTAAGGAAATCCCCAGGAGTTATTAGACCAGGGGTTCGAGGCCCAGCCCCTCGAAAGGGTACAATGGGCACCCCAGTTCGAGGGAGTTAGGGTCACAAGGCCGCAATCGATCGAGCGCTCCTTTGACAGCGAACTCGAGAGGGACCCAGGACTTAAGCTCCCAAGTCATTACTGATCAGCGGCTCGAGGCCCGGCCCGCCGAGGGTATGACAGGCGCCGCAGATGCCCCTCGACGTGGGGAGTTACTGATCAGCGGTTCGAAGCTTGGCCCGACAGCGGTTCGGCAAGCGCCACAAATCCACCAAGACGGGAGCGCGCGGTGCCCCCGCAAATGCCCTACTGATCAGTGGTACGGAGCCTGACCCTCAAAGGGTTCGAACAGGCGCCTCAGATCAAAAGAGTCACGAACGATCAGGGCGCGCGCGATCGAGCCTGTCCCCAAATGCGAAGTTCGAGGGCGCCCCACATATCGTGTTCAAGGCCGGGACAAAGGCAGCTAATCGAGGGATCCCGTCGAGGGAGTGCTTCCGCGCCAGTTGACATTTCTTAACGCAATCACCAAAGAACGGGTTTGGAACCCATCCTGGTAACAGTGCCAGAAATGCTGGTTGGTAATTCTTAATGTTACAGGAGTCCGCAAGCACACGGAAGTATCATTGTAGCATTTCCCCAAAGGAGTATTCCAAAGGGTATCGAATCCAAGGAAGGCATTGGCGGATTGACAAGCTCAACACTATTGCAATAAGTATAGATCATAGATGGAAATAAATCAGACACTCAAGTGCAGGGGTAAAATATGATAATAGGGGTAGTGTGATCACACACGCTCACTCTCTCTCTAAGGGGGTCCTAGGCATAGGAAGCAACATACGAGTTAGTTCTAGGTTCTTATGTACTATACACATAAAGCTGGTAGGAACGAGTAAGATACACTAGCATTAAAGAACATTGACTTAAGCACCCAGGTACCACGGGGAGCTAACCTCTCGCGTTGCTTCTGCACAACTCCGGTTGTTAGATTTTAGACTCCAACAGCTTATCCGAACGTGGGGGATTTCAGAGGGACCAACGGCTGTCACAACCGCGACCTACCCCAAGACAAACCGTGGGATAAGCTCATAAGTAAGGTAGATACGCAACCCAAGAACCATGCTTACGTTGTTAGCCGGACTTGACCGGCCCGGGCTATTGTGACCCAGGTCAAGCCACCAGATAAACCAGCCAATTACACCAAGTACCGTAGCTTAAGCACAGACTTCATACAACGCAGTCATGTCATCTAATTAGATCAAATCAGGTTAGGTACACAAACGGATTCGTGTTTTCCTATGTCTATTCAACTGGATCAAAGGGTCGTGTTCGCGAAGAACACGAGCCTCTAACTTATGAACAAACACCAGAAACATGTGAAAGTCACCCGTCAAGTGGATCAAAAGGCCTTGTTCATCAAGAACAGGAGCCTCTAAATGATGAACAGGTGAAGAACACATGAACAAATCACTCATGTATACTAACACAACTTTATATGATATAGCTGAATAACTGAAGTAGATCAAAGTCATACAAATGAAATAAGATACAAGAGAACTAATACCTAGATCCCAAAGTAGACTTGGAACCTGAATTAGAACTACTCTAGCCTACCTCCTAGCCTTGAGACTAAAAGTGAGAGAGGTGTTGCAAGTGTGGATGTCTCATAAGTGAGCCCCCTCTCCTTCTATTTATAGGCCCGGGCACCGGCGAGGAATGGATGCAAACATCCTGGGAATGGCGCCTAGGACCAATAGGAAAGCACCACGTGGAAGCACAGGACAGGCCGAGCCAGGGTTGGTTCGGTCGACCTGTGGGGTCAGCCGACCCCCTGGTGGGCCCCCTGGCTTGTGCTTTCTCCTGGTGGCTGTCCCGTGGGTCCTTAGGTCGGTTCCCGGTGTCCACCCTGTTTTGGCGCGATTTGCATGCCTTTGTGGGCCCATGGATCCATGTGACGTCCACGTGTCACACTCTGATTCGTCGGGGGTTGCTTCACTTGGATTGCTTGCATGGCATGCATGCATGGCTCCCTTGTTGGCAGGTTTGCATGCATGACATCCTTGTTGGCACCCCACCTAGGATGAGGTGATGTGGCATGGACCATAGAAGGTGAGTTTGTCACTCTTTTCCTACTTATTTTCCTGCAATCAAATAATCTCCTAGGACAAGTGGAATTACATTATTCTTAACTAAATACGTGTAAGAAATGCCTTATGCTCCTTTATTCATGAGTATATTGACGGCTACAGTAGGTACTTAACAGCCGTCAACAACTCCCCCAAGCTAGCCTCTTGCTCGTCCCGAGCAAGAGATTAAGGACTTAGGTTGGTTGATCAAGAGTTGCTACGATGTTGTATTCCTAATGTCTAACAAGATACAGCTACATACTCTATCAAGGATTGAAGAAGTTGGCATTGATCTTACCTTACACTCGATTGATATAGGGCATGTAGCTTCACCTACCTTGGGCGGTTGAAAGATAGAATAGTTGTATAAAGACTACCAATCACATGTACTTTGATCAGTTATCAATCCGGAAGTTTTGCAGGTTTTTCAAAAAGAAATCAAAGTTCCTCAAATGATACTCTCGGACCGCTCAATCTGTATGATTCCTCACCAAGGCATGATTTTGCCTTATTTCACTACCTACTTCTAATAGGCTGATATATGGAGCTGTAGGTAGGGAAAACATGTGGCATACCTGTTTCTCATGTATTGTCGAGTCGAAAACCGGATCCTTGGGAGAACAAGTCATACACCCTGATCAAGATGTGCAAAAGTGTGTGTATGGTGGATGGATAATGAACTCCTATTTGCATGATTTTACTCTCCTCCTTTTCGAAATTTTTGAGACTTGGGCTATGTCTCTTTATTCTATCTCTCTTTTTTCCCTTTTTTGTGTGTGATCATAGCCCATAGTCCTTGCTGAATATTTATGGAGGGAGAGTAATCATGGAATGTGCACGGAGCTTTATTTTGTGGAATGGATGGGGGATGGGTGAAATGATGGTTGCTAACTTCCAATGTAGAAGTTTCGCATATGGTGGTGTGTACGTGATCTTGATCATAGGAGTAATGACAAGTTTACTCGCCGAGGGTCACAACAATTCGACAAGACTCAATGAAGAAATCAGGTAGCATATGTGGAGGTTAACAGAAGCTAAGATCTACATATGGCCTTGGACAGGAATTTCTTATCATTGAGGAACTTATCATTTTAACATTTTTCAAAAGAAAACTCCGGATATCAAACATCACTTAGTACTAGCTCATAGCAACTCTATTATACCATATCATACCTCGCAACAACTTAGGCAAAGATCATGTTTTTTGCTACCCACAAATTTCAAGCTCAGGTTCGATCATACTACCCAACAAACTCAAAACTTGGATAGGGTACTAAGTTGTAAACAAGGCATACAAGAGGAATAAACAGAGCAACTATTCATCATTTCAACCATGGAGAATAAGAACACTCTTACCACGCACATGAAAACAAACTAATTTAAGCAAGCAAATAAATATTTTTGGTCTTTTTAACTTTTCAGAATTTTATGTGTTTTTAGCATATGGGGTTCTGAAAACAATAGAAGATACAAGTTACCTCAGAATGGGGGTCCTCCCCCAAGCTAGCTTCAGGCTCACTGTTGCGGAGGGTGATATCCCATCCACGCGTAGTAAGCCCTCTACTCCTCCAGCTGTCGTAGCTGTCTCTGCTCCATGGTGTGAAGTCTCTTGCCAGTCATACACTCCCAGTCTTGAGTGGACTCAGCCTGCTGGTGCATTGTCTCCTCCATGGTACCGGCACGGATGTTGAGCTCGCTCATCTGCTTAGTGAGGGTGGCCCCACGAGATGACGAGTGCAACCCGAACGATGAGGACGAGTCCCCGTAGGTAGCACCGGCGGGCCTAACCCACTCGCCACTCCCTGTACTAGCCCAGGTCGAGCCACTCGCACCCGGCTGACTCATGGGTTGGTCCCAACCGGGGGCATATCCGGGTGTAACTCCAGACATGTACCCGGCTGAGGCCCATGCGCCAGACAGTGGTGGGGTAGGCTGAGGCTGTGGCTGAGGCGACGGCTATGGTGACGGATGTGGCGGCGGATGTTGTGGCGGTTGCTGTGCTGTCGCTGCCCTCCTCGATGCACTCCTAGTGACCCTGTCTCCAGAAACACTAGAACGACGAGGTTCCTCAAGAGGAACGGTCAGTGGCCCTTGGCCGTACAAATGGAAATCCAGGTTAGGTAACCGAATCTGGTTTGCATGGCCAGGGTAGAAGAAAACCAAGGAATCATCCGGGCCCTTTTTAAGAGTGTGTCCTTGAATCAGATACGCCTCATCTATCACGGCCCGAGGAGAATCAATGTAGGGAACATTAGCCCCTTGTGTAATCCCAAGACTCGAAATGATACATGTGATCAGAGACGTAAACTCAATAGAACCCATCATCCTAAAATTTGTCAACCACTGCCGAATCATAGCTTGCACTGGGGAGATTTTGATCCGTCTGACCGCGGCATATAATATCCTCATCTCGTCTGTGTGCACGGTTCGAACATCATCCCTTGGAAAGAGAGTGATGGCGAGCCACTTGTGCCACAGTCGGAGAGTGGGATGCGTGAAATCGTTGCACCGAGGTGCTAACTTGCCACGGACAGGCCGACCAGAAAGCTCTTCCCAAAAACTATCTCGAATAAAATCGCTGCAAGCTTGATCGAGAGAAATAGCACAACGACGATGAAAACCGAGAGCACGACTAAGATCTGGCCATGAGACTCGATACGACGTTCCATGGAAACGAAACGTAATACCGGTCTCATCCTCCCGAAGAGTACAGAGGAACTAGATGGTGAGAGGCCTAGAACCGATCTCCCACACCGGAACAAAGTTCTCCCAACCAAGAGCATGCCAAATGGAATCGAACTCGGAGTCCATACCTGTTTTCTCGAGAAGGGCCGAGTCGAACTCCTTGGTGTTGGCGAAGACTCGATCCTTGATGAGAGCGTAGGCTTGTCTCTCCCAGTCATCCCTCAAGTCGACGAAGGCAGCATCGGCATCGAACACTCCTTCGGCTTGTGGCGTGGGTAGCTCCTCTTCTTCCTCTTCTTCACGGTCGGTTGACATTAGACTCGGTGTAGCTCCGGAGTGGTGAGACGAGCCCTCCCCGTCTCTCGAACGTCGTGAGCGGGTCACCTTCCGGTACGCACCGATGATCCAACTCATCCTGCACAACAATGGGACAACACGAGCAACTCGGTGATAGGTTAGTGAAATCAAAATGAAATCCTTACCGAGCTTGCTCCACCAATATTCAATATTCAGCGACAAATTGGAGAGAGTGCTTGACACTTCCACTTGAGCAAGAAATCCAAGAAAACCAAAGAGCAAGAGCAAAGAGGGGGAGAGGGTGATGGAAATGAGTGAATGGGTGAAGAAACCCCTCAATCCCCCTTCTATTTCTAGGCAACCGAGCCAGGCACCGGGGAAGAGGACAAGAGCAACGGCTAGGAGCCGTTGGAGGAGGCGGGGCCCACATGACCGTTGGCCAGGGTCGGCCGACCCCTGGGGTCGACCGAACCCCTACCGGGCCCGCCTGCCTCCAACTTTTTGCAACGGCTCTCTAATGGCTACCTGATGTCTAGGTCCAGATTCACCCAAAATTTTGCTCGAACAATTTTTCTAGGATTTTCCAACTCAAAAATTTATTTTCAGAATTTTTGTTTGAAAAGGAAATTTGGCTAGAAAAATCTAGCATGCAATGCAAGGTTGGAAAATTCAAACATGCTTTTGGAAAAATCAAATAAAATTTTGAAAGGGAAATATGAGATAACTACTAATTTTACCTTCTGGCAAAAAGGACTCATCTTTTTAAGTCTGAGAGAGAGACTTTTCTCGGCGATCAATTCCACTCGTCACCCCATTCCTGAGAAATAGATGGAGATGACCTCTGTATTTCCCGCCACACCTTTCTTGTTTTCTTTGGCTTTATTGGAGTGGTGGGAAGTCATGGGGGCTGTGGCTCCGTCCATGCCCCTGATTGCTCATTTTTGCCCTGCAGTGTGTAGCATTTCTCTTTTGTTGCCTGAAATCGGAACATCAAGTTCCTCTTCCCAATGCGGAATCGGATCGTTCCGCCTCCGACATTGATCCTTGCGCTGGTGTCACTTAGGAATGGTCTCCCAAGAATGAGAGGCATTCCCTCATCATCTTGCATATCAAGGACCACGAAGTCCACGAAGATGCATGAACCTTGGATGAATACCAATAAGTTCTCTACTATCCCCTCTGGATATCGGATCGATGCATTAGCAAGTTGGACGGTCGTCGCAGTTGGAGTTAGAGCTGGATATCCCAATTGTTCAAACATGGCCTTGGACATGAGATTAACACTTGCACCAAGGTCACAGAGAGCATGCTTAATCTTCTGGTAATATATCTTGCAGGTGATAGCCGGATAACCAGGATCTTTCTTATGTGTGATTGTTGAAGATTCCCATGAGTCAAGTACCTGCTGTATAGGCTTCCCTGTATAGTCAGCGGCTCGTGCCCACCCAGATGGCTTACCCCATCTGGTGGACACTACACAAACATTTTCGCAGGAAGATACGGGTTGCCCCTGAATCTTCCCGTCTTCAGTAGAGGGAACCAAAGTAGCTAATTGAGCCAACTGGGTTTCTATCATCTTATTAAAGCTCAACTGGTCTTTAAGAGCAGAAGAAAGGCTATCAATTTTAACATTAAGGCTCTCAAAAGCCTTATCATAGGCAGCTGTATTCTTATTAAAACCTTCATTAATCTTAGCTTGCCCAAAGACTAGATCTTTCAAGGAAGTTTGGTTTGGGTTGAAAGAATTACCTTGATTACCTCCTTGATAATAAGGGCACGATTGACTCCACGTTCGACCTCCTTGTGGACGATAACCGTTGTTGTTGCCGTTCATGTACATCACATCCTCCTGAGTAGCAGGGCAGTAATTCCCTGAATGCCCAGTATTACTACAGACTTTGCAAGTTATGCGAGCATCCATAGCTTGAGTAGTGGTGGCCATGGCGGCCTTCTCATTGGCTAGATCATCCATTCTCTTCATCATTAGGTCCATCTTGGCGTGCAACATATCCGCTTCCTTGACGGTATGTGTACCCCTTTGACGTGGCTGGAGTCGATCATCACTTCACCCTTGATTGGTAACCATCTTCTCAATCAGTGTAGTAGCTTCAGTAATAGTAAGGGAGAAGAAGGCCCCTCCAGCTGCAGCATCAATATGGCCTCGGGCTGTCGGAGTCAGCCCATTATAGAAACTCTGAAGAATAAGCCAGTTCTCCATCCCATGATGGGGACACGCCAGGATGTACTCCTGGAGTGTCTCCCAAGCTTCTGGGATAGTCTCATTTGCTGCTTGCTGGAAACTTCAAATTCGCCCCCGAAGGGCATTGGTTTTGCCCAACGGAAAGACGTGAGGAATGCTACGGAGCACTTTGCCCAAGTGTTAATTTCTGCACGGTTAGCATAGAACCACTGCTTCGCCTTTCCCAAGAGTGAGAAGGGAAACAGTCACAGACGAATAGCATCTTCCTCCACTCCTCGTATAGTGAAGGTACTGCACAGTTCCAGGAACTGCTGCAGGTGGGCGCTCGCGTCTTCATTAGGCATGCCACAGAATGGGCTAGCCTGTACCATCGTGATTAAGCCAGTCTTGATCTCAAAGTTTCCATTCCCAGTGTTGATCACAGGGCCTGTCGGTACCTGATCAGCAGAGGGAGCGGAGTACTCTCGAAGAGTCTTCTCGACAGGGTTGGCCATGGAAGTTGATGCGGATGGCACAAAGGAAGCTGGATCGACTTCCGAACATTCACGCAAAGGAGAGCCGAAATGAGTTCATGCCTTCCTTACGAGTGACTCAGGATCTTCAGTACAATTTGGCGGTAAGTCGAAACCAGTCATGCACTACCTGTCTTCATCATCAATAGAACAAGAAGACTGTCGGTGTTAGGATTAGTCCCGACACTAACTAGTGAGATACGCTGTGATCGGCTTCTCGATGGTTGGTGCAAATGGCAACACAGGGACACGGGTTTATCCTGGTTCTGACCGCGGGGTCGTACGTCCAGCAGATTGTGTGTGCGCGCTGTATTGACTCGCACCAGTGGTGCCTGTAGAGGGGGGCTACAAGCAAGGCGGGAGAGGAGGAAAAGCCTCCAAGTCCCTGCTAGGATGATTGAGGCAAAGTGCTAATATCGGGGGGAATGAGTATGCGGGTGAGTGTGGGTGTGTAGTGATGATCTTGTCCCCGGCGGCCGGGCGACCGCCTCCTCCTTTTATAGACCAAGGGGAGGCGGCTTACAAATGTGCCGCACGGGGTTTTACATAGTATCGTGGTACTGGTACACAGCGTTTGCGATTTGATGGTGTCCTGACGTCTCAGTCCTTGGCGGTGTCGTGGTGGCTATGTACTTGCCGGGGAATAGCTTCGAGGGTAGCTCGCTCGGCGTGCACGTCTGATCGCCGTTCATGCACCAGTTCGAGGGTCTTGCTGACGAGGGCACCTGGGGCTGTACAGGGCCCGGCGTGGCGGCGTCCCATCGGAGCAGGGCCGCACAGCGCCGGGGATGGCTGCATAGCACCCGGGATGGTGCCACAGGGCTAGGGATGTCCGCACAGCACTGGTGATGGTCGCACAGACCTTGGGTCAGTCGCACAGCACCCAGGATGGCCGGGCGGCGCCGGAGCTAGCGGAGGGGACGAGGCGCACGTCGCTCGTACGGCGGCGCCGGTCAGTGTGCGCGCCTGCTCGCCGTCCGGCCCCCCTTCGAGGATGATCCGTGCCCTTTCGAGGGCCTCGATGGCGGGAGCGCCCATGCCATACAGGGGCCGGCGTGGTGATGTCCCATCGTAACAGGGCTCCACAGCGCTGGGGATGGCTCCACAGCACCGAGGATGGCCTGTGCAGTGCCGGAGATGACGGAGGGGACGTACTTAATGTGTTCCGTGCCGTGGCGCCGCCCGCATCGTGCGCCCGGTCGCCGCCCGTACGCCCTTTGAGGGTGCGCCCATGCCCTTCCGAGGGGCTCGCTGTGGGAGAAGGACGGGAGTGGGTGGTGCAGTGCCTTGGAATGACACTGGCTTGTCCGCACAGCACCTACACAGTGCTGGGAATGGCGGTATAGTGACGGGGTTTGGCCGCACAGTGACAGGGTCAGAAGCCCTGGCGGCGTCAGCGGCGCGGCATGGGCTGGGATTGCCTTTTGACTAAGGCGCCTACGGTGGGCAAGGGCATTTAATGCCCCTGTCAGGTGAGACAGGAGGGGCGTTGTCGCTCGAGGGTCGGCCTCGAGCGAGGCGGAGACTCGTTCGAGGGGCTGAAGCCCCCGAGCGAGGCGGAGACCCACTCTCGAGCGAGGCGGAGTCCTGCTCACGGGGCGCCGCGCCTCTCGTGTTGATCGGGAGTTCTTCACGTGGCGTTCCCCCCTCGAGCGAGGCAGAGATTCGCTCGAGGGGGTCGGGGATAGCCGCTCGACAGGCCATGGAGGTTGTTGGGCCGGAGCGGACCGTGGGCCTTCCTCATTTTTGGGCCCCGACTGGTTGGGTGATGTTATTGTGGTCTATATTAATTTTTTTAGAAAGGGTGATTTCCCCCATAATTAGGGGACCCCTATGGCTGTCCCCGACAAAGACAATCCAAGTTAGCCTGCATTGAGAACTGTTTTATTCCTATCATGATTATAAACATATGCAAAGTTTTGATATGTCATCCTTAAGCCTTCCCCGGCAACGGCGCCAGAAACGCTTGTTGACATTTCTTAACGCAATCACCAAAGAACGGGTTTGGAACCCATCCTGGTAACAGCGTCAGAAATGCTGGTTGGTAATTCTTAACGTTACAGGAGCCCGCAAGCGCACAGAAGTACTATTGTAGCATTTCCCCAAATGAGTATTCCAAAGGGTATCGAATCCAAGGAAGGCATTAGCGGATTGACAAGCTCAACACTATTGCAATGAGTATAGATCATAGATGGAAATAAATCAGACACTCAAGTGCAGGGGTAAAATATGATAATAGGGGTAGTGTGATCACACACACTCTCTCTCTCTAAGGGGGTCCTAGGCATAGGAGGCAACATACGAGTTAGTTCTAAGTTCTTATGTACTATACACATAAAGTTGGTAGGAACGAGTTAGATACACTAGCGTTGAAGAACATTGACTTAAGCACCCAGGTACCACGGGAGCTAACCTCCCGCGTTGCTTCTGCACAACTCCGGTTGTTAGATTTTAGACTCCTACACCTTATCCGAACGTGGGGAATTTCAGAGGGACCAACGGCTGTCACTACCGCGGCCTACCCCAAGACAAACTGTGGGATAAGCTCATAAGTAAGGTAGCTACGCAACCCAAGCACCATGCTTACGTTGTTAGCCGGACTTGTCCAGCCCGGGCTATTGTGACCCAGGTCAAGCCACCAGATAAACCAGCCAATTACACCGAGTACCGTAGCTTAAGCACAGACTTTATACAACGCAATCATGTCATCTAATTAGATCAAACCAGGTTAGGTACACAAACGGATTTGTGTTTTCCTATGTCTATTCAACTGGATCAAAGGGTCGTGTTCGCGAAGAACACGAGCCTCTAACTTATGAACAAACACCAGAAACATGTGAAAGTCACCCGTCAAGTGGATCGAAAGGCCTTGTTCATCAAGAACAGGAGCCTCTAAATGATGAACAGGTGAAGAACACATGAACAAATCACTCATGTATACTAACACAACTTTATATGAAATAGCTGAATAACTGAAGTAGATCAAAGTCATACAAATGAAATAAGATACAAGAGAACTCATACCTAGATCCCAAAGTAGACTTGGAACCTGAATTAGAACTACTCTAGCCTACCTCCTAGCCTTGAGACTAAAAGTGAGAGAGGTGTTGCAAGTGTGGATGTCTCATAAGTGAGACCCCTCTCCTTCTATTTATAGGCCCGGGCACCAGCGAGGAATGGATGCAAACACCCCAGGAATGGCGCCTAGGACCAATAGGGAAGCACCTTGTGGAAGCACAAGACAGGCCGAGCCAGGGTCGGTTCGGCCGACCTATGGGGTCGGTCGACCCCCTGGTGGGCCCCCTAGCTTGTGCTTTCTCCTGGTGGCTGTCCCGTGGGTCCTTAGGTCAGTTCCCGGTGTCCACCCTGTTTTGGCGCGATTTGCATGCCTTTGTGGGCCCATGTATCCATGTGACGTCCACGTGTCACACTCTGATTCGTCGGGGGTTGCTTCACATGGATTGCTTGCATGGCATGCATGCATGGCTCCCTTGTTGGCAGGTGTGCATGCATGGCATCCTTGTTGGCAGCCCACCTTGGATGCGGTGATGTGGCATGGACCATAGAAGGTGAGTTTGTCACTCTTTTCCTGCTTATTTTCCTGCAATCAAATAATCTCCAAGGACAAGTGGAACTACATTATTCTTAACTAAATACGTGTAAGAAATGCCTTATGCTCCTTTATTCATGAGTATATTGACGGCTAAAATAGGTACTTAACAGCTGTCAACAGCGCCGTCGGCCCCTATCGAACGGGACCGAGCCCTGCTTGGCAAACCTTTGCAAGCACTTGCATGGACGTGTCTCCGGACCACGAGTCGACCCCTATCGAACGGGGCACGGATGTCCACTTGAACTATCCATTAACAGCTCACCGAGGCATCCGTGGTTCGTCACCCGCTTGAGGGTAGCATGGATTGCCTCACCCCTCCCTGCGGAAGGGCGGAGAGGATCGTGATAACAAAGCCGAGAGCTTTACCCGATCGTCCCTGATTGGGCCACGGCTCCGGGGCTCCTCGCACCACGACCACCCCGATGATCAGCTCACCTAGCCTTAATGATCTGTGGAAGGTTGAGCCTCAAACAAGCAAACAAACCCATCTGAGGACGTCTCGGGTTAACTCGGTGTTGCTCTGCCCGTGTAGATCGCCGATGCCGGCTGAAACATCGCTGAGGCTGGCTGGAACACACACGGGACGAGAACGTCGCCCGACACTTTCAACCCCTGCACGAGTGCTCACACTCTTGCAGGGCTTTAGGGGCTTACACCCACGGGTGCGCTAGCGCGCCCCCACGAGAGGACAGGCATGATCAAAAGGGAAAGACTCACGCGTGACACCCGAGGACGTCGCCTCTAGACCTGCATCCTTTGCTGGAATAGTTCCCACTCCCGCAAAGGCTCGGGGGCTACTGTCGGGGATGGTCATTAGGGGTCCCCTAACTAAGGGGATAATCGCCCTCGTAAAATGCAATCGCGTACGGGGCTACTCCCCGTAAGCCCAAGAAAGTACGAAACGCCACGGGCTGCTACAGCCCCGTAGCGGCCCCCATCAAAAAGGGCCACTCGCTCGCCCCTCGAGCAGGTTTCCGTCTCGCTCGAGGGTCACAGCCCCTCGAGCAGGTTTCCGCCTCGCTCGAGGGTCCTGGCCCCTCGAGCAGGTTCCCGCCTCGCTCGAGGGGCCCGGCCCCTCGAACAGGTTTCCGCCTCGCTCGAAGGGCTCGGCCCCCCTCAAGCGAGTGACCAACTCCGCCTCGCCCTAGGCCACCCCTCGATCAGCGGCACTCCGCCCCGCCTCTTCTCTAACGCCGGCATTTAATGCCCAACTCCACGGCAGGGCGCCAAAGTCAAAGGCAAATCCTCCTCCACGCCGCGCGGCTAACACGGTCTGCACGCCTGACACCGCTACTGTGCGGCCTAACCCGCCGCTGTGCCGCCATCCCTGGACCTGTGCGGGCGCTGCGTGGCCCTGTGCAGACAGATCGGCGTCACTCCGCGCCACTGTGCTACCTGCTCCCGTCCTCTCCCCGCAGCAGGACCCTCGAACCGGCACGGGGACACCCTCGAAGGAGGTACGGGCGGTGTGCAGGTGCACGCGCTGACCGGCACCGCCGTACGGGAGGCGTGCGCCGCGTCTCCTCCACCAACTCCGGTACTGTGCAACCATCCCCATCACTGTGCGGCCATCCCCGATGTTGTGCTGCCATCCCCATCGCTGTGCAACAGACTGCACAGTCCTGTGCGGACAGGCCGATGATGTTCCATGGACCTGTGCCGCCAACTCCTGTCCTCTCCCCTGAGATTGGACCCTTGAATTGGCAGGCACACACCCTCAAAGTCATGACCGGACAAGCACAGGAGTCACCACACCGCCCGCGGAAGCCGGAGCTTGCCACCAACTCGCGCCAGGAGCCAGAACATGCGAGGACAAGACCGCCGGTGCCGTACCTGTTAGTACATGGCTGCTGTGCCGCGTCACTGTAAGCCACCCTCCCTTGGTCTATAAAAGGGAGAGGCAGGCTCCCCTGCGCGGGGACACGCTCTCACGCTCCCAGCGCTCACCCGTTTACGTCACACCACTCCATTCCCGATATTGGCACTAGCCTCAATCATCGTAGTTGGGACTTGGGGGAATTTCCTCCTCTCCCGCATTGCTTGTAGCCTCCCTCTGCAGGCACCACCGGTGCGAGTTAATATAGTGCGCAAGCACACCCTGCTGGACGTACGGCCGCGTGGCTGGAACCAGAATAAACCCCATCTCCCATTAGCTTAGCACCGACCATCGAGAGACTGATCACAGCGCTAATTACTAGTTGGTGCCGGTGCTAATCCGGACACCGACAGAGAGAGCAGAGGGTGCCGCTGCTCCAGCTCCACGGCGGCGCCTAGGCCCTCTCACCACGGATGCAGTGGGCGAGCTGGATGTCTAACCTCTGCCTACCTATAGTTTCACTCCAGTCGCTTCTTCCTTTTTACTTATTTAAAAGTGGGCGTCGAAAGGAAATTGAGTAAGTATCATATTTTTGGAAATTCATTTCAGGCATTGGATATAAAGAATAGCTCCTAAGTAAGGTTACTAAGGTGGCTAACAATGGTTGGTAGGGCAAGACCCACCGAATAAGCTCATTGTTTCCTAGGCGTGAGGCAATCTCTAGGTTCATGTGTTCCTTGTTTACGTAGCTTTTCTGTTGGATCACGTAGCCCCTCCGTTGGATTACGTTGCTCTGCCCTTGGATTACTTGAGTCATTTCTTGGTTTACTTGGCTGCTTTGCAACATGTTGGTTACTTTATCCTTCGCTTTGTTTACTTGGGAGCCCAATACTTATTGGTTGGGAAAATGACCTTCCAAGGAAAATTAGCCTCCCACTGGACCGAAAAACCCATATATTCCCATGGGAATGGGTGGTGCTGAACAAGCAGGCAGGCCCAACGTTGTTTACCTCTACTGCAATCATGGTTAGGTAAAAGGAATTCCGCTGCCGCGGGTACGTGATTAGTTACAACCAACGGAAAGACTTATTGAAATAATAGGCAGAGGTTAGAGTCAAAGGAGGAGCCACCATAGTCAAAGCCCCACAGACAGGTAAAGTTTCATGTTGTTGCCGAAAGCGCTGAGTGAATTCAAGGGTCTGCCCTTTAGACGAATGCACCTACTGTTTTGATGGACCTCAGTCACCCGTAGAGTACCACCCACCAATTGAATTCTGAAATAGGCCTTACCCACCGCCCTATTTCCTTTCCAACTCTCAAAGCTAAACTCTTGAGATAGCACAGCAAAGAAAGTATTAGCTTCATCCGCTATTATGAAAAATATTAATCATCCTGGTGCTATATGAAACAGGGCGTGCGTGCTAGAAAAGCCAGAGAATTCAGCACCGTACTGCCAGGGAATCCCATTGAAACGCGGGACATAAACTCATATATAGTGTAGTTTCTATGATTTGGTTTTTCAATTTTCAAGTAGTATAGTTGTCTCATATATAGTGCGCCAGGTGGAAGCGGTGGGGCTTCTTCACTCCGCCGGTCGCCGAGGCCGATTTGTGTGCCGCCTTCGTCGCCAGCTGCTTCCTCGACGCCTTGCCGCCGGTGGACTTCCTCGCCGTCTGCTTGGTGCGGGCCATTGGTGGAGTAGGAGGAAGGAAGGCTAGGGATTGCTATGTTCGGCGGCAGCAGACACAACGGAGGAGCCGGGGCTGTGAGCTAGCCAGTAGCGACCACGTGCGCGTGCTCGTGCAAGTTGGGTGCGGCGGCCGGGAGGATAGGAGGAAATGAGATGGATGAGTGAACGGCTACTCTGTTTATATACCTAGGGTTAGGAGTGTTTGTTGGGTTGGGCTGAAAGTATTGGTTTTTGGGCCGAATTCGGTTAGTTCATAAGAGATTTTTGGCATGCGAATATGTTTCAGGATTTTCATGTACGCGAGATCGAGAGCGTCTCCAAACAATTCATGTATTTTGAATCGGACAAAGACAACACTGCAAAGAAAAAAACCAAGACTCTCGCGGGCTTCTCAAAATACACGAACGGCAGACTATATAACAAAACCACCTATAAGGTGAGAAACACAAATCTTCGCTTTCGTCTATATCTTGTTCTACAATCCTCTATCTTCATCGCCGCGTTGCTACTTCGAACCTAAAGATGAAGCACGACACAATGGAGGTTCGTATGTCACTGTAATTTGTTTATCATAAATATTTTTTTACACAAAACAAAATTGATTGGTTTAATATTACATCTAGAGCAAGCTGTCATGAGTTAATTCAAGTGCAGGGAGAGATTTCGCCACCTATTCTCAATGAGGTGTCAAGCGGATAGGAAACACAAGTATATATTGAGATGATTAACGGGGAGGACATCCAAAAGATCAATCTGGAGTTGGACGAATAACATCAAGAAGAGATGACGATAGCTCCAAATAAGAAAAAGCTGACATTGAATGTCAGCCGGAGGACGAGAAAGAAGAGGACCAAGAATATTATGATGAAATCTTAAGGGGGGAAGAGCTGCATACATTATTTAATACAACATACGCAGAATCTAAATTGAAGTCTTCATATTCTTTCATAAAGTACGTGTTTGATTACATATATCACAGGTCATGTCTTTATCGACCATGATGAAAACTTTA
This sequence comes from Cenchrus fungigraminus, assembly GCA_036936925.1. NCBI lineage: Eukaryota > Viridiplantae > Streptophyta > Magnoliopsida > Poales > Poaceae > Cenchrus > Cenchrus fungigraminus. Next base: position 188,263,010 of record CM072769.1, read on the forward strand.
TCTTGATAGCATAGCTAAAATATAAGATTGAACCTTTATGTCTTTGGATCCAAAGTTATTATTGATATTGTATCTCGAGTATGAAAATAATTGTTCCATTATATCAATTTATGACATGTTCATTTTGAAATATAGCATACCTGTAAATATTGATACTCTTTGTTGTAAAGTTGGACAAATTTAAATAGTTTAACTTAGGACAAACTTAAGTAGACACTTATTTAGGGACAAAGGGAGTACTTAGTAAGTTTTAGTTGAAAAAAGAAATTGATACTACTATACATATTCCGTGAAAAATAACAAGTATTCAATAATAATTTTCTAAAAACACGTGCGACACGCATGTACACCTTACTAGTAATACAAAAGGAGGCACGACTCTCCTGTGTTTTCGAGAATAAAAAGGTGATATTTTACAATAGCATCCATGCATGATTTATAGTTCAGCTCATATAATCTCGGGGATTTATAATCTCAAACAATTAAGTAGGGTCTAAAACTAGAAAAAAAACACACTGCATCCATTTCCCTTAACAATATCTAACTATGTGATGACTTAGTTCTGTACAAACTGAAATCTGCAACGCATGCAACGAGAAGAGCTGAAATTGGCAACTGTTGTTCATGACTTCATGCATGCTATACCTGATCCCAACAACTTATCCCATCCAATTTCCTAAGCTATTCTTGCGGACCTGATCTGGCCGCGTGGCGGCCTTCCCGGCGCCGGCAGGCCATCAGCGGCCAGGCCCAGCTCTCCCGGCCTGGCGTAGGACATGCAGCACCAGCACGGACGCCGTGGTCTGGAAGTCCCTCGACGCCAGCAGGTCCCCGACCGGCCCCCGCCATCGTCCCCGTCGTCAACGCCGGCAGCCCCGGCGTCTTCCCCACCACGAACAGGTCCTTCCCCAGAGGAACTCATGCCGTTGGCCCGATCTAGGAACTCCCGCAGGCACATGTTGTCGGCCTTGCGCTTCTTCAGCGCGTCGAACTCGCTACCCACGAAGCTCCATCCCTTCTGGACGAAGTGGAGCACGGTGAGGTCGATGGATGGGTTGTACACCATGCGCGTCGCCAGCGACACCACCTCACGGTCATCGCGCCCGCCGAAGAAGAGTGCCGCCACGCGGGTTGTGCCCCCGCCTCCCGCCACACCGCCGAGGCCTCGGTCCACGAGCACCCCCACCGTGCATGGCGAGAACCGCCGGATGCTCTGGTTCAGCGGCTAGATCACCGGGTTCAACACCTCCAGCTCGCCGTCCACCGACCGGTGCTTGTGGAACGACAGCAAGATCAGCGCCGCGTGCCGGTTATAGATTTCCAAATGGGCCAGGCCCGCTAGCCCGACACGGAAACGGACCTAAAAAGCCCGACACGAGCCCGGAACGGCACGCAGGCCGTCGTGCCACGGGCCAGCCCGGCACGGGCGTCGGACCGGGCCTGGGCCGCCACCTCGGCACGGCAGCCCGGCACGCGGCACGACCCGATAAACCCCCCGGCCCGACGCGACCCGCCTCCCCCGACCCCGCTCCCCAACCGTTGGATCAGCTCGTCCCCGACCGTTGGATCCGACCGTTGGGGACGGGGTATATAAGCTGCCCCGGTGCCCCCGCCCCCCGGTGCCCTAACCCTAGCCATTTGTTCCTCCCTTCCCCCGCAGCCGCAGCCCCGCGCCTCCTCGTCTTCGTCTCCCTCCACGGCTCCGCCTCGGTGCCTCGCCGCCTCCTCTCCCTCTCGTCTCCTCCTGCTCCGGCGAGTTCCGCAGCTCGGTTCTGTCGTCGTCGAAGGCCAGCAAGCCATCTTGACATGTAGTTCTTCCTCCATCTGGTGCTCTCCGTCTCCCCCTTCCACCCTTCCCGTCTCTGGATCTCTAGATCCCGGCCGCTCTGGTGCCATCTCGTCGTCTCTCGTGGTTCGTCGACGTCGTCGGCCACTCTGGCGCTTTGAATCGTAGGTGAGGCTCCTGAGTTCAGATCCGGCCACTCTGGTGCTCTCCGTCTCCGCCTTCCACCCTTCCCGTCTCTGGATCTCTAGATCCCGGCCGCTCTGGTGCCATCTTGTCATCTCTCGTGGTTCGTCGACGTCGCCGGCCACTCTGGCGCTCTGAATCGAAGGTGAGGCTCCTGAGTTCAGATCTTGAGTTCTTTGTTCTTGAGTTCAGATCTTGAGGTCTTTGTTCTGAGATCTTGAGTTCAGATCTTCACTTCTTTTACCATTTTCATTTCTTGTGTAGGTCGTCGACTGTCGCGTAGCCGTCGAGGAACCAGGGGGTCGCCAGCTGCTCTGGTGCTCCGGTTTCACAGCAGGTAAGCAGAACCACTCAGTCTCTCACTCCTCTCTGTTCAGTGTTCACTTCTCTCACTCTCTGTTCTCATTCTCTTCTCTCTTCTGTCTGTCTGTCTCTGGAAGGTTGACGACCTAGAGGCTAGAGCGCCTGCGATGGACGGTGATGATGACGACCAGGGGCACTCCATCAACGATGACTATTGGATGGCCGGCCTGCCTGGAGATGATGAGAGTGATCTCGAAGCCGACCGTGAGGAGTTGTTCGGTGCTGTTCCTCCAATCCCATTGACGTCGATGCTGAGGACGTCGATGCTGGTCCTGGTGATGCTAGCAATCATGTTGCTGATGCTGGTGGTGATGTTGTTGATGATGGCACTGTGATTACCGGAGGGGTGAAGAAGCGGAAGGCTACATCTGATGCCTGGAACGACTTCGAGAAGATCTTCGAGACCATCAATGGTAAGCTGGTAATAACTGGTGCTAAGTGCTTTCAATGTGGGAAATACTATGCTGCTCGGTCTTGTATTGGCCCTGGCCATCTGAATAGACATGTGCTTGCTTGCCCAGAGAGGAAGAAAAACATTCGTCAGTCTCAGTCTTTGTTGACTTTCAGTGCTAGTGGTAGTGTGCGTCACTGGGAGTATAGTGCTGATGTAGCTCGTGTTTAGCTCTATCGTTTGATTGCTAGACTAGACCTACCTCTCTGTATTGGTGAAAGTGATGCTTTTGAGGAGTACATCAAGCTTGCTCATAATCCTAGATTTTCTGTTGTCTCTAGCCAAACTACTGGTAGAGATTTCACCAAGTACTTCACTGATTGCCGTGCTAAGCTTATTACTTCTTTGGCATCTGTCTCTTACAGGAGGACATTTAGTGTCTTCATTGAAACTAACTATCCTAGATGTGAGGATGAACCTTTGCTTTTAACAGATGACAACTGGAATGTTGCAGAGAAGGTACTGTCTTTCCTTGAACTGTTTTATGAATCTACTATTAAGCTGTCTGGTGTGTATTATCCTACTACTCCACTTATGTTGCATCATCTCATTTTGATAGCTAAGCACTTAAAGGCTTATGAGAAAGATAAATTGCTTAGGCCTGTTATTTTACCTATGCAAGATGTCTTTCTTAAGTACTGGATGGACATTCCTATGCTATACTCTGTTGCATTTATCTTGGATCCTAGAGCTAAATTAAAAGGTTTTCAGAATGTCCTTAGGCTGTTATCTAAGCTTACTGGTACTGATTATTCTGCTTATTTTACTGAGGTTAGAGGTAGCCTTGCTAACATGTTTAAGCTATATAATGAGAAGTTTGGTGCAGTCACTTTAAAGCCTCCACAACCACCCAGTACTGGTAAGAAGAAAACTGCTTGGGATGACATTTTTTTGAGTGCAGGTGATGATGATGATACATCTGACATTTTCTCAAGTTCTGGTAACAATTTCTGCACCCCCTCCCTTTCTCTGTCTAGAAGAACTCCTGCAACTGCATTGCTGCATGCAGCATCCACTAGTGCATCTGTAGGAGTTCCTATGGGTAATGCTAATGAATTGTCTACCTACTTAGAAGGTGATACTGTCACCCAATTTGTTGATACCTTTAGCATTCTAAACTAGTGGCATGAACATAAATCTAATTATCCTGTACTTTCCATCTTAGCTAGAGATGTTTTGACTGTGCCAGTTTCCACAATATCTTCAGAATCTGCATTTAGTACATCTGGCAGGATCATCGAGGAGCGGCGACGTCGACTGAGCCCGGAGATGGTGGAAGCGCTCACATGCACCAAGGACTGGGAAGCTGCAGAGAAGAGGCTTCAGGAACAAGTGGAGGACAAGAAACTGGAGGCGGCTTTTGCTGATATGTTTCTAGATGTTCATTCTGATCTAGTTGATTGAGCTGGGCTTGGTCTGTAATAACTTAGATACTTGAACTTGGTCTGTAATAACTTAGGTACTATGAACTTGATTTTATTTTGATTGAGCTGGGCTGTACTCTTTTTCCCTATCTAGGGTTTTCTCACGAGGTGTGAGTTTTACCTAGATAGGTTTTTAATGAGGCAGCTATTGTACCAGCTCAAACTTTTGAAAATATGTGTTGTGTTCTGATTTTGAGAGTTGTGAAGTGTACATTCATCACTTGAATGTACACTTCACAATGTGAATGTGTTGTGAATCAATGTGTTGTGATTGTGAATCAAGAATGTGAAATTGATCAAATGAATGTCTCTGTGATGAATGTGAATTTGTGAGTACGAAATTGTGCTTATACATGTTGAGTTGAGTTGTTTGAGGGGTTATTTGTGTGATAGGGCTGGCCCGACCCTAGCCCATCAGTGGCCCGTCGTGCCTCGGGCCGGCCCAGAACGGCCCGGGGGCCCTTAGGGCTGGGCCTGAGCTGGCAGTTCGGCCCGGTGTCCGACACGGAACGGCACGGAAAGGGGGACGTGCCAGTATAGGGCCGAGCCGCGTAGGGTCGGGCCAGATAGGGCTAGGGCCGGGCGGCCCGTTTGGACATCTATACCGCACCGTGCGCGCCGTGACGCCCGCCGCATTCTCCTCGTACGCCATCAAGGCATGGGAGATGTGCTTGAACTGCAGCTCCACCTGGCTACGCCCGTGCACCGAGTGCTCGAACGACGACGACGACGCTGACGCGTTGATGAGGAGCAGCACCGACAAACCGCCCAGCAAACTCGATCAGCACCGCCACCGACGACCGGTCCGAGGGCGACGCCACTTCCAGGAGGGTCAGGAGCGTCGGCACGTCACGTCACGGGGCATGTGAATGCAGGCCAGCACGTGGAACTCGACGGCGCCGCTTGTAGAACACGAGCCGCCGCGCCGGCCTTACCACCATGGCCAGCAGCAGCGTCAGCAGCGCCGACTTGAACACTAGCACCGTGAACGACTGGTCGCTCATGATCTTCTTGTTCTTCCCGATGTTGAGGATGACGAGCTCGATGATTCGCTTTGTGTTGAGCAGCAGCCCGATGGAAATGCCGTCTTGCAACGGCATGCCAAACACGCCGGCCACGCTTATAGATGTCCAGATGGGCCAGGCCCAATGGGCCTGCACGGGCACGGCCCTAAAAAGCCCGACCCTAGCACGACACGGAGAGGATAGTGCCTCGGGCTGGCCCGGCCCGATGGTCGGACCGGGCCTGGGCCGCATCCTCGGCACGGTAGCCCGGCACGAAAATTGAACACGCACGATAAGGCCTGACGAATTCGGCCTGCTAAGAGTCCATTTAGCCTCTCATATATAAATACAACCCTTTCCACCCTAACCCTAAATCCCCAATTCCATCCATACCTCTCCTCCCCTCCCTGGGGACGGCGGCGGCGGCGGCCTCCACCACTGCTTTGGTCGTGCCGGGTGGGCGCCACGCTGGCGGCCTCCACCACCGTCGTGGTTGTGACGAGCGGGCGCCGCGCCTCCACCGCGCACCGAAGCCGCCTCTGCCTCCACTTGGCCGCGGGAGCAGCAGGGATGGCGGCCGGTTGGCCGCCCTTGCCTCCACCACCCGCGCGGCTTGCCTCCGCCTCCGACGAGAAGAGCCGACGTCGCGCCGCCGCTGAAGAAGAGCCGACGACCGCGCCACCGCGGAAGAAGTGCCGACGACCGCGCCTCTGCTGAAGAAGTGCTAGCGGCCGATTCGGCTTCTCTGCCGCTGACGTGGGGGCGGCCATGAGGCGCGCCACCGCTGAAGAAGTACCGGCGGCCGAATCGGCTTCTCCGCTGCCGACGTGGGGCGCAGCCATGAGGCGCACCGGCCACCTCCGCCTGTGGCAACGGCCTTCATCTGTCGGCCGATAGTGCCTGGCCCGGCACTAAGCACGATGGGCCTGCCGGGCCACCGGCCCGGCCCGGTCCTATAAAATAGCCTTAGGGCCGGGCTTGGGCTGATATTTTGTCCCGATGGTCCGACACGGCCCGGCACGAAAAGTCATCGGGCCTGTATAGTGCCGAGCCTAGTCGGGTCGGGCCAAATCGGGCTAGTGCCAGGCTAGGGCCGGGCGCCCCGTCTGGCCATCTATAGCCACGCTCACCGCGGAAGCAACCTTGATGGTCGTCGCGGCCAGCGCCGCCGCTAGCGTGCTGGTGATCTTGCTTGTGCGAAGGGGGAAGGAGACAATGAAGCGCGTGTGGGGTGAGGAGTGATTCGTGGCCATGGGAGGAAAGGAGCTGCTATTTTTGTTTGCAGTGGGAAATATGGGAAATTTTGTTTGGTATGTGGTTTTTGAGCTCTGCATTTTGATCTTATGTTACTAATAAGAAAACCTTTCTTTAGACGGGCTAATGGGCTACCAACCGTGTGTTATATTTGTGCCTATTGCATCGGAAGTGGCCCAAGCCCAAAAACGAAACTGAAACCAGATCGAGGACGCTCAAGGTTCAACACAAGCAAGAAGCAGCAGCATCCTCCCCTCCTCGCAACGGTTCACAAAACCGGCTCCGACCGGTTTTTTCGACCGGTAAAAACCGGCTCGGAATTCCGACCAAACCGAGCGGTTTTCCGAAAATTTTTTTGCTAGGGTCGGTTGGACCGGTCGAAACCTTGGAAAACCGGTCTTTTTTGCTACCGAGGCGGAGCGGTATTCGCGAATACCGACCGGTACCGAACGGTATTAAAACCATGATCGTCTGACGGCGCTTATTGGCCTCCTACCCTCTCGCTTCGGAACCCATACACTGCAGCTGTGCAGCAACCTGCAACAATGGATGATGCGCTTATGATGTTCCATATGTTGTCTCATATGTTGTCTCGACTCAGGACGGCGAGGCGACAACAGAAACGGCAACAAGGAGATTGACAGGTCTAATTTTTCAGTTTCAAAACACACTTTTTTATTTACGTTTCCCAGGCAAATATGACCAACCAAACATGCTTACCTGACCAGGCTAAGTTCACAGGCCATCCCCCGGGGAACTTGTTCATGATCTCAACCAAAGCTTTCAAAATAGTGCCATCTCTGCTTCAAGTTAGCTAAGGAAATCAGGTGGAAGAGAGACGGGCCAGGCAGGTGGTTAAGGCAGCTCTTGTGCCTCCAGACCGTCCTGCTCCACCTTCAAGCTCATCCTGTTTCAAAAATTCAACCCAACCTAGGAGGAACTAGGTGGTTTTTCATCAAGAGGAAACTCATTCTGTTTCTAAGACAAATGACTCACACGAAATTTACTATGCATCATGTTCTATCTGCCTCATATCCTCTTTGTTCGTTCGCCTCATCGATAGCATTGGAAATTTGCATCCTGCAGAGTTCATTCTGCACAAGACCAACAGCCAGTTCATCCAAAAGTGCCTATTAGCATTTTTATATAATATATGAATATAAGGTCCAAAGGAAACTTAACAACACAAGGTCCTGAGCTAAAATATAAGTTGATAATAGTTTAAAAGAAGTGTAGAAAATGACAACGGCCGTATAACCAGCTTAATAATCCTTTTGTAGTGGGGAAAGAAAATGACAAATGGAATCTGGCAATGACTGATGAATAGCGTTGACAAAAGAGTATCCAGAGTGCATAAAGCTTCAAAAGTTTGCCTTTGTGTTTCAAGAATATATTATACTAAAATGAACCAACACCTTATCAGTTTAGTGTAACCTTTTAAGCGCTGGGATGTGTGGTCAAGATTCAGTGATATCACTATCTTCGGTACAAGCACCATGTTTCAGAATTTGTCTACTTGTGACTACCTTTTTAGCAACAGGTGCTGATTTTCAAAATTAAGTTTTCGACGATAAATAGAAGTTATGTTGGCACAAGTATAGAACACTGACATTAAAATCCATATCATGGAAAATAGTATCTCTGTGCTCATTCAAGTAATCAAGTCTTGATAATTGAAATCATGCATATCTCTATACAGTACCAAGAGCTCCTTCAATCCATTGGCTGACTCACATATAAAAGTGAACAAAAGAACCTTGAACAGGGTATTGATGATAGCATTTCACTCAAGTTATGAAGTTCGTTTAAAAAGTGGAAAATCTAACAGACACACAAGACTTCTACTGATGACAGATAAACAAAATCAGCACATTAAAAAAATTGTTGCAAGTATGTTTGATTAGCTTGGCCTGGCAACACCCCCAGTTCACAATATATTAATTAACTGTAAACCAATATGCAAAGTATGTAACTGTACTATTCTTCAGACATACCTCATCAACAAACTCACAAACTCTAGTCGAGACGAATCCTCACAAGATGGAAACCCCACAGAAGCTTGTAGCAATGGTTGAAAACTTTAAGTGCAACTGGAACCGTGAAGCCAGTGGGCTGTGGCGCTGAACCGTGCTACTGATATCAGCCTGGTGGAGCAGGAGTGCAGGACACTAATGCAATTGCTGTTGGCTTGCCGTGCAGATGGAAACAAATGTAAATCTTGTAATGGACTGGATCAGAAAATTTCAGCATAGATAAAAGGTCCATCATTCTCCCAACTGGATCGGCCAATATTTCCACATAATATCATCAAGCAACGAGGTTCTGCAACCAGAACATCCACTGATATACCAACAAATATGCAGTAATGGAATCATATCAAACATACATCCTAATGGTCTGTCAGACAAGGCAATAAATTTCAATTTGTTCATTACTACATCCAAATTCATTTGGCAGATAATCTGTATAGTACTCGTAGAAATTAATAAAAGAAACACTAAAAAATGTTTGCCTTGGTGATGAAATAATGAATAAATCTCACCCTTAAGTGGCTTGCATGGTTGGTAGGTCCAATTCAATTAGCATGAACTGAGAACCGGCAGATTCCAACACATAACAATTGGGCAGCAGTGTGAACAAAACCAAACCTACAGAAATAGAACAACTAATGGCAATACTCGTTTGGGTAAGGTTTGTGTAAGACTAGAAATCTCTACTAAGACTACATTGTTATAATCAGCAGCAACTGCAATCTGGTAATTCACTAGCATAAAACACATCCTTCAAATAAGGTGGTTTATAAGTAATAACACGAGAGTCACAGGTGGCAAGGCGTAAATTATGACAGTAACATAAGGATGATAAATAACATGGTCATGATAACACCAAGACGATTGTTACACCATGGTAATGAGCAGACACTAATGGATCACACACGAATGGTACTCAAACTTAGGTTTGGGCAGCTGAATCTTGCACAGACACAGATCACTTTCCGAAAATTAGCCCCCTTTGCTTCCTGCCCTAGTTAATTATCGTCGTCGCTGGTGTCGGTGACCTCCGTATAGTCTTCGGCGTAGCCCTTGGTACGGAACTGCTTGATGAGGGCCTGCTGGTACTCGAGGTCCTTGTTCCAAATAGCCGTCCGTTCCGCATAAAGTTGGCGGAACCTCTTAGAATGTTTGCCCAGCTCAAGGTCATCACAGATGCCTTTGAAGGGATTGTAGTGTTGATGCAGTATATACCACTCGATGACCTTCGGCGGCACCGTGCTCTTGACCACCTTCTTCCTCTTCTTTCCCGCCGCTGCCGGCTGGGGAACATCAGTGGCCGTGAGATATCGGTCCGCCACCACCTTGCGATCGTCCTTTCCGGGACCTGCCACCTTGCGATCGTCCTTTCCGGGACCTGCCATTGGAGGAACCTCAGCCGCCGCCATGCGACTGAGATACCGTTCCCCTGCCTGCCTGCCCTCCATGTACTCATCGAGAAGACCATCGCGAGCCAACCTCTCCCTCTGGAGAGCCTTGAGAGCTTTGGCCTCCTCCTTCAGCTTCAGGATTAAATCCTGCTCCGAGGCGCACGCGCTGAGCTCCTTCATCCTGATCAGCCGCGGCGACCTCCTGAGGTGACGGTCGCCGTAGGCCATAGCCCGCGATCGAGACCCAACTTCTTCCATCTTGCTCATCGCCGGCGTTGGAGGCGCAACCACATCTCTCGCCGACGGCGGTGGAGTCGCGACCGCACACAGTCCCGGATCCAGCCCAACTCATTTACCTGGTTTATGTGTTGAGTGTGTGTGGATGCAGTTGGCCCAACGACCCACTTGCTCTTTTTTACATTCCAAATACGGGAATATGTATTGCATAGTATACTACTACCAGTAAAATACAAGTACGATACGCAGGTGTTTAAAAAATAATAACTAAAAATTATATTTATACAGTAAAATCATGTGTGTTCCGCGCAATAAAATGTTTTTCACGTGTATGTAACAATTTGCACCGTCCGTCGGCCGAGCAGAGCGCCGTCGGCCATCGATGTTTTTTTTCATGTTTGAGCACTGCCGGACGAAGATATTGATACCAGGAAGCAAACAAAGCTGAGCCGTAGGCACATACCACATGCACGTGTTTTTTAAAAATATAGAATAAAAATAATTATCTTAAAAAATATACGATCACTATTAGATTTCAACTTTAATAGAGTTCACAAATATTATCTCCGTCCTTAAATATATGACGTTTAGGACAAACTAATTAGTTCAAAAATGAATTAATTTGCTTGCTCTAAACGACATATATTTAAGAACGAAAGGAGTACCGTTATAAGGACACAATTTATTTAAACTTTAACGATCTGTGATAATAACAATGAAGATTACAAGAACCAAACCAAAAACCAAGCGGAGGAGAGCCATTTTGGCTTTCTCACGGTGGGAAGGAAAATCTTGCCTAGAGTGGCCCAGAGGTATTCTTGCAAGAGAGTCAAACATCAGTCTAATGCTCCTCTTCCTCTCCATGCTAGGCGAGGCAACACAGTGCTGGGCAAATCCACCAAGCGCACCCTCTCTCCACTCTAATCAGTGCTACCTCCACTCTAAGTCTCTATCTGAAATAGCAAGGGAACAAGCACTGACAGAAACGAAGTTAAATAATAGTAAGAAAAAATAACCCTCTGACTATACTATAGGATCCATACTTTCCATTATTTTCTACATCAATTAATTCAATCAGCCTTTTCCCCGCACTAAATCACATTCTATTTTATACAACGAGGTTAACTGTTATAACTGTTTAGAGACAGACAATGGTGATTTGTGATTGCATTAAAGCCAGCCTGAATAGGACGAAAGCAAAACAATATTAGAGTGTGGTACCCATTTTCAGAGAACGTTCTCCCAGTTCGTAAATTGCCTGCCTCATGAGCTTTTTGTTTTATTTTCATTTTAATGCTCACTTTTGTTTATTCAGTACTACCTGGTGACACATTAAGCTAACTAAAAATTATTTCAAATCTGGTGCCACATTGTTTCAATCCTACCATTTCCTTCAATTCGTCTCTTTTGGTTTCTCAGTGAATGAAATAAATCTTCCAGTGTCATCTATCTTCATTAGACCAAAGTCAGATGTCCGGATGACATATAAAAAAGATTTATTCCTACTCACATCCACAAAGACCAAACAGAGATGTCAAAACACATGAAAGAGAGTTTAGCATATGCTCGAAATCAAACTTTGCCTTAACAGAGCAATGAAAATTCAATAAATCTAAAATTTTGCATGTAACTCGGGACTGACTACTGAAATCTAAAGAGGGTTACCTGCCATCAATTGGCAAATAGCAGATGATGTGCCTGCATCTCTTTACCGATGACTCTGCAAATTAAATTGCAAAAACCTAATTTAAAACGCATTACTTGAACAGCCAAATGGGTGAGAAGATCTATCTGTGGTAGTGAACTGAACAAAGTCCATGTAGTCCATACGGTAGAGGTGTTTACCCGAAAGAATCAAAACATATTCGATGTCTTTAGCTTTGGCATCCTGCAAAATAAAAGGGCATTACAGTGTGTACAAGGGCATTTTTCAACAGAACTTGTGTACATATCTTTTGGGAGGCTCCATTGTGGCACCATCGTTGGCGAGAATGCCGCCGAAGTCGTCATCTACCCCTGCGCCATCGATGCAAAGCCGTTCGCGTCCACGTCGAGTTGCGTCAGGCGCAGATCTCCCCACACGGCGGAGGCCGCCTCCTCGCCGGAGGTAGGCGAGCAGCAGTGATGCGGGGATGTTGGGGGGTGGCGCGCAGCTGCATGCGCCCACCCGTCCGCGGAGTTCCTCTTCTTCCTCTTGGTCGGCCTCCCGTGGATCCAGCGGAGGACGACTTCGGCGGCGGCGCGTCGAGTTGGGGGGATGATGGAGCTGGCAGTTTCCCCGTCTTCGCCGTCCTTGCCATCCGTCGCCTTCTTCTTCTCCACCACCTCCCTGCCCAGCTCGGCTCGGTGGCGACGGCGGGCGGCGTCGTGGAGGGTGTCGCGGGCGTGGGCGGCTCCTGGGTCGGAGGCGAGAGGGAGGAGGATTTGTTGGACAACGGCGGTGGCGCGGTGGGTGGCGTCGGCAGTGGGTCGTGGCTGTGCCGTTCGCCGGTGACACATGCGGGAGCTGGCGGCGATGTCGTGTGGCAGATATCAGATTTCTTAAAAGCTCACCCCTTCCCCTCCTCTCCGCGTTTCCGGGCCGACGTGGCGCGCAGGCGTGTGTTTGGCCTTTTTGCAGAAAAGCCCTCCGGTTTTCTAGAAATCGCGAAAAGGTCCAGCAGGTCCAGATCGTACAGCACCGCGTTCACATATTTTGCACCCAAACCCTCCAGATAGATTTTATTTGTAGGCGAAGAAGAGAAAATTAGGTTTTACACATTACCCCCGGAACACTTTTGCGGCTGCTGTAACATCCCTGATGTTACTTCAGTTGAGTACTTCAATTACTCCTGATAATCAAGGTTAATTAGTCCCTAAGCATGTTTTGCTTGATTGTGCACACTTTTGCACTTAAACCCTTGGTCAAACTCTCAAATCATGGTCAAACCCCTGAGTGCTCCTTAAAGCTGAAATGGTTTTCTTGCGCGTTCTCCAAATTTCTCTATAGAAGTTCAAAATCGGCCAATATAAAAGTTGTTCCTTATTTCTGGGGACACATTTTTTTTAATTGGCGGACATTCAAATTTTGAGTGTAAAGCCGCGAAAATTCGAGATGAAGTTCCTGTGCACAGTAATTCCGGGCCGAGTTTTTCCTGAAGTTCAACGCGTTTTTGCCACAAATCCGTTGATCAAAACATATGTCGCCCTTTGCGAAAGTTGTAGGTCTATAGCTCCTCTACAACTTCTAGTTTTGGAGATTTTCAAGTTTGTTATCACTTTTTGAAGTTTGACAAATTTGAATACGGGTTCAGGAAACTGAACACAGGGCCGGGCGACGTCGTTGCCGTCCTCGTGCGCGTCGCGCCTGCGCGCTCCCGCCAACCGTGGTCAATCCACGTGGCGCCCGCGCATTTTTCCGGCGTACGGATCCTCGGCGTCTTCACGGTGGACCCGAAGCCCACACTGGACCCTCCGCCCGCACCGGTTCACGAACGCCGCGTCCAGCTCGAGCGTCGCACCGGAACAGGCCACGCGCCGCGCCCGCGCGGCGTCTCGCGCATGCATGCACGCCAGTTGCCGTTGCCGCGCGTTAAGGCACCGCCCGACCTCGCTCGTCTCGTTGAGTAACGCCGTGGCCGCTCGTTTCGCCACCCGCGCAGAGCCGTGCTTCGGCGGAGCAAGAGCAGGGCCGCCGCCGCCATTTTTTCCCTTGCCGCCGCTACTGGCCAAGCTCCTTCCATGCCGTGCCGCGCCTTCTCTCCCCCTCCAAACGCGCGCACACCCCCTCTGCTCCTCCTGTAGCCCCGCCGAGCCGTCGCCGGTCCGCCGGACTGCACCATCGCCGTGCAGGCGCCGCCGCGGCGGACTGGGCAGGGCCGCGCCGCCGTGAGCACCCGGCGAGGTCGCTCCCGGTCCGGTCGCCGCCCTACAACCCTCTGGCAAGGTCAGTAGCAGCCCGTGCCGCCCCCTCCGGCGAAGTTCGGCCGTCGCCGACCGGGAATTCCGCCGCCGGTGAAGCCTCCCGGCCGCAGGACTCAATTGCAAGGATTGAACTATTTCTAGGGAGTTTTCCGTAAACCAGGGACCTCTGCGTAATTTCGCGAAAATAGTACAAGGGTCCTCCTGTAAAAGCTATTTTAGGTTTTAGCTGCAAATTCAAAAATCCGTAGAAAATCGTAGAAAAATCATAAAAATGCAAATCCAATTTTGTTGGGTTCCTGGTGAAGAAACCTACCTTTTCTAGAAAGCATGTATAGGGTTTTTCTGTGTAGTTTTTGAATTAAAAATTCAAATATAGTTTGATGTGTTTTTAGTGTAGTTTAAAATATACACATGCTATGGAGTTGAATTTTGGATATGTTGCTCTTTATGACATGTTTAGATTGGTTACCAAAGTTGGCATGAGTTTGATGTGTAGATAATTAGTTATGATTTATGTAAGCTTTATGCTAGTTAAGCTTGATGCTTTTTATAGCCCCTTAATTAAACTTCTCTGTAACCACATGTGCACCCTAGGGCTTTGCCTTGTTGAGTAGTACCTCTGGTAGAGTGGATTTGATTTTAGGAAATTGTTTAATAGGTGATTTGGATTTAATCTTGTGTAGGAGTTTAAATTCAAATTTTGAAAAATAATTTGAATCTGCACTTATGTTTTGGTCAGAAGCTTATATTTGACCTACATGACTTGTAGGAGAAAGTTGAGATCAAAAAGTTTAATAAATCTTTTTATATGAATTAATGGTGATTTACTAGGTTGAAATTTGTCTTTTTCATATAAATTAATTTATAAATGATCTTAAGCTATATTTTGGTTTGAGAGCTTAAAATAGGCATATGTTACTGTGTGCAAAATCTTAGGCTCATTTGAAATGTTTTTGATTTTATATGGGTTTATGGTTGAAAGGCTTGTTTTATGTAATTAAATAAAGAAATAGAGATTAAAGTGTTAAATTGTGAAATCATGTTTGCTCTTGTTTTTAGTAATTTAAACACACCCCCATACTATTTGGTGAAGTTAAATACTTTAGTTTGCTTAAATATGTACACAGTCACCATCAAAGTTAACCTTTAATTAACCTCTCACACCCTCACCTAATGCATATGCATGTGACGTGTAGATTTACTAGACGGGACGTACACACTCACCCAGGAGGGAGACGGGACGGTAGACGGTGAAGTGAACGAGTTGGGTATTCATCAAGACCTGGACCAAAGTTCAGAAGAGCCCAAGGCTAGTGTTGAGTCAGAGGAAGGCAAGCACCGGAGTCACATATAACCTTTTGGATTAAAACTTATATTCTTTTACTTTTTAGCATTTAATGTTACTTTGTGCATTTAAATTTCAGGAGTTGTTTTGAAACCTAGATGCATGATCCTTAGGACTCCTATGCTCTTTTACTAGTATGTTAGGAACGCTAGTGCCATGCTATAAGGACACGGTACAAGTCGAGTAATGACTCATTGCTCACGAGATATAGGATGCTTATGTTGGAATCATAAGTTGGATAAATTGACTCGCTCATGTGGTAAGAGCAATGGGTTCGGTCTCGACCGAGTAGCATGGTGCTGGTCTAAGCTATTGAACGTACCAAGTGCTTGTCGGGAATGGGACCGGTAAGCCTAGTACCTAATGAACCAGTGCGGGAATTTTATTGCTACTAATCTTGAGATGCGTCTCCCGGTTCGCTACCGGTAGTGCAAGTGTGATTCTGGACGTGCCATGTTTGGGCGTACCAGTAAACCTTGTACTTAGGAACAATATTAATCGCCGTTATCTGAGTCGGCTTGACCACTGGCTACCCCATGTTTATTTATGGAACATTTTGGATTAATATTGTTGGATGATTAATCTTGTTTGTACAACCATGCTTGCTTAGCTAGGTGCTTACCTAGAATGGTTAACATACTAGAACTTGAGCTAAAATTTGAAAGTAAGGATCAACTCTTAGTTGCTTTTGGCAAAACAAACCCACCAGCCAAAAAGCCTTGCATATCTGGCTGTGTCTTTTATTTTTTTTGACGGGTCAGTCTTGCTGAGTATTAGTATACTCAGCCTTGCTTTTGTTGTTGTTTTCAGGTAATCCCATCTGGCCTGGTTCTATTCCAGATGGTTGAGAACTTGAATGGGAGAACGATGATGAGGAGTGATATGCATGGATGGCCTCCTGTGTGTATCATGCGTTTAGTTTAATTTCTGATGTTTAAACTCTGAAACACCTTTACTTTTATGTACTCAAAACTTGGTTTGTAATTTTAAGTACTTATGGACCTTTTTGTACTCTGGTCCCGCCTTCGTGTGGGCTTAGCGCATAACTCGATCCTGTTGTAAGTGATTTACCGGGCATAACCCGGCAGATGCGACAAAATACTTCTTTATTATTGCTTAATGGCCACGTGGACCGGCTTAGGCGATAATACGGAATTATTTTGGGCGGTTCTGTCACAGCTGCCCCCTCCCACCACCCCGCCCCCACCTAATACCCCCCTCGCCCCCAAGGCCCAAACCCTAACCCCACTACCTCAGTCCCTCCCGGCCTCCCCCGCCGGCCGCCGCCCCCTGCTCTCTTCCTCCCCGCCGTCCTCGTCGCCACCCTCTCCCCACCTACTCTCCTCCTCCGCCCCCGCCACTCCTGTGGCCCACCACGCGACCTGCGGATCTGGCCGGGGCGGCCCCGGAGCGGCGAGCAGGGGCGGCGCGGGAAAGCGCTCCCGGCCTCCCTTCCCCTCGTCGAGCGCAGCCCCCCTACCCGTCCACAAGAAGGTGTCCATGCTCCTCGGGGACGAAGAGATGGTGCACGTCTTCCTCCACATCCTCCCTTCCTATTTCCTTTCATTTCATCGCTTTTTTTCTAGCTAGGGTTCGGCAGACCGCGACGGCGATAGTTACGGCGGCAGCAGTGGCTACTCCGACGGTGCCTCCATCTGGACAGGCGGCTCATCCAGCCTGGTCCGAATCTCCCTCCTCCATCTCTTCTTGCTGGGAACTAGAGGATAAAATCCAAATCTAGATCCGAAAATTTGCATTGAGTTTTGATTTTTGTTATGTAGATAAGAGGTGCTATTGATGCAATACGTGTCATGGCCTCATGGGTGGTGGTCTTCCAATGCAGGTGGACGTGCAACCATGGCGACAGTGACGTGAGGCTGGGGGTAGCGCTCCTCATCCTCCTTCCTTTCAGTTGTACTCTGGCTGGTGGGTGTGACGACATTTGTTGTTCTTATGTTGTGCTTTCAGATGCCAAGATTTCGTGAGGACTTGGGCTGCTGATCTGGTGATTTGGGGCTGCAGATTTTGTGAGGGCTTGAGCTGTTGATCTGCTAATTCCGCGCTCATCTAGGGAAGGTACTTTGCACTGAGTATCTGTTGGATGTGACAGTTCTGTGCCATTTCTTACGTTTACTGTTGAATTGTTATCCTATGTTTTGTGGTGGCATGCCTGAATGACAGTGGTTCTGTGTGTATTATGCAGACTCGATTTGGGTTGGATGGATATGATTGTGTTTCTGACCTATTTTTGGCCTGCAGTTTGGAGATGTGTGCTTAAGATTTTGGTGGGGCTTTGCCTTGGGAAAAACATATTATGCTTTGGCTTAGGAAAAAACATATTATGTTTTGGCTTGGGAAAACATATTGTGCTCTGGTGGGGCTTTGGCTTGGGAAAAGACATATTATGCTGAATTATCTATTTTTCATTGAAGGTATACATTTCTTTACAATGAATGTTGTAAGCTAATTTTAAGGAGTTCAGACGTAACTCTGACAAGTTTTAGTTATCCTACTATTTCTGCCTCATCTGATCTTTTTTTTTTTTGCAAAAATAGCACCCTGATTTTGAAAGGACTGATGTAGATGTGCCATTTTCTAATGCATTGGATTATTTGAACTATGTCGGATTATCTGAAATGATGGCAGCTTATTCTTTACACTTGTTTGTTGATTATGCGATTCTTTTAACCATATGATCGGCTCCTATAAGCTATAGTTCATAGGAAAAGTAAAGGAAACCAAAACGGAGGAAAGGGAAAGAAGCAGAACGTCCGCAGCTTGCTTTTGCAGGAAAGAAAACATCCACTCTTACCTCTGGTGTTCCTTTCCTTCGCGGATGTGTAACAGTTAAAATACGTGGAAATCATTCTGTTTAATTCTTTTAAACAGGATGAGCTAGAAGCAGAGCTGGAAGATCTGGAGGAGGAAGAGCTTGAGGAAGAGTTGCCCGAACCACCATCGAGGATACCTGCGCCTGTTGAACCATCAGCGAAAGCAACATCATCTTCTAAGCAGCGCAGTGATTTGAGTGAACTGACAAAACTACAGGCAGAGATGGCACTTTAGCTGTAGCTTGTAGATTTTCCGCTGACATCGGGAGGGATTGGCGACATTGCAATCTCTTTGTGTTCACTGATATCCTGCCATCCTGGTGCGTACTTGTGTGAATGTTGTAGATTCAGGTTGCTGTATTTGTATGTAGGAGATCCGATCCCTCCCACTTACTGTAGCATGATGTTTTGATCAGTGTTATTCTGTTTTGATCATGGCGCCGTGGTGTTGAAAAAGCTTTATTTGCCTGGAGTGTGTTTTCTGCTTGGGAAGGCGCTGGAATTGGATGGAAAAGGAAACATTGACACTGGCAGTGAGAAAAATACATCTGTCGATGGACGGACGGAAAAAGCTAGGAACCGCTGAATTCCGTTCGGACTCTGGGGTGATTTGGATCCGATTCGGTGCCGGCTGGGGGCAACAGGCGATCTCATATATTTGGCTGGCGTTTGCCGCGTTCGCTTGGCTTGTTTCAATCGCGATGGAGGCTCATCAGCAGCCGTCGGGGGCAGGCAAGGAGATCATAGGGAAGAAGAAGCTGGTGGTGAAGAGGAAGAAGTTGAAGCAGGAGCTCATCGACGTAATCCTCAAGGAGCCCTTCGAGCCCTTGGGAGACGACGACAACGAGGAGGAGGTCATGTCGGAGCCGTACCGAGACTGCCATGCCAAAGCCAGGGCTGTCCTTGAGGCGCTGGCGGAGTTCGACGCCGACATCATCAAGCAGTACCGAGCAAAGGGCTACGCCGAGGTCGATGTGCTCGTCACCGACATCGATGACAAGAGTTAGAGCAGGAAGCATCGAGTATACTACTCCGGATTGATCTGATATTCCCGATGATTTTTTTTTTCTGATGAAGTAATGAACAATTTGACATTTTTTATTGGCTTGTCTGACAAAGACCATCAGAATGTACTCTGGCGGAGATGGTTTGATTCATCACTGAATCTGAATATTTGCTGGCTGAACCTGGCTCATTTGAGTTTTACTTTTGTTTGCGACATTAGGAATCGCTAAATGCTTTGTTATTATATTCTGAAGAAGAACAAAAGAAGGAAGCGCATTTGTGTTTTCAGCTGATTAAAAGCTTTTTGCCGGCAGTAGTACGTTTCATTGCTAGCTGCTGTGCACTGGATGAAAGGGATGCGCTATTAGTGAGTAAGAACGATTAAACGAAACCCAGGAAGCAGTCAATCTTGCCGACCGTGGTCATGTGTCCCGAGTCCGACAAGGAAAACTTTGACCACTGTGTTGGATTTTGTTTTAATACTCTAGTCTTTCTTGCATTCCACCCTAATCAGGTATCCGACCGATGATCATATCATACGGAGTAATTTTTTCCCAGCAAATTTGGGTGTCGTGTCGTGTGTACGTGTCAACTTCACAAGATGCATCTTATCTTATGAGCAATCCAACATTTCATTCTCACACACGTCGCTTTGGTAGATACGATAAACACGCGGTAAACAGCGATTCAAAGACGATGACACGTGGGGTCATGGCTCCGTGATCTTTCTCACTCAACTGACATCCTGGACCCACATGGCAGCCACTTCCCCCGGAGGAACCAGAGCATTCGTCCTCCACCTCGCCTCTCGCCGCCACCACCTTCCCTCTCCTCTCCTCTCCTCTCCTCACCACCTCCCATGGCGATAGGCCGATAGCCCCTACACCCTCATACTCCCTAACCCTAGACCCCCCACCCTCACTCCCACACCACAATCACAGGCACAAACTGCACACTCCGCCACTCACTCCTCCCGTGCCGCTCCCCATCTCCTCCGTCTCCATGGAGCCGGCCACCAGCACCGGCTGCAGCGCCCGGACGCTGGCGGCGTGCGTCATCGGAGGCCTCGTGCTGGGCGCCTCCGTTCTCGCGCTCCACCTCGCGGGCCCCGCGGCCATTCCGTCCCTGCCGCCGCTCGACGCGCTCGGGCGCCGGCTCCGCCGCCGCCGCCGCCGCCCCGTGCGCGTCTACATGGACGGATGCTTCGACATGATGCACTACGGCCACTGCAACGCGCTGCGGCAGGCGCGCGCACTCGGGGACGAGCTCATCGTAGGCGTCATCAGCGACGACGAGATCAAGGCCAACAAGGGTCCGCCCGTCACGCCGCTACACGAGAGGTTGGTGCCCTCCGAACCTTCAATTTCGCACCAACCTATCTTTTCTTTTCAACCTCTGATGTCATGTGACTACTAGTGTAATTCTAGCACACGGTTTCGTAACACAGGTTACTAAAGTAAAGATTTTTTTTCTTCTTCATTTACCTGCTCACAACCTCAGTTTCAGCAGTTCAGTTGTATCTGGGAATTTCGTCTGTATAGGAGTTACTTACTACTGTAGTACTGTGCAACCAACTGTTTAAAAAAAATTGCTTTGATGTCTTTGAGTCTCAAAAAATTGTCTTGGGTCAATGCACTCCTGCAATCTCCACAAAATGGGAGCAATCCAGAGGGTTTTATGTTCTTGCGGTAGATAGTGTTGCTTCACCCAGAAATTGAGTTAAGGCCAAGAGCACCAGTGTTTATAGTGCATCTTTAATAAAGTAGATAGGTTACTTGGTTTGACACTTTCCATGAATACTCCTTAAATCATCTGTGCTTTCTTAAACTTTGTCTCAATTTTTATGTTGTGTTTTTCATTTATGTGTGACCTGGCTGTATGGAAATTTATGTTTTTATGTGCTATAATATTTCTGATTCTTTCGATGTGTCGGGGAGTATAAAATATGTTGCTCTCTTATTCTTATACAGTTTATATTAAGCTTCTCATCTTTCTTCGTTTTGGTGATACGCAGAATGATAATGGTCCGTGCTGTCAAATGGGTGGATGATGTCATTCCAGATGCACCTTATGCCATAACCGAAGAATTCATGAACAAGCTATTCACTGAATACAACATAGATTACATTATCCATGGTGACGATCCTTGTTTGCTACCAGATGGTACTGATGCATATGCCCTCGCCAAAAAGGCTGGCCGATATAAGCAGATTAAAAGAACTGAGGGAGTGTCAACAACAGATATTGTTGGTAATAATTGTGCTTTAGTTTTCTTTTTTAGTTTTTTACGTTAAACTTTGATTTACTAATAACAATATTGAAGTCTGAAATAGGGAATATTTAGGTTCTAAATCTTGGTTGCTAGTTGTTGTTGACCAACGTCACAGCTGTCCTTCGATGTTACAATTGATTCTAGATCTACCAAAAACCTCTATTGTCAACAATTGCACTGTTCAAAAGATTTAATCAGCTGTTTTGTCCTTCAGGAAACCATGTGAACCTATTGTCATATTAAGAAATATTTATGGGACAAGCAGTCCACTATTGTTCTTGTTCCATGACTGCATGGACCATGAATCTTCTGTTATAACCTTTTTCTGGTTCAGAACTCTAATTTATTCAACTTTTCGGGGACCAATGAATTGGCTATTTCTTGTGACTGCACTACACTTTTTTTTTGTGATGAAAAGGCTTTATTCTCATGTTGATTATGTATTGCTTCATGATAGGACGGATGCTTCTTTGTGTTAGAGAGAGATCATCTTCTGATTCCCACAATCATTCTTCGCTACAAAGACAATTTAGTAGTGGACATGGTCAGAAAGTTGATGATAGTGGATCTGGAAGTGGAACCAGAGTATCCCATTTCCTTCCCACATCTAGACGAATAGTTCAATTCTCAAATAGCAGGGTATGACTTCTACAGTTTCACATGCATCAATATACTACCTCCGTCCTTGATCGTTTGACATTTCAGACAACTAAATTGACTTGCAGCTAGCTATATTGAGCTGTCCGAAACGTCAAATAATACCGGACAGAGGGAATATCATTTACTTTTGGTTTGTGAATTAATATAACTTTTTTGTACTTTGTACTACCAAATTATATTACAAGAACTGATGATCGAAATTGCTTGCTTGAGACTTTTATCTTGTCCGTAGTGTCAATATGTTCTAGAAGTACAAGATTGGAATTAGAAGCTGACAAAGTCCTTGAATTGTCAGAAAAATCCATATGGTTGGGAGACGACTGTTTCTTAAAAGCATTTGAAAGCTTGAATGTAAAATTTAGTTGACCATAGTATAGTTTCATTTCTTGGAAGCTGGAAATGGTTGATTTAGTTCACTTGGTATAACTATTTCATCTTAATTCTAGACTTTGATTTGGAATATGGCCAGTTGTTCTTTTCTGTTGACTCTAGACTTCCCCGATGCAGGGCCCAGGTCCAGATTCTCGGATAGTTTACATAGATGGTGCATTTGATCTGTTCCATGCTGGACATGTTGAGGTAAATGCAGATTCCCCTCCACATGCCCCACCCAACCAAAGGAGGAAAAGAAAGGAGAAAACCATAACATCAGCTGATAAGTCAGCTTATACAAATGCCTGTTTATGCTTGTGTTGTGCTGTTGGCTGTACTTCTGTTTTTCTATGTTCTGTTTTGCATGGGAGCATACCAATTTAACCCTCCAAAACATAGTGATTCCGACTGTCTTGTATTTATAGTTTCTTCCATGTAGATTTTGCGTCTTGCTCGAGAACTTGGAGACTTTTTGCTTGTGGGTATTCACACAGATCAGACCATAAGGTAATATAATGGTTGCATCTTTATTCTCTATTAAATCTTTACAAGCTACGATGCTCAAGTTAATTCAGCTCTGCAGTAGTCCTTGTTTATAGTGGATGCATTTCTTTTGATGCATTACGTCTAAACAATACCCTTAAAACTGACGTTCAGCTGACTTTTCTGTTGGTGTTTACTATACTTGCCAGTTCAACACGAGGACGACATCGCCCAATCATGAATCTCCATGAAAGAAGTTTGAGTGTTTTGGCTTGTCGTTATGTCGATGAGGTGATCATTGGTGCTCCATGGGATGTTTCAAAAGACATGGTGAGTTTTTACTTTTCAGCCATGATATTACCCGACTTTTGTATAGAATCCATGATGCAATTGTTCCTTGTACATGGTACTCTTACGACAACAGACACTGCATTTCCTGTAAGTTCTGTAACATTGCATTTATTTGATCCAATTGAAAACCCCAATCCACATTGCAGAGTCATTGACAGAAATGACTAGAGACTGCACCCTATTTTGATATAGAAGCAGGAATCAAGCTCTTACATTCTGCATATCACATAACCTGAATAAATGTAAAGAGGACTAGGGCCCCATACCCATAGCCTAAGAAAATGTAAAAAATTAATCTCTGAGATTCGAATAACTAGGAAACATAAAGATAGCACCTGCGCAAAACAATATACCTTTGCAGAGTGATTTATAGGCAATGTTTACTTCACTACAAAAGAAGAACCAAAAATGAAGTTGACAAAGTGCAGGTCCTAACTTTTCCACTTTTTTGTTCCGCATATCTGCAACCGAGGAACTTGGTCGTCATCTGACCATCTGAGCAGCTTGCAAATGAAACGCCACGGTTGCTGGGCCTCTGCTAAGCTATCAAATGGCTGCCCCAACCAAAGGCATCCCTTATAGCTTAGTATACTGGGTAGATGTGGGCATTGTACACCAAACCGGGTGTGATCAGTGTCCTCAGTTTGTCTGTGCTGGTTGCATAAAACAACTATAAGGAACATAATATCTAGATATTTTTGAAGGTTAACAAATGAGCCCTCTTATGTATTGACCGAGGTCAGGTATACCTGATGCTTTTTTTTTTTTTTTGTTATGACTAGTATGTGTGTGGCCTGAATTTGTATGTTCTCTGTTTATATGTGCAGATTACCACGTTCAATATTTCGTTAGTTGTTCATGGAACAATTGCTGAGAACATGGACTTTATGGAGGTAATTTAGTTTACTTTTATTTATGTGAACCATCCCTCTTTTGAACATACAAATGTTAGAACTAATCGTTCATGCATTTATCAGGATGATTCAAATCCATATGCTGTTCCAATAGCTTTGGGCATTTACCGTAGGCTGGAGAGTCCTTTGGATATCACTACAAGTACTATTATCAGGAGGATTGTTGCTAACCATGAAGCTTACCAGGTAGCTAATGTGATCTGTTGGTTATGGGTCTTTTATATGCAAGTATGCAGCATGTAGTATATATACAGTTACACATGTGGTTCGATTTTGTCCTCTTCATATCAGTGATGTGGATATGAGAGCTATTGCTTACTGGTATTGTGCTGATGCATTATTGCTTGATGAGCAAAGCTTCTTGCATGTGTACATTAAATTTCTGTCTGTTTCCCTGGGATCTATATTTCCCTCTTATAATAGGCTTGGCAACATGTTGGTTGATGTTTGGTTGGTGTGGTTTTTATTTATTCTGGTCCATGGATCTGGTGTGGTTTGTATTCATGTTTGCTTGTGCCCTTTTAATTGTTGCAGAAGCGGAATGAGAAGAAGGAAGCCAGTGAGAAGAAGTACTATGAGAGTAAAAGCTTTGTCAATGGGGAGTGAGTGGTGAGTAGCAGAACTTGGATGAAAATTGTTGCCCGGATCATTTTAGATCCCGACCTTGTTTGGCACAGGATACAGTTGGGTGATCCACAGTTTTACCCTTTTCTTCAGCATCTTTGATGTTCTGCTGACATAGATTAGGAAGCATCAGGTTCAGCATTGTTGAGTGACTAACAGAGGTGGTAATCTGGGCAAGGTTAGAGGCATTTCCATTGTTTTTCTTCATTGTCTCTGGCCTATTTCCCCCATGTGCATGTGCTTTTTTTCAGTTGTTACCAGCTGAGTTGCATTTGAGATCTGTAGTTTCCCTCCTTGGGGATTGTTGGGTACAGTATGAGGCTCTGAATGTTATCGTGAGTAACTATTTGATGCTGTCGAGGACATAAAGGACGGATCAGTGACACCTAAATACCCAAATCATCATCATGCATGCATCTTGGCAATGCAAGTTCAGAATCCTTTTTGGTTGCCACTGCGGAAAGCTTAAGAACCTTCAGCTAGCGTGTCGATCGTCCTCTACTATAAATTTTCAGTGAAACCATCTATATTGTTTTCCAATGATTCAGTAATAATTAAACTCTTCTGCACCGAACCATCTTCATATCCCTCTTCTGAATTCTGATCAAATAATTCTGAAATTTGTTTTTGGGGGCGTTTGGTCTCGATATGGGATGGGTGGCAATTGTCAATATTGCTGCTGACATGCATGGTATGATTGCTGGCCATGCATGTTTGCCTGGTGAGATGCACAATAACAATACGGAGAGCACTACAACATAAGTAGAAATAATGTCAATCGCTTTCATTAACTGGCACGCACTGCACAAGCACAACATCTTTCTTTCCTTCCAACTAGCTAGAGTGATCCAACTGCCTGGTGAGGCACGCACTATCCAAGTCTATGTTCACCAACGCCCAGCGAACAGATTTGCTTGACTAGTACGTATTTTACAGGCGGCGTGGTGCTATGTAAGCAAAGCACAACAACCTGCCCTTGCTAGCGATCGATCGGTCCCTCCATTCTCACCAAGCTAAACCACAACAAATTAAGCATATATGGCTCATCATCATCATCTCCGTGCATATCTATCATCTCCCTTAATTACCCTCCTGTCCCTCGGCATCCTCTTCACCTCCCTCCAAGCTCAAGGTATGTAGCATCGATCAATTAGCTATATATTGCTGGCAGTCCATTCCATCCTCGGACCATATATGTTCTTGATTCACTTCTGATCCCCGGCCGGCGCGGCCTTGTGATGGTGCACTGGCAAACATGCATGAACAAGCAGCAGGAGCCAGCAACTTGGGCACCAGCAAAAGGCGGCAGTCGCCGGAGGAGTACGTGCCGGTGCAGAGCGTGGTGTACCGGTCACGGCCGGCGGCGGCGGCGGTGGGGTACGAGCCGTTCGAGGTGTGCGAGGGGTGCCGCTGCTGCTCGACGACGTCGAACTCGAGCAGCTGCGTGGACACGAGCTGCTGCTACTCCATCGACTGCAACCTCCCGGGGAAGCCCTTCGGCACCTGCGCCTTCACGCCCCAAACCTGCGGCTGCGGCGGCACCACCACCAACTGCACCCAACCCTCCTGAAGATCCTTGTTTTATTTCCTCATTCTAAGTTCATTACTCTTCTTCTCGTCTCAACCATCAATTCATTATTCCTAGATAGGATCATACGATGAGTGCAGTGCAGCTAGCGTAATTCATATAGCGTTAGTTTTTCTTATGTGTGCTAATTTTCCATCTGAACAACTAACTATATATAGTCTATAGCGGCAGAGATTAATTCAGGGATCTTAATTTTTCCAAACAAGGAACAAAACGCTAGCTACTATTGTATTCTTTCATCAGATCGATATGGGTTCTGGCCGTTTAGCTTTCAGACTCGGCGGCTGCTGATGGCTGACTTTGACTCCATCTCCTGGACAAGCAAGTATTCTACTGTCAGAGTTATTTGGCGGCCTAACTTCTTGTTTCTACTAGCTATATGTGTGCTTTTGACATACTGCGGCAACTGACAATAACAGTTCCGATTTGCATTGTGTATAATTTTGTAAGTTTGTATCAGGAGATTTGCATTAGTATTGTGTGGTTTCACCTTGTTGCGTCACGCATCATATATAGCACTGTCGCATCTTTAAAAAGCTGATCACGCGCATTAGCACCCTGTTCGTCCGGCTGACGACTGGTGGTTGGTGCTGATTTGTTCTGAGAGAAAAATACCGCTGGCTGGTAGCTGGTGACTAATTTGTTCTGAGAGAAAAGTATCGCTGGCTGATAGCTGATAAACCAGACGAACAGGACGTACAGCTACGTATATGGATGGAAAACACAGGTCCGATTCTCGCTCTACGTCACGTCTACTAATACTGGTAGTTTAGAACGGACGGTAATGCGAATAAACTGACCGACGCGACCGATCGAGTGGCATCTGTTTAATCTTAGGGATTGTTTAGTTCCCCAAAAGTCCTTAAAATTTACACATCGCAGACCGTATCACCTCTCACACAACACGTTTCCCAATGTAAAAATTTCATCACTTTCATCCAAAATTTCATAAACTAAACGGTATCTAAGTTATTAAAATAAAGTGTACTGTACTGTTGGTAGTATCAGCAACGCACGTGAGGTTACTCATTCAGCTTGCAGGATTAAAGTTAAACACACACAAATCTCAAGTTACCATGTCGTCTGTATGTCAGGCCAGGCGTGCAGCTCCCCTAGCTAGGAAAGCATCTCTGTCACTGTCAGGACAGGCCAGATCGCCAAGACCAGACTCTACTTGTTCTTTCTGGAGAGGAAGAATGAAATAAAACTTGCATTTCTTCTATATAATACGATGCACGAAGCAACTAATTCGTCGAATTAATTTCAGATTATATTTTGACCTCACTCACTCACTGTTGACTAGGACAGACGTTAATGGAGCCCAGTTTCGGAGCCCAAATATGTTGAAGCCCAGCCTAGTTCATTTGGTCTGTTTGTTGTTAGTTGCTCAGCCCAGCTCTAAGAATACGGCCCAACATCCCACAGTGTCATCTGAGAAGGAATGAGCCCACCAGCTTCGAAACTACACAGCTCAAGGAGGGCTAGTTGATCAAGGTGCTGATCTCAATTGCTACCATAATCGAGTATGTTAGCTACAATTCATGTCATTGCAAAACGCCCAAAGTTTGATGTTGAGTGATAGATGATCAATAACCAACCACGCAGCTAATCAAATGTGCAACTTGCAAGATTATATCACGTGGCTAGGCTTCGTATATGAGGTGCCAAACCCACCATTAGGCATTTAGGCTAGGCTCGCCACTATAGAGAACGATACGGAGTATGGTAAACGATCTAGATGATGATTGGATCGGATGAGCCAGACGTCACAATGTAAAAGCGCGCTTACAAGTGTGTCGACTACTGCTCCATCTGCTCCAAATTGTATGTCATTTTGAGAATTCTAAATATACAGTGTTTGCTATCCATATAGACACAGTGTATATCTAAATGCATATCAAAAGCTATGAATGTAAAAAAAAACAAAATGGTCTATAATTGTAAATGGAGGGAGTTGGTCTGTTTTTGCAACATTTGTTTGGCCCACGCACATAAGCTAGATGACATCTTTTTTTCCCTTCAAATTTGGATCGTTTTTTTTTCCTCGTTTGAGACATAGGGGTTCAATCTTTATCTTTCGTATACTTAGTGATGATCTACCCGATGGATGCATACTTAGTCAGCAACGTGCGTGGGGTGGAGGTTGTGGCGTCTTCGGACTCCAGAGAGTACGTTTTTTAGATAATTAAAAGATAAAATCCGACCCTATATCCACATGATGGATATATAGCCACAACAAGGGACATACAAGAGCACTTAGACTTCAAATCTCAAAATGAGGAAACACAAAGACTAGAAAGAAAGAGACTATGAAAAAGCTAAAAAGGCTAAGCATCCAACTTCTTCTATGCCCGTGCTTCTATCTTGTTCTCAACCTTGTATATGGAATGTAATCCAAACATCTGTTGTCTTCTTAGAAACTATTGATGCTAAGATTATCCTGCCAAAGACAAACCAACCAGGCACCGCCGACTGCTCCAAGCTCATCATGATTCTGCCAACTTAAGGATTCAAAATCTATGCCTCGAGAGAAAAGCAACAATAAGATCATCGAGGGGTTCTTGGTTTTTACCTGAAAATGTCCCTGAAGAGTGAGGTACTCCTAAGAACGCCTTCAAGAAGGAAAAGAATATCCATGCATGGAACCCTCGTCGCTGGCAAATGGTCAAGGACCAAGCAAGCTTTCGCTCGAGAACCTGCACACTCATCACTCCACATGACAATCACCTGACACTGTCAATTGTCGTCGTCCAGAGAGTACACTAATCATTGAACGCTACTCCCTCTGTTTCTTTTTACTTGTCATTTTAGCACTTCCTTTGCATGTCCAGGCTCATTAAATATTCCATGCACCTAGTCACATTTCAAATTTTTTAGAAAAAAGATTACAAATCCGGCTTCTATGTCCAGGAACATACATAAATGATGCATTTAATCACCATCTAAAACGTCAAACAGAGGGAGTAGCTAGCTAGTGCTGTGCGTACACGCACCTGGCAGGCAAAATAAAGGTTCGCGAGATGAATGATTCTCTTGTTAGTTAATTGCTCACGAGTCCTTGATGTCTCTTGATGCATGCCGGCGGGCGTCATGGATGTACAGCAGTTTGTAGTCTCATGCACCTAATTAAGCTCTTGGAGGCCAACTGTAATCTCGATCTGTCGTAGCTTTAGCTTCCACGGGGAGTAGTCAAATTAATAAAGCATATGCATGATGGTGACATCTCAGGATTTCCACTTCACCCACCCAACCAAACGGCATCTTGGGCTTTAACGCTTGCTTGCACGGGTAATTATCTATCCATCCAAATGAAGTGATTGCTTCTACCATCGTCGTCTCTACTGGATGGGCAGGCCAGCGTGCTTGGGGGAATATAATGATATGCATGTTAACACTCTCAAGTCTCAGTTAACGATTTGAGCAACAAACGACCGAGTGCTATAGGACATAATTAAATAGGTTTCTAGCTCTCCCATAAGTGTGCAAGGTGAAAAGGTTAAGGATGATCCAATTTGCAATAACAGTTAGAAGAAACTTTGCAATGACAAGGAGCACTATTTTCTAATCAACTCTCTCAATACGGTAGTTGGATTAGGATGTGATTATTGGAAGACAGCAAAAGAAGCTCCCCCAATAACAGTGAAAATGATATCCAGATATCCTTATGATTATTACGAAACACTGAAAATGACTTCCCTTTCGGTTTGGACCACTGAAAATGTTCAACTTTGAGTATAGAGTAAGTAATTTCCATAAACAATTATCTTCTCATTCTTAGAAGCTTCCTTAATTACGGGGCTACTGCCTGCAACTTGTACTAGGCATGGCATGGGAATCTTGATCGCTGGCTCATCATGCACGCACAACACAATCATGCAGGTACACAATCACACCTCACAACCAAAATAATTCCAACTGCGGCAAACTGGCACGTCGTACTGTACGACACCAGTATGTAGTGGCACATGACCGAGTTCGTCACGAGTCACCTATAAAGAGAGGGGATCGATGCGCCAGCGAACGCTTCTTGCCAATGACGGCCGATCGCTCCAACATGACGATGAGCCGGATCCACCCATCGTCGACGACGCGGCCTGATCCCCTTCCCCACCGCGGCGGCGGAGATTCATCACCTGCCCGCGCGTCGTCGTCGTCGCCGCCGGCGGCCCTCAAGTACTACACGGTGTGGAAGAGGTCAAGCATGGGCTTCCAGGGCACCGACGGCTTCTCCGTCTACGACGCCGCCGGCACCCTCGCCTTCCGCGTCGACAACTACTCGCGCCGCACCAAGATCTTCGCCGGCGAGCTGCTACTCATGGATGGACAAGGCGCGCCTCTCCTCGCCCTCAGGCCACAGGTATTGATCTTGTTCTGATGTTCGTCTAGCACTGTTGCAAACAACTCACTACGGGAGACACATGCTTCCCCGAGTGCCAAATGCACTCGGGGAAGACACAAAAACACTCGGGGAAGCCTTCCCCGAGTGCAACACTCGAAGAAGAGCCTCCGGGGATGCCTCTCACGGGAAAGAGGTCTTCCCCGAGTGCCAAAAATCGTACACTCGGGGAAGCCTAGTACGCCGTTGGGGAAGATTGGCTTCCCCGAGTGCCCGATTTTTGACACTCGGGGAAGCATGTGACACTCGGGGAATTTCGGTTCTCCTGTAGTGACTGGAACTGAAGGCATTCAGATATATAGGAAATGGCCATCCAGAGCTTTCATTCTTTTGTACTAGCATTTAGAACAATAATTCTGGTTTTTCAACGATAGTTTGTTGATGATCTCTCTAACCTTTTTTGTTAATTCCTAGAATAATTCTTGCCAAGTCGGATGCACTACTGCTTAGTCTATTTTTTTTCTCCAAGTGTGGCTAGTACCACTACTGCACACATTTGCTCACGGGAAGATGCAGACCAAATGGATGTTTACAGAAAATCGATCAGTCAGTTCCCTCCATAAGAAAAATTCACCTAACAAAATACCAAATGTTCTCAAACTGACAAAATGCTAGCTTTTGTAGTCTTCGTTGTGTCCAGTCACTGCCAGACTTGGTTGCTTTCTTGAAAGTGCACTATAGTCCCTAGTCTGACTATATCCAACGTACAAGTGCATTCAAAGTTAAGTGTTGGTTTTCACTTCTTTTGGATGGAGTTCATTTTCTCCAACTTAGAAGCACAGAACAGATGAACACAAATATATATTGGCGGTCTCTGACTGTCCAGCAGATTCAATAGAAACTACAAACTAGTAGCACCAAAAGCTAACAAAGTTAAGTTTTTGCTGCAAACAGATTTTCAGCATGCACGACCAATGGAACTGCTATAAAGCATCAGACGAAAGCCAAGGCAAGGGGGCAGTGTCACATCAACTCTTCTCAATGAGAAAGTGCTCGGTTTTGCAAAAAGGCCATGAAGCAGAAGTGTTCATGTCAGGATTCAGCACTGCAACTGACAATACTGGCCGAGGTCCCAGCAGCCTCTTGGTTGAGGGCTGCTTCAGGAGAAGAAACTGCAAGATCCGCAACAGTGATGGTCAGGAGGTGGCCAGGATAATGAGGAAGAAGGCTGAAGCCCCATCAAATTCTTTGATGCTTGACGATGACGTGTTCAGCCTTGTGGTTGAGCCGAATGTGGATTGCACAATGATCATGGCTTTCATTGTTGTTCTGGACCGGATCTGTTGGAGGCCGTACACACCCATGATCTGTTCCTCATAGCCCTTGGTCCAATGGTGATAAAGCCCTTTCTGACTACTATACATTGATTTACCAAAGAAAGACAGAGAAAACATAGTTCGTGAAATGTAGCCATAAATTGGCTGCAACAGATTAAGGACTAACTTTTCTGCAGATATAACTTTTTTTGAAACTTAAATTTTTTTTTGAAACGTCTGCAGATATAACTTTTAGGCACTCATGATTTTTGTTTTCTGAGAATAAGGGAACTCTGGAGAATATGTAACATCACTACGAGCTATGCAACTCGCGAGTAATCTGAGTTGCAACTTTGTCGTTGTATAAGCTGTAACCAATTATTCTCATAACGCAGCAGTATTCGGCTAGTGGTTTCCAGTACGAAGCAGAATTGGGGATGCAAAAGGAAAAAAAAAGTGACCAATGCTTGTCGAATCCTGAAAGAAATTTGCTGACGAAGGAATTGTTCAGCTAATTCGTACCACATAGAAAGTTGAGTGTTCACATTGAGGACGAACACAACTAGTAGTCCTCTTATTACTCCATCTATGCATATTTCATCTGTTCAGATCTGCTAGCTGTGATACTCATAAACAGGAAGGATTCACAAGACATTTGACATATATTGCCTAAAGAGCAGATCATATTCAGTGCATGACAGAACTTACAACCAAGAACGTCAAAAGAATCAAGGAGGACAAAAATTAAGGAATATTACAACTAATCATTTGTCTTATATTCACCAACAATCTTTTAATATTTTATAAGATAGTTTTTCCATGTCGGCTATACATAAAATTGCACAAATTAAGCAACACGAGGCTAAAGAATTTGTTCCAGACAAATCTTGTTTAATAGCAACAAGATTGGAACAAAATTAGTCGATAAAAACGAACAAAACGTTAGCTCATTGCTCAACTAGAAAAAAGGAACTAGAACTTACTAACAGATAAGAACTTATTAAATGTTATTCCACTATATTTCTACGGTGGCCTCCTATATTAGCTTACAAGCAAAGCTTTGGCCATTTTTTTAGCCCAATTAAGGAGATTAGCGACGACGTTCGTCAGAGGTGATAGAACATGAGGCGTTGCCTGAGCCATCGTCAGGTAAGTGAGACCCTAGTCAGCAAACAAGTACTCACGTTCGTGTCCTAAATCACTTTTTGCAAGCGTGCAGATGCAATCAGTATAGCTAGTTGTGCTCAAATTAACTAGTCCTGCATTGTATCTTTCATCCATCATCAATTGAAGATCAATAAGCAAGTTACTCACACCCAAGGTTATGTTAATTGAGCAGCTGATGTGTGCATATCTGCCTGCAATTGGGTCTCATTTATCCCACACCCAAGGTTAAGTTAATTGAGCAGACCCTGCCTGCTTGTTGCTTCGGGTAGCCACTTAAGGGTGGTGTTGAAATGGACGTGTGCACCTACAGGTTGAAAAAAAAAACGATGGATGAGATCTTGTGGCCTTGTCATCAAACATTCACCTCGATCGTCTCTGTATCTGGCATGCACTCAAAGAGCTGTTTTTTTCAAATACCTTTCCGTACACTAAACTTGATTTTTCAAGCTACCTACTAAAAGTTGAACCCGCGATGGCCAAACAACACTGCTCAACTCATAAACCAACAAAACATGCACATTATATTATTGAGTGATATATAAGCAGCACGCAGTAACATATAAATAGTACATCCAACTTGGAGGAGATTACATATAATCTAAAATTAAATAGCAACTTGCACATTAACCCCCTTATTATTAATAACATTCTACTCATAATTAACAAGCAATTTAAGGACACCAAACCCACCATTAACTCTATCGCCAATAGATAATTAAGGATGCTGATGAGGATCAGAGTGTGAAAGCTACTAGAGTGGAAGCGGGTAATCGGAGATCTTGCTAAGAATCACACCTAATCTTGTCATGAATTGCATCTGGTGTTACACACACATTTGGTGTTTGTGTTGTTTCTAGAGTAGCTACTAGCTAGCTAGCTCCAAATTAAAATGCACGCACGCATGAATGTGATTAATCATGCTGTACTAGTCTTCGTATTTGGTTTGGTATTGCTGGAGTCGTGACTAATCATGCATGCATATGTCTATTTCTTATTGACCTGACAGGATGTGGCAGTGCATTATGTGGGGGATTCTCATGTTAATTTTACAAAATTCACGAGATGCATGGCTGAGTTGCATTTTCCCTGTCACGGGTCCTTGTCGTATGAATTAACTTAACTTGCAATGCAGTTGCCGAAAGAGAGGATTCGCTTGCTGACCTACCATGACTTATGAGTGATGGCTCCTCCATGAGCAAAGCTGAAAGAGTCATGGTTTATGGTGTATAATTGGTCCTTGGCGTCACACTCACATCGTTCATCAGGATGCTGCATCATTTCTGCACGCGTTGCTATAAATGTACGTAGGAGTGTACTCCCCGTTTCCTCTTGTCCATCTCCATCGATCCAAACAAAGTAAGCAGACGAGAGAGAGGGGCGATGCACCCGGTGCCTCCGCGATCCAGCCCAAACATCGCCGCCGCCGCCGCCACGCGGGTACACCCAAATGTGGATTGCACAATGATCATGGCTTTTGTTGTCATTATGGACCGGATCTGCCAGAGGCCGTACAAACCTTTCATGTGTTCTTCGTAGTTCCTGGTGCTCAGGGGATATCGAAAGTTTTGAACTCATGGATGCTGAAAGGGAAATGATGTGCTGAGGTGGTAGAGTAAGACGGTAGGAATTGTAGTTGCTAATAGCAGACTGGAGCGCAAACACCACCCTTCTCAGGCTCGCCAAGGGAACTATTCTTGGTTCGTAGCTTTGCAGGAATGCTGGTTATCTTCCACAGCCATACAAACCTTTGATGTGTTCATGCCTTGCAGCTTCTAGGCCATACAAACTTGATGCTGAAAGTGATGAACACTGAAATTCAAGAAGGACAATGAGGTCCTGAGGCAGTAAGTTTAGATAGGTAGGGACTGCAGCTGTCAACTGACTGAAGCCAGCTTGTAACATGTCCTGAATTTTTAAAGCAAAATATGGAGAAGTGGAATCTTACAGCACAATGCATACTGGATTCCTGCGATGTAGATTTCAGGGGAAGTTCGTCAGTGTTTTTTAATGCTCAGAACAAAGGTGCTATCACAATTTGCCAAGAAAGATTGAAAGGGAAAGGGGAAAAGAGCGAATGACACAAATAGACAGCTGTATCTCTTGTCCTAGTTGCAACTAGAGATGCTTGTCACTCTCTCATGTGCTTCCATGAATCAACTGGCTACTTGTTAAAAAGAAAGAATCCACTAGCCGCATTTTTGAACCACGAAAGGCTTGGCTTCCATTTGGGTGGCTACCAACTCTGGCATGAGCTGCTAAGGCAGTACCACCTTAAATCTCACTTGTGATCTATATACACTCCCTAATTTTTTCTAGTGGTTTACACCTTGATGAT
Source organism: Cenchrus fungigraminus (assembly GCA_036936925.1). NCBI lineage: Eukaryota > Viridiplantae > Streptophyta > Magnoliopsida > Poales > Poaceae > Cenchrus > Cenchrus fungigraminus. Next base: position 188,298,635 of record CM072769.1, read on the forward strand.
GCAACTTGTGGAATTAGTAAAGACAATGCAAAAGACGAAAGTGACCAAATTGAAATTGTGTTGAATTCTGATCCGATCAGTCATCAGTGATATCAACTATATCTGACGAAAGTGACCAAATTGAAATTGTGTTGAATTGTGTTGAAATTTGTTGCGCAAGCGGCCCAAGTAAATATGACTATGAAGGGTCAATATAACCTCAGCATCCTTGTAAAGACATCTTTCGCTAGCATCAGCAACGGTCGAATCCCTGCTCTCACATATAACGGTCTCGCAAGCTGTATCATTCTCTGGAAACACCCTGAACTACGGTAGATGACGACCACCTGGCTCATCACACAGATGGCCACGGCAGTGTTGTGAGCAACCGGGGCCAGCACCGTGTAGGTGCCCCACGCGAAGGCCACGACGAGGGAGGTCAGCGAGCTTGACACAAAGAAGAGGGACCTCAGGAAGTGGCTCTGCCGGATGGGCAGGTCCACGGTGGTGATGCCGGCGTACATGAGGCCGACCGTGCCCAGAGAGGAGCAGATGAACGCCAGCGCGTTGGCCACGACGAAGATTTCGAAGGTGTACCTCCCGGCGAGCGTCGGCGCGCCGCCGTTGGCGTGGTCGTCGGCAATGTAGCCTCCTGGGAGCGCGAAGGCAGCGCCGAACGTCACGGTCGCTATGAGCACAGAGCTGATGCCCAGAGTCTGCGTCGAGTTGTTGAGCTTCTGCGATTCTGTCTCCTCGTCCTCCCGTCTTGGTCGCAAGATGTACTCCTCCTCGAATTGGTCCCAGCGACGGACGCCATGGCTCGCGCTCGCACGTGTCAGAGCACGATGGATCATTTGCTTGGGATTCTGCATGCAAAACGTGCATAAAATTATTAATTATTAACCTAGCAGCTAGAGCTACCTGCTGCTAGAAATATCATATCAATTGCATATATATATACCCATTTATAAGACAAGCCTGGAGGAATGTCAACCAGTGACAGGTCTCGACATGTTTGCCCATTGTTGTTTGTCAAATCCATGCGTACTTGCCGGTTCCGGAACAGGTGAAAGAACGTATCGCTCTCCGCAGCCTTAACAGCCAAGTGCAGAGCAGTGTTCCCATCCTTGTCCTGCATGTTCAGAATCCAACCCAGTGATGGATTTCCGCAAGCTTGCTTCACTACATTGCACCTCTTCTTCTCCACGGCAACGTGGAGGAAAGTCCTCCCGTTTGCGTCAAGCAAACCCGCGCCATCGTCTGGAAACATTTCAACAGGAGTGGAGACCGTCCTGCTTGCGCCGACTGCAGCGGCAACGTGTATTGGGAATGACCCAACGCTGTCAGGCTGGTATGCTGCACAAGGGTTGGTTTGCAGCAACAGGAGTGGAATGTTGGTCGTGCTCCATGTCCTCAGGCGAAGCCACTGTAATAAGTTTTGTTCTTCAGCTTGTGATGCCGCGAAGTGAAGAGGTGTGCAGCCATCATGGTCCCCTTGTTCCGTAAGGCTTTTGTTCCAACGCAACAGCATAACTGTCATCACTGCCACCAAAAAAATACAGCTTCAAATGTTAACTTTGATCTAGCCATTTGAACATTTTCATATTTCATAGTTAACGAACGAGTAGAACAACATTCATCAAGGAATATGAAAGTTGGTTCAACTAAAAGAATGTACTGTGAGCATGTGAAGAACATGGAATCCGAACTTGAAAATTGCAACTTAATTCAACTCAAAATTTGAATCTTTAATTAAACTTGGAGAGACTTAATGATAAAACGAAAACACATGTACACATGGAAAGAGACTTACCTTCGCCCCGGAGAACCGCAGCATGTAAAGCATTTTGCCCATTTGGTCCACCATAAGAGAGGTTCCCGTCACTCATGTCATGCAGCGACCGTGCAATACCGACCTCGCCAAGCAGAATGGCGAGGTACAATGGCGATGCGCCATCCCTTGGGAAGCCGGCCAATTCAGGATCCTCCTGCATCAGCTGGATGACCATAACCCGATGCCCGACGCGAACCGCCTCGTGTAGGGCTGTCTCCCCGAGCCTGTTTTCGGCGCGCACCAGCTTCTTGATCAGTAGTCTCTCCTCCGTGCTCTGGGTCTTGGCCAGATCAATCAGGTGGGACACCATCCTGGCGTTCCCAGCCCTAGCAGCACAGTGCAGCGGCGTGTCGCCGTTCCTGTTGGGCATTGCCAGGAGGTGCCTGGCCCTGTCGTGGATCAACTTTGCTGATTCCAAAAACTCCTCACCGTCGCCGCTCGCTGCCACTAGGTGGAGCACGGAGTCACCCTCAACGGCGGTGACAGCGTCAAGGCAGAGCGTTGCTGTGGAAGGTTGTGGAACCTCAACTAATCGGACAACATAATCAGAATGAACCCCCACGCTGCTGCTTCCCTCATCCAGTAGATCCTTGAGCCGCTGGGTGTCGCCAATGCGAGCAGCCATGAGCAGCCTAGGATGCATGGTGCTTGCTGCCATGAGCAAACACAGCTAGCTAGCTAGCTAGGATATATCTCTTCGTTTCTGCATATGTAGGTTTCTAGTATAAGTTGTCGATCTCACACACAAACTAAACACACAGTAATTAGATACTTGCCTAGTGCCAAGACAAGCAGCAAAGGTTTTGACACATATATAGCCACCATGGACTTTTGCTTTTTTTTCCAGTTCAAGGCCATGTTCCTCATAAGGTTGAACATTACGTCAAAAGGAACCTCATGCATGCTTAGCAAAGAAGGTAATGTTCATCGGCATTGAAGAAGATGCCCTAGCTAAAGGAGAAGACACAGTTAAAAGGTACGGGCTTTGAGACAAATGGCATCTGGTCCTTGAACCCTTTTCTTTATTCTATCTGCTGATTTCTGTTGGCGTGTGTCGCCATGGCAGGAACCTCGCTCTCTTTTTTGAAAGAAAAAACACCATGAGGCATATGTCCAATAATTATTAGGACTTGTAAGAAGGAATTTATTATATATAATACCCTTTAATCCCCTAGGTCATTCTCAATCCCCCCATCATACTTACTGAAAAAAACATAACAAAGGTGGGCATAATAGAAGGTCAAAGGGTAATGCTGAAGCATACGTGTCACCCCATTAAGGGGCCGTGGTACATGTTGATATAGGGTGCAGTCCAGCCAGCTACTGATCAAGTTCTCAGTACTTAATTGTAGCTGTCTAATATGATTTTTTTATATAATACTAATATGTCGATTGGTGTCCTTTTAATTCTTTACTTGAGGTGCCAGTCAACACCTGACAAAAGGACCAAGTTAGGAATAAAGACATCGACAAAATCATCTCCAGGTTAAAGATCTTCTGTCACACCGACGAAAAAGCCAAGTTTGAAGACATTATCAGGGGATGTTCATCATTGATGTTAATTCATGGACATGATCAGTAGTGGATATTGTCACCATGCATATAATGGTTTTAGGTTCTCAGTACCTAATTAATTCATGGACTACGATTCTGGAAATTCATTTTAAGGACTTCTAAATCGGTTGTGACTAACTGTTTTCCAGGTCAAATGTTGATTGCACAATGATCATGGTTTTCGTTGTCATTTTGGACCGGATCTGCCAGAGGCCATACAAACCTTTGATGTGTTCTACATAGTTCACGTCTTCCAATTTCCAGACCATACAAACTTGATGCTGGAAGTGATGAACACTGAAATTCAAGAAGAGCAGAGGCAGTAAGTTTAGATAGGTAGGGATTGCGGCTGCTAATTGCAGCTGTAAACTAACTGAAGCCAAAATGTAACATGTCCTAACATTTTTAAAGCAAAATAGGGAAATTCAGAATTTAGCTGGAATCTTAAATCACAATGCATATTGGATTGCTGTGATGTAAAATTCGAGGAAAGTTAGCCGGTGTTGTTTAATCCTCAGAACAAAGATGCTATCACAATTTGGCAACAAAAGTTGACAGGGAAAAGGGGGGCACAAATAGGCACCTGTATCTCTTGTCCTAGTTGCAACTTTCAATTTTTGTTACTCTCTCATGTGGCATGTTCTTGTAGGCTGTAGCGGCAGGGCAGTACATCTTAGAATTCTAATGTTTTACACCTAGATGCAACTTGTGGAATAATTAGAAAGGACAATGGAAAAGACAAAATCGATCAATTTGTGTTGAATCGTAAAAGAGGAATCAGAAAAGGAATTGATTTGGGTGGCTTGCTGGTTTTCATGTTTCTTTTGTCAAAGACAGACATTTTAAGTTTGCAGTCTCTTGCAAAGAAGTGGGTTTCATGATTTGTGATCTCAAAAGAGTAATCTCAGAGCATTTTGACATCTATTTCCACCTTTGGAGAGATGGTGGAGCAAACTGGGTCAGAGAAGAGAAGCAATGGTTGCAGGAAGAAGAACAGAGTTGGACAAAAATGAACTCTGAGAAGAAGAAACCTAATCTGAAGAACAAAGCTATTAATCCCAAAAAGGTTCATTTCTCTGACAAACTTGTGCAAGACTCTCCTACTCCCAAATTTGTTCCTCGCGAACAGATGATCAAGGCCCCTATCAGGTTCATCAAGTTCGGAAGCTTTGTATGTGATTTGCAAAGGCTGCCTGGTTCTGGACTTTCTCTGAGTTGAAAGAAGATGAACCTCAAACCTCTTGCAAAAAAGTTTTTGGGACTATCAAGCGTGCACCACGAACCGATTACAATGCGGGCATTGAAGTCCCTCCTCACAGCGCTGTAAAAACCTCGCTGTCCAACCGAGCGCGCATTCTTCAGTGGGGTGTCTGCTTCAAATGTCTAAGTGAGGGCCGTTATGTCAGAGACTGCAAAAGTAAAACACGATGCATTAACTGTTTCAATTACGGCCACCATGCTCGATACTGCCTCAGGCGCAAAATTGGGATTAAATGGGCTCCAAAGCCTCTCAAACCAGCTGAGCATGTCTGCACCGAGGAGAACCCTTCATCCCCACCAGAAGTTTTGCTCTCCCACTCACACCGCTGCTCGCCAGATGACACTGATCAAGAACAGATGCCATCCACCTTGCCACAAACTCCCAATGACAATTGTGGAAATGCTAATGGACTCAACTGTGTCGCAAATTTAGCAAATATGCATCAACATCAGATGGGCAATGCTCCACCCAACCCTAGGAACCAAAATGACCAACTTCTCGATGCTTCTGATGAGGAAGAAGATTCAAATAACAGCTCTGTTAACCAAGCCTGCCTAGAACAAGAAATACTCATTGGTGGTGCTGGGATTGAAAGAGAACAAGATTTAGAGATACATGTAAACAATGATCAACTATCTTTTGACACTCAGGAGGAAGCTACCTTGAGAAAGGATAACATAGTGGACGAAAATGCCAACGAACATCATCTGACCAGTCAAGCTGAAATGCTTGGAAACAACTATGCCAATGTTGTCTCTGAAAATGAAGGGTCACAGATCAAAGCCTCAGAGTTAAGCCAAGTGTTTGAAAAAAGTCTAAAAAACTTCCTGCAACAGATACAACAAAACACAATGCCAGGCCTCAAGCAGACCATAACCCTGGAAGCTCTAAATTTCAAGTTCAATCTGGTGGGTGACAGTGTTCAATCAGTGCAAATCATAACTGAACCAACCAAGTATGTTCTGGATTCACAGGCAGACCATGAGCATGGCAGACAGCTACAGAAGGATAGGAATATCAGTAACCTCCTGCCACCTGGAGAATCAAATGAAATCTTTTCTGGAAAAATTTCAGCTGACCATAATTGTTTCACTTTTTCCAGTCAGCCCATCAGGAAAGTCTATTTTAGGAAAAGAAAGAAGAATTTGAACCAGGGACAGGGTGACCATAATGTCGAGATGAAAGTTGTGCAAGATAATGTCAACCCCAACCCTTCAAGCCTAAATAGAGGAAAAACCACTAAGCTTAAAATAAGAAGTCTTTCTTCCATGAATGGGCAAGAATCTGTGCAAACCCTTAGAAGGAGCACCAGAATCAACAAGAAGATGAATGGCTGCAAGAACCGAAGTATCTTGGAATCTGAAGGAGAAAAAAGCACCAGAGCATCCAAGAAAAGAAGGATTGCAAGCCCAGAAGAATTAAGAGACAAGTTGATCTTGCCTGCTGCCAATCCAAATGTGGACTTCCCTGGTCTGACTGATCTAGAGAATTCAGATCCTTTCCCTGAAATCAGCATCAACTCAATTCAAGATGTGGCGACAGGCAGATGTGGGATATCTCCTTTGGAGGTGTCCTCAGAACTTCTTCTTGCAGCAAATCCTAACTGTGACTCTGCCACCCTTTGGCCTAGCAGACAAGCTGAAAAAACAACTGTGGACAATGAATAATGCAAACAATAGGAAACACTGGAACATTTTGAACTGGAACATCAGAGGAATCAATGCAGAGGACAAATGCAATGCAGTTAGACAAAAAATTGATGAAAGTAACTGTGCTATCTACTGTCTGCAAGAAACAAAAAAAGAACAATTTGATCATTCATTCATCAAAAAATTTGCACCGAAGAAGTATGACAAGTTTGCCTTCTCTCCCTCCCTTGGATCTTCTGGAGGAATCCTACTTGGATGGAACAGTTCAATCTTTTCTGGTCAGGTTATTCACACTCTGAGATTTGCAATCACAGTTAAATTCACCTCAACTCACAACAATGAATCCTGGATACTAACAACAGTTTATGGCCCCTGCCAAGGTGCTGAGAGAGATGATTTTGTCAATTGGTTAAATAATCTAGAGATTCAGGATGATGATAACTGGATGTTCTTTGGAGATTTTAATTTCTATAGATCTCTGAATGATAGAAACAGACCAGGAGGGAATATGAATGATGTCTTTGTTTTTAATGAAATTATCAGCAACCTTGGACTACAGGAAATTCCACTCAAGGGCAGAAAATACACTTGGAGTAACATGCAATAAGAACCCCTTCTAGAACAGATAGACTGGTGCTTTACTTCTACCAACTGGATAAGCCTTTACCCCAACACTCTCTTGCTTCCAATGGCAAAACCAACTTCTGACCACATTCCCTGTATGGTCCAGATTGACACTACAATTCCCAAGGCAGGTGTGTTCAGATTTGAAAACTTTTGGGTAGAGCAACTTGACTTCCTGGATTTAGTGCAGAGCACATGGAACACCGAGATCAGTGCCTCAAACAGCGTGACCAGAATATCTGCCAAATTCAAGCTTCTCAGGAAGACCCTGAAAAAATGGAGCAAGAGCATTTCAAAAATCAACAATTTGATAGCTCAGTGCAATGAGGTGCTTGCCATCATGGACAAACTGGAAGAACAAAGACCCCTATTCATTCAGGAAAGAAATTTTAGAGATATCCTTAAGAAACACATTTTAAATCTCCTGAAATTCCAAAAGGAATATTGGAAAAAGAGATACACCATTAGATGGACAAAGTTTGGAGATGAGAATACAAAGTTCTTTCATGCTGCAGCAACAGAGAGATTTAGACAGAACACTATAACAAGCCTAGAAGCGGAAGATAGACGAATTGTTTATGACCATTTTCAGAAGGCAGCTTTGCTCTTTGAGAACTTCAAAGCAAGAATGGGACACACCACTGAACCTAATATGCTCTACAACCTAGATGAAATTGTCAGTACACATAATAGTCTGGAATTTATCTCAATCCCTTTCACCAAAGAAGAGATTGACAATGCAGTAAAGAACATGCCAATAGATAAAGCTCCTGGGCCCGATGGTTTCAATGGAATGTTCTTCAAAAAATGTTGGCACATAATAAAGGATGATGTTTATCAGCTTTGCAATGATTTTTTTGCTGGCACTATGAGCCTACAAGCAATTAACAGCTCCTTTATCACTCTTATTCCAAAAACCAGCAACCCAGTGACCCCGAATGATTTCAGGCCAATCTCCCTTCTAAACTCAATCCTCAAATTGATCACCAAGCTGATGGCTGATAGACTACAGGCTCTTATTATCCCCCTGATTCACAAAAATCAGTATGGATTCATCAAGAGTAGAACAATTTAGGATTGCTTAGCCTGGACATTTGAGTACATTCATCAGTGTCAACAATCCAAGAGGGAATTGGTCATCCTAAAGCTAGACTTTCAGAAAGCCTTTGATACCATTGAGCATGCCACAATCCTGAGTATGCTAGAAAAACTTGGTTTTGATGAAACTTGGATTGGTTGGGTTCAGAAAATTCTTGAAAGTGGTACTACCTCTGTGATGCTCAATGGAACCCCTGGTAAGCAATTTCAGTGTAGAAGGGGGGTCAGGCAGGGTGACCCTCTCTCCCCGTTGTTATTTGTGCTTGCTGCAGACCTTCTACAATGTATTGTCAACAAAGCTCATAACCAAGGTCTCTTCTCCTTGCCAATTGAGGCTGATCCAAGCAACAATTTCCCCATCATCCAATATGCAGATGACACAATCCTGATAATGAAAGCTTCACAGAGAGAGATTTTCTGTCTAAAAGGACTTCTACAGTCTTTCTATGAATCAACTGGGTTAAAAGTGAACTATGCTAAATCCCAAATGATCCCACTCAATTTGCCTCATGATCAAGCTCTGAATCTTGCAAATACTTTTGGTTGTCAGCTTGGCACTTTGCCCTTTACTTATCTTGGTCTTCCCCTTGGCACTACCAAGCCTAGAATTGCTGACTATATGCCACTGATGGATAGAACAGAAAAGAGGCTCACTTCAACTTCATCCTTCCTAACTCAAGCTGGAAGATTACAGCTGGTTAATTCAGTTCTCTCTTCACTCCCAACATATACAATGTGTAGTCTGAAAATTCCAGTTGCGGTTCTAAATTTCATTGACAGAGCCAGAAGACATTGCCTTTGGAGAGGGTCTGAGGCGAATGCAAGGAAGAAATCTCCAGTTGCTTGGCCAAAAGTTACTAAGCCTAAAAACAAGGGTGGCTTAGGAGTGGTGGACCTTAGATCTCATGTCACACCTGTTTTTCCAAGGAAAACCAAGTGCAGACCTATATGCATGCCAGGATCAAGTTTCATGCATATAGTGACATATAAGTGAATATAGAAACAGTATCACGTAAGAAAAAGAAAGATTATCAGAGTTTACGCTTAATCCTGGAAACGAAGACACCATACTCCACAAGCAGTCGACTGGGGGTTGCGTACGCCTAGAACTCCACAACATCTTCACGTCATCTTCATGTAGCAACTTCCTCTTTCTGAGCAACGTATATAGCAAGGGTGAGCACATGTCGTACTCAGCAAGTGTGAGGAAAGGATGAATGCAAAGGCTTTATAGTGGACTGGGCTCTAAGCATTTAGCATTTTAGTTGGTCAAATTTTATTAGCACCTGATTACTAAGTCATAAATATATACCAACCCACATTAAGCATAAAGGATAAGAGATACGCCATAAGCATATGGCTAACATAACCAGAGAGCACGATTTAAGTCCATCTTCAAGTTCAATTATCATGTGAGGGTCCAGGCCGCTCTTGACCGTGAGCACGGCTAATCGATTAGTTTTACACTCTGCAGAGGTTGTACACTTTCACCACAAGCAGCGTAAAAGCTCCGAAGAACTTTGAACCCAACCATGCGATGCCGGCCAAGCACCATACCACACTACCGAGGTGTGGTTGCATAGGGACGCTACGAGGCCTTTACAAAGGTTCTCCAACTAGTAGTGACCCACAAGGTCCGGATCAGTTAGCAAGGTATAAAGTCCCCTAGCAGGTCAATACCCCACCATAGAATAAAGAACTCACCCAACCCCCTGCTAGAGCGAGTCCATACCCCGCAGTACCGCCGATCCCTTGTCCTTATCAGGTAAGATCACCCCAAGCTAAAGTTCCTAATTAATTGGCCAAGACCAGTGCCCGTTTAGTTCTTGTGGTTGTACTGTTTTCCTGGGTGGTTCTCCATGTTCCGATTAATGCACAGTGATCTTGTATTAAAAATTATCATAAAGGAACATGGAGTATAAATAGATAACCATGTTGATTATTACCAACCCAGTTGAGCACACTAAGCAACATCTACCATCAGTATTAATTAAGCAACCGGTTTATACAAGGCAATGGTAAAAAGAATACTAGTCATCCTTAGTAGGAACCCATCAAATTAATGCAAGGCATATGCAATAGTGATTAATAAAGTTACTGGGACAAAAGAACAAGGACACACTTGCCTTTAACCAAAGTAGTGTTGTTGCTCAGAGTTCTTCAACCTCTTGCTCTTCAAAGTCTCGAACCACGCTCACTCTACTCGCATCAATCATCGGGCACAAGCATACAAAGCAGACAAACAAACAAACTAAGAACAAAGCACCAATCAAAAGAAAGCTTTAAAAAAACGCACTAAAGGATAGGCTTGATTAGATGGATCACAAAAGAACACAAACCGTGCTTAGAGGAAGAAAGGCTTGGTTTGCTTTAAAGAGATGGTCGCGGAAGATTGAGCAAGGACCGGAAAGATCACACTTAGATTGAGCTGAGAAAAGAACGCCTAACGAACGTTTTGCATATATGAGAGAACAAGGCTATGAGCTAGGTACATTTTAATTAACAAAACAATTATAAAGGATATTTCAGAAATAAAATACCCTATGTTGACATTAATGCCATATTAAACTTTATTTATGAAACAGGTGTAAAGAACTAGTCAAATTTTATTAATAAAGATTCATATATGAATTAAACCGATTAAACAGTTAATTTAGAAAAACTAAACTATATGAACAATCTAAACGAAACTTTGTAATTCGAGTAGATCATATTATTATTAAAAACATTATGGTATTGGCATTAATCAAATTAATATTTATTATAAAAGCTGATGTAAAAGCCTAATCAAATTTTAATTAGAAAAGATTAATTAACTATTAAACAAATTAACATTTGGTTTACGAAAACCGAGATAAAGATCTAATTAACTGTTATGTACAAAAATATGTGATATAAACATTAATCAAATTAAATTTGCTTATGAAAAACGATGTATAGATCTATATTACTTTTATTTATAAAAGGCATGTATAACTAGACATTAATCAAAATTAATATTAATTTTATTTTCAGAAAACAAGACATGGTGAAAACACACCACTAACGCGTGCTTTACACTATTATGAATCTAACGCAACTTGAACGGATGAAATCGGAGCTAAAACAAAAAAAGATATGGGGAAAACAAGATGAAAAGGACCTGTTTGCAATTAACTATAGATTTCAGGGAGTAGCTGAAAAGAGCAGATTTGACTGAGCACTTCTATCTCCCTCTTTCAGAGCAAGCACAACAGGAACTCTCAGAATTGCAAGATATTATACAAAGCATACAGGTGAGAGAAGAGGATAAGGACCATTGGCATTATATTTGGGGTTCATCAAAATATAGACCAAAGAGCTTTTACAGCCATATTTACAGAGATTTCCAACCTCCAAACCCTTTCCTCTGGATCTGGAAATCTAGATGCTCTAACAAACTGAGAGTGTTCTCCTGGCTTTTGTTGATGGACAGACTAAACACTAGGAATCTCCTAAAAAGAAAAAAATTTCAAGATTGAAGGAAATAATTACAACTGTGTACTTTGTGCCTCCCATAGAGAAGAATCAGCCATGCATCTCTTCTTCACATGTCCCTTTGCTGCAGAATGTTGGCAGCTGATTGGTATACAGTGGCACCTTGGTACCCCCTTCTTCCAAATGCTTTAGTTGGCCAAACAGGAATTTAACTTTAATTTTTTCATGGAGATCTTCATCATTGCAGCGTGGCAAATTTGGAAACAAAGAAATGGTCACATCTTTGAGAGGAAACCAGTCAGTATCAACCTTTGGCAAAGAAGTTTCCAGGAGGAATGCTTAAATCAAGCTCATAGAATGAAAAGCTCTTTCCAGTCCCCATTTCTTTCTTGGGTTAATACAACTGTACAGCCTTCTTAGCTTAGCTGCTCTCCCTCTTCCTTGGTTTTCTTTAGCTGTAGTTGGTGTATAGCTCTAGTTCTGCTAGCGATAGTTTTGGCTGGTCTTTCCTTTGTTTTTTTTCGCTTTCCTAACCCCTTTTTTTTCCTTTAATAAAATTTCACTGCAGGGGTTTCCCCCGCCGTGGTTCAGTTAAAATAAAAAAAAAGATCTTTCCAAATTCCAGTGGCATCAGCTATATCTGGCAGTACAAACTACAGAGCAGTTGAGTGTAAACAAAAGGGGAGTGGAAAAATTAGACAGTTGTATCACTTGGCCTAGTTGCAATATTTGTTACTGTCTCATGTGCTTCAGTGGATCAACTGGCTACCAACTCTGGCATGAGTTGCTGATCGGTGGCATCATCACCACTTGCAGTGCAGAGCGGTTCAGTATTCACCCTAAAGGCAACGAATTGGACATGCCGAGTTGATTGTGCATCATGCTGGTTTCATTGCAATCCTGAACATGCAGGATCCTCCAGCCAGAGACAAACAGACCCATACACATCAGACATCAGACATGTAGTGTTCTGATAATGTGATGGTGTCATTTTCCATTGATATAAACCAGGACCCCTCAGAAAAATAGAAGAGGAAAAAAATGTGGACTCGAGAGAACTTGAGATGGATATACCTGGTGCCTGGTGGTGGAAAGGCGCCGCTGGTTGTTGAGGGGAGACGACATGGGAGCAGCCAGCCGTCTGCATGGTGGAGGTGGCTTCATCCATGCCGCGTCTCTGTCTCCTCGCTGGGCAGCCTACGGCGGCGGAAAGATAGGGCATTGGGCGGCCCGCGCACGAGGGCTGAGGCAGTTCTGGGCGCGCGAATCTGACGGAGGCGAGCGCAGGAAGCCTGGCAGCGCGACGAGCGGAGATCGCCGGCGGCGGCGCGGCCTCAGAGGGTGCCTTATCGCCAGCCGGGATATTTGCAAAATCACCCCTGGTTTGGATCGTGACTATTAATCGCGATCCGAATATTTACACATACACCCCTGAGTTGGATCGCGATTATTAATCGCGATCCGAATATTTACATGTACCCCCCTAATCTGGATAAAAGAATTCGCAATGTGCCCCCTGATTTGTCTCTTTCTCCGGTGCCAGCGGCGGCTCCTCCTCGGGCCCTTTGCTCATCTTCCGTCCCGATCGGAAGCGCAAAGCCATTGGTGAGTGATGGGGCTCTCCATTTCCCTGCAGATCGATCTGTTGAAGAAAGAGAAAGATAGCCGGAGTCCCGAGCATCAATCGGCGAAGCCATGGCGGCTGATGAGGTGAAGAGGAGGTCTGCTAGCTGCAGCGTGTACTCCGCCGTGGACGCTGACGAGGAGGAAGACGAAAAGGATCGGTTCTTGGTTCGCAGTTTTGTAGGTAGCATTTGCTGAAGCCGAAAAGGGGGAAATGCCATTCAAATCTGACAGTGCATGCAACCGATTGTTTGACATTGAAAGGGGCGTGTATCTCATTGATCTCCATGTGCGTTGTATTTGCATCTGAGAAAAACCAGAGTCCTCCAACAAGAAAGAATGAGATGCAATACACAACAGGCATTGTACCGGAAAAAATGAGTTCATGTTCAGTGCATTCAGACTTGTGATAGTACAGTTTTCGATAGGTTTCAACATGTAGCACACACTAGTTTCGTTTCAAAAAAAGGTGAATAATGGTAGGTAACGCGGTGAAGAATTCACCAAAATGTACAGTACGATTGCATCAAGGGAATGTAAGGAAATTCATGACCAGCAGCCAGCATATTTTGTTTTTTAGAAACCTGCTCTCTGCAGCAAGAGGATAGAGGTTTTGCAAATTTGCAAACATGCTTATCACGCCCACCACACGTACACGACGATACATAGCCATCCTGCACTTAAATGCATGCTTACAAATAATGTCCTTGTTGAAAAACACCGGTTTGTGTTTAAACCATAAGAAGAAAACCGGTATTTGAACACGGAGGGCAGAGTCGTACTCCAAGGACCATTTGCACCAGCATCAAGATGCTTCCCATTTGGTTGCCGTCATTCTCAGATGCAATGCAAAAGGTAGGCATCCAAGATCCATTCCAACAAAGCATCCGTTCACGTACGCCATGAGAATAGATTGTGAAAGCCACGGGTTGCGACTCGCTGGCCCGTGCCACAGCTTTCAGAGTTTCACAATTCAGACGCCTGCCTCCCTCACGTCAAAACTCTACTCCCATCCTCTGCCACCTCCTTCCTCCCGAGCACACATCTCACGTTCTAGTTCCAGAGAGGTGTCGCTTCCTTCCCACACCATGAGCAATAGGATACACCCGTCGGACGCCGGCCGTGCTCGTCGGGCGGCGGCGGCGGCGGCGGCGGCATCGGATCGCCGCCCGGCGGTGTACACGGTGTGGAAGAGGTCCAGCATGGGGTTCCAGGGCACCGATGGCTTCTGCGTCTACGACGACGCCGGCAAGCTGGCGTTCCGCGTCGACAACTACTCCCGGCGGCGGAAGCTCTGCGCCGGCGAGCTCCTGCTCATGGATGGGCAGGGCACGCCGCTCCTCTCTCTCAGGCCACAGGTGATTAATTACTTGCTGCTACTACTTAACATTTCTGCATAATCCGGGGAAGCAAATGACTATCTGCTTGTTTAGGACATGCATACATTAATTTCTCCTTAACTTTAAAGAATCTGTTTCTTCTGACTTGATATGAAGACCTCAAAAAAAAATAACCAATAATTATTGGCAATACAGCAAAACAGACCCGGTGATTGTTCTTGAGGTTATCCTTTTATGGTGTCCTTTTGTTACTTGTTAATTAAATTCTTGGAACCAACATAAGGTAATACTAGAAGTATGTGAAATTCATTAGTAGTCCTTAAAGCTTGATCCAAAACTGAATCAAAGAATTATTTACAGTCAACATGTAGTGATCAATCACAAATGTCAATTTTATATTTTGCTATCTTCTTTAGTACTCACTCTGTCCCATTTATTTGTTATTTTCCTCTCTGGAAAATGACAGCACCTTTTAGGCTGTCGTCAGATGAAATGCATTTTTCCTAATTCTGTTCACTGGATTAGTACCTACACATTAATTCAAAGATTTGGTGACGTGTGTGAAGATTTATGACCAACCAAGTAGGACAAAATCAAAGGAAAAATAATGTTGTCGCCTACAAAAACAAGCGAACAAAATGCTTTCATAAAGAAAAAGAATCATATACTTATTGCTGCTACTTACCATTTCTGCATAAATCAGGGCAGCAAATTAAGGACTTTCTGCTAGTTTAGGACATGCACTAGAAACTGGCGTGGCTTTGCCACGCCTCCCTACGATTTTGACCAGTGTTTTTTTAAAATAAAAATTAGCGAGTGTTACATTTGGAAAAAGTGAAGTAGGCCTTACTCATGACTCGTGGCCATCATTGTTAAATGTCCTTGCAAGACGAAATTCAGGATACTGTCCTGTATTTATAAATGTTTGGAAATCTGAAAAGAAATTGAAGGTAACATCCACGTATTTACATTTTAAATAAACCAAATACTTCATATAGTTTGGTACAACAACAATTCAGTCAATTCTCATTAGGAACCATGATTACACATATTATGTGACTGTTCATGAACCTCTTTATGTACAGAAGTATAACATCGGTGACCTAAGGTGAGTATATGTAGTCATGGGCTAGCCACATTGCAGTACTAGTAATGCATTCGCAACGACCAGAAATGGCGATGGAAATTAAAGCGTATTTTGCAAGTAGGAATCCCAATAAATTAAGTCCCAAATGGAAAGAGTCATGCTTAAAGGCTCTACACGCTTCTCTGAGATTATTGTGTGCTACTGTTTAATCTGACTGAGACAAAGCCATGCATAGTCAGTGTGTCAACCCTATATGAAGATTGAAGACATAAGGTTAGAATCATGCATAGAACTGCATGGATGACTGAATATATCAGTAGTATTAATAGTCAAACATAGAAGCCGTTGTTGGCAATAACATGATAGATAAAACCACTGATATGAATTTTTTGCTCAAAAGGTTTCGTTAACGCAGCATATGGATAAATGACTTTGTGCTTACTAAAGTTTACACCAAAAGTGTCAATCCATCAGATAAATTTACGTAAGTATGACTATCATTGCATGATTTTCAAACTGTAGAGCAGGGTGGTCAAAGGATATGACCCTGAAGTTGCAAGGCTCCATCATGCTGCATGGAACCAGTCATGATTATGGTATAAACGGTATTTGACTAAGAAGCGAATATGTAATTGACACCCATTTAGGATTTGATTGCTTTAATGTAAGCATGCTTTGGGTGCTATAATGCTAAAAATGGCATGCACTATGAATTACTTTGTTCAAAGAAAATTCAGTTCAGCATTTCAACAAACACCAAGCACGCAGGACCCCGAGACAACATTTCAAACTGCAATGTACTCAATTTCGATGGAATTAACGGACAACTTTTCTTACTGAAAGAAGAGCAGAGATTTGAGAAGCTTTCAATGGCAATCCAATCAATCGAGAAGAGAAATAAACGAGGTAAAGATTGACATGCACTCCACCCTAGCAGCCGGAAACCACACCACTGGTTCTCCTGTGGTGGCGTGCTCGGTTCCTGTTGCTGCTGGCTTGATTCTGCTGCCCTGCCGCGCTTGGGTTCTGTTGCTGCTGGCTTTTGCCAATTTCCATCCCACGAACCAGGCACCAAAGAGGGGGATCAAAGGGAGGAGAGGAACAATGAAAAGGGCAGAGCAGACAACGGAGCCAGCTCGCCAGCGCCGCTCCCAGGCTCTCAGCCGCGGCTACCAGCGCCAATGCACGATGCCCAGGTGCGGAAACAGAAGATTGTTGCTCTGCCTTCTCTCCGTCGGCCCCGACGATGCGGCAGGCCGCATCCAAAGGCCATGGCAGCTCCTGTCGCCGCTTGCACCTGCAAGAGCTTAAGATGGATCCATTCCTGTCCAGGTCACCGCGGCCCGGTGCCTACCGCCGTTGTACGCCTTTGATTGCAGTTGCAGCGGCGCAGAGGGTCGGTTCTGCTGCCGGAGCTACCAGTCGCCCCGTGCCATGAGAAGTCGCCAGGGAAGTCGCCGTTGAAGCTTCGAGAAAATGGCCGAGGCACGGCCCGCGCCTTTTTCCACCATACATTGAAGATTGGACGCCTGAGAAATTTTAGGTGACGTGGATCAATGGGGTTGCCGAGCTTGGACACAGGATTCGGAATATAGAGATGCATTAATTTTCCCTCAAAGAATCAGTTTCTGCTGCCTTGATATGAAGAAAAATAAAACAATTATTGGCAATACAGCAAAACAGAACCAGTGATTGTTCTTGAGGTTATCCTTTTACGGTGTTCTTTTCTTACCTTAAACTCTTGGAAGCAACATAAGGTAATCTAAAAGTATACAAAATCCATTAGGATTCCTTAAAGCTTGATCGAAGACTGGATCAAAGAATTGTTTACAGTCAACATGTAGTGATCGATCACAAATGTCAATTTTATATTTTGCTATCTCACCCTGTCCCATTTATTTACTATTTCCCTCTCTCGGAAAATGACAGCATCTTCTAGGCCGTCGTCAGATGAAATGCATTTACCCTAATTTTGTTCACTGGGTTAGTGCATCCACATTGGTTCAAAGATTTGGTGACATCATGTGTGAAGATTTATATTATGATCAATCAAGTAGGACGAAATCCGAGGAAAATTAATGTTGTTGCCTACGAAAACAAGCAAACAAAATGCTTTCATGAGGAAAAAGAATAATATGGAATGAGGTCTTATTCTAGTGTCGCATATTTATTGGTATCTCTCATTGTTATCTTACTACTATCACTGAAACCTTTTCTCTAAAGAATTCAAACCTTTTGTTTGCAACTTGCAACAAGGCAAGCACAAACATGATCCAGAACCAGTTTTTAATGTCCTTTCCCCGCGCATTTAGTTTTTGACTAAGCAAAACCACAGCTCCTAATCAGAGTGAAAAAAGTTTTTTATTTATTCATTGTAACAGCTTCTCAGCCTGCGCGATCGCTGGAACTGCTATACAGCAACGGAGGAAGGCATCGACATGGACAAGAAGACGTCTGCCACGTCACAGCAGCAAGTGTTCACGATGAGCAGGTGCTCAGCTCTGAAGAGCAGCGACGAAGCAGAGGTCCACATGTCAGCAGCAGGCCCTACCGCATCGTCGTCGTCATCTGGCCTTGGCTGCAAGCACCCGCAGACCGCCGCCGCTCCGAGCTACCGGATCGAGGGCTCCTTCTCCAGGAGGAGCTGCAAGATCTGTCGCGGCAGCGACGGCAAGGAGGCGGCGCGGATAACCAGGAAGAACGCCGGCGTGGCGTCCAGGCCGGTGGCGACGCTCGGCGACGACGTGTTCAGCCTCGTCGTCCGGCCGGGCGTCGACGTGGTGACCATCATGGCTATCGTTGTTGTCATGGATAGGATCTGTCGCAAACCGTACACGCCCATGGTGTGTTCTTCACAGTAGAATTGTAGCGAGATACTGAGATGACAGTGTAAACCGTAGTTGTAGCAGTAGCAGTAGCGTACAGAGGCATCATTTATCCTTTGGTGTGGTTGAGATGCATGTTCCCTTCAAGGAGAAACGTGACAAGATTTTGATTTGATACAGATACGCATAGCGTGATGCAAAGGACAGGGGAAAACGACATGTATTTGCTAGTGCCTAGTAGTGGAGGATACCTGACGAAGCACTAGATTCTTGCCCGACCACTTCTGCAATGCATCTCCCAATCTGCATCGTACTAATTCCAAGAACACTTTCAATGACACCAATAGGCTCGCCAGTCCACAGAAATGGCAGGTTACCTAGTGGAACAGGCAAGGTCTTCAGATAACGGCAGGAGACAGCAGCATACCAACACCCTGTCCAGCAGACTAGCCATTCGGCAGCACGTATGTTCTCATCGCTACGATGATACCATAATACTAGACTGCAAGTTCACGACACAAACCTACCAATTCAGAGTCATTCAAATCCAGGGCATCCTATCATGGCAGTGGGCAATGGCCTCCAGCAAGGGGAATCCCTTGAAACAAAGTTCAAAGTCCTGGTACCAAGCAGAGCACAATGGAAAGGATGAAAGTGACTAAAGTTGATCAAATCCAAGATGCAAATCAGTGAAAGGGGTATTTAAGATCTAACCAGTTAAAAGAGATGCCTTCACCTATGCGTAAAGCAAGCCCCAAGTGTTAACATTCAAGACTAAGCAAAATCAGTGACTTCTTGACATTCTTACCGCAGCAATTGGGATAAATGGACCCTTACCTCTCTACTCACCAAAAAAAAAAAAAAACTGCTGATGTTTGGACAAAAGCATGCGAAAACAGAAGCATCATGCTAATAAGCAATCCAGTGAAAAGGCCACTGTCGGCCAAGATTCTCCAACGCACCAACATAATGGAGAGTCGGCACTAGGAATAAAACCTCAGCTCACCACAGAAGAACTACACACTCATCATTCCACCCTAGTCCATTTTATTTAAACGGTATCTAAAGGGTTTATTCTACTAATCTAAAACTATCAGCTACGTAACCTGATTCGTTTCAGACTTAAAGCATACTGAAGACAGATTCCTTTTTCAGAAAAGGAATTGACAGGGAAGATCTAACTACACAACAACAATATACTTCCTGAAGTAGAGTGAACAGAATATTGCCTTTGAACAATTTGAAGGGAAAAGACAATTTATGAACTATAGATATGCAGTACAAAGGTTATATGATTCTACAACATACCATACATTTTCTACTTAACCCTGAAGTATAAATTTCCATCTTTTGATAGGGTGTGGACTTCAGAAAATGATTTAGCCAAAGTAATAAATGACCATAGCATTTTTGTACACCACTTGTGATTTGTGAGTCTTAGTCTACATTCAATCAGTAGCAGCTGTCTAGATTTGATAACAGAAAATGGTATCTCCTCTCGTACAGTTACACAAACAAGGATTTGTAGTAAAAGCATACTTCCAACAAACAACTGATGCTCCCCAGTACACATCAACTAGTTTCTAATCTAAAAGGTTTGCCTGTAAGAATGCAGTCCTTACACAAGATAACTATTTCTCCATATTACATAACATGCCACCATTCCAAGTTCACACCACCAGCAGTGGACACCATCAACATGTCACCGCAATGATAACTGAATCGCGACAATGGAGAACAAGAGGTAGACACACTTATTCGTGGCAAACAGTCAGCTCAACTTAGAAACTAAATCCTATACTAGAAGCAATTCTAGGAGAAAAGAGCACGGTACTCATTGGCCTCATGAGCCATTTCTTCCATGCTTCTATCTTTCCTCTCAATGTCCAGGTCAAGCTTCTCCTTCAATTCTTTCTCTTTCACATCAATCTATTATACCAAGGAGAAGGGTAAGCTTTATTTGATCAGACATCATAATAAAATAACATGATTGATAGAAAACTATGCCACGTACAGCATCATATATTTCATCATTTTTCTCGAAATCCCCTTTCTTCCTCGGGATGACATGAATGTGGACATGTGGAACGGTTTGGCCAGCTTCTGGACCATCCTGATGAGTAATATCACTTGTTAATAAGCAACTTCATGTTTGTCATCACATAATATAACAAGTAAGAAGTCCATAATAAATTTGGGTTATCGAGTACTAAAAGGATGAGCACAATACAACAATAAAATTGAAGCACGAACCACACCTGAACAGCAAAGGTAAGTGAAGATGATTTATGGTACTGCTCAATACGTGCACCAACTTCCTTTGCAGTAACCCATAAATCACTTGTCTCGTCAGAATTGAGATCAGCGAATCTTTTTACTTCACGCTTGGGGCACACAAGAACATGTATGTATTGTCAAGGAAAAAATGATGCATACAGAATAACACATTATCGTCAATATGTGATGTATCAAACTTTGCGCCAAATAAATTTATTCTGGTGGGGTTATGAGTTATGACAGCTTTGCACCAAATGACAACACAAAGAAAATAGATTCGCAGCTCCAATTGCACAGTCACAATAAGCCGCCCAAATCTAACTTCCAAGAAAGCACAGGAGCCGCTTTGATGAATAAAAGGATATGACCTGCACATAAGAAAAGATTTTTCTGGTAAAGAAAAATCTGCAGAACACAAACTGGTAAAAATGAAATGCGATGCGGTGGCATGGTCTGAAGCTTTACAAAGCTTGAAAGCAACGCCCATAAGGCCAGGACAAACGCTACTCAGTAGTTAGATTGGATCAAGTAGCATTCGCTTGCAGGGAAGGCATTGCCCACAATCCCTGTCGAAACAATCCCTAATGATGCGGTGGTACAATGGTGCACCGCTGAATTTACTATTAGGAGAGCAATGGCTCTCAATACAAAAGCTTTATTCAGCACTTGGGACTCGCTGTTCGATCAATGTAACTCTAATTGGTCACATTTCCCCAAAGAAAGCTGGGAATTTGTCTGCCCCTTTCTGTCGTGATGATGACTAATGCTCTCGCAACAGCAAACTGAAAAAGTAAAAATGTTGATACGGCGTACTAGCAAGCAGAGGCTGGAGTGGCGGGCGGGTACATCAACCAAGCAGAGCATCGGGGAAGGCGAAGTGAAAAGGGAGCAGGGCAGGGAATAATACCCGGGAGGAGGGGACGGAGGTTGACCATGGCGTAGGAGAGGGGCGTGTCGTGGAAGACCTCCCTGGCGTCGATCTTGTAGGGGCCGAACTTGTAGGACGCCTCCATCCCCGGCGGCGGCTGTAGCGGGGAAGAGGAGGAGACGGCGCGCGGGCACGGCAGGCGGCGAAGCAAGCGAGGCGGCGGAGCGAGTGAGAGTGGGAGGACGGCACGTGAGCGCAGCACGGAGAAACCACCAAGCATCTGGGATGGAAGCGCTGTCACGGCGACGGAGCCGCCGGCCGGAGAGGAAAGCACAAGTCTGAGGGGGGCTTTGCAAAGGGTTGGTGGGTATCACCTTGGGGGCCCACTAGCTCGCTTCGGCTTCTAGCCCTTTTGTGTATTATTGGGCTGATGACCAGTTAGTTCTCGGAAAAAGTCATTTTCACATCCCTCATCTATTGCTGAAGTCTGACTTTCGTCCCTTATCCGGTGTCTGAGGTCCCTCAACTATCAAATTCATTTATTTTTGGTCCCTCAGCTGTTTTGAGAGTGATTTCACATGATGTGACCGCAAAACTGGGGTATATGGGTCCCTCAACTATCAAACCTGTTTAATTTTGGCCCCTCGTGTGGCGCGGGGTCAAATCCGTTTATTATGAAAATTTGCAGCCCAAGCATTGGGAGGACGACGATGCGTTGACTAGCTTAAAAATGATTAGCATAGTGGGACAGATTGACGTTGTGGCCGCAGCAAAGTCAATCTAGCTAGGGTACGGTGATGATTCATGGAGCGACATCCACTGACTAACGTAAACTGCATGGCATGCCTCATGGCAGCATACTGAAGTGAAGTGAAATCCGCCCCACCAACCAAATCGTCAGAGCAAGTGCACTCACATCACATGCAAAGAAAGGCAAAGCTTCACTATAAAATTGTTTGTTTGACATTATCCGAGTCGTAGTGCGTGCTTGCAAACACAAGTATATGTAATTGCGCTGCTTTTTCTTAACAAAAACAAAAAGAAAAGCGGCTGCTCTAGTATCCAGTGAATGTGAATCGAATCATGGATCAATTCGTATGACACATACGAGAAGCACTATAGTTGCATGCATTTGATTATTATTAATTATATTTATTTGGTCAAAAAAGTAAAGAGTTTTGCGATGGATTGGAACTGTAGGTCAAGGTGCAGACTCAACGACAGTTAGCAGCAATCGATCAGGAACTAGGTGCGATAAAAAAAAAGATTATCCAGGGAAGCTTTTTTAGGTCCTTGGACGCTCCAAAGGTTTTTCTATTCCTGCAGCTGGACAGACAGATGAAGCGTTGACCCATGCTCTACATCCACCAATTATTTGCAAATCAAAGCAAAAGGCTGCAGTACATGCATGCTCCTACACTGTTGCAGCAAATGCAACGTACTCATAACCAATTGTCTTCGTCTCAGTCAGATGAAACAAACTTGAAGAAAATAATTGGTGCTGAATTTCAGATGTCATTTTCACGCGCACCAGAAAAAAAAATTACATACAACTTTGAGCATATGGATTGGAGACAGGATCGATTTTGTCAGTGATAAAGCATATTTGTTCAAATTCGAGTTAATGTCCTATGGACAGAACCAGAAAACGATCGATGTTGCATTATATTCAGAAAACTGTGGCATGACAGTGCTGTAGAGATGGTGCTACTATACGCAGAAATTATCAAGCAAAATAGTTTTTTTTA
Organism: Cenchrus fungigraminus; assembly: GCA_036936925.1. Classification (NCBI taxonomy): domain Eukaryota; kingdom Viridiplantae; phylum Streptophyta; class Magnoliopsida; order Poales; family Poaceae; genus Cenchrus; species Cenchrus fungigraminus. The sequence goes on from CM072769.1 coordinate 188,321,858, forward strand.
AAAAAAAATGATGACATGACACTTGTGGCGGCAATACGTTAGTGGCCCTGTTCAGGAGCCCAACTTCCCCCGAAATACACTATGCAAAAAGAAGATTCTCCATCACATCAAACATCACATAAAAATGTCGGTACATACATGGAGTACTAAATGTAGATGAAATCAAAAACTAATTACACAGTTTGGATGTACTTTGCGAGACGAATCTTTTGAGCCTAGTTAGATCATGGTAGGACAATATTTACCACAAACAAACGAAAAGTGCTACAGTGCTTTTCATTTCGGAACAGTATTTTTCAGTCCAAAATCTGTGCAAAATCTCGGAATTTTGCAACCCAATTTTAGACTCTAAACACACCCAGTGATGAGGTGGATTGCGGGAACTGATCAATCGAGAAAGGTTAATTTTGGTGTCTTGTCTGGATGCTGCGCTGTGACATTGACAGCAGCGGCTGTTCCCTGTCTCTTTGTTGTCTACATGCGGGTGCCGGCTGTCCGTGTATGCAGTTAGCTCTCTGCAAATAACAATACTCTCTCCATTCGAAAATATATGCATTCTTCGATTTCTATGACTGCGTGACCATTCGTCTTATTCAAAGAATTTGTGAAAATATTTTTTTTATATGCTTTGTCATCGTATATATTTTAAATATATCATACTTATTTTTATATTTTCACAAACTTTTTGAATAAGACGAGTGGTCAAATGTGATCACCAGAAGTCAACAAATGATTATATTCTGGTACGGAGGGAGTCCTAACCTCTTGTAAACCTTTTGTGTTTGCACGATCTTGCAAGATTCGCAGGTTCTGAGAAGTGAGAAACAATGATATATCGCAGTACCTACACTGTATGTACATGGCAGATTCATGTGATCAGTACTGCTGATCTGTTCAATTAAACCATGCAGCGGAAATTCAGTTTGGTGGGGGTGTGCCCGGGCGGAGGTGTAGGGATGGGGTGGGATTGGTTGCACGAAATTCAAAAATAGATGATTAGTTGTATTGAAATACTAATATTTTTCTAATGATTTAACTAAATTAGAATCCGATTGCATATTAATATTTCTAGCAATTAAATCTACGAAACAAGATATCACTTGACCATGTTTCGTCACAAAATAAAAAAAACAAGTAAATTTCACATTTCATAAAATTTGTCTAATATCAATTTTTGGATAATACTTCTAATAGGTCTTGAAAGCAGTCTTCAAAAATTTCTATCAAACTAAACACGTCCTAACAAGTTTGATAGATTTGACAAAATTTGGTAAAACTCCAACCCAAACATAACTTTGCTCATGATTTGATTGTGCTTATGATTTGATCATAATTAAAATTTAGCATGGTTGAATCGCTATTAGTCTGCAAAGAAAAAGAAATGAATTAGTTGATCCCATGATGGCACCTCTGCTACGTCAGACCTCTCCCCTCTCTCTGCTACCTCTCACCTCTCTCTGCTACGTGGCATTTGTTCTCTAGTCCACGCAACACCACCGCCCGCGCACACCACTTCCAAATCTTCACTTTGTTTGTTTACAAGGGAACAAAAGTGTCAAATTAACTAGTCCCTCCGACACGTAAAAAAAAAACTCGGCCTGCGGCGATTAAGACCACCCCACGGTATTGTATTAAGAAGAAGACCTTCTCACACAGGTCGAGAAAATCTCCGAACCCCTGCCCCACTCATACACAGCGGCACCGCAGCACACGTGAGATAAGGCTGGCCTTAGACCTGTGCTTTAGCGTGGGACAGACGAGGAGATTTTTTTACAACAGCAGACTACTGGGAGAACCATCCGGCCGCTCAACCACCGCACACATGTGCGTCTGCTGGGGAAATAAATTCCCCCAAATAGGACACGCAGGTGCAGTTCCTGGGAATTGAACCTGGGTGGGCAGCCCCACCACCGTGGAGGCTTGCCATCCGAGCTACGCTTGGCTCCTCCCTCCGACACGTACATAAGATCAGTGCCGGCCCTGAGGGCAGGCGAGCGGGGCGGCCGCCCGGGCCTCCGGTTGGCAGGGGCCTCACCTCTCCGCAGGATTACTACGTACAGGAATCATAAAATCGATCGATGGATGTGGAAAAAAAAGAAACGAGGAGACACCGCGCGCAAATGCATCAGAAAAAAAAACGCAACCCAAAATCTTTCCCGAGACGACGTGACCTCTCTGCTAACCCCGTCGGCCCTGCCCGACTCCCCCTACCTTTTCTGTTTTCTTTCCAAAACGCAAACGGCAACTGGAGTCTAGCCTCCAGGTCCCATTCGGCTGTTCCCGTCGGCTGTACGGCACGACGCATCGACTGATCGTCGCCGCTACGATGCCGGCCGACCTCTCCTCTCCTCTCCGAGTCTCCGGTGACTAGGTCTACAATCTGTAATCAATGATTAGTGGATGATAGTCTTGATTTCTATTTTCAGCCGTAGCACTATATGTTATCGAGAAAATATCCATCTGGTAGTGAGAAATTTTTAAAGTAATTATGATATGAATACATTATTTGATTGCATATTAATTGTGACTTGTTAAAAATTTATATATAGATATAATAATATCAATTGTCATTGGTATACAAGGGCCCCGTTTTAAGTTTTGCCCCAGGCCTCCGAAATCTCAGGTCCGGCACTGCATAAGATCGAGGCAGCTTCTATTCGATGTACGCACTGCCAGCGACAGAGGCAAGGGGGGGGGGGGCTCGAGCCCCCCACTCGCCGGCACGTAGAACTCCCAAAGCTTCTTCTCAAATTTTACTCATGTATATACAAGTATTACAAGTATGAGAGGCTAAAAAAGTACACAAAATGTATTTTGGTATATTAGGCCAACTGGTCAACATTTTCGTCCAAGCCTAAACTCCAAAGCTCAACAATGGAAAAATCCTATCCGGCTATGAGCTATCCAGTTCCTGTCAGCCGTCGACCGTTGCCTGCCCGTGACTGCCTCCTCGCGACCTCGTGCCGTTTCCCGTCGCCCCAACCCTAATCCTCTCTCCGACTCTCCCGGTCTCCTACCGTCTTCGCGATTCCACCTCTCCGGTCGGCCAGTCCCTGCTAATCCTCCATCCCTCCGGTCTCCCACGCGCAGGTCCCTGCCCAGGCGGGCGTCGCGTCTCCGCGATTCCGCCTCTCCAGTCGGCCGGTCCCTGCTAATCCTCCCTCCTCCGGTCTCCCAGACGCAGCTCCCTGCCCAGGCGGGCGGCGGGGCGGGCGCCGACTGGAAGTCCGCACCGCGCGGCGCAAAGCTCGAGGGCGAGCCATGAGCGCCGAGCGGCACGGCGCCAGGCGGCCGCGAGCTCACGAGCAGCAGGTAGCAGCCAGCAGGTGATTTTTTTACAGCAAAATTGAATCTGTGAAGTATTGAAGTAGTGAAGTGTGACCCGTAATTTGTCACCGTCACATGTCGTCTCTTAGTTTCGTGATTTGGCCTTTTACCTTTTGGTATGGATTATTTTTCTTGATGTATTTTATGATTTTCATCGTTCAAAGATGTTTCAATATATATAACTATACAAAACTACTTTAAACTGTTATATTTATCTATTTTGAGAGGTTATAGTGGTATTATGTCGATATGACTTTGTAGTTGAGCCCCTCCTAAAATTTTTGCTGACTCCGTCCTTGGGCACTACAGTCTACATGCATGCCTGTAATTGACGATAAAATCAAATGGGATTCGGAGCAGAACCTGGAAATGTGTAGCCACCCCCAGTACGTCCCCTGTCTCGATCGATGCATGCACATGCATGTTAGACTTTAATTTGCATGCAATGGGCGTAGAACAGAATATCTGAACCGTAGCAGTTAGGCTAGCAAGAGCTTTTCTGTGGCTGATTGGTTTGCTCAAACATTCTTTAAAAACACCAGATAATATTTTCAGCTAAGTCCAGCATGTGCATCCATATCCAGAGAGGAAAAAGTAGAACAGCATTGAGGGCTCCAGCTCCACCAATTAATTTTATGGAAAAGATAACAGTGATAATGGAACTAAAAAAACGACCATTAATCATTGAAGAGCAAAACATTTTTCTTCGTAGGTGCAATGCATGCCCATGTCTTCAGTTGTAGAGTTGCTACGCATCATCACACGAGTAGGGATGTCCAGCAATATGTTGGTAAGCACTAAGCGTTTAGTATATATAATATTGGTACAGGCCACCGGATCAGCAGGGGAACTATTCAAACATGAATGGATCTTGCATGACAGGCTTGCTTGAGTTTTCATGCTCCGGCTGGTGGTGCTAAACTCGGGCACATTGACGCACCTTTGGCCTATAACCTCATGTGGAAGGTCTACATATCACAGTCGAATCCCTGTCATATCTTCAGATTTGTCGACTCAGTCTCTTATATCGTAGTCTTGTACACTTTTAATTAAGAGTAAAATATATATATACGCGTGTGTTTATATTGGTGAGTGTAGCTGTGTGTATGAAAGTGACGGTGTCTGTGCTATGTTTCGCACAAAAAGGAAGGAACCTAAAATGTCATAAGCTACGCGATCATCGAAAAAGTCAAGATTTATTTCGATGAGTGTACACGTGTGCATGAAAGTGTCGTTGTTTGTGCTATGTTTCGCAAAAGAAGGAAAGAAGCTAAAATGTCATAAGCTATGCGGTGAGTGTACATGTGAGTATGAAAGCATCCGTGTATGTGCTATGTTTCGCAAAAGAAGGAAGGAACCTAACAAAGTCATCATAAGCTATGTGATCATCGAATAAGCAAAAAGTATTGTATCACAGCACAAGCAGTAGTACATGTGGCGCCCCTAAGCTAAGAAGATGACCCTTCATGATCCCTCCGATCCGTACCATTCCCGCCGTCCCAAACTTTCTCTGTTGCCGACCATTATTATGAACGTAATGGAGGGATTGCAGCTTCAGTGACGGAACGGGAGTGGAAGAGCAGAGGCCAGCACATGCGATGCGATCCGCGCTCATTACCCGCCGTCTCCTCCGCGTCCGCGCACGCGCACCCCGACCAGCCGTTCCGGTATAAATTGCCCACCCCTCCCGCCTGCTCAAATCAATCCCAAGCTCCATCTCCAAGCGCAACAACGCACACTTAGCCTGCTGCTTCCATCTTCCTCGAGAAGCAGAGCAAGACGAGAACAGAGGAGGAGGAGAGAGAGACATGGCCAAGGTGCACCCCAACGTCGTCGCCGCCCTCACCGGCGCCGGAGGTGGCCGAGCCGCCGGCGTTGCTGACGGTGTGGCGCAAGTCGCTGCTCTTCAACTGCGACGGCTTCACCGTCTTCGACGCCAAGGGCGACCTCGCCTTCCGCGTCGACTGCTACGGCGCCTCCCACAGGCGCAGGCGCCGCGCCGAGGTCGTGCTCATGGACGTCGCGGGCAAGCCGCTCCTCACCGTCCGACGCAAGAGGCTCAGCCTCCTCGGGGAGCACTGGGTCATCTACGACGGCGACGCCGCCGCGGAAGGGCCCAAGTCATCCAAGCCGCTCCTCTCCGTCCGCCGCAACGTCAGCCTCAGAGCCTCCTCCGGCGGCAAGACGCTGGCGCACGTCACGCCCATGTCCTCCACCGCCGCCGAGGCCGCATCCTACGTTGTGGAGGGATCGTACGGGCGGCGTGCCTGCGCGGTCCGCGACGCGCGCGGGGACGCGGTGGTGGCAGAGGTGCGCCGGCTGGTGGCGGATCCCCGCCTCGGCGCGCCTCTCGCCATGGGGCTCGTCATCGCCCTCGACGAGATGTTCGCCGGCGGCCGTGGGAGGTCCCTGCTGCGGAGGACATGGTCGGCGTAGGCGTAGGTAGCTAGAAACGCCGATGCCACTTCTCTATCTGACGCAATATGTTAGTACAGACCCGATCTTCGATTGTTAGCGGCAGGCAGGCAGCAGAGACATGAAACACGAAACATGAAACACGTGAATCGGTTAACTAGTTTGAATTTGTTTTTGCTTCGTCTCGTTCTTCCAAATTAAACTCAAAACTGAAGAAGCTAGGCGAAAGAAGCAATTAATCAATAAGAACATGTACACAGTGACACTGAACGGGGTAGATGCAGTAGAAATCTGTCGAATTGATCGAGATCTCCCAAACTGGTATTGGATGCTGCGTGGGTTTTCCATTCCATCGGCAGTATACGCTTGGATTCGATATGACAAATACTACAATGCACACGTGTAGGCGCGCTGGCTGGATTATTTGCATTGGTCAATCACAAATTATTCCAACTAACTGCTACTGGTGAATCAAGAGTCAACAGGTGCTTCGCTGTTAGTTGAGTCAGCATGAAAAATTCACTGTTTGTTTGAGTACTTTTATAGTACAGTACCTTGGCAACAACCATCGCTAGCTAATTAAACCCTAAACTCTCGAACATGCTCAGTTTGGATGGATGGTGCTGCTGTAATTCTGTATGTGACTGGATCCACCATGCACCATAGCAATTAGCAAGCGTATCTGCGTATGACTGCAGCATGCGAATTGGAACTCAACAAATCTGTATGGCTTGTGTTTGTTTGGTAGCCACCACTGCTAGCTGCTCAAGGATGTGTGTCCCTCTGTGTAGTGCCTAGTGCCTACTATTAGGCCTTCTTCAACATCATATAATGATGAGTTGATTACAACACAAAAAGGTGAAATAGTTTAAATTAGCTCAGTTCCGAAGAATAATGTCCGCATATGTAAAGGATATCTCCTCTGAAAGAGATCTGTGCATAAGCATGTGACTTTCGATCCGAATCAAATTATTAGCTTGCTACCAAGTATACGATCGGTGCAGCATTTGTTCCATGTCAACTTTGCACCTTCGTCCAAATTTAGCGCTGAGCCAAAATGAATAGGACCAGCATATATGCAAATAGACCATGCAAGTTGAATCCATACACGCGGAGATCAAGAATAATTTTTCTTGTATGTGCATCCATATACCTCGACATCAAGCGTGGATCACAGAAGCAACCAACCATCATTATTGGAGGATGCGCGCCTTCTCTTCTACATGCGTGCAATTCATGCGCTCATGCCCATGTCTTCGGTTGTTAGATATATAACCCAAAAAAATCATCATGCACCACACAAAACAAAAGTGTTTCATTTATTAATTATACACACGCTCAGTCAGAGAGAGCTGAAAATAAATTAGAACAAAATAAACTCGGTGGAGACTACCTTCAGAGTCTTGAAAAATGTATTTTGATGTTTATCTGTTGCAATTTTCAACTTCTATGCTAACTTTACTCGAGATGTAGTGCAAACCATGCCCTATGAAGAAGACCAATATCCGTGGAAAGTGAAAACAGTTCAAAGCTGAATGTATGACTGACTATATAATAAGAGAAATTTTGGAGTGTTTTTTTTAGTCCATCCGACGAAGTCCAACGGTGGAAGTAGCAGGAAGTATTAGGAAGTTCCTATGAGAAAGTACTAGGAAGTACCCATTTGGTGGGATCCACAACAAATTTTAATTAATATTTTTAATTCAGAAAAAGGCATATGAGTAATTTCTCATAGTTTATCTGACCGGCTACCTCCTGACTAGACTTGGGATTGGACTTGGCGTAATCCACATCCAATTGGACGGACTTTGGCAGTTGGACTTTGTTGGATTATTAGGATTTAATTAGATGTTGGACATCCATTTCCTTTAAATCCAATTAGCATTGGATGGCGCGAGATGGGAGCATCGGCGTCGTGCGAGAGAGGAGCAGGGAGAGGGGAGGCAACTTTGAGATGAAAAGAAGAGAGAATAGATTACCATAATACCTTTTTCTTAATTAGTTTAACTTTTTAATTAATCAAGTGGGGAAAAATCAAAACACCAGGTACTTCCTAATACTTCCAGGTACTTCATAAGCAGAGCTGGGTCCATGCATGGTTGTTTGATCAAGAAGTGAAACGGAACCAAGAAGAAAGGGGACTGGACTATTGAGTGAAGCTCCAAACCTCCAACGTGGATGATAAGCAACATCTATACTAAAAAGAACGTGTTTTTTTCGAAATTTTTCTCACTTAATTTGTCCACTTTATCCCTCACGCCGGATCCACCCGTCATATATTTGGGGAGTGATATGGTGGAAGACTCATAAAAATCGTAATTTGGAGAGCGTTTCTGCCAAAATCTTAATTTTTTTTCTCACCGTGGCGCTCCCTTACCCACGACACATCCGCGCATAGCTCCCTCCCATCCGATCCACAGCACCACGTTGACGATCGACACGGAAACAAAAACAACGGAGGAGCTAGAGAGAGCTAGCAGCTACACATTGACGCCGCCGAGCTCCAATCGCCTTATCTCCTTGGTGAATGTGCGCCAGCTGCTGCCCCCCCCCCTCACCGCCGCTGGCTAGATTGCCCGTGTCGCTTCCCGCAAGCTAGCTTACAGGGCCACTGTCCGCCGGCCAGCTCGCCCGTGGCGAGGCCTCCGTAGACAAGACACACGTGGGAGTAGGCCGAACAACCTGTGACCATCTACTCAAGCCACCACACAAGTTGCATCTGTGCTAGAAGTCAAGAGAAGCTTGAGCCACACTTTATTGTCTGTCTGCGTGGAGGCGGTCTAACCGCGTCCAGAAGGTGGTCATACTGCCCTCCCCAACAGAAGGCAGCAGGGACGGTCTAACCGCCCTGTGTAGGCGGCATGACCGCCTGTGTCAGGGACCTCAAGTTTTGGGGAAAAGTTTTAATTGGTCGACTCCCCTATTCACCCCACTCTAGGCGACATCAAGGTCCTTTCATATACACGCACCTCGTTCTCCCACTTACAGTCTTACATCACCAAGCTACAACCCTACATCTCCTACCTAGCTACAGCCCTACATCACCGAGCCACGTCGTGTACAGCAGCAGCCCGCCAGTGATGTAGTGCTATAGCTAGCTAGGACGTAAGGCCACCAGTAGAGAACCAACCGGCTGCATATAAAAAAAGGAAAATAAGATAACTGTTAAATTTATTCTATATAAAAACAAAATATTCTTCCTGAACATGTTGATGATTTGAAGACAATACGTGAATTCAGAGATGTGTTTGAAGCAGTGGTTCAAAATCTACAAGCTGACATAGAGCACATACAACCTCCAGTACCAAAGAAGCAAGCTGATCAAGCATGATGTCGACATTCTCTCTCTCTCACTCTCTGAATAAGGTGTCTAAGAGCTGCTGTATATGCTAAAGCTAACCTCCTGAGAGGTGTCACTCAAAACATTATGCTTGAACAGCTTGCTCCTATCGGTACTGGAGGTAGTGCACTATATGTCTGAATGACCAGATGTTGCAGCAGATTATTGAGTATTTAATATCCATGTTGATTCTACAACACTTCATTTTAATTGTGGCATAATATTTTAGTATAAAAACTATACACTATCCCTAGGTCTCATTTTCGAATAACTAAAAAGATAAATTCTATTATCTCTAATAATAAATAAAGTTAGCTAAAAGTTAAATTTATTCTATGTCTCATTCTACATCAAAAAATAAAATTCAATTTTTTATATAAAAACAAAAAAAATCTTAGTAAAAATGAATGAAAGAAGATACAATGTTAGTAGCTATATAACTACTTGTTACTAAATCCAAAGTGTATTAAAAACCTCATCTCTTAGTTCTTAAATCAAAATTTCTATTTTCTCCATCTCTAAATCATAAAACAAAATTTAATCACAACAAATGAATGAAGGATGAAGAATAAAACCTTAATAACACATTAGAGGTGAGAAATCTCCACAAATTGATGAGGAAAAATTTGGGCAGCACCTCCCTAGGCTTGAGGCGCCATGGGAGAGGAGCTTGAGCTCTCAGGTGAAGAATGGCTCGGGCAGAGGAGAAGGAAGAAGGAGCTGACGATTTTATAGAGGCACGACCTTTTGTCCCAGGTGGTGTTACCACCCGGGACAAAAGGCCGGTACCAATAATTACGGTCAGAGAGCCGTTGGAGGCCAGACCTTTAGTCCCGGGTGGTTTTACCACCCGAGACTAAAGGGAGGGCGGCGCAAACGGCCTTTAGAGGCCACGTCGCCCCAAACCCTTTTGTCCCGGCTCTAACGTTGAACCGGGACAAAAGAGCCGGATCAAAGGTCACCTCTCTATTGGTGCTCCCCACCCGGTACTAATACCCACATTAGTACCGGGTGTAAAAAAACCGGTACTAACGTTAAAATCTGTCCAGGACCAAAGGTTAATTCCCTAGTAGTGCCTGTCAACTTGAGTGACTTTTGCCAAGTCAGCAGCTTTGTTCACAAGGTACGTGGACAACTAAAACAAACGTGTCCAAGAGGACCCAAGGACCACATAGGATGGCTACTGTAGCGTGCAGGTGGAGTCAACATCGATGAGCGCATGCATGAATAATGCAATGCATGTCAACGGAACCAGCAGTGTCTCAATTGATGTTTATCCTACTTGACGATCCCCTCTCTCGAGAACACACGTGCACGCATGTCGTCGATCCTAATATTAATTCATGTCTCTTTCTCCTGTCTAAGGTTAGCCAAATCTCATTTTGCAAAGAAATACACCAGGAGTGATGTTGACTGAGCAGCATGTGTTTTCTTTGTTCATGCAACCACTTTTGTGTTTGCATGATCTTCGAAGATTCACAGAAACGATGATATATCGCAGAGCATGTTTGCCTACAAGGGAACAAAAGTGTCACAACAAGAGCATGTAGTGTGTGCGACTGTGTCAAATTAATTATTCCCCCCAATACGTACATAAGGTCGAGGCAGCTTCTATTCGATGTACGCACTACAGTCTACATGCATGTAATTGACGATAAAATAAATCAAATGGGATTCGGAGCAGAACCTGGAAATGTGTAGCCACCCCTAGCTAGTCCCCTATCTCGATCGATGCATGCACATGCATGTTAGACTTTAATTTGCATGCAATGGGCGTAGAACACAATATAGTAATGACGTGTACTCGAAATGTCGTTTTAGAAATCTTAAGATACATGCTTCTCCCAAGTTAAATATCCTAGTGGGTAGACGTAGTAGAAATATCTGGATTGTTGAATTGACAGAGATCTCCCAATGCAAGCAAAAAGGATCGGAGACTCTGGAGAAATGAATTGGTACCAAATTGCTTGGTAGTGGATGCTGCGTGGGTTTGACAGTATGTAGGGTGTAGCAACCCATGGATTTTGATATGCCAAATACTACTTGTGCTCATCAACTAGCTGCTTGTGCATATATCGAGTCAATTACAGGTGCTTTGCACATTGAGCAACCGATTACGATTATCACCAACACCAACCCATGATTAAAAAAGCTACAGTTTTGTTATTTTAACGTTTGCCGTTCTTTCAAGTTTACCTTTAACATTGAGGATTTTCTTTTCCTTTTCAGTTTTGAAGACAGTGCAGTGTCCCTTGTCTTCCATGCACACTTGCTAGTCGGCTACGCTGGTCTGTGTTGGGGCATCGAATCTATGAAAGCTACACTTTCCCAGGTGGAGTCCAATGGAAAAGGTAAACTTTTATGCTTTCATTAGTTCCTTCATTTTCAAGCTAGTTTTATGCGTGGTGATGCAATTTGTGTGTGTGTGTGTGTATATATATATATATATATATATATCAGTCAATACCTGCAAGAAAACTTGCATTTTCCCCTTTGTTTTAAAATGGACATTATGTGATTTAGTTGAGAACTGTTCCATGAAGGGAAAAATGAGCACCATCTATATATAGCCTTTAGGGGGTGGGGGATAAATTGTCTTTCTGAATTTAAAATTTATAGTGCCAATGTACATGTGCTTTATTTGCATGATCTGGTGCCAATACTACACCAACCATCCATATATAAAAGTGATGCTGAAAGGGCTTGAATTGCACAGAAGGCCACCACCTAAAGCCTGCATATTAATTGACCAAAAAATATTGTTCACATGTTTCTCTCATCTATTTGTAAATTTCTTTTGTATTTGTTGGCAACATTGTTAAGTGAGTTTTCCAAACTCTTGTGTTTATGTTTAGACTATATATATTAATATCTTTTCTAATTAAAGTTTGCAAAGGATTGTGAAAGAAGCAACACTTCAAAAATATTTTGAATGATGTTTTATTATTGATATGTGCAGAAGATGAGTTTGTTCAGAGCTTAAGGAAAGCCGCTCTGTGAGTTCTTCTAGTCCTGAAGAAAGTGTTTATGTTTTGGATTGACAAGGAAGATCAACTTTATCAAGCTGCTGTTGGGGAAGCGCTTATAGAAAGTCTACGTGAGGTTGCTGGTGATAATATTAAACTGAAAGAGGAGCTCAAGGAACTGAAAACAAGGGTTGCCTTGGTGAAAAAGTCAATGCAGGAGGATGATGCTGATGCTGAGCATGCTGAGGACGATAGCATTTAGATCAGATGGTCCGTAGATGAGAGACTTGAACAAGTTTCTGTGTTAATCATCTCTGTGTAGCAAGTTTTGCATTCTAAATGGCTAAATTTGTTAGGTGACACTAACAAGGAGAATCCATGAGGTGCTTGTAGTGCTCTGGTTCATGGTCCTACCCTTACTAGATGCAAGAAGTAAAATTTAGTCAATTTCAATATTCATGCTTAGATGAGTTCTTTTAATTATGAATATGGTACAATTGTTTTATATTTTGTTAGTCTAGTAATTATTCATATTGATGCTCCGTTATGTGGGCTATATTGGCAGGAGTTGCTCAAGAAAATACTTAGATGAGTTGTCTTTCAGGATCTACGAATAGTTCACTATTAGGGGTGAGCAAAATGGTTCTTTAGAGATATTACTGCCTCGATCTTTCTGAATGGAAAAGAAAAGAATACGGTAAATTCAGTGACCTTTTCTTGTCATTAAAGAATTATTGCCTGATGGTAAAGTGTTATATTTGTCTTGATGCTCCATCGACTATATGCGTTTGGAACAGACATTTTAAGATTGCACTTTGCCAATGTTGAACAGACATTTATGATTGCACTCTGGAGCTATTTCACTTTGCCAATTTGTGAAGTTTACACTTGAGCTATTTCAACCCATAGATTCTCTATGTTTCATCTATTGTCAATGTTGCTAAATTGATCATCCTTTTTATATTTTAGATTGTTGGTAGGTCAATTAACACACTTATCACAAAGAGGTACTACAATTCGGTCAAATCCCTAGGTCATGGAAAGGTACACATCGTTGCTCAATTTTTTGTTTCAAATATAAATTTTCTTCACTGGTCTGGTATTTATTTATTCCCTTACATGGTAGCTTGGTCACTTGGAAGATATTTAAGTTATCTCTTAACAATGAAATATCTGCAATTATCATATGCTTATTCAGTTTATATTTTACTTTCAAACAACTTTTTAGGCCCACCCTTGCTTATACCCACATATTTCATAAAAGCCATACGTCTACCAGTAGCAAGGTAATTATATACAAACTGAATTCACTTTCAATTATGTATAGTTAGGTTGCAATGATGATTAATTCTTGATAAAGCAAAACCGAACTCAACGTGGATTGGGTAAGTGATGAAGAGATCAACTGAGATGACTAGAGCGAGGTACTAAGCAATCTATGGTTCAAGCTAGGCTGCCATTGGTGTTTTGCTTAGTCACGGTACCCTGAGCCTTGATCTTCAGCCTATACTTCCTATACGTTAAATGGAAATCCACATATATCATCAAGAGATCGTCACAACTGTTGGCAGTTGGCTTTTGCCATTGGAAATCTGTTGGTTATAGAATGATGCCACAACATAGTTGGCTCGGCATTGCTCGGCTTATCCTTGCTGTGCCTCTTCAGATTCCTTGTTGTGATTCGGCAGTTTCATGGAGAAGCTCGTGTAAACATGATGGCAGAAGACAGGATCTTTTTAGTCTGGTGACTGGACACAAGTTTAGAGGGGGTGGTTAAGGAAAATCGATGGGATTTCAGTGTGCTTCCTGCTTGCGACTTGACACAGTAGATAGGGCGAAGCAAGTTCTGATATCGGTTGACATTTTTTGCGGACTCGGTCAGACCATGTTGTGGATACTCGAAACATGAAGTCATGAAAATAATTTTTGGGGCCCATTCTTGATTTCTTTCTTTCTTTTTGTTTTCTCTGTCTTGATGGCAAGTCTGAGGAATTTTTCGGAACGGTGCTGAAACTGCAAGGTTCGTGGTTTTTCCATGTAGGCAAAGCTGCTGATGTGTACAATGGAAAGTATAGCAATAAAGTCTATACTATTGTCCTATTTGAACCTTGCGCTCATTTCTGTGGTAAAAAGCTGTTGTAGTAACAGCCGTTGCTACTTATTCTATACGTGGCTAATTAGTGAGCAGAAATCGCAGCAAAAACAATCAGTATCCAATGAAAGAAGCTGGACCACGGAAGAGAAAAGTTGGCGCCTGGCTTTTGAACCAGGGAAGAAAAGGCCAAGCTCTGTGATGATTGCTGCAAAGTTTGCAACTGAATGCAACATTGCAGTAAGGTGCCATGTTCCCATATTTACTCACTGGAAGGACTACAAGAAAGAGGAGTCTAAGCATATCATCCGGGCTTACATAAAAAGAGTTTGCGTAAGTCTGTTCACACTAGCCTCTATTTATTGTTTATTTTAAAACATCACATTGTCTATTCAATAACATGCACCAATAATGTTGTTAACTACAGTCCAAGTTTCAGACGGATGGAACCTCAGTCCCAGTGAGGAAAGCATGTGTGGCTATGATGAAGAAAGTTGTTCGCCGGCAACGCTATAAGCTCAAAAAGAAGTTTTTTTATGCTTGTCCACTACATCTCGTGCCCAAGACAAGTCCTCTGACGTGGATGACTAATGAGCAATGGGATGCACTTGTCGCATATTGGAAAAATGAGAACAAAATGGTAAGTTCATTCCACTAAGCAAAATTTGATGTTCATCCGATAATCTGATGGTGATCTCATGTGTGCCTAACATTACAACTTTGTTGGTGTTGGTGACTTGTGAGATAAACTAAGACAACAGAAGCAAAGTGCATTTTCACCAGGCAACAGGTTCTCGCAGCTATGAAATGCACCTTATAGCTTTGGTGAGTAAAAATAACTGGCACTTGGAATAGGCATATTGCTTGATTGTTCTGTGTTAAAATTAATTTTCATGGCTAATGTAGCAGACTTGATTGCTTCTAAACAAACTATTTGAAATATTTGCAATATTTGCAGTAGGTTCATCCCATGACAATCAGTTTAATATATTGTTTCAAATATACTGTTTTTTATCTGTGTTACAATTAGACCAATTCAACATCAGCTTGCCCAATTGTCTTTGTTTTCAATTCTTTGTCAAGCAAACAAGTATCAAAACGAACCACCAAATGCACTGGATATATTTAAAGACTGCCACTACAGCAAAAAGAAAGGGTTCAGTCCTGCAGTTCAATCTGTTATTGTAAGTGAAGTCAAAATTAGTTCATTATTCACAATCAAATGATACATAGTCCATATATGTCTTGATCATTTATCTATTTATCCCATCCACTGCTAGGTTGAAATGGAGGAAAAAAATAAATGCTACTGTAAATGATGGTGAGGAACCAAAGGATGTGGCTAATAATGTATCTGAGGTTCTTGCTCAGAATTCTAAGAAGAATAGCTTCATGGTAAGTGTGGGGTTGATAAGCTCATATGTGAGTACGAGTGATGATGATGCTACTAGCCGGCGAGAGTTAGAGGCTGAACTGGTGGTGGAGAAGCAGACATCAAGGGAACTTAGGGGCCTTCTGAAGGCTCAACACGCGCAAATGGATGACCTGTTGAAGAAGTTCCAGCAAAATGAAACTGAAAGGGCTATGCAGAATGAGGAGTTTAACAAAAAAACAAGCTGAGACAGATGCACTGATTAAGAGTTTGATGTCCCTTATCCCATCAAGTTCAGCAACAAGGTAAAGTGGTGTTTGGCTTAATAGCTGCAGCACCAAGGCTGGTGGTTTGTCTTTTGAGGGTTGATGCATTTAGGCAAGTGGTGATTTTGGGTAGACTTTGAATGTGTGTGTATTGGTTTGTGAACGGATGCAATGTGGGGGCGATGAAGCATACTATATGGTCTATGAACTATTGGTGGCTGGATGATCTTTGAACTTTGGATGTTGTAGTTTGAACTTATGCCATTTGGTGTGCACACTAATGTAACTATTATGATCTGGGACATGTAATGGCAATGGGACCTCTCTATATTTTAATCTATCTGTGATATGATTTGTGACAACCAAAATGGTGCATGTTTGAATTTTTAAATATTCCTAGCTAAAAATTAAATTTAAATTCGAATATCCATGGTAAAGATTTAAATTTGAATATGTGATGTTTGGGTCTATAATGGGCCAATTCTTAGTACCTGGACTGGCAGAGTAGTATAGGCTTCATAAAAACATGGGCCTAATGTGTAAATTAGGTTCAATTGGGCCTCCACCATAATGGGCCTTTCAAATGGGCGTCCTCTGTAATGGGTTGATGTCTCTGGTGATGAATGACGTGGAAATAGCTGAGGTAGCACTGTTGACGTGGCAAGGTGTAACTTCATGACGATTCAGTTCATCACTATAGCCCTTGTTGGCTTGTTGCTAACCATTTACTCCGTGATGAAATCAAGTGGCATTCTGTGACGGTTAGAGTCTGCCCACCAAATATATGACGCGAGATACATGACAGATTTCTCGATCGTCCGTGACACATTTTTTGGCGTTTATGACCAAAGTAGTCGGTCATGTAAAGCTTCATTCGTAGTAGTGCAGCCTACTTGGGCCAATCGATGGCATGGAGAGCCTGTTGGGCTGCGGCCCAACAATCGGCCCATTTCCACTCGCTGCTCCCCTCCTCCTCCCTCCTCCTTATTCCTTCCTTCCTCTCCTCGTTTGCCTGCCTACGGCCTCCGCTCGTTTCCCTCTACCCCCAATTTCAAAATCCATGTTAGCAACAACTAAGGGGGATAGGAACTCAGAGAGAGAGCAGAGAGAAAGGGATAAGCATGGTAGCGTCCGGCGGAAGAACCGAGGAGGAAAGTCTTGGGAAATAAGTTGATAATTCTGTTACATGATGATCTCTTCTCTACTCCTCTCCTGGTACTTAAACTCTCACACAGCTCGCATACGCACACAGTCATGAGTTTACATGGGCTGGGCCCTCAATTCGTGCATACAAGCACCGCGACCCATTCAGGGCCTGTCCACTTCTTGTTGGGCTTGGGCCGTCTGGTAGACACCCTCGTATCTCCTGTAGAGGCTGCTGTAACATTCTCCCCCTCTTGAAGACCGGCTTGACCCCAAGCCGGAGCATGGGGAAACTGTTGCTTCAGATGGAGAAAGTCTTCCCATTTTGCCATAGGCACTGGCCACGAGCTCCACTTGACCAGAACTTGTTGGACAGGTTTACCAGCACAGTAGATAGTACGCTTCTGAAGGATAGATTCAGGTACTCTTGGTAGCTCAATATCATCTGGCAGAGAAGGAATTACCTGATCTGAATTGGTAATAGCTTTCTTCATCTGGGAGACGTGGAAGACTGGATGTATAGAAGATGATTCTGGTAGCTGGAGCTTGTAGGCCACCGGGCCAATACGCTGAAGTACACAGAATGGACCAAAGAACTTGTATGCAAGCTTCTGATTTGCACGAGGAGCTAGAGACGATTGAACATAAGGTTGGAGCTTCAGAAATACCAAATCACCCACTTGAAAGGATCTCTCAGAGCGAGACTTATCTGCTTGCTTCTTCATTCTCAATTTGGCTCTGCTAAGATGTTGCTTGATAAGGGTGGTCATAAGCTTCCTTTCTTGCATCCAGCTAGACAGATCCATGGATTGAATAGGTTCTACCAGAGAAACCCCGAAGTGACGAGGCTTGTATCCATACAAGGCCTCAAATGGAGACATCCCAATAGCAGAATGAGCACAAGCATTATACCAGAATTCTGCCACAAATCCAAGAACCCCATTTCGTAGGAGTAGCATTCACAAAACAACGAAGAAATGTTTCCATTGTCTGATTCAGACGCTTGGTCTGCCCATCAGATTGAGGGTGATAGCTGGTACTCATCTGCAATTCAACACCTGCTAAGGCAAAGAGCTCCTTCCACAATTGACTTGTGAAAATGCGGTCTCTATCTGACACAATGGCAATGAGCATACCATGTAACTTGTAGATATTGTTCAGGAAAAGCTTAGCCACAGTGAGAGAAGTAAACGGGTGCCGCAGTGGTATAAAATGACCATACTTTGTGAAGGAGTCTACCACAACTAAGAGGCAATTGGCATTCCCTGAGAGAGGCAATCCTTCCACAAAATCTAAGGACACAGTCTGCCAAGCACCAGTAGGAACAGGAAGGGGTTGGAGTTTACCAGGAAGCTTAGCTCTATCTGGTTTGGCCTACTGACAGATAAGACAAGCTTTAACATAGCTATGAATGGATTTCTTCATGCCAGTCCAGGCAAAAATTTGCTTCATTCTCATATGAGTTACTGGAACACCAGAGTGGCCCCCCAAAGCACTAGAGTGGCATGCCTGGATGAGTTTTTGTTGAAGAATAACATTCTTCCCAACCCAAATTCGGCCATTCTTTCTGAGCACTCCATTCTACAAAGTGAAACCAGGGACAGCAGTAGGATCAATAGCTAATTTGGCCAGCATATCCAGAGAAGAGGGGTCCTTTTGATAACCTGCAACCACTTCAGAAATCCATTGTGGAGAGGATACAGATATAGCAGACTGATTAGTAAGCATGGCACACTGAGCAGAATGAGTAGCTTTCCTTGAAAGTGCATCAGCCACCCTATTATTTGAGCCCTTCTTGTAAACTATTTTGTACTACAGGCCTAACAGTTTGGTAAACACCTTCTATTGCCAGTGAGTGCGCAACCTCTGTTCTGACAGGTGAGACAAACTTTTTTAATCAGTAAAAATTAAGAACTCATCATGCTGCAAGTATGGCCTCCATTGCTGAACAACTATCAAAATTGCCAGGTATTCTTTCTCATAAGCTGACAACCCTAATGACTTTGGGCCCAATGCTTTACTGATGTAAGCTAATGGGTGGCCATCTTGCATGAGCACTGCACCTACACCCAAACCACTAGCATCTATTTCAATGGAGAACACTTTGGAGAAATTGGGTAAGGCCAGTACAGGAGTCATGGACAAGGACACCTTCAGAGCTTGGAAGGATTCCTCATGATGGGTGGTCCACACAAAAGGCACATTCTTCTTAAGTAACTCTGTAAGGGGCTTACTGATGATCCCAAAGTTCCTAACAAATTTCCTATAGTAACCAGCAAGGCCCAAAAAGCTCCTTAGATCCTTCACACATGATGGGGTAGGCCATGACATTACTGCAGCTATCTTATCAGGATCTGTCCCCACTCCTTTGTCACTGATCACATGGCCTAGGTACTGGATCTGCCTTTGTGCAAAGGAGCACTTAGAAAGTTTGATCTGCCATTGGTCCTTGAGCAGCAATTCAAACACCAACTTGATATGGTAGATATGCTTTTCATAAGTCTTGTTGTAAATAAGGATGTCATCGAAGAAGACTAAAACAAACTTCCTTAAGAATGGTGCCAAAGTTGAATTCATAGTAGACTGAAAAGTGCATGGTGCCCCTGTAAGCCCAAAAGCCATGACTCTGAATTCAAATTGACCAAAGTGGGTTTGGAAGGCTGTCTTAAACTCTTCCCCTTGCTTGATTCTGATTTGATGAAAGCCAGCACGCAGATCAAGACTGGTGAACCAACAGGATCCTTCTAATTCATCAAGAAACTCATCTATAACTAGCATAGGATACTTGATTTTCTTTGTTATAGCATTCAAATGACGGTAATCAACACAAAACCCCCATGAGTTGTCCTTCTTTTTGACTAGGATCACAGAAGAAGAAAATGGGCTGTTGCTGGGCTGAATGACCCCATTCTGCAACATTTCTTTGACCTGGCGCTCAATCTCATCCTTCAGGGCTGGTGCATACCGATATGGTCTGACCTTAACTGGAGTAGCTCCCTCAATCAGAGGTATAGAGTGATCACAGGCCCTCTCTGGTGGCAAGTCAGTAGGCACCTCAAAGAGTGTGGTAAACTGATCAATAAGGTCTTGTACTTTAGTGGGGAGGTTCACCTCTACTTGGTCATTACCTGTTATCTGGATAGCACAGACCTCAATCACAGAGCCCTCTGGTAAATCAGACAGATCCCCACACAATAGCACAGAAGTCCCCTGATATGGAATGGACAACCACTTATGTTTCCAATGGACTTCCATAGGTCTGTAGCACTCTAACCAGTCCAAACCCAGAATCATGTCATAAGTGGACAATGGAAGCACCCGTAAATCAGACTGAAAGTTACAATCAGAGATAGACCAATTAGCTCCCATCAATTGAGTATCACAAGTAAGTACCTCACCATTAGCAACCTTGACCTTCACAGGACTAGGGAGAGCAGAGAGCCCTTCTAGCTGGGATGCTAAATCAACACTGATGAAAGTATTAGAACTTCCAGAGTCAACCAGGATCTTCATCACCTTGCCTTGAATACAACCTAACAAGCATAAAGTCCTTGGGGCAGGAGCTCCAGTCACTGCTGCTTCAGACAATGTGAGATACAAATGGTTCTGGTGAACTTGTTCTTGATCATCAAAGGATAATGGGGTATCTTCCTCTTGGAGGACCTCCAACAGTTCTTGAACCACATGTAATTGCACTTTTTCAGCACATCAATGGTCCTTGGTCCATTTTTCAGCACAGCGCTGGCAGAGGCCTTGAGCACGATGAAAAGCTTTAACAACAGCCCTTTTGTCCTCAACAGACCTTGACCGTGCAGCTTCAGTGCTTCGATGATCTTCGGCTGAGGTAGGCTTGTCCCCTTTAGAATACCCGGGGGTAAGAGCCAATGCTAGAACATCTTGCGTGTACTGAAAAGCATAATCAGCTTTACGGAATTCCCTTTTCTTAGGCGGCATAAACACCTCTTCCTGCAATTTGGCAAGAACAAAGGCAGTATCAAGCTCGGCAGGGCGCTGAATAAGTACATCAGCTCTAATTTCTTCACAAAGACCATCAATAAAACGCATGGTATAATGCAATGGATCAGGTTTACTTTCATAAGCAGTTAACTGGTCAACTAACCCAGCAAACCTCTCTATGTACTCCTCAATAGAAGAAGTCTGCTTGATATGAAAAAGCTGCCTAACCAGAATAGCATGTTGATCCTTACCAAACCTATCCAACACCATAGATTCAAAGTTGGCCCAAGAGCAAGACTGCAACTTGAACTCGACTGACGGCAACCAACGAGTAGTAGGATCATTAAAATGCATAGTAGCTATCTTAATCCACTTGTGATGCTCAACCTCATACATTTCTAAGTAATCAACAGCTCTAGTAAGCCACAATTTAGGATTATCACCAGTGAATGAGGGAAATTTCAGTTTAGGTAGGCGCCCTGTACCACTACCACCCGGACTAGCAGATCTCCAATCAGTTCTAGCACTAGGAAGCATGTAATTACTAGGTTTAGGGGAAGGGGGGTGGGTAAACGAAGCGCACCCTTGACCGGGGGATGAACTACGGTCGTGACTGACCCGAAGCCATCCACCCGGTGGTAGTTGTCGAAGCCGTGCCCGCTGGGCCTGTCAGCCATGCCTGGAGCAGATGGGCGCTCCGGCGCCGACTGGATTTTGAGGATCTGTGGCGGTTGAGGAGGAACACCACTGCTTGGCGACGGAGATGAAGTAGCAGCAGCCGATGTTCCCGCGGTCGCCAAAGGAAAACCGGTGGGCAGGAGCGGCGGCGAGCGCTCACGCATCGCCCGCTCCCAGAGCTTGGACAGCTTGCGAACTTCCAAATGCATGTCATCCATCAGGCTGTCAACTCCCGGACGCCAATCCTCCACCACTACGGCCGTGCACTCCAGCATGTCCACACGCATCCTGGGCAATCTTGAGATCGGCGAATTGCCGCTCCCACTTGTCATCGGTCTTGGAGAATCGATCTTCCCACTTCTCATCAGCCTCGGCGAAGCCCTTCTCCAGCTTCTCCCCGGCCTCTGAGGAACTCTTCTCCCAGCGCGCCTCCATGTCGTCGAAGCGCTTGGTGAGCGCATAGAGCACGAGCTTCATTTCAGGATTCATGGCTCCCAAGCGGCGTTGAAGATGGGTGTAATGCTCGTGCGCTAGAGGGGGATCCAGGGTAAGGAAGCAGTCCCAGATCGAACTGCGGTGGACGGGAATTACAGGCCACGAACTGTGATCTCCGAAGAAATCAAGCAGACGCGCTCACCAAACCGAATCCGTTTGCAATTAGATCGAAGGGATTGCTGAATCTGATACCAAATGTTAGCAACAAGCAAGGGGGATAGGAACTCAGAGAGCGAGCAGAGAGAAAGGGATAAGCATGGTAGCGTCCGGTTGCCATACGTCTACCAGTAGTAAGGTAATTATATACAAACTGAATTCACTTTCAATTATGTATAGTTTGGTTGCAATGATGATTAATTCTTGATAAAGCAAAACCGAACTCAACGTGGATTGGGTAAGTGATGAAGAGATCAACTGAGATGACTAGAGCGAGGTACTAAGCAATCTATGATTCAAGCCAGGCTGCCATTGGTGTTTTGCTTAGTCACGGTACCCTGAGCCTTGATCTTCAGCCTATACTTCCTATACGTTAAATGGAAATCCACATATGTCATCAAGAGATCGTCACAACTGTTGGCAGTTGGCTTCTGCCATTGGAAATCTGTTGGTTACAGAATGATGCCACAACATAGTTGGCTCGGCATTGCTCGGCTTATCCTTGTTGTGCCTCTTCAGATTCCTTGTTGTGATTCGGCAGTTTCGTGGAGAAGCTCGTGTAAACATGATGGCAGAAGACATGATCTTTTCAGTCTGGTGACTGGACACAGGTTTAGAGGGGGTGGTTAAGGGAAAATTGATGGGATTTCAGTGTGCTTCCTACTTGCGACTTGACACAGTAGATAGGGCAAAGCAAGTTCTGATATCGGTTGACATTTTTTGCGGACTCGGTCAGACCATGTTGTGGATACTCGAAACATGAAGTCATGAAAATAATTTTTGGGGCCCATTCTTTCTTTCTTTCATTTTGTTTTCTCGGTCTTGATGGCAAGTCTGAGGAATTTTTTGGAACGGTGCTGAAACTGCAAGGTTTGTGGTTTTTCCATGTAGGCAAAGCTGCTGATGTGTACAATGGAAAGTATAGCAATAAAGTCTGTATTATTGTCCCATTTGAACCTTGCACTCATTTCTGTGGTAAAAAGCTATTGTAGTAACAGTCGTTGCTGCTGATTCTATACGTGGCTAATTAGTGAGCAGAAATCGCAGCAAAAACAATCAGTATCCAATGCAAGAAGCTGGACCACGGAAGAGAAAAGTTGGCGCCTGGCTTTTGAACTAGGGAAGAAAAGGCCAAGCTCTATGATGATTGCTGCAAAGTTTGCAACTAAATGCAACATTGCAGTAAGGTGCCATGTTCTCATATTTACTCACTGGAAGGACTACAAGAAAGAGGAGTCTAAGCATATCATCCGGGCTTACATAAAAAGAGTTTGTGTAAGTCTGTTCACACTAGCCTCTATTTATTGTTTATTTTAAAACATCACATTGTCTATTCAATAACATGCACCAATAATGTTGTTAACTACAGTCCAAGTTTCAGACAGATGGAACCTCAGTCCCAGTGAGGAAAGCATGTGTGGCTATGATGAAGAAAGTTGTTCGCCAGCAACGCTATAAGCTCTAAAAGAAGTTTTTTTATTCTTGTCCACTACATCTCGTGCCCAAGACAAGTCCTCTGACGTGGATGACTAATGAGCAATGGGATGCACTTGTCGCATATTGGAAAAATGAGAACAAAATGGTAAGTTCATTCCACTATGCAAAATTTGATGTTCATCCGATAATCTGATGTTGATCTCATATGTGCCTAACATTAAAACTTTGTTGGTGTTGGTGACTTGTGAGATAAACCAAGACAACAGAAGCAAAGTGCAGTTTCACCAGGCAACAAGTTCTCGCAGCTATGAAATGCACCTTATAGCTTTGGTGAGTACAAATAACTGGCACTTGGAATAGGCATATTGCTTGATTGTTCTGTGTTAAAATTAATTTTCATGGCTAATGCAGCAGACTTGATTGCTTCTAAACAAATTATTTGAAATATTTGCAATATTTGCAGTAGGTTCATCCCATGACAATCAGTTTAATATATTGTTTCAAATATACTGTTTTTTATGTGTGTTACAATTAAACCAATTCAACATCAGCTTGTCCAATTGTCTTTGTTTTCAATTCTTTGTCAGGCAAACAAGTATCAAAACGAACCACCAAATGCACTGGATATATTTGAAGACTGCCACTACAGCAAAAAGAAAGGGTTCAGTCCTGCAGTTCAATCTACTATTGTAAGTAAAGTCAAAATTAGTTCATTGTTCACAATCAAATGATACATAGTCCATATATGTCTTGATCATTTATCTATTTATCCCATCCACTGCTAGGTTGAAATGGAGGAAAAAATAAATGCTACTGTAAATGATGGTGAGGAACCAAAGGATGTGGCTAATACTGTATCTGAGGTTCTTGCTCAGAATACTAAGAAGAATAGCTTCATGGTAAGTGTGGGGTTGATAAGCTCATCTGTGAGTACGAGTGACGATGATGCTACTAGCCGGCGAGAGTTAGAGGCTGAACTGGTGGTGGAGAAGCAGACATCAAGGGAACTTAGGGGCCTTCTGAAGGCTCAACACGCGCAAATGGATGACCTGTTGAAGAAGTTCCAGCAAAATGAAACTGAAAGGGCTATGCAGAATGAGGAGTTTAACAAAAAACAAGCTGAGACAGATGCACTGATTAAGAGTTTGATGTCCCTTATCCCATCAAGTCCAGCAACAAGGTAAAGTGGTGTTTGGCTTAATAGCTGCAGCACCAAGGCTGGTGGTTGTCTTTTGAGGGTTGATGCATCTAGGCAAGTGGTGATTTTGGGTAGACTTTGAATGTGTGTGCATTGGTTTGTGAACTGATGCAATGTGGGGGCGATGAAGCATACTATATGGTCTGTGAACTGTTGGTGGCTGGATGATCTTTGAACTTTGGATGTTGTAGTTTGAACTTATGCCATTTAGTGTGGCACACTAATGTAACTATTTTGATCTGGGACATGTAATGGCAATGGGACCTCTCTATATTTTAATCTATCTGTGATATGATTTGTGACGACCAAAATGGTGCATGTTTGAATTTTTAAATATTCCTGGCTAAAAATTAAATTTAAATTCGAATATCCATGGTAAAGATTTAAATTTGAATATGTGATGTTTGGGTCTATAATGGGCCAATTCTTAGTACCTGGACTGGCAGAGTAGTATAGGCTTCATAAAAACATGGGCCTAATGTGTAAATTAGGTTCAATTGGGCCTCCACCATAATGGGCCTTTCAAATGGGCGTCCTTTGTAATGGGTTGATGTCTCTGGTGATGAATGACGTGGAAATAGCTGAGGTGGCACTGTTGACGTGGCAAGGTGTAACTTCATGACGATTCAGTTCATCACTATAGCCCTTGTTGGCTTGTTGCTAACCATTTACTCCATGACGAAATCAAGTGGCATTCTGTGACGGTTATAGTCTGCCCACCAAATATATGACGCGAGATACATGACCGATTTCTCGATCGTCCGTGACACATTTTTTGGCGTTTATGACCAAAGTAGTCGGTCATGTAAAGCTTCATTCGTAGTAGTGCAGCCTACTTGGGCCAATCGATGGCGTGGAAAGCCTGTTGGGCTGCGGCCCAACAACCGGCCCATTCCCACTCGCCGCTCCCCTCCTCCTCCCTCCTTCTTCTTCCTTCCTTCCTCTCCTCGTCTGCCTGCCTGCGGCCTTCGCTCGTTTCCCTCTACCCCCAATTATAAAATCCACCTCCTCCCCTGCTGCTAGGGTTCGCCTCTGCGGCTGCCCCTCCTCTCGCGGCGACCCCAGGCGAGATGGACATCAACATCGTGGACAAGTACGAGAAGCTGGACAAGGTGGGCGAGGGCACCTACGGCAAGGTGTACAAGGCACAGGACAAGGCCACAGGCCAGCTCGTTGCGCTCAAGAAGACCCGCCTCGAGATGGACGAGGAGGGCATCCCGCCCACCGCGCTCCGCGAGATCTCCCTCCTCAACCTCCTTTCTCACTCCATCTACGTCGTTCGCCTCCTCGCCGTCGAGCAGGCCGCCAAGAACGGCAATCCCATCCTATACCTCGTCTTCGAGTTCCTCGACACCGACCTCAACAAGTACCTACCTCGACGTCTACCGAAGGGGCCCCAACGCGAGGCCGCTACCCACTCACCTCGTCAAGGTAACCACCGATTCTCCAAGCGATCTGAGCAGTTGAGCGCCTCCTGATCAGAGATTCAGAGCTAAATAAATAGTCTGTGAATGACATTTCTAATCCTCATCACAACGGTACGATCTTGATCAGACTGCAAAAACAACAACTTGTCTACTGTATTACTGAATCTCCAATCGATCATCACAGAAAATAAGCCTGCACATTTTGAATGGTATTTTCAGTTTCTGACAAAAAGGTGCAAATCCTAATTGGACTACAAAATGAAAACATTTAATGTCCATCAATTGTAAAATCAAAGCATTCCCTATGAAATTAAATGTGGATTTTATATCTGTAACCTGTACTGATTCTGGACTGAACACAAGTGCAGTAAATTTTCCCAATTCTATGGCAAGAAAATTAAATGTTGGAAGCAATTATCCAGTGCTCTTGTGCTTACTGGTATTTGTGAGGACTCAGATTGGTCCCCAGTCCCCAATTGGCATTCCACTCTTGCTATTCCAGAAACACTGTCCTTTGATTGCTAATTTTTGGACTAATGTACTTCCTTTGCCTCCTTCTAGAACTTTTTATATCAGTTATGCAAAGGAGTTGCACACTGCCATGGCCATGGTGTCCTTCACCGGTTGGATTTCTCGTCTGATTTATGTTGCTGGACTCATCAGAAAAATACAGCATTGCATTTTCCACTAATGTGACTCAATTTTACATGGATTTAAAGCCTCAAAACCTGCTGGTCGACAAGGAGAAGGGGATACTGAAGATTGCAGACCTTGGGCTTGGTAGAGCTTTCACAGTGCCAATGAAAAGCTACACCCATGAGGTACTGGTTACCATCTGCCAGTTGGATTGTCCAGTACAAATTGGACATTGTAACATAGTTTCTGAGCATGATCCAGTAAGCTCTTTCATTTTGTGTTTTTGTGTAGATTGTGACACTTTGGTATAGAGCTCCTGAAGTTTTGCTTGAAGCAACACATTACTCAACTGGTGTCGATATGTGGTCTGTTGGATGTATCTTTGGTATGCTAGTCCTCCTTTTGAGTCTTGATGCAATCTATGGAGTATATGTACAATCTATGGAGTAATAATTGCCATGACAAATGGCCTTGTACAAGGAACTTAATAACACCCCACAATCCATGTTGTCCACATCATCTTTGAATTTATTTCCAATCCAAATAGCATATTGTGCCCAGGCTTAAAATTTTGTCCTTGATCTTTTTAATTAAGAGATAATAACTTTTACCTGATATGGTGTTCATAACATTTTAATGCAACTGAAATGGTCCGAAGACAGGCTCTCTTTCCTGGTGACTCTGAGTTGCAACAGTTACTCCACATTTTCAGGTATTTTTTTCCCTTCTTCACCCAGGAATTGGTACCATAATATGAGTGATATCTTGCTTAGTTCCTAGGATATTGTCATTTTGTTCATCTTCCTCTTGCACAAGTAGTTGTGGTCACCACTGAGCTCCCTGACCAGTAATGGGAGAACTGGTGTAGTTGGTTGTCGTCGTGCTTGCTTGTGGCGTGTAAATGAAATACTGGGTAGCCCCCTAGTGCCTGGGTTAGTGGTGTGTGTTGTATGACCATTTTGACCTAAACTCCTCTCTCTTAATGCAATGATATGCAGCTCTCGTGCATATTTGAGAAACAAAAATTGTCACTGTGTTGGCTGTGAAGTTATTGAACTCCTATCCAAATGCTGGATATCATGAGTTCTTGTGTTATGGGCGGCCGGAGGGCCGACCCCTCTATCTGTCCCGTCTAGAGATAGGGTTAGTTGGTTGGATAAGATCAGTTAGAAATAAGATTAGAATTAGATCTTTACTTAAGGGTCAAGTCATCCCTTCTATATAAGGGAGGTCGTGTATTGAGATTGGGTAATGAATGAAGAATCAATCAATCCCAAATCCCCCCAATTCTCCTAAGCCGCCGGAGCAGCAGGGTCTACCCTGTCCTCTGTCGTGTCCCTATCCCAGCCGGATCATCCGGCTATTACATTGGTATCAGACGGCCAGCGATCCTCGGCTCCATGGCTTCTGCTGCCTATGAATCTATGTCGTTGTCTTCTCCACGAGCAGTATTAAAGGCTCGGCTCCTGCGTGATTATCCAGACCTCAGGCTGGTCAAGGCTAACGACGAGGCGAAGGCTGCAGCCGTGGCGCCCGTAGCGGCGGCGACCTCATCCTCATCCGCTTCCGTCTCCGAGCCAGCAGTGGAGGCGCAAGCAAAGCAGATCGAGGAACTTGGTCTCGCCCCACTGAAGGACGACGCTGCTGACGTGGAGGCCCTGCTTTCGACGGCTTCACTCGACGTTGAGGTCAGGCTGCAGGGCAGCCTTACGAGGCTGACGAGAAGGGCGCCACATCAGCGGGCACCAGCACCAGACACGCAAGGCGTAGTTGATGCGCGCATCCGGCACCACGGTGCGCCTCCTCGGCTTCAGATGGCCCGTCTCTACTGCAGCTGGCGGGCGGCGCAATCTTCGCCACGTGAGTGCCTGTGGCGGCATCCAGGGAAGCAGAAGTGGGTGCAGCAGCCAGCTGCGGCGGCGCGCAGCACCCTCACAAGGACGACGGCGCGGCCACTACATGAATCGCGGGGCATCGTCCATCTTCCTCTGCTAGCAGTGCAAGGTGCAGCACAATCTCCGGTGGCGCAAGATTTGCCTGCGACGGACGGCTCCTCTGTTTTGCGGAAGGGGCTTGGCCTGTGGGCTACTTTGGTTTCAAAGGGAAAAACAGGTGGACTGGGCCGTTTGTTTCCAGCCCACGTGCAACCACTTGCTGGGCTATTTCCATGGCCTGGGTGACCGGGTGCTTTTGTATTCATGCGTATCAGGCGAGAGTCCTGCAGTCGAAGATGGGCTCTGTTTCATTTTTTAGTCCATGCTAATAAACTTAAGCCGAGATGTAAAAGACTTACAGGTTTGTCGTGTCCTCCTCCAATAGGTTTGCTGCAGCTCGAGGACGAGCTGCTCATAAGGGGGGAGAAATGTTATGGGCGGCCGGAGGGCTGGCCCCTCTATCTGTACCGTCTAGAGATAGGGTTAGTTGGTTGGATAAGATCAGTTAGAGATAAAATTAGAATTAGATCTTTACTTAAGGGTCAAGTCATCCCTTCTATATAAGGGAGGTCGTGTATTGAGATTGGGTAATGAATAAAGAATCAATCAATCCCAAATCCCCTCAATTCTCCTAAGCCGCCGGAGCAGCAGGGTCTACCCTATCCTCTGTCGTGTCCCTATCCCAGCCGGATCATCCGGCTATTACATCTTGCTTATTAAATGTGATAATAGTTTGATTTCTGTTATTCTTGTCTGTTAGGCACATTGCAAAATTACTCTTGATCGCTTGACCTTTCATGGAATAGATAGTAATGCACATATAAATGACATTATATCTACTATGGACTGACCTAAATCTGCTTCTGCAAAAGGTTGTTGGGAACACCTTCTGAGGAGCAGTGGCCTGGAGTGAGTGATTTCAGGGATTGGCACGAGTTTCCACAGTGGAAGTCCCAAAGTTTGGCTCGTGCCGTCCCAACGATGGAACCTGAAGGCGTTGATCTGCTATCAGTAAGTTTCTTTGTACCTGAAAAATGTCGAGCCAGCAAGTTAAGAGACCTTTCTTATTCATTTATCTAACCTGAAGTTGATCCATTTCTTCTCTCGTACTTGAAATGGGTCTGTCGACTGTGCATATTTTCTTTTGGTGTCTTAACCACTTGATTAATTAATGAATGCATTTATTCTTAACATGCTTCGCTTCAGTTTGTTCATTTGTTTCCCAGTGAACATTGGCTAAAATTGTCACTTGAGATCAAAATTAATATCTGATTATGCCCTAAAAAAGAAAAAGATCAGCTTATTGTCACTTGAGATCAAAATCAATATCTGATTGCGAAAGGGCCTGTAGCGATGAGTGTGCGTGCGTTGCGAGTGTCTCCGATGTACTGTGTAATTCGCAAAAAAAAAAATCAATATCTGATTATGCCCTAAAATAGAAAAAAGATCAGCTTATGGCTTTATTAGGATGTTTTGTCATTCCTACCGAACAAGGAACTGAGTTCGTTCTCCAAGTAAGAAAGAAAGAGAAATTGAGCTGGCAGTTTTGTGATTGACATGTTGCAGAAAATGCTTCAGCTTGATCCTGC
The DNA here is from genome assembly GCA_036936925.1 of Cenchrus fungigraminus. Taxonomy (NCBI): domain Eukaryota; kingdom Viridiplantae; phylum Streptophyta; class Magnoliopsida; order Poales; family Poaceae; genus Cenchrus; species Cenchrus fungigraminus. Next base: position 188,352,286 of record CM072769.1, read on the forward strand.
AAACAGGATATCAGCTATCGCTGCGATGGAGCATCCCTACTTCGACAGCCTTGACCAGTCCCAGTTCTAGTCCTTGTACCATGCGATTCTGAAGATGCTACAACTCTCAAGGAGCGCGCTTTCTGATGGAGCTGTGAACTTCACTTGCCATCTAGGCAACTGGTTCATGCATATTATATTAGCGAGTGTAAAATTGCCTTGTATGACTGAATAACCTTGTTGTACCAACTTGCTGTACCAACTTGCTGTTTGTACACTGCAATCCAAGTATAGGCGTATAGCTTGATTCATGCATATTAGTAATTCCATGTTCCGGCTTTCTGATATTTCCGTGTAGCTTGATTCTGATATTTGAACGGGATGTGTTCATAGTTTCCTCGGTGTAGCTTGGTACATTATCGTTGTATGTTACTTTGGCGTAACATGCTTCCCTTATGTTTGTCCATTTGCTTGTCGTGGCAACATCAGTCGACTAGCTTGTCAGAATATATGGAGCTGGAAAAAAAATGGTTGGCATGTCTTTGCTGCCCTTGGAGCATGATTAGGCGAGCAGGAATGCAGGATATCAGGTGATGGAGTATCATGTTTACTTGGACATGTTGTTGACAAGCTCCGAGATTGTTGGACGCTCAGGATATTTTGTTGTGACCATGCCTTTATCTGTCTTAGGATTGTTGGACAGATCATCATGTCTGCAAAATCCAGCTCGCAACATGATAGTGTTGTAGGTGTATGTATTTGTCGAGGAGGGTGAGGTCGTGAATGAGGCTGGTTGAGGAGAAGTCGGCATCTGAATTGGTACGGAGGAAGAGGAGCCGTCCGTCCTGTTGTGTTGGATAGATGCATGGGAACGAGCGTGGAAACAAGCATTGGCATGGCACAAGAATGGAGCTGATGCAGTCTGGCTCAGAGTCGAGTGAACTTGTGGTGATGGGCTGATGTAGTCTCGCACGCATTGACTCATAGGTTAGAGGTTGAACACCAAATCAAACGAAGAAGGAACCAACTATAGAGGCAGCACAGTACCAGATAGGAGAGTGGAAAACAGAGTATCGACTGGTGGCCACAAACAGAGTGGGTGGAGCCACTGGGACTTTAGGAGTAACACACACACGGTTGACGGTTCAGTGACTATACCTACTACGTCCGGTGGATTCAACGGAAAATCAGCATCTCCTAAATACGTTTAATTATTGCACCATTGCTAAAATACTACTCCCTTCATCCTTAAATATATGACGTTTAGGACAAAAAATTTAGTTTATTTTAGAGTAAATTTCTTGTTCCAAACATCATATATTTAAGAATGGATGGAGTACTAGTCATACCTAAAAAAAATACTAGTCCTCACTAAGCACAAGTGTAATTCATATATCAACATAGATGTCCGCATGAATGTATTCGCTTAATGGAAAAGGCCCGTGATGTGACAGCAATGTTTCTTACATTATTCAATACTAGCAATTATACCCGTGCGTTGCAACGGGAGAAAATATTGCTCGTCTCACAATCATCTGCCCAGGTCGTGCCATCACCCCGCAACTTCCAAAACTCGTCATTGTCCCCGTCACGTCCACACCACCCTAACCTTGCCTACTGTCTTCCGCGCCTCCCAAACTACATCACCCTCTGCCACGACTTTGCTGTTATCTGTTCGACCTCACCTTCTTTGATCGTACCGTCATTCACATCGTGCACGTGCCATCCTGATCTTGCCCGCTGTTGTCCGTGCCTAATTTGTCTTCCCATCATCCACCCCGGTTGCGTCGTCATCCCGACCACATCGTCCTGCACGCTATACTGTTGTTTGTGGACCACACTGTCAATACCATGCATGTTGGTTATAAAAGAATGTGAGGATTTTTTTTTTCAAAACAACAACGACGATTGGAAGAAACAATTCCACTTTAATATTAGGTATAGATATATGGAACATACATTTGTTAGAAAATAAATATTATTTTTTCTCTAACACATTTCCCTCTACTCAAATACTCATTATTACTTTTTTATTTAAGCAAAAATGTACAATACAACATGACCACATATCCAATTCTAATCTCTAATCCAAGCCACCAATAATTACTATCATTTCAATACATGGTCCTATCTACAAGCACCTGAGTATAGCGTACATGTATTAGTAAGGTACATGCATTAGTAAGCATGAGTCTATTTCTCGGCGCAAGCAGCGTGGCTAGCCTCTACCAATAAATTCGTGTGCATTGTTTGAGTTAAGTATACCTTTTTTATTGTAAATTTCGAACAGCAAACACATGCTCATTTCTTTCGAGCTGATGAACGATGTATGTCTAGCTAAATTTTATATGCATATATTTTTTGAAACAAAGATTATGTCTACTTTACTGATGAACAACTAAATATATGCATGGTCTAACATATAGGACGCACCGAAACGAACCAAATTTCCAAGAATGGAAACCCGATCCATGCACCTTAGTGATAGTCCCAGGAGGTTATCATGTGCAAATCCCTGTCTCAGATAGTAACAAATCCACACAAAACAGAAGAAAATATAGAAGATCCACATAATTAATATTATTATAATTAATCATCTAAGTACATCATTTCGGCACATGACAGGTACAAGTCCAACGGGACTGAATCAAACAGAGTAAACATCTACGCAGCGGAACTCATGTAGCGAAGTAGACACCATCTCCCATAGGCAGCTCGAGTGCAGAACAAGCCACAGTCCTCCCATCCATCGTTCTCGAAGTCGTAGTCGGGCTCCTGGTCTGAAAGGCTGTCATCTACTCGATAAGCGAGTAGGTCATGTCAGCTTCCCAACAAAGAGCATAAGCAAAGGAATAATTCTAATATGCATGGATATACCTATATATGGCTGTAGAAGGTTATGCAAGCAGCGGTAGCGACATCAAGGTAAGCAGAAAAGCATAGAGGTCACCATCTCCGAGGAGATCCACACCTCCGAGGCCAATGCCTCCGGGGTCAACACCCCAACCAAGGAAAGAACACCAAAGCACTGGATCTCAACCGAGTCACAACATCCCACTCTCATCTGCGATGTGGGGTCACCAGCTCCTATCCCCACATCTCAACGGCATCAAGCCGGGCTCACACACTTGGGGAAGAGAAGCAGCACAAGAAGAGACTAGCCAGAGTAACAGATCAAAGGGCGGTCCATACCAGTGGACACGGACTATAGCTATAGGTTTAACACTCTGCAGAGGTTGCACAACTGGACCCGCTAGATAAGGCAGAAACGGATGCCTCCGTTCCACATCCCTACCTAATGACTTGAGACCTAGCAGTGGATAGCACTCTCCTGCCTCTCCGAGCCTGACTCGTCCTGAATTGGGGCGCAAAACTTGCCAGCGGGGCCTCGAAGCTGTGAATCCATCCCCGGAGGAGCCGGGGTGACGTCTACTCGGGGGGTATAACCCGTCCCCCTCACACGATCACACCGATCCGCCTACAGACTGGATGCTATCCACCAACTAGTTCTCGGACCGAACCCTACCCATAACAAGGTGAACGGTTTGTACGAAAATAGCCCAAAGATACATGGTTAGACTACCGATCGGTCCTTAATTGCAAGAGCGAGCACTCACCAACTCCATCCGAATGACACGCCGCTAGGGCGGGAGGCCAGGTCGCATCTTCCCTAGACAGGCGTTCACAAGTAACCAAAGTGGCTCACTCTCGCGGTAACACGTCAAGAATACACACTCACCCAAAACACACGCCAGAATACCGAGATATCACAATCTCAGTCCAAACCAGAGATCCATCCATAATAAAGTGGGTAAAATATATGGATAGAAAGTATCGGGAACTAGCTAGGGTCTGTAGCTAGCTCCAAAGGTAGAAAGTACAAGGTACAGGATAAATAAATCCAAGGCATGGCTAATAGATTGTCTATGCAATTCAAAGCATCCATAAATAATAATTAAGCACTAGCAGCTAAAAGCATGCATGAGATCTATATGGTTGGGAGTGACATGACACCTGGTTGGCGTCCGTAGTCCTAGTCTTGGTTGTAGTCGGGGTCATTCTCCTCCTCTGGCTCGTAGTTCGGGTCTGCTCAGCACGAGATACGAGACACTAGATTACCGCCAAACAACTAGGCATAAATCCCGAAAAACTCAATTTTAGAAGATCCAAAAAGACCCAAACTATCTACAAACAACACCGTCTCGATTTTAGAAAAATAATGAAACTGGTTTCATATTTTTCGGAGTTATAAATAATTAGTTATGAATTTTCAAAGATTAAAGGGTTTATAAAATAATTATCAAATTTCTTTATAAAACAGAAAGAGGTTTTTATTTTTAAAATACATGATGATGTCAGCATGAGGTTAGAGTGACGTCAGCATCACCGGTTAGTGGGTTGTTATTGGGCCGAAGGTGTTAGTGGGCCAAAATAGGCCCATTGGACTCAGCCCATCAGGGCCCGGTAGGCAAAGTCCATCGGATACCCTGAACTCATTTAAACGCGCGGAAAAGAAAAAGAGAAGGACCGTCAGACGGGCCTTATTGGGCTAAGGCCCACACACCGGCCCTTCATCGATCCACAGCGAAGAAGTCTAGGATTGCTCCCTGGACTAAATAGGTGGTGCGCCGGCACTCCCAGAACAAGGCTGGGGTTCGCTGGCCCCCTGGGCGCGCACGTCTGTCTCGGCGCGCGCCGGCGACGGCGAAATGCGTACGGCGGCGCTGGTGGCTCCGGCAACGGAACAAGCGCACGGGAAGATACTCTAGGGTTCCGCGACGGGTTCGGTGCGGCCACAGCCCTGGGGTCGGGCATGTGTGGACGGCGCACGACACGACACGATGAGGAGCTCGGCGCGGTGCGGCGTGCGGTGGCGACAGCGCGGTGCGCGGCGAACGGTGGCGGCTCGCAAGGCAACCTGGAGTCTGCGCTGGGTGCACCAGTCCCAGGAGTGCGTGCGGACACATGCCTTGCGCGGAGCAGCAGCAGTTAGTGCACGCACACGTGCGCGCGCTCGGCACAGAGGTGGCCGGCGGTGACATGGCGGCTGCGGTGGCGCACCTGCACAGAAATAAACGGCACGAAGGCCGAGCATAGGGACGCGTCGACACGGTGATCACAACGGTGAGGTCCGGCACGACGCTGGGGTGCGCCACGACAGCAAGCTCACGGATGGGCACGACGCGAAGGTCGACCGACGTATCGCTGGGTGCGCTCCCATCACATAGGCAGACCAAGGAGGGGGAAAGAGAGGTGGCGGAACAGCGGCTCACAGCGGGGCGACGTTGTAGTCGAAGCTGGCCTGACAGAGACGGCGGCGCGGCGCGGCGGCTCAGCTTCAGCTTCAGTGGTTCGCGGACGGCCTCCTTCTTCTCACGGACGGCTCCGGTCTTGAGGGCTTCAGCTCCGGCGAGACGGCGCGGCGGCGACACGCGCCTCCCCTTCCTTCCTCTCCTCATTCTCCTCCTCTTCCCCACTCCTTCTCACTCTTGCGGTGGCGGAGCAGAGGAAAGGGGCAAGACCCCGGAAGCGAGTTGGCTTGCAGGAGGGGCCTGGCCTGGGGGTTTAGTAGGTCCAGCACGTCGAGGTGGGGGCAAAAGGGTCACGGCTTGGCCTCCATTGGCTGGGATGGCAGGAAGGCCGACGTGGCGGCACGACTCAAGGGCAGAAGGGGGATTTGGCTCGGGCTGCGTGCACGGGGTGTGCCTGACTCGGCGTCCGTGCCAGCCGGCCGGTCGGGGGTCTGTCCCCTCGGCCAGGCGCGCGCGCAGCGGCCTAAAGGGGGCAGCGGCGTGTGAACGCGCTGACCGTTGCGGGGAGGATGACGACCGGGCGCTGGGTCCCGCATGTCAGCGAGATGAAGACGGTGCAACGCAGCGTGGGTCGGAGTGGGCCGCGATGTTGGGCTGGGCCAAAACAGAGGCGAGGATGGTTCATAGGCCAAGAGATGAGGGGGCACGGATAGACTTTTAACGTTGTTAGCTGGCCCAAGTTAATTTGGGGGTTTTTAAATAGTTTTGAATATTCTTAGCCAATTTGGGGGTTTTTTATCCCACGCGGGGGCCGTCCGCCCGTCCGGATGGCACGGCCCGGCTGTTTCCATTTTTCCACACGGGGTCCATCTGGGTTTTTTTCCCGCACCGGTTTTCTTCCGGTTTATCACACAAACAGACAGTTTTCTTCCGGTTTAGCGGGTAAACAGCGGGCTTTTTACCGTAACCTTCACGAATTCGGAACAACGGACGAAAAAACGAGCAGAAACATATATATATATATATATATATATATATATATATATATATATGTAATCATGGGATTACTTAACCACGTTCACTGGTTCAGTAATCCCGCGATTTGATTCAGTAATTTTTACTCAGTTTGGTCAGTAATTACTACTGGGTGTAGAATAGCACGTATATATATATATATATATATATATATATATATATATATATATATATATATATATATATATAGAGAGAGAGAGAGAGAGAGAGGTAGATTAGGTAGAGATTGCCAAGGATCACAATGTTATTTGTTTGATGGAATTAGGTTAATACATTTTAAAAATCAGTGAAGTCTGCGTTGCTAATACTAGAAAGGCTGAATTGCAAGAGCAGCAACCCCATCATCATTACACGGCTAAGACAGAAGACGGTGGTGGAGAGAGTACGTACATTGTATGCAGGCATGCTCTAGTCCCAAATTTGGTTGGATCCCTTTAAGAACTTCCTGGGCTTAGTATGCCCAAATCAATATGAGCAGTGTGCGAGGCCGCCGCATCCTCCTCCTCCCGCTGATTCTCATCTTCTTCTTTGTCGTTTGCGAGTACCATCTTTGTCTTTTGGTTGAAAATCCAGACACTACTAAAAAAACATTTGTAAGAGTACTTTTTTTTTCAGGAGCGGGCGAAATTGCCGCGCGATCCAACAAAAACACACGGCACTGTAGCCGAGTCACCCGCACTTGTTAATGAGTTTCCATGAGCGGGTGACGGCGTCACCCGCTCTTTAAATTTGGTGTCATTTTGAGGAGCGGGTGACGGCGTCACCCACTCTTGAAAAGCTTTTCCAGGTGCGGTTGTCCGTTTGACCCGCTCCTGAAAATGGTTCGAACAGTTTGTTTTTATAGATAACCATTATTGAACGTGCCATTAAAGTGAATCAGGGTTATACCATATCTCAGTGGCATGGGTTACACTGCGCAGTGTGGTTTACTCCAGAGCACACTGAACATTCTTAGCCAATGCTTTCTTCTTGTTCACCTCAGGCTTCAGGTAAACACACAAAGATGGAGACGGGGCCGCACTGGACAAGCTTCTCGCCAGCGTCGACATGGAGAATGGCGAGGGAGACGGTCGGCGTGTCGGGGTCAGTGGAGGCGAGGCAGCTGTCGATGCCGCTCCCCCTCTCATGCTGCTGCTTGTCGGGGTCGTCGCCTTCCTCGAAGAGGCCGCCCCAGCTGTCAGAGGCAACCACAACCCGGCAAGCAGCATACTGGATCGGGACGGGAACGCCCCGGGAGGCCTCCCGCACGGCGTCCTGCACAGATGTTGCGGGCGTCGTGTGGGGAAAAGTGGTGGCGTCCTGCTGGAGTTGCGAGGTAGAGACAGCATGGTGACGCCCGGATGCCGCAGGTGCAGGTGAGATGTAGGCGGCGGCGAGAAGAGTGGTCGGGAGCGCAAGCATGGAGGCCTTCCCATCTGCACCTCGAGCTGCCGGTGTTGGCAACCGCCACTTTATGTGCATCTGACAACAACCATCATATATGTTGCGACCATGCAATTCTCCATAGGCATCTGCTACCATCTCCACAGAATCGAACATCATACTCGCCAACACCACATCAGTTCCTCCAATCACCAGATTCTGCTCCAGCACTCGTCTAAATGAACCAAATACTTGATGAAGCACAGATTCGGAGATAGGATCAATATTTTAAATAGTGGGCTAAGCCTCTTAGCTGATGGTCTCTGAAAAAAGCTAAGAGAAGTTATAACTCAGCTATAGCCGCAGCTAAATCATTGAGCGGAATTATAAAAAAATCAAAAAACTTCCTTGCATGACGCAACAATTGAAATCACTGATTCACTAGTTACCACCAAAACACATTACCAAGTCATCAACTCAACAATCATCATACCTATGCCTCACCATCACAAGAGCGATACACTACAAAATACCATATCATCAGACCATTGCTCTACTACTAAGAATCAGAGACACATAAAGACTTATCGGAATCAAAGGATATAGTCGGCTAGAAGTAGACCCATTTAGCGGATATAGCCGGCTAAATGCAGCTATTAGCCCTCAAGCTAACATTGTGGCTAAAAGTGTGATCTCCTAGCGGCAACGCTTCCCAACAAGCTATATCCGGCTATAGCTGCAGCTATAACCAACTATTTAAATCATTGGATAGGATAGCAAACCCTGTGAATGGCGACCTCCAGGATCCGATTTGGTGACCTCCACTCATCGAAATCGCTTCCGGCCATTTCGTCGAACAGGTTACAGGTGGGGTAGTGGTGGAGGTACAGACCGACAGAGGAATTTTGGGAAGGGGGGAAACCCGAAAATCGGTGTTTCTGATATCAGTTGTTAGCAACCAACAGGGGATAGAAGAAGGAAGCACAAGAATCAGGGGAAGGAAGTAGAGATTGACGCGGGAGGAGATAGAAGCACGGCAACCATGACCGGCGCACTAAGAAAGACGAAGGTGTTGAGTTTGATACTGTAACATCCCGGATTTTTTCGGAATGTTTATGATTGCAAAAATATGGATTTTCAAAAAAATTTCGTGCTTGATGTGCTTTATCAGAATCATAAGACTATCTTCTCGTGCCCTTTCCAAATTCTTAGTAATAAAATTAATTAAATTGCTTTGAGTGTTAAGGATAAATTCTATGTTAGTGTGATTTGGTTTTTATTTGGAATTTTCTTGAATCTTTGAGTGTGGTTTATATTTGAAATCTAATTTCAAATATAAATCAAAAGCTAATTGGACTAACTATCCTCTCTAACCTTCGGACCCACCTAAACCCTCTCTCGGGTCTTAACCTGCTAACTCATTAGACCCGCCAACTTTTTCGGCTATCTAACCTTCCCGGCATAATCTTTTCAAAGTGCTATGGAATTTATTAAATAGATTATAGAATTATTTTCTGACTCTTCGAATTAATCTTTTACAATTAGTTTGATTTCGGGTAATACACAATAATTCATTTGAATAAAATTTCCGAGAGCTCATTTGAATTACGACGATGTTTTCCGGCTTCTCGAATTAATACCTTGTTAATTGATTCGTTCCGGAAAAATAGTCTAAATTCATTTGTACTAAATTTACGAAATAAATTGTTAACGATTTATTTCGCGAGCTTTATTTTGTTTGGACCCAAATATCCGAGCTCATCTTAAAACCCACCTAATCTAACCCTAACTCTTCCCTTAGGGCATGTACAACCCACAGATGGGGAGGCGTCTGCAGAATCTCGATTTTAGCATACAGACAGATATACAGACACCTCATACAACCGACAGACATAGAAACCGTCCGTAAACTGTTTAATACTTTATATGAAGCTTAAGATCAACTACGAATGCATTTGTGTATACCATTGCGTGGCTATTTAATTATACATGCTAGGAAAGAATATAGAACTTTGTATTCCTCTAATCTGTCGCTCACACGCCCAAAGAACACACTAGCAGGCGCTCAGGCAGTAGCAGGCACATCACCACTAGTCTCTTTCTCTCTCTGTCGGCAGAACAAACAAAACAGAGCACCACAGGTACAACTGCTTCACCGAGCACTCCATGGAAGCAGTTTCACCCTCAATCCTCCTTCCATGCGAAATCCACTGAGCAGAATCCCTCGAGGAAAGCTATCTCTATTCCTCACTTGCTCGAGCAGAGCAAGAGGGCCTGCACCCCCTCGGCCCCTCTATTCCAATCCCGGTTGCCACTGCTTCTGGATTCACTCGTCGACCAACCCCCTCGAGCTCGCTCCCGCGCGCGCCGCGATGCTGGCCTCAGCTAGGTGAGTGCTTCCGCAGGGTGTGCTCGTGGATTCGGCGGCCGAATCGGCCTCCGCTGCCGTCGATTCGAGGTCCGTTGGCACTGGATCGAGCTGCTCGATGCAGGCAAGCGACTCGGTGGCGGCGCAAGCACCCAGCGGACGAAGATCCTTCCTGCGGTGGCTCGACCCTGCCCCTTCCCTACCCCGGCGGGCACCCGCACCGGCGGAGCTTTCTCCTCCCGGTCGTGCCTCGGTGGCCGCGCGCGGGGGGCGGAGCTCCCTGCTCGCTCGACGGCTTCGATCTGTGACGGCGGCGGCGGGGCGTGGTGGGCTCGATCTGCGACGACGAGCGGCACGGGTGCGGCCAGTCTCCTCCAGCCCCGGCACGGCCTGCCTCCTCCTCCGTCCCCAGCGCCAGCCTAGGTGGATTTGGCACGGGATCTGCTTGGCGCGAGCGCGCCTCACGCGGGATCCAGCACACCGGCGCTTTGAGAAGACGGCTTCTACAACCCGGGGGCGCGCGTCTGCTCGGCATCGGGCAACGGGACGCAGGCGTCGACTCAGGAGGCGACGCACGGGCTGTCTGTAGGCGGACGCGGGGGGTTTTGTGCAAAAGTGCCGCTACATCGACGCCCCTTACCGACGCGTTGTACGTGCCCTTAAATACCCTCACTCCTCTCCCATCTCTCCTTCTCTTCTTTTCCTGCCGCCGCCGCAAGCCTCCTCTTCCCTGCTCTGCTCTGTTCCCTTTGTTTTTCCTCCACCGAGTAGTTCCAAGCCGCCATTCTCCTCTTCCTTGTTGATTCACGCATAAAGCACACCGGCATCAATCCTCCTCTCTCTTTCCTCCAAATCGGCAAGCACCAAGTGCACCGTTGCATCTCCTCTTCATCTACTCCTTTTCCAAGTGAGCAGCCACGAGCTTCAAATCCCTAGCAACAAGCCAGCAATTCTTTTCTTTCCCCACCGAATAGCACCCTCCTCTGATTCCTTTTTCCTCTCGCAAGAATAGCAGCCGCAGCTACCCAAGGCGCAACCTCTCTTTGCCCAAATCAGACGGGAAAACCCCAATTCCAAAACTGTTGCCGCCGCTTGAACCACGACGTCGAAGCTGGAGCTGCCGGCCGCGTGGAGGAGACGCTGCCAGGGAAGCCACAACATCACCGTCCAGAAGTGCTGCCAGTCGCAGAGGAGGAGCGCCACGCCGCCGCCGAACTGCAAGCCGTCATCACCGCACCTCCTCCCCACTGTGTGCTCGGCCTTCGTGCCGCTGTCCTGGTGCTGCGCCGCCGCCCTGCCTCGCCTTGAACACCGACGAGCCCTCACGGTGAGCACACAACCAAACATCTTCCTTGCCCTCCAACTGTTCGATGAAATGCCTGAACTGATCTTTGAACACCTTGACGATGTTGACGGTATATAACGCGCCAAATTACGATCCGCAAGCGCACGGGTCGGTTGTAGCTTTTCCCTTAGAGTATCCCCCAAGGTTTATCAATCCGTGGAACAAGTGGATTGCTATGCTCAACTAAACACTAAATTTGTTGATTGAAAGCTCTTTATCAAGTGATGATTAATAAATAAGAACTAATCTACTCTAGGTTAAAGAGATTAACAAAGAAAGTAAAGGTATGGAGAGTTCAAGAATCTAGAAAGCTTGCCCAAGAGGTCTAGGATCACTTAGAGAAGTAACCACCTAACAAGAACGAACCGATCTAAACTATCAAAGGTAAAGGTGCACCGAGTCCGACCCTTTCCCTCTCGCGTACTAGTCACTACACGAGGGTAATCCATGGTCGAACGATAGGTGCACAAGACGTTGATGTGATCTAGGTATGCAAAACTAAGGGGTGTGAACCAAGTTCGATATGCTTTCCCTCCCGCGTACATGTCACTACACGACGGTAATCAAATAAGGAACAAAAGGAACACGATTTGTGAAGCTACGAGCGATGCATACCCAAAGCAAGCCAGCTGGCAATTAAGATGGAAGCACCATCAACATGAATATGATAGCAAAAAGATCCAAAACATAGGTTCGGTGATTACAACTCAAGCTCTCCCTTCAACCCCAAGGACAAACAAGGATTTTACCCCATAATGTTACACATTGTAGCGCGAGACATGGTGTAGAATCCTACGAAGTAGATGAAGATCGACGAGGAAGATGCTCTCCGCCTTGCTTTCTTCCTTGAAGATCCAATCTCCTCCTTGCTCTTGATCTTGTGGCGGCACCTGAGGGGCCTTGCTAGGGTTTCCGGGCGTCCTCCTTTCTCCTCTATGTGGCTCAGAAAGTTGAATTGATCCAACACCCCCCCTTGGGCGCCTAGGAGGTTGTATTTATGTCCTTGGGGAGCCTTGGGGTGTGCTCCACCTTGCCTTGCACGAGATCTTGCTTGGGAGAGAGGCAAACTTGGTTTCCATAAAATCAGCCTCGTCCAGATTTTTCTAATTCGCAGCCCTTCCTTCCCGATGTCATATCTCCCACGTCCGGACTCCAAATAATGCAAATTCAGTGTCTAAATTGTATGGCACGAAATTATCTTCAACTTTGGTATTCATTTCCTTCCTTGGAAACGAAGATAAGATACCCAAATCGGCCTCGGAAGATAATCTGTCTGATTTCGAACTTGTTTGCGCAGCTGGCATTTCGGAGGCCATATCTCCTAGCTCCTTGATCCGAATTGGGCTTGCCATATGTTCAAATCGAAGCTCTCGACAAGGTGCACAACTTTGGTATTCAACGTTTTGCCATTAGAGTCTGTTTGGGTCGTCGAATCTGCATTGGAAGATCATGTTATTTTGGGCTGCGCGAATATCTCCCAAGTTGAGTTGATCTCGTGGGTAAATCTCCAAATCTCATGATGACCTTTAGAGCATTTGGAGTCATGTTCACTTTGAGTCTTGACTTGTGCCGGACTTTATTATCTTCTCATAAGGTAATTCATGAACTTTGCCCGGAAGTGTCCTTTAAGCGCTAAAATCTTGCGTAAACAACACACTCCAAAAACACATGCTCGTGTCGAATTTGTTACATCATTAGTATGCCTAGTGGCAAGTTAGTTCCAAATCAAAGCCGAAACCAAAGTGTAACAAGTTCCTTAGGGGTGTCTTATTTGACCGCCAACAACTCCCCCACACTTAGATCTTACTCGTTCTCGAGCAAGTTGCTTGCAAAAGTCATTCATCCATGGAGTTGAAATGTGCTTCGTTCACCTTTCCTTACAAGTTAGTTAAACCTTCATCTTTAGTACAAGAAACATGAAAGCAATGATCATGACATAAACATGGGCATTTAGAAATGGGAACATATCAGGTGGAAACCAACCCCTCCGTGCAAACTATGGAAACTTCAATCTGAGCCACACGATGTTGATCTAAAGGAAGGCTCATGGGAGGTGGGAGGGGTGATTTGCAAAAGTGCATTTGCAAATCATCCCTTCCACCTCTCATGAGTTTTGCACATCACCCCTCCCAGCTTCCATAAGTCTTCCCTTGGATCAACATCGTGTGGCTCAGATTGAAGTTTCCATAGTTTGCACGGAGGGGTTGGTTTCCACCTGATATGTTCCCTTTAGAAATATTGTCAATTCAAGACTTACCCCACAACTCATTCCTTTTACTAGAGATCCTCAAATCCAACCATACTTACTTTCTTACTTCTATTGGAGGGTTTTCCACGAGTTTAAAATAAAAATCCTACAACAAGTATTAGACAAAGTCTTTCTCCAAGTCCTCACATGTTGCTCATTTAAAGTGGCTATTCTAGATAGTTCATAAACTCTCACCTCCCACAAGTCTCTCATTTATAATGTAAGGTGGAGCTATGGGTATGGCTAGTGAAGTTAACACAAGTATTATCAAGCTAAGAAAATCCTCTAGTGGTCGTTCACCTTCCGAGCCAATGATCATGAGAATTAAACCATAATGTAAGGGTATCAAGGATGAGAAGATTTAGAATGGTGGACATGTGCAAAGGGAAAAAGAATAATGACTTCAAGGCACTAATGATGTCTTCGATGTCGGATTGCACATGGTTGAAATATTGAAGATTCGTTCTCAACATTGACACATCCTTCCTTGCACTTCTCTTGATCTTCATTTGATTCATCATCCCTCAATATATCTTACTTGCTTTGCCTTGAATTCCTCCTTTTTCTCCTTTCTTCCTTTTTTTATTTTCTTTCTTCTCTTCTTTTTTTATGCGCACACACACATGTTTTTTTTCTATTTTCTTTTCTTGACATCTTGATCTCTTTCCGAAGCCTTTCGCTCGTCTCTTTGATATGAATCACAATCTGAATTTTAAATAAATCATTGCCTAAAAATGGAACAAATCTTCGGACATGGGTTGTGTTGAAGGAATAAGATGATAAAAAGATGTCTATGATTTAGGTATGGAATCCGGCGATATACGGGGCATTTAATGTGAAGTTCCCGTTACCAAATGTATGACGAGGCTAGCAATAAAAGATATAATATCAAGGACATGATTATTGCTCGAAATTATATCTCCCAAGAGAGAAAAGCCCTAACCCAATTCGTCATGCTAACAACACTTATGGTGGAGTATATATAATATAGGCCTTGTATAGGATATGCTTGTCTCTCGACTTGGAAAAAGGAGATGCTAACCTTTATTGCAAGGGGTTTTCATAAATTTTCAGAAATAAAAAGCCTCCAATTTTAGTCTTGCTCATAGCAAAGTCAAAGTGAGGTTCTAGATTAAAGTAGAGTATGGGTACTTTATAGGCAACTTCCATTAAGCACCACGGTAAACATTAATGCTCATTACTCATGCTCAAATAATAAAGGTAAAGAACAAACCAACAAGTAGAGGAAAAGGAAAAACTTGCACAAGGATGTTGTTTTTATTGACTCCAAACTAATTTCAATCACACCATCGAACTATTTTTTTAAAAGGAAACAACTCAACTAGAAAAAACCAAGAGATCACACCTTCCCTCCACACTTAAAACATACGATGTCCTCATCATAAAATAAATAAGGGTAAAGGTGGGATGTTCATAAAAAAATAAAAATTATTTACAAACTTACCTTGTTTTCATCGCTAGTCTTGACGATCCGGGTCACCATCCAAGGTGTAGACGTCAATGTATTTAATGGGCACAATGTCGGGCTCTAGGAATACCTTGAGTCGCTGTCCATTCACAACATATTGATCTCCCTTGACGTCCATGATTGTTACCGCTCCCGATGGTGACACCGAGTGTACGATGTATGGTCCATCCCATTTGCTTTGCAATTTTCCCTTGCCGAAGACCTTGTATCGAGAATTGTATAGTAGGACCTTGTCTCCTTCCTTGAATTCCTTCTTATGCAATCTTTTGTCGTACCATCTCTTCATCCTTTTTTCATAGATGCTAGCGTTGTGATATGCCTTCAATCTTAGCTCTTCAATTTCACTTATTTGAATCTTCCTCTTTATTCGTGCCGCATCAATATCAAGATTCATCTCCTTTATTGCCCAATAAGCTTTGTGCTCTAGTTCTACCAGCAAATGACATGTTTTTCCATAAACAAATTGATAAGGGGTCATACCTATCGGTGTTTTATGCGCAGTCCGGTATGCCCACAATGCTCCGTCTAGCTTCTTTGAACAATCTTTTCCTCCTTTAGTCACCGTCTTCTTGAGGATGTCGTTGAGTTACTTGTTCGATGTTTCCTCTTGGCCATTTGTTTGTGGATGATAGGCCGTGGAGACCCTATGCTCGATTCCCAACTTTGCCAAGCATCTTTTGAAATCCTTGCCAATAAAGTGTGACCCACCATCACTTATTAAAATTCTAGGAACACCATATCGAGGGAATATCACCGTCTTGATCATTTGAATAGCTTCTTCCGTAGATGCTTTCCGACATGGAATTGCTTCAACCTATTTTGATACATAATCAACTATGACCAAGATGAGTTCATATCCATGCGAGTTCACAAAAGGTCCCTTAAAGTCGATGCCCCAAACATCAAATAGATCAATTTGTAAATTATAATTCAGCGGCATTGCATTCCTTTGTGATATATTTCCACTCCTTTGGCATTCTGGGCAAGTTGTAACAAACCTTTTTGCATCCTCGTGCATCTCAGGCCAATAGAATCCGCTTGCCCATACCTTTGCTTGCGTTCTAAAGTGTCCATAATGACATCCATACTCCGATGAGTGACATTTTCTTAGAATTTCTTCTCTTTCTTCCCGCGGTACGCATCTTCTTAGCACTCCATCATCTCCCAATCTATATAGGTATGGTGCATCTCAATAAAATTTTCTGCTCTCGGCAATTACCCTTCTTTTAACATTTTTATCCAAGTGATCTAATGGCATCTTCCGTAAGCACCTTACAATATCATTCATCCATCCTCTCCTATTAAGTACCCGATATAGATGGTCATCTCTCATTCTATCTTCAATTACCTCCGTCCCATCGTCTCCATGATGCATCCTTGATAGGTGGTCGGCTACAACATTATCCGACCCTTTCTTGTCTCTAATTTCCATATCAAACTCTTGTAATAGTAGAATCCATCTAATCAATCGTGGCTTGGCATCTTTCTTGGACAAAAGGTACTTGATTGCAGCGTGGTCGGTATACACGATCACCTCAGTTCACAATATAGGATCTGAATTTTTCAAATGCGAACACCACGGCGAGCATTTCCTTCTCCGTAGTTGCATAATTCACTTGAGCTTCATTTAGGGTTTTGCTTGCATAATAAATTGCGTGTACCTTCCCTTCCTTCCTTTGTCCAAGAACGGCTCCAACGGCATAATCACTTGCATCGCATATTATCTCAAATGGTAGATTCCAATTGGGTGGTTGCATAATTGGTGCGCTTATGAGAGATTGTTTCAATGTTCGAAAGGCATGCAAGCATTCTTCATCAAAGTCGTATTCCACATCTTTTTGGAGAAGTCGTGTCAATGGCTTGGTGATCTTCGAGAAATCCTTTATAAACATCCTATAAAATCCGGCATGTCCGAGAAAGTTTCTTAACGATTTGATATTTGTCAGGGGTGGTAACTTTTCAACCGTTTCAATCTTAGCCTTGTCCACCTCTATTCCTCTCTCGGAGATGACATGTCCCAAGACTATCCCTTGTTTCACCATAAAGTGACACTTCTCCCAATTAAGCACCAAGTCAATTTCTCCACACCTTTTAAGGACTTTTTCCAAATTTTCCAAGCAACTTTCAAAACATGTACCATGCACCGAGAAGTCATCCATGAATACCTCCATAATTTCTTCAATAAAATCCGAGAATATAGCAGTCATACATCTTTGAAAAGTGACCGGGGCATTACATAAACCAAATGGCATCCTTCTATATGCAAAAGTTCCATATGGACATGTGAAGGTTGTCTTGTGTTGATCATCCGGGTGGATAGGAATTTGCATGAACCCCGAGTATCCATCAAGGAAACAAAAGTGGGAATGTTTGGCTAACCTTTCAAGCATCTCATCGATAAATGGTAGCGGAAAGTGATCCTTCTTTGTTGCCTTGTTCAACTTCCTATAGTCGATGCACATTCTCCACCCGGTCACGACCCGTTGTTGTTTCAATTCTTCCTTCTCATTCTTCACAACCGTCATTCCTCCCTTCTTTGGTACACAATGCACCGGGCTCACCCATTCACTATGTGGCACGGGGTATATTATTCCGGCATCCAACAATTTGATCACCTCCTTCTTCACCACCTCGCGCATGGAATGGCTCAACCTTCTTTGATGCTCAACAACGGGCTTGCATTGTTCTTCTAGTGGTATGCGGTGCGTGCAAAAGGCTGGACTAATACCCTTCAAGTCACTTATTGCATACCCAATCACCTTCTTATGTCTTCTCAATAAATTCAGCAACTTGTCCATCTCTTCTGGACTCAATTCATCGCTCACAATCACCAGGTACGTCTTATCAGCTCCCAAAAATTTATACTTTAATCCCTTGGGAAGTGGCTTTAACTCAACATCGGGTGCTTCGGGTTCTTGTTGTTGCAAATTTCTAATATCTTCAAAGCTTTCTTCTTCCAAGCTTCCTTCTTGTGCCTTTAATTCCTCGGTTAATTCCGCTAGTTCCTTGTCTTGATCATCATAAATAGCATCATTCTCCATTGCTCGTTGGAGAGGATCCCTAAAAGTATCAACAAAACGAAAGTCCTCTACCTCCTCGTTATCAAGAGGTAGAGGTAAAACAATACGAGAAGCTAGTAGAAAATCATATGTGAGTTTAGTTCCATCTAGATCAATAGTAACTCTACCCTTTCCGGCATCAAGAACGGCATTGACCAACTTAAGAAAAGGCCTAACAAGAATTATATCATCATGTTCATCATGGTAAGCATCAATTACAAAAAAGTCGATTGGAATAATTTTACCCGAGATAGCAACATCTAAATCTCTAAGCACACCTAAAGGTCTTGTTGTTCTACCATCTCCCATGATTAATTTTATTTGTGTTGGAGCTAGATTTAAAATCTTACTAAAAATCTCATAATAAATCTTGGAAGACATGACACTTACATGGGCTCCGATGTCACAAAAAGCTTTGCAAATTTTCTCCCCATCAATGGTGCAACTTATGTGAGGTGTTGGTAGAGAAGTACCTTCGACATGATCGGCTCCTATCGTGTACACCTCGGCTAGGTGTGCATATGGTGAGGTCTCCGGCTTCACTCCCATAATCTTCTTTACTTCGGCAATGTGATCCGGATCTATCTCTTCTTCCTCATTGAAAAGTCTTTGAATAATTTCTCTGGCTGATTCTTTGTCTAGCTCGTACCCCGAGTGTCTCTCCTTTGGAAAGTTCAACTCTATGGCTCTCGCGGATTCTTTTTGGTTCGGGTGTGGTCTCCTCTTGTTGTATATTTCTTCGAAGTCAATCGGGATCCAATCCATTTGTTCGAACTCCTTTAACGGCTTTGCCTTCGCTAAACTTCTTCCTTTTCCTCTTCTAGCTTGCAAATTTTGTTGCCTTGGATTGGTCTTCCTCCATTGTGGGTTGCTCATTCAATCTTTTCTTATTTTGTTTCTTCTTCCTTCACTTCCGGGGCTTCTTTTCTAGAAATTCTAGCAAGTACCTCCACACGTGTTAATTGCTCAACGCTTCCCGGAATATGTTCTCCCCTATCTCTTTGCTCGGCCACCCCTTTGCTTATTTTTTTAGTAGTTTGGTGGCTTCTGTGAGTGTTTTCTCCATGATATTTCCGGCTGCACACATTTGAACATACCGCATGCATTCGGGGGTTAGAGAAAAATAGAAAGTATGCAAGAGTACATCACCGGAGAACCCAAGCTTTGGCCCTTGTTTGATTAATTTATTGAATCTTTCCCAAGCTTGATCTATTCCTTCCTCTTTTCCTTGCGCAAAATTTATCACTTGCCTCCTCACGTTTTGAACTTTGCTTATCGGAAAGAATCTTTGAAAAAATTTCTTCACCAATCGAGTCCAATTTCCTTCCACCTCGAAGGATGCAAATGAGTACCATCTTTTCGCTTCATCCGCAAGTGAGTATGGAAAAAGATTCCATTTGTACCAATCGGTCAGAACTCCTTCTTGGTGTACCATGTTGCATAGCCTCGTGAAACGCTCAATGTGCCCATATGGATTGTCCGTCTCCGCCCCTCTAAATGGGTTTGGTGCTACCATCTTGATCATTCGAGGCTTGATCCCGTACTCAATAGCCTTGGGTATCAAATCTGATTTTTGCACTTTAATATCCTCCAATCGCGGGATAGCATACTCCATTAGTGTTTTTTCTTCTTCCTCCATGGCGTGATTGACAAGAGCCATCTACACAACGAAAACAAAACAAAAACAAAAGTTTTTCTAGACGAAAAGTTAGTGTTAGTGATCAACAAAATTAATACCAAGTTAAACGTAGCAAACTAGCTTGTTCCCCGACAACGGCGCTAGAAAAGCTTGTTGACGGTAGATAACGCGCCAAATTACGATCCGCAAGCGCACGGGTCGGTTGTAGCTTTTCCCTTAGAGTATCCCCCAAGGTTTATCCATCCGTGGAACAACTGGATTGCTACGCTCAACTATGCACTAAACTTGTTGATTTAAAGCTCTTTATCAAGTGATGATGTATAAATAAGAACTAATCTACTCTAGGTTAAAGAGATTAACAAAGAGAGTAAAGGTATGGAGAGTTCAAGAATCGAGAAAGCTTGCCCAAGGGATCTAGGATCACTTAGAGAAGTAACCACCTAACAAGAATGAACCGATCTAAACTATCAAAGGTAAAGGTGCACCGAGTCCGACCGTTTCCCTCTCGCGTACTAGTCACTACACGAGGGTAATCTGTGGTCGAACGATAGGTGCACAAGACGTTGATGTGATCTAGGTATGCAAAACTAAGGTGTGTGAACCAAGTTCGATACGCTTTCCCTCCCGCGTACATGTCACTACACGACGGTAATCAAATAAGGAACAAAAGGAACATGATTTGTGAAGCTACGAGCGATGCATACCCAAAGCAAGCCAGCCGGCAATTAAGATTGAAGCACCATCAACATGAATATGATAGCAAAAAGATCCAAAACATAGGTTCGGTGATTACAACTCAAGCTCTCCCTTCAACCCCAAGGACAAATAAGGATTTTACCCCATAATGTTACACATTGTAGTGCGAGACATGGTGTAGAATCCTCCGAAGTAGATGAATATCGACGAGGAAGAAGCTCTCCGCCTTTCTTTCTTCCTTGAAGATCCAATCTCCTCCTTGCTCTTGATCTTGTGGCGGCGTCGGAGGGGCCTTGCTAGGGTTTGCGGGCGTCCTCCTTTCTCCTCTATGTGGCTCTGAAAGTTGAATTGATCCAACACCCCCTTGGCGCCTAGGGGGTTGTATTTATGTCCTTGGGGAGCTTTGGGGCGTGCTCCACCTTGTCTTGCACGAGATCTTGCTTGGGAGAGAGGGCAAACTTGGTTTCCATAAAATCAGCCTCGTCCAGATTTTCCTGATTCATAGCCCTTCCTTCCCGATGTCATATCTCCCACGTCTGGACTCCAAATAATGCAAATTCGGTGTCTAAATTGTATGGCATGAAATTATTTTCAACTTTGGTATTCATTTCCTTCCTTGGAAACGAAGATAAGACCCCCAAATCGGCCTCAGAAGATAATCTGTATGAGTTCGGACTTGTCTACACATCTGGCATTTCGAGGGCCATATCTCCTAGCTCCTTGATCCGAATTGGGCTTGCCATATGTTCAAATCGAAGCTCTCGATAAGGCGCACAACTTTGGTATTCAATATTTTGCCATTAGAGTCCGTTTGGGTCGCCGAATCTGCATTGGGCTGCGCGAATATCTCCCAAGTTGAGTTGATCTCGTGGGTAAATCTCCAAATCTCATGATGACCTTTAGAGTATTTGGAGTCATGTTCACTTTGAGTCTTGACTTGTGCCGGACTTCATTATCTTCTCATAAGGTGCTTCATGAACTTTGCCCGGAAGTGTCCTTTAAGCGCTAAAATCCTGCGTAAACAACACACTCCAAAAACACATGCTCGTGTCGAACTTGTTACATCATTAGTATGCCTAGTGGCAAGTTAGTTCCAAATCAAAGCCGAAACCAAAGTGTAACAAGTTCCTTAGGGGTGTCATATTTGACCGCCAACAGACGACAAACTGCTGCCGTACGTACCCCAAGCCACGTTCCGCACCGAGCCGACCACACCTACTCATTGCTGTCGACGCCGGTGCAGGGAGGAGTTGCCCTCCGCTAAGGACGTCGTCGCCGTCGAGGAAGGGACCGACCGCGTGCTCTGCCGCGTTCGCCGCTCCCTGCTGCACCGTGCCGGGAACGACGCCGACCACGCTGACCGGAGCTGTCGTGGACCACGACCTGAACGCCGACACCGACTATGCTGCTCTGCACTCCTACACCAAGCCGTCTCCTTTGTCCACCTCGCCCATGACCTGTTCGACGGAATGTTAGAACACCCTGTCGAGCCCATAGGTGAGCTTCCAGCCCCTATCTTGCTATCCTAGTGTGTGCCGGCCTTCGTGTCAAAGGGTGTGAAATGTTGTGACGCTTGCTCCACGCCGCCGCGCGACCGCCGACGCTTGTGTGCCGACCATCGAGTCGAGCCTTACGCCTGCAGGTGCCGCTGCCTTCATCAACGCGCGTGCAAGCCCCACCTGGCCTTGTACCAGTTGCCCGACACAGACGAACGTGCCGCTCTGTCTGCTGCGCCGACGCGGCCAAGCCGCCGGTTTGCACGCCCGTGCATGCACGCACAGGGAGGCGGAAGGCCTTGCCTTTGGTTCACCGCGCACCAACCACCCGCCGAGCGCCCGCGCACCCACGCGCACTCGCCGGCGGCCAAGTCATGATCTTCCGTGCCTCGCCGTCATGCACACCGGGCAAGGCGCCGCCTTGGCCCAAGCCCTGGCCGGAGCGCGCACGAACAGGAGACAAAGCCCCTCCTTTGGGGTCGATTTTCCACACTACGTCGCACTCGTACATGCCCCGACGCACCTGCGCATCTTCGCGCCCGCACCGGCGACCAAAGCACGGCTCTGACACTGCCGTCGTTCGCGCGCGCGCCACCGCTTGACCGCCACCCTAACCTTTCCGCTGTCGTGTGCACGCCGGGCCGAGACGCCGCCGTGGCCTAGTCGCCGGCTTGCACACGCACGCTTTCACCCATGGGAGGCAAAGGCTTCACCTTTAAGCCTTGTTTTCCCCCACAAACACACGCACGCACGCGAACAAGCACGCTGGTGCCAGCGCCCTGACCAGCGCCGCTGTCCTGTGTCGCCGCCCTGTCCGCCGCGCTGCCGTGGCCAAGCCGCTGGCTTCCACACACGCTTGCGCAGGCACAGGGAGGCAAAAGCCACACCTTTCGGGCTCCTTTTCACACCACATCGAACCCGTGCACGCCCAAGCGCACACACGCACTCGTGCGCACACGCCGGCGACCTGACTGCAGCCTCGCCTTTGGTCACCTAGTGCGTCGCCCGTGCCGTCCCTCCAGAGCAACCCAACACGTTCGCCGATGTACGCAAGCACGCCCGCGTGCTGCGCTCCCGAGCAACATCTCGTCGTGCGCGTCTTCACCGACGTCGCTGCCCTTGGCCTCAAAAGCCCGTGCCTTTTCCTTCTCTAGATGTTTCCCTAGGTCTTCCTAAACCTCGTCGTTGCCTTATCTCGCCGGCTGCCGGAGTATGTTGCCGCCGGTCGAGCGCCACCGCTGCGGATCCCCTTTTGGAGTTTTTCGTCGAGCAGTTGGTGGCCGTCCAAGAACCTGTGTTGAGGTTTTGTTGCATGCGACACAGCCGAGCCGCTGCCAACCAACCCTTGCCGACATCTTGTTCTCTTTACCTAACCACAAAAATAATGTACAAGCTTTGTTGCTACAAGTAATTCTCTGCCCTCGTGCAGCTCTTGCGCCAGCATCCATCCAAGCAGCTGTGAGGCATTGGCAGATGTTTTTGTGGCTTTGCTGTTCCAAACCGTGAAGCTGCGGCCAGTGCAAAAGCTAGCAAGTTGCCATCTTCTGTCTTGTTTCCAAGCTGTATGTTTAAGAGTTTAACCATGAGCCTTAACCTCTCTGGCCTGTGCTTTGGTCGATGTCAAGCTGTGTGCAAAGTACCTAACCTGCAGACCTGTAGAGCCTTTTGGTGTTCACCAAAACCTTGCAAGTTGTGGCCCTTTCTTCTTGCTGGTGCTCACATAGGTCATGCTGGTACAGACCTGAAGTACAAGCCCGACCCATACCAGCATGACTACTGTTGGTAATCTCATAAGCCATGCTTGTGCTATCTAACCTTAGCTCTTTATTGATCTGTGTGTGTTGCTCACTAGCAGTAGCACTTGCCATTTTTCAGCCGAGCCTTAATCTTTGAACCAGGTGTTTGTTCTCAATCTTTCAAGTCCCGACCATACCTTTTGCGGCGGCCGTGCCTCGCATTCGTCGTGCACACCGCGTGCACTAACTAAACCATCCACCATACCACGGATAAATCCGTCCTCGCCACATCTTTGTCGTGTTCCAGCTTAAGCCAAGTTAGCCAAGTACCATCACCACATCAGTTCTACTTTATCATGTCGCACGATCTCTCTAATCTGACCAAAGGGGGCTCACAGACTTTCTGTGAGGGGATCCACTAACTTGTGAGACCGCTAACTATCCAGCCTGGTCTCATCTAACTTACGGGGCCCACAGGATGACTTGTGGGATCCGGTTGACCCTCGACCTTTCCCTTTGACTTGGTCAACAGTGATCGTAGACTAAGTCAACTGAGCTTGCAAACCAACCTGAAACCTAGCTTATGTTCTCTAACTTGCTAACTTATGTTTTGATTGTGCTTTATCGCAATTAATTAAATTCATGAAATATTTCTTTATTTGAAAATCCATAATAAATTGATTCTAGATCAGAAAAATATGAAATCAGTTTCTTTATTCTTATAAAATCATGAAGCACCTGTTAGACTAGATTTTGGAGTTATTTGGTTCTTTATTGCTTCTCTTTGGAGTTTATTTGCTTTAGCTCCAGTATTTATTTATGTTTGCGAATCTAGGATTTCCTGAAGCAGAGGAGACGAGCCAGAAGATCAAGTACGACTACAGAAACTACGATGACTACTTGCACACAGGTGTTCACGCCCGACCTACTTTGAACGCCCATTAGGCATTGCTATCAGAACTGCTAGCGCTTTACTTTATGCATGATGATGGATGTGATGAACCTTGCACTACCCCCTTTATTTACCTTGTCCTTGATTGCCCTACTACTACTAAATTTATGCGTGTTTATACGCTGAGCATGTGTTTGGGAATATGTGGTAGATTTCTTGGTGTGTGTGGGGAAAAACTGGCAGGAGAAGGTGTTTTTGGGTGACTTGGCGGGGGTGAGCTCAAGACCACCCGATCTGGGATCGGGGGCCAGGGGTTCATCTTCTCGGGCGATTCCCATTTCGTACCTATGGCGGGTACATCATTTGGGAGCACATGTGTTGGGGTTTTTGTGACTACTTGGAGGATAGGAGCTCGCCCCGGTCTGAAACCGAGTGGGTCACTTTGTTGTCATGGGACTTACGTACACACCACCTCGTCGAGAGTGGGGATAGGGCCGGGTCGACCCTGGCAAGTGCGATACCATACCTGCTAGTAGGATCGAGGGTATCAGTGAAAGGGAAGCGGGTGAGGGCCCCTTCCCTTTGCGGCGCTCCTCGTGTGGCCACACGGGGGCATGTTCACAGTTCCGGGGTGGTTTTCTGCGGGGGACCGCATCGAGACCCGGATGCAGGGTGGAATCGTAACTCCTAGGTGTTCGTCCGGTAGGGTGGGTTTAGTCGGATCGCTACCGGCTGAGCTCCATCCCAAGTTGGGTATAGGTGTACACGCTCTGCAGAGTTTAGATCTATACGTATATCTGCGTCCTTGGTCATGGACATGCCCGATGTTAACTCCGACTCTCATGTTTTGGGATTTCTATCTCCCCTTATAGGATTGAGTGTGGTGAGCCGTGGTTGCATTCGGGGAGAGGAGAGTTGCTCCCTCTGCCTCGCGGATCCGGGTGCAATCATTGAGGTGCGAGGAGTGGGAGTTCTCGCACCGACCCTAGATGGAGATAGGACTTGGAGACGGTGATCTGGGTGACCAGGTGTATCCGATTAAGAATGAGAGACTTGGGATTGGTGGGATATGGAGTTTATTCTTTTTGCTTTGCTACTGCTGCATAGGAAAACCTGAGCCTACTCCTGGACTACTTTTTATACCTTTAGCTTTAGGCCACTTAAAGCTTGCATACGGTTGGTGACGTGAACCTATCACATTCCTTGGGGATAGTTTGTGATTGTGTAGGATTGGACTTGGAGCGAAAGTCCATTTATGAAGAATCCATGGAGGAAGGGTTGCGTTGCTTCGCTCAAGGATGCCTGTGGTGAAGATCGAGGATGAAGACTTGAAGCCTTAGCTACCGTTGCGCAGGGTTTCTACTTGTCATTTAGCCCAAGGGGCTTGTACTAAAATCGTATACCGAGTTGTATTAGCATGTAAATACTCTGTTTTGTATTCTGATTTCGTTGTATGGAAATGATATTATACTGTAATGAGTTCTGTACGTGATAGCTACTGATCCAGGGACTATCACAAGGGTACAGGGAGTCAGGTTTTCCTCACCGAAAACCCGGGTCGTTACAGATACAAATGATAATCGATAACCTCCTTTTTTGAGAATTACAAAGTACAACGCAGACGCTTACAACACGCACGCACACTCACCCCTATGAACACACGTACGCGAACCTTACCCCTATGAGCACCTCCGAAGGAGTGTTGAGTTTGATACAAATGATAATCGATAACCTCTTTTTTTAGAATTACAGTACAACGCAGACGCTCACAACACGCACGCACACTCACCCCTACAAACACACGTACGCGAAACCTATCCCTATGAGCACCTCCGAAGGACTGAGCACCGACAGATTTGGAGATTCTCGAAGTCACCACTGGCGTCTCGTCGTCGACGGGAACGTCGCTTACCACTTAATCCATAACGCTGGGATTCTCGAAGTCACCACTGACGCCTCGTCGTCGACGGGAACGTCGCTTACCACTTAATGCATAACGCCGGAAAATCCCAGGATAAATCCAGAAAAAGATGCGACCACCAGGATTTGAACCCTGGTGGGTAGCGTCTCACTGGACCGTCCTATCGTTAGACTAACCTACTTTTTTTTCTGAGATTACACAGTACAACGCAGACGCTCACAACACGCACGCACACTCACCCCTATGAATACACGTACGCAAACCCTACCCCTATGAGCACCTCCGAAGGACTGAGCACCGGCAGATCTGGAGATTCTCGAAGTCACCACTGGTGCCTCGTCGTCGACGGGAACGTCGCTTACCACTTAATGCATAACGCCGGAAAATCCCGGAATAAATCCAGGAAAAGGTGCGAGCACCAGGATTTGAACTCTGGTGGGTAGCGTCCCACTGGACCGTCCTACCATTGGACTACAATAACCTCCTAGCTGCGTCTCTCCGCTATAAGTAGAAAAATGGCTCATAGGCCGAATAGGAAGAGGCCGTAGACCCAAAGGATCACAGCCCATTAGCAACACAAGCCCAATACTAGCCCAACAAGAGGCTGGGTCCTAACACACAACTTTTCTGGAGTCAGTTCTTCTAGAGGCAAAGGGCATATCATCTTTTCTATTAAACATATGCAATGAAACGCTAGCGTCCCCCTCGTCCGATCGCTCAAACTGGACCGTTGTTTTTAGAACATAGGTGGACCAGCATGTTTTGGAAGCTCTAGGCGAGAATCTTTGCACTTCATTCCAAGATAGTACCTCAAGTGAAGTAAATCACCAAGATAGGGAATCTTGGTAATCACAACGAGTAGTTGTGATTACTATACTTCCTCAAGGGTTAATCTTTTTTACTCTTCATCGGCCACATCAAACTTACGAGTAGTTGTGATTACTATACTTCCACAATTATTCTCAACAAGTGACAGTTTGATTGCTTCCCAAGTGTGCACATCCCATACATCATCAATAACAATAAAATACCTATCCACATGAAAGTCCAAGAACCATTGGTTAGTAATGTTTGCAGCTTCTGCAGAAGCCTGAAATTTACTAAGATTAGAAAATTCGGCATGACACATCAAACACATGATGACGCTATTAAAACTAAATTATATGTTGATGTTTAAGAATCTTTATTAGGGCCAACAATCGGTACTATAGGTAATTATTGAAGAGTAAAAAAATTAACCCTACAACTTTTGGATACTCAAGGAAACTGCACAACCAAAGGGCCTATTTATAAAAAAAACCTTCATATATGTTTAAGGCCACGTTATTTATATATAGAGAGAACCTACGTACCTGAGGAGATGTCGCAACTCGCAACAGAAGCTCCTGGCCCTAGAACAGTGTTTTCCCTAAAATTTATAGTTTCACAAGGAAAATATTCTGAAAAAATAATAAATACATTATAGTGTACTAGTTCACCAAACCGTGCTCCCGCACGGGTTTGAACTTTATGGGATACTAATTAACTAATACTCCTTCCATTCCAAATTATAATGCATTTCAAGAGAATCTTGGAGTGTTAAAACATCTCAAGTTTGAGCAAAATTATAGAGAGAATTAAAAAGATTTATGACATCAAATAGGTATGAAAATATATTTAATGAATAATCCATCATACTTACTTGACATCCTACATGTTATTATCATATCGTATAAATTTGTTCAAATTTGAAATGCTTTGACTCTCCAAGATTCTTGGAATGCCTCATAATTTTAGATGGAGGGAGTAAGAAATAATTATATTAAATAGCTTTCTCTCTCTTCAGTAATTTTATAAAATAATAGCCATAATATGTACTTTATAGTCTTTATTTAATTATGGTAATCTAACAAATATTGATTTATATTTTTCCATAGGTTTTGTTTCTTTACATATCACCTCTATGTATCTTCAACATACATTTAGTTGAAACATCTATACTATAAGGAGCGAAGATAATTGAAAACTTTTCTCACCCAAATCGGGTCCGCCTTACCCCTCACGCCGGACCCACCCGTCATATGTTTTTAGAAGTGGATAGGGTGGAAGGACTATGAAGTACCACAAAAATCGCAATTTGGAGAGCGTTTCTGCCAAAAACGAATTATTTTTCTCACCCACCCCACACATACCCGCCCACGCATACCCGCTGGGCCCACCCGTGCGCTCACCTTACCCGGCCGCATACCCGTCCCCGACCGGCCCCGGTCAATCACGTTCTGCCCCGTTCCTTTCCCTTCTTTCATGTCGTCTCCCTTTGCCTCCCCCACCTCCCCGCGCCGCCTCCCCCTTTGCCGACCCCGGATCCTCCTCCTCTGTGCGGGCACCAGCGAGCCACCGTCTCCTTCTCCTCCTCTGCGTGAGTGCAGGCTGCCTCCTCCTCCGCGTGGGTGTCGGTGAGCCGACTCCTCCTCCTTCCCGACCAAGCACCAACGAGCGCAAAGAGGACCACCGCAGGCCGGATTCGATCGCCGATGTTGGCTAGGGTTCCAGGGCGTGAGCATCTTTGACGAGCCCATCCATCTTCGACATGGCTGGAGTGCCCGGGGTGCACGGAGCCGGTACATCAGTTGAGATGCCTGTGGCGACCCCTCTCCTCCATGGGGAGAGATTGATGACGGCTCCGGTGGACACGACCCCATCAACGGATGGATTAGGCAACGGCGACGCCACCCCTCTCGAGTCTGTCCTCTCCTCCTCCCTGGCAGGTGGCGTTGGAGAAAGGTAACAACTTGATGCACGAACAACCTGTGCATATACGTTCAATGATCTTGTAAGTTGTATGTGAAGGTGAATAGACTACACATGTGAAGCAATGAACTGATTGTATCAGGCATGACCAATTGATATACTTGTTTGTATGATCGATCACGGGGCTACACTTGTTGGGATTTATTTATATTAACCTATGTTGCTTTTGTTAACTACTACTTGAGATGCAGAATACCTAATGTGGCAAATGCATACTACTTGATTTGACTATTTGATGTGGCATTGGCCAATTAGATGGCAACATTATGGTCAATTTTACTTCTCGAGGGCTTCTGAGGTGTACAACAAAAATACATGGCGTGTGTAATAATTTGGGACTTTTGATATGATTTTAGGAACCTTCAGTGCACAAGGAGTAGAGAAGAGACAGGTGCAGACTGCGCAATGCACCAAGTACCAGCAATTATGACATGCTCAAGCTCCACTGATATGTGAGATTTTTACCCCCATCCTAATTCTATCTATATATCTTTAGTTCCCTTCTGAAGTTGGATTGATTTAATTTTACCCTCCACCACATCTGAATTTGGATTTTTTGTGTTGTGAGATTTTTTTTTGCCTAGAACACCTTTTCTCATGATTTCCTGAAATTTCTATGAAACAATAACATTCATTACTTCAACTACGGATAGCCAATGTTGTGATGCATGTGTTTCAGATTTGAAGTCCTCAATAC
The DNA here is from genome assembly GCA_036936925.1 of Cenchrus fungigraminus. Taxonomy (NCBI): domain Eukaryota; kingdom Viridiplantae; phylum Streptophyta; class Magnoliopsida; order Poales; family Poaceae; genus Cenchrus; species Cenchrus fungigraminus. Next base: position 188,382,290 of record CM072769.1, read on the forward strand.
AGAACACCCAATTCATATCGACCTTAACTTAAGTGCAATTTCAGATATCAGGTTGTGGTCCTATTGATAGGATTAACTTGTAGCCTAAAATTTTCATGTTTTAGCTTAGTAATGGTAGCAACACAGTCACTTACAGTTTATTTATTTTCTGACATCAATCTAGATTTTTTTTGGATTGTACTTTGGGTTTCATTTTTGGATTATCACAATTTTTTGATAACTCAAAGTAACAGATTAAGAATGTATACTCTGATTTGTGCCTGCAACTTTTTAAGGTGGCACCGGGGCATTAGGCAACTTTTTTGCTCTTTATTTTCTTTATAAGTGATACATTGGCTCGTTATTCCCTATTATACCATCCATCAGGCCAAGGTGGTGCATGTCATATGTTGCACTCTTCTAGGCCGAGCCTGCTTGCCACCCATCAGGCCAAGGTGATTCACATCCCCTCTCCTCCCATGCAGTCTCCTTTTTCGGTTTTTCTCTGTACTCTCCCAAAACAGTAGGTGTATTTCTAGATAATTAGGCATATGGTCATTTTCGCATGTAAATAGGTTGCAAATTGCAATTGGTTTGAGCGTACTATTTAAATGCTATGGTATTCCATTGAGATTAACAGTTGCAGATCCCTGGTCACGAATTCCTTCCTTGCTCATGTGTGTTTTTTTAATTTGAATTAAATGTTTATCCTAACTCAATTCATTTTGTGAGCTTGCTTATTGCAGCTTATAACAATATATTTCTTTCTCACTTCAACTATAGTAATCAGATTAACTAGGAATGTGCCCGTGCGTTGCTACGGGCAATAAAAGAATATCATAACCTAAACATGTGTTTCTTAAAAAAACACTCAAAATAAAATGAAACTCATAACTTAGTAATTTTTTTGCCAACTTTAGATGTACACATTCAAATGGAAACTATGATTGTAAGTCCCTTTGACCAGCATTCAATTATACTGACCTTATTTATATGTTGTTCAGCAAGAAAAGTTTTTAAAGAGCACAATGTCAGCATATCACAACTTCAACTGATTTGGATTTAAGGAAATAAAAGCATCAATATTCAATACATGAATTTGAGCCTGCAAGATCACTTTCCCATAGTGCCTACTTCAATTGTTCCCATCTATTTAACCTTCCCATCTATTTAACCTGCGTGTTCGCTTAGCCAATCTACTGATGCTGGTAAAAAAGAAGCCCCCAAGTCTTGGTGCCGCAGAAGGAAAGTCGACTGAATAGACTTGTGCCTCACTCTGAATAAAAGTTTTGAAACAGTTGTGTGCAAGTCATGTACACTCGGAGCAAGCAAATCAATCCAAGTGGCTGAACAAATTAAATTAAATTAAATTATTTCTTCTTTTCTATCATTATAAAAAACAATGTACTGCCAATAGAAATAGGCCATTAAAAAGCTTTCTGATTATCTATGCCATTCTTTCTTCTTTTCTAACTTTAAAAAACAAGGTACTGCCAACAGGTAGAATAGGTCATTGGAAAATTGTCTGATTATTCTGCTCCAATGCTGGGAAACATCAAGGGTTATAGCAACATAGAACAGACAGGTTTCTCAGAAACTTTCTAAGAAAGCAATGTGAATAATGCTGCAAATTTTTGAAAACTTAGGAGGGTGCTAGCCAGTCCATACATGCTAAGATAAATTGAGGGGCATGAATGGTCTACAGCATGAGTAATTTTTTTAAAAGAAGCAAGCAGGCAGTAATAACATGATCACCATCTTGATGAGCAACCCATCCTTTGTAATTTGGTAGCAAGAATATATATACATCTTTTTACCTGACATGTTGCTCAAAGATTTCCTAGCGAAAATGCAGGAAGTTTCTGCCTTCATCAGTTGATCCACCATCAGAAAAGCAGTTGACCCTCCACACCAGTCAGTTTAACTCAAATTTCCCTTTAGCTTGTTGCTGGAATGGAGCACACAATTCTGAAATTGTCAAACTGGAGCACTGTAGTATGCATATTAGTGCCATTCATCCAACTTCACATATCACTTCACATCTGCAGTAAAAAAGGAGATGATCAAAACAGATGACGATGTATGCTATACACCAGAAAAAATATAGGCTTGCTACATGATTAGCAGAACTTATGTTATGCGGGAACAAATCTAATCATTCTAGAAGCTTGGCATGCCCAAAGCAGATCCAACTGGACACAAAAACTAAATATCAGATATGCAGCACCTGGACCCTCATTTGTGAACAGTTGATGCCCATTTTTAAAAATTCTTAGGGCTACTTCATTTAATGGAAGGCAAGCATGAATGCACGAGCTGAACCACAAATTAGTGATCACAATTTATTTGAATTACCCGCCATATGTTAGTTTAATGCACACATTATCACACATACCTATGATAGTTTACATGCAGGTCTCAATCTCGCAGAAGAGCTGCATGATGAATGCCATAACCAGCCGCTTGCACCCCCAGGTCCAACTTGTAATCAAAACAGAAGGGTTCCACAAATGCTTAGAGGGGCACTAAGGCACCAGTTATCAGGATCTACCTTTGAATACTCAAGAGTTGTTGCTACAGGTTAGCATAGCTAAGATATAAGATTGACCCTATGCTTTGTTTTTGGATCTGTTTTCTTACAGATTTGTGTCTTGAGTGTGTGTCTTGAGTGTAAAAAGGTTTGTTCCATTATATCAGAATTTTAAATATTATCATGTGAAAAATATACATGTGTGTGCCACGAGGGCATTGTTGCATGAATGTACTATTGCACCAAGAAAATCAAATACTCCTATGTGAGACTGTGGTTTTTAGTAGTGTCAACAAATCTTTTGTTACAAATGTACTTAACAAGTGCTCAACAATAACAAGCGCTAAATTATATCTCTTAGTTGAATAAAAGAAATTGGTAATACTATACATGTTTCAAAAAAAATAACAAATGCTCAATAATAATTTTCTAAAAACACGTGTGTGTCGCACGTGCACCTTACTAGTTTACTTAAACCATGATAGTTTTAGCTACGGTGTACCTTTTTTTTTTGCCATGACAGTGCAGTCAATATTTTGACGACATGAACCTCAATTTTGATTCTTTTTCCCGAATTTTAACCTTATTAACTCCTCAGATACAATAGCTATTATTTACAATGGTGATTATAGTCTACCGGTCAACTTGATGGCAACATATTTTAGACTTTTGTAAGAACTTTAAGATCTATCTTTATTACTGTAACATCCCGGAATTTTGAATGTTTTCTCAAGTATGAATTTTCACAAAAATTTAAAACTTTTTGTTTGAACTTGTGTGCTACCAAATTTAATCCCAATTTGCTAGCCTCTCATCTTAAATCCATACAAAATAAAAATCATATAAGAATTATTTTCAAATTATGGTTTAGATGTGAGTTGGATTTTATGGATTTTATTTGGTTTTTGTTGAGTGTGTTTGAATTTGAAAGTATTCAAATTCAAACTATGGTTTAACCCCTTAGTTCAAAACTAATTTCAAAACCTAGATATCTAACTTGGGCCAGCTATCAGCTGCACAAGTCCACCCGAACACCCTTAACTCAGGCTCATGAGCAACCTAACCCCGGCCTCTTTCCTTCTCAACCGAAGCCGGCCCACCCCGGCCCGCATTCCTTTCCCTGTTCTTTGTTTCCCTCGGTCTAGGACCGAGTCGCGTCCGCGTCGCCGCCGCACCCCGGGCTTGTGCGTGCACGACCCCGGCCAGGGGACAGGTCCCCGACCGCGCCCGTGGCACGAACGCCGAGCCAGGCGGCCGCGCCCACGCACCGCCCGGCCTTTTCCCTTTCTGCCCTCGCACCGTGACGCGACCGCGCCCCTGCTAGCCACTCCCGTGCTGCCAAGTCAGCCGCCGCGCCATAGCAGCCACTAGGAGCCCCAGATGTGACCCTTCTACCCTTGCCGCAACATGCCCGAGCTTCTAATCCCCCGGGCGAGGCCCCTGCAGCAAGGCATCAAGCAATTGGGGTCTTGCCCCTTTCCTCTGTTCGTCGCCGGGAGGAGAGAAGGGGGGAAGGGAGAAGAGAAGGGGAAAGGGGAAGAAGACGGAGGCGCATCACCACCGCGCCAACCCGTTGAAGCCGGAGCACACCCAGCCGGAGCCGCTCGTGAGAAGGGGAAGGCCGTCCGCGACGAGGCCACCGCCGGAGCAGAGCAGGGACGCTCCGCCGCGAGCTCCTTCACCTCTTCACCAACGCGTTCTCCACGGCCACACCTACACCTTCGCCCCGCCGTAAACAATCCGCCAGCCTGCTTCCTTCCCTTCTTCCCCGGTCTTTCCTGTGATGAGTGGGAGCGCGCCCCTACGCCGCGCTGCCGGCCTTCGAGCCGTGCACATGTCCGTGCGTTTGTCACCGTGGCGTACCCCAACACCGCGCCGGTCGTCGCCGTCCTTTCCGCCGTGCTGTCAAGTGTCTGTGTCTGGCCTTCGTGCCGTGGTGATCCTTGCAGGTGCTCTGCTGCGGTGCCGCTTCACCGTCGAGCCGCGACCCTGGGTTACCAGGTGCCCGCGTGCCAGTCCTCGTCGTGTCACGCCTGTGCGCGCACGCACTCAGGCCGAGCGCACCCACGCGCCTGGTCGCGGTTGAAGCACTGCTTGCTACTGATCTAGATCTCGCTCGCTTTTCTGCTTAAACCGAGCTGCATCATCGTGCTTCGCCGCCGCGCTGCTCGCCGCACCGCATCTCGCCTTGCCAATGCAGCAGGCCGAGCCGGCCCTAGGGGTTCCCGTCGGGCCCCCGGCCGCGCAGTGAAGCCGTGTGGTTTGCTCAGCACTGCCGTGTCGCATCTTCTTGTTTCTGTCTTTCTTCGCAGCGCTGCTCGCCGCACGTCGTGTCGCCGCCGCACGCCTCGCCGCGCCGGGTCTACCGTCGTGTCGCGCCGCGCAACGGCCACACAGGTCCAACCCCAGGACCGTGGCCGTGTCAAACTCTTCACGAGACCCTAGAGCTTTCCCCCGAGCGCTTGTGTGGACGCCGGGACCGTCGCCGCCGTCTTTTCGTCGCACATCGTCGCCGCTGGACGAGCACCCAGGCACGCCGGCGCACGAACACAGGGCGAGGGGTGCCTTTACACCCCAGTTTACTCCAGGGATCCCCGCCAGACTTCTTTGGTGCGGGATCGGAGGAGCTGTGGTCCGTGCAGCCCAAGAAGGCCCACCTCGGCCCTTTTCTTTTTATCGGTTGGACTTTGAATTTCGTTCAGGGAGTTCTAATGGACTTTGCTCTGTTAGCCCATTAGGCCGAGTCCATTGGGCCGAAATCAGCCCACCAACACTTTGGGCCCAACTTCGGCCCACTAAACCTGCTGATAATGTCAGCAATATTTTAATAAAATTATTTTCTGATTTATAAAAGGTTCTAATAAATGTTTTATAAATCCCTTTTCCTTCAAAAATTCTTAACTAATTATCCGAAGCTCCGAAAATTATGAAACCACTTGCGTTGGGTTCATAATTTCGAGGTGCTTGCTGCTACCCTATCCTTTTCCGCTCTTGCCCTTGAACCGAGCCCCTTTTGCCCCGTGCTTTTGGTGTAGAATTCGTGGCCGCTACCCGCCACAGCGCTTCTGCGGGTCTCGGACGCCGGAGCCCCGCAACTTGCCACTGGCCTGCCGCGGACAGGAATAACTTCTCCAAGTCGTGTTCACACCACCCCCTTGCTTGCACTACGTCCACCGCTTTATACCGCAAACCCGCTCTAGCTCTACCTTGTTCGTGCTGCGAAGCGTGCGCCATACCAGGTGCCTGCAACTAGGATGCCGCGCGTGATGGACGGCCGTGCCATGAGCAGTGGCCACTGCTACAAGCACGGCAACCCCATGTTGCAACCTAGCTACTACATCATGGTTATCATCGCATTGCTAGCACTTGCTCCCCCGCGCTCTCGAGCACACCTTACCGCATCACCACCCTTTTATCGACCACAAGTCAATCCTTTCCTTCTCTTTGTACTGCTACCGCACACCTCGTTCTGATAATGTCTTGCCTAGCTCATGTCGCCTTACTTCTCTCTTATCATCCTCTGAGCTTCCGCTTTATTGCACCTATCTGTTGCGCTAATACCTTCCAGGCGCAATCACCAAGGCCCTTAGCCTTTGATCGACAACCCAACCTTGAACTAACCCTTCTCTCTAACTTGTCTTCTAGTATATAAAGCTAGTAGCTTAAAACTATTTTATTATCAAACTAATTACTTTAATTTCCTTAAATTAAACTAGTGCTGCTTGTAGCTAGAATCGGATTTATTTGGTTCTTCTAAATTGATGTTATTTGGAGTTGTTGCCTAGATGATTGTCGTTATTTATTTCCGCGTCACATCTCGTGTAGGCTTGTGATCATGTTTGAAGACCCGAGCTGCGATGATGACCCGGGCTGTGACGATAGGGAAGACCTTCGACCCGAAGGAAGGGCCCAACCTCTACTACTCTACGACGACTACCGCGCAGGTGTCATGTCACTCCCGACCATGTAGATCCCATGCATGCTATTTAGTTGCTAGTGTTTTATTTATGATGTTTTGGATGATTGTAATGCATAGACAAACTTTTAGCCATGCCTTGATTTGTTATATCCTGTACCTTGAACTTCCTACCTTTGGGACTAGCTACAGACCCCTAGCTAGTCCCCGATATTTACTATCCATACATTTTACCTGTTTCGTGATATGGATGGATCTCTGGTTTGGACTGAGATTGGGATATCTTGGTATTCTAGCGTGTGTTTTGGGTGAGTGTGTATCCTTGACGTGTTACCGCGGGAGCAAGCCGCTTTAGTTACTTGTGAACGCCTGTCTAGGGGAGATGCGATCTGGCCTCCCGCCCTAGCGGCATGTCGGACGGTGGGAGTTGGTGAGTGCTCGCTCTTGCAATTAAGGACCGATCGACAGTTTAACCGTGATCTTTGGGCTATTTTCGTACAAACCGTTCACCTTGTTATGGGCGGGGTTCGGTCCGAGAACTAGTTGGTGGTTGGCACTCAGCTTGTAGGCGGACCGGTGTGGTCGTGTGAGGGGGACGGGTTATACCCCCCGAGTAGACATCGCCCCGGCTCCTCCGGGGATGGTCTCACAGCTCCGAGGCCCTGCTGGCAAGTTTTGCGCCCCAGTTCAGGACGAGTCAGGCTTGGAGAGGCAGGAGAGTGCCACCCACTGCTAGGTCTCCGGTCGTTAGGTAGGGATGTGGATCGAAGGCATCTGTTTCTGCCCTATCCGGCGGGTCCAGTTGTACAACCTCTGCAGAGTGTTAAACCTATAGCTATAGTCCGTGTCCACTGGTATGGACAGCCCACGGGTCTGTTACTCTGGCTAGTCTTTTCTTGTGCTGCTTCTCTCCCCTGAGTGTGTGAGCCCGGCTTGGTGCTGTTGAGATGTGAGGTAGGAGTTGGTGACCTCACATCGCAGATGAGAGTGGGGTGCTGTGTCTCGGTTGAGATCCAGTGTGTTGGTGTTCTTTTCTCGGATGGGGTGTTGATCCCGGAGGCGTTGGCCTCGGAGGTGTGGATCTCCTCGGAGATGGTGACCTCTCTGCATTACCGCTTACCTTGATGTTGCTACCGCTGCTTGCATAAACCTTCTACAGCCATATATAGGCTTATCCATGGATGCTAGAATTCATCCACCGCTTTTGCTCTTTGTTGGGAAGCTGACATGACCTACCCGCTTATCGGGTAGATGGCGATGCTTTCAGACTTGGTGATCGACTACGACATCGACGATGAAGGATGGGAAGACTAGAGCTGGTCCTACACTCAAGTTTGCCTGTGGAGCTGGAGACGCTTCGCTTCGATAGATCCGCTGCGTAGATGATTTACCTTTCTTGTTTAGTCCAGTTGGACTTGTACCCGGCTTATGCCGAAATGTTGTACTCTGATATATTAATAAGATTATGTAATTTCCCCTTTTTCCTGTGTTGTATGGATTTGTACCACTTGAGACAGGGTTTGCACGTGATAGCCACTTCCTGGGACTATCACAGATGTGCAGAGGATCGGGTTTCCAGTTTTAGAAATCTGGTTCGTTTCAGGTGGTATCAGAGCCGTACTTGACTGTAGGATGAGCCCTAGCAATGGCCGATAGCTTAGGACAGGCTAAACATCCTTTATTGAGTATATACTCCTTGAATTCTATATAAACCCCTTGAATTCTACTATTACACCCTTGACTTCTAACTAACTAACTAACTTACTAACAACGTTTCTTCGTGTTTGCTGACCTTTGGAGAACAACGAATGTTGCTTGATCAAGACCAAGCCATACTACGGAAGGATGCCCCATGCAAGACGAAGGCAACTACTATAAAGACAGCTATGGAGATTGGGTACAGGGAAGAGATGAAGATAACTCTACAGGACTTACTTGGATTATCCCCTGTTGAACCCTCAATACAAGTTTACACCAAATGCCACCGTCCTTACTTTGGAATTCAGACTACCGAAGATGGAATAGACTACCACCTTAATGCCACATGAAGTCTGCGTACCAGAGAAGCAACAAGAACCATATGCATCCCTCCATCCCTGCTCAGGACGAAGCTTGGACAACGTTACTTTGAAGATAATTAGGGGTTAAGATTCTGATTTCTAGTATGCCAACAAAAGGAACTGGCGATCAACTATAAGGAATCGGCACACATAGGCTTGGATGCTGGAGTCAGAAACTCCTGGGATGCCTATAGCTCAGCATGGGAATAAGGACCCCTGGACTAGCTCCACGAATAGCCGAGTCGCCAAAGGTTGCAATATTATAACAAGCTGCAGCTACAAGATGCAAATAATGGATTGAACAGCCATGATCACCCTGAGAGCAAGCATCAAATACTTGGAATAAAGATTTGACAAGTTTATATGGAATTTCCCCTTTGATGAGAGGTGTGAAACTTGGATACTTAAACTTGAATCTCCCGAACCGACCAAAGGTGATGATGGATTGAGATGAACAGATGAGAAATACGGGGCATGGATAAAACGATAAACATAGAGCACCCCCTTTTCGCAAGGACAAAGCCACGAGAACCAAGGACGATGAAGAGAACTCCAGCTAAGAAGTATTTGAATTGGAAGAATTGGACAAGAAGCACTGGACTAAGATAAAGAGCTCCTCCCACATGACCCCATGCTCCTCATAGGCTATGTATGGAACCTCCTCAGTCAGAAGGATAATTTTGGTAATTGGACCCTAACCCGGAGGATTGTAAAGGTAGCAATTACTACAGGATACAACATCAGTACTACACGAGTCAAATGGATAGAATAAGTCATGTGACTCGAAGAGGAATATGGAACACAACTTACAGGTTCTCGATCAAGCCAGCATGGATAAGAACTTCACCAGCCTGTTTCGGAAAGTTCAGCACCGGGACAACAGATGGATGTATCCTTTCAAGTGAGGCAACACTAACCTTAGTGAAACTCCCTCAAGTGCCCACGATATACTAATATGCTTTTCCCTGGTGTATTCTCAGAGGTCTTAGGAGTCAGCCTCGAGATACATGTTTGTTTGGTGCATTGCTTGAGTGATTGGATCTTTATGGTCTTATGGTTGTTATGCCTCTTCATGTTTGTGTAAAATTGTATTGAGTGTTATGCTTGCTAGATCTTTAGATGACTCCTTTAGAGGCCATAGCTTACCCATCCTGCAAGGACCGAGAGCTTGAAGAATGAAGACCGACATGTCAAGCATATTAAGAAGACCCTGCTTCAGAAGAAGAGAAGAATTTCTCGGGACTTCGACAAACAGACCAAGACTTCAGACGAGTTACCCGATGATCACTGGATTTGAGTTTGCAAACCAGAAAATGATTACCCGAGAATTTGAAACCCCGAAAGCTCAGAAGAGCATGTACCTCCATGGAAGCATATATTGGTTAAGTGTAGTTGAGTACCCTAAGATGTCGGCAACATACTTTGGATAAATTCAGTCGATCCCACTTTTGGAAAAAGCCATCAAAAAAGGAAGCTCTATTGGACACCGTATATTGAACTAGTGGGAAGAAGAACTACTTCGGCAATTACTGGACACAAGTTATCTATACAACCTTGCAGTTGGAACCTACCTATTGGAAAATAAGTCAGAAGAGTTTGCTAAGCATACAAGAGTAAGGTAGATGTGACTTCCACGTGAAGATCCATCCTAAGAAATTGGAACCAAATTGACTAGTGTGAGATTCCGGATGGGAAGAGTCACTCACACAGTCGAGGGTGTTGCAGACGACCCCTCTTAACACAGACTATCATGAATGGGAAGTAACCGTTCGTAGAGTTTACGACCAGGAGCTAATCAGACATGTCAGATGTGCTAGCACTCTGACGAGAATCATTGGAGACGTGCTAAACCAACAAATGGATTACTATAAGAGTGGCCTACGAAGATTTTGTAAAGACTACTGGACAATCAGAGAATTTCTGGAAGTTGAGAGATCACCCTGGAATTTGAGGAATTTTGATTAACTGCACGAGACCCTATGATGGAATACAAGTATTGCAGCAGGGTAAACTATTTGGATGTGCTTAAATAAGAATTCCTAAGCTACGAGATGGCTGAGTAAGTAAAAGGAAGTTATGTTCACCTAATTGCAACTAATTGCTGAGAGTGCACGCCATAAGAGGTGCGACTACACTAATGTTTTGGAAAAATCAGTATATCTACTTATGGATCAAGAGATAATATTTTATATCTTCAACATATCCCAGATGGATATGGCTTCAAGAAGATATCTTGTGTAAACTAGAGAAACCTAGAGAATATATGAAAATATGGATGAAGAAAGGATATTTAAGGAAACTCAATATTTGGTTGGCGTACCTCTCTTGGAGAAGCAGTCAAATTGGACAAGGATGATACTATACCTATCGGTACGCTAAGACTACAAGCTTCGGTATATGGCAACCAATTAGATAATAGATCGCCATATGTAATCCAACTACTTGCCTACTGCAGGAGAGGCTCAGAGTTAATGACGGATTTGCAGACCTCTGCCAGGCATAAAGTATACGGCTCCCTCATATGGAAAGAAGAGGGAGACTCGTGCCTAATTGGATAAAGGTACATATTGGACGCCATGAGAATATGGCCGAGCTTATACGGAGTAATTTTGGAGTAAGCTTAATTATTAATAAGGACGAAACCTCGAGAGAGAGGATTGGAATAAGATGAGACTATCATACTTCAAACTGCTCTAAGTTTGTCGAGCTTGTGTAACTCGGCCAGAAAAGATGGATAAAGATAAAGGGAACTCTAGCCTACGATTGGAATTCTTGCGGATTTGAACAAGAGTAAAGTTTTGGAGACATATGGACTATGCTTAACAAGGTGATTATGGATAATAACATAAGAGAACACACGATAGCACTGGGCAACGGAAAGCCTCACAAGGAGGAGATATACGATGATATTAAACACACGTGGAACCATATTGAAGAGAGATACATTGCTAGCAAAGCTCTACAATGTCGAGGACATCAACATCTTGAAGACTGACCGAAGAGGAGACCCTCACCTCTCCCGGTACGAGCTTAATCTCGGGGACGAGATTCTTGTGAGGGGGGAGGAATGTAACATCCCGGAATTTTGAATGTTTTCTCAAGTATGAATTTTCACAAAAATTTAAAACTTTTTGTTTGAACTTGTGTGCTACCAAATTTAATCCCAATTTGCTAGCCTCTCATCTTAAATCCATACAAAATAAAAATCATATAAGAATTATTTTCAAATTATGGTTTAGATGTGAGTTGGATTTTATGGATTTTATTTGGTTTTTGTTGAGTGTGTTTGAATTTGAAAGTATTCAAATTCAAACTATGGTTTAACCCCTTAGTTCAAAACTAATTTCAAAACCTAGATATCTAACTTGGGCCAGCTATCAGCTGCATAAGTCCACTCGAACACCCTTAACTCAGGCTCGTGAGCAACCTAACCCCGGCCTCTTTCCTTCTCAACCGAAGCCGGCCCACCTCGGCCCGCATTCCTTTCCTTGTTCTTCGTTAACCTCGGTCTAGGACCGAGTCGCTTCCGCGCCGCCGCTGCGCCCCGGGCTTGTGCGCGCACGACCCCGGCCAGGGGACAGGTCCCCGACCGCGCCCGTGGCATGAACGCCGAGCCAGGCGGCCACGCCCACGCACCGCCCGGCATTTTCCCTTTCTGCCCTCGCACCGTGACGCGACCGCGCCCCTGCTAGCCACTCCCGTGCTGCCAAGTTAGCTGCCGCACCGTAGCAGCCACTAGGAGCCCTAGACGTGACCCTTCTACCCTTGCCGCAATGTGCCCGAGCTTCTAATCCCCCGGGCGAGGCCCCTGCAGCAAGGCATCAAGCAATTGGGGTCTTTCCCCTTTCCTCTGTTCGTCGCCGGGAGGAGAGAAGAGGGGGAAGGGAGAAGAGAAGGGGAAAGGGGAAGAAGACGGAGGTGCATCACCACCGCGCCAACCCGCTGAAACCGGAGCACACCCAGTCGGAGCCGCTCGTGAGAAGGGGAAGGCCGTCTGCGACGAGGCCACCGCCGGAGCAGAGCAGGGACGCTCCGCCGCGAGCTCCTTCACCTCTTCACCGACGCGTTCTCCACGGCCACACCTACACCTTCGCCCCGCCGTAAGCAATCCGCCGGCGTGCTTCCTTCCCTTCTTCCCCGGTCTTTCCTGTGATGAGTGGGAGCGCGCCCCTGCGCCGCGCCGCTGGCCTTCGAGCCGTGCACATGTCCGTGCGTTCGTCGCCGTGGCGTACCCCAACGCCGCGCCGGTCGTCGCCGTCCTTTCTGCCGTGCTGTCAAGCGTCTGTGTCTGGCCTTCGTGCTGTGGTGATCCTTGCAGGTGCTCTGCTGCGGTGCCGCTTCACCGTCGAGCCGCGACCCTGGGTTACCAGGTGCCCGCGTGCCTGTCCTCGTCGTGTCGCGCCTGCACGCGCATGCACTCAGGCCGAGTGCACCCACGCGCCTGGTCGCGGTTGAAGCGTTGCTTGCTGCTGATCTAGACCCCGCTCGCTTTTCTGCTTAAACCGAGCTGCGTCATCGTGCTTCGCCACCACGCTGCTCGCCGCACCGCGTCTCGCCTTGCTAATGCAGCAGGCCGAGCCGGCCCTAGGGGTTCCGGTCGGGCCCCCGGCCGCGCAGTGAAGCCGTGTGGTTTGCTCAGGACCGCCGCATCGCATCTTCTTGTTTCTATCTTTCTTCGCAGCGCTGCTCGCCGCACGTCGTGTCGCCGCCGCACGCCTCGCTGCGCCGGGTCTACCGTCGTGTCGCGCCGCGCAACGGCCACACAGGTCCAACCCCAGGACCGTGGCCGTGTCAAACTCTTTGCGAGACCCTAGAGCTTTCCCCCAAGCGCTTGTGTGGACGCCGGGACCGTCGCCGCCGTCTTTTCGTCGCACATCGTCGCCGCCGAACGAGCACCCAGGCACGCCGGCGCACGAACACGTGGCGAGGGGTGCCTTTACACCCCAGTTTACTCCAGGGATCCCCGCCAGACTTCTCTGGTGCGGGATCGGAGGAGCTGTGGGCCGTGCAGCCCAAGACGGCCCACCTCGGCCCTTTTCTTTTTATCGGCTGGACTTTGAATTTCGTTCAGGGAGTTCTAATGGACTTTGCTCTGTTAGCCCAGTAGGCCGAGTCCATTGGGCCGAAATCAGCCCACCAACACTTTGGGCCCAACTTCGGCCCACTAAACCTGCTGACCGCTGACGTCATGCTGACGTCAGCAATATTTTAATAAAATTATTTTCTGATTTATAAAAGGTTTTAATAAATGTTTTATAAATCCCTTTTCCTTCAAAAATTCTTAACTAATTATCCGGAGCTCCGAAAATTATGAAACTACTTGCGTTGGTTTCATAATTTCGAGGTGCTCGCTGCTACCCTATCCTTTTCCGCTCTTGCCCTTGAACCGAGCCCCTTTTGCCCCGTGCTCTTGGTGTAGAATTTGTGGCTGCTACCCGCCACTGCGCTTCTGCGGGTCTGGGACGCCGGAGCCCCGCAACTAGCCACTAGCCTGCCGCGGACAGGAATAACTTCTCTAAGTCGTGTTCACACCACCCCCTTGCTTGCACTATGTCCACCGCTTTATACCGCAAACCTGCTCTAGCTCTACCTTGTTCGTGCTGCGAAGCGTGCGCCATACCAGGTGCCTACAACTAGGATGCCGCGCGTGATGGACGGCCGTGCCATGAGCAGTGGCCACTGCTACAAGCACGGCAACCCCGTGTTGCAACCTAGCTACTACATCATGGTTATCATCGCATTGCTAGCACTTGCTCCCCCGCGCTCTCGAGCACGCCTTACCGCATCACCACCCTTTTATCGACCACAAGTCGATCCTTTCCTTCTCTTTGTACTGCTGCTGCACACCTCGTTCTGATAATGTCTTGCCTAGCTCATGTCGCCTTACTTCTCTCTTATCATCCTCTGAGCTTCCGCTTTATTGCACCTATCTGTTGCGCTAATACCTTGCAGGCGCAATCACCAAGGCCCTTAGCCTTTGATCGACAACCCAACCTTGAACTAAACCTTCTCTCTAACTTGTCTTCTAGTATATAAAGCTAGTAGCTTAAAACTATTTTATTATCAAACTAATTACTTTGATTTCCTTAAATTAAACTAGTGCTGCTTGTAGCTAGAATCGGATTTATTTGGTTCTTCTAAATTGATGTTATTTGGAGTTGTTGCCTAGATGATTGTCATTATTTATTTCCGCGTCGCATCTCGTGTAGGCTTGTGATCATGTTTGAAGACCCGAGCTGCGATGACGACCCGGGCTGTGACGATAGGGAAGACCTTCGACCCGAAGGAAGGGCCCAACCTCTACTACTCTACGACGACTACCGCGCAGGTGTCATGTCACTCCCGACTATGTATATCCCATGCATGCTATTTAGTTGCTAGTGCTTTATTTATGATGTTTTGGATGATTGCAATGCATAGACAAACTTTTAGCCATGCCTTGATTTGTTATATCTTGTACCTTGAACTTCTTACCTTTGGGACTAGCTACAGACCCCTAGCTAGTCCCTGATATTTACTATCCATACATTTTACCTGTTTCGTGATATGGATGGATCTTTGGTTTGGACTGAGATTGGGATATCTCGGTATTCTAGCGTGTGTTTTGGGTGAGTGTGTATCCTTGACGTGTTACCGTGGGAGTGAGCCGCTTTGGTTACTTGTGAACGCCTGTCTAGGGGAGATGTGACCTGGCCTCCCGCCCTAGCGGCGTGTCGGACGGTGGGAGTTGGTGAGTGCTCGCTCTTGCAATTAAGGACCGATCGACAGTTTAACCATGATCTTTGGGCTATTTTCGTACAAACCGTTCGCCTTGTTATGGGCGGGGTTCGGTCCGAGAACTAGTTGGTGGTTGGCACTTAGCTTGTAGGCGGACCGGTGTGGTCGTGTGAGGGGGACGGGTTATACCCCCCGAGTAGACGTCGCCCCGGCTCCTCCGGGGATGGTCTCATAGCTCCGAGGCCTTGCTGGCAAGTTTCCCGCCCCAGTTCAGGACGAGTCAGGCTTGGAGAGGCAGGAGAGTGCCACCCACTGCTAGGTCTCCGGTCGTTAGGTAGGGATGTGGATCGGAGGCATCCGTTTCTGCCCTATCCGGCGAGTCCAGTTGTACAACCTCTGCAGAGTGTTAAACCTATAGCTATAGTCCGTGTCCACTGGTATGTACAGCCCACGGGTCTATTACTCTGGCTAGTCTTTTCTTGTGCTGCTTCTCTCCCCTGAGTGTGTGAGCCTGGCTTAGTGCCGTTGAGATGTGAGGTAGGAGTTGGTGACCTCACATCGCAGATGTGAGTGGGGTGCTGTGTCTCGGTTGAGATCCAGTGTGTTGGTGTTCTTTTCTCGGATGGGGTGTTGACCCCGGAGGCGTTGGCCTCGGAGGTGTGGATCTCCTCGGAGATGGTGACCTCTCTGCATTACCGCTTACCTTGATGTTGCTACCGCTGCTTGCATAAACCTTCTACAGCCATATATAGGCTTATCCATGCATGCTAGAATTCATCCACCGCTTTTGCTCTTTGTTGGGAAGCTGGCATGACCTACCCACTTATCGGGTAGATGGCGATGCTTTCAGACTTGGTGATCGACTACGACATCGACAATGAAGGATGGGAAGACTAGAGCTGGTCCTACACTCAAGTTTGCCTGTGGAGCCGGAGATGCTTCGCTTCGATAGATCCGCTGCGTAGATGATTTACCTTTCTTATTTAGTCCAGTTGGACTTGTACCCGGCTTATGCCGAAATGTTGTACTCTGATATATTAATAAGATTATGTAATTTCCCCGTTTTCCTGTGTTGTATGGATTTGTACCACTTGAGACAGGGTTTGCACGTGATAGCCACTTCCTGGGACTATCACAGATGTGCAGAGGATCGGGTTTCCAGTTTTGGAAATCTGGTTCGTTTCAATTACTTGTCCCAATTTCGTGAGTAATAATTTCTATGATTAATATTTCTTAGCACCATATGTATTTAGTTTTTTTTTTGACAACAAACCATATGTATTTAGTTGAAACATAAATAAACATGAAGTGTATAGACTCTTATATGAGCCCTTTATATGTAATATCATGATAATGCATAATTCAACATTTAACTTCTGATATAGTTGTTAGAATATATTTGATACGTACTAATTTGAAATTTTTAATGCTTATTGTATCGTTTATTCAAAATTTATTTTTTATAAGAAATAAGAATATTCTAGGTCATCAGGCACCCTCTTAGTTTTGACAACGTCATAAATAGTTGTTTCAGCATGCACCATGGCATTCAAGATGTTCAAATTATTGTATGGTATTAGTATGATTTTATTAAACAAACAATTCTTAAAATTAAGTTATTAATATTCATATGATATAATGTTTCTATCAAAATGTTTTAAACATTTTTTATGGACAACCGCTTACAAAAATTTATTTTCATAAGTGTTCATATAACTTAAAGTAAATGGTAAGTGTCATTACCACGTTGTTTGGTAAGGATATAATTCCACGTTGATAAGCTTATTAAAAATAAGAGTAAATTGCATCCTTAGTACAACAACTATACGGGTGCGTGCAAATTAGCTCAAGAACTATTAAAGTGATCAATCCAATACAAGAACTTGAAGCTTTGGTGCGCATACGGTCCAAATCCCGCCACGTTGCGTATTTGTCCACAGTGGACGATGAGGTAGCAGGGTAGGATTGGCTACCTATCGAAACATTGGCTCGGCTCAACTCAGGATGGCTCGATGGACATTGTCCAGCAAAAAAGGATCCACGTAGCGTTTGCAGCTTAAACAAATACGGCGGTGCTGCCGTTTAACGTCAAGACTAGCCGCGGCCGTCGGCGATCAGAAATCGAGTTGCCGCCCGTCGGGACTCGTCGCGGCCGCCGGCGATCGGAAATCGTGTTGCCGCCCGTTGGGACTCGCCGCGGCCGCCGGCAATCGGAAATCACGCTGCCGCCCGTTGGGACTCGCCCACTACTAGGGAAAGGGGCATCTGTACCGGGTGGCAACCCACATTAGTGTCGGGTGGCCACCCGGTACAGCTAAGGCGGCACTAATGTGGCCGCCCACATTAGTGCCGGACCGTGTTACCAGCCGGAATAGATGTGGGCTCACATCTGTACCGGTTGCTAACACGGGCCGGTACTAATGTTTTTTTTTCTATTCAATTTCTTTATTTCTTATCCCAATCGTATTTGTTTGGTATACGTATAATAATATGCTTTTCGTATGTGTTTGGTATATGTATACTAATATGCTTATCCTAATGCGAAGCGTATAGATTGCATACAACATATAATACATATATATAAAAATATTGTGCATATGAAAATACGATAAAAATATTTACAACAAATCAATTGTCAGAGAAGATTAAAGTTTGAATCCTTCTAAGACCGTTTGCTTGAAGATCCTTCTCATCATTGCTGACTCCTAGTACTGACCCTAGAAGGAATTTCCTTCGGCTTCTCCTTCACCTTCTCCTTGTCATTGTCGGCTTTCTCCTTCTCCTTCTCCTTCTCCTTCTCCTTCTCCTTCACCTTGTCCTTCTCCTCCTTCTTCTCATTGTGAGCCTTCTCCTTCTCCTTCTCCTTCTCCTTGTCGCTGTCCTTCTCCTTCTCCGCCTCGTTTTTCTGACCGGTTTCAATGCCAGGACCTGAAGTGGCGTCAGTGGTCCTTGTGAACCTTGATGCACCGGAAAAAACTCTCCCCCTGGATTGATCACCTCGTCTAGAAGAAATCCGCACAATTGTTCTTGAATTAGCCGGATTTTTTCTGTCTCGAGAAATCCTTTCTTTATGTGATCAATCTAGAGAAGAAGTTATTAATTTCATAAGAATTATTGGTAGAACAAAGTATATAAAAATTAAGAACTAGGGATAAGTACGCACCGCTCGCTGGCGGTTTCCACCCAAGTAGTTACTTGCAAAGGTATGCATGAACTCACATACGTAGTATGGGCATAGATTGGTACCCTTCGGCTGCTTCATGCACTGCACATATGTGAAAACAAAGTTAATAAATATGTTTTGTTCTATTCAGAGAAGAAGTGACATGAGATCGACGAACAAAAAGACGTACCTCAACGTCATGGAGGTAAGTAAGTTTCTCTTTGAATTTCCCTTTGTACTGTACGAAGAGCATATCTCATGCTAGGTTCAACTATTCGAGGAGAGAAATATACCAGTCTTTATATCCGCCAATAGAGTCATAGACCCAGACGTGGCCCGTCTTTGGATAGATAACAAAGAGAATCCAGTGGAAGCTGCCATTACATATACAAGTATATAAGTATATTGTAATATTGAGTGTAATTCGGAAAATAAATAAATAGATATGTGAAACGGGTTGCTCACTGGCAGTTGTACGGCAAAAGTATCATAGTCTTGTCATGTTGCCTGTCCAGAAACTTATACAAATGAACCACTGTATCTGTTGCCTGATCATCCACATTTGCCACATTTATTTGCATAGGATCCATGAAGCCGACGTCCATGATTCCTTGCTTCCGGCAAGATTGCATCTCCATGCTGTATGATACAAATGAGAAGATCAGACATACGGTAGTAAGGCTGCAGCGGTAATTTCAAGCTTATAGTAAAATAAAGACTTACAGCGTCCAGCAATATGGAACCACCGTGTTCTCTGGTACCTAGTGCCATAGTAAGCTCGTCATTCTCTCGATCAGGCAGGAAAGATCCTTCTGTTGTACGCCTTATTAAATCAACAAGCCTTCCAGCTGTTTCTCTTAATTGATCGCTCGGCAGTAATGTTCCATCTTCTGTATTCAGTTTGCCACCATGTGCAAAATAGTAATGCTTTGCTCGCTCGGGCCAATCTAGAGTTGTCGGTATGATTCCTTTAGCCATTATATCTTGTTCATTCTGATCCCATTTGGGAATGGCCTTCTTGTAACCTCCCGGTCCGAGCTTGTGAAATTCTTTCTTCTTCCTGGCATTGGCGGTGTTGGTTTCTATCAACTTCTTGGCCTCTGTCGATTCCTTGTATTGCACAAAGGCATCCCAATGATCTCTTAACTTGGCCAATCCCTTCTTCGTGAAGTCCGGTGTAAGCCCAGTCTTGATGTACTCTGTGGTCAGACGCTTCTTGTGTGACTGAAAGGCATTTGCAGCCTTTTGCATCGCCCAATATCTGATGTTAGCCAAGTTTGCTTCATCTGGGAATGAAAAGTGTTCTGTGATCTGCTCCCATATCATGTCCTTGTCTGTGTCCGCAACCACATCTCCCCGCACCTCCGGTGCCTCATCATCCCCATCTTCGTAATCGGGAGCTTCAGAAGCTCTCCAGTACGGAATGCTTATGGGGATGTTATCCCTGACAATAAAACCAATGTGGTTGACCAATTTCGTCACATTTTCTTCTAGAGCAAGTGGTCTCCCTGATTCAGCGACTTCTGTCATGATGAAACGACCCTCTAGCTTCTTCTTTGGGCCGCATTTCCTTTGAGACTTTTTACTGCTCTTGCTCGAAGAAGGAACCTGGAAAATGGATAAACTATTATTAATATATGAGAAGTCGTGAATGATGTCAAATCTTGAAAGTCATCATCCATATTATACCTCCTCTTGTTGCGTCTCGTTGCTTTCAGGGGCAACTGGTTGCTGATCTGCTTCTTACTCTTGTTCCCCATCACCCGCGTTCATGGGGATGTTGAGGAAGCTATCAGCCTCCCTTTGAACGGCCTCGTCATTGTTTTCATTTTGAGCGTTCATATCCATTAAGATTCGCTCCTTTTTTTGAACTCATCCTCATTTGGATCCATCTCGTAACTATAATAATTAGACAAGAATAAATGTGACATGATGAAATAACTATTTGAAATAATGACTACAAATAATGCGAGAGCATGTCGGGCGGGAGCGTGTTGGTCAGGAGCGTGTCGGTCGGGAGCGAGCCGAGCGAGCGAGCGAGTCGGTCGGGAGCGAGCCGTGCGAGCGAGCGAGTCGTGCGGTAGCGTGTCGTGCGGTAGCGAGTCGGGCGGGAGCGTGTTGTGCGGGAGCGAGTCGTGCGGGAGCGAGTCGTGCGGGAGTGTGTCGGGCGGGAGCGTGTCGGGCGGGAGCGAGTTCATAAATACACATGTAAATATCCATAAATGTCCATAAATACACATCTAAATACATCTAAATTTAAATGTCAATAAATACACATTTAAATATCCATAAATACACATGTAAGTGTCCATAAATGTTCATAAATACAAATTTAAATATCCATAAATGTCCATAAATACACATGTAAATGTCCATAAATGTTCATAAATACAAATTTAAATATCCATAAATGTCCATAAATACATATTTAAATGTCCATAAAGACACATTTATATATAAATCTATATTTATATCTAAATTTAAATTCTAATTTATAAATCTATATTTATATCTAAATCTATATTTATATCTAAATCTATATTTATATCTAAATCTAAATTCTAATTTATAAATCTATATTTATATCTAAATCTAAATTCTAATTTATAAATCTATATTTATATCTAAATATATATTATATCTAAATCTAAATTCTAATTTATAAATCTATATTTATATCTAAATTCTATATATTTAAATCAAAAAAAGGGGCTGACGTCAGCCACCACGGGGCTGACGTCAGCCCCCAAATTGGCGGCTGGAGGGGCGGCGCGGTCGACAGCGGCGGCGAGGTGGACGGCACGCGGCGGCTGGCGACGGCGGGGCTAGGCGCTTACCGGCGTTGGAGGGGCGGCGCGGCGCGGTCGACGGCGGCGGCGAGGTGGACGGCACGCGGTGGCGTCGGGGGGGATCGGATCGGCGAGGGGACGGCGGACGGCGGCGGTGGCGTCACGCGGCGCACGGCGGGTGGGGGCGTCGTGCGGCGCACGGCCGGGGACGACGGCGGTAGGCCGACCGGGCGTCGACGGCGATGGGGAGGCGCAAGGCGCGGGGACGACGACGGTGTGGACGGCGCACGGCGGTAGGCCGGCGGGGCGCGCGGAGCGGGGGACTAGGCCGGGACTGGCGTCGCGATGAGGGAGACGGCGGCGGCGTCGACAACAGCGTGGACGTCGGGGCATGGCGGACTGGTGGCCAGCGATGGAGATGAGACGACGACGATGGGCGGCGGCGCCAGCGGCGTTGGGGAGAAGAAGGAGAGGGCCGGGACGGAATTCGCTAAGTGTTGGGGGAAGAAGGGGGCCAGGCGCCTTGTACCCCCCACATTAGTACCGGTGCCCAACTAGGTCCGGTACTAATGTACACATTAGTACCGGGGCTAGTTTGGCACCGGTACTAATGTGGGCATTAGTACCGGACCTAGATGAGCCCCGGTACTAATGTGCCTTTTCATTTCGCGCTAAATGGAAAAGCACATTAGTACCGGGGCCAAACTACGACCGGTACTGATGTGTTTTTGTTTATTTTCGTTTTCCTTTTCTTTTCTTTTTCTTTTCCTTTTCTTTTCCTTTTAAATTCCCAAATCTATTTGACTTTGCTCTTAAATTTATTATAAATCATATTGAATACGGTGAAATGGCATATTAAATCCTATTGTGCTTAACTTAGATACATACTGTGGAATATGAACTTACATCTCAAACTTGTCAAATCTATTAATTTAACTTAGTAATAAGTTATTTTGGTCAAAACTCTTATGTTCACTTTAAAAATCGAACATGAATATTTTTTTGTCATGCAAAATTTTACATTCGTAAGACTTGCCGTGTTATTAACATGTATACCTCGATTTAGTCTTGCTCGTGTATATTTTTACGTTAAATTATTTATTTTATACCCGACGATGCATAGAAAATTAAAATAATTAATTTTGATCCAGAGAAATACAAATTCTTGTTACTGAGTCATAGTTACATATTACATTACTTTATTACATGACCATAAATTTTAAAAAAACTTGTTACATGTCATCATCTAACGGAACGTGTGTAACCTTCCTCTTCACGAATGTTCCTTGGTTGTGATCGTGACATAAGTACGGAGCGTCCTCTTGGGCTAACAGAAGGCTTGGGTCAACCTTGACTGAAAAAGGAGGAAGATCATCATCGAACTGATCATAGTCTTCTGAAATGTCAGTCTTGTCCTCAACTCCAACGATTTTTCTTTTTCCTGGTAGAACAATGTGACGCTTTGGCTCATCAGCATTCAACTTATTATCGGCACCCTTCTTTATCGGTGGTTTGCTTGACATGTCTTTAACGTAGAAAACTTGACTCACATCATTGGCTAAGACGAATGGTTCCAAAGTTGTCTGTCGTTAAACCTCCTTTATTGTTGACCCACTGCACTTGAAAAGAGGGATTTTTAGAGGTCCGTAGTCCAATTCCCATATCTCCTTAATGACACCAAAGTATGTTTCTGTGTTCCCTTCGTCGTCTATTATTGCATCTATACGGACACCGCTGTTTTGGTTTGTGCTTTTTTGGTCTTGGCCTCTCGTGTAGAATGTGTACCCATTTATCTGATATCCTTGGAATGTATCTACTGAGATAGATGGGCTCCTAGCCAACCATCGTAGTTGCTCATGAACAGTTTTATCACCCCTTATTTTCTGCCAAAACCAAGACGCGAAAGTATCAATGTGCTTACGTGTCATCCAAGCTTCTGTCTTCCCTATATTTGAGGCCCGAACAATGGACTTGTGCTCCTCCAAGTATGGAGACACAAGGGATTATTGTTTCAGGACAGTGTAATGTGCTTTATCATATAACTCTGCATCCATGTCCATCTGAGCTTTCTTCCCTAGTGTGCCCTTTCCTCTGAGTCTCCCCTCATGGCGTGATACAGGCAGTCCAATCGGAGACATGTCATCAATAAAGTCGACACAAAACTCTATCACCTCCTCCGTAGCATATCCCTTTGCGATGCTTCCTTCAGGACGGGCGCGATTGTGGACATACTTCTTAAAAACAGACATCAACCTCTCAAAAGTGAACATGTTGTGCATATATACAGGTCCGAGGATAAAAATCTCTTCAACTAGATGGACCAGAAGGTGGGTCATGATATTAAAGAACGAAGGTGGAAAGATCATCTCAAAGCTGACGAGGCATTCCATGACATCATTCTGTAGCTTCGATAGATTGTGTGGATGGATTGCCTTCTGAGAGATCTGGTTGAGTAATGCACACACCTTAACGATCGCTAGTCTCACATTCTCTGGTAGAATACCCCTTAGTGCAACAGGCAGGAGTTGTGTCATCAACACGTGGCAGTCGTGAGCCTTTAGATTTATGAATTTTTCTGTTTAAAAATTATTATTCGTTGTATATTTGAGGAGTAGCCTGTTGGGACCTTCATGCTGTTCAAGCAATCAAACATTCTCTGCTTATCTTCCTTGCTTAGGGTGTAACTAGCAGGAGCCAAATAATTTCCTTTATCTCTCTTCTCGGGATGTAGGCTTTCTCGTTGCTTCATATTTTTCAGGTCCCTACGTGCTTCAATTGTATCTTTTGTCTTTCCATATACACCTAGGTGGCCAAGTAAGTTTACGCAAAAATTCTTCATCACGTGCATCACATCAATTGCATTGCGAACCTCAAGTACTTCCCAATAAGGTAGCTCCCAAAATATCGACTTCTTCTTCCACATGGGTGCATGTCCGTCAGCGTCGTTTGGTACATGTTGGCTACCAGAACCCTTGCCAAACATTACCTTCAAATCTTTCACTATAGAAAATACAATTTTACTAGCACGGTGCAAGGGCTTCTTACGTTTTTCTCCAACACCTTCAAAATACTTTCCTTCTTCTCTTAACGGGTGCTTAGGAGGAAGAAATCGATGATGGCCCAAATACACGATCTTTTTACTGTGTTTTAGATACATGCTGCAAGTATCATCTAAACAGTGGGTGCATGCTCGATATCCCTTGTTTGTTTGTCCTGATAGATTACCAAGTACCGGCCAATCATTGATGGTTACGAACAGCAATGCTCGTAGATTGAAGACCTCCTTTTCGTCCTCATCCCAAACTGGTACACCTTCTTTCTTCCACAACTTTTGCAGATCTTCAATCAACGGTCTTAGATACACATCGATGTCATTGTCTGGCTGCTTTGGACCTTGGATGATTATTGGCATCATAATGAACTTCCGCTTCAGGCACAACCAACCAGGAAGGTTGAACATGCATAAGGTCACAGGCCAAGTGCTATGACCGCTACTAAACTCACCGAATGGATTGAATCCATCCGTACTTAAACCGAGCCGAATGTTCCTTGCTTCCCCAGCAAAGTCTTTAAATTCTGTGTCAATTAATCTCCACTGTGACCCGTCAGCAGGGTGCCTGATCTTTGCATCTGCTTTGCGTTCTTTTTTGTGCCAACTCATCAACTTTGCATTGGCCACACACCTGAATAAACACTTCAGTCGTGGTATCACTGGAAAATACCACATTACCTTTGCTAGAATTTTCTTCTTCTTACCACCCTCAACTTCATCACCCTCATTGCGTGGGATCTTATAACGGTTCGCTTCGCACACAGGACAAGCCTCCAATTTCTCATAATCGTCACCTCGGTAGAGGATACAATCATTAGGGCATGCATGTATCTTTTGTACCTCCAAACCCAGAGGACAAACAACCCTTTTAGCTTCGTACATTGACGCTGGCAATTCGTTTCCCTCGGGAAGCATATCCTTTACGATCTGCATCAAATCATTGAAACCCTTGTCTGAAAGTCCATGTCTAGCCTTCCATTGCAACATTTCCAGTGTGCTACCCAACTTCTTCTGCCCCTCTTTGCAACCTGGGTACAACGGTTTCTTGTTATCTTCCAACATACGCTCAAACTTCTTGGACTCCTTCACATTTTCGCAATCTTCCTTTTCACCGCGTAACATCTCACCGAGTTCGTCGAGAGGCTCATCAGCTGGAGCAGCTCCTTGAGTGTCGCCCATGTAATCCTCTCCAATTGGTTCATCTGCAAAGGCACCTTCTTGAGTCCAATCTGGAATCTGATCATCTTCTTCTTCATCGTCTTCCATTATGACCCCCATTTCCCTATGTTTTGTCCAAACAAAATAATTCGGCATGAATCCCCATTTGTATAGGTGGTCGTGAAGACTCTTTATCGATGAGTAATCCTTCAGATTATTGCACTTTTTGTATGGACAAATAATGAAACCAGACGGGGGCTTGTTTGCTTCCGCCACAGCTAGAAATTCACGCAACCCATTAATGTATTCCATGGAGATTCTCTTGTCCGAGTACATCCATTGCCAATTCATCTACAAAGTGCGACATATATATGAAAAATTAAATAAAATTAATGCTAATTAACTGATGTTTCATATTTCCAGAAGAGTAATTGTAGACAAATTTCTAATATTTCTAAACTAACTCTAGTAATTCAAGTATTTCTAAAAGTATTATTTCTAAAATATTATTTAATGGAAGAATTAATTTATCTATCATTTCTAAAATACTATTTAATGCTAGCTTAATTTGAAAAAGTAAATCATATGTTCAAATAGATAAAACTAAAAAAATTCTACCATCACATACAACATCTCATCCAACTAACCTCTACAACATTCTAATTGAATATACACATAAATGCATGGAAATAAGAAAAAATTCCCATCTTTAGCTCAATTTAAATATCACAAATTACTCCTATTTCAACCATTAAAACTCGAAATAAGTTGCATATATCGAGGGAGGATGAAGTAACTAACCTCTACACCACTTCAATAGGTGAAATCGTCGTAAATCCGGCAAAACCTCCTCTAGGGCGCCATGGAGATGGGGCAGCTCGAGATGGGGAGAGTGAGTGAGTAGCTCGGGCTAGAGGAAGAAGAAGACTGGGATATTTAAACACGAGGCAATTAGTACCGGGTCGTGGCCGGAGCCGGTACTAATGTGAGCCGCTCCACATCAGTACCGGTCCTTGGCTGGCGCCGGTACTGATGTGGTCCACATCAGTACCAGTCCGTGGCTGGAGCCGGTACTAATGTCGCAGCTCCACATTAGTGCCGGGCCTGGCCCCTGCCCGGCACTGATGCGCCACATCAGTACCGGCTCCATCCACGGACCGGTACTAATGTGGCTCTCTGGGGTGCGTCGGGGTCCTCCCTTCCCACCCGGTACATATGTGGACATCAGTACCGGGGGGCAAAACACCAGGTACTGATGTCCGGGACGGAAGCCTCATTTTCTAGTAGTGGTCGCGGCCGCCGGCAATCGGAAATCGCGCTGCCGCCGGTCGTCGGGAGTTGCTGCTGCCGCCGGTGATGGAGCCTCATCGTAGACAACCCAACACTAATCCTCCTTCAATCGGTTAGTAACCCCTTAATCTTGACGCTAATATTTTGTTCCTGCAATTTGTTCACCTGGGTCGAAGTTGGAAGGGGTCCGTCTCTTTTTTTGTCTGCATAAAAACCTTTGCCCTGTTACCTTGTACCTATGTGTCCATGTGCGAGAAGTGCATGTGAAACACTCAACCGTGAGTTGTTCCAGATCATAGAAATATGCGATCACTTTGGTAGTGCTTCGTGGTAAATACTTTATTGACTATTGTAAGGTATTTCCCATTGCAGATGTAAATGATGATTACTTCAGTGTGGAGATACAATATAATGGATTTTTCTGTGGACTTGGAAAGAAAAGGATATATATGGACAACAAGATAGATTGGTTTGATTTTTGTAATACTGATACATGGTCCCTATTGTATGTTGATGATTTCTTGCAGATTCTAGAATGCAACTGTTTAGCATCTACAAGCACGGTGGCCAACTATTAACAGCAGTGGGGATTGATCCAAATGAGTGCATATATCCTATTGCCATGGGTGTAGTTGAGGTTGAATCAACAAGCACGTGGAAGTGGTTCTTGTCTACTTTGAAGAATGACTTAAATATCCTCAATACAGGTCCTTATACCATTATGAGCGACAAACAAAAGGTACATCACAAGAACTTCTAGTGACTATTCAATATTTAATTTCATGTTTGCTTCTTTACAAGTTTTGTGTGTATCAACAGGGTTTGATCAATGCTGTGAACAATATTTTCCCTGATGCTGAACATAGATTTTGTGTGAGGCACTTGTATCAAAATTTCAACTCCATTCACAAGGGGGAAACACTAAAGAATGATCCGTGGGCAATAGCTAGATCTAGTAGTATCCCTCTGTGGGAGAAGAACATGGAGCAAATGAAGAAGGATAGCCCAGAAGCATATGCATGGGTTGAAGAATTGGCACCTAGTACTCGGGTTAGGGCTTTCTTTAGCGATTTCTCTAAATGTGATATGCTACTGAACAATAATTGTGAGGTCTTTAACAAGTAAGTTACCTCATCCTCCCAAAGTCATTACTTATTGCACATTGTTACTTCATAGCTTCTTCTAACATCATTTCCGTATTCCCTTTAGGTATATACTAGATGCTAGGGAGATGCCTATACTCTCAATGTTTGAGAAAATCAGGTGTCAAATCACAAATAGAATTTATACAAAGCAACAGGAAGCTACAGGTAAGTGGACTGGCACTATATGTCCCAAGGTGAAGAAGAAGCTTGATAGACATGTAGAGATTGCAGCATCTTGTATGGTATATCCTGCAGGAGGAGGGATTTTTTCAGTCAATGACAAATATGGGACCAACATTGTGGACATAAATGTGAGATCATGTGATTGTAGGAGATGGCAGCTAACAAGTATACCCTGCTGCCATGCCATTGCATGTTTCAGGCATGACGATATCAAGCCAGAAACAATGGTGCATGAGTGCTATTCAATTGCAACATACATGGAGGCATATGGCTATAACATATGGCCTGTGAGAGACAAAGTAGAATGGGAAAAAAATGAATGGGGGTCAATGTGCAGCCACCTATATATGAAAAGAAGGTAGGGAGGCCTGCAAAGAATAGAAAGAAAAATCCAACTGAATTAGAAGGTGGCACCAAACTTAGCAAGCACGGAATGACAATGCATTGCAGTGCTTGTGGATCATCCACACACAATAAGAGAACCTGCCACAAATATCCAGATAAGGGAAATATGCCTAATCCAGAAGAAGAATCAGAAGAATATGATGATCCAAGCATACTAGAGGTGCATGCTGTTTAATTTGTTTACATTTCAACATAAGATTTTCATTTTAATTTCTATGACAATCACAATATTGATGCCTATATTTTTTCAGAACATTATGCCAGCTAGACACCATGAACTGGATCCAAGTGAAAATGCTAACACTATGGTGTTTAATCTTCTACGTCAGGTAAAACAATCTAGTTATTTTTGGAACATTATTTGACATTAGTTAATTCGAAGGTATATTAAATGTTGTCTATACTATGTAGGAAAACATAGCACATTCAGCAATGCAACCACGGGGTCCGTTGCCGGATGAAAATATGTTTGTAGCTATGGAAAGGGATAACCTACCTCCACACAGGCTTACTACAGCAATGAACATAGGTAGAGGCCGAGCTACATGTACAAGGAAAAGAAAAAGAAATTAAAGGCAAAGACTACAACAGATGACGAACATCCTGCAGAATGTAGTGGTACTGCAAGGGTAAGAGGAAGGCCAGGAGGACGTAGCGGTAGAAAAGGAGCCAGACGAGGAGGACGTGGTAGATGCCCATGATTCAAGAGTAGCATGTTTAGTTCATTCATCAGATCTAAAATACATTATCCTGCTAGTTAAATTCAGTCAATAATTGTGTTAGACCATTCAAACACATTTTGTATTCCACACACATTTGATATTTATGAACAAAAATAGTTTGGAATGTTGCGTTTCAATTCAGGAGTTGTAGGAGTGTCATAATTCACTCTTGCAGCCATTTCATAGGTCCAGCAAATTCTACTTGGGATCAGAGCCCATGTTTCCGGCGAGCTGAGCCAAGTCGAGCCGAGCAACATGTTTCCGACGAGCCGAGCTGATCCCACCCTGCCACCTCATCGTCCACCATGGAAAAATACACGACGTGGCAGGATTTGGACCGTATGCGCACCAAAGCGTCAAGTTCTTGTATTGGATTGATCGGTTTACTAGTTCTCGGGCTAATTTGCACGCACCTGTATAGTTGTTGTACTATGGATGCAATTTACTCTAAAAATAAATATTTATCTATACTATAAGGAGCGAAAATAATTGAAAATAATTCTCACCCAATTCGGGTCCGCCGTACCCCTTACGCCGGACCCATACCCGTCATATGTTTTTGGGAGTGGATAGGGTGGAAGGACCATGAAAGAACAAAAAAATCGCAATTTGGAGAGCGTTTCTGCCAAAAAGCTAATATTTTTTTCACCTACCGCACATCTACCCGCCCCTGTACCCACTTTGTGGACCCACGCGTAATGAATATGTAAAGAATACGTCGCTCAACCAAAAACTCGCCTCCGGAGTCCGAAGCGCGCAACGCCGGCCACCGCGGAGACGTGCGCTGCGCTGACCGCCACGAGGCACCGTGTGTTGTGCACGGCCGCGACCGCGACGGCCCCCGCACTCCTGCGTATGCTGCACCGGCCACTGCGGGTGTCGTGCGCAGGGTCTGGCCACACCAGCCCCGCGCTCATGTGCGTGGCGTCGACCACCGCGAGCCCCGTGCGCTGCCGCGTGGACCCGTGCCGCTCCGTCCATCGCGCTACCGCGCCAACGCCAGCCCTGGTCCGCTGGTTGCCCGCCACCGAGCGGTGCGGCCAGTTCCGCCGCAGTCTGGGTCGCGGCATGGTGAAGAGGAAAGTTGTGGTACGAGCAATCCGTCCAATGAATCCGGGACGGCGCCGTCACTACCGGATACGAGGTCTTCGCCGAGAGTGGGATTCCTCTCGGCGAAGGACCCTTTCCTCTCACCGAAGCCTTCACCGAGAGTTTGCTCTCGGTGAAGGCCTCTCGGCGGACACTGTACCGGCGAAGGACCCTTCGCCGAGAGCGTGGGTGGACCCTCTCGGCGGATATGCGCCGAGAGGCACTTTTAGCTCTCGGCGAAGAGATTTTTATAAAACAAAAAAAAAGGCCGCCCGCCGCCCCCACCGCCACCCTGGCCCCCACCGCTGCCGCCCTAGCCCCACCAGCCACCACCCAGCACCACCGCCGCCGCCCCTGCCACCGGCCACCACCTAGCACCACCGCCGCTCCCCTGCAACCAGCCACCACCCAGCACCACCGCCGCCGCCCTTGCCACCAGCACCGGCACCACCCGGCCGTCGCCGTCGCTGCCTGTCGCCGCTCCGCCTTCCACCACCACCCGGCAGTCGCCGTCGCCGCCTATCGATGCAACAGAGAAGAGGGAGATGAGAGAAGGATGCCGCGCCGGGGAGAAGAAGGAGGAGCCGCACCGGGGGGAGAAGGAGGAGCTGCGCCGGGGGGAGGACGCCGCGCCGGGGGAAGAGGAGGAGCCGCGCGGGGGGAGGACGCCGCGCCGGGGAGAGGAGGAGCGGCGGCGGGGCCGGATCCGCCGCCACCTCACCTCGCCCCACCGCCGCTCCTCGCCACGAGGTGAGGGGCGAGCAGAGGGGGGAGGTGGGGGACGGCGCGGCTGTGTGCCCGGCGGCGGGAGATGGAGGAAGCGGCGGCGGATCTGCAGGGGAGAGGCGGCGGCGGATCTGCAGGGGAGGCGGCCGGATAGGGAGTGGGAGGGTAGGGTTAGGGTTCTTGGAGGGGGGAGGCGCCGGTTATATAGGAGGCGGGGCCGGGTGGGTTGGGCCGTCGGCTTAAATTGGGCCGCCGGCTGTGGTGGGCTGTGGAGCGGATTTGGGCTGCTTCGCCGAGAGCCCAATAAACGGCTCTCGGCGAAGATTTTTTGTAATTTTTTTCTAAATTAGTTGAAAATAGTAAATAACTACAAAAAATTACAAAAACTTGTCATGACACTAAATATGTTGTGTATTGATTATAAAAAAGTTGTTGTGGTCAAACTCAAATTTAAATTTCACTAATGTACCAAACCTAGTGACATTAGTTCAAATCCTCTGAAACTTCTCGTGACATGTTTTGGTTTCTAAACAGCGTACGTGTCAAAGTGCTCAAAATGTTCTCAACTTTTTACCACAACCTCGACATATGATATAATGAGCGCTCGACAAAATTCGTGATTTTCAAACTTTATTTGAATTTTATACAATTTTAAAACCTTTCCGCGACACGATCTCTGTCATGATCAGAGAACAAAATGTTTAAATTTTAGTTTCGTTTCATGTACATAGTCTTAGAGATGTCTCATGAATATGAATCTCATTTTTCAACAACTTTACTTTATGATTTCATGCACTTGTAGTTCATATCGGACCTACTCGAAAAAATTATCTAGAATGAATTAAAATTTTTAAATATAGCAAACAGAGATAAAGTTGGGTCAAATTTGAACATATTCTTTGTATAAGTGCATGTTGATGATAAAAAAAGTTTGAAGGTGAAAAAATGATTTTTTAAAAATTACTTCGCCGAGAGCAAAAAAAATACTCTCGGCGAAGTATTCTTCGCCGAGAGTATTTTTTTTTGCTCTCGGCGAAGAATACCTTCACCGAGAGTTTTTTTCTTCGCCGAGAATTATTTTTTTTACTCTCGGCGAAGAGCTCTTCGCCGAGAGCTCAAGGTTTGGCTCTCACCAAAGAGTATTCCTCTCGGCGAAGACTCCGTTTCCCGTAGTGCGTGCCGCACAGTCGGAGCAAGAGTGGAACCGCTGTAGCCGCGGGGGTTAGAGCAACTTCAGCAGCTTCCCTATCCCCTCCCCAATAGCAAAAAAATAGTGATATAGGGCATGAAATGTAAAAAAAACTCCTCCAGCAGATTCCCTGTAGCTTCTCCTTTTTTTCTCCATTAACTGAAAATCCCTCTCCATCCCCTCCGTAGAGAGGATCACTCCTCCATCCCCTGCTCCGTGGCCTGTGGAACCCAGATCGAACCGTGGATCAGATCGAGCCGCCGGGACGAGGTCGGCGCCGAGGGATCGGAGGCCGCGGTGGGCGGGTTGAGGAGGCGACGGCACGCCCCTGGCGTCGGAGGCGATGGCGAGCACCGCCAGCCGTTGCGGCACCGGAAGCGCGCGCGTCGTCGGCGGTGAGGCCGCGCCACTGCTTGCTCGGGTTGGTTTCCAGCCGCGATTCACCTGCTGCAGACGCCCGTTGCTGCTGCTGCTGTTGGGCGTAGGGACCGGAGGACTTGGCAAGGAGGCACCGCTGCCGCGCCCAAGTTCGTCCGATCCGTGCCCGTGTGTCGTTGCTGTGATGGTTCCCCCACCTGGCGAGCGATGGAGTAACAGAAATGCATCCATCAATTCGTCAAATTCGAAGGAGGCCGAGCTCTGCGTCGGGGGCGTCCTCCTCGCCGCGGATGCTGATGACGTTTGGCCGGCCGCTGGCGCGGCGGATGAGGCTGCAGCTGCGCCGGCGCGGCGGCGGCGCCAAGGACCGGCTTCTGGAGGACACCGCGGAGGCGACGACGCCCAAGGGGCAGGTGGCCGTGTACGTGGGCGGCGCCGAGCCCGGCGGGAAGTTGATGCGGTACGTGGTCCCCGTGGTGTACTTCAACCCAGGGTCACCCGCTCTTCGGGGAGGGAGCTGCTGCGGGAGGCCGGGGGAGGAGTTCGGCTTCGAGCACCCCGGCGGGATCACCATCCCGTGCGCCGCGTCACGGTTCGAGCGCGCCGCCCCGGATGGTGGTAGCAGCACGTGGCCACCACCACGGTGGCCGGCCGGCGGGTGTACATCAGACACATGCCCCTCAGGAGAGCCGATCCCGTGGGGATTACTGATGATCCTCCTGCTATTTTTTTCTCTTCTTCTCGTTAAAGTTTTGATTTTTTTTTTCCTCTCTCGTTCCTTGCCCCGTTTCCTTGTGTGGATTCAGCATGTGCATGTGATCAGGGGAGATGGATCGGGGGAGTGGTGGATCGGCGGTGCCGTCGGCCGTCGCCTTCCAAAGATCGAAGATCGGGGAGGGGAAGAAGAAGATGACGTGGCATGGTGGGACTCACGAGATGGGAAGGAGAATAGGAAAACTGCTGGAATAAATTATGTCTTAGGGATGAAAATATTTTTACTTCAATCCAATAGTTTTATATAAGGGATGAAATTTACTCAATCTGCTGGAGTTGCTTAGGAGCGGAACTGGCGCCGCCTCCCGTGGGGGTCCAGAGCCCCGTAGCCGCGCGGGGAGGAGTCGAACTGCCACAGCTGCCGTTCATGGTGATTGAAGTCGTTGTGGCCGCAGCAGGTGCCGCGCGTGGTGGTCGCCAGCGTCGCCGCCGCTGGTGGGGTCTGCCGGTGTTGACATATCTCTTTAACTTTAGAGCCGGTGCATTCCGGCGCACGTCAGGAAGCCACGTAAGCAAAAAAAATATTAGCCGTCGGATCTAGATCGAACGGCACGGGTCACTCCTGAGGTCCCTTTCAATGCTACTGTTCATGACTGTTCAGTGTTCATGTACTGTTCATGCACTGTTCAAAATAAAACCAGCTAAACGCACGCGGGAAACGTACTCCTGCAAATCCTCGACCATTGGATCTCGATCGCACGGCTCAAACCACTCCTCATGTCGCAGTCTTGGCACTGTTTATGCACTGTACATAACAAAAAAAAATACTACATGTACGCAACAAACATAAAAAAATCCTCGACCATTAGATCTCGATCGAACGGCTCAAACCACTCCTGATGCCGCTGTCTTGGTACTGTTTATGCACTGTACATAACAAAAAATTACTACACGTACACGACAAGCATAAAAAAATAAATAAGCTCTTTCCCTATCTATAAAATTTCTATAGAAACTACAATCACTCTAAAATTTACCCAAATATTTTTTCCCTCTACTTCATCATCCAAACTATAGTTAAATTCTCACCTATCAACAAATTAAAAACAGAATTTCTTCTATAATTGATTTATCCACGCTACAAAAAATTTAAGAGGCTAGCAAAACTGTTACAAAACCATCACTATCTCTTTTGCTCTCTACGTATACAACATAAATTCCATTTACAAAATTCGCCCTCAAATCTAATGCTATTTGTACATAATTAATGGGTCCTAATTGCACGCCAAAGGCGTACCCTATTTCTAGTTGTGCCAGAGTGCGCTACTCACCTCGCAGCTCGGGCGACACCTTCGATGTGCGTGTGGCTCTGAACGAACAAAAGAGGCGGAGAACCACCGGGAAGAAGATAAAGGATGTGCCCTTTTATTGTTTGTGGGTCCCATAAAAACTCAAACGCAAACTTTCTTTTTTTTTCTGTTCCACTCAGGGTCTGTTTAGTTCTCAAAAATTTTCCCAACTACCCGTCATATCAATCTTCCGACACTGATTAGGAGTATTAAATGTGAATTAATGACAAAACTCATTCCATAACTCATACCTAATTTTTCGATACGAATCTAACGAGCCTAATTATGCCATGATTAGACAACACCATGCTACAGTAAATAATTTCTAATGACGGATTAATTAGGCTTAATGGATTCATCTCGCGATTTCCTGTCCATTCATGTAATTAGTTTTGTAATTAGTCTATATTTAATCCTCGTAATAGGCCTTCAAAGGGACCTCAAATTTTTTTGTTTGCCAACTAAACAGGCTCTCAATGCCTCATATATGCCTCATATAGTCATATACTGCATCTACTTGACGATGAATTACTAATTTTCAGATAACGGATACGTGCAAAAACTAAATTAAAAATTATAATTACGCAGGGTATGAGGCGCGGAGGACAGGTCGCGCGTGGACGGGTGGCCGGCCTGCGCGGAGAGGGAGAGATCAGGCGCCGCCACAATTAGGGGTGGGGTGGAGGAGGTCGACGCGGTGGAGGGACCAGACGGGCGTGCGGTGGAGCCCGAGGCCCCGTGATTTGGGGTGATCAACGTGTGGAGGCATGGCCACGAGGGACACATTGCGGCAGCAAGCAGTGGGGCTGGGGGAATCAAACAACCTGACCGCGCACCCTCGATTGAAATGGTGACGCAAGTTAATTGTGGTGAAAACTCGTTGCTATATATCCGGAGATGGGTGACGCTATCACTCGTCCCTGGAGAAGCGTTTCTAGGAGAGGACAAGGGGTGACCCGTTCCGAGAAATGGCGCACGGAAATGAGAACCTTGCAACTGGTGTGAACAAAAATATTTACAAAAGTGTGCATTTCTTACGTCATAATACAATGAGTTATGTTGTTAATGTGTTTCTCCTGTATTTCTTACTGTTGAAGACGATGTCGAGTAGAGTTCGTTCCATTTGTTGATGTGTTGTTTGGGCGCACTTACTTTAGACTTTGAAATTTTTGTTTACTCGTTCTTTTCGTCTGTGCGTGCCGCACGGGCACCTTTGCTAGTACTGATATAAGTTTTAACACATGGATGTTGAATTATTGTCCGTGATAGCTTTATATCAGTATTTACATGTTGACTTGAGATATTTTTGTCAATATTTTTTGTATTGATTGAGGTGGGTAGTTTAAGTGTAAATTATATAGATCTTGTTGGGTTTAATCCCACATTGGAAATTGATAGTGAGGGAGCATATGTGGAGCCTTATTGTTGTGGGCTCCGATGGAACTAGGTCTGTTGG
This sequence comes from Cenchrus fungigraminus, assembly GCA_036936925.1. NCBI lineage: Eukaryota > Viridiplantae > Streptophyta > Magnoliopsida > Poales > Poaceae > Cenchrus > Cenchrus fungigraminus. The sequence continues at coordinate 188,418,300 of CM072769.1, forward strand.
GGTGCCGACTCGTGGGTATAGCGGGTCGGGCCGAAATCCGCTGTGCCACTCTAACAAGACTCGTGGGTATAGCGGGCTAGGCGTTCTTGTGACTGACGGGGGAGATTGTTAGGTTTATTTCCACATTGGAAATTAATGGTGGAGGAGCACAACATATAGGTGGGGGTAGTCCTCCGGAAATCTTATATATCTTCCAGAAGAAAGTTTCATATGAAACTATAACCCACTACTACCCAATAACAACCCACACTAGCTCACCAAATGGAGGGTCGCTCCTTAGTGATGAGTGATTGACAACGTTGTGTGGACTGATGCTTGGCTCAGTGTGCAGGTACAGGTTGCGGCTTGACTCGTGTTGGTGCAGGTGAAGAACAAGCGCGAAAGGCCTTATCCGTGGTGGCCTCCGGGTGATGGAGAGGCAAGTAGGCTTGGTTCGATGGACCTGGTGGCCGATGGGTCAAGTGCGAGCCGTGTGGTGCAAGACTAGCAAGTTGAAGTCGTGAACATGGGCTGGTGCAAGGTGGCGGTTCGAGGCCGAAGCTTGCACACGGGGTTTGGTGGTTTGCCCACAAAACCATCTGTGGACGGTTTCTTGGTTTGGACCGCAAAACCAAGTCCGGAGGCCCGATGCGACAGAGACGGTGATCCGGGAGCATCGGGAAGCTTCGAGGCGGGGGCACGTGGCGTGATCGCGGGGCTTGTGTCGAGGCTAAGCAAGTCCGCGGTGGAAGCGTGTCTACTCAATGAGAATATCCGAAGACTGGACCATATTCCTTTGAGGGGTGTGTATCTTCATTTTAAGTTGTAGGGGTAGCATGGTCATTTGCCTCCTCCAGTGGACTTCGTATAAATAGTGGAGAGGTGGATGTCATCTCTCTCTTGGAGTCTAGGGTTTCCTCCCCCGGTAGATCGCTCTGGACTGCTTCTTTTCCCAGTACTTTCTTAGGTTAGATTCTTGTACAGATTCTGACCTCCGGATGTATGGAAGCATTCGGCATTATGATGATCTCCTAGCTCTTTGTGATTTTCGTGTCATTTTCGGAGCTATTTTTGGGGTGTTTCGTTCTTCGCTCGATTCGTTGATTTGAGGGTGTTTTCTCTTGGATTTCTTTGAGGGGATCATGGGTGGATGCCTTGCGCATCTTTGTGTGTGATCTTGACCCCTCGAACGCCGAGAAATCCCTTCGATTCGCAAGTTTTAGTTGGAGCCTGAGTTCTTGGTGGTGGTTCATGTGATCCGTGATTCCCGGTGATTTAGTGAGTTAGAGGTCGAGATTTTTGGGGCATAGCTTCACCTAGTGGCACTTCTCATCGCCCCCAAATCTTGTCTCAAGAGCTCATGCCGTTTGGGAGATCCTATGATGACTTGGTGAGTTTTGCCTCCCGCGCGCGTGCTGTTTTTGTTCTGTTCGTGTCGTACGAACAGTCCGCGTGGCCTTGGCGGACAGTCCGCGTGGCCCACCAACAACGATCATAGGTGACCTTCATGAACGCACTACACGGTCGAGGTCAAGGAATACTTCTCACTTTGCTCACTCTGCATTTGTTGCTTCGTTTGAGCCTAAAGATATTCGACACACTTTGTCTGATGCGAACTGGGTGAATTCTATGCATGAGGAGTTGGAGAATTTTGAGAGAAACCAAGTTTGGGTGTTAGTCGATCCACCACCAAATTGTTGTCCTATAGGTACCAAGTGGGTGTGGAAGAACAAGGAAGATGAGAATAGGATGGTTGTGAGAAACAAGTCGAGGTTGGTGGCTCGGGGGTACAACCAGAAAGAGGGCATAGACTATGAGGAGACATTTGCTCTTGTAGCCCATTTGGAGGAAATTAGGATCCTTCTAGCCTTTGCCGTGGCTAAAGGGTTCAAGTTGTTCCAAATAGACGTGAAGAGTGCTTTCTTGAATGGGGTGATAGAGGAAGAAGTGTACGTGAGGCAACCCCCAGGGTTTGAGAGTGAAAAATACCCACACCATGTATACAAATTCCAGAGAGCGCTTTATGGGTTGAAACAGGCACCGAGGGCTTGGTATGGCAGGTTGAGAGGCTTTTTGCTGAGTAAGGGGTTTGTGATGGGCACAGTTGATAAAACCTTGTTTCTCCTTAAGCATGGAAATAACCTGTTGATTGTTCAGATTTACGTGGATGACATAATCTTTGGTGGCTCTTCTCATGATCTTGTTGCCGGATTTGCAGATGACATAAGCAGGGAATTTGAGATGTCTATGATGGGCGAGGTGCAGTTTTTCCTAGGACTCCAGATCAAGCAGTGCAAAAACGAGACGTTTGTACATTAGGCGAAGTACACCAGGGACATGGTGAAGAAGTTTGGCATGAACGACTCCAAGCCGCTGACTACACCGATGGGTACCACGACGGCTTTGGACGCGGATGAAGATGACGAACCCGTAGACCAGAAGGAGTACAGGAGCATGATCGGCTCCCTCCTCTACTTGACGGCGACGAGGCCGGACATACAGTTCAGTGTGTCTGTGCGCCTTCAGGCTTCACTGAGGAATTCACATCGGCAGGCCGTCAAGCAGATTTTCAGGTACTTGAACTAGACTCCTGAGTTTGGTCTTTGGTATTCTGCCTCCTCGACACTCAGACTTCACGGATTCTTCGATGCTGATTTTGCTAGGTGTCAATTGGACCGCAAGTCTACCTCTGGGTGTTGCCAGTTTCTTGGTTCTTCTTTGGTCTCTTGGTCGTCTCGCAAGCAATCCAGTGTAGTCCAGTCCACTACAGAAGCCGAGTATGTAGCTGCAGCCAGTTGTTGTTCCCAGCTTTTATGGATGACCTACACTATGAGCGATTTTGGTGAGGAGTGCTCCCAGGTTCCACTCTTTTGTGATAGCATCAGTGTCATAAGTGTAGCCAAAAACTCAGTCCTTCACTCCAAAACAAAACATATCGAAGTGAGATACCACTTTCTGATGGACAATGTTGAGAAAGGAAACATATCCTTGTCCTATGTACCTACCCAAGATCAGCTAGCCTACATATTCACTAAACCACTTGACCAAGTTACCTTCACACGCTTGCGAGGTGAACTTGGAGTGTGTTTTCCTTTCTAGCTGGTTCTTGGAGCTTCTCATGTATATATGTATCATTTGTGGCATTCCATGCATGCATTTCACTTTTTGTACAAAACCTGGTAGGATAGCCATCTTTGGATCATTTGTAGTAGAATGAGCTTCTCTTATATACTTTGATCACTATGATGTGCTATATGTGAGATATGTGTATGCTTTGGGAATGGTGATGTGAATGCTATGCTCTTGATGGTATTATCATATGTTCATGATGAGATAGCTTCCTTTTTGTGAAAACGCTTCACTCATGAGTAGATACTTGTTCATGCTTAATTTGTGCTCAAATGCCTATATCATGCTTAGTTTGTGCTTGAGTATCATGCTCTCTTTGCTTGGGGTCAAAGACCCATTTGTCATGGTAAATGTTTAGCTCATATGTTCACTTGTCGAGGAGCATAAGCTTCTTTTTGCCGCAAAGGCATTTCATGTACCATGCTTAAATTTGAAAATGAAATTGGTGTATGAATTTTCTTATGCTTGAAAAATGAGCTCCTAATCATGTCTTTATGCTTTGATGCATATATATCTTGGGTGCTAAACCGTTGCATGTGTCTACCATGAGAAGTCTCATTTTAAGAAGTAGACACATGGCTCGGTGTCTTTGACATGACATGTAGTAGCTTATGGGCGTTTGCTACGATCTTGTGATGAGAATCTGTGATCTTGTATGAGCTTTGTATGATCTAGTTCATTTTTGCTCAAATTGCCATGGATAGGGCTTTGCTTATTAGATGAATGTTTCTTTGTGAAAATTGCTTAAAAATGCTTTTGGACATGTCACATGCTTATATGTCTCTACTTTCTTGATGGCAATGCGCTAACTACACTTTGTTTGCTCTATGTCTCATTATGTAGCATTTTGTTGTGCTCTTTGTATATCAGAGAAGCTTGGTAGATTGTATATGCTTTGACATGTATTTGTGCACTTTCATGATATCTTGATTCATGCATTGTTAATAAGGGGGAGAATATGTATGAAAGGGGGAGAATGTGTGAGATTTTTGCATGTGGGGAGAAAAATTGAGAAAAAAGGTTGCATTTGCTCAGGGGGAGTTTGCATTTGTGCAGGAGGAGCTCCTTTGGTTTGCCTGATTTTTGTGCTTTGTGGTGTGCTCTTTGTAGAGTTTTGTTTTGTCTCGGCTGTGTTGAGCTGTTGCCCTTGCCTTAGGGGGGCGAGACTTGGTCTGGCGAGTGATCGTGTTGTTCGCTTGTTCTTTGGCTTTGGATCACTTCCTTGGAGGTTTGTGTTCGTGGTTGTTTTCTTTTCCTTTTTCTCTATGATGGTTACTATGGGTGTTGTCAATGCACTCATCAAGGGGGAGATTGAGGACCAGGTGTGTCCGAGGACCAGTGGAGGGTCGCTCCTTAGTGATGAGTGATTGACAACGTTGTGTGGACTGATGCTTGGCTCAGTGTGCAGGTACAGGTTGTGGCTTGGCTCGTGTTGGTGCAGGTGAAGAACAAGTGCGAAAGGCATTAGCCGTGGTGGCCTCCGGGTGATGGAGAGGCAAGTAGGCTTGGTTCGATGGACCCGGTGGTCGATGGGTCAAGTGCGAGCCGTGTGGTGCAAGACTAGCAAGTTGAAGTCGTGAACATGGGCCGGTGCAAGGTGGCGGTTCGAGGCCGAAGCTTGCACGCGGGGTTTGGTTGTTTGCCCACAAAACCATCGGTGGACGGTTTCTTGGTTTGGGCCGCAAAACCAAGTCCGGAGGCCCGATGTGACAGAGATGGTGATCCGGGAGCGTCGGGAAGCTTCGAGGCGGGGCACGTGGCGTGATCGCGAGGCT